>CM054811.1:2056543-3314793 GCA_028984105.1 Lavandula angustifolia
ATCTGATAAATATGTATATTTGCACATGTTATCCTTTATCTTGTATAAAAGTTAGATTTGTGTGGTGTGTCGGGTATCACAGAAGACAACACAAATTAGTTGAACTGACAAGATATAAACAGTTAACACAGCCGAGACAACTTAAGGATGAAGTTGTCGGTTTAAGCTGCAGCTTTAGATAAGAAGTGGCTTGTCTCGTTTGCTTGTCTTTCTTGGTACACTTAAGGTGGTGTATTGAAGGATCACGGTGAGATGTGTTCTCCTAACCGACCTTAGTGGAGAACCAAGATCTCGGTGACTTAGGCCGATCTTAAGCTTGGTAAGACTTCACTGAGTGCATTTGGCTATCTATCACTTTGACCTACTATGGTGAACGTCAAATGAGCGGCGGGATCTACGTATCTTGGGTGTTAGTAGTTATTTGTGGCTCGAGTCTGGTTGTCCGTATCTTGCATCCGTATCCTAGTAAAATGGGTTGATAATATCCCCCGAGGAACTCGAAAAGGATTAGCACACTAAACCCGGCCGGTTGATTAAGTTCATGTGTGTTAATAAGGTCGAGTGGTACTACTCAGGGAATATAAGATGTTAATTAATTTAAGGTCGTCGATGAGCTTATTTAATTAACGGATATTTCTATCTTAAATACGGAGATTGATTAAGTCTAAAATACAAGCCCTTGCTCAAATTGGGATAAAGGGGTAAGTCAAGACGGATTCTCTAGTGGAATGAATGCGTGTTAATTAATTAATTTTGCTCGGGGTGAGCATGGATAATTAATTAATTGGAGACCCCGCTTTATTTCTTGTATTGGATCCCCGATCCGGCCCAATTAGTTGCCTAGTAATTTATTGTCTCTCGAAATCATTATTAATGGATTAATGTATTTTCACATTATTTAATAATGTTATTTATCTGGAATTAATTGGCTGGGCCAATTAATTGATAAATATTAGTAGCCCAGTAAATTAATTAATTATATTATGGGCTAATTATGTGGAAGTCCATTGGAATATAATTAAATTAATGGGCTACAAATATATTAATATTATATTGGCTTTTGAAGCCTATATATATTAGTATTCTGTTCAGAACAGAATACAGAAAAATCATAACTCACGCACGCGAGTTTTGAGAGAGACATATTTTTATTTTCTTCAGTTCTCTGACCACCCAGAGGAAGAAAAAGGCCGGGACACAGATCAGAAGATCTGACACGGGAGCAACAATCAGAGCTACGACAACATACGAAGGAGGAGGTATCGGTTTCTAACCCTAATTATTCCTTCATCCTCTCTACAATACCATTCTGCTGTGGTGTATACAAGCAGGTCCTCAAGTGTATAATTCCAAGAGAGTAAAATAGCTGTTGAACTTGTGTATTTACAAACTCAGTCCCATTATCTGTTTTCACCTTTTTAACTCTCACCCCATATTGAGTATTAACCATATTTAGATATCCTTCCAAGACTTTCAGTACCTGCATCTTGGATTGCAGAAGATAGGTCCAAGTACTTCGGCTGCAATCTTCCACAATTGTCAGTATATAGGATGCATTAGCCATGTTTTCAACCTTGTATGGCCCCCAAACATCCACATGAATAAGCTCAAACAACTCTGTTCTCTTATATTCCAAAGTGGGAAACGGATTCCTGCATTGTTTAGCTTTGTGACACACTTCACAAGAGCTAATCATAGACTGTGCTGAGACCTCACATAATTCCTTCAGTTCTGGTATATGATGTATAGTGGTAGGAGACGCATGTCCCAGCAGCACATGCCAATCTTGTAATTCTTTCACTTTAGGATCAGAAATATGATTCACTCTTTCTGATGCATGTGAATCACTCACTTCCTGATCTGGAGCCTCTTCCAGTTTTTGCTCTGTATCTACTACGTACAGCCTCCCTTGAGCCTTTCCCATGACCAAAATATGCTCATTGCATAATCTTTGCACCACACAATAAGTAGGAAAGAATGTGCACTTTAGATGAAGTTTATTATTCAGTTGATGAGTGGAGATAAGGTTGTGTGTAAATTCAGGAATGAACAACACATCATGTAGCATAAGTTCAGCATTCAGCTCAACAGTCCCAACTTCATGTATAATCTGCATATCCCCATTAGGAATGTACACACCTTGTGGAGTACTTAGCTTGCGAACATTAATCATGAGATCTCTATTGCAGCATATATGACTGCTTGCCCCCGAGTCCATAATCCAAACTTTCTCCTTCTTTAGACCTTCAAGCAAGCTAAAGGAATAATGTTTCTCCATTACTTCCAGCGATGTATAAGTTTCCACATTGTTTACACTCCCTGTGTTTCCAAGTCCTCTAAGCTGACTTAAAGCCCTCTCAACACTGGAAATTAAATCACCAACACTCTGAGCTCCTTCATTTTTGGCAGTGGGAGCAACAGAACTTTGAGAAGCAAGCTGTAAATTGTCTTGTTGAACAGCCAAGTTTATTTGCCCCTTCAGCTTCTGATCTTTCAGCTTTTGGAACCACTCTGGTGTCCCATTCAATTTGAAGCATTCGTTTCTTTCGTGTCCCATTTTTTCACAAAAACTGCATCTCAGCTTCTTTCTCTCCTCTTTGCTCATTCTACCCTTTGTACCGTTCCCTTTATCTTTGTATCCATTTCCTCCTGCTCTATATCCAACATTCATTGCTCCCAATTCCATATTATGAGCCTCTTTACCCCCATTATTCACATTCAGAGCTAGCTGCTCATGTGAATGTGTATGCACAGAAGATATCTTCCTCTATTCCTCATCTTGTAACAACATCGAATAGGCTCTACTAACTGACGGTAAAGGTTCTATCAACAATATCTGACTTCTAACTACATCATATGTTTCATTTAATCCTAACAAAAACTGCATCAACTTATCTGTTTCTACACAATTCCTGAAGTTTACTACTGCATTACAGGCACACGCTGCTGCAGCAGCACATTCACAGACAGTCTTTGGTTGTAACAGTCTTAACTCATCCCACAATGCATTAAGACTGTTATAGTACTTCATCATAGATTGATTTCCTTGGACAAATGCAAACAAATCCTTCTTCAGCTTGAAGATCTTAGCACCATTGCTTTGATCAAATCTTAGTTTAATTTCATTCCACAGTTGGTGAGATGTTTCCATTAACAAAAACGATTCAGAATATTCTGAATTTATACAGTTCATAATCCAGGATGTGACCATAAAATCCACTTGCATCCATGAGTTGTAATTAGCACTAGTTTAAAGAGGTTTAGGAATTGTACCTTCTATGAAACCGATCTTATTTCGTCCAGCAAGAGCTCTCTTCATAGCTCTACTCCAGGCATAATAGTTATTTCCATTAAATGCAGCATTAACTATCTTCAACCCTGGATGTTCGTGAGGACTGAGATAGTAAACATCGTTGATCCTGGCGTTCTGATCATTCCTATCCATTTCTGCTGTTGATCTACTTTGTGGTGAAGAATCTCTACCAGATCCTCCTCCTTCAGTGTTCCGCAGACCTCTTTGTCTTTGATTTGTTCGTCTTCCTTGTCGATTTCTGTATTCTCCTTCTGCACTACTTTCCCCAACTTCTCCAGATTCTTCATCAACTAGAACACTCCAATTTGTTCGGTGAGCACGCACCATAGCTCTGATACCATGTTGTAACTCGTGTTACGAACTTGCTTGGCAACAATGGAGGAAAAACCTAAAAATTGTGAGACGGAGCTTTCTAGAAGAAGAGAAATTTTTTATATCATTCACCTTACTGAACATAGGCACAACACTATTTATAATAGTTCTACAGTGATAACTATTTGCTCAACTAAGAAGAAACGTAAAACAACAATCACGCTTTTATTAGTATTATAGCTAGGAGAGCCGCAAGATCATCCACGTGCCCGTCTAATCCAACGGCTTATACGAATCACCTAAACAGACTTGTAACCACCACTTCATAACCGTTTTCATAACTGCCAATCTCCATACGTCCATACTTCATCCCTTAACAACCAAACAGCTACAACCACCTCCAGATTCCTCCAGAATCTTCCAGAAACTCAACAATGACTATGGCTTCGTTGGCTATGTCGAGAAGCCAGTAAGGGTTGTAGAAGCCGAAGCCGGTTAGGAGGTTCTCCGGGGACAAGTCTCCGAAAGCTGCGTACCCGAAGCAGCCGCAGAGCATGTAGAAAAGTGTGGTCACTGCTAGGCTTAGTAGCGTTGCCTTCTTCATTGTCTTGTACTCGGACGGGGGTGATTTAATCGTATCCTGATGGCGGTAAATGACGGGGGCGGCTTGCAAGATAGGCAGTGGGATTGTTGGAGAATTAAACTGATATAGTATTGTAGATTGTTGGGCGTGGTTAGGGGAAGAAGATGGAAGAAAATGATTTGGGGTTGGATATCGAGAAATAGATATAGAGACGACAGTTATGATGATTAACATATAATTAAATACATTTTAATTTAGTTTATTATAATTTTTAACATGTTTTTCATTTAATAATTAATTATAAATAAAATAAAATAATTTTATAAAGTTAGGATTCAAATAGTTATCTTCTATTATCCAAACACAGTCCAAGTAATCTGGTTCTCTAGAATCATACTGCACGAAATCATATTATTTGACAACTTTATTTTCTGTATCATTCATATTCTGCATAATCATATTCCCTAATAATTTTACTTTCTTGCAAATCAAATTGAGTCATAATAAACAATATCTTATTTAAGTATAGAAATAAATATTAGTAGCTCAAAATATAAAATTGGTAACCAACAAATAAGATAGAAATCTGCCAATTTATTGATTTATTCCACTTTCAAAGATCTTGAAAGCTTGGCATATATAATAGCAAACAACGTAACATTTTGGCCATTTAATAATATATTACTAACAAGTAACACAAAAACCATCCTTACACTCCCTCACACCTATGACGCATGGTAGGCAATCCTTGTCGGAACGACATGGTATTCGGATTTTGAGTTGCTGCGTCATGTCTATACAAGTGCAAATGCCATCCGAACAAGTCCTTAGACCTACTTTGCATGGTGGGCAGTCCTTGCTTAAACTGCATGTTTTCGATGGGATTCTACCTGCAAAAAATTAGTCATAAAAAATCAAGCAGATATAATGAATACTAGGGGTGTAACGGTTCGGTTCAGTTCGGTTTTTTTATGTATTATAAGAACCGAACCAAACATATAGAAATGATTCGGTTCGGTTCGGTTCGGTTCGATGGGTTTTCAATATCGGAACCGAACCGAACCGAACCGCTTATAAATGGTTTGGTTCGGTTCGGTTTCTCGGTTTACCTTTTTATTTTTTATTTATTTTTTAAATCCTAAATAATACAATAATAATAGTTTATAGGATGTCACTCATTCCGAACTCATAAGTAGAGAATTGTCACTCCTTTTTCTTCATTTGTATAGATTAGAATTGATCTTAACTTAAATCTAATATCTAAATCCAACAATATTCTCTTATAAGAAAGATAAATATTAAATAAAAAAATTAAAAAATAGGATATTAGTTCGGTTCGAACCGTTCAAAAATTCTTGAAACCGCGAACCGAATCGAATGTAAACGGTTTCCAAAAAAAATAAACCGAACCAAACCGCGAAATCGAACCGAACTGCGTTTTTCGGTTTGGTTCGGTTCGGTCCGATCGGTTTCACGGTTCGGAGCGGAACCACTTACATCCTAATGAATACTAAGTAAATAAGAGAGAGAGAGAGAGAACCATGACAGCCAATGGCAATAACAAGGATAAGGGCAACAAAGAAAACAAGCTTTTGAGAAGCCATTTTAGAAATGATAGTGAGTGTAGAATTTTTAAGAAGCCATGCTCTTATATATATAATATAATATGTGTGTGTGTGTGTGCAAATTAATGAATCAAGTCCATTGAAGTTAGTATACAAATATAAATCTCATTACAGGAAATAAATCACTAACGTTATTTAATGGTTGGGGCAATCTTTAAATTAAGTTTCCCTTTCGTAAGAAAAAATATTAACTAATTAACCAAGATTTCCCATGATAAAAAATTATGTATCAATTGTTTCCATATGACGGAAAATAACCTGTATGATTTATTAATGAAAGATTACATACAGAGAATTTATGATATAATTAAGATTTTAATGATAGATTATAGTAACAAATTATAGTAACAAATCAATCAATATCATGATAGATTATAGTAACAAATCAATATTCATTTAATTTGTATAGTTGTTTCCTTATTTGTAGAACCTACCATAATCCTAGCTTAGAATAGATAAGGATGTGTTCTATTCTATATTCATTGAATGAGATAATTGAGGGGATTGAATTACTTTCATTTAATATATCTAAATTAAAAGTAACAGAAACATGTACATAATTCAGCCCTAATTTAACGTTATTCAGAAAACTTACAATATATGTTAAATCTTAGAAAATTTGGATTGTCTAGTGCCATTGCAAATTGAAAACATTAGCTAATTGCAATTATTACCAATGATAAATTCTGGATATGCTTTTCCTAATTTATTACTAGCAAATAATTATACGATATTTACTTTTGACTCGAGATATATAATAATAAGAAGAAACAATTTGATTGCTTCTATCAATATTCTCTCTTCCTCCTTTCGCAGTATATATATTCGACAACAATGGCTTCCAATAAGTCAATCCTTCTGCTTTCCTTCTTGCTCGTTGCTCTCGCTCACACTCTCTCTCTATCTGTCATCCAACACACCATCTAGTCTAATTATTAATTAATGATTTATGCTTGTAAATACAGTATTATCAAATACACTCTCATGGTGCCAATGGTGGGTTCTATAAATAAGTGTTTCTAATAATTTATCATTTATGAAAAGATGACACATTCCGATAAGGAAAATAAAACACATTCTGACACATTTTATGAGGGAGTGTTATAACTCAAAAGACTTATATGTAATAAAAGAAGATTAAGAGAATAAAATCGTTCTCACTTTCTTATATATTATTATTATTATTATTATTATTATTATTATTATTATTATTATTATTATTATTATTATTATTATTATTATTATTATTATTAGTGGATAACGAAACGAAAAAATATTAATTTATTCGGGGTTGTCTATAATTTATTACATATACTCCTCTGTTCTGCCCGGCTTGTCTTGTTTTTTTTTTTTTTTTTGCACGGAGATTAAGATGAGTGAGTGGTTGTGCGTAGATAAGTGAATGATTGTCGGTAAAGAAGTAGGTCCCACAAAAAAAAAAAAAAAGTAGGTTATGTAGTAATTATTTTCCTTACAAGTCAGGTGGGATGACCCAAAAATAAAAGAAAAACAAGACAAGTCAAGCAGGACGGAGGGAGTAGTTCTTCATCATTCATAGGCTTAGCGCTTGATGCAGCGGCACATGCTGAAATAACAGGTGGGCGTAGCGTCGATGCATCGGACTTGCATATCACACTCGTGGTCAGTCTCGCACGCCCCAGCGGGAAGGTATTTGTCACCGTTGTTGGGAGCGGGAGCATTAGCACCATGAATTTTGTTGTCATTCATACAACGGCAGGTGTTGTTATCACATCCCACTAGTTACGGGAAACAATCCAATTTTCCCAAGCCACCGATTAAAACAGGATGAACCAATTCACAAATAATAATAACTCGCGAAAATTAAATGCACAAGAACACCAAGAATTTTTACGTGGAAAACCCAATTGGGAAAAATCACGGGACCTAGTCCAGACAAAATAACTCCACTATGATGATAAAGAGTTATACGAATCAATCCGGTGACTCCGGACGATATAAGCACCAATCAATCTACCAACGAAAACACCACAAGTATATCCAACCTACAATCTATAGAATTGGAAATACGATATCAATTGGAATCCGTCTAGCATTGTTTTATTCAGATGTGGACTTTCTACTATCAAACTCACCTGCCATATCTGCATCAGTGAATCCGTCTAGCATTGTTTTACCATTGCCAAAACACAAACACACATTAGAAGTCCCCTTGAGATACCTGAGAATCCACTTGACAGCATTACAATGCTCTCTGCCTGGGTTAGAGAGAAACCGACTAACAACAACTGCATGAGCTATGTCCGGTCTAGTGCACACCATAGCGTACATCAGACTGCACACCATAGCGTACATCAGACTTCCAACGGCTGATGCATAAGGAACTTTCTTCATACATTCTTCATCTTTCTCACTTTTAGGACACTGCTGAATGTTCAGCTTAAAGTGGCCTGCAAGTGGAGTAGACACTTCCTTAGCACTGCTCATGTTAAATCGATCAAGTACTTTCTTAATGTACTTTTCTTGAGACAACAAAGCTTTCCATTTTGTCTGTCTCGTGAGATCTTCATCCCAAGAATCTATTTAGCGGGTCCCAAATCCTTCATTGCAAAGGACTTGCTCAAATCTTTCTTCAAGCTGTCAATTTTCCTGACGTCGTGACCTACAATCAACATGTCATCGACATAAAGCAAGAGAATAATAAAATCACCATCTGAATAATTCTTCACATGAACACAATGATCAGATGTAGTCCTCTTATACTCTTGGTCTGTCATGAAGGAGTCAAACTTTTTATACCACTGTTTCGGTGCCTGCTTCAGACCATACAAGCTCTTCCTGAGACGACAAACATGACTCTCTTTACCAACTTCCTTAAACCCCTCTGGTTGCTCCATATAAATTTCTTCTTCCAAATCACCATCTAGGAAGGTTGTCTTCACATCAAGTTGTTCAATCTCTAAATTCAGACTAGCTGCAATACCGAGAACAGTACGAATGGAAGATATCTTTACCACAGGAGAAAAAATCTTTTCAAAATCTACACCCTTTTTCTGACCAAATCCCTTCACAACTAGTCTTGCCTTGTACTTAGGTTGAGAAGATTGTTCTTGAATCTTCAGCTTGTAAACCCATTTATTCTTTAGAGTTCTCTTGCCCTTAGGCAACTTCACCAAGTCATAGGTGTGACTTTCATGCAAGGATACCATCTCTTCTTGCATGGCCTGCAACCATTCTTCTTTCATTTCATGCTCAAGAGCCTCACTATAACACTCTGGCTCTCCTCCACCTGTCAACAAAACATACTTGTTAGGATTGTACCTGCTTGAAGGTCTCTTCTCTCTGGTAGATCTCCTAACTTCATCCTGAACTGGTGGTGGAGTTGGCGCTTCACTTTCCTCGGGTTCATCAGAAACAATTTCATCACCATCTATGTTCTCTTCTTGCTCCAATTCAGCTCCCCCGTGATCAGAATCGACTAGTTCTGGGACTGAATCTGCAATAGGAATCTCATCTGGTAACTTCTGATTCTTTTCTTTTTCAATATCTTCAATAGTCTGGTCTTCGAGGAAGACAACATCTCGCTTCTGATAATCTTCTTTGTAACCGGATCATACAATCTGTAGCCAAACTCTTCAATTCCATAACCCAAGAAGATACATTGCTTTGATTTCACATCAAGTTTTGCTCTTTCATCTTTAGGAATATGGACAAACGTCTGACAGCCAAAGACTCTTAAATGCTTGAAAGAGACTTCTTCCCCTTTCCAAACCCTCTCTGGAATATCACCATCCAAAGGAACTGATGGAGAAAGATTAATTAGATCAACAACAGTCCTCAAAGCATCAACCCAAAAAGACTTAGGCAACTTCGCATTAGATAGCATGCACCTAATACGTTCAGTAATTCATCTGTTCATCCTCTCTGCAATACCATTTTCTTGAAGAGTCTTAGGAACTGTCTTCTCAAGTATGATCCCCTTTGATTTGCAATAGCTTTGAAACGGTCATCTGTATTCACCACCATTATCTGCCCGAACACGTATCAGTTGCTTGTCTGTCTCTCTTTCAACTCTGCTGTGAAAGTCTTTGAACATCTCAAGGACCTGATCTTTAGATTTCAAAGGAAAACACCAAACTTTCCTTGCAAAATCATCAATAAAACTTACAAAATAAATTGCACCACCAAGAGACTTATCTTTCATGTAGCACACATCAGGATGTACTAATTGTAACGGGCTCGACATCCTAGATGGAGGTTTACTCTTAAATGCAACTCTATGTTGTTTTCCATATATGCAATCAATACAAGGTTTAAGGGTAGTACCTTGTACTTCGGGTAGGAGCTTTTTTCGAACAAGTGTCTAAATCCCCTTCTCACTCATATGTCCAAGTCGTCTGTGCCAAAGATCTATAAAGCAATCACGAACTGAATTTATCTCTCACTTGCTTAACCTCGCACGCGTCCAGTAGAGAGTATTTCTTTTCTTTCCTCTGGCAACAACGAGATTTCCTTTCGCAAGCTTCCATCTGCCTCCACCTTCTGTGCTAGTAAAACCATCATCATCAAGTTTTCCTGTAGCGATAAGATTCAAACGCATACTAGGAATATGCCTAGCATTCTTCAGAACCAATTGACAACCAGTATCCATATCTAGATATATGTCTCCAATGCCAACAATTGCATTTGGACTCATTTCCCATCTTGGCGTAGCCAAAATCACCGCTGGTATAGGTAGAGAAGAAATGTCTGTGTATAGAAACATGATAGGAAGCACCAGAATCTACTAGCCAGTCAGTGTCGTGGCAAGTAGCATTTACACTACCATCATCACAAGGTAAAAAACAAATCATCGTCATCTGCTGCCACTACTCATGTAGTATCTTCTTCTTCCTTTTCAGTCGTCTTAGCTTTGCTCTTTTGCTCACCAGATTTTGCCTTCAAAATTCTGCAGTCACTCTTATAATGACCCATCTTATGACACTAGAAGCACTCAATATTTTTCTTTGACTCGGACTTTCCCCTGGATTTATTTTGCTTGTTGTGGGGTCCTCTGCTCCAGCTTCTCCCTCTTCGTTCTTTCTTTTCAGAAACCAAGGTCTGGGGTTCAGTGGCCAATCCTTGTTCTCTCTTTCTAAATTTTTCATTCATCACGGCCTTTTTTGCTAAGGCCATAGTCAATACACCATTTGGAGCTGAATTAGTAACAGAGACAACCATCGTGTCCCAACTGTCCGGCAATGAATTGAATAAGAACAAAGCTGTCGTTTCATCATCCAAATTTAGCTTCAAATTAGTTGCTAGATTTATCAAGCCCTGGAAATTACTCAAGTGCTCATTCATATCTGAGCCATCAGTATATCTCATACGAGCAATTTGCTTCATACACGAAGCCTTATTCAAACCAGATTTGCGCTCATACATGTTTTCCAGCTTCTTCCACAACTCATCAGCTTTGGATGAAGTCACGTTTGCCACGGGCGGCTCTGACGTGGGCCCTTCCCTTGAGGGCTTCTCGGGTGAGGCAGACTCATTTTTTGTCACGACCCAATTTTTGGAAAATGGCGTGTGACCAAGTGTAGTATAATACGAGTAGATAAATCAAGAATTCATAATTTTAAATAATATTACAAAGTAGTACGAGAAATATTAAATTATCATATTTTATTAATTCAAGGATAGTTCAAAATGTGATAAATGTCCGATCACATAGAAAGCAATAACTGATAAATAAAGATGGGTTCAGAGTGGCGATAGACAAAATGGCTACATTCCTCGAATTGGGAAAAAACCGTTAAGCATAGCAGAACTTAATTTATTTGACAGCAACCCTCGCCTCGGCTCCGTCCGTCAGTAGCAGCCGCTCAACCTGAAAATGTTTTTTGAAAAGATTTGGGCTGAGTACTAGTGTACTCAGTGGACGAGCATTTAATAAAGCATTTTATCCAGAGCATAAAAGTATGACTTAGGAGGTTTTAAAACGAAAAAGAACTCCTAATTATACGAAAGCATTTTTCCTTTCTTTTTGCGCGCCCGTGCAGCTTCTTTTAGTTACTCTTGCGATCCCGGAACACATCCTCGTCGGATCCAATTTCATTGCGATCCCGGAACGTATCCTCGTCGGATCAAATTTCATCTAGGGTCTCGAGCCGTTACTCAGAGTACCCTTTTCAACTTTGGATATCGGGTCTTTCCCTAGATAATCTCTTATAAAAGTTAGTGCATAGTGGAGATCAACCCACTACACAACTAACGAGGGTGTACACAATTCCAGTCTGACGTGTTAGGTTAGAACAAGAATCTCGATCGACCATACAAGAGCATTAAACTTAATCGAACGCGCATAAAACATTTCCATGGATAACAACATTTCATATAATTTAAGAGCTTATTAACTCAAAGATAAGTTTAGAGGAAAGTATAACCCACCTCGTGGCGCGATATAATTATCCGCAGCTTTTTATGAGGGTATCGTCCTTCCTCAGAGGGTCCTACAATAGAGACCTAATTTCTGTTAGGGTTAAATCTCAAAGTCCAAGAATTTCTTCGAATTCTAGACCACAAAGTTCGTCTCTAGCAAAAATAGGATTTTTGGTTACGAAGAGTGGATTTTATTTCGCTATGGTCTCGAAATGATAAAATTCATCTTCAATAATCTTGCCCGGATATATCCCGTTCATATATTCATAGCATCCTCTCTTTATTCGGTAATTTTTGTAGCTTTAGTATTTTCCAATTAAGGGGATATTTGAAAATAAAATATATTTCGAAATGAATTTCGCACCAACTTCCGGCTTTATTTTTGGACGATCCGACGAAAACTCATGTTTAAATTCTGCCCAGGAGAGGTACAAGACCATAGAAATAAGTTTTCTGATCGGACGTTGTTTCGACATCGAAAATAGTCTCCGAACTTGAGTCGGCGAAATTGTGGCAGTTCTGCCAGCGGTACTTTGTAGGCTCGTATCTTTTTCGTTCGAACTCCATTTTATGCGTCGAGCATGGTTTTGGAAAGTCAACGAACTCAGCTTTCTATCGGTATAAGGTTCGGTGAGTTTTGAGAAGGAACGAAGCTCATAGACTATTTTAAAGTTGGGGGTTCAGCACATTCAGGGATGGATGGGGCGTTTCAACAATGACTTTTCGTTGATCCGTAACTTCTTGATACGATCTCCAAATGGCGAACGGAAAGGTTCTGGAGATTCCTTGAATGACAAGGTTTGATACGGTATGGGGCTTGGGTTACCAAATTCGAGGGATGTTCTCAAAAGATCTCTCAAAACGGGTGGTAGCTAAGCCCCTTTTGTTCAACACTTAGAATTTTTTGGTGGCATTAAATCAAACAGTTTCTGGGCTATATTTGAGCAAGCGTATCTCAACGGTCGGGACTTTGTTTTATGAACGGAGAGGTGTTCTGGAAAGCTTGGAGTAAGGGCTTTCCAGGGATATGCCGTTTGGGAGTTTGGGTTGTTCGTAGGGTTCTGAAAATTTGGGCGGAATGTAGCTACTTGGCTGGTCGCCAAGGTTGGGGCTGGTTTTTCGGGAGTTTTCGAGGGTGTGAAACTCTTCGATCCGTTCTCCGAATCATGAATGGAGGAACGTTATGCACAGCTGGGGGTGAGTTCTATATAACGGTATGTCATTTTGGGTCTCACAATTCGTAAAATCGATAGATAATTCAGTCACAAAGTTGCAAGAAAAAGGCAGTTTTTCGCAGGAAAAATTTTGGGCTTTTAAAGGAACGTTTTTGGGCCATTTTCAACGGGGTGTAACTTCTCGATCGAGAGTTCGTTTTAAGAACCGCGAGATGCATTGGAAAGCCTATACAATTGGCTTTCCAAAGGTGTATTTCTTTACAGTTTTAAATAAGCGGGAACAAACGATAAAATGGTTTCAACGTACTGCCTTGGTTTCGGCAAGCAGTTCGACAACTGAACTTTGCGGCTTCATACCTCCTTCTCAGTTCCGAAAAATACGCGAAGCGTCTCTTTGGAAAGCCAACGAGAAGGGCTTTCCAACGGTATGAGTTTCGATAGGTATTAATCGGTTTTAGGGTGATCGGGAATTGTTTGAAAATGGTCGGTTCCCTGCTCGCAGCACAGGGGCAGTTCGGGGGGTTGATTTCGACAGCGAATAACTTCTAGATTTTAGGTCCGATTTACGAACGGTTTGTGGCATTGCAAAGGGCTTTCTCACGGTATCTAATTTTTTAAGTTCTCCATTAGATAGGTGGCCTAGACAACGAGCTAAATTCGTCACGTTACAAGGTGTAAGTGCAGATTTCAAAAAGAAGCAAGGCATTCTCTTAGACATTTTATCGAACATTTACTGAGCTATATATAAACTACAATTTAAACTTGATTAAATCGAGACAGTCACCATTCCAATTATTTCAAGTGATAAGAGATGACAAGAATAAACATATCCTCGTCTTAGAAACGTGGGAAAAATGTAGAGAAAGGGAAAAACGTGGGAAATTATGAATTTAGCATTTAGATGTTCAATAACTCATCCCAAATCAAAACAGCATTTCAAACAGATTATCGCATCCAAATTCTTATGAACACATGTAACCACGTACAACATGAGGTTTTATATCGAACAAGAAAGCAGTTTATAAAGGGACAAACATGAAATTCTCAGCCACAGTCAAGACACAACCCAATCCCGGAATCGAAAAGACGAAGATAGTATGTTACATGGGAAAAGACTTTACCCCAGTTTCCTTCTTCTTCTTCCGACTTCAATCTCGTTTTCCGACGGTGTTCTTCCTCCTCCCGGTGGTAATTTTCGCGAGAATGAGAGTGAGAGAGAGATAGTGAAGAAGAGGGGGAAAGAGTGCAGGGGTGTGAGTATATAAGAGCAGCAGCTTCGTCCAAGTATGCACCCCTCCGACGGTTCGTGTCTCTTCTTTGAGGCAACCTTGAGCAGCAAGAGAAGGGAGGGAGGAGGTCGTCTGATTCTGCTGTGGAGTTCGCCAATGGGAGGGAAACTTTTCTGGTGGTGTGATCTCGGCCAATCGGTTGTGTTGCAACGCCATCATCGCAGGAGTAGGAAGATCGATCGACGCTTTCTTGCGGACAGATCGCGTGTGAGAGAGAGAGGTGTGGGTAGAGAAGATATGGAGGAGATTTGAGCAGATCTAATCTTATCATATTCTAAATATTACCAAATCTTAAATAAGATACATTTATATATATATATATATATATATAGGGTGTGGGTCGGGTGAGAAACCTCCTATATGTGAGAATTAGGAATTAATAATGGTCTTAGATTTCATTAATTTAATAGTTCAGATTTAAATTTTGTTTTCAGATATTTTTAAATATAACTTTATTTTGTTTATTTAATGAAGGGTAAAATTATAATTTTATTCTTGTGAAATTTATGGTAATTTACACCATTAGGCAATTACTATGCGGTGATTGGCTCATGTGTAATTTTACCATTGATATTAATTAAATTCATTCCTTATTTTATGGATGCATGAACCGTTTTCCATATTTAAAACCGTTTCCCTTATTTTTCTCTCTCCCTCATTTTTCCTCAACTATTCACGTTTCTCTTTCTCTCTCTCTTTTATACAATGGGTGAATATATCAAATTAAAGGTCATAGAAAATTTAATAATTTATTGTACAAGCTTCTATATTCATATTAGTTTTTGTTATATAATTAATATTTTATGCATAAATAGTAATTGGCTTATGCATATATTATTAGTATGTTATTACAAACTTCCAAATTAAAATTAGTAATATGCATATGGTAGTTGTCTATTATGCAAAAATATAAACTTAGTTATGCATATATTAGTAATTTGTCTTTACAAGTTTTATGCATATATTAGTTGTCTGTTATGCACAAATATGAACTTGTTATGCATATATTAATAATTTTTTTACAAATCCAGCAATTTTATGTTTGCTTAACATGATTGTAGCAATATGCAAGAGACTATTATGCATAATGCAAGAGATATTTATGCATAATGAACGAAAGATTTATGCATAACTGAATGCACTTAATGAAAGAGACTTTTATGCATAATAAAATAGATTTTTTGAAATATTTTTATGGATAAAATATAGTTTTAAATGGTAGGTTTTTAATGAATTATGATTTTGGAATTAATAATATGGGAAGTTATTTAAATTAATTCGTTTGTTGCTATATTTATCCACTTTAATTAATATGTTAATTAAAATTTAAATTAGATATTAAGAAACTTGTCTTATTTATAAATAATCACACCATCTTTTAAATTAGATATTAAGAAACTTGTCTTATCTATAAATCCATAAATATATAAATTACAATCTTAACCTTCATTAAATAAACAAACTAAAATTATATTTAAAAATATATGAAAAAAAATTGGATCATTAAATTAATGAAATCTAAGGCCAAGATTAGTTCCTATTTCTCACAAATAGGGAGGGTTCTCACATGATCCACTCCCTATATATATATATATATATATATATATATATATATATATATATATAGGGGAGGGTTCAATAAGGAACATATAAGAAACAAAGGATTTGGTGAGAAATAGGAACCAATCATATCCGTCAATTTATTTAATCAACGGATATAATTTTTTAGTTATTTATTGTAGTTTTCTAATTAGAATAATTACTAACAGGGCACAACGGTAATTGTGTCGTTTGGATTTAACAAAATATGAGTTATTTATGGGTCACAATCTATATATTTTATGGTAATTTACTTAATGTTTAAATTATTTTCATTGTTGTAATTAATTTTATTCTAATTCTTAATATCAATAACATATTTTTAGTGTCTTTGTTGTTATCACTTTTAAATTAATTAATTTTCCTTTTATTATGTTGGACACGGTCTGTTTGCATTTGGTAAGTAATTATTATGCTGGATTAAGACTAATTATAGACTTTCATTATTTTTCTTGATTTATCGTTAATTTATTTGGGAGAGTTGATTATGATGGTTTATTATGGAATATTATTTTTTTGGTAAGTATTATTTTATTAAAGATTTAGTAATATTGGAACAAATTAAATAGAGAAAAATTGAATTCAATTTTAGAAAAAAATGAATAGTCATTCGTTAGACGATAATTTAAAATGCATTTAAATTGTGTATTGATGCATTAATTCTTAATTATAATTTTCATATAGTTCAACATTCACCATAACTTATTAATAGAATCATATAATCGATATTGATTTAAGTTCTGTATTTTTCTTCAACACCTATTATAAAACTGAAATGCATAATTTGTTATATTTGGATGCATCAGTTTATAATACATAATGCTTCTAAACATACATAGAAACTTTTTTCGAATTTATACAGATAATACAAAAATGCATAATTTATTGTATGATGATGCATTAGTTTATACTATATAATGCATCTAAACATGCATACATTTTTTCCCGAATTTTTGCGAGACAATACAAATAATCGTATCAAAAAGTAGAAACATATGCATCATTTTTTATACATATGCATTATACTAAAAAAAAGTGATGCATCAACGAATAGTATCTTATGCATCATTCACTATAGATATGCATATATCTCGAATATTCAAACAGTCAATTGTTGATGTTGTCTTGTAGCGCCGATGTAGAGAAATAGGGAAGGATTTGTGTGTATAGGGTTTTTGTAGAATGAAGATGTAACAATGGTTTTTAGTAGAAAGATCAATCAATATAAGCTTTCATCTTATTTTGCGCTTCCGATTTTATCTTAATTGAGATTAAGCAAGTTTTATTTTTACTCATTTACCCTTTTCTAATTATTAATGATTAAAATATGGAATTTGTCGGAGCAAATTTAACCGTACAATGCAACATCATCTACAATTCTTAATAGTTCCTAGTTCTTATTTAATGTTGGTTCCTATGTGTACATAGATATGCATGCATCATTGTGTACATACATATGCATTAATTAATAAGCGATTAAAACCTTTAAATATAAATTCATCTCTGGCTGATTTGTTATGTATCATCAATATAAAGTAATGCATGCATACAAATAAATTTATGGATAACTTAAATACTCAGGCAGATGAATATGCATTAAAAAAATACTTAATAATGCATCATATATAATTAAACGGCGGAGCTGTTCAGCCAGATTAACGCCTCTTCAGTGTAAAAGATAGAGATACAGAGAGTATAGCTAGAAAGAAAAGGATTGCTTCGTCGCAACTGCATCAAATGAGGAAATAGTGTGTGGGGAATATGTGTCCGTCCGCGGTTAATTGAATTTACTTTTGGATCTGAATACGACTGAAAATTAGAGATGCAATGATATAGCTCAAAAGAAGAGGACTCGTCGGCGCAACTGCAATATCTGAGGAAATGGCGGAGGAAGGAGAGAGAAGGCGAGAGAGAAGTAAAGGAGGCGGAGAAAGAGTGCGGGGAAAGGGGGAGAGAGGACGTGGGGTAATGAGTTGGGGGAGAGAGAAAATTATAATTTTACTTAATTACCCCAAATGTATTTAAGATGGTAAGTGTATTAAAAATTCTTTTAATAATAGAATTGATCCCGTCCACCCAATAAATAAGATGTAAGATGTAGATTGGTTCTTATTTCTTATATAACCCTTGGTTCTTATGTGAATCGCACCCTATATACTATGTATTTATTAGCAAATAATACCCATATCAAAATTCGACTCAATTACACGTATTAAAAATCACGAGGTACACATGTATACGCATATACAATAATATGTGTGCCAATATAAAACTCGAAATTATCCGGAATATCGTGAAACATTCATAATGCTCCGTAATTACCCGCGAGCGCGACGATAATTAAATCTAATGAAATTGCGTTCTCGTGATGGATTTATTTGGAATTAAATCCCTATCGTTACAGATTTTATTTATTATAATTACTCGGGGTATTACATTTTTCTTCCGGGCAGTTGTGCCTCTCGAAGAGGCTATCGGTAGTCGCCAGCCATTCCCACGATTGGGCTCCGGAGAATGGCGTAAGCGTAGGGGTTTTGATCATCTTTATGCGCTTTGTCGCCCCGCTGAGGCAAACCCTCAGTCGTTGCTTGTTGTCGTTTGTTGTCCTGCTCCGAGGTCAAGCCGATGCTCCTTCGGTCGTTTTTCCTTTTGTCATTGTTGTGTGTACCGTCGCCTGAGAGTCGACAGTTTCGAGGATGGTTGACAATCTGGTCTCGAGCTCGGTGAACTGTTCGGCAACTTGGGGTTGCGTCCTTACCACCAGGGCAAGGGTCTGCTCCACCTTCTCGACTGTCTCCGCCAGACGCGTGAGACATCCTTCCATGGTGTTGCCGGACATTTCCTCCCCCATTGGTTTCGCCTTAGCCTGGTCACTTTCGGATCCGACAAGTCGTACCATTGTTGTAAACCGTAACTTTTAAAAGACGTTTGCAACGTCCCATAAACTTATAGAAACTTTTAGACAGAAACTTAAGAAAGCAATTAAAATATGCAAGTTAACAAGTAGATCCTACGAAAGGGAGGAAGCTCAAGAGTCTCTTCCCCTTAAAGATAATTAGATAAAAACATAAATAACTACAAGTGGGTGCCTTCTTAGTACTACTTAGGGCATATATAATCAAAAGGGTTATGATGCCATGGCCCACCCAATACTATTCATTTTATCATTTTTCATGCAGGTTTATCTCACATAAGCTTCAGGGAATCCTTTCCTTCTTACTCTTGGGCTTCCCCCCCTTCTCCCCCGGTCCCCTCTGTCGTCCCTCCTACCTCTCCCCTTTCTTCCATTCTAAAAACCCGCTAATCACCGCAGGCTCGGGGTACGATGGAAGACTCTCCCTTGCCCTCGCTCTCGCTCTGAGCCCCCCATGGCATGCGGGTTATCTTTCGGTCCCCGAGGGTCCCCATACAGAATGGGGATTTGAGTCTTTTCCTTTTTCCTTACTTCCCCGTCGGCTATAGACTTTAGAGGGGGGGTTCGCAGTTCGTAACATATTGCATATAGGTCCCATTTTGTTGACAAGGATTCTATCCTGAGAGAGTATTCTTATTCCCAAATGTAGAATTTTTATGTTTGAATAATTCAAGAAAGTAAAATGATTCCAAAATTTAAATCTAATTTTAATAAAATTGAGAAAGGTAATAAGATTCCTAAAAACAAGAAAACTGGTGTAAGATTTTCGGATTCTTTTTCCTTATTCTAACATGGTAATATTTTTTCATAATAAAGTAATTTAACCATCATTCTTTCTAAGAACACAAATTATTCATCTTTCACAAGAGTTCACGCAAGTCTCTGTTATCCCTTCACCAAAGTAGTTCAACATTAATTTTTATTCTTCTCCTTCCTCACAGATCACGTCAGTTAATTTTTATTCGTCTCCTTCCGGACAGATCACCGTCAGTTAATCCAAGGTTACCCAAATTGTCGAATTTTCGTTATCAAAAATTTAGATTTTTGAAATTAGAATTTCTAAACAAATTTTCTCCAATAATTGAAGATGGAAAAGCGAAAAAATCGACTTTCTTCTTCAATCTGTTGAATCATTGTTCTTCACATCCTTCCTAAACAAGAAGGAAAAGAGAGAAAAAAGGAGGAGATGAATGGCGCTGGCGATAGACGGCAGATTCTCCAAAAATCAACTTGAGAGGAAGGCGTGATGGCGGTAAATGACGGGGGCGGCTTGCAAGATATTAAGGCAGTGGGATTGTTGGAGAAATTAAACTGATATAGTATTGGAGATTGTTGGGCGCGGTTAGGGGAAGAAGATGGAAGAAAATGATTTGGGGTTGGATATCGAGAAATAGATATAGAGACGACAGTTATGATGATTAACATATAATTAAATACATTTTAATTTAGTTTATTATAATTTTTAACATGTTTTTCATTTAATAATTAATTATAAATAAAATAAAATAATTTTATAAAATTAGGATTCAAATAGTTATCTTGTATTATCCAAACACAGTCCAAGTAATCTGGTTCTCTAGAATCATACTGCACGAAATCATATTATTTGACAACTTTATTTTCTGTATCATTCATATTCTGCAGAATCATATTCCCTGATAATTTTACTTTCTTGCGAACCAAACTGAGTCATAATAAACAATATCTTATTTAAGTATAAAAATAAATATTAGTAGCTCAAAATATAAAATTGGTAACCAACAAATAAGATAGAAATCTGCCAATTTATTGATTTATTCCACTTTCAAAGATCTTGAAAGCTTGGCATATATAATAGCAAACAACGTAACATTTTGGCCATTTAATAATATATTACTAACAAGTAACACAGAAACCATCCTTACACTCCCTCACACCTATGACGCATGGTAGGCAATCCTTGTCGGAACGACATGGTTTTCGGATTTTGAGTTGCTGCGTCATGTCTATACAAGTGCAAAAGCCATCCGAACAAGTCCTTAGACCTAGTTTGCATGGTGGGCAGTCCTTGCTTAAACTGCATGTTTTCGATGGGATTCTACCTGCAAAAAATTAGTCATAAAAAATCAAGCAGATATAATGAATACTAAGTAAATAAGAGAGAGATAGAGAGAGAGAGCACCATGACAGCCAATGGCAATAACAAGGATAAGGGCAACAAAGAAAACAAGCTTTTGAGAAGCCATTTTAGAAATGATAGTGAGTGTAGAATTTTTAAGAAGCCATGCTCTTATATATATAATATGTGTGTGTGTGTGCAAATTAATGAATCTAGTCCATTGAAGTTAGTATACAAATTTAAATCTCATTAAAGGAAACAAATCACTAACGTTATTTAGGGGTGTTTGGAACAGCTTATGCTAAGCAGCTTATAGCTTTCAGCTATATTTTTTGTGTTTGGAAAATTAGCTTTCATCTATAGTTTTTCTGTTTCTTTCCATATTTTAGAGAAGTTGTTTAAGCTGCCTCACCCCAGCTTATAGCTTACAGTTTATGGAATTTATTAAATAAATTTATCTTTAAAATTTTATTTTATTCCAAAAAAAAACTTTTTCCATATAGTTTAATTATAATTCCACAATTAATAAAAAAAATTATATTTCAATATAAATTAAATTATAATATAAATAACAATTAAATATTTCATTTAAATATTTTAGTTAATATATTAATTAATTTTATATTTTATAATATTGAAATGACAATTATAAAGAAAAATAAATATAAAATAGCAATAATTTATCAATTTTATATATTTATTATAAATTATAATTATGTAATAACATGATGGATAATGCTGAAATCGAAATTATAATGTAAAAAAATAACTTCTCAATTTTATTTATTTATTATAAGTTATAATTGTTTAATAATATTTGGGGTAATATAGACATTTTATTTGAAAAATTAAAATAAATAACCGTTCAACAGTATTTCCAAACACTATTTTCTCACTTTCAGCTGCTTTCAGCACTTATTTTCAAATGCCTAAAAATTCTCAAATCAGTAGCTTTCGGCCGCTTTAGTTGCTTTCAGCATTTATCAATAAGTTTCAGCTACTCCAAACACCCACTTAATAGTCGGGGCAATCTTTAAATTAAGTTTCCCTTTCCTAAGAAAAAATATTAACTAATTAACCAAGATTTCCCATGATAAAAAATTATGTATCAATTGTTTCCATATGACGGAAAATAACCTGTATGATTTATTAATGAAAGATTACATACAGAGAATTTATGATATAATTAAGATTTTAATGATAGATTATCGTAACAAATCAATATCATGATATTGATTATAGTAACAAATCAATCAATATCATGATAGATTATAGTAACAAATCAATATCCATTTAATTTGTATAGTTGTTTCCTTATTTGTAGAACCTACCATAATCGTAGCTTAGAATAGATAAGGATGTGTTCTATTCTATATATACGTATTCATTGAATGAGATAATTGAGGGGATTGAATTACTTTCATTTAATATATCTAAATTAAAAGTAGCAGAAACATGTATATAAATTCCAATTTTATGAGTTGATACACCCGTCATACTCATATTGTTTGATTCAGAAAATATTATATAGTTCCTAGCTACGTGCACTCCCTTATATCATTGAACTTATTCTGCCCTAATTTAACGTTATTCAGAAAACTTACAATATATGTTAAATCTTAGAAAATTTGGATTGTCTAGTGCCATTGCAAATTGAAAACATTAGCTAATTGCAATTATTCCCAATGATAAATTCTGGATATGCTTTTCCTAATTTATTACAAGCAAATAATTGTACGATATTTACTTTTGACTCGAGATATATAATACTCCCTCCGTCCCAATTTAAATGTCCCTTATGCCATTTTTGGGTGTCCCAATTTAAATGTCCACTTTCCTTTTTTGGCAAATTTTAATACACAAATTTTTTGTAGGACCCACACCTTTTTAAATCTCTACTCACATCCACCAACTCTCCTTAATCCCCGTGCAAAAAGGCAATGGGACATTTAAATTGGGACGGAGGGAGTAATAAGAAACAATTTGCTTGCTTCTATCAATATTCTCTCTTCCTCCTTTCGCAATATATATATTCGACAACAATGGCTTCCAATAAGTCAATCCTTCTGCTTTCCTTCTTGCTCGTTGCTCTCGCTCCCACTCTCTCTCTATCTGTCATCTAACACACCATCTAGTCTAATTATTAATTAATGATTTGTGCTTGTAAATACAATATTATCAAATACACTCTCATGGTGCCTATGGTGGGTTCTATAAATAAGTGTTTCTAATAATTTATCATTTATGAAAAGATGACACATTCCGATAAGGAAAATAGAACATATTCTGGCACATTTTATGAGATGGAGAGGGAGTATTATAACTCAAAAGACTTATATATATTATTATTATTATGAGTGTATAACGAAACGAAAAAACATTAATTTATTCGGGACTGTCTATAATTTATTACATATACTCCCTCTGTTCTGCCCGACTTGTCTTGTTTTTTTTTTGCACGGAGATTAAGATTAGTGAGTGGTTGTATGTAGATAAATAAATGATTGTCGGTAAAGAAGTAGGTCCCACAAAGAAAAAGAAGTAGGTTATGTAGTAATTATTTTCCTTACAAGTCAGGTGGGATGACCCAAAAATAAAAGAAAAACAAAACAAGTCAAGCAGGATGGAGGGAGTAGTTCTTCTTCATTCATGGGCTTAGCGCTTGTTGCAGCGGCACGTGCCGAAATAACAGGTGGGCGTAGCGTCGATGCATCGGACTTGCATATCACACTCGTGGTCAGTCTCGCACGCCCCAGCGGGAAGGTATTTGTCACCGTTGTTCATGGCATTACTACAATCAAGATTGCTGACTTTGGCCAAACCGGTCTACCAGAGAATCCTGGCACCGTATGTTCATGGCATTACTACAATCATTCATTCCTTTTTTATTCTTGCTTGATTTGATACTGAATTAGATCTTGGTGTGTGGTGCGTAGGTAAAAAAGTATAACTACAAACCACCTGAAGTGCTGCTAAATATGCCTCACCATACTGGTGCAGTTGATATATGGGCTGTGGGTTGTATATTTGCTTTGCTGGTGCGACGAAGGGATCTATTTACAGGGCCATATATTCTTGTTCTAAAGTCAATGATCAGGTAAAACTTATCCAGCAGCTACTTATAATCAAATAAGATTCTTCTGATATTAGGTCTCTTCCTATTTTGAAGTGTTTTTGGTGTGCCAAGCGAGGAAGACTGGGAAGGTGTAACAGAAGCTTATGCCAAAGTTCCTGTAAAGATCACGAGGGTACTAGCAACTCAACTCAATGAATAACTCCTAATCTAATTCCAACTAGTTTATAATCTTACATCCTTGTTCTTGTGGCAAACAGATGCCCCCTCACATACCTCTGTCACGTATTTTTGAAAACCATCTTGAGCCGGATGGACTAGACCTTCTCCAAGTAAGTTTCACCCCTTCCCTTTTATGAATCTTGCGAAATATTGGTATTAAACTTGATTGGCTGTTCCTTTTATGAATCTTGCAGTTTCATAAATATTGCTATTAAACTTGATTGGCTGTTTTTCAGAAATTGCTATGCTTAGAGCCACATAGAAGGATTACTGCTTCTGATGCATTGATGCACCTATACTTCAACGACCTCCAAGAAAATCCGCAGAAATTTCCAGTGGAAAGAAAAATGGCAGAGGAATTAAAGCTGTTCAGAACATGGTTGAACCCGGATGCTTAGAGGGCCGTACACGCATTGAAGATCAAAGGCCTAGACTACATTACAGTGCTTGTCGAAGATACAAAAAACAAGAATGCTTCACTCCAAGAGTACACAAGAAACTACCTATTTTACTACACAGGAAAATTAAGTGTGGAAAAAAATTAATATAATATACTTTATATTATATATTTCCATGCTTAGAAGACCTAATTGGAGAAGGAAAGGGATGAGCATATATATATATATATATAAGACTAGAAGAGGCGCCGCAGAGACACGACTCTTCATCATCATCTTGCCGTCAACGAAGAGGGGGAGATATTATTTTATTAAAGCTTGATCATCATCTATATAACGCCGCATGAGGGAGGAGACAAACCTTGATTATTTTATTATCATTCCATCATCATCATCTTATTCACGCCACGAAGATCGAGAGAGATAGAGATCCGAAGCCGAGAAAATTCCGAGACCGAAGGTTTAATTCAGATTTTCAGATTCCGAAACTCAGTTTTATGATATTGATTGTAGTTTAGATTTGGAGAAAACAACATGTTCTTGCTTCCGTTTACATTCCTGAATTTGGATGCTTCCGTTTTATTTTCCTGTTGGATGATTTGAAGACTTAATTTGGTATTTTCTGATTCCTTAGGTTTAATTTAGTTTCAATTCGTGTTTAATTGATTCCGTATTAGTCTATATTTTCGTGCATAATTATTTCGTGATTTTCAGCATGTTTTGTGTTATGTCTAGCAAATCGGTCTGTCTGGCCAGTCTGGCCGATATGCGCGGCTAAGTCTTTTTAGGGCCGGCGAGATGTGAAACACACACCACTATATTTTCGTGAGACTATGGTTTAAAATTAATCACTTGGGTTCTGAATTAATCTAGGTTAGTTAATTGGATTAATTAATTTAGGCTTGATCATCCTAGGTTAATTTAATTCATAGTTAATTTAGTACTTACATCGTTTCTCGTGTGATTAGGCTAAATAAGTAGCAAATTATTCTTAGGACAATTGGATTAATTTGGTAGGAGACTATTAGATGTCCACCATACGAGTAGGCTCCTAAATTGGGTTCACTTAGTTCTTAAAGCTGATTAGGTGTTAAATCTATTGATTGTCCACCAACGTAGATTGCATTTAATTTAGAAAAGTAATTGTTTCAATACCCGCCATGGCGATTATCGAATAATTAAGGGGGAACAGGGGATATGTCAATTTAATTACGGTGTCCTACAAATAATTGATTTAAGAGGATTAATTAATTAATAGTGTCAGTGATCGATTGTGTGTGTGTGAATCATCTTGCTGGACCCGTTTTATTTGCATAAGTCTATTTCATGTTTAATTCCTGCTTTTACTTTCTTTGTTTTAGTTTAGAAAATTCCCAAACTTGCGTGGTCGCTAACCAAACCTTGATTAATAGGAATTTTAGGTCTAAAATACTCCGTTCTCTGTGTTCGATACCTGTTGCTATACTAATTTTAGTTCTAGCAATTTTGCAGGATTTATTTGGTGAAAACAGCGATCACCACCCTACCAGAGATCCCGTCGGACTTACCGGGCTCGGGCCTAAAAAGACCTGGGGTTTCGGACCTAAAAAAGCCCGCCCGAAATTCCTTTTTTAAATTTTATTAATATTAAACTTAAATCATAAATTATTATTACTATCAATTATAATTATATTATCGTAATGAGTTCTTTCGGTGGGTTGTAAAATGAATTTAATTTTTAAATGTGCCAATATTATTGATTATCTCTCGATTTCCCCTCTCTTTCACACAACACACTTCCACAATTTTCTCCATATATATGTATATTCTCATCCATTTTTAAGCATGATCAATGTAGGAGAAAGATCTTGGCGATTTTGTTTTTCAAAATTGAGTAAAAATCCGTGGAAGCTCTTCCGAAATCTGTGGATTATAAAAATAATTGGAGGTTGTGGTTATTAATATCAATTATCTTTACTGATTTTTCCTAGTCGGCCAAATCATAATCATTTCTAAAGTATCTTTGACCCTTAATTAAAAAAATTATAAATTAGACGGGCTAAGCCCGCCCGCCCGAAAGCCCGATGCTGGGTTGGGCTTCACATTTTTAGGGTCCGAATGATTTTCGGCCCGAACCGGCCCAGCCCGATAAATTTGTAAAAACCCGATGGACGGGGCCTGGGCCGGCCCGACCCGCTACTTTGCTAGCCCTAATTAGGCCACATGGTGGACAATTCTTGCTTGAATTACATTTAATTTTTTCAATGTGGTTTGAGCTGCAAAATTAATCATAACAAAATTAAATGGGCCTTCAAAAATTATTTGAGTTCGGTTTCATAATATTACTCATTTGTTTTCACTTCATTTGCAAAATAGCAAATTATTTTCCCTAATCAATAAAACAAAAACGTTCTAACATAATTATTACAATTATTGTGTTGCAAACAGTAACTTTTGAAAGACGTTTGCAACGTCCCCAAAAACTTATAGAAACTTTCAGACATAAAATTAAAAAAGCAAGTAAAATATGCAGAACACGAGTAGAGAATAGAGCTTTTAGAATTAGTTAGTTAATATATGCAACTTAACCAGCAAATACTACAAAAGGGACTCAAGAGTCTCTTCCTCTTCAAAAGATAATTAGATATAAAAACATAAATAACTATAAGTGGGTGCCTTCTTAGTACTACTTAGGGCATATATAAACAAAAGAGTTATGATGCTATGGCCCACCCAAGACTATTCATTTTATAATTTCCCATGCAGGCTTATCTCACATAAGCTTTAGGGATCCTTCCCTTCTAGCTCTGTCCTTCCCCCTTCTCCCCCAGTCCCAGAGACGGAACTAAGGGGGGGTCGGGAGGGTCGGCCGACCCCCGGTTGCCGGAATTTTGCCTTTATAGGGGTTGAAATTCTTTGTTCCGCCTTTGTTTTTTCACTTCATTCGACCCTTCGATCGACATGATTTCTTTCTTATGTCTATTTCGACCCTCCAACTAAAAGTTCTAGTTCCGTCACTGCCCAGTCCCTTCTGTTTCCCTCCTACTTCTCCTCCCTTCTTCCATTCTAAAAACCCGCTAATCACTACAAGCTCAGGGGGTATGGTGGAAGGCTCTCCCTCGCCCTCGCTCTGACCCTCCCATGGCGTAGGGGTTGCCTTTCGGTTCCCGAGTGTCCCCCTACAGAAGAGGAGTTTGAGTCTTTCTCTTTTTCCATACTTCCCCCCCGACTATAGACTTTAGAGGGGGGTGGCGCGATTCGCGGTTCCTAACAAATACTTCCTCCTCGAAAATAACCTTGTCCTCAAGGTTGAGGTACGGATATCTTAGATTTATCTCCGCCTTCGGAATCCACGCCGCCCCTCCAGTTGGCCATTTCACGAGCCACTCTTTAGCTCCTCTCGGGGTGATCCTTCCATTTGCAAATTCTTCGAGCTGCTGGAACCCCCAGTATTCTTCCATCTCTGAATCGACCAAGGTGGCGGTGGGCGAAAGGTTAATGTCCAGGGAGTGCATGAGCGAGTGTTGTTGTCTCCAGAACTCAACATCGCATGCTCGTGTCCATGCCCTCTTCCGGCAACCCTCGGTCGTGCACTCCCCTCCCCCCCTCCCCTCTAACGTTCCCCCTATCATCCCCTCCCCTCGAAGGCGTCTTTGCTCAGACTGTATGTGTTTTATACCTCACTCACCAGACTCGCCGAAAAAGGGGAATCACAGAGGACTGTCCCCGAGGGCCTCCATGGCTGCTTGCATTGTTGTGGGGGCGACAGTCGCCTTTCCTTTTTCGGCCCTATCATTTTTCCCTTCTTCGTTTCATTGTTCTCGGTTGGGTGATGACGACGTCTTACCGGAGGGCGGTTTTTGTGTAGGGGAGGTTTCCCTTCGGCGTTTACCCTTGTCCTCTCCTCCGACGACCCCCTTTCCTTTGGAGTTGTCCTCTTCCCGCCTCAACCTCTTTTGTCCCCTCTCGTCCTCGGCCAATCTTCGGGCTCTGCCCTGCTCCAAATCGATGATTTGGGAGGTGGAGAGATGACGATGTACGTCCTTCTCCCCCTACCCCCGAAATGCCTCTGATGCTTCGGACGACCTCCCGCCATGTTTGCCGCCGCCGCCTCCGATGTGGGCCCTTCACTCGTTGGCCGCCCCCTTGAGGGGTTCTCGGGTGAGGCGGACTCATTTTTCTTCCAGACAGTGGTGCCTCTCGAAGAGGCTATCGGTCGCTACCAACCATTCCCACTATTGGGCTCCGGAGAATAGCGTAGGCGTAGGGGTTTTGATCCTCTTTCCACGCTTGGGTTTGTCACCCCGCTGAGGCAGATCCTCCGTCGTTGCTCGCTGTCATTTGTTATCTGGCTTCGGGGGTCGAGCCGATGCTCCTTTGGTCCTTTTTCCTTTCGTCGTTGTTGTGTATACCATCGCCTAAGAGTCGATAGTTTCGAGGATGGCTGACAATCTGGTCTCAAGCTCGCTGAACTGTTCGGCCTCTTGGGGTTGCGTCTTTACCACCACGGCAAGGGTCTGCTCCACCTTCTCGACTGTCTTCGCCAGACGTGTGAGACGTCCTTCCATGGTGTCGTCGGACACTTCCTCCCCAACGGGTTTAGTGTAGCCTGGTCACTTTCGGATCCGGCAAGTCAGACCATTATTGCAAATCGTAACTTTTGAAAGGCGTTTGCAACGTCCCAGAAACTTATAGAAACTTTTAGACAAAAACATAAGAAAGCAAGTAAAATATGCAAAATACAAGTAAAGAATAGAGCTTTTAGAACCAATTCGTTAATACATGCAAGTTAACCAGTAGATACTACAAAAGGGGAGAAGCTCAAGAGTCTCTTCCCCTTCAAAAGATAATTAGATAAAAACATAAATAACTACAAGTGGGTGTCTTCTTAGTACTACTTAGGGCATATATAAACAAAAGGGTTATGAAGTCATGGCCCACCCAACACTATACATTTTATCATTTTTCATGGAGACTTATCTCACATGAGCGGTAGGGGATCCTTCCCTTCTCACTCCTGGGCTTCCCCCCTTCTCCCCAGGCCCCCTTTGTTGTCCCTCCTCCCTCTCCCCCCTTCTTCCATTCTAAAAACCCGCTAATCACCACAGGCTCGGGTTATGATGGAAGACTCTCCCTCGCCCTCACTGTGACCTCCCCATGGCATAGGGGTTGTCTTTCGGTCCCTGAGGGCCCCCCTACAGAATGAGGATTTGAGTATTTTCCTTTTTCCGTACTTCCCCGACGGTTGTAGACTTTAGAGGGGGGTGGCGGTTCGCTGTTCGTAATATATTGCATATAGGCCCCGTTTGGTTGCCGAGGATTCTACCGTGGGAAAGTATTCTTACTCCCAATTGTTAAATTTTGATGATTGAATAATTCAAAAAAGTAAAATTATTCCAAAAATTTTAATTCGATTGTTTGGCATACTTTTAATAAAATTGGGGAAAGTAATAAGATTCTAAAAACAAGGAAATTGGCGTCAAATTTTCATATTCTTTTTCCTTCTTCTAACATAGGTAATCTTTTTCCGTAATACAATAATTTAACCATCGATTCCTCCTAATAAAATTAGGGTGATGTGCAAAAATATACATATCAAACATGTGAAAATGCAAAAATATACATGACATTCCAGAAATGCAAAAATATACATTTTTACTTTTTATACCTATAAAGGTGCCTAGGTGAGTAGGTGCTGCAAGTCTCCTTCTCTTTCTTCCTACTTTTGCAGTAAAGTATCTTGTCTTGTACTTGAATAGGTAAGCAAGTTTCCTTCTCTCTCCTCCTACTTTTGTAGGGAATATCTGTGCAACGTGAAATTTTCCTTCATGCTTGCATTTTCGTCCTTAGCATGCATTTTCATCCTCAGAATATTTTCGTCCCAGCATGCATTTTCGTCCTCAGAATATTTTCGTCCAGCTAATATTGATGTCGTTTTAAATTTATTTTTTTTCGATCAAGCATCATAGTTCACCAGAACGTGAACTATTTAGAGAGATAAGAAAAAATTCTGGAAAGAGATAGAGCGAGAGAGCGAGATAAAGAGAGATCACCACTGTTCACTTAGCTTTTCCAGATAGTCACATGCAACACAGAGATGCAGACAAGAACATAACGAGAGGGAGCGACAGAGCGAGACAGCGCGAGAGAGAGAACGAGAGGGAGCGAGAGAGCGAGGGTGGAGGGCGCTTGTTTTAGGGTGAAACAATCTTTAAAAGTAACCCTATTCCATAATTTGTTATATTTTTTGCTTGATTTTAGGGACATAATTAGCATGTAAATCTCCCAGTAAATCTCTAGTTGAGTAAATATCTACGTATTATTAGGTATAAAATTTGATTTTAGGAAATCATTGAAAATATGTACGTATTATCGCGTCAAAAATTTATATCCAAAAATCATTGAAAATATCTACATATTATCTACACAGTATTTAAGTAAATATGTACATATTATTAGGTTTAACATTTGAATTTAATTGCCAATCTTTTCTTAGAAAAATAAATAGAAGAATACAATGTATCTTTTTAAATATTGTTTTTAAAGTAGATGAAATTGACTCATCTACTTAGTGCCAATTGACGCACACAATCGGGAATAAATTATTATAATTATTTTTTAATATTTTTTTTAAATTCACGTATTATCTTAGCTCTCCGCATGTTAGCTTTATCTTATGTGTTGTTTACGGAGTACTGAGTATGGTTTTGCAGAGTATTAAGATACTTTTTTCTTTTTTAATTCTTTCCAGATGTCTACCTGGACACGTGTAACTGTAAAGTATGGAGGTTGTTTCGTGGGTTCAGATTACAAAGGTGGGGATGAACAGCTTGCCCCACTTCGGACTGACCAATTATCATTGTCGTCCTTAAGAGCAAGCATCGAAGCTCGTACACAAATTAACTCACGGCTTACCCCCTATGCGCTTTATTCGTTGGAGCATACTCAATCTGGAAAGTTGATTAAGTCATTAATGATGACGGATGATGACTTGGTTCGACTTATCAACTTCGAGGCCGATTTAACTGTGTGCGTTGTTTTGACGGCTCTGGCTGATTGTGTCGGAACATCACAACAAGGACATTACGTCCCTTCATTTGATTACCCTTTGCCGGACAATGCATTTATTCGAAGTGGCCAATTTAGTTTCCTATATATTTTTGGTGATGCATATGGTCGAAGCGGAGCTGCATATGAGTTTGGAAGGTAAGAACAACAAGAGGAGCAAGAAGAAGAAGAGCAACAAGAGGAGCAAGAAGAAGCAGAACAACAGGATCACGGTACAGATGATAATAACGATGATGATGATGATGCGTATGACGAGGATTATACGGTTGAGGAAGAGGATGAAGAAGACGAACATGTTGTCGCTAAAAATATTTATGGAACCATGTACAAGTTTGCATCGTGGATTCGTGGGGAAGGCGGTAAACCGGCTAATGACACTTCTAGAGCAGCCACAGAATAGAGCGCTCACCCTACAAGACGAAGATAATGAAGTTGTCGACGAAGTCAGAAATTGGCTAGTGTCAATTATTCCGCCAGGGCAAGCAGGAGTCATTGGTTGTACGGATATAGAGAAGATTGAAGAGGGCATTCTCGGAAACGAAAACATCTTTTGGAAGAAGGACGCCCTAACAATAGCCGTTGGCCTCTGGCATTTAGAGTGTCGACGATCTTATAAAATGAAGAGGGCAAGTCATCAATATCAGTGGTTTGAATGCCTGGTGGGCGATCTTTGTCCATTCAGAGTACGTGCACGACATAATGGTATGTATTGGACAGTTTATGATTTTGTGCCGGAGCACAGATGTCAGTACGACTTTGATAATGTCGGACCGATAACTATTACTGCGAAGACTATCGGAGCCTATTTTGGGCAAAGAATGCGTATGGAGGGCACGATGTTGCGACCTCGAGACATGATCAATGAGATGCGTCTAAGATTTGGTGTGAAGGTGGAGTATTATAAGGCCTTACGTGCTAGAAACAATACGATTCAGTTGATTTATGGGAGTCACGAAGAATCGTACAAGATGCTCCCTCGATACTTGCACGAGTTGAAGCAAGCAAACCCAGAACGGTAACTAATCTTTGTGCCAACGGCGACGGGAGGTTCGAGTACACGTTTGTTGCATGGGGCCAGTGCATCCCCGCATTTATGTGGCATTTGAGAAAGGTGATTGTAGTGGATGGGACCCACCTGAAGGGAAAGAATACCGGCATTCTCTTTGCTGCAAGTACTAAAGACTGCAACGAACAGCTTATACCGCTCGCCATTGGCATTGGTCCAATTGAGAACAATGACTCTTGGGCGTGGTTTCTGCAGAATCTTAAGCGAGTGTACAGTTCGAGCAGTGACCTAATGATCGTATCTGACCAGCACGTCAGTGTTAAAAATGTTGTCGATGCAGTGTTTCCCAGAGTTCCTCACTGCCTTTGCAACGTCCATCTTCAGAACAAGCTCACTTCTTACAAGAATGGAGTACCCTACATGTTCCGTCAGGCAGCCACTGCATACCGTGAGTCGGACTTTAGGAAGTACATGACATCAATCCTGGTGGCGAGTGAAGGAGCATACAACAAGCTAATAGAGGTTGGTCCCGAACGTTGGGCACGGTCGCAATGCCCGCGATGTCGCTACAGTTTTCTGTCATCAAATTGTGTCGAGTCTGTCAACGGAAGACTTTTGTGGGCCCGTCGATTGCCGATTTGCTCGATGATAGACACTATACGAGCGATCATGGAGTCATGGTGGGGTGAAAGGCGATAATTGTTGAGTGAGAATAGTCATCTGTTGGTGGACGTTGCGAAGAGGAAGTTAAGCGCGCAGATTGACATTGCACGCTCATATACAGTGACCTTGACCGTCAAAGGAAGATACAAAGAGAACGACGGAAAAAATCACAACTATAAGGTGGACTTGGAGAACCAAACGTGCACGTGTCACGAATTTGATATGGATATAATGACATGCTCCCATGCTTCCGTTGCTATTCTGTATGAATTCTTTTACACTTATTAATCTTTTATTATATATCTAACACATTGTTGTTTTACAAACATGTTGTCGCTGACAGGGAGAGCGGAGACCAATTTTACAACTATGTTCATAATATGTACACTACATGCAACCACAAGGAGATATACGAACACCACTTTAATTCGTTACCTGCATTGGAGCTTTGGACCATTCCTGACCACATTCGAAATGCAAATCCACTGTTACCACCCATAGCGAAGCGTCAGGCCGGTCGCCCAAAGCAGAGACGTTACCGATCGGGGGCGGAGGCCTCCACAAGCTCAAGTCAAGGTCGTAGCAGAAAGTGTGGTGTTTGTCACGAAAGAGGCCACACAAGGAGGACATGTTCAGAGAGGGAGACATAAGATTAAATTTGTCGTGTCTTATTTCTACTTTGTTTTCTATGTATTATTTGAAGTATGAAGTTTGATTAACGAATTATGAAGTTTTATTAACGAAGTACGAAGCTTAATTTTCTCCAGTTCAGAACTCTAATAAATAAAAAAGTCACCGAAATGCAAGTAGTAATTACTAAGATATTACCAAACAAAGGTCAGATCCTAAATAAATACATGTCAAGATATTCTCAAACAAAGGTCAGTTCATTAACTTAGTAGTAAATTACTAAGATATTCTCATCTCCAGTTACACTGTAGTAGTATAGAATTAATTATATAGACAAATTAAGCTTTAAAAGACCGTTAGCACTACATAAATACATGTTCACACTTCTCCCTAAACCGTTACATTAATATGCGACGTATTATACGAAAAAAGAAAAAACTCAGAACCTAATCTAACCCAAAAAAAAGTAATATTTAGACTCAGTACACTTGAAAATTTCTGATCGGACAGTTTTGAAGTTATATGTTGTGATTTTTCATGAACCACGAGCTAGTATTACAAATGCAATATGAATAACCTAGTTTTTTGAAATAAACATCAATAGAGCTGATATGAACACGAATAACACAATTAAATCATACTATTCTCCAGTAAAGAACTTGTTGATACATAATATGAATTCGTATTTTTACAATTATCTTAGCACTACTAAAATAAATCAAATCACTCTGTTTTATACCTAAACGGAATAACTATAATATAATCATAGTTATACCGTGAGTTAACTTTTTTATTTAATCACGCGACTTCACATATACATTAAACTAACCACATACTTATATATCTACTATCCCCTAATAATTTAAACTAATCTCAAACGGTATATATATTTTATTCAATTTTACGGTATTTTATTCAATTACGGTAATTGACTAAACTAATTACGAAATATATATAATATTTTATTCAATTTCTTCCCTTTAAATTGACTAAACTAATTACGGTATTTCTATCAAAATATTCTCTATAAGCATGCTCTACAAAAACCTGTCGTGTACCTTCAGTCAAAAACGAGGTGTTAACTACTTTTAAGAGGGTTTGAAAATGAGTTCCAATGTATTCAGTCAAAAACTTGTCGTGTACCTTCAGTCAAAAACGAGTTCCAATGTATTCTCTCAATGGTTCAGATTTGTTGACTACTTTTAAGAGGGCTTGAAAATGTTACACTATTTACGAAACTCAATTATTGGTTAGGTTTCATAAAATTGAATCCTATTTAGTTTTGAAATTGGATAATATATAGGATAATCTTGAATATTTTTCGAATATATATCTATCAAGGTTTTACGTAAGAATAATTACTAATCTATAATTTTATATAATATACTCCCTCCGTCCCATTAGAAGCGTCTTGTTTCTTTTGGGCACGAAGATTAAGAAAATGATAATGTGTGGTGTATATTGTTTGACTTTTGGATAGTTAAATCTTGTCCATATATTCTTGCTTTTTTTAGAAACAAGACGTTTCCAATGGACAACCCAATAAGGAATACAAGACGCTTCCAATGGGACGGAGGGAGTATATGATAATATTTATCAAGGTTTTACCTAATATTCATGAACCACAAACTATTATTAGAATTGTCATATAAAAAATAATTGTTTAATCCATTTAAATATGATGTTTATCTTATTTAATATTACAACCTTATCAATATCAAAAATTATGTTTATCTTCTTCGTTAACAACAAATAAGTTTACACCACAGAAAGTTAGTTCAGAATTAACGAAAATCACTAAAATAAATTAACGAAATTCCATAAATTAAATTATCGAAATTGTCTATATTCAATTAATGAAATTGTCTAAATTCAATTAACGAAATTTCCTATATTAAATTGATAAAATTCTCTAAATTAAATTAACGAAATTGCCTAAATTAAATTAACAAAAATCACTAAATTAAATTAACGAAATTACCTAAATTAAATTACTAAAAATTCCATAAATTAAATTATCGAAATTGACGATATATGTTATATTTTAATTAATTTATCCCCTTTATTACTAGAGAATCTTGTCACTAATAGACTTGCAATATTAGTCATGGAAATCTTAATAATATCAGAAAAAGGAGACGAGAAAATTCTAGAGGGCACGATATACACTCAAAAGTTTATACACATAGGCGTCGTGTCTCTCTGAATTACATATACGAAATTCTGGAGGGTACGATGTACACTCAAAAGCTTAACGAAATTGCCTAAATTAAATTAACGAAATTACCTAAATTAAATTAATGAAATTGCCTAAATTAAATTATCGAAATTGTCTAAATTCAATTAACGAAATTTCCTAAATTAAAGAAATTCCCTAAATTAAATTAACAAATTTACCTAAATTAAATTAACCAAATTCCCTAAATTAAATTTACGACATACATAAATTAAATTAACGAAATTCAATATATTAAATTTATGAAATTTCACAATTATATCTTCAAAAGATTCCAAAAAATATTTTCATTTTTAATATCTTCAGGTTTTGTTTTCATGCATGCATGCTTGTGTTTTTTTTTATAATATCTTCAGCTCTCGGCTATACATTGGAAGCTTTTTTTATATATATAATATCTTCAGCTCTCGGCTTCATGCATGCATGCATGGGAAGTTTAATTTTTTATATCTTCGGGTTTTGTTTTCATGCATGCATGTTTTTTTTAATATCTTCAGCTCTCAGCTTCATGCATGCTTGCATGAGATTTTTTTTTATCTTCAGTTTTTGTTTTCATGCATGCATTTTTTTTTAATAATATCTTCAGCTCTCGGTTTTATGCATGCATGCATGCATGGGAAGTTTTTTTTTTTTAATATCTTCAACTTTTATTTTCAAGCATGCATGCATTTATTTTGTAATTATCAAGACAAGTGAGTAAAACAAGGATAAAGAATCCAACACACACATGCACACACACATGCACACACTCTGCACACACTTAATTTGAAATAGCATTTTTTTTACATTTTTGCATTTATGAAAAAGCATGTACATTTTTGCAGTTTCCAACTTTGAAATGTACACTTTTGACACTCCCCTCATAAAATTATTCATCTTTCACAAGAATTCACGCAAGTCTCTGATATCCCTTCACCAAAGCACTTCAACATTAATTTTTATTCTTCTCCTTCCTGACATATCACATCAGTTAATTTTTATTTATCTCCTTCCAGGCAGATCACCGTCAGTTAATCCAAGGTTACCCAAATTGTCGAATTTTCGTTATCAAAAATTTAGATTTTTGAAATTAGAATTTCTAAACAAATTTTCTCCAAGAATTGAAAATGGAAAAGCGAAAAAATCGACTTTCTTCATCAATCTGTTGAATCATTGTTCTTCACATCCTACCTAAACAAAAAGGAATAAGAGAGAAAAAATGAGGAGATGGATGGCGCTGGCGATAGACGGCAGATTCTCCAAAAATCAACTTGAGAGGCCGTAAATGACGGGGGCGGCTTCCAAGATATTAAGGCAGTGGGATTGTTGGAGAAATTAAACTGATATAGTATTGGAGATTGTTGGGAGCGGTTAGGGGAAGAAGATGGAAGAAAATGATTTGGGGTTGGATATCGAGAAATAGATATAGAGACGACAGTTATGATGATTAACATATAATTAAATACATTTTAATTTAGTTTATTATAATTTTTAACATGTTTTTCATTTAATAATTAATTATAAATAAAATAAATTAATTTTACAAAGTTAGGATTCAAATAGTTATCTTGTATTATCCAAACACAGTCCAAGTAATCTGATTCTCTAGAATCATACTGCACGAAATCATATTATTTGACAACTTTATTTAATGTATCATTCATATTCTGCAGAATCATATTCCCTGATAATTTTACTTTCTTGCGAACCAAACTGAGTCATAATAATCAATGTCTTATTTAAGTATAGAAATAAATATTAGTAGTTCAAAATATAAAATTGGTAACCAACAAATAAGATAGAAATCTGCCAATTTATTGATTTATTCCACTTTCAAAGATCTTGAAAGCTTGGCATATATAATAGCAAACAACGTAACATTTTGGCCATTTAATAATATATTACTAACAAGTAACACAGAAACCATCCTTACACTCCCTCACACCTATGACGCATGGTAGGCAATCCTTGTCGGAACGACATGGTTTTCGGATTTTGAGTTGCTGCGTCATGTCTATACAAGTGCAAAAGCCATCCGAACAAGTCCTTAGACCTAGTTTGCATGGTGGGCAGTCCTTGCTTAAACGACATCTTTTCGATGGGATTCGACCTGCAAAAAATTAGTCATAAAAAATCAAGCAGATATAATGAATACTAAGTAAATAAGAGAGAGAGAGAGAACCATGACAGCCAATGGCAATAACAAGGATAAGGGCAACAAAGAAAACAAGCTTTTGAGAAGCCATTTTAGAAATGATAGTGAGTGTAGAATTTTTAGAAGCCATGCTCTTATATATATATATATAATGTGTGTGTGTGTGTGCAAATTAATGAAACAAGTCCATTGAAGTTAGTATACAAATATAAATCTCATTAAAGGAAATGAATCACTAACGTTATTTAATGGTCGGGGCAATCTTTAAATTAAGTTTCCCTTTCGTAAGAAAAAATATTAACTAATTAACCAAGATTTCCCATGATAATAAATTATGTATCAATTGCTTCCATATGACGGAAAGTAATTGTTGGTACGGAGACGAGAGTCAGGTGTAGAGGGGGGGTGAATACACCTGAGTACTAGTTCTTTTTCTCAAACGAAAAGGACAGCTGAGCTGTAGGTTGCAACTGATGAACGGTGTCAAATAGTAACCTTCTGATCGCGGGTCAGAGTGAGTCAGCTACTGAGTCTCTCCTACTGACTTTTGTCAGTTCTTGATTCTCAGTCGGAGACTTTTGTGCGGATAAGTGTGTAGGGCCCGGTAGAATTCGTCTCAGTTGAAAACGTGTTTTTCGTAAATCAAATTATTTTGGCTAGTGCACTTTTCGAATACGTTTTATGCAAAGTATGAGTTTGTAAGATATTTGTATGCAATGCAATAAAACAGTAGACGACACAAGCAATTTTTAACGTGGTTCGGATACGCAAGATCCTACGTCCACGGTCCTGCTGAACAGGATGTCTTGTTGATTAATCTGAGCAAGCCTCAGCAAGGTATCTGTGCACTGGACAGACCTTTCTAAGTTATAGTCCTTAGCAACTTTACAATTCAAACCGGAGTTTGAAGGGGAGGAGATTTTCTCCAACTATGAAGGAGTTCTTACAATAAGAACAGTCACAAAATGTGAACTCCTTCGAGGGTTCTAAGCTATAGATATGAACGATTGAGCTTAGATAGAGAAGAGGGATCTAAAGAAAGAAACTCTATAGAGAAGAACTAAAAATATTCTGCTAAGCAAGTTCTTCGTTGGATCTTCTTGAAAGAGCTAGAGTGTTTTTAAAAGCTTGAGCGTGTAATCCCTTTGATATCCCGTGCGTGGAGCTCGGAAATGCTTCTCTATTTATAGTTGTGACCCAGGCATTTGCCCGTTGGAGAGGACGATGCCACGTGTCACAAACATCCAAGGAAAACGGCCATAAGTTTGAATTGTTGTAGCAGAGTTGTTGATTACTGTGCATGAGAGCAACTTTAGTTGGTCAGAGCAGGTAGAGCTTAGACGGCTTCTCATTGGTTGAGGCTTGTGGTAGGTGAGATCTGTCAGACATCGGTCTTCATCGGAGTTGACTCTCACTTATCCTCGTATGATCTTCTGCTGACTTTCGAATGAAGTTAAAGCTGGGTCGTTTCCTATTGGATAAAGTAGACCTTATAAGATCTCTATCTTCTTCGTCTAAGTCTGCTGATGAGATGTCTATTCTACTGAGTGTAGTCAGCTGATGACTCTTGAAGGTACTGAGCTTGAATACTGTGTTCTTCTACTGATGTCGGTCAGCTGATGAGATGTCTTCTACTGAGCGATGGTCAGCTGATGACTAGAGAACATAAGCTCTTACACTGATGACGTGGGGTTTTGGAAAGTAAACTTCCTACTAAAGATCAATCCAACATTTACCCCGTACAGGACTTAGACAAGAACGATAATGGAAAAATATAATCCGTCTAGCCTATTACATCATCTATTCCTATCAACATTACACAAAGGATACAAGCCGAGTTTTGGGATCTTCAATTCCATAGCATGAAACACTATGATTTCCCTCATTACCAACAAGCAGATAAGTCCTATTACAAGAACTACTGATAAATTAACACTAAGTATCCTCTAAGTGGTTGTTCAGACAAGCCACTGACTCATAACCCAACAATTTCCCCCTAATTGATGATGCAAAAACCTCTATAAATTCTAAGACTTAAATCCCAAACTACTGACATAATAAGAACTTCAGTCAAGACTGAGCATATGGTAAGACAGTCAACAGCTGAAAGATAGGCATATCAGAGAAACGGTTATGTGTGTGTGTGTCAGATCACTTCAGTGATCAGTTGTGATAAGATAAATACACAAAGCCGGTAAGACAATGAGTAATTGTCTGGCCAGAAGAAGGGAACTGATATATATGAGAAATAATTACACAGTCCTATCTTCTATACAGAGATAAATAGCTACTGCTATCGCCTGAACTTCTTAGTCTTGCTCTTGAAATCAGCAGACTTGGCAGCAGGAGGATCCAACCCATATGATTTGTAGATTCTGGCACGGAGGGTCTCGATATCCTCAAGATCGTTAGGCTGCTGAGGATCAAGATCATTGTGTCGGGCAGCCGCGTCGACCTCATCTTCAATCTCTTTAGTACAAAGGACTCCTCGAGAGGTCATGGGCGGAGTCAGCTTCCTGTAGGCAAGGGCAACGAGTGGCAGCTTCTCCTCTGATAAAATCAGTTGAACTTGAGCTCTGAGGTTGGCGTTGGACTGATGAAGGAACTCATCAAAGAGTTCAGCAGCCGGTACCTCAGTAGGATAGCATTTCCATACGTAGTATCCCTTTATGAATTCTATCTTCAGCTCCTCCCATTCCTCATTCATGTTCCAGGGAATCCACTTGTCTACGTGGCGGTGTGGAGTCTTCTTCAGATATGCAGTTCTTGGTGCGCCTCGCTTGTAGAACTTGGAAGTCCTGGGCACCTGTTTCCTCCAGTCGAGAACTGGTTCCTTGGCCATTTTTTCAGTAAGCTCTACGATCTTGGCCAAGTCTTCCAGTCTCTTCTTCTCTCTGAGGGCCGCAGCTCTAGTATCTCCTCTTCGGAGATTCAGCCCTTGCTGCGTAGCTTCCCAGGTGGCTCTGTCCTCTGCCTCCAGCTCAGGAGTAAGTGTTGTAAGATTTTTCATCCTCTGAGCGAGGGGCATATTGTCAGTGTCAGAGGCAGCCTGCTCATCCTGAGCCTTCTTCTTCTGCTGCTCTTCCAAGAGCTTCTTGGCTTAGCTCTTGGACACCCTGACTTTAGGTTATCTCTTCATCTTCTTAGCCTTCTGAGCCTCTTCCTCAAGCTGTCTCTCATAGTCTAGCTCATCTTGGAGCTTCTGAGCGACTCTTTCATCAAATTCCTCCTGCTCCGCTTTGGTTTTGAATTTAGGCATCGGGGAAGGCGGTGGAGTGGATTCAGTTGCTTTCTCCTTCCCAGGCCTTTGCGGTGGCAGAGGTTCGTCCTCTTGGTCCACAAAACGTGCGACCTCTTCAATGTGCTGAGTTGAAGATCCTTCGCCTGATCCTGCGGTCGGCTCATGCACCTGAGTGATTTGGACAGTTGGGATTTGGACTGTGGGAGGGGGTACTGAGTTGGTTCCAGCTTGAGCAGCTGAACCTTCCCCTTTGGCAATTTCTCTTGCCTCTGCCTCTTCGCCCACCTGAGTTGTCTCCGTCCTCTCTTCCTTATCTTCGCCCTTTTTGGCATCATCAGCTGGGGTTAGGAGAGTTCGGATAGCAACCACTTCCTTTTCTAATTTGGAAAGGATGTTCCTGATGGAAGTGGTGGTGGTGTCGAAGTCTCTGACCGCATCGCAATAGTGTTCCCAATCAGTCACTTGGTCCGTGCGGATCAGCTGAATCTGGGCTGCTGTCTCTTGTCGCTGTTTCAGTAGCGATGCGTCGAAAGAGGCAGTCATTTTTGCCTGGATGAGCTTGAGGGCCGCCGCCTGATTTTCAATGGTTTTCTGAACGCTGGAGGTGGCCATCTTGTTTCGCTCATCCATGGTCTTGTGGACAGTGGCGAGACTCTTAGTCAGTTGCTCAGAAAATATTTTCTGCTGAGCTTCGAGGAGCTGCTGACTTTGAGCAGCCAAGTCCGCCTTCTGAGCGGCGAGCGCGGTCTGGACAATCTCCTGAATGTTAGGAGTTGGAGTTTCCGAGACCTTTTTCACTTCGCTAGCCAATCTGTCAATCGTCTCCGTCTGAGACTTAGTGTATTGTGCCCACTTCAGGTGGACATCTTTAGCGAGGAGGCGATTTTTGTCTCCTTGCTTCTTTATCGCTCTGTTGACAGACTTCGAGGACACGGAACCTATGGGTTTTATCTAATATGAGTTGGTTCTGAGCCTCTGCTCAGATGCTGCGAGTTGTTGCTCTCGGCTGGGCTTCAAGGCAACCGTGGCATCACCTGATGTAGAAGGTGGAGGTGGTGACTTGCCCTTCTCGCTGGGAGTTTTACCCTCAGGAGATTCTCCCTGGTCTGCTTCCTTGGGTGGTGCCTTATCCTCACCATTATTATCATCGTCGTTGTCGTCATCATGATGGGAAGGTTGCGATGGGCTGCTAGCATTCTGATCGGAGGACCTTAGGCTTAGGAGATAGAGCATAGCAGATCTTAGGTCCTCGAATGATGCTAAGTCAGCGGGTTCCCCAAACCCAATGGCTGACTGCAGACTTTGCTCTTCTGCCAGTAAGGACAATGCTGACTGCTACTTGATCAGATCTTCGAGGATGTCCAAATTTAGGAACCTCAGCAGCATTTGTGTCCTTGCCCGAATCGCTATGTCGATCATATCCTGATGAGCTGATATTTCAGGGATCTGTGCAGCGACTTCTCCTGTGGCTCGGAGACGAGTCTTATGCGACGTCGACCATTCAGTGGAGACTTCATCAGCCGGTTCCTCAACCTCCTCCGGCTGAGTCTCCTCTGAGCTGATACGCTATACCTTGTCCTTGAGGGTTGCACCCTCGATCCCGGTATCAGTGTCCAGAATGCTTTCCTCCTGAGGTGGTGGAGGTGAAGCAGGCTTTGCAGGAACTTCAGATGTTCCAGTCTTTGCAAGCCTCTTTCGCTTCGGCGGGTCGGCACGTGGTGGCAATTCAGTAGTAGACCTCTTAAGCTCAGCGGGTCCACGGTCGACTGACTTCTTAGCAGTGGCTCTAGTCTTGAACTTGATGAGCTTGCTGTCGAAGTATCTGGAATCAACAAACGATGCATGATTCGATACTGAGTCCTCTATCAGTATGGACATCTTCGTCCCATACAGCAGTTTGCCCACACTAATTAGTCTCCTCTCTCAAGACTGTGTGGCGACAAACTTTTGTGCCTGAGCCTTCAGCTCAGTCACATAGCACTCTATCCAGTTAACCTGGACTCCATCAACAATTGCCATCATCAGCTGAAGTCTGGGCTTGGATAGTTAATCGAAGGAGCCGGCGGCGCTCGTCAGGATATGAGTGACGATGTAAGCGAGGCCACGGTACTTCGGCAAAAGTTGGTTCTTCGGTAATGCGGACTTGAAGGAGATGTCGTCTCTCCCACAGAAATGATGGATATAAGAGTTGAGCTCCTTCTCCTTGTATCCCACTGGAGAGATCCCGTAGGCAGGAAGATCAAACGATGCCTTCAGCGCTGCCCGGATATTGATATCGGCGTGGCTGGATTCCCACTTCTGAGGGGCCACTTCCCTCATATAAGCAATCTGGGACACCTCTCCATCTGTATCTTCCACGGAACGCCAGTTAAAATATGCTTCTGCCACTTGGCGGGGAAGATACGATCACGGATGCTTCGTCACGAGAAGCGCAAGGACAGACTCTTCAAGAGCAGAGAATATAGGCTCTAAGTAAGGAAGGTCTGCCTGATGGAGCACCATCGTTGGTTCGAACTGAACCCTGGATTTGATGATCTCCTCAATGTGGGGTGGGGTCAAAACAATCGCCATAGATATCTGCAAAAAGCTCATTAGCACTTGAAAATAGAGTAAGTTAGATTCGAGTTTAAGCAGAAGATTAAGAAAATACCGTAGACAAAGAGCACGAGTTGAAAAATAGAAACAGTTTGCAGAGAACGAAAACTGAATGCTTGAGGTTGCTCTAAGTGCGATAATGGCGAAAAAGATAGATTAGAGGAGAAGGCGAGAGTTTTTATAAGATATGAAGATCAACTGATTTTAATCGGATGGTTGTGATGAAAACTCGCTTTTTAATTACGGCTGTGATCTGATGTTAGAAACGGAATGATTATATTAGCCTCCTCTAACCTAGACACACGTAAGATATGTACAGATAAAGTAAGGTGAGAAGACATGCATTAAATGCGTTGCAGGCAGCATTAAAGTCTAAGCTTTTTAAATGAAAACGGTTTCCTACTGACTTAAACCTTAAAAGTTAATGGCGGGAAATAAATGCTCATTAATCTACTAAGTGCAAACGACTGATATAATAAATGCGAGCATACTTCTGAGAATATTAAATATTTTAACTATGCAAACCTCTTCAGCTGAACTTTTACGATCAACTGGTTACCATTATGACTCAGGAGGATCTTTGTAGTGTTGATACCTATGTTCCCCCTTACTGTGTACTGTATGATTTATCCAATTGAATCAAAGTACGGAGTCATGTGACCTGTCGTACTGATTCCTCCTACTGACAAGAGTCAGTGGGATCCAATAGACCTAGCTCAACTGATAATTCTCTGAATCTGTTCTCAGCTAGTGGTTTGGTCAGTATATCTGCCCTTTGTTTGTCAGTATGGATCTTCTCCATTCTGATATCCTTCTTCTCGACATGGTCTCTGATGAAGTGGTGTCGGATGTCCACGTGCTTGCATCTCGTATGAAGAACTGGGTTCTGAGTTATAGCAATCACACTAGTGGAGTCGCAGTAGATGGGCACTTCATCTTGAGTAATTCCATAATCTTGCAATTGTTGTCGAAGCCAAAGGATCTGGGCACAGCAACTTCCAGCAGTCATATACTCAGCTTCAGTAGTGGACGTCGCCACTGAATGCTGTTTCTTTGAAAACCATGATATTAGCTTGCTGCCTAGGAACTGACATGTTCCAGAAGTTGACTTTCGATCTATCCTGCATCCTGCATAATCAGCATCAGAATAACCTGTTAGTATAAGATTATCATCAGCAGGATACCATAACCCTGCTTCAGGTGTTCCTTTCAGATATCGCAGAATCTTCTTTGCTGAGTCCAAATGACTTCGCTTGGGATTCACCTAAAATCTTGCACATACACCTACAGTATAAGTTATATCAAGCCTGCTTGCTGTTAAGTATAATAAAGAACCAATAATAGCTCTATAATCAGTAGAGTTAATAGAAGCTCCCTCTTTGTCTAGATCGTTTTTAAAATTTGTATTCATGGGGATCTTGACTGGCTTGCTTGAGTCGCAGCCGAATCTTTTCAGGAGGTCTCGAGTGTATTTGGCTTGGTTGATGAATATTCCTTCAGGTGATTGCTTCACTTGAAATCTAAGGAAATAGTTCATCTCTCCCATCATGGACATCTCGAACTTCTCCTTCATCATTTTCTCGAATTGTTGACATATAGTCACGTTTCTGCAACAGAAAATGATGTCGTCCACGTAGATCTGCACCAGTAGGATGTCATCTCCTGACTTGATGTTGAACAGGGTGCGATCTACTGTCCCCTTCTGAAAACCTTTCTGAAGCAGAAAGTCTGATAGGGTATCGTACCAAGCCCTGGGTGCTTGTTTTAACCCTTACAGAGTTTTCGAAGTCTGTACACCTGATGTCCCTGCTGAAAGTCGGGCGGTTGTTCCACATAGACTTCTTCCTTCAGTACGCCGTTTAGAAACGCTGACTTTACATCCATTTGATATACTTTAAATCTTTGATGCGTTGCATAGGCTATGAACAGACGAATAGCTTCCAATCTGGCGACTGGGGCGAAAGTTTCATCAAAGTTTATTCCTTCTGCTTGACAGTATCCCTGTTGGGATCTTGTATACTGGAAGCAATCTTTATGCTTGTATACAATGTGTTTTTGTCCTTACCACTGTTTTATTCTCCTATCTGATAAATATGTATATTTGCACATGTTATCCTTTATCTTGTATAAAAGTTAGATTTGTGTGGTGTGTCGGGTATCACAGAAGACAACACAAATTGGTTGAACTGACAAGATATAAACAGTTAACACATTGAGACAACTTAAGGATGAAGTTGTCGGTTTAAGCCGCAGTTTAGATAAGAAGTGGCTTGTCTTAGGTTGCTTGTCTTTTTACCGGTACACTTAAGGTGGTGTATTGAAGGATCACGGTGAGATGTGTTCTCCTAACTGACCTTAGTGGAGTACCAAGATCTCGGTGACTTAGCTGATCTTAAGCTTGGTAAGACTTCAGCTGAGTGCATTGACCTACTATAGTGAACGTCAAATGAGCGGCGGGATCTACGTATCTTGGGTGTTAGTAGTTATTTGTGGCTCAGGCTGGTTGTCTGTATCTTGCATCCGTATCCTAGTAAAATAGGTTGATAATATCCCCTGAGGAACTCGAAAGGATTAGCACACTAAACCCGGCCGGTTGATTAAGTTCAGGTGTGTTAATAAGGTCGAGTGGTACTACTCGAGAATATAAGATGTTAATTAATTTAAGGTCGTCGGTGAGCTTAATTAATTAACGGATATTTCTATCTTAAATACGGAGATCGATTAAGTCTAAAATACAAGTCCTTGCTCAAATTGGGATAAAGGGGTAAGTCAGCACGGATTCTCTAGTGGAATGAATCTGTGTTTATTAATTAATTTTGCTCTGGGCTGAGCATGGATAATTAATTAATTGGAGGCCCAGCTTTATTTTTTATATTGGATCCCTGATCTGGCCCAATTAGTTGCCTAGTAATTTATTGTCTCTCAGAATTCATTATTAATGGATTAATGTATTTTTACATTATTTAATAATGTTATTTATCTGGAATTAATTGGTGGGCCAATTAATTGATAAATATTAGTAGCCTAGTAAATTAATTAATTATATTAATGGGCTGGTTATGTGGAAGCCCATTAGAAATATAATTAAATTAATGGGTTACAAATATATTAATATTATATTGGCTTTTGAAGCCTATATATATCAGTATTCTGTTCAGAAACAGATACACACACGAAATCACATAATTACACACGCACACCGTGAGTAAGAGAGAGACATAAAATTTATTTTCTTCAGTTCTCTGACCACCCAGAGGAAGAAAAAGGTCGGGACACAGATCAGAAGATCTAACACAGGAGCAACAATCAAAGCCGCGACAACATACGAAGGAGGAAGGTAGCGTCCTAACCCTAATTATTCCTTCAATCCCTTGGCAACAAGTCGAGCTTTGTTTCTGACAATGACGTTGTTTTCATCTCGCTTGTTTTTGAAGACCCACTTAGTGCCGATCACGTGCTGATGTCTAGGTCTGTCAACAAGCTCCCAAACTTCATTTCGAACAAACTGGTTCAGCTCTTCTTGCATGGCAATGATCCAGTCTGCATCGTTAAGAGCATCCTCTATCGTCTGAGGTTCTTCAGTAGACAAGAAACATGATTAGAGCGAACTTTCTCCTTGGCTTAATCTGGATCTCGTCCTTATAGCTGCTGATGGATCTCCTATGATAAGATCTGAAGAGTGAGCGTCAAGCCATGAACGTCTGAGTTTGGTTTCTTCTTCTGAGATTACTTCTGTACAGTCAACAGGAGTGTTAGGTATTTCAGTAGTGCTATTCGGTGACTGAAGCAATTCAGTAAGAATGTTAGGATCTACTGAGTTTCCAGGTTCAGGGGCATTTAGCTCAGGAACATTTATCGTTCCCCCTGAGTTTATATTCTCAGTAGAGGTCTCAGTTACCGACCGTTGTTACCTGATGTTGATTTTGTTCAGTAGAATCAACCAGGTCAGCTACAGTGCTTGCGGGATGGGTCTGGATTTCCTCATCATCTGACTCATCATTCCAACAATGCTGGATCTTTTCTGCTTTATCGTTCAGTGCGAGATCATGTAGCTTGCTGCTGACATCTTCAGTATTTGACTTCTTCGATTTCCTGTCCTCAGTAACAAACTCATCAAAGACAACATGAGGGCTTTCCTCCACGCAAAGGGTCCGATAGTTAAAGACTCTGAAGGCTTTACTGACTCGAGAGTATCCTAAGAATACTCCTTGATCAGATTTGCTATCAAATACCTTCAACTAATCTTCCCATTATTGTGAATAAAGCAATGACAACCAAAGATATGGAAATGAGAAATAGAAGGAATTCTCCCTTTCCACAGTTCGTAAGGTGTCTTCATGTGTTGCTGTGTAAGCAGTGAGCGATTCTGAGTGTAACAGGCGGTGTCAGTAGCATTAGCCCAGAACTTTGAGGGTAGTCCAGAGTCTGCGAGGAGCGTTCTTGCTGTTTCTTTAAGTGTTTTGTTCTTCCGTTTAGCAAGTCCGTTCTGCTGAGGAGTGCGAGTTGCTGATGTCTCGTGCTTGATTCCCTCGTTATCGCAGTACTCTTTCACTACTGAGTTGAGAAATTCTATTCCTCGGTCTGAGCGAATTCTCTGTATCTTGATGTCCTTTTCCACACTGAGTTTCTTCAGCAACTTCGGTAACTCAATCATGACATCAGATTTGTTGGCTATGAAGATGACCCATGTATATCTTGAGTAGTCGTCAATAACGACGAGGGCATACTTCTTGCCTCTTATCGTCACTGGAGAAACTGGCCCAAACAAGTCTATGTGTAGCAGTTGAAGGATTTCATCAGTGGAAGGTGACGGAATAGGTGGATTGCTTTTCTTTGTCTACTTTCCCTTCAAGCATGCCTCACAATTTCTATCCTTGATAAACGCTTCATTGGGAAGTCCTCTGACTTTAGAGTTCTTGGCTAGCTTGTTCATAGTCTTAAAATTCAGGTGACTGAGTCTCTTGTGCCACAGCCATCCTGTTTTATCACTGGATTTCGTTTGAGCAAGTAAGCAAGCCTCAGGTTCTACGGTTTTCCAATTTGCAATGTAGATATTCTTCCTCCGCGATCCTGATAACACTGTTTTCCTGGTAGATTTGTCAACAACATCACAGAAACCAACGTCAAAGATAACTCTATTCATATTATCACAGAATTGACTGACAGAAAGGAGATTATGTTGAAGTCCTTCAACATATGTTACTCTTGGAACTGAAGCAGTCCCAATGTTCAATGTTCTGTATCCCCTTGTATAGCCTTTAGAGTTGTCACCAAACTCAATTCTGGGACCATCTTCTTGTACGTAATTGGTCAGCAGGCTCTCTTGATATGTCATGTGTCTCGAGCAGCCGCTGTCCACAATCCAAGGGTCCTTATGCACCTGCAAAACAGAAACATTTTTAGGTACCCTTTGGTTCAGTTTGGGTCCTTAAGTGTTAGTGGGTGATTTCGGGACCCAGATCTGTCTCGGGACCTTAGGAGTCTGAGACTTCTTCTTCTGAACCTTGTCAGTCTTCTTCTCCACAGGACTTGGAGATACTGACTTTCTGGCAGTTTTGGGTTCAGGGGCTTTCTTCTTCTGAGTCTTTGTGCTCCTCCTGACCCTGGGCTCATAGTAGTACGAACCATACTGTGCTGGATGTTCATATCATGGTTCACTGTATTGTTATGCCCACCTGACCTTCTTGGTTCCCCCTGAATTCGATCGTGGTGTCCTGGGGCTGGAACCTTTGGTCAGTTGTTTCTTGTTGCTCGGCTGAGGTGCAATCATCTTCTGTTTGTTCTTCGCCTGAGGTGTTGATTCAGCAACCTGAAATTTTCCTCTGACGAACCTATCAGCCAGCATTTCTGAGCTTTTCGATGTTGAAGTGGAAGCTTCATGAGTGTAGCCAAGTCCTTCTTTCATGGCTAGTGGCCTTTGTGCTCTGAGCATGCTTTCCAACTTCTCTTTAGCTCCTAGGTACTGTTCAGTCATCAGTCCTCGCAGACCTCATCACTTTTTCGAAGTGATTCATAATCCTTTTCGACTTCTGCGAGTTTCTGACTGAGTTGGGCTATTTCAGCATCTTTCTCATAATTGTCCTTGGTCATAACTGATAGCTGAGTTTCTTGAAGCTGAGACCTAGTCATAAGAGATTCAATCTCTTCCTTGAGTCTCGCGACCAGATTCTCTGAATCAGTAGAGACCTGATAATCAGAAGAAAGTCTCTGATTCTCAACCTTTACATGTTCCAATTCCTGAATAGTTCTGCTGAACTCTCTGCTCAGCTGAATCTGCTCCTCTAGTAGATCACCATATGCTTGTACCACGTCTAGAGGTTCATCTGTGACCGAACATGTGTCGTATGTGCTATGTGAAGAGGAGGCTATATTAAGTTTTGAGTTTACCTCAGCCTCTTCTCCGGCCATCAGACAATATTCGGCTGTTGATTCAGGATCTGTTTTTTCGACCTCAACGGCAACAAATGCAGCTTCATCTTCAGAAGAATACATGAACGTATCTTCCTCGATTGAGTCATCGGATATTTCTCCGGCGATGTAGGTCTGCCTTCTTCGGGCAAATTTCTCGCGTCTGGCCTGCCGTTCTGCTTGTTGAGCAGCTGAGAGTTTGGGACAGTCGTACTGATAATGTCCCTCCTTCTTGCAGTTGTAGCACACAGAGGTTCTGCCACCTTTTCTAGCTGAGTCGTTGGATGGACTAGCAGCAGGTTCTGCGTTCCTGCAATCAGTAGATGGTTTAGATTCTTCCCTTTTTCGATAATCCTTTTTACCTGAGGAAGAATCTCTGTGATATTTCTTCAGCTTCCTGACTCTTTCTTTTTCTCTTTGATATTTGAGAGCCATGAGTGCAAGCTGGTCAGTAGCAGATGTCTCGGAAGACTTAGCATCTGTCGTAGCTACTGTCTTGCTGGAAGAAATAGGATTAGCTCCAGTTTTGCTGACTATTGCTTTGAAAGCGTGATCTATCTGTGTGTCAGCTGGAGCACTGGAACATCGTTGGGGTAGGCTGTGCTTGAATTCCTCTGTCTTTAATTCTGAAAATATAACACCAGGAGTTAGAGCATTAAGATCTGAGCGACGTAAATAAGTAGCAAAAGGAAGCCACTTCAGTCGAGGCAACGCTCTCAAGATCTTCGTGTTCTTCTCTTTGTTGGTGAACGTCCTCCCCTGCCCGTTGATCACATTGATTTGATTTGTGAATCTGACGCTTAGCTCATCAATGGTTTCGTTGGGCTCCATGGCAAATGTGTCGAACTTTTGTAGCTCTAGCTCGAGCTTGTTTTCTTTGATCTGCGGGGTTCCTTGGCTCAGTACAGCCAGGGCATTCCAAAGTTGTTTTGCCGTTTTGCAGTCTTGCACCCTCTAGAGATGTGAATCGCTGAGCGTAGTCAGGATTGCATTCCGTGCAACTCGGTCGAGGTTGTGCAACTTTTTCTCTTCAGGCGTGAAGGCTGATTTATCTTTGGCAACTTTAGCAACGGTCTGTGCTCCTACACCTCCCACAGTGGCAAACTGAACACTGTCGATCATGGGAATGATAGGTCCTGTCTCTAGGATGTCAGTCATGCTGTCATGCAGCGATGTAAGGTGTGCCTCCATTCTCACGCGCCATACCGTATAGTTCTCCACAGAGAACATTGGCACCATTCGAATACCTGACATATCAGACATTATTGGTGAGAGTATAAAGATGTATGAAGAGATGCTTGTGCAATGAAAAACGTTTTCAGGATCTGTTCGAGAAGACCAGTAGTTTCAGAACCGATGATTAGAAGAACACCGTAGCTCTGATACCAATTGTTGGTCCGGAGATGAGAGTCAGGTGTACAGGGGGGGGAATACACCTGAGTATTAGTTCTTTTTCTCAAAGGAAAAGGACAGTTGAGCTGTAGGTTGCAACTGATGAACAGTGCCAAATAGTAACCTTCTGATCGCCGATCAGAGTGAGTCAGCTATTGAGTCTCTCCTATTGACTTTTGTCAGTTCTTGATTCTCAGTCGGAGACTTTTGTGCGGATAAGTGTGTAGAGCCCGGTAGATTTCGTCTCAGTTGAAAACGTGTTTTTCGTAAACCAAATTATTTTAGCTAGTGCACTTTTCAAATACGTTTTATGCAAAGTATGAGTTTGTAAGAGATTTGTATGCAGTGCAATAAAACAGTAGACGACACAAGCAATTTTTAACGTGGTTCGGATACGCAAGATCCTACATCCACGGTCTTGCTGAACAGGAGGTCTTGTTGATTAATCTGAGCAAGCCTCATCAAGGTATCTGTACACTGGACAGACACTTCTAAGTTACAGTCCTTAGCGACTTTACAATTCAAACCGGAGTTTGAAGGGGAGGGGATTTTCTCCAACTATGAAGGAGTTCTTACAATAAGAACAGTCACAAAATGTGAACTCCTTCGAGGAGTTCTAAGCTATAGATATGAACGATTGAGCTTAGATAGAGAAGAGGGATCTAAAGAAAGAAACTCTAGAGAGAAGAACTAAAAATATTCTGCTAAGCAAGTTCTTCGCTGGATCTTCTTGAAAGCGCTAGAGTGTTTTTGAAAGCTTGAGCGTGTAATCCCTTTGATATCCCGTGCGTGGAGCTCGAAAATGCTTCTCTATTTATAGTTGTGACCCAGGCATTTGCCCGTTGGAGAGGACGATGCCACGTGTCACAAACATCCAAGGAAAATGGCCATAAGTTCGAATTGTTGCAGCAGAGTTGTTGATTACTGTGCATGAGAGCAGCTTTAGTTGGTCAGAGCAGGTAGAGCTTAGACGGCTTCTCATTGGTTGAGGCTTGTGGTAGGTGAGATCTGTCAGACATCGGTCTTCATCGGAGTTGACTCTCACTTATCCTCGTATGATCTTCTGCTGACTTTCGAATGAAGTTAAAGCTGGGTCGTTTCCTGTTGGATATAGTAGACCTGATAAGATCTCTATCTTCTTCGTCTGAGTCTGCTGATGAGATGTCTATTCTACTGAGTGTAGTCAGCTGATGACTCTTAAAGGTACTGAGCTTGAATATTGTGTTCTTCTACTGATGTCGGTCAGCTGATGAGATGTCTTCTACTGAGCGATGGTCAGCTGATGACTAGAGAACATAAGCAATTTAAAGCTATAAAGGTACCTAGGTGAGTAGTCAAATTCTCTCTCCTCCTATTTTTTCAGTAAATGTCTTGTCTTGTACTTGAATAGGTAAGCAATTTTTCTTCTCTCTCCTCCTACTTTAATCTCTCATATGAGCAAGTGGGTGGATATTTTCCTTCATGCATGCATCGTCCTCAGTGTACATTTCCGTCCTCATGCATGCATCCTCAGCAAGCAATTTTCGTCCTCAGCATGCAGAATATTTTCGTCCAGCTGTTTTAATTTTTTTTTTAATTAAGAATCATAGTTCAGCAAAACGTGAACTAGCTATTTAGAGAGAAAAAAAATTCTGGAAAGAGATAGAGCGAGATAAAGAGAGACGCGGACACAGAGATGTTCACTTACATTTTTCAGAGTGACATGCAACACAGCGATGCAAAAAAAAAAACAAAACTCTATACACAGTAGGAGAGGAATCTTATTCTTTTCCTCTTCACATGCAGCAAAGTTATATTCTTTCATGAAATAGAATTTAAAGAGAGCAAGAGGGAGCGAGAGAGCAAGACAGCGCGAGAGAGAGAACGAGAGGGAGCGAGAGAGCGAGGGTTTGAGGGCGCTTGTCTAGGGTGAAACATTCTTTAAAGGTAACCCTATTCCATAATTTGTTATATTTTTTGCTTGATTTTAGGAAAATAATTAGCATGTAAATCTCACTGCAAATCTCTAGTTGAGTAAATATCTACGTATTATTAGGTATAAAATTTGATTGTAGGAAATCATTGAAAATATGTACGTATTATCGCATCAAAAATTTATATTCAAAAATCATTGAAAATATCTACATATTATCTACACATTATTTAAGTAAATATGTACATATTATTAGGTTTAACATTTGAATTTAATTGTCAATCTTTTCGTAGAAATACAGCGGAAAAATACGATGTATCTTTTTAAATATTATTTTTAAATTAGATGAAATTGACTCATCTACTTAGTGCCAATTGACGCACACAGTCAGGAATAAATTATTATAATTACTTTTTAATATTTTTTTAAATTCACGTATTATCTTAGTTCTCCGCATGTTAACTTTATCTTATGTGTTGTTTACGGAGTACTGAGTATAGTTTTACAGAGTACTAAGATACTTTTTTCTTTTTTAATTCTTTCCAGATGTCTACCTGGACACGTGTAACTGTAAAGTTTATGATTTTGTACCTGGATAGTTTACGATTTTATGCCGGAGCACAGATGTCAGTATGACTTTGATAATGCCGGACCGATCACTGTTACTGCGAAGACTATCGGAGCTTATTTTGGGCAAAGAATGCGTATGGAGGGCACGATGTTGTGACGGCGACGGGAGGTTCGAGTACGCGTTTGTTGCATGGGGTCAATGTATCCCCGCATTTATATGGCATTTGAGAAAGGTGATTGTAGTGGATGGGACCCACCTGAAGGAAAAGAATAATGGCATTCTCTTTGCTGCAGTTACTAAAGACTGCAACGAACAACTTATACCGCTCGCCATTGGCATTGGACCAAAATAAAGTAATATCTAGTCTCAGTACACTAGAATTTTTCTGATCGGACAGTTTCGAAGTTACATGTTGTGATTTTTCATGAACCACAAGCTAGTATTACAAATGCAATATGAATAACCTAGTTTTTTGAAATAAACACCAATAGAGCCGATATGAACACGAATAACACAATTAAATGATATTATTCTCCAGTAAAGAACTTGTTGATTCATAATATGAATTCGTGTTTTTACAATTATCTTAGCACTACTAAAATAAATCAAATTACTCCGTTTTATACCTAAACGGAATAACTATAATATAATCATAGGTATACCGTGAGTTAACTTTTTTATGTTATTCATGCGACTTCACATATACATTAAACTAACCACATACTTATATATCTACTATCCCCTAATATTTTAAGCTAATCTCAAACGGTATATATATTTTATTCAATTTTACCGTATTTTATTCAATTACGGTAATTGACTAAACTAATTACGAAATGTATATGTTATATTTTATTTAATTTCCCTTTAAATTGACTAAACTGATTACGGTTTTTCTATAAAAATATTCTCTATAAGCATGCTCTATAAAGATCATAAACCAAAATATATAAACCTAAAATAAAACTAACATGTCCATATATACAGTCAAAAACCTGTCGTGTACCTTCAGTCAAAAACGAGTTCCAATGTATTCTTTTCAGCATGCTTTCTCCCAATGGTTCGGATTTGTTGACTACTTTTAAGAGGGTTTGAAAATGTTATACTATTTACGAAACTCAATTATTGGTTAGGTTTCATAAAATTGAATCATATTTAGTTTCGAAATTCCCTAAATGTTACACTATTTACGAAACTCAATTATTTAGTCTGCTGAATTCAAGGACAAGATTAAGAAATTCAGACGATAGCAATAGATGTTCTCTCTCTATATAGAAGTTAGGACTGATTGTAATCTTCTCTCATATATATCAGTACCTTTCTTCTGGCCAGACAACTACTCATTGTCTTACGGCTGTGTTTATTTACTTTATCACAACTGATCACTGAAGTGATCTGACACACACACTCACATAACCTTTTTCTCTGATTTGCCTATCTTTTAGCTGTTGATTACCCTATTTTATTTCTCAGTTCTTTCTGAAGTCTCTTTGGGTCAGTAGTTTTGGACTTAGTATCTTAGAGTTTTTAGTGGTTTTGGCATCATCAATTAGGGGTAAATTGTTGGGTTATGAGTCAGTGGTTGACCTTAATAAACCACTTAGAGGGTACTTAGCATTATTTTAACAATAGTTCTCGTATTAGGACTTTATGCTTATCGTTAATGGGGGAAATCATAGTGATTCTGATACTATGGAATTGAAGATCCCAAAACCCGTCTTGTATCCTTGGTGTAGTGTCGATAAGACTAGATGATGTAATAGGCTAGACTGTTTGTATTTTCATTATCGTTTTTGTCTAAGTCCTGTAAGGGGTAAGTGTTGGTCTGATCTTCAGTAGGAAGGTACTTGCCAGAACCCCACGTCATCATTGTAAGAGCTTGTGTTCACAGGTCATCAGTTGACTTCGATCAGTAGAAGATTTCTCTTCAGCTGACCCACATCAGTAGAAGAACACAGTATCAAAGCTCAGTACCTTCAGAGTCATCAGCTGATTTCACTAAGTAGAAGATTTGTTATCAGCAGACTCCAACGAAGAAGACAGAGATCGTATCAGGTCTACTGTATCCGACAGGAAACGACCCAAGTTTCAACATCATTCGAAAGTCAGCAGAAGATCATACGAGGATGAGTGAGAGTCAACTCAGATGAAGACTGATGTCTGACAAGTCTCACCTACCACAAACCTCGACCAATGAGAAGCAGTCTAAGCTATACCTGCTCTGACCAACTAAAGCTGCTCTCATGCACAGTAACCAACTATTCTGCGACAACATTTCGAACATATGGTCGTTTTTCTTGGACGTTTGTGACACGTGACATGGTCCCCTCCAACGAACAAATGCCTGGGTCACAACTATAAATAGAGAAGCCTTTCCGAGCTCCACGCACGGGATATCAAAGGGATTACACGCTCAAGATTTCGAAACACTCTAGCGCCACTCACGAAGATCCAGTGAAGAACTTGCTCATTAGAATATTTCTAGTTCTTGTCTCTAGAGTTTCCTTCTTTAGATCCCTCTTCTCTATGTAAGCTCAATTGTTTATATCCATAGCTTAGAACCTTCGAAGGAGTTCACATTTCGTGACTGTTCTTATTGTAAGAACTCCTTCATAGTTGGAGAACATCCCCTCCCCTTCAAACTTCAGTTTGATTTGTAAAGTCGCTAAGGACTATAACTTAGAAGGGTCTGTCCAGTGCACAGATACCTTGCTGAGGCTTGCTCAGATTAATCAACAAGACCTCCTGTTCAGCAGGACCGTGGACGTAGGATCTTGCGTATCTGAACCACGTTAAAAATTGCTTGTGTCATTTACAGTTTTATTGCACTGCATTCAAATCATCTTACAAACTCATACTTTGCATAAAACGTATTTGAAAGTGCACTAGCCAAAATTATTTGGTTTGCGAAAAACACGTTTTCAAACTGAGACGAAGTCTTTCGGGCCCTACACACTTATCCGCACTAAGTCTTCGACTGAGAATCAAATACTGACAAAAGTCAGTAGTAGAAACTCAGTAGTTGACTCACTCTGACCCGCGATCAGAATGTTACTATTAGGCATTGTTCATCAGTTGCAACCTACAGCTCAGTTGTCCTTAGTGCTTGAGAAAAAAAACTTGTACTCAAGTGTATTCAACCCCCCCCCCTCTACACCTGACACTCGTCTCCGGACCAACAGTAATTATCGAGACAACTTAGTCAAATAAGGAGTAAGATTCCAACACACACATGCACACACACAGCATGTGAAATAGGTTATTTTGTACATTATTGCATTTATGGAAAAGCATGTACATTTTTGCATTTTCAAACATTGAAATGTACACTTTTGACATCCCACCATTCTTATCCAATTTTACAAAGAAATTTTAAGTGAATCGTTCGTTTTATGTTTAATGCTAGTATTTTTCCCGTGTATTACACAAATTTAGTAAATCAAATAATTTTTAATAAGACACTCATGATCAAAGAAATCACGTTTTCACGAGATTTGAAGAATGTATACATAATATTGGGAAACTACGTACTTTCAAAGTTTGTATATAATTTTTAACAGCAGACGATACAGTTAAATCTCGATAAAGTAATATTCAATAGAGTAATAACTTCGTTTAGATAATAAATTCTTTCGGTCCCGATTTGGGTTAATAGACTAAAATAATGTTCGATAAAGTAATAATCTCATTAAGCAAATATTTTTTTCCGGTCCCAATGATATTACTTTAAAGAGGTTTAACTGTACATAAATCATAATTCGTAGTCTAATTCCCGATACAATTCCACTTTGTTGATTATCATTACTAATTAAATATACATGACACATGTTGGCAGTTTAATTTCTCATTAGAGCGATACTATTATACCCTAATTAATCACGTGAAGTTACATAAGTCCCATGAAAATTCATTTAATCCGCTTTCGATTAAAGTCCGAATTCATTTTTTTTATTTAATTCCTCGGGATAAACACAGTAACAGTGAAGTAATTCTTATTTCTTGTGTGCATCACGAAAGGAAGACACATTCATATCTGTCTATGCTTTATTTTCTTCTTCTTCTTCAGCATCGCCATTAATGTACGTAGCATGAAGAAATTCTACAGTTTTTAGGTCTTGATGCAACGGCACGTGCCGAAATAACACGTGACCGTAGCGTCGATGCACAGGATGTGCAGAGGTTCGCAATCTTTGTCGCTCCGGCAGCTCGCCACGTCAGCACCGTCAATTTTGATACCATTCCCACAACCATCGGGCGTTTCGCACGTGGGGTTAGCTGATCTTGCTAAAACTATCAATCACAAAACAAATAATTAAATAATAAATAATTATCATGAACTGTTCATAATATGCATGAAGAGAGAGAGAGAGAAAGAGAGAGAGTGTTAACCGAGAGCTGCAAGCAAGAAAGTGAGTAAAACGATAGATTTGAGAGAAGCCATTAGTATTTATTTTGAACGAATTCTTGAGGTTGTAAGATAAAAGTTGAGACCGATTTGTTTTGGTCCATGTTATGATATATATAAATATCTAATCACAAAGGCTCAAATTAAACAACGGGAAATTAAAATAATGTTATTATTGTGCATAAAGGAGTAAAAGGACCTTAATTAAGATATTTTAGTAAGCTTAATTTAATAAATTGATAATACTTACCAAATTAATATATATTTACTAAATACTGGAATTTGATTTAGAGGATTGTGATCTTCTTCTCCCCATATAAGGTCAGTTGTTATCACCAATCTTTTTTTTTTTATGACGAGAAACTCGCAGCCGCTACCTTTGGTGCTACACAGGAGAGTTAAATCACCCTTAATGTAACAGTTTTATGACGAGAAACCCGCAGCCGCTACCTTTGGTGCTACACAGGAGAGTTAAACCACCCTTAATGTAACAGGGTGACAGGCGTTTCCAGTGGGAATTGAACCCATGACTTCTCGGTCCCGGGCCACCCACCTTCACTGCTACGTCATTCCAGAGGACAATCTTCACTTTTACTTTAGTGAGTTAAATTGTTTGAAAGTTAAAATAACAAAATATGTCATCTTTAAGAGGCTAAATTATAATTTTTTAATTGTTTGAAAGTTAAAATAACAAAATATATGTTATCTTTAAGAGGCTAAATTATATTTTTTTTATTTTTAACGTTGAAATTTTATGTTAGTGGATTTTAAAATATGCACGTGCTGAGACTTTGCAATATACTACTACTTAACTATTAAAAATTAGTGTGTGAAAAAAATAGCAAAAAAACAAAACCAAAAAATATGAGGAGAAAATTCCAAAATGCGGTGAACTTGGATCGAACACGTGACCTTCAGATCTTCAGTCTGACGCTCTCCCAACTGAGCTATCCCCGCTATTGATTTTAATTATGTAACTATTCTTACTTATTCGATGTTAATCTAAATCCCTTTGGAAATTATGTAAAATTATAATTTGACAAATCCATTAATCATATTAATACTTCTTGGAAAAATCAAATGCTAAATTATATTTATGAATTGCAAAAGTAGACTTGAACTAGAACATTCTTGCAACAAACCAACAGTCTTACAAATACATATGTTACTACAATACAAATAAAAGAAATCTTGTTTCATACTAAGAGAGGAAATGTAATGAAAGAATTGCGTTTGGTATTACCCCAGAAACAGTTGCATATTCACACACTTCTGGAACTCATGATCTACAAGAAAACAAAAACAACCACCTCAAGCCTGCATCTGATGCCATAGTTTGCAAACACTATTTGCAAGAAGCCTGTACTCACTATTTGCAAGAAGCCTGTACTACAAGAAAACAAAAACAACCACCTCAAGCCTGCGTCTGATGCCATAGTTTGCAAACACTATTTGCAAGAAGCCTGTACTCACAAACAAGGTAAAGGGGCGAGCCTCCGCGTGGTCTTATAGCGCCAAGAATCGATAATCGACATGCCTGAAGGGGCCAAGCCTTTCGTGAAACAAATATGCAGCTAAAACCGGAACCAATAGAACAAGAATCACCATGACTACATAAATTTTTCGAGACTTGCGTGTCGCTACCAAGCTCTCACCCTCCATGTTGAGAACTGAGCTTGTGATTTCATCTCCAGAACTAGAAGGCCCTGTTCCATTCTCATCAAGGGAAGAAAGCGCAGTTTCGTTCTCCACCTAATTTAACACATTTTCAAGGCACAATGTAATCACTAATACAAAATGGAAGCATCATCATGGAAAAGATTTGATTCTTCCAAGTAACAAACTTGTCCCATTTGAAGATGAACTTACCTCAGAAATTTCTGATGTGATCTCAGTGGCTTTTGAGGGAGAATTTTCTGCAGGCTCTACATTAGTTGAATAAAGCCCAGATATGAGGGGTTCATTATCATGAGAACTTTTGTCATCTCGCAGAATTACAGTTGCACCCTTGTGTGGAATGTGTAGTCTTTCTCTCAAGAATTTGTTTTCCTTTGCCAAAGAGGTTAACTGTACCGAATCAAGTGATTCAGTTAGCATACCAAAAGTTTTCATTATTTCAGTAAAAAAGTAAGAATAAGCAAGGTAGAACACTGAACCTGCTTCTGTATACGCTCTCTCTCCAATGCTAGCTGCATAACCATATCCATTATAAGACTACTTTTGATACTAATATCTTTTGCACTCGATTTTTCCTGAAGGGTAGCTTTGTCCAAAGACTTCTCCGTAAATTCCAGCTTAGATCTTAGAAAATCTAACTCTTTGTTCAGTTCTGAATTCGTCTCAGAGAGCACGATACATTGCTCCTCAGCCATGTCGGTCTTGCTTTTAGCTTCGGTGACTTTTTGTTTCAGCTCATCGATCAACGTTTCCATGTCCCAAATAGCCGTATACAGCATGTTCTGCTGTTCTTGGCTTGCTTCTGAGGTTGCCCTAGAATGTTGAAGGTGGTTATCCAACTCCCTTAACTGCTTCTCCAGTAAGCTTACCTTCTCCGAATTGCTATCATTACGACCTTTGAGAAAATCGACCTCCTCTGTTAGTTCTAGATTTGAGTCTGTCAACTGTGAAACTTTTTCTTCTGCACTTCCTGCCCTACTCTCTGCAGCATATATATTCTCCCTTAAAGACTCAATTTCCTCTTCCCTTATTTTAACTTCCTGCTGACTCCTTTCATTTGAAGCATTAGCCTCCGTAAGTCGGTATTCAGTTTGCTTTAACTTTTCTTCTTGTATTTGAACCCTTTCTCGTAAAACTGTTACTTCGGCATTGTCTTCCATAAGCTGTGCAATGTTGGAATTGAGCTTCTGAATAAAAGCCCCTTTTTCATTTAACTGATTGGTGCAGCCTTGCAGCTTTGATCTGAGTTCTTCTTCTCTTTTTCTTGAGTTAGTAAAATGGTAATCTACGGTTTGAAGCTTCCCCATGAATTCTTTAGAAATTCCCATCAGTATTTCGGCTCTATTATCCGCCTCTAAGAAGCTACTCCAAGCAGCCTCTGCTGCCTCTTCCATGCCAAGTGCAACTTGTTCTCTTAAGCGTATCTTCGACTTTAAATCTTCTTCGTTTTGTCTGCCTTGAGTCAACTTCTTTTCAAGTTCCACCTCTCTTGCATGAGAAATTTCCAGCATTCTGAGAACGCGCCTTTGTTCAGCAACTCGCATTTGAGGCTTCCATCCTGTCGCTGCTAAATGATGTTCTTCTTTTACACCCAAATCCCACTCATGTTTATCTGTTACAAACAATTTGTTACTTAAAATGAATACCACATAACAATATATATAAGTGAAAACTTGAACTTACATCCATTTTTCTTGAAAATGAATGATGTCATCTGCAACTTAGCCAGTTGTATCTTGATCCCCAGAATACGCTCTTGTGACCGTTTCAGTACATTCTCAGAGTCATGCAATTTTTCTGCCAGACCACTAAGGAATTCCGTTGAATGCTCGTACGAAGACATCTTATTTAGGGCATCAACAGTAAGATCTTGAAGATCGGCCATAATATCGTCCAGCCCTCTCAGCTCAAAATTCAGTATGGCATAAAGTAGATCAAATGTGTGAGCCTTTTCAATAAATTCCGCAGAGAGTTCATCATCTTCGAAATTGATAGTTTCAATATCATTTTCCGCCGCTAAAACATGCAGTAAAAGATTCTCCAAGTTTGTTAACTTCTCAGAAGAGTGTGCTAAGATCATATCAACTTCAGATGACACTTTCAACGCATTCTGCAATCGCCCATCATCTTCAGAATTATATGATTGGCCTTCGTTAATCTTTTGCATGTCTGCTGGATTAGCGATGTCAGATGTAATAATAGGCATGTCACTATTAGCCATCCTTAAGCTGTTTCTATTGGAGGCTACAAAAAATTTGAAAGAAGAGTTACAAAAATTCATGAAATTTAAGCATTCAGTATGTTATAGACAGTCACCTCCTCTACCAAGAAAGCAATTAATAACAGAGAGCACTCCACTGGAGATCACGTTTTACCCCTTCGATTTTTCCATCCATTTTCTTCTTGCGAGTATTCAATATTAGGTTGCACTTCTTTGTTTCAATTCACTTTGAAGGAAAGAGCAAACATGTAGTTTTCATGTCAACTACATATCTAAGTCAACCCTATTGTACTCTATCGAGCATCTACGTGTTAAGCCTCAACCACAGATAGTTTGTATACAAGAAACATAATAAGTGCATTCTCATCTCTGTTCTTTATGTTCATCAAACAGGAAAGAAACATCAAACTTATGATATAGCCCAGTTGGGTTAGAACATCTAGAATTTGACATTTTTTTAGGACAAAAACACATCCTCGTTCGAATACAACTATATCACCTAAACCAGAAGGGATTCATCACAATAAAGAGCTCAACTCCTTGTTCTCAACCAATACAAAATCAGCTTCTGAAGCAACAACTATGCAACACAAAGAAAGCTTGATTTGAAGGAAGAAATCTAAGTCAATCCAAAAACAAAAGAAGGAATTTGTGTCGATCAACTGATGTAATGAAAGGAACTCAACAGCCAACACAAACTCACAGGATAAAAAGGTACAATCTTGAACTAGGCCCCTTGAAAAACCCTAGAGAAATAACAGACAAAATCCTAGCTTTACCATGAATATATCAAACAAAATCCTCTCAATTCTTAACTTCTCCTCCAAATCACAAAAACTTCAGCAACCAGAACCATTCTTGATCAAAGTCAACACCTCACCTCAAGCCCAAAAATGTTGATTATTACGAAATTAACTAAGGATTAAAGTTCATACCTCGCGAAAACACTTTAATGGGCCTCCTCGAATTCCACCTTCGAGCTCAACGGATCGCATTTAATGAAGGTATATTCGCTAGCCGCAGGGGTTTCACGTAGGGGCAACTCCGGAGCTACGGGAGTCTCGTGAAATCTTGACTGGATCTGCGGTAGTTGCTAACGTGCGCCGCGGATGCGTGTGGGTGTGGCCCTAACAAGTCAACTTCAGAGACTCGTTGGTGGAGTTCAAAAAACTACACCCAAGAAGAAATGATAATAGTAGTCGGAAGAATACTTCGTACGCATTAAAGTACGATGATTATTGATTAATTACATACTAAATTTGATTAGAAATAGCTGCGAGGTTTAAGCTGCCTACCTAAATGGTTGCACCATATTAGTTTAATCTAAGCTTTAATGGGATTTGGATCTGTGGACAGCCAATGATTAAAGACAAAACAACAACAAAAGGACCAAAAAGGTTCCTATATTGGTGGGGCCACATTACGCTTTTCGTGGGTTTCTTTTATGCTAGGAGTGTCGAATTTTTTCTGTTATTAATGTTTTGTCCACAAAAATTCGACACTTGTCAAAATCTAGAATGGGAGGTACACTAGTCTCACCCTTAGCATAAAATAAACCCTCTTCCTGGCAGAGGTAGGCCCCCCACGGGTAAAATTTAATTCTTTCCCTTTCCCGATGAACTGATATAGACGTTACTATTGCTGTCATCAAATTTTTGGAAATAAAATTATGACGAATAAATTTTGATTATTAATATTATCCATCCCCTTGAAGAGTATTCTTTTCATTTGGTTTGGATTGATAAGTACAAAAGTTTGTGTATACAATATTTCTATTGCAAGGGATCTTCTTGTTCAAATTACATAGCTTTTAATTAGGTGATGCTATATGTGTGTTGTGGATCATGTAGTTAATATTATTATTTGTTTGACTTTAAAAAATATATGACACCACCTGATTGTTGGGCTATGTAGATGTAGTGGTCTTCATAATTTTGGCTAGAAGATCTCACCTCTTTTCTATACCTTTATGTGTGCCCACGCCATAATGATATATAGAATTAATTTATGTAATAAAAATGTGTGATCAATTAATTAATATTTTAGAGATTGATATGACTTGGTAAAATTGTGGGTCCATTGACTTATTAAGATATAAGAAAAACTCGATGAGACAATACGAAAAAGTATACATGACAAGTTCAATAAGACATAAGTTAATAAAATTGTGAATTTAATTACATAAATGGATATACGTTTTTATTATTCACTAGTTTTTTTTCAACTTGGATATGGCTATAAGTAGGGATGACAAAAAGACCTGAACCCGTTGGACCCGACTTGGACCTGCACACAATAGGGCGGGTAATACCCGCCCCGTACGGAGCGGTTCTGCCACCCGCGCCCATCTTTCTCGGTCCGAGTCCGGTTCAATACCGCCGCCCGCCCCGCCCCGTATAGACCTGCTGGGTCGTATAGGTCTCGCCCCGGACCCGCCCCGTATGGACCCACTCCGCCACAAATTAGAATTTAGTAGTGTAAAAATGTTATTTATGAGATTCAAACTCGCATCAATAATTTCTTTACATGCGCTTATACCGTTTGAGCTAATATTTACACTTGTTAATATTCTACATGTATAATTATATATAAGAATATGACAAACTAAAATAAAAAATTAATACATCTCACAAAAAATTAGCTTATAAAAAATATCTATATTAATTTTCTAGATTTCAATATACTATATTCAAATTGTAATTACGGACATGTATTCGAAAATGAAATTAAAATTTTTATTTCCAAAATTTAAATTTAAAACTATTTTTTATTTCTAATTTTCTATTCTTTAATTGAAATGGATTATATGTATAAATACAATTATGATTAATGAACAATTACAATTGAAAACTTTTTATAACAAGTGAAAATACATCTAACGGAAATACAATAAATATTAACTTTCTAGATTTCAATATATTATATTCAAATTTCTAATTTCTAATCATGAAATGTATTTCGAAAATGAGATTAACATTATCTATATTAAAGATAAGTATTCATGAACTGATAAACTAATGAAAAATTGTAAATTCACAATTTAAAATTCTTTATAACTAATGAAAAATTACAAATTTACAATTGATTTTTTTTATAACAAATGAAAAACTACACTCTTATTATTCATGAAATTCATTCATAAGTTCATTAGAATCATAACATACATAAGAAATTCATACTTTAATAAGAATCATAACCTATGAAAGTCTATTTGAAAAAATTAAAGAAATATGATGAATAAAAGCTACAAAGTATTTTTGAAAGATGATTTAATATTATTAGTTGTTTATTTCAATGAAATACGCATTGACACTGTCCCGATTGTTGGGCTATGTAGATGTAGTGGTCTTCATAATTTTGGCTAGAAGATCTAACCTCTTTTCTATACCGTTATGTGTACCCACACCATAATCATAGAATTAGTTTATGTAATAAAAATGTGTGATCAATTAATTAATATTTTAGAGATTGATATGACTTGGTAAAATTGTGGGTCCATTAACTTATTAAGATATAAGAAAAACTCGATGAGACAATACGAAAAAAAATACATGACAAGTTCAATAAGACATAAGTTAATAAAATTGTAAATTTAATTACATAAACGGATATACGTTTTTATTATTCACTAATTTTTTTTCAACTTGGATAGGGCTATAAGTAGGGATGACAAAAGGACCTGAACCCGTTGGACCCGACTTGGACCTGCACACAATGAGGCGGGTAATACCTGCCCCGTACGAGTGCCGGCGATTCCGGACCCGTCCCATACTTGGTCCGGTCCGAGTCCGGTTCAATACCGCCGCCCGCCCCGTATAGACCCGCTAGGTCGTGTAGGTCTCGCCCCGGACCCGCCCCGTATGAACCCGCTCCGCCACAAATTAGAATTTAGTAGTGTAAAAATATTATTTATGAGATTCAAACTCGCATCAATAATTTATTTACATGCGCTTATACCGTTTGAGTTAATATCTACACTTATTAATATTCTACATGTATAATTAATTATATATAAGAATATGACAAGCTAAAATAAAAAATTAATACATCTCACAAAAAATTAGCTTATAAAAAATATCTATATTAATTTTCTAGATTTCAATATACTATATTCAAATTGTATTTACGGACATGTATTCGAAAATGAAATTAAAATTTGTATTTCCAAAATTTAAATTTAAAACTATTTTTTATTTCTAATTTTCTATTCTTTAATTGAAATGGATTATATGTATAAATACAATTATGATTAATGAACAATTACAATTGAAAACTTTTTATAACAAGTGAAAATACATCTAACGGAAATACAATAAATATTAACTTTCTAGATTTCAATATATTATATTCAAATTTCTAATTTCTAATCATGAAAATGTATTTCAAAAATGAGATTAACATTATCTATATTAAAAATAAGTATTCATGAACTGATAAACTAATGAAAAATTGTAAATTCACAATTTAAAATTCTTTATAACTAATGAAAAATTACAAATTTACAATTGATTTTTTTTATAACAAATGAAAAACTACACTCTTATTATTCATGAAATTCATTCATAAGTTCATTAGAATCATAACATATACATAAGAAATTCATACTTTAATAAGAATCATAACCTATGAAAGTCTATTTGAAAAAATTAAAGAAATATGATGAATAAAAGCTACAAAGTATTTTTGAAAGATGATTTTGTTTTTGTGTTTTTTTTTCACATGAAATATCAGTGATGTTTACTACAATCATTATATTTGATTAAAGTTGCTACATATTTACTTGTGTTTTAAATTAAAATTAATAAAATAACACTTTAAAATTATATAAATTTTATGTTTATTTAAATTTAACAAATAAGTTGGTCTAGTGGTCAAGAGTGTTTGTAAATTTTCAAATGATCTGGGTTCGAATCCTTGTGCAAACATAATTTTAAATTTATTAATACTTAAAATATTTGCGGGTCCGCACGGGTCCTAAATTTTGGACCCGTACGGATTCATGAGGCGGGTCCGGGTCCATTTTTTAAGGCGCGGAGCGGGTCCGGGTCCAATGATACCCGACTCCGACCCGTAAAATTGTCATCCCTAGCTATAAGCCTATAATAAATGGTTTAGGCTAGTAAAATGGGCCGACAAAGCCCATAATCAGGCCCAATCAGGTGTCACGAGATTATTTGGGTTATCTTTTAGATTGGGCGCTTGTCCAATATAAAGCCCGAACAGTCTGCCCATTCACAACTTTGGAAATAAAACTTGTAAAGACATGTATTTGATTTTTTAATAATAATTCCAAATATCAACACTGTAAACTTGTCCATAAATACAAAAACCACGTTTCTTAAAACAATAAATATCGCTTAGTGTATTTACAGGAGAGTTTGATTATCTTAATTCTTTCTTTATTTGAAAATAGGGACTGATTCCCGGGAGTTGAAATTATAAGATAAAATTTAAGGGGCTAAAATAGTATTTTATCAAGAGCATAGGTAAAATTTAGGCTAAAATAGTATTTTGAAAATATGGGGGCGCGAGTGGTCTAGACACGTACCATGTATATATCCGGTTTATGAATACTTCATCTTAAATGGTTCCAACTAAGCTCCAAGAAACTTGTGTAAATGATTATTGGGGCTAGTTTTGAATGAATGATTAGACATTCAACTAATCTTTGCTCTATCCATCCCACGGATTGGGGATAGATAGGCACAATCTTTTTGATAGGGTTTAGAATTATTATGATAAAAATTGAAGATCATATCACTATAACCCTATTTCAGTGGATAGTAATTTTGTTAGAAATGATTTTACTCGATCTGTCACAATCTTTATGATTGATAGACTTTGTATTAGTGACACCACTATTTTCCTTTCACATAAAGTAACCAAAAATTATTAGCTGTCTCTTTCATTTTTCAGATCTAATAATCTATTTATTGCAGTATGATGGTATTAGGTATCGACCCATATGGACCTAACATATAAATATATAATTCCACATAAAGTTAATGAAGGAACAAAAGCAACAAAGTTGTCCATCAAGGGGCTGGTGTTAATTCAGTCATATTTTAATTAAAGATTATAATTTCTTCAATTTTACTGACGGTTCAATAACCGGGTTTGTTATGTGTGATTAGTCTAATTCATAATGTATCAACTTCTAAAATAAAGGAATTTAAATAAATGGATTGAATTTATCTACCTATCCAAAAATCTATAGCCAGATCCATCCTTATAATTAGGGAACATAAAGTAATATAATGACCTCTAAAGAGCTATGATTTTGTAAGTGTTAGGCATGCACTACTCTATCACAATCAATATTTGTTAATTGGCCCCATATGAAAAGCTTTCTTTTAATTAAAAACATGCCTTTTCATAGTTTTGTTCTATACAACCCTATCTCAACCAAACTCGCATAGTAATCAACTTATACGTGTCAAATATTTTAAATATAACTCAGGCTAAAACTTATCGCAGATTTTTCAATTGAATCAAATAGTATCCATTTCGAAATAAGTAAAATTTATAACATTGTCTAAATATTTTATCATTGTGTCACTTTATGGGTGAATTGAATAACCTATTGTTTGATTTGTGGGAAGAGGTTTGCATGAAATTCAATAAAAATAATAGGTTGAAGAGTCATGTCCTTAGATTTTGATCCCCTCCCACCTTACCATGTAATAAATAGCCATGTACTTTTGCATTGCAAACTAAGCATTTAATAATAAATTGATTTTGTATGTGCATGAATTTCTAGCATAAAGTCCAGCCAACAAATGTTGAAATAGCAAGAGCTTAGATGGTCTGTCCCAGCAATATTTTTCTATATGGACCATAGTACTTGTGTAGAGTAGATATCATGGTATAACATTAGAACATGCAATGTTACTCTATGTTTGTGACTGCTCAATTTCTTCATTTTCACCAAAATTTATTGAGTTATGTTCATATTAAGTTTGATTCATAGGCATGCTTGATTATACTCGAGCGCTCACATGTAATAACTCATCATATAAGTCTTCAAAATTTGGGAGTAATGGTTCCACACACTCTCTAAGTCCGTCTTTGATTATAGAATAAAATAATAATTACCAGAAAGAAATAGAAGCTGAATTAATGTGTCAAATGAGTTGTTATGAATCTGATCTACTTCACTAGTAGGTTTGACCAAAAGTTGTTCACTAAATATTCTTTATATAATTGGCATGCAATAGGTTATCATAATGGTCATTTGGTCTAATTATATATCTTCACATATTTCAAAGTCTTTGTTGCAAATTAAGTACAAGAATGGATTCCCATAATTCAAACTTCCAAACGTGCTTCCCCTAATTGATTGATTGACATATACATATATAATATTTAGAGAGAGAGAGAGGAGAGGGAGAAAGAGAGAGAGAGTAATGATCAAAGAAATAGCTTTGGTTATACATATGTTAAAAGAATTGTAAAAGCTCTTGGTAATAGATCTCTCGAATCACCAACTCCAAATTCCATGTTGCTTTAAGGGACTTGTTTTTTTTTCTTATTTAAATAATTGTATTTTTTTAAGGTTTTTGTCCGAAAAGAAGAGCCAATGCCAACCGTGAAACAACTCTCACACTCGCATTATTTGTTAGGACATAAGGATAATCTTTTATTGTTTTTACATGTACGACATTAATCAATAGGCCCCTATAAATAAGGGCATAAATTCCACGTGGCAACGACCCATTCGCGACGTTCTTGGCTTCCTTACATTACAATTGGGAGATTGTATTTTAAAAAGGAGGTCCTCTTAAGGAATCTAATCATCTTTTCTTTATTAAGAAAAATGAGTGGTGGGTTGTTTTTATTTCCTCGTCTTCATCTTTCTACTATCTTCCTGCAGGTTTTTGTCCATGGTTTGTTGCGTGCAAGTAAAAAAAAATCAATTCAGTTAATATATTCGGTTAATTTTAGTCATTATTTGAGATGCACAGTAAATAAATCCCATTATTATACTCCCTCCGTCCCAAATATATATGTTTTCTTTCATTTTTCGTTTGTCCCAAATTTATATGCCTATTAGCAATTTTTTTGTTTCTAACTAAATATTTCACTAACTTTCATGATCTAATTAATATGATAATATAGCAAAAGACTATTTTATCCAACTTTTATAATAAGAAATACAATTATGTCATTAACTTTTTAGTAATTTACTTTAGTTTACTCATATTCCAATAACAATATTTATCTAACTTTCATATCATTAAATTTTTTATTAATATTTGTGAAGAATCAAATAAGCATATATATTCGGGACAGAGAGAGTATAACAAAGGTGGATTTAAAGGGGGGCGGGTGGGTGCGACCGTCCCCCCGAACTTTCGTGTAATACTACGAATTGTCTTCGATTTTAGTAATTTATACATTTGTTCCATTTAAATTTTTAGATTCGCCCCCCAAAGATTTTTTAATTTGTCAACTTACCACAAAGTAAAAATTAAGAATTAGTGTGAATGTGGCCACTAATTTAGGCAAATATTAAAAAATGTATATTACGTGTCACTAATTTTAATTTTAGTGAAGGTCAAGAATTTGAAGTTTTGGATATCTATTTTGATAGAGTTACATATATAATATAACATATATCTTTATGCAATTATATGTTATGTTTGTGTTTTCATTTTTTTTATACTTGATTATCCTTTAAGTAAAATTAGCAACATTTGAAGCATAAAAACTCTATCTTTCAAATACTTGATTAATTCATAAGTTAGAGATTGTTATTCTTCGTAATATCCTCCAACTAAATATAGGCGTCGTCAAAATACGATTTTGTACTATATTTTTTGAATAAATTACAAACAACATATAACGACTATTCGTAAAAAAAATATATAATATCGTTAAATAAACCTTAATTAGTAATTATATTTAGACCAAAAACACCCCCAAAAAATTTTCTCGGGAACCCCCGATCCCCCGAATAAATACAACTCATCCCCGTAAATTTCACCCCCTAACAATTAATCATGGATCCGCCCTATCATATAATAATGTTGATGAAATTCAAACAAGTGATATTTGATTTTCTTGTTAAGATTATTTAAATTTCATAATGGTTTTGATTCCTATAAATTCCTAGTAAAACCAACCCAATCAATACAAATCATTTTCCTGTCCTTTATTATTAATATTAAATTCCTGGGATTAATAAGCATTTAGTATTAGGAATTTGTGAAGCAAAGCAGAGCAGATTTAGATCTTTGAATATAGATTTATATGCAAGTTCCAATGCCAACTAATAATGACATGAGAGAAAGGAAGAAAGGGACAGTCATCAACACACCTGCCAACACTTTTAATTAAATCTTCTTTAAATTTCAGAATAAAATAAATAACTACCCATTTAATTTTAGAGAGATTTTTTACTGTAGCCAAACAGTAGATATATATATACATTTATAGCCAATTGTTAAAACAAAACACAAATATAGCCATTTTGTCTTTATCACTGGTGATGGGAGGGAGATGGGGCGATGGGTACATCATCGGCCCCTCCATTAAAAAAAAAAAAAAAAAAAAAAAATTAAAGGCATCGGCCGATGGTCAGAGAAGGGCCGATGGTCAGAGAAGAAAAAATAAAGGATAATGAAGAAGGGAGGGATGGCCGATTTAAATATAATCTGCCCCTCCATTTAAGGGAGGGAGGGCCGATAATAAAGGATAATGAAGAAGGGAGGGAGGGAGGGCCAGAAAGAAGGAAGTAAGATCGGAGCAGACGAGCCAGATTATATTTAAAGGCATCGGCCCCTCCATTAAAAAATAAAAAAAAAGTATAATGAAGGAGGGAGGGCCGATGGTCAGAGAAGAAAAAAAAACAAAAAAAAATAGAGGGCCATCGGCCCTCAGTAAAAAAAAAAATGAATATCTGATGGACCGATCGGCCCTCATCGGCCCTCCCATCGGCCCCGCCTAATAAAGACAAAATGACTACTTTTGTGTTTTATTTAAGTTGCAGGTCATATTTGTATTTTTTTTTTCGATTTTGGTCAACAGAGGGTATTACCACTTAATTTTATTACTACCTCTCAATCGTTTGATTGAAAGGTCTTAATTTGATTCACATTATTCCGTCAATTGTCATGATAAATTATTTATAAATTAGAGGTGATTAAATTAAATTTTTAGAGGGGCAAAACATTAAGAGCAGTATTCATAATAGGCCTTCTGAGAAATATAGGTGTAAATTTGTACCTTGATTGGAACCTTAGACTGTACAATGATGGCAGAAGCACAATAAATCTGATCGAGGAATCTCCAACACACTGGTCCCATGAGTCTTTCTGCCATTTTTTCTCTTGCTCGAGTCATTATTGTAATTTGAAATTCGAAATTTAATGCAACTATATAAATATGATATCGTGTGGTAATATATGTGTTTACAGTCATGTAAGATGAACTATTGATATATCCCGCTAAGATTATTGTAAAGTGATGTATACTTATTCAGAAGTTTTTAATGATTTGTAGTTGATCAAAAACTTTGTAATAGATATCAGTTATGACTTCTAAGTTCTAACAAATAGACATGTTTAATTAATAGGTGAAGAGGTGGATTTAGTGGTGGGGTGTCACCAACTCCATTCTAAGTTGTGTAATTTTAATGATCGGGACTTAATCGTGACTTCTTGATTTAGATCAGTCGAAACTTCTGACCTATCATTTCAATCATTATTCTCGTATTTCGGATTAAGACTCGATTGTGACTTAATGATTGAGATCAATCGAAACTTCTAATTGAATATTTTCTTGTGTGCGGAAAATAGTCAAAAAGTATAAAAGTAAATATAGTTTAATCATTTTGACCGCGCTGTTTTTGTGTTACGTGTAACGAACTCTTTTGCAATATATTTGGGTAAAAAAACATAGTACTCTTTCTGTCCCATTATTTATGTCTCATTGGGACTTGACACGAAAATTAAGACAGGTTGTAAAAAAATATAAAGTAGTAGTGAAAATGTATAAAGTAATGGTTAAAAGGTGGGGTCCGTCCATTTAGATGATTGCAGACCATTCATTTATGTTGATTTTTGAAATGAGATATAAATAATGAAATAAATAAATATAGTAAATTAGATATAAATAATGAGACGGATGGAATATAAATTTATGGCAAGATATTTGGGAAAAGTTGGGAAGGCAAACATGTGTGTGTATTTATAAATATAAAAATAAATAATGCAGTTAGGTTATCAAAAGATGAGAGAGAGGCTAGAGAGGTAGACCATCTCTAGAAGCAATCCTAGTTTTTCACGAAGTGTGTGAAACCAAGCTAGCAGCTGTGTAGGGGTTCTTGACCAAACAAACCCTAAAATACGAAAAGATTATAAACCCACATTCCTAGGTGGTAATGAAGGTCATTGTCCAAATTTAATGATAAAAAATCCAAGATTAAGAGTTGGCAGTGTCAGTTGCTAGCTCAATCCAGTCTTATAATTTAAAAAACATACAAAAGTATACAAACAAAAGTAAAGTTAAATATACAAAAGCTGTAAAACTAATGTACATGCCTTAAGGGTACAAATCATGAAACTTATAAGTAAAGTTTGGATAACATTATACTGGTGAAAGGTAAGAAAAAATTATTATTCAGACAGTAAAGAGGAGCACATATAATAATTGTACTATTATATACCTAAAGTTTTGGTAAGATTTGATTTTATTTTTTTTTTATAGAAATGAAAGATTGTTGGATACAGAATTAAAACAACATTCATCATCATCACTGTAATATTTTAAATAAAAGTTTAACGAGTAGCAGTGGCGGTGGTTACTGGTTAATGATCAAAAACTCTTTTTTTGAAGCTATTTTAAGCTGAGGCGTGGGTATAAATGCAGCATCTTTCCTATTAAGTCATCCTTTTCATTTTCTTGAAATCGCCAATTTATTTTGCTCCTCCCTATCATTTACTCACTCTCTCTCTCTCTCTCTCTCCATCTCTCTCTGCTCCTGATCTTGTTTTTCCCTCTTTCTCTCTCGTCTTTATTGTTTTCTTGAATGCTCAGGTCAATGTGTACAGTAGTACATTGCAGTCTCGGTCTTGAACAATAGTAAGGCCAGGAATTCAAATTTTGAAGAAAAAGAAAAGAAAAGAACCTTCTTTTATTTCTCTTGAAGGGCTGCTAAAGAAAGTACTGGAGCTCTAAAGGCAGCCCACAATCTCAAAATGGTATCTTTTTTTTTTGCTTTTTTCCCCTTTCAGTTCTGCTTCTTCAGAGTACTTACTGGAACCCCTTTTCTTCCATATGGTTTTCTTTTTTGAACGAGTAAATGAGTGTGCTGCTGTTATTTATGATGGTGAATTAATGTTTCTGCTTTTCTTGACCGAGTTTCTGCTACCTTCTTGAGTTCTTTATTGAACTGAGCAATGTCTTCCTCTCTGCATTAATGGGTTTCTATTGGTGCTTTAATTTCAGAGAAATAGCATCAGTAGTGTTGTTGTGTCATTCCGTTACATGTTTTTGGCTGTGTGTGTGGTATTTCTCTTCAATTGACTAGTCATAAAACTTGGAGTTGAGTTATTATCTGTGTTTATCTGCTCAGAGAATACTTTGACCGTGTGAGCTGGTTGTGTGTTTTACTCACTATTTCATTAATTGTTGGAAGATGGGCTTGTTTATCATGTCTTGCTACACGTTCTTGAATGTATTTTCTTGCCAAATTTTGCAGTTTCTTGGAGTTGTTGATCCACAAGATTGGATTTTTATACTACCCTTTTCTAGTTTAAAGTGGTTTATTGCCTTACTTTCTGTGTTATCTGTTTTAAGTTGTTCTTTGAAGAAGTGTAATTAGTCTAATTAGTCCTCTACTTGTTTATTTTTCTGGTTCTTGTATAGAAACCAATGGATGTTGTTGGGAAGGATGCTAGTGTTGAGGCTTCTAATGCAAATGATAATCCTGCAAACTATCATGGGCCTAATATGTCTTCTGATTGGCAAGTGTCCTCTGCTTGTTCCTCAGCCCCTATGGTCGATTCGTTTTGCACCGCGGTTTGGGATCATCCTATCGACGGACAGAATTTAGGGTATTGTGATGTAAATGTGCAAAATGATGCTAGCACTTCTAGTAACCTTGGTCCTGCAAGGGCGGATTTGGGTTGGAATGCAAATGCTAATGCAATGCTTAGAGGGGGTATGTTGCTACCGCCTTCTTCAGCTATGCTGCCTCACTTCCCAGCTGATTCAGGTTTTATAGAAAGAGCAGCACGGTTTTCGTCTTTCAATGGAGGGAGTTTCAGTGAGATGATGAATCCCTTTAGTGTTGACCCTTTGAATCCTTACTCTCGGAGCTTGGGGATGGTTCAAGGCCAACATGATGCGTTGGGAGGAAACGGGTCGAAGTTGGTACACGGAATGCAACCGAATAGACTTGAAACTAACATGACCGAGTTATCTAGAGAGGCCTCTCTGCTGAAGCAGGGGACTGAAGGGAGCCCTTTCAAGAATGAGAAGAGGAGTGAGAGTTTTCATGGTGTGTCGGGTAATGAGTCGGATGAGGCCGAGTGTAGTGGCAGTGGCCCTCAAGAGGAGGCTGAGTGTGCAACTGGGGAGTCTTTGGGTAAAGGGGTTATCTCTAAGAAGAGGAAGAGAGGAGGGCAGGATGCTCAAAATGATGAGAAAAATGAAACTCCACCTCGGTCGACTGAGATGAAACAAAAGGTTGATCAAAACACAAATAGTAAGAATGGAGGCAAGAATGGGAAGCAGGGGTCTCAAGGCTCGGATCAGCCTAAGGAAGACTACATACATGTTAGAGCCCGACGAGGCCAGGCAACAAACAGCCACAGCCTTGCAGAGAGGGTAACAATCTTTTGAATAGTCTTCAATAATATAGTAAATCGAAAGTTGAAACTAATAATTGATGATGCAGGTAAGGAGGGAGAAGATTAGTGAAAGAATGAAATTTCTTCAAGATCTTGTGCCTGGTTGCAGCAAGGTATGTAGTCTTGATTCAGATTTACTATTAAGAACAAAAAGTTATGGATCATTACTGATATTGATTTCTAATTAGGTCACCGGAAAAGCTGTAATGCTCGACGAAATCATCAATTATGTGCAATCACTGCAGAGGCAAGTTGAGGTATAGAAAATCTCTCTCAACTCTTTGCAGTTTTATACTTGGATTTGAAGTTGAAGATTGTTCATGTTATTGAATCTCTTCTCGGTTTCAGTTCCTATCGATGAAGCTTGCAACCGTGAATCCTCGTTTGGACTTCAACATTGAAGGGTTTCTAGCTAAAGATGTAAGAATACACGCACCATTTGATTACTATTCATTCACATAGTTTCCTTGTTAATTTGTGTGATAAGTCATTAACTTAACAACAGATGCTACAACAAAGGGGTGGTATGCCATCATCACTAGGATTACTACCCGACATAACTATGCCATTTCCTCCAATTCATCCGCCACAACTCGGACTAATCCAGACGTGTCTTACGAGTAACTCCACCGAAGCTCTTCGAAGATCGATCAACCTCCAATCACTTTCAGTCAGTGGAGGATTCAAAGATCCTTCCTCTCAAGTAAATCCTTCATCAATTTGTCAACTTCACTTTGCCTCTTCCAAAGATATGTGGGAGATAATAAGTTATGTTTGTTTATATCATTCTCAGGTATCGAATGTGTGGGAGGACGAACTTCACAATATCTTCGACATGGGATTCAACGCGACTGCCCCTCAAAGTAGCCAGGACTTGAGCGGTAAGATTAGAAACAATCCTCACAATTTTATTTTAGTTTGTCTGGTGATCTGGTTAAGTTGTTGAAGGTATCTTTGCACAGGTCCTCTGCCACCGGGACACATGAAAGCCGAGCCCTAACTTATCTTCATATTCGAATATCTTCTGCTGTATCCTCACCAGAAGAGGCGTACGAGGAAGCAAATCAATTAGGATTCATCTATTCATGTCTGTCTAGCAGTCAATCGAACACTTGAAGTTGCTCGTACTGGAGGCTGGATTCGAAGTCTCTGGGCGAAGCGTCGAATGCAGTTGATTCAGACATGGTAGCTCCAGTAAATGGAGAAAGTAACAATTGTATATTCTTGAGTTATGCTTGGAGATTTATGAAGAAGTGGGCAGAATTTGAGTGTAGAAATATATCTGTCTTTGCTTCAATGCAATTTGTTAATCCCTGCTTGTGCTGAGAAAGATTTGGTGTAGTGCCTCAATTTGTATGAAGTATTGTTATGCACGTTGTTAGATTGAATATGAATCTGCTCACACTGCTTGTGCAATTGTCTATACATTTATAATGCCAATGAGAGCACTAAAAAGGAACAACTATTTATATTACAGTTAAACCTCGATAAAATAATATTCGATAAAGTAATAATCTTACTAAAATAATAATCTTGATAAAATAATATTCGATAAAGTAATATGCAAAAGTTTGATGGAGGTAAAATTGCTGTGCTTTTTTATTTGAAGCATGTATCCAAATTGTTCCTATAAAATCATACATAAATGGATCAATTCTACAGCTTCATACTTGAGTGTATAACTACATCTCTAGTAAAAACATATGTACAATAATTGTGGTCGACTTAACTCTAATTTTGCCATTCCTCACTGCTGTGACCATGCAAACTACAAGACTTTGCCCTGGAGAGAAATCATCTATAGCTACAAAAGCAACTTGTGAAGGTCAAGGATGTCGATACTCCTCTCATTACGGGCCGTTTAGGGTTAACACCGCGACTCCTCAGATCTTTCAAGCAAGATGTGCGGTACTAGAACCAGTAAGCCATAGCAAGGAAGGCAAGTTCCTCAAAAGAATTATAAGTAAATGTGTGTCTAGTTGAAGAAATAGGTCGAATCGAGGACTTCCTTCAGATTGAAATCTCCTCGTTCCGGTAATGGAGGGAAGTTTAGTTCTGGGAAGGATTTCTGAAAACCCTCCAACAACTGTTGAAGAAAATACAAGAAGAATCAATTACAAAGAAACATTCTTGAAACAATCTTGCAGCTTATATTTTAGGTGAAATGAACTTACATTCTCAAGTATAGGTTTCTCGTAGAGTTCGACGAACTTTTCCCTCAAAATCTTGTTCATTTCGTCTACATCACACGCGTGAGTCCAATACGAATCATGCACTCCTGAGGTCAAGTAAGGGGTTGTTAACTGTTGATGTGTACCGTATATAAAATCAACGACGGTTTTTGCATACCTGCAAAACTTAAGCCTGCTTGAGAGCAGGCAACGGCAGTCATCATCATATGTGAGCCATCGAGCGAATGCACAAAATTTGGAGGAAAAGCGGTTCTCTGCCGCTTGCCCAACACCTATGAATGATCAAAGAAAACATATAAGAAGAATAATCTAATGGACAAAATTCACAATATTGAATCACTTACTTTTCACTAATTATTGTTCTTTTATTTGAGTGCTTTTGCCCCTTTATTAGTCAATGGTTTTGTAATAACACCAAGCTGAGAATGCAAATTATGATGCCTGCCGTTTTGAGGGAATGTAGAAAAGAAGGTAATCTACCTTGTCAGTTTCGCGTTGAAGAGTTAAAATCTGGAGAGAAGTCTTAATCTGCATTTAAACCAAATAACCAAATTTCAAGAACATGTTCAGTTGAGTTTTGTTGATGTTGATGTTGAAAGAAGAGGCAAGGAGATAAATTAGGATTGCTAAAATACCATGTGCTTTCCTAATTTGCGGTAAGGCTGGACGACAGGGAGGCCAAGGGGCGTTGTCCAATGAACCGGGTGGTTTTCTCCTGCTATCAACTGCAGGTACAAAATGCAAGACATAAATATGAATTTGATGAATGGAAAGAGCAGATGAATTCTGGGTAACTACGGCCTAGCCCAAACATATGAAGTTTCGTTCATTAAACGGAAAAAGGATCCACGTAAAGAAAAGAAAAGAAAGACAACATAATCGACAAACCTTTGCACATTCTCCAAGCCATCCCATTATGCTTCTTGCAGACTCAAACATTTCTCCCAAGGCAACCAAGGTTGTCTGATTGATAGTGTAAAAGGGAATTAGCTCAAATAACACATAGGTTACATTTTAAACTTTCTGAAAGATAAAGCAGAAAGCACTAACTCTTGCAGCATAGCAAGCACAGGCAAACAACTCTCCATCGTCATCAATAGCATGGCGCTCCTTTAACCTCCTCTTGATTTGATCACGTGCACCTATATACGTGACACCGTACACTGATGTCATTACAGTTTGCTTCACTAATTTCCTATCCACCTGTGTCAAACAAAGAGTAGATTCAATTAGAGAAAACTAATCACAGCAAAAAACCTTAAAACAGTTGTAATTTAATTTAATTTAATTTAGTTTCATATGCAACAAACGACAATAGAGGGACCTCTTCTATTAACATCCTAGCACGTTTGACATTTGGATCAGTTTCAGGGTCTTTGGCAGCATCCAACTTCATTATCTCAAGAACTCTGCATCAGAACAATCCAGTCAAAATTCAGCTTTTTGATAGTTTGACTGACATGAAAGTTATTTAAAATGTTCCCCCTGTGCCATAGGGGCATGAGGGCAGGTAAGTAATCACAACAGGGAACAGGGAAATCATGATTTTAAAGTTTACCTTGCAGCAATTCCCGTGTAAACATCAGCGGGCTTATCTCCAGCAACAAGATTGACAGCAGTTGCTCCAAGCTAAACAAATGTGATAATATTTCATCAAAAGGAAGGAAATAGTATGTTACTTTCAAACTCGTCAGTTATATACTCAGATTAATGAAGTGATACATTATGTGTATAGCCATACATTGCTTAGAACACATATTTACGCACAAAAGATTCATCAATCAAGCTATGAACAATTATGACTTCAAAATCAATGTGAACAACCAATTATTAATTAAGTTAGGCATGCTAAGAACATGATACTACAGAGGAACAGAAGGACATCAAATGCAAGAGCTTAGATCTGTGTGGACTATACATAACATTGAGGGTTGAAGACGAGAAATAGAGAAATCAAGAAACAATATAGGTTAATGGATGCAGGTCCATATTTCTAGCTAGCTTTCATGATGCACCAGAATACAAGTCAAGTTAGTAATGCAATTCATTACCTTATCCCTTCCAAGAGCAGCATAGTGTTGCAGTCCATTACACGAGCCGTCCTTCAAATTGAAATATTAAGGGGAACAAAGAATCAGCTTAAACAATGTAAATCAACAGCTTAGCTCAAATAGGATGCAGCTAATAAATCTACTGCAAGTAAACTTATAGAAAAGGTACAGGAATTTAAATGCTGAAATTAGAACAAATGGGCACATAGTAAATAGCCATTATCTGTTAGCAAAACTGTGAGTCGAAAATTTGTTACCTGGTGGACAGGCATATGTGATATTGCGCTTTCTGGATATGGACTTCTTAATGCATCAGATAGGTTCATGCAAGTGGCCAAGCATTGGAAAGGATCCTCTGCATCCAACCACCATCGCCTGCCTTCGAGAGGCCGATCTGCGGAGTCAAATATATCCTCCATATGGTTTTCGGTAAATGACACCCGACCCTCATAAGACAATTTGTCAACGCCACCACCGTACACATTTGCTAAATGTACTTTTAACCAATGTAAGCCTGACTTGCCAAGTGGACGACCTTCTGCAAATTCTAGTATCCCTCGGCAGAGGTCAGAACCAAGATGATTCAGATATGGATGCATGGGATATGCACGCCCTCGAAAATCTAAATTATGAGGATAGTAAAATCCTTCTTCGTCCTTCATTTTTCTGGCTACCTACTCTTTCATAAAACTTGTAATTAGTAAGTAATACTGCAGCATTATCCCAAGTGCCAATCAAAATAAATGAAGGAGCTTCTTACAGCAAGTTTGAGTTCTGTATCACACCGCTGTGAATGCCTTTCACTGTTTTCCTTTATCACAGCTTTGACTTTCCACCTCCATTTCTTAATTTCTGATTGATCTTCTGTATCGGGTTCCTCTGGCAGCGGGATCTGAACGAGTACCAAACAAGGGAAAATTTAGAACTTAAGCACTAAAACTTTTTTTCCACCTGTGGGTGAGAGGTTGGCATGAACATCAAGATCTGAAATAGATAAAGGAAAACGCTGTATACTATTGCTTCCATGCACTGATGCTTACATCTTCACGGTCTACCAAGTCCGCAATACGACCTCCACTAGCCCATATTCTGTCTACAACACTCATTACTCTTTTATTCACTCTCCATTTAGTATTGCCAAGAGTATTAAGTGCCTGGAAAAGAGACAACAAAATAGAATCTTGGTGATAATAGATGGGATAATTTCAACTCTACGACAGTGAAAACAAAATATAATATATACCAAATCCAAATCATAAGAAATAGTGTAAGAGGAAGCTACAAACTGCATACCTGAAAAACAGGTTCTAACTGTTGCTTTGGAGTTTTTTTAACCGCCTCCCGCTGCTGTTTTGCTCCATGTGTACGCATAATATATGATGGGAGAAATAGATAAGCACCCCGCCCATACCTACCATAAATTCAGAATTCAGAAGATTAATTAAAGTGTAGATCGAAAACTTGCTTTCTACGGTATGCACCATCAAAGCAAAAATCTAAAATCCATCCATGAGCACTTCCGGGTGAGTCATTTAGATGTTGCATTCTAAAAGGTCACAGCTTGGGGGTTATCTTAATAAATTAGCTTGAATGATAAGAACACATAGATAACATGCCATTGACCAGCACCAAGAGCCTTCTTAACAATATAAACAATACAAGTCGCTCCCTGGATTAAAGAAGGTTAAAATCTATAGCTGCATTAGTAAAACGAGGTTCACTCTCAATGATGCAACAATATCTAAATAATATTTTTGTCAAGCAATCCCTCATCTAAGTTCATTTTGCACCATTTAATTTGAGGTCTTCAGCCATTTTATAAAGCCCAAGCCTACATGGGACTCATCCTTCGTTCCATAATACCAGATTAATGGAACAACATTCCACTTGTTACGCCTATGGTGCTTTGCTACAACATCTAGGTTGACAACAATTCCACATCTGAAAATTGAAATCATAGAGTACATACAAAAAGGGAATGAACTTTATTCACCTCCACCGATCATACAGAATCTGAATTAACTATAAAATCACTTATGTTCCCCATGCCACCTCATAAGTAAAGATTGTGTTTCTAATTGATTTTCTCAGATAGAAGTAGCCTCTTAGATCATATTTAAATGAAGAAAAAATAAGATTAGATTCAATCGTTACAGATCAAAAGGTTAGATCTACATAATAATTAATAACATGTAAAATTTTCAGCATTTTCTTCATTTTGGACCACCAGAAAAAATAACCCTAGTAAAATTCCAAACCCTCCTCAGAGACATGATAATATAAGTGGTTATCATATGGGGAAGAAATAATTACTGGCAGCACAAAAAGAATAAAACACATTAAAAAGACTAATGTACCAACTTTTCTTAAGAGATGCCAAGAGCAGTATTCCCTGTATGACTTTCATATAGCAACAAACCAACAAAAACGGCAAAACAAGAAAAAAGGTATTGAACATAGAGACTTTTGCTGAGAAAAACCAAGAGCAGCATACCCTGTCCAATTTAGTGGAGGAACCAACATTGGCATATATGGAATCACCATGTGCTTAGCCTGCACGGGCATTAAAAAATATTGTTTTCTTAGCCCAAACTAACTCAAAAGAGAGCAAAATCATGGGAACAATCTGTCAGATGCTCAACCACTTGAATGCCGAGGGCCAAACTGTGAAAACATTACAAGAAGTTATGCTTACAGTTTTTTCCAGCCCTTTTCGTACTAGAGGATCACACTCAATCACCCCATATCTTCTGGTCCCTTTCCTATAAAAAGTTCATCGTGAAATAACAAACCAAGAATTATATATTAGTAAAACAAGGTACCCCAGAGGCTGGTGAACCCAGTAGAAGCCATACAGTTGCACTCACACTGTTTCTACAGATTTGAGAGTGTGCACAAATGCAGGTCGAATGTCAGGTGGGGCATCCTCCATCTGATCAACTGGGGGTTGTATGTAGGCAGTTTCCATTAATAACTGAATCAAACGGCAGCCAACCTATAAAATGCATCATGAACGAATCTTCAGCTTACTTCTAACAAATGTGTCCGAAATCACTACGGAGACACAAGAACAGTTAATGTCATCATATATGCAGTAGTGTGTGTTTCTGCAGAGAGTAAGGAACTCATATGTTTACTTTCAAGGGAGAAGTCTGAAATCAAAAAGAAGAATGGCAGACAGAAACAGCTCCAGCATACATCACAAACCTTTTTTTGTGTACACAAGCACAAGCATGAACAACATACATGTACATATATATAAATATATACACACACACACATATATATATATGCTTAGGGGGAGAAAGAGAAGCATGTATTATGCCAACTACCTTGACTTGAGCATCCTGTCCCCAGGCCTTCAAATCATCTTGGCGGCTCACTATTCTCCTGACTTCATGCGATTTTTGTTTCTTCATCAAAATCTTGACCTTTCTCTTTAGTCTCTCTTGTTGATTAGTCTCATCAAGTTCTTCATCACAAGTTCTATTTAATGAATTTTTTCTCTTGGAATTCCCTAAGAACTTATGAATCCTGGCCTGTTAAAAAAAAACACTAATTATTCAACATTTAGGACATTAATTTCCAATATTCCTTTACTTGCTGAAGATATTCAGCATAGTATTAGTGATAGATCTTCCAGATGAGAATAATGGAGTTCTCAAGAATGGGTGATATTAGATATCCCCTGACCTCTGTTTCCAATATTTCACAGATAGCACCATCATTTTAGCCTTAGTAAAGAAGAGTCTTGCCACAAGAAAACATATCATAAGTGTGGTTCAAAAGAAAAAATAAGCAAAATACTGGTGCAAGGAATTATTTTATTTTGAAGGATTTTACAGAACAAAAGAACACCATCTAAAAAGCATAGAACTACTATGAAAGTACATAAAGGAATTATATAAACCGAAACAGAAAGACATTGAAAGATCTCAGACATCCCTAGAACTCATAATCTGCAACCTATTCAGCAGGAAGACCTAAAAGAACATATGAAAGGTCAGAAATAGTACTATTAACAAGTCTAACAGCCAACAGTTATGTAAGAAAATACTTCAACAAATCAATGACAATAAGTCCATAAAAATTTAGTCATTATACTAATCAGTATCCTAACTAGCATTATTATTCACATGACATTATTTGTATTAGTTCAACAAACTAGAAAATAGTCAGCAAAAAAAAGAAGAAGAAGAGCAGGCAAACAGCAACAACCAAGATGACCAGAAATTCCACCAAGAGAAACAATATAATTATTGTAATTTATTCAGCTCAAGCCAACCTCGTGTTCGATGGCTTCGCCAATATGACTCGCAGCTTGTACAACTCTGGCACTGCCATTGCAACCCCCAGTCATCAACAACGCCATCAACTTATGCATAGTGATAACCGCCATCATATCTGCAGGCAATTGATTAAACTGAGGAGCATACGCAGCACGATTTTTCCCTTCCGTACACAATTCCTGCTCAGCAGCAATGGCGTCTCGCAGAGGCTCAAACCACCCCAAGAACAATGACTTGATGTAAGGCAAAGCAGGCGCCAATTTCTGCTCACACATGTCGACTAAAAGCTCTTGGTACTCTCTTGCCGCCTCCTCCCACGCCTCAGACTCCACCTTTATCTGCCTCCTTCTAAGGATATTGTATTTCCCTAACCCCATTCCTCCAATCGTTTTTGGCTGCTGCCTCGGGCTCTGGATATCTGGCCTTTTGTCATCGAATTCTTTGTTAAACTTTTTCACTAATTCTTGAATTTCGTCGACCTCTTCTTCGGACGTGGACACTAAAGCCTCGGCGGCAGAAGCATAACCTCTCCAATTCCCAGAAGATCTAAAAGGGTTCGCGGAAAATGCAAATCTAGGAGAGCCCACATCATGCTTCCGTCGAAAAACTGAATCTTGACAAAACCCCAATTCGGAGCGGGTTGAATCTGTACTTACAAGCCTTTGGGGTTGAAAATCTATGATCTCCTCACTGAATAGAGAAATTTGAGAGGGTTTGGCAGCGGCAAGCGCATTGATTGACGGATGGGATTCTGATAAAATCTTCAGCTTTCTCAAACAGGATTGTTTCGATAGATTCCTCCACATAGTGTGATGGGTGTATTAACTGGCTCGCGAGCGAAAGGCACTCAAGAATCGAGATCGAAGCTTAATTCTAAGGTTTGGGGAGAGAGAGAATAACGGCATAAGCAACTCGGTAATACAAACTAAGCAATGAAGAGCGAATCGGCGAAAAGTGATAATTTTGAGCGATGAGACGAACGGAGACTTGAGAACCAACCGGAGGCTGTCGCCGCCTTAAACCCTTCCAAAAACCTAGACGCAATTTTATAAAATGATAATATTAGTTAGTTTTTTAAAATAAGCAAGAGTGAACGTTAGCGGGTATTATTAAATTAATATCTGCGTAAACAACTTATTCCCTCCGTCCCATAATTCTTGTCTCTTATTCTTTTTCGGCACGTCCCATAATTCTTGTTTCTTTACCTAAAATAGCAAATTATTACACACACTTTATTTAAGGGTCTCACCATCTTACTCACAACCAACCACTCTCCTAAATTTCCGTACCCAAAAGAAATAAGACAGGAATTGTGAGACGGAGGGAGTATTAAACTTAATTAAAATTTAAGAATATTAAATTATTTTATTTTGCATAATTAAATCAAATTAGTTGGACACATTATAATGATGAGAATTATCATTGCATTGTCAATTCCCTAAAAATAGATTTGTTACTAATGAATTCAATTAACCTTGACGCGAAATATCTTCCATTTCAATCGTTACGAACTGAAATTATTTCTATTTATATATTTTTTTAATAAAATGTACAAAAATATTTTACATGTAGAACGATTTACATGAGACGAAATGATTTCAACTGATTTACACGAACTATACTCTTTGTAATCTAATTACTGCAATTATATTGGTGCATATTTCATGTGACTACCGATTACAGTAATTGTTTAATTATAGTTAAACATCGATAAAGTAATAATCTTGGGACCGAAAAAAAATATTATTTAACAAGGTTATTATTTTATCGAACATTATTTTAGTACATTGACCCATATCGTGATCGGAAGAAATTATTATTTTAGCGAGATTATTACTTTATCGAATATTACTTCATCGAGGTTTAACTTGTACACATCTTTTGTGTATGGTGTAATTATCCAAAACTCTAACTCAATTTTCCTTACCATAGCCGAGCTTAATCCAATTACATATTACACTAATCCCATCTTCAAGAACACCTTGATTGTTATATATAACTTCAAATATCACATAACGAAAAACACAAAAAAATCTTCTAATTTTCCAATAAATATAAATGACTTCAACTAAGGTTATTTTCTTGGCCACCATCATGTTGATGTTCTTAGGTGATTATTCTCTCTCATCCTAAATCTACTAAAACTTAAAACGTATTGAATCAAACAATTAACATATAAAACCCATTCGTTAAATTTATTAAATAAATATCATATATTATGTAGCTCAATCGTACCTTACTCGACATATTATCTATATTGTCCTTTATTTTACGTTTGTTTTGGATTTGCGTGTAGATTCGTCGTTGTTGTGTGAGGCCCAGATCGGAACAAGATGCAACGTTGACTCCGACTGCAATGTCGTCGGAATATTGAGGAATGACTGTAGAGACAAGGTCTGCAACAATGGCTTCTGTTTCTGCAAAGCTCCTCCGGCAAGCTCTAGCCGTGACGAATTAATGCTTCATTTTTAAATCAATTTCAAATTATGGATATGTTAGTCACCACAAATATCATACCAAATAATAATAATAATAATCTTGATATGAATTATTGGTTTCGATATTGTTGTGATTCTTGAATATTTTTGAAAAATAAGACCAAAAATTAAAGAAAAAACAAGAAAATACTGAAGTGGCCTAATAGCAAACAAAAATATGTCATCACTCGCTCCATGGATCACTCTCAGTTCTCACTTCTGAAGGCTCAACCACTTGAGTTTCGACGCCCTCCGCCGCCGATTCATCCGCCTCTGAGGCGGCGTTGGCTGAACCGGCTTCATCTTCATCATCATCGGATCGACCCCATCTTCCTCCGAGGGCCATCGCCATCATCTCATAGATCTTGTTGCTGAGCTCAGCAGGGCTGTCCGGCTGTTATTTGCAGGAGAGAGAACTCTTAGAAAAGAACATGAAATATGTTTGTGGTGAAACTTCACAAGACTTACTGTGAATCCACTGGAGATTAAGGCCGTGTCGTACAGAAGTTCGACGGCCCTCTTGGCGTCCGTGTTGTCGGGTGCATTCTTGCATGCAGCCTGCAAAAGGAAAGAGTTTGAACAAGCAAGAACTACAAAACAACAATCAGGATCTTGAATTTGGAATGTGCTTTTATCATACATTGAGATCCTTAACAACTGGATGGTCCGGATTGATCTCGAGTATTCTTCGACCCCTCATGAATTCGAGGCTCGATGTGTCACCAAGAGTTTGTGCTTTCATCAATCTGTTCCATGAAAGTAGATTAAATTAGGAAAAAGATGCAACCTTTACAAATCAATGATACGTATGGTGTAAATGATACCTTTCCATGTTGGCTGACCATCCAAATTTGCCGGAAACAAGCACACAAGGAGACGAGGCTAAACGGTTTGAGACTTGCACTTTAGCCACCTTATCACCAAGTTGTTGTTTGATCCAATCGCAAAGGAGATTGAACTCTTGCTTATTCTCCCTTTCTTTCACCTCATCTTCATCACCTGTCATTCAGTACCAAAGTTAAGCCCAACTTCTCCTTCTCAAACCGCGCAAATAGACCCACGAAGGACAATTTTTCCTTAAGTAGATTCTTCATCCCAAGGTAAAAGAAAGGCCATCTAATTAATTGATTATAGATCTGGGGAGTCAATTTTGAAAGAATCTAAAATGTTGAAAGGGATAAGAAGATGCTGACCAAGTTCAAGATCTTCCTTGCTGATATCGACAAACTTTTTCTCTTTGTATGTTTGTAAATTCTGGATAGAAACTTCATCAATGGGCTCAATTAAGTAAAGCACCTGCAGATCAAGTGATTAGAATGCATGTCGTATTAAGTGAGAAAGAGAAGTACGAACTTCACTCGATTACTCAAAACCCCAAGCATCAATTTATCACAAGAGGGACGCACTGATTGTGGTTTGTAAATATACCTCAATGCCTTTCTGTATCAGTTTTTCCACAAAAGGAGCAGACTTGGCACTTTTTAAGCTCTCCGTTGCCAAGTAATAGATAGCTTGCTGACTCTCACCCATGTTCTCAACATATTCATCTAAACTTATCAACTCTTCATCGCTCTTGGAAGAGAAAAATCTCAACAATGGAGTTATTCGCTTGTGGTTCCCAGTGTCCTCAATGCAACCCAACTTCAAAAACTTTCCAAAATTCTCCCAGAATTTTTTATAATCCTACATTGCACCATCACAGTAGGTATATAAGTCACACATATACATGAGAAAAGATATAATTATTTATTTTATTCATTTTCAACCAACCTCTTTGTTCTCGCTTTCAGAAAGATCTTGAATCATGTCGAATGTCTTCCTAACCAGTCTTTTCCGCATTATCCTAACCTGGATCAAGAAAATAGAACGAACCCAGCTACTTAGGAAAACAGCAATGTAATATTATAGATTCTCAATTGGTAATATGATAGAATTTCCTTACAATTCGGCTCTCCTGAAGGATCTCCCTGGAAACATTAAGCGGAAGGTCATCTGAGTCCACTACTCCCTTCACAAAGCTCAAGTATCTCGGGAACTGCAGCATCAAATTGGATTTATATTCAAATAAGTATAACCAGTTCAATCTAGCATTCAGAGGAAACTTGGTTGCCGAAAACTTTGGGATTAAATGAGGGATCCAAAGATTTCATCAGGAGCTCCTCTGACACGGATGACATTAACATTGTGCATAGAATAATATAATATGGTAAGATCGGTAATATACAGACAGATTACTCATTAATTCTAAGATAAAAATAAAAGATAATTGATGTGCTACAATCACATGCTTGGTAGTTGGTTCACAAGAAACATTTTCTGGATACAGAACTACTTAACATCTCACTAGAACATCAACGGTACAAGGTTATTCCAATTTCCAAATAAAGTGTTTAAAAGTACACCAAACCATTAAGCAGGAGGCAAGACAGGATAATGTTTGAAAGTGAAGAGGACACACTCACTCTTGATAAAAGCAGGAAAAAATAAAAAAAAAAGTCTCAAGGCAACAGAGAAAAGTTCTTACCAATTCACCATCAAAATCATCTGAAATAAATACACGTTTGACATATAAACGGATATTTTTAGTCTTGGGATTGACAACTTCTTCATTGTTAAGAGGTGCCATTCCGGGAATATAGAGTACACTTCTGAACTCCACCTCGCCCTGCAGAAGTACCAGATCAAAATTATAGCAGACATTCAAAGTTTTACCAGCTAATTTAAGATAAGCATTCATACCTCTGTGGTGAAATGGGTATGGGAAAGTGGATCTAGAAACTCATTGAATGTCTTCTTGTAAAATTCTTGATATTGATCTTTCTCAACTTCTTTTGGATTGCGCATCTGCACATTAAATTCAGAAAGTCTACTTAAAAGGTGCCAAATGTAAGTCGCACAAAACAAGAGATGAGTTCCGGTAAAGCTTACCCATATAGGTTTTGTTTCATTTGTCAATTCCCAGTCCCAATATTTTTCAGTTTTGGTCTTCTTAACCTTTTTCTTCTCTCCCTGGAAAATAACCAGAAAGTAAAAATAAACAAAATCTTCATTTGCATTAAAAGGGGAAAAACAAATTTATCATCAAGTGATTCTAAAATGCCACTACTTCCGGTACTTCTTCTCCTTCTTTTGGCTCTTCCTCTTCTTCTACCTGCCAGATTGAGAAACCGCACCTCAATATTTAAGCTTGTCCCACATAAAGTTTACATAAAAGAAGAAACATAATACTTGTGTTTCAGTTTTATTAAAAGGTTTTATAGAATTTATTAACTATATTAATTTTTGGAGTTTTTCCTATAGTGGTCATAATTTAGAAGTCAAACCTCAATGGTCCTTGATTTCTCTTGCCATGTATAGATGGGGAATGATACAAACTGTGAATAATTCTTGACCAAACTCTGAATTTTTGCAGGCTCCGAGAATTCATACTTATCATCTTCCTGCAAGCAAAAATTACTTACTTGATCATAAATGAATAACAATTTCGAAAAACAAATTGCACAAGAAATTTACTTTTGGCAAAAGCAAAAAAGTTATATTTTGAAGCATCCTACATACCCATTACATGAAGTTTGGATAAGATTCCCACCCAAATGGATAGGTCTTACACAAATAAATTGACATATTTTACTCGAGGAAAATCTGAGTGCATGAATGACAAAAACGTACTCTCAGATAAAGGGTGATCTGGGTGCCTCGACTTAGGATCTTGCTGGGATCAGTTTCCTCTCTAATAGAGTAGGAGCTGCTATCAGCCACAGACTCCCAAACATACTGCTTGTCAGACCTGGGACTCTTTGTTGTTACAACCAACTACGACAATGGAAGAAAAAGGTCAACCCAAACCATCAAAATTGCATAAGAAAGACAAAGCCAGAAAACATACAAACAAAGTACCTTTTCTGCAACCAGAAAAGCTGAATAGAAACCAACACCAAATTGGCCAATCAAGCTATTGTCGGCCCCAACGTCCTTGTTCTCCTACATGAGGTGAAAATCCAATTTTACGAATCAGGTAAATAATTACTTTAGTTAGCTAGGTTTCAAAAATGGCAGAGTCAAGAAGGAAGCTAAAACACACTATGGCAAGAGAAGAAATTAACCTTCAAGGCCTTTAGGAATCTAGAAGTGCCACTCTGTGCAATGGTTCCAAGACAGTCTATAAGCTCCTCTTTCGTCATTCCAATACCAGTGTCCCTGCAAGGACAAAGTAACAGTATAGTACTCTTCCATTCCACTAACTACAGAGTAAAAATAGATAAAGTACGTACATTATGGTTATAGTTCCATTATCTGGATCGGTTTTTATACGAATCTCCAGCTCCCCAGAATCTCCGAGTAATGTAGGATCAGTCACACTTGAAAACCTTAATTTGTCAAGTGCATCACTTGCATTACTGCAGAAACAAACTAGTTAGAACTCGGCAATTGTTTCAATTTTTGTGCCCGTTAACACATAGACATTCATATCTTCGTAACCGCATATGCAACACAAATGTGATATACAAAACTATAGAACAAGAAGCACTTCCTCACCTTACAAGCTCCCGAAGAAAAACTTCCTTGTTGCTGTACAAGCTATGAACTATCAAGTCCATCAACCGACTAACCTGAAAGCAATACACAACATCCAACAGTACGATCAACATTTCCATCATCAACAAATAAACAGAGGATTTACATACGTTACACAACCCAACAAGAGGCAATTGAAAGTAATTTGTCTAACAATTCCAGTTAGTTATGAACAGCATCTCAATTCCCACAAAATGCACGAAAAGATAAGATTTTCACCTCAGCCTGATATTCGTATGTTTCTTCAGCGGTCTCCGCTTCCTTCTCAGCCACAGCGGCAGCCTCACATCTCACCACCACTCCGCTCTGCCGCCTCTCCACCTTCCACAGAAGCCCACTCCTTAAGAAAGCGTTCTTCAATCCACTCCTAGGTAAAAAAGCGCTTCTCAACAAACCCCCTCTACTCTTCCCACCACCGTTGATAGAAAAAGACGCCACATTTGGGGTTACGGCCATCGTCGCAGAGGCCAGACTTCTGCTCAACACAGGCGACATGTTGTCGAATTATAGAAAAAAACTCCGATAAAATCTAAGTATATTGGTTCCGAAATTCAATCCGTTCTCCTCGTGGTCAATTGAGTTTTACTGCAGAAAGGGGCTCCTTTATCGTAGTTAGGTGGGAGGTGAAGTGGATAGAGTATTGAGTGTGAGTTTATATATTTCCAGCTAGGCAAGAACCCTAGTGAGTGAATATGGGGTTTAAGCGAAGTGATTGGAGGGTTCTAGAATCGGAAATACACACGACGAAATTAGGGATTTAGTTTGGGAGTATGTGATGGGAGAATTGTAAGGTGTGGATTCTACCATTTCAGCCATCGCAATAATCCTCCAGCTCCGTTCCGTCCGACTCGTCTTGTTTCTTTTCGGTATGGAGATTAAGATGAATAGGTGGTTGTGTATAGATGAATGTGTAATTGTGTGTAAAAAAGTAGGTCCTACAAAGAAAAATTGAGAGTTTTTGTAATAACTATTTTCCATTTTAAGAAACAAGATAAGTCAAGCGGAACAATCCAAAAGGTTAAACAAGACAAGTCAAGTGAATGGAGGCAGTATTTTTTACTTAATTATTAATTATATATTATTTGCGAATAATCCTGTCTGACTAATCTCGTGTTTCTTGATCAAAGTGCTCCCTCTATTTTAATATTTATGGTGTGGTGTAGATTGTTTGATTTTTTCTAATTAAACATCATTTTTATCTTGTTTAGAATAAGCAACTTATATTTGAATAAGAAAATGAACCACTAATAGTGGTATCATGTAGTAGCATTAGCCAAAAAAAGCCAAATGGTTCCATTTTGTGTAATGTCATAATAACGGCATTCTTCATACTGCATGATAAGAGATAGTTTAATATGAATTGGCCCGGGTCCAATTAGCAGTTCGACCCGGTTAGGACTCGACGCATTCCAGCCCAAACATAGTGAAGATCCAATAAGCTTCGGTTGCAGTGGATTGTAGGTTTCTTTCGGGTGGGGATCTTCTATCCCATTATATGTCAATTACATGTCGCATTCTTTAAAATGAGGACATGTGTCCTTTTAACCTAACTTCATGTCTCCATCTAACCCTTAGTTGAGTCAAACTTGAGGGTGGACATGTAGTGAGACATAGAGTGGGATAGAAGATCCCCACCCGTTTCTTAATGGGATAGGCTTTTGGGCTTATCGTGTCATTTATTCATCTTCCTCATTAAGAAGCAGTAGTCGTACTTCATCCGTCCCATAATTAATGTCTCACCTGCCTTTCCGGGCTGTTCCATTATTTGTCTCATACCAAATAAGGAAACAAATGAGTGGTCCACAATTAATTTAAAGAAATAATCCCACTACTTTATGCATTTACATTACACTTTACACCTTTACATGATCCATTTATTGACTGAGCATGCATGATCCATTTCTAAACCCAAATCGACTCAAATTGGGTTTTAAATAAAATTGAAATCGACATAAACCAGATATTAACATTTGTTTTCGCACTGATTAAAATTCATGGAGTCGAAACATTTTGGATGATTCGTCAAACGTTTACTAGAAAGGGATTCAGGGCTTCTACAACAAACTCTTAACTCATTGATAAACTGGCTTTATTGGATCCGAGTTGTCACATTGTGATTAGGCTTTAACAATTAGGCCCTATTGTTTCCACATTCTATCCATGTAGTATAGCCTCAATAATACATTTCAAATAGTGGAGTATGTTGCATACACTTTATCTAGTGTTTTTGTATACTACGTAAATTATTACATATAAATGGGATCTACATAAGTTATATGTATGGAATATATGTCCACCCCAAAAACATAATTGATCAAGTGAAAAAAGAAATAGATATACTGTTAGGATCTTCAGACCCTCCAAAATATGACCAATGAGTTATCAGAATCTAACCAAGACAATAATAAAAAATAATACAAAAAAAAATAAATAGACACAAAATATGTACAAAAGCAACAAACAAATAAACAACAATGAGACCCCACAAACCACATCATATATCATATACTCCCTCCGTCCCATTCATAATGTCTTGTTGGATTTCGGCACGGAGTTTAAGATAGTGGGTGTAAATGTTAAAGTAATGGTGTAAAAGTATAAAATAGTGGGGTCCACTTATTTAGATGATTGTGGTTCACTCATTTCTTACCATTTTAGGTATGAGACAGTATGAGTGTGACAACCCAAAATGGTATACATGACAGTATGAATGGGACGGAGGGAGTATATCACTTAAATCACAATTTGTAAAAAGTAAAATAAATCAAATAAAAGCCCCCACACATCAACACTTGGACTAAGGTAGTGTTTGGAACAGCTTAAAAAAGCTGCTTATGGGTTTTTTTTATCGCATAAGCACTTTTTAACGTGTTTGGTTATTCTGCTTCTGCTTTTTTGGGGCTTAAAATAAGCTGAAATAAGCAGAAGTCCATAAGCAAGTATCGGGGTGCTTTTAGAAGCGATGACATTTTTGCAATTTTGAAGAAAAGATTAAGCTGCGTTTTAATGGACAATCCAAACACTGGCAGCTTTTGCTTAATAGAAACATTAAGCAACTTTAAGCACAAGCAGTTAAAAGCTACTTAAATAAGATGTTCCAAACACGGCCTAAACTACGCACTTCTCTCCAAATAAAAACAAGGCACTCTGTCACACTCATTCATATTGGCCTGCAGATTATGTTCCCATCCATACTGCATCATTATCCAGTCATCTTCGATTCCTTCAAACTTTATTTATTTAGTTTTTTTTTTCATAAACTTTATTGCATTTTAAATCACATTCATCGATGGCGTTCTCTTGTTTGCCTGAAAATTGACTGCTGAGAATACATCTTCCACCAAACTTTGTATTTATGTCGCTTTCCTTGAGCGAGCTTCGGTTCCATCGTAATGCCACTTGATACGTCTCACGTCGATTTCTGAAGCTGATCTTTCGTATTATATTACGAACCTCCAAAATATACTACTCCCTCCGTCCAATAAAAAATATCTCATTTTTATGGGGGCAAAGAGATTAAGTTTTTGATTTGTTAATTTTAGTCACATATTGTTTACCTTTTTAAGAAACAAGATAATTTTTGTGGAACAGCTCGAAAAGGAAAACAAAACACTTTCTATGAGAATGATGAAAGTTAAATTTGAGATTGTAAGTTGAAAACCATTGTTGATCATGATTCTAAAGTTTTTAACTCTAAAATTTCTAAATTCGTCACTGACCACAAGGAGCCCGAGGGAAGCACAAAGAAATCATAACACACTTCAAATTAAAAGAAGCAAGGAGACCAAATATTATGTACAAATCTCTTTTTTTTTTTTTTTTTTCTTCAAGATTTCAGTCTAAACGAATTATTTATGTAACAAATATGATTCAAATACAACCCGATTACACTCGGTTCCTTTCATTCGCTTCATCTCCAAAGAATATTTACATGTCACCGCATCTAAGACGGCTCCCTCCCATTAGGAAGAAAACACAAACCAAACCTACCTTATACCAAACAAACCTTCTATTCTTTTCACCTATTACAGCAAACACACGGGAGCCAAGCCACACCTCGACGTCTCAAAACTGGCAAGAAGTTCCGAGCCTCTGTCGCTGCCTCTGCCCGAGCGTGACGAACTTCCGCTTAGCAAATGCAGGAACAAGCAGTTCTTGAATCTTCTCCAGAAACATAGCCCATTGCTCCTCATTCATGTCCGCCAGCTTCACAAAGCTGCCACTCGCTGGTAGCTGCTCGTTTGCGCTCCTCCGGGTGGATAGATTAGCAGCATCGCTGCAGTCTGATCTTGCTCCGGCTAACCTTGAGAACTTGGGCTGCTTCTTCTCACCTAAGCTAGTGTATTTCAGTGACACGGACAGTTTGGAGATGCTTTGCTCCTTCACCAAGGATGGAAGACTGGTTAACCCCTTCTCCTCTTCTTCTTCACTTTCCTCTTCCTCCTCGATACATTCCTCGAGTCTAGAAAGTGGAGCATGGCCATTAACCCCTCCGAATCCGAAATGGAAGGGCGTTGCAGAGCCTTCAGATGGGGTTAAATCATAGGCAACATCTTCGCAATCTATGTCGAATTGGAAGTCATCATCTGCTTCACCTCTGGGGGAGAAGACTTCCTCGGAGATGAGCCTTCTTGCCTCAATGCACATAAATTCAAGCTCGCTCGGTTCCTCCTCGCCATTGCGAAACTCTCGACTCATCATCTCCCCAATCTCAGCAAGACACAGTCCATATGCAGCAGCTTCCTTGAGGAAAATTGTGCAGAGATGTAAGACGCGCAGACAAGCCTCTCGGATCATTGGGAGCTGACTTCGTAGCATCTCTGAGTCATGTGCAGGGTTGAGGTTTCTTATATACTCGAGTTCATCGTCTGAGAAAGGGATGGAAGCTTGGGGCCAATGCATCCACTCGAAATACGGATCTTCCAAACTCTCCGGCAAGCAAAGGCCATGATCAATGGGGATCAGTTCCACTTGACCAAACCTGCCTATGTCATCAAGCTTCCTAACTAAAAGATTACCTGCATGCCTATCTGTGTTGAAAATCCTAATGTCTAGAATCCCAATCCGATGCACAGCAGAGACAGGGAAGCTTGAGGTTCCGTGGTCACTGGCATCGAAATCATGTGGGATGTACTTCTGGAACGACGCAATCTTGCTCACAAGCTTCCTGCTCTGAGGCCTGTTCGAATTCACGCCATCGTTAATGTTGAAGATTGAGTGGGTAATCTTCACTAGTGCTGTAGGAGGCACATTTGCAAAATTATCATAGTCGAGTAGATAAGCAGCAACTTCACGAAACCCAGTTTCACCGACTCTCACAGACCGCTTCAAGCCTGGTTGCCCAAGGGCTTTACCAACAAAGCCTTTTGGGTTGTTCGGAGCAAATGGCTCTTCATCTGTAGGTTTCACAATTGCAACATTGTCACCTCGAACATTCCTAAAATAATAAGCACCTCCAAGGCCACCCGGAGCAGGGATTGGGTCAACACCGTTCTTGATTGCCTTTATAGTTTCCTTAACAAGTTGTTTAGTATTGGAGAAGCAATCAGAATGCCCCAAAATCTCAATTGGCCCACTTTGATCTCTTTGCTGGACGTCCCTACCGGTTGGAGACAAACAAGGAGTAGATGAGCTTCTATGCATCAAATTCCTTGTCAGCAGCAGAGGAGAATCATTTCTAATGCCACTGAAGTCATTTTTCAGAACCATGTCCCCAAATGTTAAAGAGCTCTCCTCAACTGGGAAGTTCAGGGCAATCTGCAACCTCCTCTTGACAGTATGTACATTGTCATTCCTGTTCAACTCAATCCCCAACACGCAGCCAGTCTCGGTCTGTACAAAAACACGCCTCCGGCATGTGGGTTTCCCTTCCATCCCATTAGTCCCATGATACTCCCTACTTCCAAGCGGACTCTTCAAAGCGGCCACAGCCATCTGGGTCTGCACAGGACTATCTGAGTTACGAGACATGAAATGAAGGGAATGACCAACGGTGATTCCTCTCACAGCCAGCAACCAAGATGGCGAAGGGAGAGAGATTTCCCCTCACTCTCAGTTGAACGCCAAGCTTAGAAGCCGGGAGCGATGGAACCAGAAGTATATCTATGAAACTAACGGTCATCAATTGAAAAAACCAAATACAGATATCTACCCTCGAAAAGAAACTAGAAGCCTAGAACCAGATAGATCAAAGCGGTTATATGCTAGAAGATCAAGCCGCCCGAGTGTGAGAGAGAGAGCGATCAGACAATCAGTACATCGAGAGATCCATGATGATTCCACTTCACCTCACCAACAATCTAAAAGTAAGAAAAGAGCCAGTCAAACAACAGTAACAGTGTGTAACACACACATCAATTGAAGAATTAAAAATGTAAATCTGGAATCACATAATCAGCTAAAGATCGCTCTACCCAGCTTCAAAATACATAAAAACTGATAGATTAGAAGATATGCATTCTAGCAAATTATCTTAGTATCAAGCTGATATAACAAACGTTCCATCCTCTTAACAAAAAAAAAATCAGATTAAACAAAAAAACAGATCAAGCTGATATAACAAACGCTAAACTAATCTCAAGGCATGCGAAAGCAAAAAAACACTAACCTAACAACATTAATCATAACTACAGTTAGGAAAAAGAATAATCTTGAAAATATACGGATCAACTAATACGTGATGAAACAAACACGTATTCCACTGAATCTTGATCTAGTAAAATAAACTATGCCCGATTCAAAACTCTAACCCTCAAATCACATTCACAAGAAAAAGTTTTACTCGTAGATGAAGGAAAAATGAATCCTAATCAAGAAACCTTGCTGAAAAAAGAGATAAACAACTCAAAGATTTTTGTAAACGATGAAGACAATGAACAAAAACGAATTTATGCAATCGCATTAGCTGATAACCCAAACAAACAAAACCACCGTCAATACTAATTGCAAGACTTTGAAATCAACTCACCAGAAGGCCAGATCTGAAGACGCCCTTGTATATCCGCCGCTTTGGTAAAGAACTCCAAGAACGCTGCGAAATGTCGGTAGAAATCGAACAATCCAACGGTCGGAACCACAGAGAACGACAAGGCTAACGGCTAAAGATTTGATCGGAGCATTACCGTCTTCCTCACTTGCTCTGGGCTCTCTTCTCTCTCTATAAATTCTTCTCTCGAATCCTATACTCGGATATATCTGTATATATAAGAACAATTGCTTTTAATTTCATTTTTTCCAATTTTCCTCTCTTCTTGGAATGTTCTTTTTTAACCCTACGGTGACCGCGGTTAAGAGTTAACTGCGGTTAGCTCAGGCCCAACCCTAGTTACATTAGCTCGCTTTGTGGAAAGGTCTAGAAGTAAGGACCTCATCCGTAGATGTCGAGATGAGAAATGATCGCGGCCGTCGGGGGGTCTTGGTGGCGTGGATGAGACCGATTGGGTCGGTGACGTGTATTAATCAGCGAATCATGGGGGCTTTTGTCTTTTTTTTTTTTTTTTTTTTTTTTTGTTGACGAGGAACCCGCAGCCGCTACTTTTGGTGAGCACGGGATAAACCTCATTCCTGTGCAATAGTCTGCAAACTACACAGAAGAGTTAAACCACCCTTAATGTGACAGGCTCAAACATAGCGTGTCCAGTGGGAATTGAACTCATGACCTATCGGTCCCGAGTCACCCACCTTCACCGCTATGTCATTCCAAGGGGACGTGGGGCTTTTGTCTAATTGTTTCCGCGTACAAAGCAATCGGTTTAGCTCGATAGTTTGACTGCTCCAAGTTAGTGGACATTACTACCCTTGCTTAGCTTCTTTCTAATTTTCCTATTAGTAGTCCATCAGTCCCGTCCGACTTGTCTTATATTCATTTTTTAATCGTCTCACTTGAATTGTCATATTTTCTAAAAAGGAAAATAATTACAACACAAACTCTCATTTTCTACACACAATCACCTACTCCTTTACACATAATCATTCACTCATCAAAATATCTGTGCCGAAGCTAAGCAAGACAAATCGGCTGGACGGAGTAAGTATGTAAGAGCGAAATGTGTAAATGATAATTGATATTATATTTTTAAAAAAAAATCTATGCTAATTGATATGGATTGATCTTATCTTAATTTTGATGTACTAATATCATTCTTATAAGTAACGAACTGGTCTACGTGTTGTAGCTGTTATTATTATTATTATTTACTATATTTTACAAGACGGAAGGCAAATGGCTCTTTATTTATTGCCAGTTTTACTATTAACTGTTACATCAATTGAGTGCTTTATTAAACATATTAAAAGAAATAAAAAAGACACTCTTACAGGTTAAGTTCAATAATTTTTAGGATGCTTTAGGGAACATGACCTTATGTACCCTAATTAAAGTTAGTCGCACTTTTTTCCACTTGTATGGACAATAATTTTAGTGGATCATTTAATTCAATGAAGTATATATATATATATATAACTAACTTGAAACTTTCATAGTGATATAGAACCACATAAATTGATGAAACTTCATAATCAAGTGACATTTATGCCATTGAATATTGAGCTTAAATACGAAACAAAATGATCGAAAACACAAAGCTTGTGTTAGCTTAATATACTCGGAATATGATGAATTACAAAATATGATATTGCACGTTCGAATCTCATCAGATATTTTTGTTACAAAATAATAAGTGTAATCTGTCGAAACACAAAAACCTGTAAAATAGAAATAGAATATTACAACTTAAACAAGAACCAAATATCAAGCCGAGTCGAGAAAAACTCTCTATCCGCAAGAGACAAACGTCCCGGTAGTGCTCTCAGTTTAGGCGTGGTCTCCCCAAAGATAAAACGGCTTCAAGTTCAACGTAGCAGCACCACAAACAATAGAACTCCAACGAACAAGACGGAAGGCAAGGACTTGAGCTTTGAAACTAAAGCTAATATGGAGAATATGCTATATGAGTTGGTCATGCAAATGATTTCTACAACTCCTATTTATAGGGACTACACCACCTTGGAGGATTAATACCATTCAACACCATGATCAATGCGAGTTAGTTATGCAAATAATTTCTACAACTCTTATTTATAGGAACTACACCACCTTGGAGGATTAATACCATTCAACACCATGATCAATGTCATTCAACACCATAATCATGGACATGGCGGTTACACAGTCAAAATCAATGCCCTTCAACACCACAATCACGGACATGGCAGTTACACAATCATGACCATCAATGGAGAGTTTGAATTCCTTTCAAAAGATATGTTATCTCCACCAGTTTGTGCACCAAACTTCGAGAAGTTATTTATCACTCACCGAAAATCGAAATTGAGAAGTTCCTCTATACTGCATTTAAATGCAGATTTTCCAACAATTTTCAGATTGAGTATAGCAGCACGTAATTTTCATAATATGATTTATATTGAGCATTCATTGTCCCTACAGTTACTAATACGGTGGAATTCAATTCAACTACAATTACAATTTCATAAAATTAACATCAAATTCTATACAGATGTTTAGATATGGATTTGGTATATGGATGATCAAGTTCTGTACACCATCACAGGAAGAGAGTGATGATGCAATTTTGTTGACTAAAAATCCCACATGAAGTCAGTAGCTAGACTTTCTTGTCCTAAAGATGGGTAGATAATGTTTTTTGATTAAATTAGCACGTCGCACTCATCAATCTAATCAAACTAATTAAATCCCAATTTTATGCTTTTATCTAAAAAATTAAAATTCTGAAAAAGTCACCGATTTTATGATCGCTACTTAACTACTGATGACTGATATTTATTTATTTATCATCAAAATAATAGTGGGCCCTCCTCGTTCTTTACAATGGGAAGTCTATTTGTCATATTTGTACATGTCATTTTCTTACCAATATTTTTACTTTAACATTACTAATCAAGTTTTAAAATTAAAACTTCGATAAATCGTAACAAGGGGATCTTACCACAAAGACTTGTGTATCACACAATATACTCCCTTATATGTCACACTTTATAAGGTATTGACATGTGGCATATGTGTCCACCATAATTAATTTTGATTTTATTATTTAATTAAAATGTAGTATTTCACATGTCAAATAATTTAGGGAGGTAACATATAGTGCAGTATAATTGTGTGACACCAAAGTTTATCCGGAATCTTACAATAGATCATTATGAATTGGATAAGATGGTTAATTAGTGACTTGGATTATATTTTAATTAAATTAAATTAAAATAAGGTAGGTGCATGTGTAGGAGTCGACTGCACTCCAACAGTCCAAGTTGTAGAGGAGGTCTATCCAAGTTGTCCGAACCGAACAAACATAACAAATATTGGGAAAAATATTAAATTGTGTTTATATGACATGTCGATATTATCCACTCAGGATTCTGCCGCTTCTTACTGTAATTGTTGTGTTCCATCCGTCTGTCTCATAGAAAATATTTTTTTTTTTTTTTACTATTTCATAGAAAGTATTATGTTTTTAAAAAAAAAAAAAATAATGTTTGGACCAAAATTAACAATTCAAAAGTCAAACAACACACACTATACAATATAAGTTTCTTAATCTCGGTGCCCTATAAAAAGATGACACTTTCTATGGGACGAATGGAGTGTTTTCAAAACGTAGTCATATTGATTATTTTTAGTATTTACTGTTTATATCGAAATACTTATACATGTATAAACAATAAATGTAAATGAAATTATACCATAAAGAAGACGAAACACCAATAGAGGCAATGGTTGATAAAATTCATATGTTGATCATCTTGTCCATCATTTTTTCTATAATATGGTGGCATTCGTTTTTTGTCACGTGACTTTTAAAAATGCCTATTTTTTGTTCTTTCGGCAAAGAGTTTATTTCGCACCCATTTTCCTTCACTTATTTTACCAGTGATTTATCCGTATTATAAGTAACTTTACATTTAGTGACCCAAAAAGAGAGTACATTAATAGTTAGTACCTTATGTCAATGGCAAAAAATGAGCGATTACTAACATTAGGGTACCTTCAACCCTAAACCTACATTCCCAACTTTTTACTCGCCACATTAGCTTTTCAAACCCACCAACTTTTTAACATTTTTCACTCCAATCATAAACCTATAACTCAACTTTTTTATAGGTCCCATTAATATATAAACATAACTATTTATCTATATATAATTACCAAAAAAATTTGTTATAAATATTATTAATAAATAATAATAATAATTTAAATATTTTTTAATTCATATAAAATTTATAATTAAATTATTTATAAAAATACAAATTGTATAATTAATATAAAAAATATATATTGAATGTGTATCATTCCATCACAGTTTATTATACTTCTTCTTGTCTACTGACGAACCTCAGACGATTGAGGATGCACTGAAAGATGCTGACTGGATCATAGCTATGCAGGAGGAGCTGAATCAGTTTACGAGAAACGATGTTTGGGAGTTTGTTGATAGACCCCGGCATTAACATGTTATTTAGCACAGGAAAAAATATGTATATTGAATGTGAATCTCTGTATTACGACGGCTTGGAAAATAAAAAGTTGGCTACTGAACTAAAAAGTCAGCTTTGCCACATCACTTAATTTTTTTCCCCTCCAATGTTAAAAAGCTGAAAATCAATTTTTTCCCCAACTTCAAACCTACCGGGAGGCACCCTTACAGGACCAACAAAAAAGACAATCACATCATGAAAATAAAAAATAACAGAGATCACAATATAGGATCAAAATCGAAATTTTCTCGGTGAAAGATTTTGACTTTAAATGTGTGATTTTCCTTCTAATTGAAAATTGCCAATTAAAACTAAATAGATATAAACTATAGAGGAAAAATAATAAATTATAAGTAATACATATAGAAATGTGTTCAACTGTAGTTGTTGATGGGATTCTATATACTATTCTCACACAGTCACACTTATATAGTTTAGATTGTTTTTTTAAATAAATATTTCTATTGATCAAGTCATTTGAATATGATACTCTCTTAGTCCCATTAATATAGTTCATTTTCTTTTGGCGCACGGTTTTTAAGGGGGAGTAGTTAATGTATGTAAAGTTGTTTAAAATTGTGGATCCCCAAAAAAAGTGTTTGTAATAAATTACAAAAAAAAATTGAACTATTTAAATGGGACAACCCGAAAAAGAATATTGAATTAAATATATGGGACGAATGGAGTACTAGAGATTAAGCAAAATATGAAAGGCCAATCTTACGAACGAATACATTGCATTACTAGTACGATTTGTGTATGCAAAGGAAGTAAATTATCATTATATTTGATTACGTTAATATACAAACTTAGCCAAATAAGTTAAGTTAAACATTATATTATCTTATAACTATCTAAAAACACAAATATAGCTATAAAAATACACTTTATGGCTGACATAATGATTTGACGAAAAAATTGTCAGAGACCGGTGGAGGGCCGATGGCCCCGTCGGCCCTCAACATGTGTTTTAAAATAATAATAATAATTATTATTATTATAATGAATAGACCTCTCCATGTTGGCCGAGACATCAATCTCATGACCGATGCATCGGCCCTCAACAATTTTTTTTACATGTTGAGGGCCAATGGTCCTTCATTATTTTATTTTACTTAATTAAAAAAAATATATGTTGAGGGCCGATGGACTCTGACAACTTTTTTGCATATTGAGGGTCGATGGTCCTTCATTATTTTATTTTATTTTTTATTTTTTTTAAAAAACATGTTGAGGGCTGATGGGGGTATCGGCTCCTGACAACTTTTTCGATCAATTATTATATCTGCTATAAAGTGTATTTTGATGACTATATTTATATTTTTAGATGGTGATAGATTAATATAGTATTTCATTTAACCTATTTGGCTAAGATTAAAAATACCTCAATTAATTTAATTTAATTCCACCTTTTTTCAAATTTAATAAAAGTGGAATTAGTCCACTATATATTTAGGTTGTACGTTTGGGCGGCCACATTGGTATTGTGAAATCATTATTTAAGAAGATCTGCTATGGTTTTCTCTGACAACCTAAATCGGACGGCCAAGTTTTCGGCTGCCGTTTGATCCGGTACGCGATATTTTGAGTAGATTATTAATTATTTAAATCCATCAGTATTAATTAATTCATTAATAATACTTGAAGCATAATTTCTGGAAAAGTTAAAGCAGTTTAAGACCGAGGACATTGGCTGCATTGAAAGCCGGCACGTGATGCTGCATTATGCAGGGGCGGATTCAAGGGGGGGCGGGTGGGTGCGACCGCCCCCCGAATTTTTGTGCAATACTACGAGTTATCTTTTATTTCTAATAATTTTTATATTTGTTTCAATTAAATTTTCGAATTCACCCTCCGAAATTTTTAAATTTGTTATCCTAACTTTAAAAAATATTTAAAAACCTATATTAAGTGTCACATATTTTAATGGAGGTGTAGATTTTGAGTTTTGGATACCTAGTTTGGTAGAGTCAACCTATATAACTTGATGCAATTAATATACTATGTTTGTGTTTGATGCAATTAATATACTATGTTTGTGTTTTATTTTTTCATGTACTTATTGGTATAAAATTAAGAACATTTGAAGTATAAATAAACTATCATTTAAATACTTATTAATTCCTTAGTTAGATATTGTTATTCTTCATAATTTCCTATAACTAAATTCAGAGTGATGTCAAAATAGGATTGTGTGCTATGTTTTTCGAATAAATATAAAAAATATATGAGCTATTCATGAAAGAAGAATATAATCCTTAAATAAGCTATAAAGAGTAAGTATAATTAGATTTAAGTAGAAAATGTGTTAAAAAAAAAATTTTCGGGGGCTCCGCCCCCGAACCCCCGTACAAAGAAAACTTAAGTCCCAATAAATTTCGCCCCCTGGCATTATGTAATAACACTTGTTCTCATATTTGTGGTTCTTTACTGAAAATAAAAACCCTAAGCATCAGATTCAATTATGAAGCTGTTAATTAGAGTGACAACTGAATCACTAGGTTGCACAAACGATAAAAAAAAGTTTAAGTTTATTAGAATTAGGTACAAAATATCTTAAATTGCATCGTACATGGTGACATGATAATTTGAGTGTTGTGTCCTATCTTACATGATACGTCGAGATTTTTAAGTATATGTACAATATTGTTGAATTAGTAATATTCTTACTTGACATATTGATAGACACATCTTGCTACTACCCCAAAATGTATACCAGTTATAACCCTAAACATGGTTTATCTTTTAAAAAGTAGCTCAAGAAAATTAGAACAATACTCAAGAAGTAATGTTGTAATAAAAAAATTGTCAATTATGTATAAGGAAAATGATAGCTTTGGTATATTATAGAAAAGCTTCCACAAGGTTGCACATCATTCATCTTTCTTTATTTCTCTCTCATCCCACTTCTTTTCATAATTCTCTTTAAATCTGTTTGCACTTTTCTTGAAACCGGCCATACAAATTTTGAATGGCCATACTCATAATATGACCCTCTCTCCAAAAATAGTACTCCCTCCATCCCAATCCATTTATCTTATTTGGTTTCAGCACGGATATTTTAATGAGTGAGTTGTTGTATGTAGATGAATAGGTGACTGTGTAGAAAGTGAGAGTTTGTGTAATAATTATTTTTCTTTTTAGAAAATAAGATAAGTCGGATGGAACGACTCGAAAAAAAATACAAGATAAGTCAGACGGGACGGAGTGAGTAATGAGATTTGAAGGTGATGCAGAAAGTTGTTTGTTTGGATATGGTATATCTCTGTAGTAATTATGGGCTCAAGCCCAACAAAACCTTAATTATTTCTGGTTGGATCTGGATTAGTAGTAGTGATATCATATGATGGTACTATAGTCAAATACGATAAATTCGAGTTTAACTGATTTTGAGTTGAGTTTAACTCAGTACGTACCTCGGTTTAATATATAAAAAAACAAGCTTTGAAAATTGTATGAGAAATAATAGAGAGGGTTTGATTTGGATTATCAGTTTATCACATTCGTTCATTCTATAACAGTATGAATGTATGGCTTATTAATAAGTAAAGAATAATATTAAATAATATGACAACAAAACATCATGACAGAATTAGTTATACTCCCTTTCGTCATATTTGTTCAATATTTATTTTCGACCTGTCTCATGTCACTTGTTTAATTCCTAAATAAGGAAATGAGTCACACATTTTTACCAATTCAAATTCTAAATAATTAAATAATTATATGAGACTCACATCTATACTACACATATTAATTATAAATAATTAATTAATTATATGAGTAACTACTTTTATTATATAAAATCAATTCACTTAAATAATTGTACGATCAAAAATAATGTTGACAAGTGAGATGAGACGGAGTGAGGATTGAGTATAAAAAAGTGGAAGCACGCCTCAATTTTAAATATCTCAACACCATTTAATTTAAAAGAATAAGTTGACTATTTGGTAAAAAATATTTTGATGTTCTTTGTCACGTTGATATAATTTGAATAATTAACTTAAACTATGCAAAACAAAAATGAATTAAATAATTACTTAATGTTGATATAATAAATAAATGCAGTACAAAAAACAACAGCTCAAGTTCATTGTCACGTACCAAACAGTAAAGCCGGTGTGTAGTTACAGCTATTACCGATTCCTCCAGAAAACCACAAAATCAACAACTCCAACTCGACACAAATAAATAAAGTTGTGATCTTTTCCCTTTTTTCAAAATTTCTCCATTTTTCTCCCCCATTTTGGGTTTCCAAAAGATCTTTGCTTGCTGGGTTTGCCTTTTACAGGCGATTCTTCCGTTTAAATTTTGTGGGTCTGCTTGAATCTTCGATTGCTGGATTTTATACAGTCATATTGAATTAAAAGATTCAATATTGGGAAAAAAGATCAGATAAAAATGAAATCTGGAAAAGGGCACATGGAAGAAGAAGAAGAGGGGGAGGAAGAAGAGTTTGGTGCAAAGAAGGACGCCACATCTTCCGCTAATAATAGCAAAGGTATATATATTCCCACTTGATTTCTTTGTGCATTTATATGTATGAATGTTCTTGGCGATCCTTTTTTCATGATTATGTTATTTGAATTTTGAGGGTGTGGGTGGGTGGGTGGGTGGGTGTTGATAGGAGGGCGTGGGTAAATGGGAATTGGGTGTTGGAATTGGAGTAATTTGTAATTAAGTTTCGATTGAATTTTGTGGAAGCAGATGGGAAGAGCAGCGACAAAGCTAATGCTATAAGGTCAAAACACTCGGTCACGGAGCAGCGCAGGAGGAGCAAGATCAATGAGAGGTGAATATATTTGTAAATAAAATTGTGCATATTTTTTGTAATTTCAAAACTTTGAGCATCTTGGATAGTGAATAATGAGCAGTTTGCTTTGAGTATAGGAATAAGTTAAACTAATATTTCTTGGGAATAATTCTAAATAAGTTTCAGTGAGTAATCTCTAGTTAGATAGTCCTAGTTATGAGTATCTAGCAGCAGCCGAGGTATCGAAAAATAGGTTGTACCTGGAGCCCTATTCAATCGGTTTAGTGTAGGAGTGGAGCTGGTCTTGTTGTATTCAAAATATCGACAGTGGGAAAAATAGCTTATTTTATGTTTTTCAGTTAAAAAACATAGATGAAATTGAAGTATTTTACCAAATTTGTGTGACATTTTGGTGGAATCATGAGTTTGGTTAGCGTTACTGGTGAATCTTGTTTTCTAAAGTACAGAGTGGTATCATCGTTTCTTGATTCGTATGGACGGTGGATGCTAATTTGTCATTCTCACAATTTCTCATGTCTATTTATCCATCCGACTTTATCTATGTTATTTGGCATACATCTAGTTTCGTTAACTATCTAATGCAAATTCGAGTTTAACTTGATGGATTTGCTACCAAAGTCTGTTACATTCTACTCTTGATGCAATAAGTAATCACTAATCAGGGTGTTAAGTTTTATAGTGTTTCTTATGGTTTAAATCCCTGATCGCACCTCTGTTTAACTTATACTAGTAATCTTTCGATCTCAGATTTCAGATATTGAGAGAACTGATACCAAACAGCGATCAGAAGAGAGACACTGCATCATTTTTATTCGAGGTATGCCATTCTAGAATTCATGGAATAGTGCAAAGTAGTTGGAGTTTCTTCTTTAAAACCTCTTTTCCTTACTAGTGATTTTGCTGCAGGTGATTCAGTACGTACAGTTTTTACAAGAGAAGGTACAAAAGTATGAGGGATCATATCAACCTTGGAATTCAGAACCCACAAAGCTGATGCCATGGGTAATACCTGATTTCCATAATATCAAGCATTAATATTCTTGATTCTTTACCTCATTAATTTTCTATGTTTATGTCGCTATGAAACTGTAGATGAATCCGATATCCAAAGTTCAATTTGGCCCATTTCCTTGAGACCACTTGGTTTTCCTACAAACAGAAGGTTAATTCATCTTAGTTATACAAAATATATTAGTATATTTGTTGGTTTAATTTGTAAGTAGAACCTGAACATTTAACCTCGACCTTGCAACTTGCGGCAACTTACTCAACCACACTTAACTTCTTTCATTTTCTTTTTTGGTGATGAAGGATGGATGCCCCTTTAACATGTAAGCTTACTTGCATTGCTTTTTTTTTTAATTGTTTTTTTTTGCTATTATGATGAAATTAGACTTCAATGTGTTGTTCTGGCTCATAAGTTACGCTGCATTATGATAGTACACTGCTTGCCTTGGTTATTGTCTTGTGCATATGCAATCTAGTATGGGTTCCATAGTGAGTCGGTGGTCTCTTCTGTCGATTCTTGATTCTTGATTCTAACAATTTCTTCATAGTCAATGCATTGAGATTTGAAATATCATCCAAGTTATGTGAATAAACGAAGCCGAATTCGGATTGAAAGCTTAGAAGCGGACACACCCAAAATTTATCTTGAGATATCTTTCTAAGTTGTGTTCTTGTTGCTTGGAACAGAGAAACAGTCACTGGCATGTTCAGAATTTTGTCGGTCAGCCACAAATCACGAAGAACGGCTCTGCTCCCATTCCTGCATTTCCCGGCAGATTTGATGAAAATAGTGGTGCTGACCCTTTAACCATGCCACTGGGTCAGCCGAGTCCCGTTGAATCTGATCACATTAGGGATGGCCCAGGTAGACCAATAGATCCACACACTGAACTTCCTAACAAATCAATGAGCATGCAACTGCCCATCCCAGTTCCCATGCCAAATGATGCTGCATTCTCCCACACATTACACGGCGGGCCACTACCATCAGAACCGCAGTCAACTGAATGTCCTTCCACTGCTGACGGTCTCAGCCGTCAAGATGACCTAGCGATTGAGGGTGGTACAATCAGCGTTTCAAGCGTCTACTCTCAAGGGTTAGTTTTATTTTATCCTTTTCCGCGCAGAAATTGCTTTCAGAATGTTTGATTATCTCATAGATTCATGTATCATAGAAGTAGAACTCTTTCTTTGTTTCCCTTAGCAAATGAGTTTGTTATCATGTTCAGATTGTTGGCTGCATTGACACAAGCACTTGAGAGCACAGGAGTGGATCTCTCTCAAGCCACCATTTCAGTCCAGATTAATCTCGGAAAACGAGCTAATGCAGCATCCACACCATCAATGACTAAGGTTGGTATTTCACAATCCAAAATCTGGCCTTTTCTCCAATCCTTCTATGTTCACCCTTTTTGTCCCTACATTCATTAGGATCATATAATTCCCACTCCCTCCGGCAACCAACCGGCCGGAACATTTCAAGACATCACGAGCAGTGAAGACTTGGATTCGGCTCAAAAAAGGCGAAAACTTTGAACATGGGCAGCTTCAGAAACATCCATTTGATACATCTGCTGCTGATATTTTCACCATTGTATATTTCTTCTTTCTTGATCCTTTTCTCTTGTTTACTCAATCTTTTAGCTCGTTGATGTGTGAATTTGTGGGTGTCTTTTAGCTTTCAAGATGTTGAAACTCAGATATGTCTATTACCTTCTATTAACATTATGAAGCCAATTCTTGATTAAGGCAGAGATCCATATAGTGTGTTTGTATATATAATCTATGCCTACTCTACTACTTTTATTCAAAATTGGGAAAATCCCATGTTACAATTTTCCTCATGGCTCTATGCTATCGAAAATATTGATGAGATTCAAGCTTGTGCCGACTCTTCCCTTGTAGTCTCAGTAAGCCCCACAGCCTTGATTAGAAAAGCATAATCATAAGCAGTTCCCAAACAATGAGCAAAACGCCCACCCTCACTGAAATGGCCTTCGTTCATGTTCGTCCGCAGGATCACTGCAGACGAACAGCTCATGCACGCGGTGTCCCGTAGCTTAGCCACCCATTTTGCAGCTTCCCAAACACCAACCCTACACAGTAAGCAAAGATAAGCATGCTGCTATGAATGACTTCAACTGCAAGAGGTTCGGGTTACCGGGAATCGTTGAACGAGGCAGAGACGAGCATCGAAGGACAGCAAACGCCTTTTTGAATATTATCATAAGGAGAGTATTTAAGAATGTATTCAAAGCATGCTTGAATCTGAGGATTTCCAAACTCTTCGTAGTCCAACGTTGTAAGAGGTAAACTTGGATCCATTAGTGTGTTAAGTACATCAAGAAAAGGCACCTATCATGAGAAGGATTGCAAGGAGCTCAATAAGTAACTAAATTCCAATAGGAAATAGGCAAAAAAGTATCCAGTGTCCAAATGAAATGTGTAAAACTACCATACATTCGTTGTTTTCTTCAAAAGAAACAATTAAATTTGACGGGAGAAATTTTCGTGCAAACATTTTTAAGAACATCGAGCGTTTTTTTGCAAAAAATGAACACAATATAGGTTTACGCATCTTTTGAAAACAAGGTGTTTTTTTGTCTTTTCTGGTGGTTCAAACTAATGTAAGAAGTTTTACATACCTTCAAGATGGCAGCACGAAAGAGTTGTGGATGCGTGTTGACTGCTGCTCCGACTAGTAAACACCCCGCGCTCATACTGACAGCACACAACCGATCTTTATGGACTAAGCCATCATCGATCAGATACTGACCACACGACACAAAATCTTTGACCGAGTTCATCTTGTTAAACTCACGACCGCTTTTATGCCATGAAGGATCTACACCAGCACCACCCCTAACAACTAGAAAATATAACATGAACTTTTATATCATAAATATAATGACGAATTGGAACATACCTTACATCCGCGAATGCTAAGAGCCAGCCTCGATCAAGTAAGCTTAGACGGTCTGAACACCAGCTCTTATCCAAATCTTCACCATAAGCACCATATCCATTAAGAAGCCCGGGAGACTGACCCGTTCTATACGCGGTCCGAGAGTAAAGGATGGTCAGTGGGATTCTTACACCATCATGGGAAATTACTTCCTTCTCCTCACAAGAATATTTAGCCGAGAAATCTTTCCACTTAAGACTTCCATCGACGTGAGTATCTATTTCGAGTATGAGGTGTCTTAGAAGCTTAGCATGTCATAGTCATGATTTTAGAAGTAATATCAGTACCTGCTGAGATGTTTGTTACATCTTCCTGGTGGACGATGGAGAAGGTTCGTGTTGACATATCATAGTCAACGAGGAGATCTGGTGTCTGCATATCAACAACAGGCAAAGATTTCGTTATTCCAATCAGTATAGTAGCATTAATGGTCAGACTTCATAGGTGATTGTATCCAAAACTATACCGCTGGTGATGAGATAACAGCACGGTATACATTGGCCGTGAAGTCATGATTTGAGCCCGGCGTGACTGAACATAAATTGGAGGGCACAGGAAAATACCAAGGATCAAGATCATCAATCTCCATTTCTTTCTGCAGTACAGAAAATAGTATATTTTCAAGTAAAACACAAAAGGTTGCATGTAGAGGATTTCAGTAGACATCTCCTCCATCTTCAGATCTTGTGCATCAAGCAAAGCAAATGAGTCAAACATAATTCCATACTTCCTAAAGGCTAACAGTATTAATTGATGAAGGAAGATATTGATACCTCACAGGCAAAACCAATAGGCATGTTGATAGAACATATTGAAGGGGAGCCGTTTTTATTAAGGACGAGGACCAGGTGTCCGTTGAAAATATCCATATCCCCCAAACAAATATCATCACTCGGAATGATGACATCCTATGGAAAGAGAAAGCAAAATAATAATAGTTCAGTAAATATATCAGATTCAAATATAGAGGGCCAATAAATACTAAAGTTGATACAAGAAATAGGTAAGCAGCATTAATACAGTTGATTTGAGCCAATAATTACACCAAAAAGAGATTTAAACACCTATTTTATAAACACAATCCGTGTTCCATCATGTGTACATATATATGTATATATATTAATGGCTCAACCTCTATCTCTATGCAACGGATGTCTCCCTTTACCAATTCTAATTTCTAACAAGCACGATTAAGGTTAACAGAATAAGTACGCGCATAGGTACATAGATCGTAGACTTTCCATTGCAGATCACAAAGAGAGATATACTTGCGAGCTCTTTATTTCTTTTCAAGATACAGCATTAGAACTCAATTCGTACACAAGCGGAGCAACTAAACTATGTAGTTGGAGCCAAGTTAGTCTCACCCCTAGCCTCACCCTAGGTTATGTCTTATGAAGGAAATGGATGAATTTACCCTAATCTAGACTCGGAGTGCAGAAGAAAAGAGAACCTTCAAGTTAGCTGGATGTGCATCCTCCACTCTGCATCTGGCTAAACGATACCCACCGTCTGCAACCTTCTTATATTTACTAGTAGGAGCATTAGTAAGGACGTAAAAAATGCGACAATGATGCTCGAGAAAGTACTGAACTCCAGAGACACGTTGGCAAAACCTTTGCAGCCCATCACGTGGATGGGTTGCATTTATAATATAAACCTGCAGCATAACCAGAAAATTAATATTAATATAAGCAGAAGCCAACTTCACAATTTACATCACTGCAAGTTGACAAGAAAACTGAACCCGTAAGTCTTTCCTCGGATGATGTCCTTGAATTAGAATTCACTGTTATAAACTTGCCATCTTTCGTACTTGTAATATCTAAGCAGAAGCGAGAGTCATTTTCTGTAAGTACTACAGCATCATCGCAAGATTGTGATGCCACTTCAGTGCACAATACCCTGGTATAATTATATACTTGTGAGATATCATTCTGGATTTTGTAAGGAAATAAACATGTAACTTGTAAGTAGTTGTAGGATTTGCCTGTAAGGCCGTTGGTGTTGGTCACATAATGTATACAATAGAGTAGAGCTATCCTGGGCCCAAGCCAAACTAACAACACCTGCAGCTCTTGGTTGGGGTTGAATCGAATCATTGTCAAGGTCCTTTATACGAAGCTGAAACTGTTCATCCCCTGTAGTGTCAAGTGTATATGCGAGAAACCTGTGGTCTGGGGATACTCTGCAGGTACCCACATGGACATATCCTACACAAAAAAAATTCTCATATTTTAAGAAACCTGTGGTCTGGGGATACTCTGCAGGTACCCACATGGACATTCCTATACATAAATCGGTGGAAGGCAGAAGCATCTAGCAGAACAATACCCTAAGCAAAGCAAACCTCTTTTCAATTAATACAAAAGTCTCAGGAGAGAAAAAAAATATCAAAATTTCTGGAGCTCCAACTCTATTTACTTGAAATACTGGTCTAAAATCATTTAGCAATATACTGAATGAAGATTGTAGATGTTTTTCAACTGGTAAACGTGCTGAACAGAAGGGATAGGCCACATTCTAACAGTAATCACATATTGTTAACAATCTTGACTACTTGTATCAGTGGTCTTAGACGAAAACAAGATTCATCATGGTAGGGAGAGGGAAAAAACAGAAAAAATGGAAATTATCAGCTAGAACCACTTGCCATGTTCCTCTGCAACCTGATTCCAGTCGAGCAACATCTGTTCCCTACCAGATCCTCCTATGAAAGATCCGAAAAATGTTTCTCCCCAACCTTTGCTCTCAACTGCAGCTTTCCTATATAAAATGGGATACTCCTTCCCCTCTGGAATGCACTGGTAATACAACCTTGTATTCAATCAAAGATACAATAAGATTACTAAGCGTTCATTTTTCCCATTTGCTATAAGACAGACTAAGCATGATTGTCACACAAAAGTCCAAGGTTTGGCTACAAATACTTCATGCTTAAAACAGACTTGACTACGGCAAAATAGAATTAGAGTACGAATATGATGAATAAACAAACTTAGATGCTAAAATTACACAAATTTACTGCATTAAGCAGTGCCTCTAAAATAGCAGGTTTTTTAATACATGCATACTCGAGCACATTTCTACGCATTCAAGACTGTAAGCATACATAAACATCAACTGAAGCCGTGAAAAATAAGTTATGGACTCGCTAAATTAGAAGGTTAAAATCAGGTATTCCATAATATGCTGATTTAGAATCAATTTACATATACAAAAAAAGGTATATACAGAACATGGGGGAGGCGCGGTTGAGTGAAATTACGAACCAGGGCCCCCAACGTTCAGGAGGGGTAGTGATCTTGGAGGGCATTCTGGACACCATCTCAGAGTAAAGTATCTTCTGCAGTTCTTGGGTGTCTTTCATCCAAGCATCGGCGTAGGAATTCTCTTGGTTGATGTACCTGACGAAATCCGGGTCGCTGATATTAGACATCCACCGGTACGGGTCTTGCAACGTAAACCCATTCGCGGTTGCCGCGAAAGGTAGTTTCTTGGCCACCGGCGGCGGTGGGAAGTCGAAGTCGTGCTTTCTTCTGCAGATAGTGGAGAAAAATGCAGGGGAGGGCACATTGGGGAATAAATAGGATGAGAAGGTCAGGAGCGTCTTTCTAGTTGTTGAGTCAGCAAGGAGGAGGCGCGCCACCATGGCCATCGGCGGTGGCGTTGACGGTAAAGTTGGATTCTAGTGGAATTGCAGTAAAGTAAGAAGAAGATGCAAGAGCCCATAAAAACTGAAGTCTAATAATAAGCCAAGGCCCAATCTGAGGACCCAAGAATATTATCGATTATCAGTCAATAAATATTTTTTTATTTAATCATTAATTTACAAATACAGTATTTTTTTATTTAATCCTTAATTTACAAATATCTTAAATCACAGTATTAAACATGTCATATACCTACATCATAATATAATCTTGTATTTACAATACTTTCATGGTAAATCAGAATTAGCGTTAGATCGAATTTCCGGCATTTATCATTATACCACAATATTCAATAATACACATCGAGTTTTAGATATTCATCGGTATACCACAGAATTTGAAAATCGACATTATTATTGTAACTGAAAACTAAAATATGATAACCTTAATATTTCTAATATATTTTTTTAGTACAATAGGTGTGATATATCAAATTGTCGGCATTTTTCCACAGCCTAATCGAAGTCCACATTTATAATATTTTTAATTTAGTTGTGAAATCGGTTTTGGTTGGCACCAAATTTCCCCGGTTCAAAATGTTCACACAAACATCGATATGGCGGCCTTACCAAAACGATACAACACATTCTTGATTCATGCTCCAAACGTACGGCATCTAAGAATTACTATGTAGAAATAATAATATTATTATAAATATAATGATCCCTTTGTCCCGCTATTACTGTCTCTTTAGTTTCGACACAGAGATTAAGAAACTTTGTTTAAATGTTATTTTATGAGTTTTAATTGTCTTAAGAAATTAACACAATTTTCGAAGAGTGGTTGGTGGAAGAAATGTGAATTTATCCAAATTTTTGCAGGGTATAGTTGAGACAATCAATTTTTTTTTCTGTTTTTTTTTCATGTTATATTTTAAGAAACAATCTTAAGTTTCTAAAAAATTAAAAATCATAAATTTCCGAGTACGGAATGAAACAAAAATCGTGTGAGAGATAGATTTTTGGAGAAAGTATGATAATGTGGGGATGAGTATTAAGTAGGAGAGACTCACTTCATTTTTTATTTAAGAGTAGTTTTTACTATTTTAAAAAAGAGAACAGTAATAACAGAACAATCCGATTAGAAAAGTAGAACAATAATATCGGGACGGATGGAGTATAATTATGACGTAGTACATTTTAGACCCCTTTGACCACATCGAAAACAAGACAACATAGAACAAAGTGATACGTATTCCTAGATTATTACACCATAATTTGTTACAAAATTGTCGGCCACAAAACACAGACAAAACTCCTCAATTCCTCCCTAATAATCCATACACACATGACACATACTAATTACTAATTAATCATATAATAAAACCCACAAATTTCTCCTCTTTCTTTCGAAATTTGTTGTATATATTAGTATATTACGAAACTCGATCGCCCTAAATTAGTAGCAAAAACCCAGGTTTCATGGGACTTGCTTGTTATGTATGGGACGTCTTCTTTTGACCCACACGTAATCCATCGTAAAATATTCCGATTTGTTGGGGCCTTCTTCAACTGATCCTCTTCCTTTTTGTGCTGCACTCATCACATTTTCTTCCTTTTCATGTTGTTTGGTACCTGGACATGTAAATGCATCAAATGTTATATTATATAATAATATATAGAAAATGTGATTAATGAAATTATGATGTATGCTAATGCAACTCTATACATCAACCCTTGATGCTATTTGTACTTATGTAATTGTTAGCTTCTAGATTAATCTCGATCTAGATTTGACTCAAATATCGTATCAAGTATAAACAAACATTATGACTGAATAGGGAAAATTATGTATATATCCCACAATTTGTACTTCTATATATGTGTCGCAATCACAATCAATTTATGGTTTCGTAAGTGAAACAAGGTTGCACAATTGGGAACAAAAACCTTTTCGGACTGATCGATAATATGAACTAATGTTTGAGTTTGAATTATTAATGAACATGAAGTTCATCAGCAAATAACTGCATTGCCAACATTATTGGGCTTGAATAAACATGATCATTAACTAATAGAAGTACTACTAATTAGAACAAGTTTACTGCCATTGATCACAGTATGATGATACAAATACATCAGTTGCTCAAGTTACCTGATGAGGCTTGTCTGAATTTATCGTACGGCATAGAACGTTCCTCAGAAGAACTCTTCACCTGATCAGACGGATATCGTTCGAGTTAGAAGGCTCAATACAGAAAATGTGATTTAATATATACACTAACTTTTTCATGATTGAGATTAGTGAGCTTTCTTGGCAGTGAAGGTTGAGAAAACCTTGCATGATCATCAGCTGCATCAATCCGACAATAAGAGGTCATAAACTAATCAAATGTTGTAACATGAACTGATCCAACTATAAGCCAACAGATGGGACAAAGTATTTACCTTGTTGAAGAGGTTTTGAATGAGTGAGTTGGTCGGAAGCACAGGGTGCCAACAGAAATGAGAGAGCTAATAGAATTGAAACTGCTAGGGTTAGCCATCCCATAATTAAGACTGGGATTTGGGATTCAAGAAATTAAGGGTTTTTAGTTGAGTGGTTTTCTGGTTCTTGCTTTCTGAATGTAGGGATTTATAGCAGAGAGAGAGAGGAGAGAGAGCCAGCAAGAGGTATCAAGATACATACACATAGCACAAAATTCAGAGTTCCAAAACAAGTACACAGAAACCCTAATATTTTATAATTACTTTTTATAGGAACCTTCACACAATTTGGGTTGAATTCTTGTCACCTACTATATATCGTACATAAGACATTCATTTATCTCACAAGCAACTCACATTGCTTGTGTTCCAAACACTCCTGCTGAAAGCTATAAGCTGCAGTTGAAAGCTGTTCCAAACACCACCTTAATTAGTTGTAGTCCTGACAAAAAAAACATTTCACAAACGGCTTTAATTTTTCTCTTTTTTTTAAGCATGTCAAAGTTCCCCACAGTTTTAATTGAGATTTAAGCTTTTATGGTTATTATTATTATTTTGAATTAATATTGTCTAACGGGTGGCATGAAATTTTGACAAGTAATTTTATTACAAAAAAAAAAATAAAAATTGACCTTTTTAATGATTAAAGAGACATAATATGGTTTGATGTAGAACTCTCCAAAACTTATGCAGTCGAAAAAATACAGTTAAACCTCAATAAAATAATATTCGATGGAGTAATAATCTCGCTTAGATAATAATTTCTTCCGGTCCCGATATATGTTAATGCATTAAAATAATGTTCGATAAAGTAATAACCTCATTAAATGAATATTATCTTTCGGTCCCAAGGTTATTACTTTATCGAGGTTTAACTGTAACTATAATTCAAACTTCTTCACCATATTCAAGTAAATAAAATGGAGGGAGAAGAATGTAACAAAAAAATTGAGCCCCTGTACATGAACCAGTTCATATGTGAGCTGTGACAAGCAAACCATGTCAGTATAAATATAGACCTGCATACTTACAATACTCACTTTCTGAGATTTCAAACGTATACTTTTCACTAACAAGCTATTACTGAAGCACTTAGAATCTACAGCAGAGAAGACCTGATCTCCAGCTCTTGTGTTTCCTAAAATGTCTCCGGTCCGCTTTCGCCATCCGAACCGGGCTGCTATTCCACTCGGATTGTAATCTGCAAGGAAGAAATATGGCATGATGGCTAATGAGTTCACGGGTGATGAAACATAAAGGGAGATCAATGTGGTGAGAAGGTTTACATTGGGAAAGCAAAGGATCTTGTGCTCGTTGTACTGCCATCGGATCGATGAGAGAGGCTCCCGGAGAAGGCTATTGGCCCTGAATAAGTAATCATGCTTGCTGCGGAGAAACTTGTCTCGCCCATATCGTATTGCAGATGGCTAGAAACTGGGACTTCTCCACTGTCCCTTTCGTCGTGGTTTGGAGGAGTTAGCTCTGCAGCTTGTACATCATTTGATTGATTATGGTGGAGGGATCCTTCGTGAGCATTCCCACTACTCCTGCTTCGGCTTCCAACGGACTGAACGAAGTTACTAGCAGAACCGCCGTCAGAATTCCCTTCTTTGCTTGATAGGGGTTGTTCGTGGGAGTCGACTACTCTGTTGCTTGTGCAATGGGCTTTCTCTTCGTCGGCATCTGGGAGGTTTTCAGCAGTTACATCCTTGTGCGCGTTCTCTGACTCACCAGACTGGTGCTCGACATCTTCAGCCATGCCATTGCCAACTACCGCCCCTTCAGGAGGGCTGAAGTTAAAGGTAATGCTTCCGGTTTCAACCTTGCTATTGTATAGTGGGCTGCTTGCTTCAACATCTTTCACTGTGTCTCCTGATTCTTGTGATGAGGCAGAAGTAATCTCGGTCACTACTTCTTGATTAAGAATCTGTCAAGAACAGAAAGGCGATAAATATCTTCTTCAGGAATAATAAAACAGATTGTATAACAATCTGAAGTTGTAAATGATACTCACAAGGAAGCAATGATGTACAAAAACTATAAGCACCCAATCATGATCAGATAGTATGAAAATGGTAAGTGAAGCAATGTTGGTTAATAAACCTTGTCATGCAGTTGTATAACTTTGTTGCCTCCATCTAATTCGAGGCAGCTTCGAGTACCAAAATCGTCACTTGGAAGTTTCCTATCTACAAGGGAGTCCTCTACAGAAGAATCAGTCTCAGCCTTACCAGTTGCATCAAAATATTCTTCAACTGTCTCTCCGGCATTCATTGGCTCACGATGCTCAACGGTATCCTTCTCCAAATCGTTCTCCAAGCAAGAGTCTAGCCTTCCTTGAGAAATTAATCTTTTGCCATCATTTTCTTCTTTGCTCCAACATTGATCCGCAATAATGCTGTTGGCATCCAGTGATGAATTTTCCTTAGCGTCAAGACTGTTGGTGTCAACAGGAGGTTTTTCAATCACATTTATGTCTTTATGCGGCCTGCCTTCATCAACCCATATATCTTTCATAATCTGACGATCAATTTCTTTATAGCAAACCTCAAACTCTGGAACATCACATTCCAAGACATTCTTATCAGTAAACAATAGAGAACTTGAATCTCTGGAATCACTTCCATTACAATCTGCAAACTCTTCAACTGTGTCGAAACTATCATGCTCTGAACTTCTCTGCTCTTTTTCTACATCAGATGAATCAGAAGATAATGAATCTGCATCCTTATAACAAATGCTTATGTGATGTGAGAGCCCCTCTTTACTTCCCTCCCTACTAGAATCTATTGTTCCATTCTCGTCTTCCATGCTTAGATGATGTGCGACTCCATTTTGAACTGCAACCTTAGGACAACCCGTGTTTCCATTTCCATTATCCATAGAAGAGTCATCAGTAACTTTAAAGTTCGACCAGTCATCCGTATCTTTTGGCTCCAATTCTGTAAGATTTCCATCCATTCTAGAATCATTTAACTCATATCTATCTTTACTTCCAAATATCAGGGGATCAGTTTCCTTCCCAATTTTGCTAGAATCAAAAGAGTTCTGATTTTCCTTCATGGTGATGATTCATTCAGCAGGGTCAAAGATGCTGCCTCTGCATTTGGAGAGTGTTCAGAAATACTTGTTAATGCAGTTTTAGTAAAAGTTGGCACGTAATAAGAAGGACTCGTAAGGAAAGACAAAACAGAGCCAGTAAAGATAGCAGAAGAAGAAAAGCACAGACCCCAGCTCCCTCGCTGAGGCCTTGATCAATCAAAGGTACAATCAGAAAATCAATTCCACAGAGCACTGTTTGTGTGCATCTAAGCAGCAATAATCTAGTTCATTACCAGGAGAATATTCAAAAACTGAAAGCAATCAACTAGTTGGCTAATGTGGTTCTAATGTTGGCAAGTCAAGAGAATCCCAATGCAATTAGATTTTTTACAATAGAACTTGAAAATTCCCAGCTTGCATACTTGAAGCAGTTGCGGTAGTTCGAAGTTATTTCAGCAGGTAACCAAATCAACTAGGCCAAACAAATTTGTAATCAACAGCTCCACAACACTTAAAAAGTTCCCAGAATAGAAAACACTACAGCACATCATAATCCATAAGCAATATAGTAACTAAGACAGTTAGGGAAAGGAACCAACAAGCATTAGAGATCTGAAGAAAAAAAAAAGAAGCTAAAATTTAATTGGACAAAAACATATCCTAGAAAGTAGAAACTATTAATATCAAAGGTCAAATATTAATTGGAAGAATACCGTTCATAAGTTTTTTGGGCATAAACGCAGAAGTTCTAACCATAATTGTTTTGGATTAAAAGAAATCAAATAGCCTATAAAAAAATGGAGTTGACCTAAGTTTTGGAATCTTCCCATTGTCGAAAGGTAAAGGTGAAGAAGAGGACAAGATAAAGCCCCCCACCTTTTCAAACATCCCAAAAATCTTGAACAGCTAAAAATACACTTCGATTTTATAATCTCTTTCCAGCTTCAAAGTCAAAAACCCCACACTGCCCACCACACCATTTGCCGACTCCTATCTGTTACGCATTCTCCTCTTTCAGATCTCGACAAAACAAATCTCTTAAACCTCAAAGGCATTAACCTTCAAAGATAATTTCCCCAATTCTAAGCAAAAACTCCTAAAAGTAGAGGCTGGATTTGATATGATCACCAAAATTTTAAAAAATGCTCAGAAGAGAAAAAAAATAGATAAGGATAAGAGCTTCCATTATTATAGAGAGGGAATTGTGAAAGGGATTACTCAAATACCTGTTTGATCAACGTCTGGAAAGTGCGTTTTATCGATTCACCAAAAGATTGCAAATATCCCCTTTCACTGCACCACCCCAGAACGATAATCATAAAGGCGCAAACCAGAGGACGAACAGCGGACAATACGAAAACATAAGATCTAAACAGAAATTACGCACATACGCAATTCAGCTGAAAATAATCGCTCTGCTTAGAGGATTATCCGTTTGCTCAGCATATGCAGAAGTGAATAAACAAAAAGAAATTTAGTAGCGAAATCTCAGCCGGTTTAACGACACAGAATCGCGGAGATTGACCTGATTTACAAACATATATATACAATAAAGTCTGAAGGATTAAAGGTAGAAGCAGACGAACACATCCTCGGATGAGAGACAGAGGAGGGAGATAGCTATGGCGTACATTTATACGGGCCTTTTAATATTAACAACAATCACTTTTAATACACACATATACACGTAGAGTCAACTTTCTCTCTCTACATATATACGCATATAGAGAGGCATTAATCACTGCGGGTTTTGGCAGAGGGAAGGAAATCCATTTGCAGACTCAGAAAAAGCTGGAAAATAACAACCATATAATATTTTTTATTTTATTTACCTTTTCTCATCCCACTGATTCAGCACGATGTCGTTTTACTTGTGATTAGTTATAACAAGTGGATCCCTAGAAACAATATACATATGTAGAATAATTGTTTTAGGGCAAAGTCTGACAAATGGAATCGTGATTGGGATATAAATTATTTAATATATTTCGAACGTAGTGAAACACGAATGGAAGTCAAATCTCTGAATTTTGACTTCATTTTCAAAATTTCTTGGATAATCTGGATATGAAACACGATATGAATACGGATATAGAAATTTATTTATGAAAATAATGTTTCCTCCGAACATAACATTGATGAGTTCTTTTTACCGTATTTATGAAATAATTAATTAATTAGTTCAATGTGCATGGCGCCCATTTCAGTTTTAATCAATTAATAAGGAGGGTTTACCAAGACAAGTCAAAAGCTACCATAATCATAATATAATTGCCGATGACCCAATAAATACTTAAAGAATACATTGATAGGGAGTGGTTCCCGTGTGAACAGCCATTATCGTGTGAACGTGTGAACATTACACTTTAAAGACAAACGTATTGCACTTTCAAGGTAAATATATTGCACTTTATGTATTGCATTTAAAGACAAATATACTGCACTTTAAAATGCAGTATCTTTACCTTTAAAGTGCAGTACATTTGTCTTTAAAGTGCAGTGTTTACACGTTCATACAATAACATGTTGTTCACATTTGAACCTCCTCCAACATTAATATATTTAATGTTATAAACTAAATAGAACGAGAGAATAATAGAGATAAAAGAAAATAGATGTGTATTATTATGAGAGTGGAGACCTCTATTTATAAAGTATAAGATGAGACATGAGCTTTTAGGGTTTACATGACCATCACAATGTATGCTATATATATATATATATATAGAATATATTTACAACACTCTACCTTGATTGATCATCCCTAAAAAAAACTGATGTCTTGTTAAGACCTTGCTAGAAAAATACATTGAGATAAAAACTGGTCGAAGAAAAAAGAGTACAACTGCTCCACCTCAATATAGTCATTCTTGATCCTTGAGTCGGCTCATATTATCTTGTGTACCAATTTTTTGAATGTTGACGTTGGTAATGTCTTTGTAAAAGAATCCGCTAAATTGTCACTTGAACGAGTTTGTTTGATGTTGATGCCGCCACTCTTTTGGAGATCAAGTGTTGCATTGGGTCTTTTATGAATCAATCTCAATGACTCATTTACTCGTGTGTTGCATTGGATGCTTAGTTAAAAACTTACCTTAACTAAGAAAACCCTTTGGGAAAAACTTAGAAAGGAAAAAAGAGTACAACCATTTGACCTCATGGTCATTTGACCTTTAGGAGTCAGTATAATCTTCAAGATTATTTATAATTTAGCACTCCCCTCAAGATAACAATCTTTTTCAAGGTATAAACAAATATTTGCAACACAAGTTTAACTATCTTCATAGAGAATATCATGTTTGTCTCGAAGATAAAAATGATGGTCAATACCATTTTAAATCCTCAAATTGCACATAAGTAAAGAATTTCTGGTCCTAAACCATCTTTGTTATCTTCTATTGGTCTAAATGAGTCTTCATCCACTTCAAGTGATTGAAGCAAATAGCTATGTGGATGAAATATAATAAATCTTTTAAAGACCTTTCAGGTAGGTCGACTAACATAACTCCATCAGAGAGATGCTCGATCTACAGGTCGAGACAATTATTAGTTCAACCCAAGTATTTTGATTCTAACTCCGTCTTTAGGCATGAGTGTTGATTTCATCAAGTACTTTTGTACATAATGATTCACGTATCCTATTCAGGAGGAATTTGGAGTGATGTGTTCTAATTTTGTATTTCGCAAACTTCTTATCTCTTAGCACCAATAAATCTCTCACGCTTCTAGCGTCAATGAGAATTAGAGAGAAATGAATTTAGTACTACTCCCTCCGTCCCATTTAACATAACATGTTTCTTTTCGGCACGCGATTAAGAAATTTGGATGATAAAGTATGAGATATTGATAAATGATAAAGTAAGAGAGAGAAGATAAATGAGTTTATGAGAGAGAAATGATAAAGTAAAATAAGTAAATGAAAAATAGAAGAGATAAATAAAAAAGTAAGAGATAATTTAATAATAATTTTTAAAATTGTTTTCTTTTAAGAAAATATGTCATTTTAAGTGAGATGTTCCGTAAAGTAATGTGAATCATTGTTAAATGGGACGGAGGACCACTATTTTACATATTCATTGTCAAATATTCGAAGGGTAGCCGCTAGGGGCCTATAGATCAGGGGTTTGTTGTGATAGTTCAGGTACATTACGTGCACGGAATCATAGCTTGTAGAAGAGGAGCTTTTAGGGGGCCCACAAGAGCGTGTCCAGATATGGTCTTTGATAGTCCCCACGTGTGCCATTTAAACCTGCGCCGTGCTACTGTGCACTGCCGGTGGACACACCACTTCTCCTGTCACCACTTTCCATAGCCTACGCCAACCAATAGGCTCCCTACTCTACATTTCCCTTCTTTCTTTCCTTTCATCGATTATATTGAATGTATATTTAACCCTATTACTGTCTCATTTAATTTCGCAATTTTATCTCTTTCTGCTATTGCTATCTCATTTGATTTAAAACACGGAGATTAAAAAACTTTATTTAAATGTATTATAAGTTTTAATTATATTAAAAAATAAACACTATTTTCGATGAGTGGTTGATGGTTTAAATGAAAATTTATCCAAATTTTTGTACGGTATAGATGAGACAATCAATTTTTTTTGTTTTTATTTTCATATTGTATTTTAAGAAATAATCTTAAATTTTCAAAAAGTTAAAAATGAATAAAACAAAAATAGTGTAAGATAGATTTTTGGAGAGAGAGTATAATAATGTTGAAATGAGTATTAAGTATGAGGGCTCCACTTCATTTTTTATTTAAGAGTAATTTTTACTATTTTAGAAAAGATGACAGTAATAACGGGACAATCCGATTAAGAAAATAAGACATTAATAGCGGGACGGAGGGTGTATTATAATACTCTATTATAAGTTTATAAAGATCATTTAGAAGACAAGAAACTGGCAAAAAAAAAAACTAGTAAACTTTTACACATGAATATATAAAAAATGGACAAAATGATCCTATGTCTTTTTCCCTTAAAAATCTACCCTAGTGGGAGATTGGGGTGAAGAATTGAACCCTCGATCAATCACACGCTTATATGGATGAGAAGTATCAACTAAGCTACTAATTAGCAGAAGTCCGCCGGCTTACCGATCTTTATATTCTGCTTGTTTAGGAAATCTGTGATGGCATTCTTTTGCCAGCTTTTGAAACTCCTGCATGAACACAAAGGAAAGTGCAGAGTCAGAATCTGGGATCGTAGTTTCGAGGAATTTAAGGTGTTCTTGAAATGGTAATGAGGAGAGCTTACTTATGATCAAGATGGGCGATGATTTCGCCGCCGGGAAAGGCTGATTTCGTTGCTTCATAAGCAACTTGGATGGCTTGTTTCCACGTCCCTCCGATGCTTTCAGCGCTAATGTTTGATTTCGTCTGTCCGGGATCTTCCATTGGTAATGAATATCCGGAGATGAGGTGGCCGGTCCAGACTCCTTTTCTGCAGTCATTTTAAGACCAGAATGGTTCAATGCTTAGAGAATATATCACATTGCAACGAAACTAATCAGTTCAGTTGTTAGGAGGATGGTCGAGATTATCGACTTACTGGATTACGTCCATGTGACGAGGGACATAGTGTCCTCCTCCGAGACCAAGCAACACTTTCTTCTTCGCAGTTGTACTGGGATAATCATAATTAATCAACTTGTATCAAGAAAGACTTATGTTCGAGAGAACAAAATGAGTAAGCATTGCATATACGTATATAACTAGAACTTGGAAAGACTTTTAATGCATTCAAATATACCTGCTCCAAACTCCAACAGCAGGACTTGCTCCAAGACCAAGTCCCTCCCAGACCAACTTCAATAATAAAAGATGCAATTTTTAGAGAAGTATAAGTCGTATGCACGTATTTGATACTCAATGTGATCATGCATCACCAAGGAAAATGCTTTATGAGACGGAATAAAAGGATCATTTGCCATTTATTCTCCGGCTTATTTTAATGCAAGGTGTGAAAGTGAAACAACTATAACACTTCTTAAAATATGCTACATAAAATAGCAAATATAGTTACTTGACTACGCATAATCACACGATGTTCCAATCTGAAATATTCTTCTTTTTGATCTAGCGTATTTTCACTAAAATATCACACGATGTTCCAATCTGAATTAGTTTCAGAAACTAATTCAAGAATATCAGTATAAAGACAGGAATCAAGACATACTCACTTGAGCAATAACACGAGCAGCATCCTCTCTTCCCCAGTAGTCTTCCGTGCTGCCTATAGTGAAAGTAAAGCAAAATAGATTAAGCGTTGTAATATCATAATACTCACACTCAATCCAGATTAATGATAAACAGATAATAGTAGAAGTAAAATGGAAAACAAAAGGCAGTGATAAGAACCCTTATTATTCCTAGATCAACCTATGGTGGCAAGGATATAACTATGGTCATCTAAGAGCCCTAGCCGTAGGACTCATTAGAGAGAGAGAGACCCAAATCAATAGAACAAATGATAAATTTCTTGCTTACTCAATTCACTGCAGATAGTCTCTTATATAGAGATTAACGAGGAATCTATATAAGGAGTACTAGATCTAGAGCGACTACAAAACTTAAGGAGTAATTGCCTAGATATTGCCAATAAGTTCGCAAGAGAAACAAGTACAAGCTGAATCTTACCTATCTCAATGAACATAGCCGGCTTTGATGTTATAGGTCCATGATGAGTAGCTTCCAGTGTTATCTGTATCCACGGAAGAAAAACGAGACCAATTAATCAACAATCCCAATACTCCACATGTATTTGCAGAATGTGAACTTTCCCCAAGAAATTCAGTCTCAAAGATTAGGAATAAGGAGGAAAAGCTACACTATGTAAGTAATTTTATATTAATAGATTGTGAAGAAATAGTAGTAAGTTCTCCATATATGAAATGAAAGTGAATAATATGTTGCTCGGAGGAGCTAACAATTCTCGTGGTGCATTCTAAGACCCCATTTGTTTGTTACTTCTTAGGATGTTACGGACAAAGACGTTTAACAAAACAAAAGGTTTGCCTCAAGCAATACGGGAAAAAAGTAGATACCTCGAATTCTGGAACTAAGTTATGTGATGCAGCAATTTTCTTCAATAGCATCAACCATGGCCCTATACGTGGACAAGGCGGTGCAGCCCATCCTGGTCTTCCGCCTTGCGGTAGAACATCTCCCTCCTTCAAATGTGGTACCCCTGCATATAATGTAGATAATTAGCACAACCTGATATTCTAACATCAAACTGATTTTCATGAAATTGTGAGATGGGAAAGACAATTCCCTGCATCAGATTCTTGCAACAACAGATTCTTCCAATTCTAGTTCAAAGGCACAAACTTTTAGCAAGTTCAACATAATGTTTGAAATGAAATCAACCCATTCTAGGACAGTGAAATCAACACATGATTCCTACTGATCAAATGATTGATGATTCTTGTTTTGCAATACAACAAATATACTAAGACCATACCCTCCAAATAGAAACATGCAACCCAAATTCTTTACAAGCATTGGTTTGCAAACAATGTAGAACTGCGATTATTGGTTGCGAAACCACAAAACTGATACAATAAAGTAAAATTACAAAATCCATAAAAGCACGTGCCGAAATAAGAATATACACTCGGAATACCTATGGGGTGGATGGTGAGAGCGGGACGACTGGAGGCGGCGGCGTGGCGAGAAAGAAAGAACAGCTCCGCCACCGTCTCTCCGGTGGCGGCCTCCCACCTCAAGTCGAGATCGTCTTCGTGAATAATGAATTTGTCCTGTTCCAATAGTCGAATGGAATCTCCATTCTTGAAGCTTCTGATGCCGCCGTCCAGGGTGGCCCCCGGTAGCCAGCCGGGCATGGCTAGAAGGGCTTTCGCCGGGTTAATCGACGCCGGATCAGCGGTGGAAGCCACCACCAAAGTTACCATTTTGGGAAGGCGTGATTGGGCAGAGAGAAGTGGAATTATTCAAGAAAAATTGCAACTAATCAAATGCATAATTTTCTCTGGAGGAAGAATAGAATTTTCAAAGATCCTAAATTCAGAATTCATAGGAAATGCAATCGATGCTGTTCATAAAAAATAAAATAATAAAAAAAGATGTTAAAAATAGCAAATAAAAAAATGTTGCTGCCCAGGATCGAACTGGGGACCTTCAGTGTGTAAGACTGACGTGATAACCACTACACCACAGCAACTCAATATGAAGGATTTTGTCATAACCATATAAGTTGTATTTAACAACTTTTTTATAATTTTAAATAATAAAATTATACTGGCTTGAATGTTCGAGCGAGTGGACAGATGTTGAATTCGTCGGCCGTGCGTAAGCTCTCTCTCATGGCGCCTAAAACCCAACGCTTGTCAAACTGTAAGACAAACCTAGCTCTCTCTCTCTCTCTCTCTCTCTCACGGTCACGCACAATAATTCACTGAAACTTGAGAAACGCGAAATAATTCAGTGACGCATTTCATCAAACAGTTGCAGAGATTGCGGGTTCCGCTTCCGCCGCCACGAAGCCCAAAACTATGACGACCAATGCGGTGGCTTCAGACCAAGACCCTATGAAGAACGCCTTCTCCAACTACGCTTCCTACCTCAATGACCTGGTGCTTTCCCCTTTTCGTGCTTCGTTTATTTTGTCAAATCTCGAGCTTCTTGCTCTTGAGTTTCTAACACAGTGCTCACTGTTTTCTATGTTTTCTATTCTTCTGTTAACTGGTTAATGGATAGAATTCGGGAAGTGTCTGATTAATATTTTAAAGTTAGTTTGCATGATTCGTGATTCTGAATGTATGATGTTCAGTTTGTGTAATTTGATAGTTTTCCTATATCTAAACTATTAGCGAGTTAGATAAGTGGTGTAGTTTTTCAGTGTTCTGCTTTAGCCCTTGATGCAGCATTTTGATAAGCATGATGCCGTTTCATAGATTCTGAGTCTCTTCTCTAGTAATAGAATCTTTAATTTTATTGAAATGCAAGAAAACTTAGGATGTTGGATCACTGGTGAAATGTTATTTGTCATCGTATCGTAGATTGTTTGGCGGCAGAGAGTAAACCTTAACTGTAAGGTCTGTTTGTTTTATCTTACGGAATACTTAAGATGTTGTTTCTGTTTAATAAACCACAAAATCATGGAAGAAATGACACTTAGAATATCTTGTCCAACTTGCTTTGTTTGATATTTTTCTCACTTTCGACGTGCATTGTGTTGCAAATTTACTTCACATGGTTGTCTGATATGCTCTACTACTCTTTATCCGTATGCCCGCAGAATGACAAGAGAGAAAGGGTGGTGAAAGCCAGCCGAGACATAACAATGAACAGTAAAAAGGTCATATTTCAAGTGCACAGGTAAAAAGAAGTTTGGTGTTCACTTGCTGATACTTGTTAGTAGTGCCTTCCTTCAACAAATTATAGGGTTCTTCAACTAAGAATACTAATTTTCATTGTGACTAGTGTACAAAGTTAATAAGCGTTCAAATTGGTAGTCGTACTTTTTAAATAATATTGGCATATGATGTTTGTGACAACTGACAAGCAAATGGTTCATACATAACTAGTTCTAATTCATGCCAACTTGTTTAATTATTTTCATTCTCATGCTTGTTTCTGTTATTTGAAATATACCTTGAAGAAGAATTATTTGTTCTATGACCACAGAATCAGTAAACACAACGTAGATGAAGTTCTACAAAAAGCAGAAAACGATTTAACTGCTGTGATGAATCAGTATATATCTCGATTAGTAAAAGAGCTTGGAGGGACAGATTTTTGGAAGTTAAGACGAGCCCATTCTCCTGGGGTAACCATTTCTCCCATTTTAATTTATTAAGGCTGCAAAATGTTATGCAATCTCAATCGTGATTTCCTTGCATTTCCAGGTTCAAGAATATGTTGAAGCTGCTACACTCTGTAAATTTTGCAAAACAGGTTCTCTTTTGACTCTTGATGAGATCAATGCTTCCTTACGGACTCTAAGCAACCAATCTGATCAGCCTTTCCAGATTAATGAGCTTGACTATCTGTTGGGGGTAATTCTCTGAAATTCTTTTGACATTTTTACGCAAAAATAATGAACTTCTGCTGCCATATTAGGCTCAACCTATTTATGTCTTTCAAGGATGTGGCTCGTATAATCCTGCTGTGCCTTGTCCATTGTATGTCTCCAACACTGATTAGCAACTCATGATGATATTCAGCTTGCAGATTTAACTGGAGAGCTGATGAGGTTGGCAATAGGTAGGATATCAGATGGTGAACTTGAGTTTGCTCAGAAGATTTGCAGATTTGTGCGTGAAATCTACAGAGAGCTGACACTTACTGCCCCAAAGATGGATGACTCCTCAGACATGAAAACGAAGATGGACACAATGCTCCAAAGCGTAATGAAAATAGAAAATGGTATGATCTCAGAATTGTTTGAACATTCTTTTCTGAATATATTTTTTCTTTGATTACATCATAAAGTGCAATAGCTGAAGTAACTAGTTGGAGTATATTATTGTTGAGTTGAATGAGCAGACTCTCTTTGGTGACAAAAAGAAAAGGTTACATTGACGTAAGAAGCTGCCAGTACACATACAGCTTTCATACAACCATAACTAGATCAAACAAATCTCTCTCCAAGAGATATTAAAAGAAAAGGAAATAAAAAATAAAAACAAATCTGACAGTCTTTGAAACCAAATACTGCAATTCTGACAATAAATTGGAATGTGCTAAACAAGCTTAAAACGTTAAGAAGCTGAATCTTCGATGCTCTTGATGGGGGAGAACATCCACAAACGGGAGTGGAAGTTTCTGTTGGTCCGGAGACAAATATCAGGTGTAGAGGGGGGGGGGGTGAATACACCTGAGTACCGTTTCTTTTTCTTGGTGAAGGTCGGTGAAGCGTTTGTTGGTTGCAACCGATGAACGGTGCCAAATAAACCTTCGATCACGGGACGAGTGAGTCGGCCCATCGAGATCTCCTACCGACTTTTGTCAAGTTCTCGAAACTCAGTCGGAGACTTTAAGTGTGCGGATAAGTGTGGGGCCCGGAGTTTGTCTCTTTTTGAAAACGTGTTTTCGCAGATTAAATTCTTTTGGCTGTGCAATTTTAGAAATATGTTTTATGCAAACTTATGATTTTCAAATGTTTGTATGCAATAAAACAGTAAAGAACACAAGCAGTTTAACGTGGTTCGGATACGCAAGATCCTACGTCCACGGTCCTGAACAGAGCAGGATAACTTGTTGATTAGTCTGAGCAAGTCTCAGCAAGGAAACTGTGCACAGGACAGATCCTTCTAATTTATAGTCCTTAGCGACTTTACAATTCAAACCTAAGTTCGAAAGGGGGCGAAAACAGTTCTCCAACTAATGAAGGAGTTCTTACAATAAGAACAGTTCACTAAAAATGAACTCCTTCGAATCTAAGCTATAAATCTGACAATGAGCTTAGGTAGAGAAGAAAGGGATCTAAAGACTCTAGAGAGAAGAACCACAAAAATATTCTAGTCAATGCAGATTCTTCGCTGGATGTTCTAATTGAGTTGCTAGAGTGTTTGAGAGCTTGAGCAATTTTCCTATTTTAATTTCGTGTTTCGCGCTCTCGTGGAGCTTCGAAATCTTCTCTATTTATAGCTGTGAGCTATGACATATGTCCGTTGGAGACGACGATGCCACGTGTCACAAGCTTCCAAAGAAAACGGCCATTAATTCGAACTTGTTTTCGGCGAGGTTAATTACCGTACATGAGAGCAGTTTTTCTTGTTTGGAGCGAGTAAGGCGTTGTCGGCTTCTCATTGGTCGAGGTTTGTGGTTGGTGAGAATGTCGAGTTGGACCGTTCAAACAACCTCGTATGATCTTCTGGCCGAACTTTCGAAAAGACTTAAGTAGTTGGGTCGCTTTTCGTCGGATACGATGAGCGCAAAGTCTCATGTCTTCTTCGACCGAGTCGGCCGACAAGGAATGTAACTTCGAGTAAGTCACTGACGATCGCGAAGATCTTGGGCTTGCATGAGTTCTTCCGGCGATGACTTATCATTCTTGGATTGGCTTCTACCGAGGTCTACTCACTGATGACCGAAGAACGCAAGCGATTACACCGATGACGTGGGGTTCGAAAAGTATCTTCGACGGAAGATCGGTCAATAATTACCCCGTACGGGACTTAGACAAGAATATAAAAACGATTACAACAAGTCTAACCTATACATCAGCTAATCCTAACGACACACTGAACTACTGATATCAGCTCGGTTTTGGGATCTTCAATTCCATAGTACTACTATAATTTTCCCCAATTTTCTTTTAACCACGAACAGCTGAGTATCATCTACTGACTCATATCCAACAATTTTCCCCTAATTGATGATGCCAAAACCTCTACTTCTAAACTCTAAACCTCTTATAAGATATGCTAACCTACTGACAACAATTTCCCCCTTAATCCATCTGAGGAAAACAAACTGATATGATGACTTCAAAAAAAAAACATCAGCAGGTGAGAGATAGGCAAAATCAGAGAAACTGATTGTGAGTGTGTGTCAGATCACTTAGTGATCAGTTGTGAAAACACAAAGCAAAATGCTGTAAGACAATAAGTAATTGTCTATCAAGCAATAGGAACGATAGCATATATGATCAAGAAATTACAGGTTCCTATCACTATTACACAAGAGTAGAGAAGAGGAAACACTACTGACGCCTGAAGCCTTGAGTGCGCTTCTTGAAATCAGCAGAATCGACGACGGGGGGTTGCGGACCATAGTATAGGTAGATTCTCTTCCTCAGTGTCTGGACATCCTCATCGTCTTCAGCTAAGTCGACACTTAGGTCGAAGCGATAAGCTGCAGTTCTGACCTCATCCCCTATTTCCTTTGTACACAGAACACCGCGCGCAGTTCTAGGAGGTGAGATGCGCCTGAAAGCTGGAGCTCTGAAAGGAATGTTCTCTCTTCATAATCTCCAGAAGTTGTTCCCTCAGCTCAGAGTTATAATTGAACAAAAACTCGTCAAAGGCTTGTTCGATAGTCTGCTCACTTGGATAGAATTTCCATACGTAGTAGCCTTTGATAAATTCCTCTTTGAGCTCTTCCCATTGATCATTAACCAGAGCAGGAACCCATTTATCAACATGAAGCACATGGTCCTTTTTGACATGAGGCTCTCTTTTCTTTGATCCTCGTGGGATTTGTCTTCTGGGATCAGCTGCTGGCTTTTGAGATAGGCTCATCATCTTAGCCATATCAGTCATTCTCTTCTTTTCTCGAAGAGCCGCTGCCCTACGGTCTCCTTTCCCGAGATTCGAGCCGTACGGCGTGGCTTCCCACGTGGCTCATCTTCGACTTCTTGCTCAGGTGTAAGATGAGTCTGATAGTGACTCTGAGCAGTAGCTTGACCTGTAGTAGAAAGAGTTTCTGCGAACTCCTCCTGAGCCTTTTTCTTTTCTTTGTCCACAGACTCTTGCTTCTTCTTACCTCTGCCCTTAACAACTTTGCCCTTAGGCTTTTTAGCAAGTTGAGCTTCTTCCAGCTGTCGCTCATGGTCCAGCTTGTCTTGTAGTTGTTGGGCTACGTGGAGGTCGAAGGCTTTTTTGTTCCGCTTTAGATTTGAATTTTCGGACCGGGGAGGAAGGAGGAGTAATAGCAGTAGCAGTCTCCTTCCCCGGCCTCTGCGGAGGAGCCTGTTCTCCTTCAGACTCTTGCTCAATGAAGTGAGCAACATCTTCTATGTGGGCAGCAGAAGATGAGATGGGGGTAGGTTCTAGAGGAAATTCAAGTAGCAGAACCCCTGAAGTATCTTGAGCATAAGCAGTCGAGGGTTGTTCTGCCTGAATACCTTCCCCCTGAGTCTGAGCATTAGAGGGTCCTTCCTCCTTACCACCCTCTACTATTTGGACATCAGCCATATCCGTATCAGGTTCATCCTTCATAATACCTTCCCCCTTTTTGGCATCATCTGCCTTAGAGAGTTGGGTGCGGATGGCTTGAATGTCTCTTTCCACAGTGTGGCTGAATCCTTAATCTTGAGTTGTTGTGGATTCGAAGTCCTTGACGAGATCGCAATATAATTCCCAGTCTTTTTCTTGATCAGCTCTAGATGTTTTAAGGCATGCGGTGACTCCGAGACGGAGTTTGAGCGAGCCCGATCCTGCGATTCTGTCATTTCTTTACGAATAAGTTTGAGCCTCGCACTGTTGGGTAATAGATTTCTGAAGGCTAGAGGTGGCAATCTTATTCCTTTCATCGATTTCGAGCTTAACAGTTGCAAGAGCTTGAGTCAGCTGCTCTGAAAATATCTTCTGCTGATTCTGGAGCAACTGTTGACTCTGAGCTTCTAGATCGACTTTACGAGCCGCTAAGGTCGCCCTCAATAATCTCCCCGAAGGTTGGGTTGAGGAGTAGGTACCGGAGTCTTTGAGATGCTAGCAGCTATTCTGTCTAAGCTCTGTGTCTGAGCCTTAGTATACTTTGTCCACTTCAGATGGACGTCCTTAGCCAAAAGTCTGTTTTTCTCTCCTTGGCGTCGAATGGCTTTATTTACGGACTTCGAGGACACGGAACCGATAGGATGTATCTGGTACGAGCTGGTTCCGAGCCTCTGCTCGTAAAACGTGAGGAGCCGCTCCCTGCGTGCCCGGAGCACCTTGAGCATCACCCGATGTATCGGGGAAGTGGTGATTTGCTCTTCTCACGGGGAGTTGAACCCTCGGCAGAGCCTCCCGACTACGTATCCTTGGGTGTCCGATCCTTCCTCCGATTGTTATCATCATTTTTATCATCGTCTTTCTTATCGGCGAGGAGGAGATGGGGGTGGAGGAGTGTTACCGAGGAACCGACTCTCGCAAGCTTAGAAGGTAAAGCATTGCGGCTCACGAGATCTTCAAGAGTAGCTAAGTCACCGGTTCTCCGTACCCTATTACTTCTTGTAGCTTCGCTCCTCATCGAGCAAGTAGATGACCGAGTGGGTTTTGATTATGTCTTCTAGAATATCCCAACTCGAAACCTTAGAAGCATTTGAACCACTAGCCACGATGGCTATGTCGATTAAGTCCGAGTGTCCGGCGATCTCGGGGAATATGATCGTGTACTTCAGATGTGGCACGGAGACGAGTGGTGTGAATAGCTGTCCACTCAGTCGCAGTCTCCTCAGTCGGTTCCCTGACGTCCGACTGTGTCTCCTCAGAGCTAATTACCTGGACTTTATCTTTGAGGGTCGCACCCTCAATGCCAGTATCAGAATCTAAAAACTGCTCTTCTTGAATAGGAGGAGTGGGTTCAATAATAGAGAGGGTTGAGCATTGAGACCTCGGTGAGTGCAGTCTTAGTCGATCGCCTCTTCTTAGGCACTTCGGTATGCGGGGGCAGAGCGGATGCTGCTCTCTTCGGCTCAGGTGGCCCCTTACCGATAGACTTCTCAGTCGCTGCTTTGGTCTTGAACTTAATCAATTTTACATCGAAGAACTTAGAATCAGCAAACGACGAGTGCCTCTGAACAGTGTTTTCTATGAGGACTGACATCTTAGTCCCATAGAGTAACTTCCCTACACTCGGCTAACTTCCTCTCTCCAGAATGGGTAGGGTAGTGAACCTTCGGGCTTGGGCCTTCATCTCCGAGACATAATAGTCGGTCCGGTTCACTTCAACTCCATCATCTATCGCCATCATCATTGAATCCTTGGCTTGGATTATTGATCATATGATCCAGTGAGCTCGTCGAGATATGAGAGACTATGTAGGCTAGTCCTCCGTATTGGGGAAGCGAGAAGATTCTTCGCAGAGCCGACTGAATGATATGTCGGAGCGTCCGCGGAACTTACGAACATATGCGTTTATCTCCTTCTCCTTGTAACCGATAGGAGAAATACCGTAGTCTGGAAGATCAAACGACAGCACCAGAAGGTCCCTGATGTTGAAGACTTTCTGAGTAGTATCCCAACAGTTCTGATCTACTTCCTTCAAATAGACGAAGGAAGATTCCTCGTCTCCAGACGCGAGAGACCTCCAGTTGTAATAAACTTCTACCACTTGCCTTGGTAGATAAGATCTCGGGTGCTTCGTCACCAGCTCCTGAAGACCAGAACGCTCCAGAGCATCGAACACGGGTTCCAAGAAGGAGATATCAACTTGTCGGAAGGCCATGGTTGGTTCAAACTGAATCCTGGATGCCATTATCTCCTCTATATTCTCAGGAACTAGCACTTGAAAATAGAGTAAGTTAGTAAGTATTCAGTAGGTTACAATACATTACCGAGTACTAAAGAGCTTTGAGAGATGCAAAAGCGAGACAGTTAGGATGATTTTTGAGAAAGAAACTGAACGCTTGAAAATAGCTCTTAAGTTGAAAATGGCGAAAAGTGAGGAGGAAGATAGAAGATGAAAGATTTATGTATCTGACTGATTATAAGTTTAGATCCAACGATCCTATTTTAATCCTTCAAATCTATAGACGGTTGAGATTAAAAGTTATAAAAGGAATGATTACAAAAGCCGTCTCAAACATAGACTTACGTAATAAAGGTAAGTGAGAAGACATGCATTAAATGCGCGACAGACAACATTAATTACTCAGTTTATGCGAGAAAAGATTTCCTACTGACCTTTTCTTAAACTTATTAATGGCGGGAAATAAATGAATGCACCTGAGTACCGTTTCTTTTTCTCGGTGAAGGTCAGCTGAAGCTGTTGGTTGCAACTGATGAACAGTGTCAAATAAACCTTCGATCACGGGACAGAGTGAGTCAGCTACTGAGATCTCCTACTAACTTTTGTCAGTACTTCGAAACTCAGTCGGAGACTTTAAGTGTGCGGATAAGTGTGGGGCCCGGAGTTTGTCTCTTTTTGAAAACGTGTTTTCGCAGATTAAATTCTTTTGGCTGTGCGATTTTAGAAATACGTTTTATGCAAACTTATGATTTTCAAAGGTTTGTATGCAATAAAACAGTAAAGAACACAAGCAGTTTAACGTGGTTTGGATACGCAAGATCCTACGTCCACGGTCCTGAACAGAGCATGATAACTTGTTGATTAGTCTGAGCAAGTCTCAAAGGAAGCGCGCACGGGACGAGATCCTTCTAATTTATAGTCCTTAGCGACTTTACAATTCAAACCTAAGTTCGAAAGGGGGCGAAAACAGTTCTCCAACTAATGAAGGAGTTCTTACAATAAGAACAGTTCACTAAAAATGAACTCCTTCGAATCTAAGCTATAATCTGATAATGAGCTTAGGTAGAGAAGAAAGGGATCTAAAGACTCTAGAGAGAAGAACCACAACAAAATATTCTAGTCAATACGCAGATTCTTATTTGGATGTTCCGATTGAGTTGCTAGAGTGTTTGAGAGCTTGAGCAATTTCCCTTTTTTAATTTCGTGTTTCGCGCTCTCGTGGAGCTTCGAAATCTTCTCTATTTATAGCTGTGAGCTATGGCATATGTCCGTTGGAGACGACGATGCCACGTGTCACAAGCTTCCAAAGAAAACGGCCATTAATTCGAACTTGTTGCGGCGGGACGGTTAATTATCGTACATGAGAGCGACTTTACTTGTTTGGAGCGAGGTAAGGCGTTGTCGGCTTCTCATTGGTCGTGGTTTGTGGTTGGTGAGAATGTCGAGTTGACCGTTCAAACAACCTCGTATGATTTTCTGGCCGAACTTTCGAAAAGACTTAAGTAGGCTGGGTCGCTTTCCGTCGGATACTGATGGCGCAAAGTCTCTGTCTTCTTCGACCGAGTCGGCCGACAAGGAATGTAACTTCCGAGTAAGTCGGTGGCGATCGCGAAGGTATCTGGGCTTGCATGAGTTCTTCTGGCGATGACTTATCGTTTCTTGGATCGGGCTTCTACCGAGGTCTACTCGCTGATGATCGAAGAACGCAAGCGATTACACCGATGACGTGGGGTTCGAAAAGTATCTTCGACAGAAGATCAGTTCAATAATTACCCGTGCAGGGACTTAGACAAGAATATAAAAACGATTACAACAAGTCTAACCTATACATCAGCTAATCCTAACGACACACTGAACTACTGATATCAGCTCGGTTTTGGGATCTTCAATTCCATAGTACTACTATGATTTCCCCCAATTTTTTTTTAACCACGAACAGCTGAGTATCATCTACTGACTCATATCCAACAGTTTCCTATTAAGAAAATGAAGTAGCCTCTACTTAAGGAGAGTAAGAAACCTACTATCATAATGGGGAAGAAAAATACATTGAAAAGGTTTAAATAACAAAAGGAACTGTTTCTTTTCCCTTGTTGGACGATTAGGGAAGAGGAAAAATGACTAAGTTAAGGTTCTAGTGAGTGAGTATGCATGTTCTAATAAGTATTGGAGGATAAAAACATATTTTAAACAGGGAAGTGGATCATGTAGAAACCTACATTTAACGTAGGAACTATGTATAATCATTATATGTTTTATGCATAATTCTTATATTTTTATGCAGAAAACTTGTTATTTTACATTATGCATAATCTTTATATTTATGTAGAAAGAAAAAAGTGTAAAATTATCAATTTTTTGCATAAAAAATATAAGGATTATGCATAGTTTATCGTTCCAACGTTAAATGTGGGTTCCTACCGGATCCACACCTTTTTAAACAGTTCTCTTTTTATTGTGGGATCTTGTAACAATTTTTAAGTATGTCTTGAAAACTCTGCTTCACAGGCCACTGAAAAGTTCCGCCTTTTAGGCCTTATGTTAAATTGTTAGTGTTTTTCTCGTTTTGCTTCCTGAGAATAGTTCATCTGGGTGAAGCTTTTACATTGGCAGTTGTTGCTTCTAGTGAGTGCTGATATAATACATGAAACAAAAAGAGCTACAATTAGTTTCTGGTGGACATGACTTTTAACACTTTAAATTTAATTAAATCTGTATATGCAAATGAATTGTGCATTTGTATTTGATACTCGTCATGATAGAGACTTACAACTTGCTTATCATGCAGCTTGCTACGGTGTTCATGTGAGAGGATCAGAGTATATTCCATTTCTTGGATCTGAAGATACCAACTTTCCTTTGTTGGGAGTGCCCGAGATTGAATGACTTCGATGCTGAGGACATTCGCTCATTTCACAGTTACCCTTTTCCAGCTGCAGTTTATATTGGGAGAAAAACAACAAAGACTTTGTTGACTAATTAGGAAGCCCCAAATTTCTGCTGGATTCTATTTTCAACTAGTGAGTATCCTTTGACTCGTATCTGTTGATTAACGGGCTCGTTTTTTTATCATAAACCGCAGATTGTGCTAAATATGCTTGCTCTAACTTTAGTTATTTAGAACATCTATCCATCTTTTGAAATACAAACTGCGTTTCGTATTCGTGGGTCTGATTTCTGGTGCAGTGCACATATGAAAAGGTGGTGCATCTCCCTACTTGTTGCCATTTTCGCCTTTATTTCGCATGCAGAATCTACTCATTGTATACCAGAAGATCAATAAGGTGGTGGAATTGTGGCCCTGCCTTACCTTTGTTGTGGATTTGAAGTTTGTTTGTTGATCAATTAGCCAAAACATGGGAAGTCGGTCTTCCCAGAATTTGGCTCCATTATTGCATGTGTGCCCAGTACTATATCCTGGACCATTAAAATGCATTCAGTACAAATTGTAACGGTGGTCCACCGCTACCTCGGAAAGGTTTCTCTCTCCCAAATTGTATATTCGTTATACTCCCTCCGTCCCCTTAAAAACGTCTCAGTTGACTTCGGCACGGAGATTAAGAAATTTTAATTTAGTGTGTATTTTATGAGTTTTAATTGTATAAAGAAAATGATACAGTTTTCGAGGAGTGGTTGGTGGAAAGAAATGAGAATTATCCAAATTTTTGCAAGGCTAGTGAAAGACAATCGATTTTTATTTTTTATATTTTTTTTATATTGTATTTGAAGAAATAATTTAAAGTTTTCAAAAAGATAAAAATCATAATTTTCTGAGTTCGGAGTGGAACATAATCGAGTGAGAGATAGATTTTTGAAGAGAGAGAGAGTATAAGAATGTGGGGGGTTGAGTAGTGAGTAAGGGGGATTCATTTCATTTTATGTTTAAAAGTAATTTTTACTATTTTAGGAAAGAGGACAGAAATAGCGGGACAGCCCGATTAGGCAAGTATGACAGAAATGGCGGGACAGAGGGATTATAAGGTTAGATTTGCTATGTGAATATTTAATGTCAACTTGATTTTGATGGAATTATATTTGGTCTGATTTTTTTTAAAAATACTTCCATCGCTACAGGCGGATCGAAGGGGGAATTTCTACATTTCCTCATCTTCTCTACAAAAATTATGAATTTGACTCCATATTTCGTAATTTTGGATTCTGTCTCCATCCGTTATCGCTATCTGCTGCAATTTGGGTGGTGTACATTTAGGGGTGTTTTGCAATAGCTTAAACTTTTTTTAAGTGCTTAAATTAAGGAGAAGTTGGTAAAAGTGCTTATTAGAGAATTTAGGGCGTGTTTGCAAAAACTGCTTAAAAGAAGAAAAAGTTGAAAAAATAGTGTTCGCAAAATTTATACTGTAGTAGTTTTTTTTTTGTGAGTTATAAGTAAAATGTCAAATCATAACTTATCCGAAATTACAAATATGTCATTAAGTTGGAGAAGTTGTTAAAAATCAACTTAACCAACTTTAACTTATTCAACTTAAATGTAGAGAATTTTTCCGAATTTAAGCTGTTGAAAATACTCAAAAAACAGTTTTTTCTTAAATTAAACTATAAGTTCAATAATTTAAGTTTTGCAAAAACCCACTTAGTAGAGAGTAAATGCATCGAATGTTCCACACTTTTGGGCGTTGCAACCAATTGGGAGAAAAAGAGACTTTTTGAATCTACGAATAGAATCATGCGACGTTTTTGCCGTATGTTGTCGGAAAGTGTTGCTAGTAATTGAAATCGAACGTGCCGTCTGTTGTCGGAAACTGTTGCTAATAATTGAAATCGAACGTGCCCAATCGGATGTGGATTCATCATTCACCTCGATCTATGTGTATACTTGCAAAACCAATACAAATAATGATATAAACAATCCTATTATTGCAACTCTGAAAATTCTTATTTCATGTCGACCTAACTAAACCAAATAATTAGCGTTGAGGAAGATCGGGGCGGGTTGCCACCCTTTTCAAATCGTGCACAAACTCGAATTTCTATTTAACTTTTGAAATTAAATGTTTCACCTAGAGCTGGTCGGTTCCGATTCCTGAAAAGGTGGAATCGGAACTGAACTGTGAACCATATACCCATGGTTCTGATTCTGTTTGCGTTTCGGTTCGAATCGTCGGTTGCCTATGGCCTAAATTGGTGATGCGATATAAGCGATTCATTTTCGAAATTTCAAATCTTAGAATCACTTGTTCTGATTCTATAGTTTCAAAAATTTGGAACCGGAACCGAAACTGAACCGTGAAACCTCGGTAGCCGATTCCTGTTCAGAACTAAACTAGAACCACCAGTTTCGATTCTTTTGGCCAACACTATACTTCTTGAATTAGCCCAAAATTCTACACTTCTATCCATAATTCCGTCCCTTCGTAATCTTGGATTAGCTGCTACTTAAATGAAGTAAAGAATGTACACACAAGGGTATATATTTTCGTATACCATTGTGTGTACATACCACAAAGGTATTAACATGTGTTAAATATGACCTTCTTGATTTAATAAGAAATGTCACATGTCAATACCCTTGTGTTGTGATACATACAAGGGTATACGAAAGTGATACATACAAGTCGCTCCGGCTAGGACTAGGAAGCTAGCCCATTACTCTAGATAAGTTTAGACTCAAATAGGTATAATATATAACACACGCTTATTGTGTTGTTTAATTAAAAAATAACCACTGGCACTAAACTCTATATATGTAAATCGATCTACCATGCAACAGAAGTGAAATGCAAAAACTCTTCCAAAATGCCATCCGAAATCACCCCACCAACTCCAAAATACCTCCAACAAGAAGAAACCCTCTCCCAAGAATTCCAAGATTTCGCCTCCACCCTCCCCAAAGAAAAAGGGTGGCTCACAGCCCACCTCTACCAATACCAAGGCTTCTGGTACCCGGTCCGCCACCTCCACGGCGTCATCTCCACCCAAAAACACTTCCAATCCCAACCAAACGACATCTTCCTCGTCTCCACTCCCAAATCCGGCACCACGTGGCTCAAGGCCATCCTCTTCGCCCTCGTAAACCGGAACAGAAACCCCATAAACAAGAACCACCCTCTCATCACCTCCAACCCACACGACCTCGTACAGTTCTTAGAAATCAAACACTACGTCGATAACCAAATCCCCGACCTCTCTTCTTATTCATCTCCTCGCTTGTTTGCCACTCATCTTCCGTACAATTCACTGCCGGAGTCTATCAAAAGCTCTGCATGCAAGATAGTCTACTTATGCCGAAACCCCAAGGATATTTTCGTCTCTCTATGGCATTTTAGCAACCGGCTGAAGCTGCCGGACGATGAAACGAACTCGATAACGGAGGTTTTCGATAAGTTTTGCCGCGGCGTGAGTTTGTTCGGGCCGTGTTGGGAGCACGCGCTGGGGTATTGGAATGAGAGTTTGAAGAGCGGCGAGATGGTTTTGTTTGTGAGGTTTGAGGATGTGAAGAGGGATCCGGCGGTGGAGCTGCGGCGTATTGCGGATTTCCTGGGATGTCCGTTCTCCGGCGCCGAGGAGGAGGCGGGAGTGGCGGAGGAGATCTTAAAGTTGTGCAGCTTTGATAGTTTGAGCGGGATGGAGGTTAACCGGAGTGGGAAGCTATCGTCCGGCGAGGAGAATAAGGCGTTTTTCCGGCGCGGCATTGTCGGAGATTGGAGGAATTATTTGGACGGCGAGATGGCGGAGAAGTTTGATCGGATTACGGAGGAGAAGTTCCGAGGATCTGGGTTGACGCTTTGACTTTCAAGCATCATCATAAATATGCCACGTGGACGAATAGCAATGGATTCTTGACTTTTGTGTGCTTTTGATTTTTTTTTAAAAATAAAATTTGAGCTTGTAATAAATATTTTAGTAAATGCCCCGGGCGGGTCTATAGTATGACCCAATAGATAGTATTTTAAATTTTAATTGTTCAACCTAAGGTGTTGACCAAAGTCTAAGAAGGCTGGACTGAACATGCCACTTTAGTTTGTTAGCTAGTTAGATCACCCCGGGTCTATTTGGTAGAGCTTTTGTAAATTAATTATTTAAATATGAAATTTGTGTGTTGTACTAAGTATCTTTCTTTAAATTCTTACCTATCTAATAACAATATATTTGCATTTAATAAGATAAGATGTAGGAGCCTATGTATGTAAAAGTTGGACTGAGCTCAAGCCGAGTGTTGCATAAAGCTTTCGCTCATGTGCAATAACCAGCAAATTACACAGGAGAGTTAAACTATCCACCTTTTGATCCACATATAACGTTTCCAGTGTAATTTGAACCCATAATCTTTCGGTTCCGGACCACCCATCTTCACCGCTACGCCATCCCATGGGGACTTAGCTTTCTTATTATATCTATAAGTAAATACATACTTGAAAACATCATATAAGTTTTTCAACGTACGCTATTATTAAATTCAGAATTCGCCCATGATAAAATCAATAGTAATTGTGATAAGTAAATACATTTACTTAAAAATATTGACCAAACTAATAATTGATAACCTTTTGCAAAAAGGATATGGAATCTCCTATCCTTTAATCCGACATTGTGCGTCTCTTTTCCGATAATCCAACCTCCAGAGAAAATTATGATTAGATTATGTTATAATAGACCTGAATTGATGTAATAAAAGTGAATAAGACAGAAATTGAAAGGACCTAATCTTGTGTGATCCTCGTGTTCATTTTTTCAATTCTTTTTCATTAACCACTTTGATGCCGACTGCCGAGTTGACTCAGCCGATTTATTGCTGTGTTCAAAGAACGGATTTGAGATTTGTCCCTTTTATAAAGAAGAATCCCATTATTTATGTTTTTCCAAAGGGACCGAGTTTGCCGATTCTAAGCCCTCTCATGTCCTATTATTAATCATAATTTTATTTTGCTAAAGTAATTATAGCACGACAGATCCAATATTAAAAATTCGAAGGATCGAAATAACATTTTGTCTTAAAAATATAGAGAAAAATCTAAAATTTTGCATAATTTTGGCTGTATCAAATCCGCCAAAGTCTACATGCAGAAATATGCGCATCAGCCCCACCAAGACGTCGAGACCGTTATGTGTGAGCTTGTCACTTATGATTAGTTTAGAGTGGTTAGTCTCCTATGTTGTTTGCAGGCAATAGCAAAAAAATAGATTTACTCATTGTGTACTTCGATAGCGACTCCAAATTACCCTCGTTCTAAAAAATATATACCATCAATAAATTTACAACTTGGCATTGATTGGGCTTTGTTATTGGGCTTATCATAAACAATCAGGCGTTCACAGGCCCTTTGTTATTGGGCTTATTGTAACTATTTAGTTGGTCCATTAAACGTCGACAGGTTTTGGGCCAGCTCTATTTCTTTAGTTTTATTATCATAAATCATGTTATCTATAGATTGGATGTCATTTTATTATTATTTAATATTATGTGAGTTCCGTACGTTTTATTGCCTTTTGAATCCTTTTTCGACCAACAAATCTAAGTAGGCCATAATCATAGGATTCTCCGTCCAACACCATTTCTTTTTAATTTTATTTTGGGTTGATTCGTTATAAAGCAAGCATCATTACAAGGTTTAATGAATGCTTTAGTACGTTAGTTAGGTGGCAATGAAATTGAACAATCACCTTTTTATGTTGGAAGACGCGACGGCGGATCGAGGATCATGAGAGAAGATGCCGAAATTTGAAAATTCGAGGGAAAAAGGGGGCAACGTGTGAAATTTAACTCGGGAGGCAAAATCGAAAAATAAAATAAAAATTACATATAAAATTGAATTTTCACACGAATTCGGGGACAGCTGCAGCTGTGCGCCCCTTCCGAACCACCATTGAGTTGTAATCTTTCTTTTTGTATCAAAATAAAATTTTAGATGTACGTAGTAAATAAATATATGAATTACTTTTTTACTTTCTAATCTGGAGAATTAAAAATAAAAATGAAATTAAATAGGCTGAAAAGTCTTGAGACATGGCACCAACAAACAAGAAAAGAAACTGATCGGTCTTTTCAGGCTTGTAAAGACAATACTCTTTAATAATGGAGCTACGACTTTATAACTTCACATCTAATTACATAAATAATTCGTACAAACTTGAAAAATCTAATGAAGACCAAATATTGAATTGTTGGACCTTCAATTGATATTTGTCTACATTGGCGGATGCAGAGTGTGCGTGAATTCTTATATACTTATTTATTTTTAAAAATTTACTATTCGTTACCGTAAGTTTACGTAAATTATATTTAAAATCTCGCCACTTGTCCGAATTATAAATCTTAGATCCGTATCTTTTGCATACAAAATGCATGGATGAGTCTCAATTGTAGTTGTAGGTGTTGGGGATTAGTTGTTGCCAACCTGCCATGACTAATTGTCATTCAAAGTGGTCGCATGCACGACGCGTTTGTCAACTAGCCTAATTTTTGGATGGCTAAACCACGTCCACGACCATCTATTTATAACTATAATTTCTTGATTTTGCAGAATAAATAACCGAATTTTGGGTTAATGAAAATTCTAATTATATGTAGTTAGACAAATTGAATTGAGTTTTAAATAATTTTTAAGATCTTACTAGGAAGTGAATATTTTTATATTGTTTTTTGTTTTTTGTTTTTGGGTCTATTAGCGAATCTCGAAATTCGGAAATTACGTTGGATTTGGTAAAACAAATGGTAAAAAACAACCTACGCCATAGAAAAGGAATAGGGAATCAGAATCTCTGGAGTCGGTAAGTGAATCTTGCTGGTAAATAACTAAATTACTAATGCCAATCCCATCAAACAGTTCAATATGTAAGACATAATATTTTATGCTATTAATGCTAGGATATTTTTTATTTTCTATAATAAAACGGACAATGTATTTATTATACAAGTATATTCACTATTTTACATGAATCATTGTTATTATTTCTTTATTATATGACTATTTGGTGATAGAATTTAAAGGATTATCACTGGAACATCCAATGTACCTGTACTTCACAGTGATACACACACTCATGAACAAAACACCTCTGACATTTGTGTTTGTATTATAAACTGCTATTACAAGTAAACTATTAAATAACAAAATGAACTAAAACAACAAAAGGAGAAAACCGTCGAGTCGAGGAAGGCCTCTCTCCGCAAGACGAAAAACGCCCCGGTAGTGCTCTCGGTTGTGGCGTTTCGTCCCCTAAAGATGAAACGACGACGTCTCAAGGATTGCGACCGCAGATCTTTGAGCTCCGCGAACAGGACTTTCCGGGGAGGACAGAAGCCGATGGACTTGAGCTAAAGAGTGCCTAAGATGAGCTAAGAGCTAAGAATGGAATGCAAGCTTTGTATGGAAGCTTTGTTGTTGCAAGTGTTGGTGTGATGAAATTAACTGAACACCCGCCTATTTATAAGGCTGCTGTCCCCCAGGTGAAAGGGTGTTGGTAACTCCCCGCCAATTAAGGCATGCGACGTGTCCAGGGGAGTGGAGGAGTGGAGAGATGGAAGGTTGGCTTCCGGATCCTTCCCAAAAGTACTATTTCGGTGTAGCAGTGCAGGCACCACGGAGAGGAATTCGGTGCGGCCGGCCCACCGCACCGCCCGACTCGGCACCCGACCCAAAGACCCGACCCGGCGAACGACCCGACGGACCAATTGCCAAGATCCAAGTCCAAGTCCAAGTCCACGGACACGGACACGGACACGGACCGACCCGGAACGGCACGGGCGCGGGCGCGGTGCGGCGCGCCGCGTGTGAGGTGGTCGGGCGAAAAGGCTCGCGCAAGATGAGCAGTGTGGCCCAAGCCCACCACATGTCACTTAGTTATCTTCTACAATATTGTAGAGACTTAAATACCACACAAAACATTATTCATTAATCGATGTGGGACATGATTAATGTAATAACTCTCCAAAACCTGAATAAGGTAAGTTTCTCCACTTTAGGTAACATATTAGTTTTGTCCCCCAAAACTTCGAGCCACTATTTCTCACTCACCGAAAATCGGAATCGAGAAATTAAGCACACTATAATTATCTACTCGAAACGTAGATCGACGTCATATATCTCAAATCATTAATCGGATAAATATCGAGGCTCGAAAATGCGATCGAAAACGGCTGAATTATGCCCAAGTTAAATTAGCAATAAATGCTAATTAACTTTCCTTAATTTAATATATATATAACTAATATATATATATCCAAACCGATTTTTCCAACAATTTGTGTTTTTTTACATACATATATTATAATTATAATAATATAATGATTTTGCAAATCGTGAGAGAATTGACTTCATGATTTTCTGGAAAAAGGAAATTCCGAATCTTTACTTTAGCGACATTAAAGCTGCTCTAAACGTTTCTTCACCCATTTCCCAATCCTTTTTGTATCAACATTGGGCACCCTCACTCAAAACACAATCTTCATTCCTCATCGAAGATCACAAGTTCGAATCACACTAATTTTGCCCGTAAAAACTTACTTCTCACATTGTCTATACATTTGGATAATTGGTTATACGTATTATTAAATTAATAATTATTGTCTATCCAATTAATAGAAATGTCTCGATCAATAATTGATATGCAAATCTTCCTCGTTCTCGGCTAATCGAACATCAATAAAAACCACAAACGTATTCGGAAAAATTGTTGGAATTTGTATAAGTGGGGGCGATTGTCTTTATCAACCCCATGAAAAAAAGATACGTCTATGATGGAATCATATGTTTTCTAGTAGTTGCTCATCATCTTCTACTTGATCCTCCAATTCCTGCATATCTCCACATTTGGACCACTATTCTCTTGCCCTAAATGCCTGCTCACGAGGGGCTGACCTTTTCCCTTTTGTCCCCCCACCCTCTAAAAAGTCCTTTGTTTTTTTATTTAATATAAAGGTTCTAAATTAAATAATATTGTTGATTTACATTAAAATGCTAATCTTGAACTAAGATACCGAATTCTAACTTTAGTTAAATATTAGTAATTGGTTCCGAAGTACTAATTAGACTACTAGGTAAGATTTTGTCGACACAATTAATTAATACTAATAGACTATTAGGACCTAAACGAGTACCATCATCTACTGCTGTGTAATTGATAATAAATTAATAATGCAAGTTATTTTGCCCATTTATGCGGCTGATACGAGGGAGATGGTTACCGCTCTAATCCCAAATTTTTTGTATGTTTTTGAAAAATAATTATTTCATTTTCTCTAATTAAAATGCAGATTTCTCCTCTTATTAATTACCCGTCCCATTTATATTAACTCATTTTCCATTTCCCTTTTCAAAAAAAATTAAAAAAAAAATACTACATTCTCTCATTTTTTTTATTATTTATCTCAACTACTTTATCATCCACTCTCTCACCATCTCACTCATCTTCTCTCTCTTATTTTATCACTTACTCTACTATCTTATTTCCCATACCGAAAAGATAAGTGGCCAATATAAATAGGACGGAGTGAGTATTTCTTAATCCTGGTTCCATCTGACAACTATGTATAAATAAATGCAGATTAATTATATTTTTCGTATTTATACTAACAAATAGAAATTAAAGCATAGATGTGATATTTCGCGTAATGTTGCAATAACAGCTTGTACATTTATTACCAAACAAATATTTAGGTACAAGCCGACAAGGGCAGTTTCATGCACTGCAACAAGAAAGGGTAAAATGGTAACTACCCTGCCTAACATCATTTCCCATTAGGGCCATAACGCAATTACTTGGCTTCAAATATACTCCTAGTTGTAACGTAAACATGATTATGGAGATCAATGGCCCAAAATTAATACTCCCTCTACTCGATTTGTCTTATTTCTTTTCAGCACGAAAATTAAAATGAATGAGTGATTATGTGTAGATGAGTGGTGATTTTGTGTAAATAGATAGACCAAAAAATAAATAAAATGGTAGGTTGTGTAGTAATTATTTTCCTTTTGTGAAAACAAGACAAATCGGGTGGGATGGTTTGAAAAGGAAAATAAGACAAGTCGGGCGGGACGGACGGAGGGAGTAGTATATTTTTGTATTTTCATTAATTTCCGAAGACATAGCAATTCATTAGTGGTCAATTAAAATATTTAAAATATATTGAGTATAGTAATCTTTTTTTACTTCCTCTATCCCATAGAAAGTGTCTTCTTTCTATGGGGCACGTAGATTAAGAAATTTATATTTATGGTGTATATTGTTTGATTTTTAGGTAATTAATTTTGTGCCACACATTTTTATGAGAGGTTACTTTGATGCTTGGGGGCGAGCACTGCTCTTCCCTTCCCAGCTCGTGACACCTGACAAATTTATTTGAATGCTTTTTTTCTTATTGTTATTTATTTGTTGCTTTTGTTTATTTATTTTTTTTACTTTTCTTTTTCTTTAACGATTTTACACTGAATCAATTAATATTTTTTCGTTCACATTGAAAATATATGTTCTGAAGCAATTAGTTAATAAATATCAAAGTCGTTATGAATTTTTCAACATGTATAAAATCAAACAAAAAACACTCATTTCTAGCAAGGTGTGAAAGAACAGAATTTTCAATAATTTAAGACAACCACAAAGCTCAAATTTTCAACAAGATACAAAAATTATGACAACCCCAAACGAAATTGGACGAATTTTCAAAATTAAAACTTTAAAAAGAGAACAAAAAATTATGATCAATATATACTTTTTTTAAAATAAAAAATAAATAAAGTGAAAAATATTTCACAAAAAGCTTTTGAAAAAATTTGCCAAGTGTCACAAGCTGAGGAGGGAGGAGCAGTGCTCGCCCCCCAGCATCAAAGTAACCAACGCGGATCTTCTGTCCCAAAATGAGAGGAACACTTGGTGGCCCACCAATCACGCATCGCCACGCGTGCATTAGTGGGCCCCACTCAATTAAATTAATATTTGATTTTAAAAAAGGTGGCCCCCCCACCAATGACGCGTGGCGGGCGTGATTGGTGGGCCAACCGAGGGTGCCAACTCAAAATGGTAGATGATCTTCTACGCCCAGCAAGATCATATAAGCCCATACACATTATGCTAGTTAAAGCACCAACCCACCACCAATCACGTGACCGCCCTCCCCGCGTGCATGGTGGGCCCCTCCTTTTTATAATTTTTTTTTTTTTATAAAAAATTAAATTCAACCTCCCCCCTCCCTCGCCCCTTTTTCCCCAACCCATATGGGCCCTCGTTGCTTTTGGCCAAAGTAACCCTATGAGATGGATGAAGTAAATAAATTTTATTGATAGGGCAAAGAGGAGGAGAAAGCAGATTTTGGCGTCAGAAAATCTCCGGATTACCCCCTCAAGCAATATCATCTGACGTGGACATGTGGGCCAGTCAGCTGACTCTTCCAAATTCTGAAGAGGCGTACGTTTATAATTTAAAAAAGAATTAAAAAGGGATATAATAAATAAAGTAAAAGAATATTTGTTGGGGCCCCGCCGGCCCATACTTGGCCCATTTCATGAGAAAAACAAAAATTCATAAATAAGATTTCAACAATAAAAAATCAGATGCTGGTATCAGAAGCGGGCAGATGTCACGTGCGTCGGTGTGATTCCCCATGAGCATTAAATTTTATATTATTTTTCTAATTTTAGTTCTGATTTTGATGTTTATTATAATTGTTTGGGGTTATCATTTTGACGGGTGACTAGGTTGTGAATCTGAAATGACTAGTGTCATTGTACTTCTTAGACTTATTAGGTTGTGAATTTGTTCGGCCGGGTGTTTCAAATTTTTTTCTTCCAGGCAGATGATTCCATCGGTCCTCCATCGGTCCTCCGTCGGATAAAGATAAAATAATTATTTTTGTATTTATTTTAGTTATAAGCTACATTTATTTTTTATTTATACTATTTGACTAATAGTAGAAATGCATCGATTATATTTATATACATCTTTCCCTCAACTCTCATTTCTATATTGTTTTCAAGTATTTTCGTGATATAAAACATAAAATATAGTGAGAGCACTAAAATATTTTCTTGTTTCATATGTTATAAGTCACGATTGAGTCATGATCATTAACAATGAAAAAAATTATTGAATGTGTGGTATGTTAGAATATCCGACCGATCTCCATTGCAAAGTCACGATCGTTAAAAAAGTTCGAGTGAGTTAGATCAATTTTCAACATTTATTGACAGTAAATTTGATAGCTCAACCAAACTTTGAGTATAATTATATTTTTGTCTATAATAAAAAATATTATACTTACAAAAGAATATATCATCCTAATGACGGTGATTTTATGCCATATTTATATGAGATAAATTATTATCATTAAAAGGGATAAAAGTTACAGAAATGAAACGGTGAAAAAGTCGAATAAGTTCGTATGAGATGGAGTCTCATTATCTCAGCTCTAAAATAACAGTAAGAACCTAATTAACTGATTAGGTGAATAGGTCTGCACGTGGTAACAAATGAGGAATCTATTTGGTTTAATTATGAAAATATAATGCATTTGTCTATGTATACATATCCAGTTTAATGAACATTTTAGATTATTTAATTATTATCTTCATCATTTCAATGCATAAATATTATATTTATGGGCACATTTGACATCTCGTGCTTTTCTATCTTCTTTAAACATTTAAGAGAATAAATGAATAAATAACTTTTAACTTTTTTTTCACAATTTAATGGTTTTAAAGAAGATAGCTCCCATTTCAGTTGAGCATATGCTTTAATAATTAAATTTAATAGCTAGCATTAATATGTCCAACAATTTGCTATTACCGTGCAAATTGGCCATTTGACCTCGCTGCCTATGGGAGAGAGAAGAGAGAGGGGGGGGGAGAGAGAGAGAGAGAGGTGGCGTTGGCGTGTGGAAAGCAATATGAGGTGCGTTCCTCAAATATGAAGCTGATTTGTAAAACACTTTTGATGTAATATATTGTGAAAACGGGAAACAATTCGACAAATTTGTGCAACAAATACTTTTCCTAAGTGGGTTCCATAACGTGACAATTTCCCAGAATTTCGGCTTTCTGTCTCCTAATTAACCAATTAGTTTCTTTCTGGATGCTATATATGAACTACATATTAATTACACCCTTCTTGTTTTTGATTGAACTAAAAAATATTTAATAATACAAAAAATAAGGAGCGGATCAAGATTAAAAATTATGGGACAAAAACTCTATAATTTCGTAAGAAGAGAGCGGATTTTGAATAAATTTTTAAAAATATAATATTAAAAACTTAGGATTATGCACGATTTTGGTGGGACTGATCCGTCCATCTTCATTAATCCACCCATGCAAACGGCCCTTTAATCTCTAATATGCTTTATAATTGATATTGCATATGAGTTTATATATAATAGTTCATGAATTGAATAAGAAAGAAGAAAAACCACATTGCTCAAAGTAATCTAATAAATTATGAGCACTTGACACTATATTCTCAAGATTCATCAAAGGAGAAAAGAACAAATTAAACCCATAACTTTAAAAATCAAGAACACAACTAAAAGTGGTAGTCGCATAGACATACCACATCAAGGTTCTTTTCAAAATTTTCAAATCTATTTCGAATTAAACACCATCCGTACGTATTGGCCACTTAACTCCTATGGACACTTTCAAAATAAATTTATATCTGAATTTCCCCAAAAAAATGTACGCAAAAAAAAAAAAAAAAAAAAGGGTTGCGAGAACAATATTGAATTTGATACTTTTACGTATCCTTAAACCAAAGTGTGTGTGTGTGTGTGCCGTGTTTTGAGGATGTTGGTGCAGCTTAGATGGGATGGAGACAACATAGTTTTATTGGTTTGGTTTGGTCCTAATTATTAAAGACAAAAATAAAATAAAATTGGATAAATAGGCAAAATGTATTTAAAGTAAATAAATGTTGGATTAAAGAAAAACCCTAAAAGTGGGAGGCAGAAAATATGGAAGGTGGCAGGAGGAGCATGTGGGATAGGCATGAACCCACCAACATGGTAGCGCAAGACATGCACCACAATCTTTATTTTGACCATCATTTTTTTATTATATAAAACAAATATATAGTATATACAATATTTTGCCTGCCTCACCATGTGGGGGCACTTAATTCAGTCAAAATTAGGGTTTGGGCCATTTAGATTCTTCAATGTGGCGACTGCTGTTCATTAATTTCTTTGGGAAAATCAAGTGTCATATTTTGCATTTATGTTGCAAGGAATTTTGTTTATAACATACATTCACATGTGTATATGGGAATATAAAATTAAGAGCGGAATCTGCAATTTTGGAAAGTTGATATATAAAAGAAAATGTATGATGCAATCCTACACGATGTGGGAAAGTCACTTCGAAATTAAGGCAGTGGATCCATGTTTAAAAATTAAGAAATTGAAATATGTAATTTGAATTAAAGGAGAAAATCCGAAATTTTTACGGAGTAAAATGTGTAATTTGAAAGAGAGATTACAAGAAATCAAATGTCATATTTTGCATTTATGTTGCAAGTTTTTTTTTTATAACATATATTCGCATGTCCATATGAGAATATTAAATTAATTCTCGAAATTTGCAATTTCGATAAGTTTACAAATTTTATTATAAAATATAAGAAAAAAAAATGATGCAGACCATTTGAAGCGCATAGGTCCCCTACACGCAGTGGCAAAGTCAGTTCGGAACTAAGGCAAGGGGGATACATGTTTAAAAATTTGGAAATCTAATTCTATAAATTAAAAGGAGAAATCATGCAATTTATATTGGACAAAATATGCAATTTAAAGGGGGAGTAAGAAATATTTAGAAAGATATATATGAAATCCGAGAAATCTAGAATTGTCACGATTCATGGAAAATTGTAAATTACCTCTAAAATTTTATATATTTCTTATTATTTTATATGAAGAACATAAGAAAAAAAACTTAATAAAGTGAAATTAACTACTGTTTCTTTTGGAGAGTGTCGGAGTTCGATTTAGCTAAATACATTTTGCATTATGCTTTTGAGTAATAGTAGTATTCCCTCGGTCCCAATATTTATGTCCCATAAAGATTTGACAAAGAGATCTATCTATTTAAATGATTATGAACCACTCATTTTTATTGATTTTTGATATAAAATATAAATAATGAGATATAAATAATGGGATGGAGGAGTATTAGTTTTGTAAAGAAAATTAAAATTATAAATATGCTTCACTTCTGACTTGTATCGAGAATTGTTGAGATGTGATAATTTTAAAAAAGTACTCCCTCCGTCCCATTTGAAATGACCTGTTTTACTTTTCGGGACGTCCCATTTGAAACGATCCGTTTCCTAAAAAGGAAATAACTTCCTCATATTTTATCATTTCTCTCACCTACTTTATCTACTCTCATTATATTAATCATTTTTTCTCTCATACTTTATTATCTACTTTCTCACTATCACACTCATATTTTCTCTCTTACTTTATCATTTACTCATCTCTCATACTTTATCATTTACTCATCTCTCATACTTTATCTTCAACTTTCTTAATTATCGTGCCCATTTGAAACGGATCGTTTCAAACTGGACGGAAGGAGTATATTACAATAATGAATATTACCGGTCGAAACGGAATTCATTAGTAGGTGTGCTGTAAATAGGCCACCATTGTTGTTGTAGTGTTAATAATTACAGTCCAGCAATTGAATAGACATGGTAAAAAACCGTTACACTTGTAATTTTAAATACTCCTTTCTTGTCTCTCCCTAAAACTCGGAGTTTTCCCAATCCCCACTGTTTATCACGTGGCCACCGTAAAAAGAAAAGTTACCTACTCCTAATTCTTTTTTAAATTCCATAATAAATATCCCTTTTATTTTATTCACACCCATACAATTTCGGATGGTAGGTATAACGAAATCGTACTCAATTTCGTATATTTAATGTATTTTTTTTAAAAAATTATGATTTTATTTCTTATAGCTTAATAATAAAAGTTACATTCCCTTCTCTTCATTTTATTAATTAAATTTCATTGCTTTTGGACACAAAAATTTAGAAAGTGAGTAGAAAAGAAAATGTGTGGTGTAAAAATATAAAATGGTGGAGTCCATTTATTTAGAGTAATTATGATCCACTCATTTCTTTTTATTTATGGAATATAACTTGTTTAGTAAGACACCCGAAATAAAAAATAAGACATGATTAGTGAAACGGAAGAAGTGCTAAAATCCTAAAATTTATAGGGAGCGCATTTTATCAGGCGTCCCGAAATGGACCGAGCAAAGAGGGCCCACTACTAAAATACGCCGCATAGCATTACCAGTATATTCATTCGACAAGACAAGCCCCAAAGGCCAACCCCCTCCGTCGTTTGTTGTGAAATTTTCGTCTTTTTTATAATATTCGAGAAATAGTGAGGTCTGGAATTCGAAGGCCAACTGAAAAACAGAAAGCCCCATCAACTTAACCTGCTATATATATATATATATCAATACTACACAACTGCCGCAGCCATATTTTACACAGAGTGACAGGTGTAAGTGCGTGTATTCTCGTTTAATCTCGGAGAAACAAACCAACCTCTGTCCGAATTTGATTCACGCATTGTTTTCTTGCACGTTCAAGATTGTTTTTTTACCCTTTCGAGCTTGTACTGAAACCGCGTTGCGTCGAGAGTATCAAGGATTGTATTGACAGCACAGTTGAGGATTTTTCGAGAATTTTAATGGGTATGTGAAATCTTTTGAAATTCTAAACTTATTCATATTTTTGTATTTCTTGGTGAATTCTACCTATATTTTCCACTTCTCCCTTTCTCTCTCCCCCTGGGCCTATATTTTTTTTTTCTTCCGGGTGCTGTTTGTTGATTCCTTTTACGGTCTCTTGGGACTTGGTTGTTACTACATGTACTTTATGTAATTTGTGTGTGTCAACTTTTCTTGATAAATTCTCGTTGTTTCCAGCCTGTAATTTGCTATGATATCTGTGCTTGTATCTCACACCTTCTACTGTGTGTTTCTTTTTGAAATTCTGTGTGCGTGTGTGTTTGCCAGAGCCCCACCGGCCCACACCCCACATACGGAGGAGAGAAGCTACAATTCTTTCTTGAGTGTTTTTTTAATAAGGGTGGTTCTAGATTTCTTTCTACTCCCTCCCAAATCTAATGATTTTTCTATTTTCAAGTTTTCTATTGGTTTGAGCATCTTCTCTCTGATTGGCGGTGGTGATTCTGTGTTCTTTCGAATTCTCTGTTTCTTTATTGGAAGGGGGGGAGGAAGGATCAAATCTTGGCTTTGACTGAACTTGCCTTGCATTTCTTGTGCCTACAGAAACTTCAGTCAGTTTCTCAGACGACATGGATGATGAATACGAGAAGCTCATTAGGAGAATGAATCCTCCAAGGTATGTTTCTCTCTCTGATCTAAGATTCACATCTACTTTGATTCAGTTTTGTTCTGTTTCTTGACATTTTATACCTATTGCCAGAGTTGTGATTGATAATGAATCTTGCAAGAACGCCACTGTGATTCAAGTATGTGTTTTGATCTTGTTTATCCTCACTTCTTGATTTGTAGACTCCGAGGTTTTCCCTTGCTAATTGGATAATGTCTTTGCAGGTGGATAGTGCTAACAAACAAGGCATTCTTCTTGAAGTTGTGCAAGTCCTCACCGACCTCAATTTGATGATAACCAAAGCTTACATATCCTCTGATGGAGGATGGTTCATGGATGGTAAACATATTTCTCCCTCTCAAACAAATTTCCCCTTTTGGAGATGGATAAAAATATTGATGTTTCCAACTTCTCTTTCTTTAGTGTTCAATGTGACTGATAATGATGGGAACAAGATAACCGATGAAGGGATTCTTGACTACATTCAGAAGGTTAGTTTTGCTTCTTGTGAAAATCTTGAAATAACCAGTCCAGATTGATGGTTTCTTGATTTCATTTCAGTCACTCGGTCCGGACTCTTGCTTCGCATCTTCCATGAGAAGATCGGTCGGGGTGAAATCGGGTACGAACCACACATCGTTCGAGTTAATCGGGAGCGATAGACCCGGCCTCCTCTCCGAAGTAAGTGCCGTTCTCACTAACCAGAAGTGCAATGTGGTGAACGCTGAGGTGTGGACTCACAACACCCGAGCTGCAGCGGTGATGCAAGTAACCGATGAGGAAACGGGCGGAGCCATTCTTGACCTGGAGAAGCTCTCCCTAGTCAAGCGCCTCCTATGCAACGTGCTCAAAGGCAGCAACAAGACGAGGGAAGCGAAAACCGTCGTCTCCCAAGGAGCGACTCACACGGAGAGACGCCTCCACCAGATGATGTTCGATGATAGAGACTACGAGCGGATGGGTCAGGATTCGACCTCATCGGATGATAAGGATAGGCCGAACGTCAACGTTGTTAATTGGCACGATAGGGACTACTCCGTTGTCACGATTCGGTGCAAGGATCGGCCGAAACTCCTGTTTGATATTGTTTGCACTTTGACTGATATGCAGTATGTTGTTTTCCATGGCAATGTTGATGCTGAGGGTCAAGAAGCCCATCAGGTATACAATTCTAGCTTCTTCATGAATATGAAGACAAAGATTCTGTTTTCTTAACTTGTGTCTGAAAATTGATATGTAGGAATACTGCATTAGGCATATTGATGGCTCCCCAGTCAAATCTGATGCAGAGAGACAAAGAGTCGTTCATTGCCTTGAAGCAGCCATTCAAAGAAGAGTTTCTGAAGTAAGAAAATTATAACTATCTAAAATATCACATGTTTGCTATGGTAATAATTTGGTGTTTGATGATTAGGGTTTGAAGCTAGAGCTCTGCACTTCAGACAGAGTTGGCCTTCTCTCCGATGTTACTAGAATCTTCCGAGAAAACAGCCTAAGTGTAACAAGAGCAGAAGTGAGTACAAGAGCAGGCAAAGCTCTCAACACCTTCTACGTTCGAGATTCATCCGGATCTCCGGTCGATCCGAAGACCATAGATTCCATCAGGCAAACAATAGGGCAAACCATCCTAAGAGTGAAGGCAAGCCCCCAAGAATCCAACCAAGATTCTCCCACAAGATTCCTCTTCGGTGGCCTCTTCAAGTCAAGATCCTTTTGCAACTTCGGCTTGGTTAGATCCTACTCATGAATCTATCTACATTTTATCGTCTAACCATGGTGCTTAGGAAGGGATCCAACCCAAGTTGTTTCAACCTAAAAAGCATTGTACATAACTCTATGCAATCACTAGTTATTACATAAGATGTAATCCTCTTGCCGTTGTAACGTCAAGATTTCGAATTGACTCGGATTTTCTTTATATTTTTTGCATACGGGATCTTCTAATTCTATAATCGAAATTTCGTGCAGTGGGGCCGGCGGCTTCAAAATATTTCAACATGATTATTGTTTAGAAAGACTCACCAAGACTTGAGGAGCAATACAATATACAGATGAATTTGAGAAAATGACAAGTGCTTAGATTATATATATTTGGCCGGTGAATCCTTAGTGGTTTTCGTGCGTGGATTGAACTGCCCGGTTTGGATATACTTAAAACTTGTGGAAATTTCTTGGAAGCTTCCTCTTTAGATTATATGATTGGCGATCTTTCTTCAAGTTGGTTGCTTTAGGATCATACCATTCCTTAGCCGGAAAGATATAGAGCAATATGTCCCATGGGATGGCGTAGTGGTGAAGATGGATGGTTAAGGACCGAAAGGTCATGAGTTTAATTCCTACTGGACACCCTATGTGTGTCTCCTATTGCACAGGAGCGAGATTTATCATGTGAAAAAAAAGATATGGAGCAATATATCAAAATATACAAATTCTATAAATTAATGTATAGTTGGGTAATAATTGATAAAGAATTAAGAAAAATCAAACTACCAAGACTGAGGAATTGTTTACTTTAGTGTACTTGTCAAAGTTAGTTCATTTCAAAAGGTGTAGGTTGAACCCTATATTGAAAAACCCAAACACTAGTAGCTAGATTAGAGTAGAAAATAGGAACACTTGTCATTCTCATTTTTCTTATTTGATCATAGAGATGAAGACTTATTATAAATGCAGAAATTTGAACTATTATCTCGTGTACAAAAAGGGTTTCTCCGCCGAATTGGTTAGTAGTGGTAGTGTTACTGTTCTGGTTCGACGAGAGTCATCTACAGTCATTTTTGGATATGTACACTATATAAATATATTCTCCATGGGTATGGATATGTGGGAAGACATAGTTATGTAGTAAAGTGAGAAGTATGTATATTCATAATATATTTTATACATATTCTTTATTTTTATAAAGCATATATTTTGTATTTTTTATATTTTTGCCCTTATACATAAAATATATAAGGAATATGCAAAATGAATATTTCAGAGTATATTTAATCTAAACCATAGAAAAATGAAATCAAGGATGCAAATTTCTTCTTATTTCTTATTTTAAGAAGACTTCATATATGATTCATTCTCTATTCTCCATATATAATAATTTATAAACTATGTGGAATTGATCCATTGATAAATATTTTGAAGTTGTGTTCTAGGGATAATTTTTTTTTGGCCCATTATATTGGCACCCGATTCATTTTGGTCCGTTATTTTGGTTGAGTCCAATTTTATTCCGTTAATGTGATAAATTGACCATTTTTAGTCCGTTTTGCAAAATTTGCCAAATTTGTCCAATTTTAGTCCGCTGAGTTAATAAAAAAAATTTAAAATAGATTTTTAATATTAGAATATATTTGTTATATCAATTTTCATCTTTTTATATTATAAATGTCCAGTTTTAACCCATTATGTTAAAAAAAAGGGGTTGATTATTTTTTTATATTTATTATGTTAGAATTTTTTTAATTATTCGGGTCTATCTTCGAGCAAGATTTTCTAAAATTATTCGACAAACAACATAAGCAAAATAGAAAATTCGACCCGGAGATAGACCGGAATAATTAAGAAAATCTAAAAAATACATATTAAGAAAAATAATCAACCTCATTTTTGGATCTTTTTTAAACGTAATAGGTTAAAGTTGGACATTTATAATATAAAGAGATGAAAATTGATATTACAAATATATTATAATATTAAAAATAAGATTTTTAATTTTTTTTATTTACATAACGGACCAAAATTGGACAAATTTGGCCAATTTTGTGAAACGGACTAAAAATGGACAATTTGCCAAATTAACGGACTAAAATTGAACTCGACCAAAATAATGGATCAAAGTGAATCGGGCGCCAAGATAACTGCCCAAAAATGATTTTTTCCCGGTTACTCTACTCAAAGAAAATTAGATGCCACTTTTTGTTTGACCAAGACTTGGTGAAAGGGATATATTTGTATTAAAAAAAATCCAAATTGAAAAACACAAACAAAAGAAGCTTAGGAAGGATGTGGAAAGTAGGTTTGCTTGGGCTAAAAGGGGTTTCTTTCTGCAGCCCAATGGGCCCCTTTCCACTAGTCAACATCTCAATTATTACTACTTTATCATTATTGATTCAGATGGGCGGGTGGGGGTGGGGGTGGGGGTGGGGATGGGGGTGGGTTTGGGGGGGGGGGACTGCCACGTGGTTAGATCTGATTCCATCTCAGAAGCACACCTAATTGGATAAATACATCAAATTCAAGTTTTTAAAAAGAAAATAATAAATAAATAGATTTATTGCATTTTTCTTTTTGTTTCTCAAAATTGATGCTTACAGTCTAAGATGTTTATTTCCTTTTAAGAATATTGATTACAAAAGCATTGGCATGTGCATGTGGTTGCTTTGGGAATCTGCCACGGCAATCTCTAGATTTCATCAACATAATAAAAAACTCAATGATTCCCTGCTCACATGAATGCAGTAAAAATATTAGAATCAACTTCATCTCCAATGGCAGATTAAGTAAACACACATTCAAAAATACTAATTCTCCACACTTTAGGCAATGGGGCCATACACAGCCTGGACCATGTTCCAACCACATTCATCATAACACACTCATTGCCATCCCAAACTCACTCGAACAACTTCCAACACTCTCTCTTTATCCACAAAATATGGAAAGTCTTGATACTGATCAGTTTCCTGGCTTCCAAACCTTAGCTCCAAATGGATTCATGCCTGAAAGAAAGCCTCCTTTGAGCCGGCTGCAACGGCGGGCCCCTTGCCCTTTGCAGCTCAAGCCAGACACTTCTGCAATGGGATCTAAGGAAGCGTCATCTTCATCAGGAGGAGGAGGAGGAGGAGGAGGAGGAGCATCTGCAGTTTCGTATTATTCGAGTAAAGATCCAATCCCTCTACTCTCTCCTCTTGTGTTGCCTTCCATGCTTGAGCCTCAAGTGATCCATCACTAAACAATATTGATGTATATTTATGTTTTTGTCAACTTATATCATGGTGAATCTTGCATGTGTAAATTGGACAAACTAGTACCATAAAGACAGTCTTATATGTCGTGTTATTCATACATATAACATACTGCATCACCTACTTACTAATGTTGTAATAATATACTTTAGTGTTGTAATGGTTGGAGTATGATCTGCACACCACGTTGGGGCTGTGTGGTGATGACACTAATAGGGAAGTGAACATAATTTGGAGAGAGTGTAAACTTGTAACTTTGGAGGATCATTGAAAGTGCAATCTTGACTTCATTGCTAGCAAAGTTTAATCCGACGCATGTTCTTGGGCCGTATCCGAAAGGGATGAAGGCCAAGGGGTTGTTCTTAGTAGCTGCAGCCACCCCTTCTGAAAATCTCTCTGGTTTGAATAGATGTGCATCTTTCCCCCAAATTTCTTGATTCCTATGTAATGCTAGAGGTGGGATATGGTACTCCATATGGGCCGGAAATTCGTATTTTCCGAGCCTCACTTTCCTGATCCCTCTCCTTACTATGCTTGCTGCAGGGGAATAGAGCCTTAGTGTCTCATAAATGATCATGCTTACCTGATCAAATTCCAAACAAATTAGTATAAAAACAAAGTTATGTGTAGATTGTAAGTTGTAATTTGTAATAGTTCTTTGTATGGATTTGCTTACTGTTTTCAATCTAGGAAGGCCTACAGCAGTAGGACTGTGCTGTCCAAAAAGCTCCACCACTTCTTGCCTTGCCTTTTCTTGCCAATCTGTATGGATTGCCAAGAGGAGGAATATCCAAGAGAGTAAGCTGGTTGTAGTCTCATGTCCTGCTAAGAAAAACACCTTGCATTCGTCGATCACATCGTCTACTGAGATCCTATTAAGCTTGTCTGCATCATGATGAACTCTCAGCAATGCACCAAGAAAATCACTCCCATAACTCTCTGCTTGTCCACTTAACACAGTCTCTTCTCTTCTCCTCACTATCGCCATTGTTGAATCGCGGAGAGACTTCTCCATCTTGTCCGATTCCAAATCGTCTTTAGTCCTCCAAATCTTCCTGCAGCAAGAACCCTTGAATCAGAAAATGATATGCATAGATTGTGGAGAATGATGGTGTGTGGAAGTTACTCGAAAGGTCGAATCTTGTAAGCATTCTTGATCAACGTGAAGCCCAGCTTTGACAGCATGTCAAAGATGTTCTTCCCTTCTTTGTAACTGCTCCCAAATGCTGTTCTTGAGATCACTTCTGAACTCATAAGCTTGAATTCTTGAAACACATCTACTTCCTTCCCTTCATACTGTCTCCAGTTCTGCAGCATGGTTTCGACGCTTGCAATCATGGCTGGAATCATCTCCTGCACAAGTACTAAACATGATCCTCTCTGATGCTTTCTCAATCCCATGATAGAAAGTTCTAGAAAGGAATCACTCACCTTCAAACTTTCTGCATAGAATGCATGGTTTGCAAGCTTCCTTAGCTTCAACCATTTAGTCCCTTCAGCCATAATAAGCCCATCTCCTAATAGCTTCTTCACATTACCTTTACTTTTGGTTTTGAGGAAAATTCCTTCCTTGTTTGTTAGTATTTCTTTAGCTATTTCTGGTTCAGTGATCACCATATGGGGTTGAGGGCCAATCCAAGTAACAAAATTATTCCCTAAAAAGCAGATAAACATGATTAACTAAGACTGATAAAAACCACCAAATTTGATTAGTTATAGTTACCATAAATCTTCATCCATTGATAAAACTGAGGCTGGATTTTGGAGAATATATCATGTGACAACTCCATAGGACCCTTCATTGCTTCATGTCTTAACATCATGCTCTCTTTAGTACTTCCATGAATAATTTTATACGACGGGCCAGTAATCCCCTGCATACGCATCATGTTCTGCACGCGAAATGGGATCCATATTGCTTTGTAGATGAATCTGATCAGCACAAGGCTGATCAGACACAGCAAGAATGAGATGATCATGGTGGTGGAATGAGCAGTGATTGAGCCGAAAACATCGTATTTAATGACGTATGAGCTGGCCTAGGTTATTCGAATGGTGATGAAAACAACACAGCCGAACAATGTAAGAAAGTGACAATAATATTCTCTAGGAAAAACAGATCACAATTCTGTCTCTACTAATTAGGCCAAGGAGAAAACATTCTACTTCCTATAAATGCAGTTTCACAAACTATATGACAAAACATATCTAATTACTTGATCTTGTCATTAACAACAAATCTACATAAGTTCATTAAGAATGATCTGGACCCCATGTTGAGGACTAACAGTAAGAAGCTGTACAGGCCGGCGCATGAACATAATTCTTCGAAGGGTTAACTTGTACCGCTGCAAAATCATCGATATAACAACCTTAGCTTCATTATAAGCAAAGCTCAACCCCACACAAGCTCTAGCACCTGCACCAAATGGGAGGAAGGCCATGGGGTTCCCCTTTGTAGCCTTACCCACACCATCAGCAAACCTCTCCGGCCTAAACTCATATGCGTCTTCTCCCCACACTTCAACATTTCTATGCAGGGCTAGAATAGGAACATGCACATTCACATTTGCAGGCAGTTTGTAGCTTCCTAATTTTGTATCATGCTCCACTTTCCGGATAAGTGCGAGCACCGGGCTGTACAATCTCAACTCCTCGTTCAAAATCATCGTTAACTGCAGCATCAGAGTATCAAAAATAAGTAACTAAAACCTTGAGATTGGATTTACTCATTTACAAATTTATAAATTTACATACAATTTTGAGCTTTGAAAGGCCTTGCGCAGATGGTTTTTCGGGTCCGAAGAAGTGAAGAATTTCCTCCCTTGCCTTTTCTTGCCAGTGGGGATTGATGGAGAGGAGAAGAGCAGTCAATGAAAGCAAGCTGGTGGTGGTTTCATGCCCGGCTATGTAAAACACCTTGCATTCATCAACTATGTCATCTAAAGAGATCCTCACCGTTGGATGGTTGAGATGATGATTGATGATCAAGAAGATCATATATACTTGAGGCCTATGAGTTTTATCTTGAATGCGTTTGTGGTGATGAGAACTGATAGCTTCGTCATAATCTCGAAGATGTTCTTCCCTTCGATGTAGCTGCTACCAAACGCTGTTCTTGATATAGTCTCGGATGTCATGAGTTTTTCTTTGTGTATGTTTATTTCTTGGCCAACACTGCCTTCCCATCTCTCTAACATGCAATCCACACTCGCCACCACTGCAGGAATCATGTCCTAATTAACAACATGTTATTCGTTTAATGTAATTATTAGATAAAACACAAAAAATTAGTCCCTACCCACTTGAAACTACGTCGATTCGATTGCATGTCTAAAGTACCTTTAAAATTCCTGATTGAATAGTGGGTATTTTTTTGCAATTAAAGAAATAAAAGCTAGTTTGACGTAGTTTCAAGTTAACGCGGAGTAATTTTTTTTAAATTTTTTTTACCCATATAAGCAACTGTAAAGGAGAAGTAAAAACAAAGATTGCACCTTCAAGCTGTCTCCATGAAAAGCATGACTAGCAGTTCTTCTTACTTTAGACCATTTTTTACCATCAGCAACAACAAGCCCATCTCCCAAAAGCCTCTTGACATAATCAATAGGCTTCATTTTCTTGAACACTCCTCCCTTATTCGTTAGTAATTCCTTAACCTCATGAGGCTCCTATTACAAAATTCAAGAATCACATAATTAAACACACAAATCTTGCTGTAATGAAAATCAGAGAAGCTAAGATTGGATATAACATATAATTACCGTATAACTTCATCCATGCACTCAAATGAGGAAAGATTGCAGGGAAATGATCATGATGGGAAATGATCAAATGATAATGGACACAAATTGTGTTTATTATTAGAATTGTAGCGTGTGTTTAAAGTTAATCGAATAACAAAAACATAAAAATAATGGTTATAAAAATATTTACTATAATATGAGCAAGTATATATGGGAACCACCAATTTTATTGAGTAAAGTGTTAGAAAGTAATGTAGACCTATCTTTTTAAATTGTGTTAAAGAGCATCTCCAACGGTGCACTACATGTGGCGTTTTTTAGGATTGTAGCGTGAGTTACACTATTCTAAAGTATTTGAACAGTATCCCACCAATTGTAGTGTGACACAATTTACACTACACTACTTTAATTTATTTATTTTTTAAATTATATTTCAATTAATTTTTACAATTAAATTAATTTACACTACACTAATTTAATCAAAAAAAAAATTTACGTGAATTTATAATATTATTTAAATATTGGCTTATTAATTTACACTGCGTGTTAATAAATTCTAAATCTAAAAAATTTATATAATGTAAAGTATTATTCGTTAACATTATTAATATATAAATATACAATAATACAATAATAATAAGAATAATAATAAAATTTAATTCAATCATACAAGAATGGAAATGGAATATTCTATTTTAATGTAAAATTTTAATCAGCTTGTTGGAGATACAATTGGTTTACACTATATTTTACCCTACACGAGTATAAAATATAGTGTAAACTATTGGAGATGCTCTTGGGAGTTGTGAGTTGTGACTTATCTTATTCATTAATTATATTCTTGTTTATAAATAGATTTGATCTTGACTTTGTGATTTTGTGGAACCTATTTATTAATTGTTTTATTTTGTATGTAAAAAAGTAAAAATAAAATAAAGTTTGAATAATAAGAATATTTTATTCATTTCAACTATATATTAAATGCTATAACGAGGGCAGTTATTCTTGGGTTTTGTCAAATGGCTATTCAGAAAAGATACTACTTCAAAATTCATATTGATCGGTATAATAATTGATTAAAATGTCTGAACTTAAAATGTGAATTTTGTTAGATCTACAAAAATCCGCAATAGAGACCATCAGTTTTGTATAAATCTCGTTCAAATTTAATATCATGTTCCAAAATCTTGATAATTAATAACAATTTCCAACGTAAAGTTCTTGTTTCCTCGAGGCCAAGAATCTCATTGATTTCTTGAGAGACTTGCCAGATTTGCCCTTCGCTCCTACTTCGATCATCGCGTCCTCTTTACTCTTTACCCTTTTCGTCTTATTTCGATTTTCTCAGTCAACATTCATGATTTATCCCAATGGAACTTATTTTTTACTTTTTTTCACTCATTAGTAATAAAATTTTACATTTTTTTTATGAAGAGGAACAGTCAGTCGCTACTTTAGTACGCATAAAATAAATATCGCTCATGTGCAATAGCTTGCAAACCACACAGAAGAGTTAAACCATTCTTAATGTGACAGAGTGACAGACACAATATAACGTTTTCAGTGGAATTTTATTTCCACTTTCATTTCATCCAGCAAAAATAATTTGTGCACATTAATTTTCTTTTTATAATTTTAATTTTCTTATATATGTTTATTATACTTTATGATTAGGTTTTTGCAGTAATCATAATTTTATATTACCGGAATTTACCTAAATAAAGTTGAGTGTTTTGACTCCAAATATTTAACTTCAAAACAAAACAAATGACATGAGTAGTAATAATAACCTTAGATTTTTTTTATAATCGAAACTTAGGCAATCCACAATCACACACGGTACAACTCCAAAGCATATAGTACCACCAACCAAAACAGAAAATTCTAGTAGATCATAGGGTACAAGCCTAAAAGCATAAAGTACCAGCAATCAAAACAGAAAATTAATAGTACTAGATAGCTTAACAGAGCTGATCTCCCGGGTGAGATCGGAGATTAAGAAAATAACCTCGGGGATTACTCTCAAACAGATCCCTCGGCATCCTGCAGTTCCGGCCGGGGGCTTTCATCATCCTCACCCTCCCTCCGCCGCAGCAGCACCGGCAGCAGCACCGGAGGAAGCAGATCGCCACCATCAGGACCAGTGCGCCGATGATCCACGGCAGCGCCACGTGGAACCAGTGGCTGATCGTCTCGCCCCTTGTTTCCGGCGGAAAAATATTATCGAACCAACCGATAGCCTCGCCGCCGAAATTCTCCACCGCAAGCAAAGCTTCCTTCAGCTTCTCCGCCACAAACTTCATCACCTCCTCCAACCCCATCTCTCTCTCTCTCTCTCTCTCTCTCTCTCAGACTCTCAAGTGTATATCCACTCAGTGGCTTTTCTTAGTGGGTTAGTAAATATAAACCAGTTGGATGCTTGGAAAAACGAATATTGCATGGAGCCCACAATTAATTTTACTATGTTTTATAAAGTGGAAATACCTACTGTTTGGCAAAATGGTGAAAAAAAATAATTTAATTTTAGCCATCCTACTAAAAAACACAAATATGATCATTTTGTCTTATTAGACGTATGCATCGGGCGAGGGCCGATTTGGGGCCGAGGGGAATTGTTGGGGCCGATGGAGGGCCGATCGGCCCTCTTGCTAAATTCTCCATCGGCCCTATTGTCAGTATTTTCGGTCCCGATTATAACGTTCCTTCAATTATTTTCGGCCTCGATTATAACGGCCGATTTTGTGATGGCCGAAAAGAATTTATCCCCATCGGCCCCCAGTCGGCCTCGAAAATTATTGAAGGCAAGTATTTCATGCATGTTTTTCCCCTTCGGCCTTTATCAGAAAAAATCGGTTAGGAGGGCCGACGCGTTTTGTTTCCCAGCCAATACCCACCGCCGATCCATCGCTGCCACAGATCCACCGTCGCAGAGGGCCGAGGGCCGAACAACAAACGCCGAGCAACGCCCGCCGATTTGCCATGGACGCCGATCAGGTTCCATTTTTCATCCCCTGTTTAATTTTTTTTCATGAATTGATATCGAAAATTGTCGATTTGGGTGTCGAATTGTTTGCTATTGTGGAAATACCTGTGAAATTTGGTTTTGATATGTCCAATTATGAGCTTTTTTTTGGCGAATTTTTGGGTAGAAAATTGAGTCCAATTACTGTCGATATTATGTGAAATTTGTCGAAATGATATCGTTTTTTAGGTTGAATTGTGTGGAAATTGAGTATTGTGAATCGAATTGGTTTGTAGTTCGTTTAATTTGGCTTTTGTATTGGATTCGTTCGATTCGGTAAGGGCATTTTGCAGCCAAGGCCGATCAAAGGCCGAAGGGGGGCCGATGGATGTTAAGATCCATCGGCCCTTCTTCGGCCCTGTTTCGGCCCTTATTCGGCCCTTCTTCGGCCCTTCCTTCGGCCCTTAACTCGACTTTTTTTGACTGACAGCCCGCTTACATCCGACTCCCGATTAGAGAGAAGACATTAAAAGTGACTACATACTGGAGAGATTCATTACCGGAACTGATTAAGACTGCACTTTCGAAGCGGGGGGTAATAACTTAGTCCGGCGGTTTAGAGAGGGACAGTTTGGGCACCTATTGAGCTGGAGGAAAGGAAAAAGCTCGGTAATAGCATTGCACCAGTTGATGTGCTACGAGGTGCAAGCACCTGCCGGGGAGGCTCGTTTTCACATATCCGGGCGAGAGCTTCGATTTTCTCAGTTGGAATATGCATTGGTTACAGGATTATTTTTCGGTCCCTCTGAATTTGATACGAATGCACCTCGCGAGCCGGAAGAGTCGACAGTGTACACGAGCCTCACAGGTGGAAATCCAATAACCGGAGGCGAGCTATTGAAAATGTGGAAAAATGATAAGCTCCCTGAGCTCTCCGAAGATGAGCATTTGAAGGTGGCCAATGTCCTGGCACTAATGTGTTTTTTCTTCGCTCCTGCCGAGACGAAGAAGGTGGACACCTGGATGTGGGTCCTGACAGATGATTTAGACGCGTGGAACGCGTTTCCATGGGGATCCTACACCTACAATGCCCTTCTCCACTACATGAGCTTCGTACCGAAGCAAATGGAGGCGTTGAAATCTAAATATAATATTTATGGGCCAGTTTGGGCCCTTCAGGTACGAATAAAATATTTAATTATTTTTCGACAATTTTATAGTAGTCACGATGTTTAATGGTGTTCTTGTATTTTAGATTTGGGCATATGAGACGATACCAGATTTGGGCGAGCTGTGTGTCCGCCTAGTCAACAACGGAGGTATGCCTCGTTGTATTAAGTGGGTTTACACTACGCCACCAGATACGGAGTGGATTAGTTTCTTCGCCACACCGGTAAATAAAATTTTATTAATAAATTTTAAATAAATTATTTATATTTTACAAGTAGAAGTGTGTATTGTAACTTATTATTACATTTTTTTAACAGATGCAGACACCTTCCCTTGAGACTTTAACGCCTACTCCGGATGAGCAGCTTACTGAATATTGGAGAAGGGTGAATGGAGATGATCCGATTGGTGTGACGTTTCCGAGACCCGTCCCCGTACCCCGTAGGCGAGTGGATGAAGCTGCCAGTGTAGAAACTCCGGCGCCCCCTGCACAAAAGAAAAAATCAAAGAAGAAACGCGCATCCAGTTAGCGTCCGGATCAAGATTCGTCTGTTCCTACTTACGACCGAGCTTTGCGGGCATTAGAAGAACGCTTCGAAAAGCGCGAGCAAGAGCTGTTAGCGAAAGTGGATGAACGGTGGAAGGTGCGGGAGAAATCTTTTTTCGGTAAAGTTGGAAAACTAATCGAAAAAGTGTTCGGCGCCCAGCAAATGCAAGTGGTAAGAGCAACGAATCCACATCCTTTAGTTTGGAGGATTGGGAAGGCGATGATGTTGAGGACACCCCGGTGGAGGAAACATCCGCACCTCAAGGGAGGATTGTCACTTTGTACATCGGTGGCCGAGCTGGAATGAAAGAGAAGATCCGCCACAAGAAGATGAGGATTGCACGGTGCTTGGCGATGCAAATCCCTGGGATGCTGCGGCTCGAATGGTTCATCGGGGATTTGATCAAGGCCGACACAACATGTACGAGGAGAGAGAAGTTTGGGTCCCTCGGCGTTGGGAGCCACTTCCTCGAGTTGAGCCACCGCCTGCACGGGTATTTGACGATTGTTAAATACTTTTTAATTTTTTCATTTGTTTATTTTTTCATTTGTTTATGTGTGTTTGTCATATATGCAGCAACAACAGTTTATCGGTTCCGACTTCTTTCATACGGAGGATGTACGACAAATGTATGAAAGTCATGCTCCGGAACAGAGAATTGAAGAACGCCAAGATCCGGTACGAAATTTATGACAAAGATTTATTTTTTAATTAGTTTATTAATAAATCATATTTGCATTTTACAGCCCTTAGTGACTCCACGAGATAATCCTTCTGGAGCTCCATACATGGTAGATGCCGGTGACCTTCTGAGGAGAAATTTTGAGGGGTTCATGGCCACTGGTGTTTCTGCAAAGATTACTGTGTCGCAACATGAGCTCTCGCATGATTTTTTCAACAGCATCCTCAACGTTAAGTCGGACATGGGCCAGACGGAGGTTGATTTGTACATGTCCTACCTTCGTCAACGGCTTGAGGTGTACAAGGATCGGGACATGTTGGCTACTCCGGATTCACGTCATACGGTCATAGCAGGGTCGTCAGTTTTTGTAAGTTTTTTTAATTTCCTTTTATTTTTCCTTATTTTTTCGTTATTTTTTCCTTTTATTTTCGTGAAAATGTGTTTTTTTCGTTATTAGACGGCGCTCGCGGACGCATGGAATACAAAAATCTATGAGCCCAATAGCAATTTCCATGAGCGCTTCGAGATGAGCTATGAAGATTGGATTCCTAATCCGGGTTTGCTCGAGGCCGTGTTTGGAGTGGATGAAGGAATTGGCGGTTCACGGATGCCGTGGTTCAATGCAAAATTTGTAAGTGCTAATATTTTATAATTTTTTAGCATGTACTCATTTTTATCTTCAAATTGGTAATTTTTCCGGTGTTGGTCGCCTCGCATTGGGTAACTGTCCGCCTGAACATCGAGTCCTGGACTATGGAGCTTTATGACTCATTGAACAAAAAGGCCGATGCACATATTTTTGAAGTGAGGAAACAAAATCTAAAGCCGCTCCGAAAGCTCATTGGACGATTGCTAGATGTAAGTGCTCTAAAATACTTAATTTTCAATAAACTATATGTAAGTTATCTGAAATACTTACTTTCTTTTAATAGGCTTCTAGTTATTGGATGACTAATAAGTTCAACTTGAAGCATTCGGGTTGGCGGAGTCCCAAGTTATTTCTGATGCCGCAGACAGAACAGTTCAAGTAACAAGATTCGAACAGCTGTGGCCCATTTACATGTATGGCAATCGAAAGACTGATCAGTGGATACCCTACACCCAAGTGGGGTAATCAGAAGACCAACATCCGAAGATATCGGGAGTGGATGGCGTGGAAATGCTACGAACAATGCTACTACAAAACGACGGCCGATGATTAAATGTATTTTGTATTATTTGTATTTTCATTGTATGCTTGTTATTAAAATTCCGAAAAATACGTATTCCGAACAATTAATATTCCGCACAATTAATATTTCGAACAATTAAAATTCCGATTATTAATATTCCGAGAGCGAATGCCGAGAGAGATAATAGAGAGCGATGGCCGAGAGAGATGGCCGAGAGCGAGGGCCGAGGCCTAGGCAGAGGCCGATAGCGAGGGCCGAGGCCTAGGCAGAGGCCGAGGGCCGATGGCGAGGCCGAGGCCTAGGCAGAGGCCGAGAGCCGAATGGCCGAGGGCCGAATGGCCGATAGCGAGGCCGAGGGCCGATGGCCGATAGCGAGGCCGAGGGCCGATGGCGAGGCCGAGGGCCGATGGCCGACAGCGAGACCGAGGGCCGATGGCCGATAGCGAGGCCGAGGGCCGATGGCGAGGCCGAGGCCTAGGCAGAGGCCGAGCACTATTCCTTCGGTCACTATGTCACACTAAGAAGGTTCTCTATCAAATACGTACAAGGTTTTATGCATGCCTTATGAGTTATAAGTAAATGCACATATGGTCAGAACCACGAGGATGCACCTATAGTAGTGGTTACGGGTGACTTTAAGAAAATCATACTAACATTAATTAATCTTATTATCACCAGCAAATTTTTTTTAAAAAAATCTTCTAATTGCTCTAAAAATACTAAAACTGAATAAGCAACATGATTCCCATCTTGTCAAAAGAGAACTGTGTCAGCATTACAAAACTAGAGAGAGACTGTCTATTTATTTAGCAGATATATAAAAACTCCTGCAGCCAAGAATAGATAAATCTGTCCATAAATCATGATAATTGCATCTTTCTCATACCCATTTGTGGGTCAATTTCTCACAACAGCTGTAGCAAATGAGTAAACTAATCTTAAATTCAAATAAATGTTCAGGAAATTATATCATCTTCTATCTGAGAATTTTTTTGATAAATTGGGTCACATTCCCCTTAAAACGCCTTGTAAGGAGAAAGAATATCCAAGTTTATATGACAGGATCTTGACCAAGTCAATGTGGGACATAATAATGGGCTCTCTAACACGCCCCCTCACGTGTAGGTCGGTATGAACATCGGACTACTACACGTGGAAACAAATGGCCCATAAGGACCGATCCAATATAGGGACCAATCAGCATCGCTTGGGCCTGCTCTGATACCATGATAAATTGGGCCACATTCCCCTTAAAAGGCATTGTAAGGGGAAGGGATATCAAAGTTTATATGACAGGATCTTCACCAAGTCATGTGAGACATAATAATGGGCTCTCTAACATTTTTTAGTTTCTGTTCACACGCACTCAGTAAATTTATCCATTTGGAGTAAGAAAAAAGAAAATAAAAAATTTGATATAGGGACATCAGTATTCAGATATCAGACTAAAGATGTTGATGTGTATGATGTTGATTAAGAAGAAGATTATTACAAGAAAAAAATACTATTTACCTTCTTGATACATATTATTCATCATTATTCATTTACCTTCTTGATACATAAAAAATAATGGGCTCTCTATCATAATTCTAATAATAATAAAAAATACTACATTATTATATTCATCATATTTTGTTTACTATTTACCTTCTTGATACATATTATGTAAGGTATATAATGTCTCATAAGTAATACAAAAATTATGAAATTCTTTGGTTTTCTCTCTATTTATTTATTCATTCTCTCTATGATGGAACCTGTAATTTAGTTATCTCACAACTAGTTCTTTTAACTTTTATGAGTCTTCTTTTCGCACATGGAGTTTGTGTTATTTAGATATTGAGCCCGTGGAGTTTAATTGATTGTTCTACAATTTATTTAAGTTGGCAATTTTCTTTTTTATTATACAAATAAATTATAATGGTACAATTTATGCAAGAAAACCAAAGACATTTCATAATTTTTGTATTACTTACGAGATATTATATAATTTACATAATATATATCAAGAAGGTAAATAGTAAACAAAATATGATGAATATAATAATGTAGTATTTTTTTTATTATTAGAACTATGATAATTTTGCATTACTATATATATATATATATATATATATCATATTTATAGAACCAAAATCGATTACATTCTTTATTACATGACCGAAATTAATTGAATATTATATTAGAGGACCAAAATTGATTGAAGACTACATTACATGACCAAAATCGATTGACAGTTAAATTACAGGACCAAAATTGATTGACAATTAAATTACATGACCAAAATCGATTTAGAACTAAATTACAGGACCAAAATTGGTTGAAGCTACATTACAGGACTAAAAATGACAAAGGGTGACTGACCGAAAAAATGTCCGACGACGGAGTTAGGCGTGTGAGCATCACCTTCCGACAACAGAACCAAAAACGGAGACAATGTGAAATTACAGGACCAAAATCGATTGAGGCATCATTACAGGATCAATTTCGTTTTGAGGCAACATTACAGGACCAAAATCGATTTTTTCTCTACAGAGGACTAGCCTACATAGTCTCTCACATATTGACTAGCTCAGCTGGATCATACGATCAACTGTCCAAATCAAGGATTCAACTGATGATAGCGATCGACGACGAAATTGAAGTGAACTGGGCCGATTATTACGTTTCTGAGATGAAGGCCCAAGCCCAGAAATTCACTACCTTACCCACTGGAGAGAGGAAGTTAGCCAGTGTGGGCAAATTACTTTATGGGACTAAGATGTCAGTCCTCATTGAGAGCTCTGTTCAAAGGCACTCATCGTTCGCTGACTCAAAATTCTTTGACATGAAATTGATTAAGTTCAAAACAAAAGCAGCGACTGAGAAATCTATCGGGAAAGGGCCGGCTGAGCCGAAGAGAGCTGCATCTGCTCTGCCCCCTCATACCGAAGTGCCTAAGAGGAGGAGGCTAACTAAGCCCAGACCAGCTGAGGTCTCAGCTGCTCAGCCTCTCACTGTCATTGAACAAGCTCCTCCTCACACACAAGAAGAGCAAATTTTGGACTCTGATACTGGCATTGAGGGTGCGACCCTCAAAGATAAGGTCCAGGTCATCAGCGATGGGGTTCCCCTTTGTAGCCTTACCCACACCATGAGCAAACCTCTTCGGCCTAAACTCATTCGCGTCTTCTCCCCACACTTCAACATTTCTATGAAGGGCTAGAATAGGAACATGCACATTCACATTTGCAGGCAGTTTGTAGCTTCCTAATGTTGTATCATGCTTCACTTTCCGGTTAAGTGCGAGCACCGGGCTGTACAATCTCAACGCCTCGTTCAAAATCATCGTTAACTGCAGCATCAGAGTATCAAACATAAGTAACTAAAACCTTGAGATTGGATTTACTCATTTACAAATTTGTAAATTTACATACAATTTTGAGCTTTGAAAGGCCTTGCGCAGATGATTTTTTAGGTCCGAAGAAGAGAAGAATTTCCTCCCTTGCCTTTTCTTGCCTGTGGGGATTGATGGAGAGGAGAAGAGCAGTCCATGAAAGCAAGCTGGTGGTGGTTTCATGCCCGGCTATGTCAAACACCTTGCATTCATCAGCTATGTCATCTAAAGAGATCCTCACCGTTGGATTTAGATCATGCTTGATGAGGGCTCCAAGAAAGTCATTACCAAAGTTGTCTGATTCCCCTCTCCTAACCATTTCTTCTCTTTGCCTAACTAACGACAGAATCGAATCACGCAGTGACTGCTCAAACTCTTTCTGCTTCTATCTCATCTTTCGACCTCCTACAATATTTAATGAATCGGTTCGGTTAGGAAACAAACTAGAAACAAGATTGAGATGATGATTGATGATCAAGAAGATCATATATACTTGAGGCCTATGAGTTTGATCTTGAATGCGTTTGTGGTGATGAGAAATGATAGCTTCGTCATCATCTCGAAGATGTTCTTCCCTTGGATGTAGCTGCTACCGAACGCTGTTCTTGATATAGTCTCGGATGTCATGAGTTTGAGTTCTTTGTGTATGTTTATTTCTTGGCCAACACTGCCTTCCCATCTCTCTAACACGCAATCCACACTCGCCACCATTGCAGGAATCATGTCCTAATTAACATGTTATTCGTTTAATGTAATTAGATAAAACACAAAAAAATAGTCCGTACCCACTTGAAACTACGTCGATTCGATTGCATGTCTAAAATACCTTTAAAATTCCTAAAACTAAAACCTTGACTGAATAGTGGGTATTTTTTTGCAATTAAAGAAATAAAAAATAGTTTGACGTAGTTTCAAGTAAACGCGGAGTAATTCTTTAAAACCTTTTTTTACCCATATAAGCAACTGTAAAGGAGAAGTAAAAACAAAGATTGCACCTTCAAGCTGTCTCCATGAAAAGCATGATTAGCAATTCTTCTTACTTTAGACCATTTTTTACCATCGGCAACAACAAGCCATCTCCCAAAAGCCTCTTGACATAATCAATAGGCTTCACTTTCTTGAACCAATTCCGGCTCCGTAACAACCACTTGAGGCTGATCACCCATCCAAATAAGGAAATTATTTCCTATTACAAAATTCAAGAATCACATAATTAAACACACAAATCTTGCTGTAATGAAAATCAGAGAAGCTAAGATTGGATATACCGTATAACTTCATCCATGCACTCAAATGAGGAAAGATTGTAGGGAAATGATCATGATGGGAAAGCTCGTAGCAGCTGCTGGTTGATTCTTTCTTCATTTTCATGATCTCTTTGGTGTTCCCATGAATGAATTGGTACGAGGGCCCTTTGATCCCTTGTGATCGAAGGATGTTTTGGTAATGAATTGGCTTCGACCATAGTTTGTGGATTAGTTTGGAACAAAGTACGAGGATTAAGGTGAGGAAGGCGATGAAGAAGAGGGTGATCATGGCTTGATCGACTGAGTTTTGGTGTAATTAGTTTTACTGAGGATTTATGAAGATGCAGGGAATCTGGGGGGTGGGATTTGAGTATCTAGATGGTTGGAAGGCGACAAATGATGGTTCGGACAAAGCTTTGACTTGTACTGCCTGCTCGTGTCTCTCGTGTGTTTGACTTTTACGGCAGCTATAAATACTAATGGACACAAATTGTGTTTATTATTAGAATGACAGTGTGTGTTTAAAGTTAATCGAATAACAAAAACATAAAAATAATGGTTATAAAAATATTTACTATAATATGAGCAAGTATATATGGGAAATACCAATTTTATTGAATAAAGTGTTAAAAAGTAATGTAGACCTATCTATTTAATTTGTGTTACGAGCATCTCCAACGGTGCACTACATGTGGCGTTTTATAGGATTGTAGCGTAAATATATTCTCCAACCGTACGCTACAAGCTACACTATTCTAAAGTATTTGAATTGTATCCCACCAATTGTAGTGTGAAACTATTTTACACTACACTACTTTAATTTAATTCTTTTTTTTAAAAATTATATTTCAATTACATTTTATAATTAATTAATTTACACTACACTAATTTAATCATAATTTTTTACGTGGATTTATAATATTATTTAAATATTGGCATATTAATTTACACTGCGTTTTAATAAATTCTAAATCCTAAAAAATTTATATAATGTAAAGTATTATTCGTTAACATTATTAATATATAAATATACAATAATTTATTAAAATTAATTCAGAATGAAAATGGAATATTCTATTTTCATGTAATTTCTTAAGTAGGTTTTTGGAGATAAAATTGGTTTACACTATATTTTACCTATATTAATGTAAAATATAGTGTAAACTATTGGAGATAGTTTATATGATTTTGTGGTGGGAGTTGTGAGTTGTGACTTATCTTGTTCATTAATTATATTCTTGTAATGATTTTTCTATTGAATGTTCAATAATCATATTCTTGTTTATAAATAAATTTGATTTTGACTTTGAGATTTTGTCGAATCTGTTTGTTAATTATTTTATTTTATATATAAAAAAGTAAAAAAAAAAGTGGAATAATAAGAATATTTTTTCATTTCAACTATTTATTAAATGCTATAACGAGCTATGTTATTAAACCCGGCCCGGCCGGTTGACCCGGTTCAACCGTGACCCGGGTAAAAATTTGGGCCGGGCCAATCAAAAATCAGTTTTTGCATTTGACTCGGTACGACCCAGAAGAACCGGCCGATCGACTCGGTAACCGGTACCCTGTTAATTCGGTTGACTCGGTCATTAATTTTAAAAAAAAAATCTAAATATCTAATGTATTGTACTCCAAAATCCAAATATGAAATCCCCTTTCTCATTTTTCATTTCTCCTCCGTCTAGTCGTCCACTTGTCCTCTATTCCTCTCTTCCACCCAAATTGCCAAATCCCGTCAACTTGGATGGCCGTGGCTCCGCCGTTCGTCTCCACCGTGAGCCTGAGCCGTGGCTTTTTCTCAGTTTCTGATTTCTGAAGAAGTTTCTGCTAGTGGTAATCTCTCTTTGTATTTGTCAGATTGTCTAATTCTCGTACTGTTTTTTAATGGGTTTTATCTTGCATATGGGTTTCTTTTATTTGTGGGAATTTCCCTTCTTAACCAGCAATAAGTGTGGCTTTTGGGCTATTGCTGTAGAGACGAACTCAGGGTTTGTAGAATTGGGATTTATTTTCGTGGACAGATGTTGGACTAAATGGGGGTCTTGTAATTATGCTCCTTAGTAAGAGAGAAATGTTCTTAAGGATTATAGAACGAATTGCCGGTCATGAGTTTTGATAATTTGATATTGTTATCATTGTGTGGATGCATCAATTGGTCGGTGTTGAATTATTCAATAAGTTAGCTTTTTTATATTTTTAAGTTATTTATATTATTTATTAGTATTATTAAAAGATATTTAATATTTATTATGTTATACCGGGTTGATCCACCGGTTCGATCGGTTCAACCTATTGAACCACTAAAATTAATTTTTCCGGGTCAATCTACTTCAAACTTGATATTGATCGGTATAATAATTGATTAAATGTCTGAACTTAAAATGTGAATTTTGTTAGATCTACAAAAATCCGCAATAGAGACCATCAGTTTTGTATAAATCTCGTTCACATTTAATAGCATGTCCCAAAATCTTGATAATTAATAACAATTTCCAACGTAAAACTCTTGTTTCCTTGAGGCCAAGAATCTCATTGATTTCTTGAGAGACTTGCCAGATTTGCCCTTCGCTCCTACTTCCCTTCTATGCTTACTGTCGATCATCGCGTCCTCTTTACGCTTTACCCTTTTCGTCTTAATTCGATTTTCTCAGTCAACATTCATGATTTATCCCAACATGCAACTTTTTTTTTACCCTTTTTCACTCATGGGTAATAAATTTTGCATTTTATTTCCACTTTCATTTCATCCTGCATAAACAATTTGTGCATATTAATTTTCTTTTTATAATTATAATTTTCTTATATATGTTTATATTTTATGATTAGCTTTTTGCAGTAATTATAATTTTATATTACCGGAAATTTACCTAAATAAAGTTGAGTGTTTTGACTCCAAATATTTAACTTCAAAACAAAACAAATGACATGAGTAGTAATAATAACCTTAGATTTTTTATAAGGCAATCCACAATCACACGGTACAACTCCAAAAGCATATAGTACCACCAACCAAAAGAGAAAATTCTAGTAGATCATAGGGTACAAGCCTACAAGCATAAAGTACCAGCAATCAAAGCAGAAAATTAATAGTACTAGATAGCTTAACAGAGCTGATCTCCCGGGTGAGATCGGAGATTAAGAAAATAACCTCGGGGATCACTCTCAAACAGATCCCTCGGCATCCTGCAGTTCCGGCCGGGGGCTTTCATCATCCTCACCCTCCCTCCGCCGCAGCAGCACCGGCAGCAGCACCGGAGGAAGCAGATCGCCACCATCAGGACCAGTGCGCCGATGATCCATGGCAGTGCCACGTGGAACCAGTGGCTAATCGTCTCGCCCTTTGTTTCCGGCGGAAAAATATTATCGAACCAACCGATAGCCTCGCCGCCGAAATTCTCCACCGCAAGCAAAGCTTCCTTCAGCTTCTCCGCCACAAACTTCATCACCTCCTCCAACCCCATCTCTCTCTCTCTCTCAGACTCTCAAGTGTATATCCACTCAGTGGCTTTTCTTAGTGGGTTAGTAAATATAAACCAGTTGGATGCTTGGAAAAACGAATATTGCATGGAGCCCACAATTAATTTTACTAGTTAATCATGAAAAGTTGTTTTATAAATTCTTAAAATGAATAGTTTAATATTTTATTCATATAAGTAAATATTTTTTTTTTGAATGACGAGGTTAACCCGCAGGAGCTACCGAAGTACGCATTGGATAAACTCCACTCTTATATTTTAACCAGCAACATAGATCTTGGTAGATTTTAAACTATAGGTGACAAACTCACATATAGCGATCTTGATGGGTTTTGAAAATAAAGACATATTTTCTAAGATTAAAGAAATGGATTTTGAAAATTCTTATAGGAAGACCCTCTTCCTTGGTAATATAATCAATGAAATGCATAAGAAATTGTTGTGGCCCAAAAGAGAATTGTCTCTTCCAAACATTTTGATTAATTCATACGATGTTAGTTAAACAATATGAACATATTATGTTGACTTGCTTTACGAGTCTTTCTCTAAGTATATTAGTGGACAAGATTCATTAGAAAAATCGTCTAGTGGTTCTGCAAATGATGTATGACATTGACAAGACTTGAGTTTGAAGAAAACTCGATATTGAATAGAATGTAAGAAAATAATTCTAAATAAACATCATTTGAGCTACTTTTGTAACAAAATAATTGCTGTAAAATTCTTTCAGTCGTCCTATTTGTTCATCAACTTTGGCATAACTCGCATAGAACCAAAATTTATTCCAACTCGAATGAATTCTGATCGTACTTTATTCATGAGCACATTTGTGTTACTCCCTCCGTCCCATCCGACTTGTCTTGTTTCTTTTCGTCACAGAGATTAAGATGAGTGAGTGATTGTGTGTAGATGAGTGGGTGATTATGTGTAAAAAGGTAAGCTCCACAAAAAAAAAGTGAGAGTTTATGTGGTAATTATTTTCTATTTTAGGAAACAAGACAAGTCAAGCGACGGAGGGAGTATTAATTACTGCGATTCAATTATGCTTGTTTGTTATATATCAATGAAACTTACCTAATTAAATCACAATTAACGATTTCGAATTTTCTTCATCATGAAAAAACATGAGTAGGTCACTCCATGTTAAGACTTAAACCTTCAAATTGAATGTGATAAAAGGGTAAATCTAGCGAGAAGTATGTCTTGTATTCAGAATTCTTGTCCTCTTTTGAATCATAACAAATATTTGAATTTTAAAATTCAGCTTCTCTAAGAGAAATACGAGGTTCTTAATCGTAAGCCAAAACTAATCACAAAACATTAATATTCAAAGGAAACTGAAGCATAAGACTGATTTCGAAAAGAAGAAACAGAGATACACACATTCCGGGGACCCACAATAAAGAAAATAATGTTATTGTACTTAATTTGTATTTTTGAATAACAACATTCAAATTTATTTATATTATACTCCATCCGTCCCATTATTATTGTCCGGAATGTCATTTTAGGACGTCCCATTATTTTTGTCCCGAACCAAAAATAGAAAGTAATTAGCAAATAAGTAAGTGTAAATTTGTCAATAGACTAACTCTTAATCCACTTAGGGTTTCATATTCTCTCTCTCTCCATCCTTACATCTCTATGTCGCCTCTCTCTCTCTCCCTCTTCCCAGCCGCTCGAAACCCTATCTCCTTCGGTATTCATCCACGATGAAGAATTACTGCATTACTTGCGGCCGTGTAAATTCCCCGCCCAGCCTCCTACCTCTTGATTCGAAGCATGAGAGGGCACATACTACCGATCCAGGCAGAGAGGCTCTAGAATCTGCATCTCTGAGTGAGAAGGAGATAGTCGTCAACTTCTTGGCTAACGGCTTCATAAAGAACATCGACGTGCGGTTTCCGACATTTTTCAATGAAAGGTTTTCGGGAGCGGAGGAAGACCATCGGAGGAAGAGACGGCGATTCAAGGAGGCGCTTGAGATATCCGCCTATGGAGAGATCAGATCTATGGAGGAGGGGCCTTCTGCCCGCTGTGAATCTCCTCCTAGGTCTGTTTTCCCAAAACAAGAGTCGGAAGTCGGCTCTGAATCTCCTCCGGTGACTGTTTTCCCAAAAAAAGAGGCTGAATCCGGCTCTGACTCTCCCCCAGCGTCGGCCCTCCAGAAAGAAGTTGAATGTAGGATCGCGGTCAGATGTGATGGAGACAGCTATACCAGAAGGCGTACAATTTCTTTTACGTGTCTTGGCAAATTCCTCCATAGCATAAAGATTACAGTAAGGCATTTGCCCTTTTCTTACCGGGAAGTAGTAGTTGGGTATGATCGGAAGGCTTCGTATCAATACATTTGCACCGATCTTTCCTCACGTCTTACGTCTAAACTTAATTAAGATCATTTAGATGTCCTTGGACTAACTATTGTTCAATATGTTCCCATCATGTGTGATGTACATTTTCACAAGTAGCTTTGGCAATCACTGCTTGATGGCTTTCATAATAGACGCATTCTATTAAGGCAAGGTACTTGCCGAAGTTTGACTACGATTTGAAATTACTACGTACCCTAGAGTTTTAAATAAGCATTTCGGACTCTTCGTGTGATCCGCGGGCAGAAAGCCGTAATTGTTTGCATTTGTAGATCTTCCAGCATATTGGGTTGAATCGTGTGTAATAAGGTGTGAGGTGACTAACACGAAAATATTGTGTAGCCGTAGAACTATCTTCGCATGACATTAGCGTTACTCGAATTGGTAGAAAATGTGTTGACCTCATGCTTAGATTGACTTGACTTACGTGGGGACGTTTCTGCATGCCAACATTAGGATGGAGTATGTGTGACATGATTTTCCTTGCCACGTCCTCTTCCTCTTAACTCGAGATCGAGTGTAGAAATACATTAGAGATTTATAGTAAGATATCGTTAATTAGTAGTACTTACTCGTTCCTTTGTCTTGGCATCGTTTGCCTCAACATTGGGTGGTCTTGATCTACCATCTCAAGTAGACTAAATTCTTAGAATTGTTTCGCAATGATTTCCCTCTAACTATGTCTGCAGGCTTGAAGAATCGTCAGCAATGATATCATTAATATAATCATTAACTCGTGTTCGAAGGTTGTGCCTTAAAGTCACATCTTCCTTAGCGAAGAGGTGAAGTCTTAAGCCGCAAGGAAGTAGCACTCGAGGTATCACGTACTTAGGTAGGACATTTATCTTAGTGTTGTGCAGACGGTGGAGTTGAAGAGCCATCGTTTGGAGTGAAGTTTGACTGCTAGCAAATGTATTAGTTGATTGTAGATAAGTACATCATGCTTTTGAGCCATTCCACGAGCTTCCTACTGCCGAGGTACTCCATCAGCTGGTCATGCCTTGTGGTTCTTACCGCCACCTCTTAGTTTGTCTCAACGTGTTGATTTTCACAACATGCTTGTTAAGCATGTTAATGTTCTCGTCATTTATAAAGATCTTAATCTATAATGTGACTCACAAGATAAGTCCGACTAAATCTCTATCTTCTATAAGCAATCTAGAACCTTTATTCATAATCATTCTACCCTTGTTTAGACCAAAAGTCAAACTTATAAGGGATGAAGTCAAAACACGACGTTATCTAGTGTGTTGATCCAACTACACGACAATCACTTTTCTGAACTTATAGCTTCTAAATCACAAAGGTGTTTCTGAGTCACAATGGCTGAGGGAACCGAATACAACAATTCATTAATCAATTTGAATTGTACATTAAGTAGAACTGTTTTACCAAGGGATTAGGAAACTCAAATTATTTCCCTTTTACTGAAGCTAAGTCAAAAGGATGGGAAAATCAAACGACACTTTTTCTGAAACTGAGTAATATGGGCTTGCAATCCCAAACATACAAAAGTTTGAAAACTCGAGTAATGTTCACGTTTTCACAAAAATTTCTTTTGAGGACGGGTAGTGAAGTGCTCATAATAGCTTACTAACTTTCAAGTCTAGTGATTCTAGTCTAGACTTACATGAAAGATTCTTCAATTTCAAAGCGAAACAAAACTACTCTGATAGAATTGTATGGTAAAATTCAAATTTCTACTCAAAGAAACAACAGTCATAAAGGTGATGCGTTGTTGAAAAGAAAATTCAAACAACACATAATCAAGTAAAAATAAACATGGTAATTGATGACTGGTTATAAATAAGAAGTCGTCTATGAGAAGACTTTTACAATGTTCAAGAAAGTGGTATAGTTATCAAGGAGATTTTGGACCATCAAAACACAAGGCCCGACTTCTCTGTCAAAAGTTTGGATGATTTGTATCAAATGAAAAATCTTGACAACATACTGAGCAAATCAAGGGAAATAGAGGGCACATAATCAGGTATTATGAGACTATAGTATCAAACTCATCCCTCTTGCTTTTCGTCAATCACACCAAGCCCAATTATTTGTCCACATGTCTTCTAGTATCTCAAGCACTAGGAAATGTTGTGATTGCTCTTCTACGCAAGTTTTGACTCTTGATTGGTGTCAAATATTTTGCTATAACGAAAATTGAGAATAATATCTATGTTGTTATTGTTGTCCACTTGCTAAGGTCTATCTTCTCAAGGACTTCAAAAGATCCCATAAAATGGAATTGTAGCTTGCCTCCATGGCCTCTTGTGTCTCGTCATATCCTGTAGGGCTGACCAAAAAATTTTGACAATTCGATCCCCTGATCATCTTGGCGGTTCTCATAGCAGAGATGGTTGGAATTCCTCCATCCAATTTTACATCGCGAGAGATTATTTCTTCCCTTTTGAGGGATTGAGGAATAATATTCCTATCATGACAAACTATGTGGCATAGTTTTCAGTTAGTCGGTCCATTCCTAAGATTTCATAGAGGTAACATACATGTCTGCCAAAATCTTGCCGTCGAGGTTCAGTTCTAGGTTAAAGCAATTAAACCTAGAAGTCACTGTCCTATTAGTCCTATTAGTTCTGTCCATTTCTAGATCACGATTTGTTCTTTCAGCATCTAGGTTCATTAGGCCACATTCGAAAGAAGAGAGTGTGAAGCTCCAACATCAAAAGTATTGCACCGAATATGTCAGTGGTGTCAATAGTACTGACTAGGTTCTCATCATTCCAAACATCAAGTAAACACTTAGAGCACTAATCTTATGTTCAAGCAGTCTATTCAACCATATCCAGCCCTCTAGTGTTCATTCATATCATTTACTGTAGCAGCTTATCATCATAAAATCATAAGATAGTCATATTGTCATTAACACATCATCGTCAAATCGGTTCACATAAAACCTTCGTCAAACAGGCTCCACCAAATATGCCCTTCCATTAAAAAAAATCATAAGATGTCGTTTTGCATAGCCGTGGGATCTCATAGATTCCTGATATGAAAACCTTCATTTTCATAAAACTTTATCATATGAGCTCAGACAGAGTTAATGAACACGAGTTCCTTTTGTCGAGTGGACTCTTCCAATACGACCATAATTTTATTCTTTTGGTCATGTGATTTCAAGATAACTCAACATGACAACTTTCTCATTTCATGTTTCCTTTCAAGCAAATACCATTTTGCGCGCACTTCCATAAATAATTTTTAAATCAAGCCTTTGAAAGAAGGTTACCTTTAGTCGAGGGCATTGTGACGGCGAGCCAAGGGTTGTCGAATATCATAATAGTCCAGAGGTTCTATTCGAGACTAACATGAAATGCTCTTTTTGATTTTCAAAAGCGGAATAAATTTTCAAATCTAGAGAAGCGAGTCTAGATTTCTTTGAACGACGGTTTAGGTCCGGAGCTGAACGAACTGCTCTGATACCAAATTGTCACAACCCGATTTTCGTAAAAGGGCGTGTGACCGGGTGTGGTACAATACGGATAAATAAAACGAAAATTCATGATTTAAAATATAATACATAATAATTCAAAAATTAAATTATAAGATTTTCAGTTCGAGATTCACAAAAAGTGATAAGTATCTGAACACATAGAAAGCAGTTCGGATAAATATAAGTCGAGAGTGGCGATTGACGAAAGAGCTACTTTCCTCGAACGGGGCAGAAACCATTTGGCACAGCGAAATTTAATTATTTGACAGCAACCCTCGCCTCGGCTCCGTCCGTCAGCAGTGGCCGCTCAACCTGAATTTTTTTTTTAAAGATTTGGACTGAGTACTAGTGTACTCAGTGGGCGAGCATTTAATAAAGCATTTTATAAAATCTGCAGTTATCCAGAGCATAAAAGTATGACTTAGGAGGTTTTAAAACGAAAAAGAACTCCTAAGTATACGAAAGCATTTTTCCTTTCTTTTTGCGCGCACGTGAAGCGTTGTTTTAGTTACTCTTGCGATCCCGGAACACATCCTCGTCGGATCCACTTTCATTGCAATCCCGGAACATATCCTCGTTGGATCCAAGTTCATTGCGATCCCGGAACGTATCCTCATCGGATCCAATTTCATCTAGGGTCTCGAGCCGTTACTCAGAGTACCCTTTTCAACTTTGGATATCGGACCTTTTCCCCAGATAATCCCTTATAAAAGTTAGTATACAGTGGAGATCAACTCACTGCACAACTAACGGGGGGTGTACACAATTCCAGTCTGACGTGTTAGGTCAGAACAAGAATCTCGATCGTCCATACAAGAGCATTAAACTTAATCGAACGCGAATAAAACATTTCATGGATAACAACACATCATATAATTTAAGAGCTTATTAACTCAAAGATAAGTTTAGAGGAAAGTGTAACCCACCTCGTGGCGCGTTATTATTATCCGCAGTTTTTCCGAGGTTACCGTCCTTCCCCAGAGGATCCTACAATAGAGCCCTAATTTCTGTTAGGGTTAAATCCCAAAGTCCTAGAATTTCATTGAATTCTAGACCACAAAGTTCGTCTCTAGCAATTAGGATTTTTGGTTACGAAGGGCGGATTTTATTTCGCTATTTTCCTCGAAATGATAAAATTCGTCCTCAATAATCTTGCCCGGATATATCCCGTTCACATATTCATAGCATCCTCTCTTCATTCGGTAATTTGTAGCTTTGGTATTTTCCAATGATATTAAGTTTCAACCCTTTTGGCTAAGGGAAAGGTTCCGAAAACGGTCAGAAGTCGCAGCCCCAGCAAGCTTCGAAAACAGGAGGTTTCTTTGCAGAAAGGGTTTTCTAAGGCCTATATCTCTCATGTTACATCTCCAATTAGTTTGATATTTTAAACGTGTGCTACCAACGTAATAACGAACAACTCTCGTGAAGGAAGTCAGTTCATATAAGCAAAGAATAGGACACCAGAAACTGAAAAAAAAACAGAGCAGTAGAATAGTTTGTCCAGCTGTGACATTTAATCGAACATGTGTTGGTCGTAAATCTTCTTGTTCTAAACACAACCCACGAAATTTTCATACAACCACGTATCGAATCACAACAAAGAAAAGGAAGGGAGAGAGAGGAATTGTTTGCAAGGGAAGAAACAACCAAGCTAAAAATCAAGTTTCTAGTATTAATTTACGGTAATACAAACACAAACTATTAAGGAGTGAACGATTCGCTATATCCCGTTGCAAGGGATAAATACGAAAAAGGGAGGTTACCTTCTTCACTTTGTGGGAGCTGTCCAGAGAATGAGGAGCTGCTAGGAAAGAGGTGACCGACGGCTCGTAGACGGCGGGACGCTCTTGAGTGAAAAAGACTTGGAGCAGAGAACACTTTTGAGGGAGATAAATCTAGTAGCATCCCAATGAAAGGAAGGTTGAAGGAGTTTTTGTTATTAAAAATTAGGTGTTAAGAAATAACGACAATAAAATCAAATGTTAGTATAAATACTATAACAACATAACAAACAACATATGAAAAATTGAATAGCGAAAATAACGAAATGCAAACCGAGGCGAGAGTTAGACTCTCTCTCCGCAAGACGATAATGCTCCGCTACTCAGTGCAAGCGGTCTATAGCACTCGTCTCCAAGATACAACGGTTTTTCATTACGAGTAGTTGCACTACTTCTCGTAATTCCGGCGAACTACTTGATATCTCGGGACTAAGGAAATATGAACATATAAATGTATGTAATGGAAAGGACATAAAAGAAATGGAAGATGTATTAAGTTATTGTCTTCTAGTTCTCGCATGGAGTGGTCTATTTATAGACCAAGAAGTGCCTCTTCCCAAAGGTTGCATTGTTTGGCATGCATGCAACGTTTGAAACCTTGTGTCCCTCCACCAACCAATCGACACATCTCTTCCACAAACCAATGCAACTTTACATGATTCACATGCAACGATTTATTTAATCAAAGTGTTTCATATAAGCAACCAACATGTCTCTTCTATGCCACGTTTCAAATTTAATAATCTAATTAAAAATTCTAACAGTTTTATGTTGAGTTGGGAAAGATAGACACGCTTCTTCTCGTCTCCATTCAAGGTGAAACAGTGTGAATGGAAACTTGACCAATAGAAGAGCTCGACTCTGCAAATTCGCTGACGTGGAGAGTGTTCTTGATCATGAGGGGGGCATAAATCAAATCTTAGGGGGAAGAAAAAGAATAGAGATGATAATATAGATTTTCTTGCAGAAGATATCATACTCACCTGCAAGTTTTCTTTCTCCATCCCAATCGGGTTGAGCAACGTGGGTAAGGGTGTTGATGGAAGGGAGTGTTGTCCAATAAAATTTTCCGTATCCCCTGAGTGTTTCTTGTAAGATTTGAAACGTCCGTTCCTTGCGTGCGCTATAGATGTTTTACGATTCGAGAAAAAAGAATCTAGGATCCTATTCTATTTAGTACTCCATCCGTCCCATTGGAAGCGTCTTGTTTCTCCAATGGGCACGGATGTTAAGAAAATGATAATGTGTGGTGTATATTGTTTGACTTTTGGATAGTTAAATCTTGTCCACATATTCTTGCCTTTTTTAGAAACAAGACGTTTCCAATGAGACGCCCAAAATGGAAAACAAGACGCTTCCAATGGGACGGAGGGAGTATATCCTAGAGAGGGAGATAATGTAGACATTTTCCAAACCTTGGTAAATATTTATGTATATCCATAACAATATATATCTATGTGTATATTAATATATATATATATATATATAATCAATTGGATATGTTTTAATTTAGGGAAATATAACTATATATAATATTGAATTATGTTATTCAATACAAGACTAAATCCGAAATTAATCGCATTAAAAGAGATTAATTAAGCATGACAAAAATCGGGGTATTACACTTGTTGATGCAGGAGCGTCATCTACTGTTCATCAGTAGGAGAATTCATCATCAGTAGCATCAACAGGAGAGTTCATCTTCATCTACTGAGTAGCATCAAGAGGAGAGTTCATCTTCATCTACGAATCTTACGATGTTCATCGAGTAGAGTTCACGAGGAGGGGTCATCTCTGTTCATTAGTAGTACTGTTCATCAATAGGAGAGTTTATTTCCTTTTTATTTACCATTATGCCATTAGGTTTTGTGTGATTAGTATTTAAACGAAATTGTAAGGTTTGCGCCGCACTTATATTTTCCTTATATCAATATGAGTTTTTTCTCAATCCTCCGGTGGATTCATTTGTTACACAAGTTTTGCGCTTGCAAGCTTGAATTTCGATTCGAATTAATGTTAGTTTTCCGACGTCTTTCCCTCGTTGTATCGGAGCGGGTTTCTCCTATTCTTTCAAGTCCGAACGCCATGGGAGATAAACCAAGAACGAGCAGAGTTTGAGGACATGGCCTCGGCAATAGTGCTATTACCCAAGCAGTTGATGGTGATAACCAATCGGTTGGACAACATCAACGTGAATGAGAATCGGAGAAGAGATAGGAGGGAGGAACCAGAGCGACATCCTCGGATAGAGCGAATCCGATTGGAGATGACTCCGGTTCGGAGGAGGAGGAGTTTGGGAATAATGGTCCGATCAAAACCAATAAGACTACGAGTCAAGGCGGATATTCCCTTATTTTATGGGATCATGGGAGTGGAAGAATTTTTGGATTGGCGGATCGATGTGGATCGATTCTTTGATGTCATGGAGGTGCCTTGAGAGCAAGCAAGTTAAGATGGTAGCCATAAAATTGAAACGAACCGCAGCGGGTGGTGGGATAAATTGGTTGTCCGGAGGCAACGTCGAGGAAGGGGCCATCGGAATTTGGAGGCGGATGAAACAGTTGATGTTAGACCGTTTCTTACCGAAGATTATGGCAATTTTGTACAAGATGTAATTAACGTTTCGGGTCGAAGGAGTGTAACCGAATATACCACGTAGTTTCTACGCTTTGCGAACGAACGAGTTGGTGAGCGAGAGTCGAAGGTTACTCGTTATGACGCCCGAAAGGATCAATTCAAGAGAAGATGGGATTGCAAAATGTATGGACCATAGCAAGCGTCTACACTAGCCTTGAAAGCGGAGTTGATGGAGAAATCTCCCAAGAATTTCTCATCCTTCGAATTTCTCAGAAGCTCGTATGAAATGAACGAGAAAGAAAAGGGTGGGGTTGCGAAAGACCCGACTCCAAGTGATTAAAGGAACGGGGGTGCTAGTAGTTCGGCCAACAAAAAGCCTCTCGAAACCGAACAACCCTTATGTGAAGCCATCGTGAAAGTGTTTTCGTTGTGGATGACGGGGACATCGATCCAATGTTTGTCCTTCGAGGAGGATGCGCCATTGTGAACGAAGAAGAAGTGGAGGAAGAGGAAGAGGTTGATGAGTATGATGGTGTTGAGTTTGCCGAAGAAGAGGTCAAGAGAGAGCCAATTATGGCTTCACCGAATTCCGTTGTCTTCCAAAGAAGAGGGACAACGAAAGAATTTATTTCGAACTCATTGCTCCATTAAAGACAAGGTATGTAATCCGATTGTGGATAATGGCATTACTGAAAATTTAGTTTCGCGAAGTTGGTGGATTATTTACAATTGGAGACGGAATCTCATGGAAAACCCTACGTACTAGGGTGGGTGAGCAAAGGCTCTCAAGTTAAGGTAACCCGAACTTGAAGGTACCTATCTCAATTGGCAAGTATTAAAAGAGGAAGTTGAGTGTGATGTCTTGAATATGGATGTATGTCAGTGTTACTTGGACGACTTGGCAGTTTGACAATGATATCACTTATAGAGGTAGAGATAATGTGATGTTATTTACTTGGAATAAGCATAAGATTGCTATGGCTCCGAGTTTTGTGTTTTGACAAAGTAGCACAAGAAAAGGAAAAGGACAATAATTTTTTGGTGATGACACGAGTGATAAAGAATTGGATAGTGACATCAAAGAGCGAGTGTTTCGTCCAATTGTGATCAAAGGTTGTTGAGTGCAGCAAAAGAGGAGACGATACGCCAACAGAGGTGCTAGAAATTCTAGAGGGGTTTGAAGAGCGATAACGGATGAACTACCCAACTTCTTCCTCCCATGCGAGACATCCAGATCGTTGACTTGATTTCGGGGACAAGTTTACCAAACCTTCTTTATCGATGAGTCCTAAGGAAAATGAGATCTTGCGGGAGCGATCGAGGATTTGCTCAAGAAAGGTTTTATCAAGGAGAGCATGAGCCCGTGTGCGGTACCGGTTCGTTAGTTCCTAAGAAAGGGAACCAATGGCGGAGTGTGTCGATAGGAGCAATCAACAAGATTACCATCAAGTATCGTTTTCCATTCCGTTTGGAAGCATGTTGGATGAGTTGGCGGATCTAAGGTGTTTTCGAAGATAGATCCGAGGAGCGGATATCATCGGATTCGATCGGACACGGGGATGAATGGAAAACAACTTTAAGAGTAAGGATGGACTATACGAATGGCTAGTGATGCCTTTCGGATTATCTAATGCCTAGTACTTTTATGAGGCGATGAATCGGTTCTTCGTCCTTTTTTCGGTCTTTTTGTAGTGGTGTATTTCGATGACATTTTGATTTACAAGAAGACCAAAGAGGAGCATTTGGATCATCTTAGGCAAGTGTTGCATGTATTACAAGAGAACAAGTTGTATGTCAATTTAAAGAAGTGCATTTTCGTACGAACAAGCTACTTTTTCTTGGTTTCATTGTGGGTGAGCAGGGGATTCAAGTAGACGAAGAAAAAGTGAGTGCTATTCCGGAACGCCGCGCCCCCTACAACTTACGGAGGTACGCAGTTTTCATGGTCTAGCGACTTTTTACGAGGAGGTTTGTGCGCAATTTCAGCACCATCACGCCTATCACCGAGTGTTTGAAGAAAGGACAGTTTCGTTGGGGTCCCGAACAAGAGCGAGTTTCGCTTTGATTAAAGAGAAACTATGCACCCCCACCTTGCATTACCGATTTTGATAAGATATTTCAAGTAGAGTGTGATGCAAGTGGAGTGGGATGGGCGCGGTTCTATCCCAAGAGAAGAGACCCGTAGCTTTCTTTAGTGAAAAGCTAAGCGATGCGCGCGACGAAATGGAGCACTTATGATCGAGAATTCTATGCGGTGTTCGAGCGTTGAGACAATGGGAGCATTATTTGATTCGGAGAGAATTCATACTTTTTACCGACCACCTTGCTTTGAAGTATCTCCATAGCCGAAGGTGATAAATAAGATGCATGCTCGGTGGGTAAGCTTCTTACGAAATTTCCTTTCATTATTCAAGCATAAATCGGGGTTGAACAAAGTTGCGATGCTTTGAGCGGGAGGGCATCTCTGTTGGTTACGTTATCTCAAGAGATTATAGGATTTGAAATGTTGAAAGAGTTGTATGAGACGGATGTTGAGTTTAAGGAGTTGTGGAGCAAGTGTAGAGCAAACATCCAAGTGCGGATTTCAATTCGAGATGGTTATCTTTTCAAAGGGGATCGGTTGTGCATTCCTCATTCTTCACTACGGGAAAAGTTGATTCGAGATTTACATGGAGGAGGTCTTAGTGGACATCTTGGGCGGGATAAAACCATCTCCGGTTTGGAGATCCGGTATTTCGGCCTATTTGAGGAGAGACGCAATTGCTATTGTAAAGCGATGATACATCTGTCGGACTTCTAAAGGTCGGTCTCAAAATACTTCGGTCTTTATATGCCACTACCTGTACCCGATGATATCCGGTTGGATTTGTCCAGGATTTTGTGTTGGGACGCCTCGTACCAACGGGGTGTGGATTCGTTTTTGTGGTCGTTGAGATTTTCCAAGATGTCGATTTCATAGCCTGCAAAAAGACGGATGCCTCCAATATAGCCAAACTGTTTTTAGAAGTCGTGCGTCTACATGGAGTTCCTAAATCTATCACTTCGATAGGGACACCAAGTTCCGAGCATTTTGCTTACCTTATGGCGAATGTTCGGAACAACATTAAACAGGAGTTCAATGCTCACCCCCAAACCGATGGCCAACCGAAGTAACCAACGGGACGTTGGGAAATATGATCGGAGTGTTTGTGGGGACAAACCAAAACAATGGGATTTAGCAGCCTCAAGTGGGTTTGCTTACAACGCGCATTCACAATGCCGGAAAATCACCTTTTTCTTTTGTTTATACATCCGTACCTAGACATGTGGTGGATTTAGTCGAGTTGCCTAAGGCTCGGGCGTCGGTGCAACGGCCGAGAGTATGGTTAAGGAACTACGGGCAAGAAAGAAGCCGTCGAGACTAAACTCGAAGCTAGGGCGAGAAAAATAAAGCCAAAGGATAAGCGTCGTCGATTGAAGGTATTTGCAGTTGGGGATGATGTTATGGTGTTCCTAAGAAAGGAGAGGTTTCGTGGGTAATACAAGAACGCAGCCCCGCAAGTATGGACCCTTCAAGGTAGTGAAGAAGATCAACGACAATCGTATGTGGTCGCTCTTCGAACGACATGAACATTTCGAATACGTTTAATGTGGCTGACATTTATGCATTTCATGAGGATACTTGTTCTTTATCCCGAGAACAACTCGATGTGAGTTCCTTCGAGGTGAGGAGCCGTGCGGGAGCGTCATCTACGTTATCGTGGGAGAATTATCATCGTAGATCACGAGAGTTCATCTTATCTCGAGTAGATCAACAGGAGAGTTCATCTTCATCTACCGAGATCTGTTCATCGGTACGTTCACGAGTACTATTCACGGTAGGAGGGGTCATCTACTGTTATTAGTAGTCTGTTCATCAGTAGGAGAGTTTATTTCCTTTTTATTTACCATTATGCCATTAGATTTTGTGTGATTAGTATTTAAACGAAATTGTAAGGTTTGCGCCGCACTTATCATTTTCCTTATATCAATATTGAGTTTTTTTCTCAATCCTCTGGTGGATTCCAGATTTGTTACACAAGTTTTGCGCTTGCAAGCTTGAATTTCGATTCGGAATTAACGTTAGTTTTCCGACGTCTTTCCGACTGCGTCACTTGTTGCCTTGGTTCTTCGATTTGGTGCACTTCGAAACTTTTCTCTCTTTAATTATTTTATTTTTAAGCTCATTTCATATTTGTCGTGAGAGCACTGTGTGGTGTTGTGGTGAATTGAGACTAAAATGATAATACTTGTCTCTGCAATTTTCTTCGAACAAGTCAGTGACTTGAAGCCCAAGTAGACTTGTTAATGCCCCTAGCAAATGCTGCACTTATTGTTCTATTACACTGCATGTTTGTATGCTTGCCTATTAGGTAGACTTGTTAATGCCCTTGGCTGGATTGGTGATTTTGTGTTGTGAATTGATTTGTTGAATTGGTGGTGTTGTTATATGATATTGGTGATGGGGAACTTCTTGTTATTTTTGTCTGCTTTGCTGACTAACCATGTCGTTTTGCTTGTTTTGCTGAACCAGTGATCTGTTAAAACTGTGTAACATGCATTTTGATACTTACAAAAAACGGTGTTGCCTTCTATGTTCCTAATACCTTCACAGAGGCCTTTTAATACTTACAAAAAACGGTGTTGCCTTCTATGTTCCTACTTACAAAAGTATGACCTATACTAGTACAAAATACTGATCACATGGGCTGTATTTCTAATGCAGCCTCTCTATATATTTACTACTAACAAAGTATGCCATATCCTACTTACAAAATACTGATCACATGGGCTATATTCCTAGCCTTTGCCTAATATTGATTGTATCTTCAATCATACCATTTTCCTGCATGTAATTGATGCACTAAATTACCAAATGGCTTGGAACCTCTACATGTACAGGGAGTGACCCTTGACTCAGAAGTTGTTTTTTTTTCATGTGAGGAATCTTATAGGTATTGTGACCTTTTACCTTCATGATCTCAACCATACAACTTTGTAAGGACAGAAACACTTTGTTGAGTGTCATAGGGGCTAAATCTTCAAAAGATCTGATAACTGCACCTAGTAATTGATCTACATTATAATAGTTTGACTCAACTTGGATGCTTTGGATTGCTCGAAACCATCCAAGGTCATTCACATTACAATCTGGAGAATTTGTGGTTGATTTATTATTCTGATATCAAAACCATTTGAGCTTCCAGCAGCTCTAAAATCTGGATCTGTATCTTTAATATGAGGTTTTGCATTGTCTTGTTGGATGAAAATGAGTTTAGGTGCAAAAGCAGGCCACTTTTCTTCAATTGATCTGCAAAGAAACACAATATCTACTTAAATGTTCTTTAAATGGTGTTTGATTTTGTGTCTTCATACACTTTAACAGTCTTCCATTTCTCTTTGTAAACAAGCTTAAACATGCATTTGAAGTTAACAGTCTTGTATGGTAAACTACAATTTGCTAAGTAAGCAATATTTATCATACATATGCAGTTGTTGCATATTATGTGCTTTTATTAAACATATTTATTGACTAGTAAATGAAACTAAGAATTCTACTCCTAATAATCGAACTGTTACAATTTTGGCAAGAATAAATAGAAAACCATACCTTGGTGATCAAGCATTCCTTGATCACCTCCTTGGTGATGGACTGTATTGGCTTTGTTTCTAAGGTTCCTGTTTTTTTAGCTCCTTATTGCTGCCTCTTGTCTTGTGAAAGGAAAGATGTCAATCTTTCTATCAAAGAGTACACTGCCATCTTCCCCAAAAATTGGGCGGCAAACAGCGCACATAAACATAACTTTTTTGTATGAATCCTTTGTTCTGGCAATGTCTCTGTGGCTCTAATTCACTAGGAGTTAAGTAAAATATGTGTGTAGCCTTAGTGATATAGAACCATTTCTCGTCTATATGTATTGTGTTTTTCATGCATTTGAACCGTAGAGTGTTTAGAATCCGGTCAAACTCTAAAGCTTCAAGAGAGAACTTCAAGCGCAACAGCTTGTTAGGGGCAGTTAGGGACGGTTTAATAGCACTTGTATGAGCTTTGATTAGACCTCCTTTTATCCATCTCCAGACTGTGCTCTTACTTGCCTTACCCCGCCTGCTAGTCTTCTAACTGTCGATCTCTTGACTAGCTCCAATCTCTGAATTAATTCAATATTGATGTGGACTCTTTTGCTCCTTGGTGCATTCGGTTTTGAACTCTTTAAATAAATAGCTTCACCGTTTTTTCTATGTTTCTTTGCAGCAGCCCAAAGACGGCCGATGGTCTTCCGGCAGCAACTCCACTTCGTAGCAGCTTCTATGATCTTGCCCTTCACGGGATTCCCGTCCTTCTTCAAATTTGTCAGCAAGAATTGCACGATCTGGTTCATCTCCCCGGTAGTTAGGTCTTTTTTTCTCCTTCCCATTGATACCTCTTCACTGGCAGTAGCTCTCGAAATTGTTATCTTTGCACGATTTGTATAGGATGCTTTGGCTCGTTATTTTTAGCAGAAATGGTTGTAGGACTAGTTTTAGTTTGAATGGATTATATAGCTTCAGTTGCTCAAATTTGAATGTTGTGCAAAATTTCAGATTGCCGCCAATGTTTTGTTTCTAGGATTTTGGCTCGGTATGGACCTCAAATGCTTTACTGTTATTTATTCGATTTACATTTTGTTTCTAGGATTTTGTTTCAACACTTTGCCGCCTATATAAATTGATTGCCAACAAAGACAAAAAAAAAATAAAAAAATTAAGAATCTGAAACGGTAGAGAGAGAAACGAGATTAAGCCAATTTTAAGTTTATTGGCCCCACCACTTAAAAACTAAACAACACCCACCTTAAACTCCGTGCCCATTTCCAAGGGGACAATAATAATGGGACAGAGGGAGTATATAAATACAGGTTGCATAAGCCCAATGGGCTTATTCTTAGGTTTTATACAAATCATATTTAGGCCTCAACAATGAAAACGGCTCCAAATCATTTAGCACCCAGAATACTAAAGGGCTGCAATTTTATTTTTAGCCAAAAACTACATATACATTATGTGTATTTATATTATTAAAAATGTGATCCTGACATTATTTTTTTCATCATCTAGACCACAATTATTTTCCCCTTTTTAAACAGTTAGAATTGAAATATATTAGAAAAAGAGATCTTAAACGGGTTTAACACAATAAAATTGGACAGCCGATCTCATTTCCGATAAAATTGTGTGAACGAATAAGAATTAGACAGTAGCGCTAACGTAAAAACCACAAATTAATATTACATATTTTATGATGTCGAGTTCGCGAGAGGATAATTATAATTTTGTGTCATGGTAGAGTCATATGCAACTAGCTAGTAACATTAAAATTAATCCCTAATGAATAGTCTTTAATTCTTCACGCAGCGAAGCATCCGAGATTGCATGAGTAGAGCGAATCAAGGGTGAGATCTAGCTCATTTCTTCTTGGCTCCATCGCTTCTCCTTGGTTGTACACACCTCTGATTCCATCCAATATCATTATTATTTGTCAAGAAATATTAGAGCCGAAGGTCAAAGTATATTGCATGCTTAAATGATAATTAGGTAGTTAATTACCCGATGTTCAAGGAAGGGAATTGAGGTGCCATTATGAACCGCGGCGGGGCTCGGTGGTCGTGGTTTGGCTGATCCCAGTGGGGCTGCATCTGCGTGCCCATTTCCTGTTCTTTGTCTTTGATCTATATCAGCAACATTGGATTATCATAGATTAAAACTCCACGTACTAAAATGAAAAAAAATTATAGAATTGTCATGCACCTGCTTTGTCAGCATGCTGTTCTGCTCCTCTATTGCTTTTTCCTGTGAAATTAAGAGATAATGTCAGTAGTGAAATTAAATACAATAATGGAAATAGATATGATTTAATTATATGGTCATATAATATAGTACTAGTAGATATTGTGCATGCAATATCATTCACCAGTGTGACATCAATACAAAGAGAATTAGAGAAAGCTATATATATACACAATATTTAGAGAAACCCTAACTCTCTCTCACTCTCTCTGCATATATATATATAAAATTTAAATTCTTGATGTGATTTAATTGGACATTTATTTGTTAAAGTATTCTACTTATTCCAGCTTTGAAGAAAATGTTTTTCATGAGTAGCCATAGCTAGCTAGATGGTGTAGAGATAAACCTTTTGCTGCAACTCTGAGATGGACTCATACAAAAGCTGATTCTGTATAACACAAAATATCATTAGGGTTAATTAAATTGGTTTAATAGTTAAAAAACGTGAAAAATATGTAATATTTCATACTTTTCTGGCTCGGATGATCTTGAGAGAAGTGTCTAACTGTTGCTCTAGATTTTGAAGATCTTTTAGGCTCATTGAGTCAAGATCTTCTCCCATATAGTGCCTAAATATTAATACAAAAAAAATGAAAATAGGATTAATTAATTATCATGTTTATATCTTATTTTCTTGAATTAATATATCTACCTATGGTTCCTCTGCAGGAGTTCAATTCTGGTCTTAAGCTTGCTGTGTTCTAAGCTCCAATTTGCCTGCACATGTCATATATATGTTAATTTAAGATAACATACATACATATATATATATATAATGGCGTAACCAGAAAATCAACTCAGTGGGGTCCAATTAATTACGCGTTTTTAAGGTATACTTTTTATGAAAGATATAAGCTAAGAGTGTCGGAATGCATTACGTACGGGCGTCTGAGGATCGCTGGAAACTAGTTGTCTTTCAGCAAATGAGTATCTTTCATACTTCTCCAAGATCTTGTCCATGCTGCTATGCACCAAAACATAAATCAAAATTACTCCAATTCTTGTACTTTTTAGTACTATAAATTTATAATCAACCAACGAACAACATTATTAATTTATTTCAGAAACATAACTTGCATGAATTAATAATCGGCATGCAAACATGAAACATCATGCATGCAAGAGTACGTAATTACTTCAACTTGAGCTACCCTAACTACCAACAATGCAGAAACAACTAATGTGAGATTCATACTTGCTCCAGATAAAAACATCATGTTATTACATCGAACAACTTCTCTTATGCAATTGTACAAAATTACTCGTACCGTTATTGAACAGAAATACGATTGTACTGGATATATACTTCCATTGAGCGACGTATATTCCACAACGATATTTGAGGTGTAGATTAATACTATGTAACAATAATTGTACTTCTCTCTGATCTGCTGCTGCCAAGTGTGAATATTAACTTTTCATGTCCAAATGAAGTTATGTTTACCAGACCAAGATCAGAATTAAAGCTATTTTATGTGGTGGGGTTGATTCTGGTAATCTAAAATAATTACCATAGAATATTAGGGTGATGTAAGAATGTCTGTCTGATTGAAGAATATTGTTGATTTAATCTAGCTTCCACGTTTTTCTTCTGACATTATATGTCACACTAAGAAGGTTCTCTATCAAATACGTACAAGGTTTTAAGTAAATGCACATATAGTCAGAACCACGAGAGGATGCACCTATAGTAGCGGTTACGGGTGACTTTAAGAAAATCATACTAACATTAATTAATTTTATTATCACTAGCAATTTTTTTTTTAAAAAAATCTTCTACATTTGAAGTTGCTCTAAAAATACTAAAACTGAATAAACAACATGATTCCCATCTTGTCAAAAGAGAACTGTGTCAGCATTACAAAACAAGAGAGAGACTGTCTATTTATTTAGCAGATATATAAAAAACTACTGCAGCCAAGAATAGATATATCTATCCATAAATCATGATAATTGCATCTTTTTCATACCCTTTTGTCAGTCAATTTCTCACAACAGCTGTAGCAAACGAGTGAACTAATCTTAAATTCAAATAAATGTTCAGGAAATTATATCATCTTCTATCTGAGAAAATTTTTAGTTTCTGTTCACACGCACCCAGTAAATTTATCCATTTGGAGTTAGAAAAAAGAAAATAAAAATTTGATATAGGGACATCAGTATTCAGTGATCAGACTAAAGATGTTGATGTGTATGATGTTGATTAAGCAGAAGATTATTACAAGAACATGAACATAAATTTAATTTAACTAGGGTTTTCTGGGATACGGTAAAATAGGAAATCTGAATCATAAGTGGTGAAAACACCAGCATGTATGTTATATAAAACCCTACTTTTTGTGGTGAAAACTAAAAAAAAATATCAGATCTTGCATCACAGAAAAGGTTAAATTTGCATATATATATATATACTTGAGTTAAAATAGAAATTGAGGAAAAAGAAAGTTACCAAGAATCAGTGGAATACTCAAAGAGTTTCCCCTTGTGAGAGAAAACAATCAAGCCCACCTCAGCATCGCACAGCACAGAGATCTCATGAGCCTTCTTCAGCAAACCAGCTCTCCTCTTTGAGAAAGTCACTTGTCTGTTGATCTTGTTCTCTATCCTCCTCAACTGTACTTTCCCTCTCCCCATCTCTCTCTCTCTCTCTCTCTCTCTCAAGGAAAATCCCAATTGCAGAAATAAAAGCTAAAAATGGAAACCCTCAAATATAATGGCGCTTTTTACCTACTCGGGTAAAGAAAGTGATTTGTCCTGGTTATTACGCCATGGTAAGAATATTGAGGGAACTATGAATAATATATTTGTAATGTAAACTTCAGATAACGAAACCACGAAATTATACCAAACTATAGGAGAAATAATATAAATTGATTTTAATTAATTGTGATGCCTATTCTCTATCAAAAATTGAAAAAAAAAAATCAAAATATTTTATAATTTGAACATGGTTGTCTGATAAAGCAAGCACAGTAGTGGGGTGATGTGAGAGTGGAAAGCAGGGGTGGGTCCGTGGGTTTATTAAGGATGCGGTGTCGAGATGCGATTGGGTGAGGGGGGTTCCATCTCGTCCTTGTCTGGTGGTTCATGGGATATTTTTCACGCTTCATAATACTTAAGATCATAACGTACGGATACGACGAAAGTCATGATACTGTTCAACCGATCACGACTTTTGATTCTTGGATTGGTATAAATTCTAATCTTTTCTTGTGATAACTGCCTAGGTTTCCCTCTACATCTAAAAGTGGAATATATTTTTTAATACTTAAAAAAAAAGTCGTAAATGCTATTTGAAGTGCGTATTGGTAGATATTTTTTTCGTTTTATACAAGATAACCGAAATAATTTCTTTATATCTATTGTGTGTAGTTTGGAATAAATATACACTATGAAATGGTTTTATTGTTTTACTCTGTCGGCACCTGATGGTTTTCTAGGTCGAGCTTATTACATATACTAGTTCGATGTAATTTTTTTGTTTTTTGCAAATCATAAATAATTTCTTAATTAATATATTAAAGCCTAATTGATTAATTAGTTAAACAAATGCTTAGGGGAAGATCAAAGATAATTAATTAGAAAGGGAAAATATGAAATTGTAGGAACGGGGAAGAAATAATAATTATTTCCAAAAATATAAAGAAGATATGAGATTTAGTACGATTTTGGGTTCTCCGGAATCAAGCCACGTTGATGTTATTGTCATTAATTGATATAATTCGAAGTATTGTTTAATTTAACGTAACCCAAGCTAACATTCTGCTCTGCAATTAATTTAGAAGTACATATGTAAAATATTATCGTACAATAAATAAATTATATATAAGAGAGAATTGATTAATTAATATGATCAATCAATTTTTAGTCCATAACTAACACATTGATGCCTATTTAATCACTTCTACGATGTTAACAGACTACGTACCTTATTGCATAATTCACCATATTTAATTTAATTGTGTAAGCAATAATTTAGAAACTATATCTTCTTTTTCCTCGGTAGAACAAACCTTACATTTGTAAATAATAGCACGGTTTTAAAATAATGCACGCTGTAATTAATGACAATAAAAATGGTGGGTGTAGGAATTTCTACTGAATCAAATGCACGTAGATGTGAATTTATCATGCACGCTGCATTTTTTCCTGCGTCTGATGAAATTAATTTATTTCTTCCTACCAAGAATTTAATTTCGAGACTAAAATAATAGTAGAGAAATTAAACGACGCATGCAGGTAGGGCCAGATTCATTTAATAATACGAATTATTATTGGCAGTGAGTTTTAATTTCCCTGCATAAAAGAAATACTCCCTCCGTCCCAAATATATATGTATATTTGACTTTTCACACATATTAAGAAAAATTTAATGATATGGAAGTTATATAAATTTTGGTATTGGAATATGAGTAAATAAAGTAAATTACTAAAAAGTTAATGATATAATTGTATTTTTTATTATAAGAGTTGGATAAAATGGTCTTTTTTATATTATCATATTAATTAGACCTATGAAAATTAATGAAATATTTAGTTAGGCACAAAAAAAATTGTTAATAGGCATATTAATTTGGGACAAATGAAAAAGGAAAGGAGGCATATATATTTGGGACGGAGGGAGTATAAATATAACGAAAAAAAAAATAGTGTTGTCGTATTGTTCCGGAAAACTATTGCTATAATTTTCTGAAATTGTCTCACGTTTGAATAACATAATTCTAATTAAGATGGACTTGATCTAGTACTACTGCATGTGGTAGTATCTTTTTTCTTTTTATTGTTTCTAAAAAAAATAAAAATCACATTATTATTTGAAATGTATACTAAATAAAATTCAATTAAAAAGGTGATAACATAACCTCAGCCATAGAGAAGGAACTACAGAATCCTCGACTTTGCAAGTGTTTCCTCGTGAGGCCTCGGCCTTTGCCCTAATTAAATAAATATTCGGGGAGTGGATGGGGCCGCCGCAACCCAAATTGTAAAAATCGCAAATATTACCCGTATATATTATAAATTATATTTTGCCCCTTGAAAATTGCATGTTTGCGCCCCTTAACATCGTAAAATTAAAATTTTGTCTCCCAAATTATAAATTTTAAATTCGCTCTTAACCTTTGTTGAAGAAGGCTTAATTAGGGTTCCTTAATCCAAAATTTCAATGCACAAGTTGTAGGAGATTAAAACAGTGTTTGGAACATCTTCAATAAGTTATTTTTGAACTTTTTCATCGTAAAAATATTTTTTTAATGTTTGGAATGTATGCTTCTATTTTTTTGGAGCTTAAAATAAATCGAATAAGTAGAAGCCCAGAAACTGATCAGGAGATGTTTTTCAAAAGCAAAAGCTATGCATTAATGTTTTTTTTTCCTAATGTTGCAAACACTAACAACTTTTGATAAAAAAACACTTTAAACAATTTTAACCATAAGTAGCTAAAAGATGTACGTATAAAAGTTATTCTAAACACTGCCTAATGTTGGAATAATCAAGATAGTTTAGTTTTCTCATTTGACGACAATAACCCGCAATTATGTGTATAATGGGTAAATTATCTTGTTGCGTTATGAATTGCAAGTTGCCCTAACTAGGGCCAATTGAGGAACTAGATTGGAGTTTAAGGATGTCGGTAAACTGAAATAATCCATACCTGTAGAAGTGCATTACCGTCACTAACAATCAAAGCATTAAAAGAGACGACGGAAATTCAGAAGCGCAACTTCAATAATTGCTAGACTTTCATTTATTATGTAGCTCCATTTTTGTTTATTTTAATTAATAAATATATTCAACCTCTGAGGGAACCGGCAGAGGTTATTAAAATTGAACGTTATCCGGCGCCGTTAAATTAAATAGTCTGTTAAACATTAAATGTGAAAATAATATATATTTCGGATTGATGTCATTGTAGATTATGAAATAATTGTAAGGATATAAAGATGTAGAATGGTTAAATCATAAAATATATTTATAATCATCTCTACTGAAACAAATTTAATATTTGTCGTTGCAGTACTACAGTGGTGGTGAGGGTGGTACTTGTCGCATAAATATTTGTATCTTCATTACATATAAGTTGGTTATAGTCTTATAGAACCAATTAATATATCAACTGATCATATTGGGACCGCTTAATTATCATGAATTATTACCTTCTAGATAATAGTTCAAAGCTTCAACGGTAATCCGAAATTACATATTTATTCAGTTAATTTCTAATCTTGAATCCGTCTTTTTGTGTACGAGTAGAGCATCATCAGTAGCCGGACTGAACAATTGGTGAAGTACAGTTAAACCTCGATAAAGTAACATTCGATAAAGTAATAATCTCGCTAAGATAATAATTTATTCCGGTCCCGATATGGGTCAATGCACTAAAATAATGTTCGATAAAGTAATAACCTTGTTAAATGAAAATTTATTCTCGGTCTCAAGGTTATTACTTTATCGAGATTTAAGTGTATTAAATCAACTTTGGTCTTACGAAAGCTAATTCTTAGTTATTTCTTTTATTGGACTAAACTAATTAATGAATATAGTGTTAGCGTGATATTTACGGGATAAGATTGTTGTATTATTATTTTTGTAATATCTTGTAATATTTTACTTTATTTCTTTTTTTTTTTTTTTTTAGGGCTAGGGTTTTCTAAATCTTTCTCTTGTATGTATTTATACGTTTCCCTTCATAATATAAAATCATATTCTGCTCTTGCGCCTCATATTTTATCATATAGTGGCAATCAATGAATGCCATATCCAATACTCGTTGAGAGTTCGTTTCTAGTCGCTATCGTGCGCAATAATAGTGCAAACAATGAATTATGAATGTTATATCTGAATTTCATATATATTTACCAAATTGTTATAATTAATAAAAAAGTCGGATTTCAACAAAATAAAAAAACATGTTAAAAATGAGTTTGTAAACACTCATTTGTAGAAAAAATAAAGGGTTTAAAGCTTTAAACTCGTTATTAGATTTGTGTATCTTATCCCATGAACTATAAAAATATGCAATATATATGTGTCCCTAAATTATTGAGTTTAAGCATTTTGATTCATGAATTATGGAAATATGTAACTTGCCTCTTAAATTATCTAATATTGTCGAGAGTAAAAATTTCGACAATCTTTTTTTTCAATCATATGTGTAAAGTTAGGGATAGTGTCGTCCTGTAATATCACGAAACGAATAGCCCATTGGAAATCACACAAAACACTATTAATCCATAACGAAATTATCCATAACTCACGTGTGCCCTAAAATTTTCGCCTTTAATTTTATTCTTTACTATAAATTAGACAGTTCATGAAATAAATTACACATTTTCATAGTTTAGGGGTTTATGAGTTTAAAGCTTTTAACCACAAATAAAAGTAATGATCTAATTACATGTTTTGGTTTGTTGTGAGTTGTTTATCTGATATAATAAAAATAAAATTAAATAATGAAATTTCACAAGAGAATTGGTACAGTTGGACAATAAATTCTGGGTATGTAATAAAATAGTTTGAAGTACATAAAGTAGAAATAAACTGAGTTGCAAACACTATGTGGGCACTTGAGATTTCTCAGACATCAAATCATCAAATTAATGCATCTCCTGTCAACATCATGTCTCTGTATTAGTATTATTATACTCGCTCCATAACTTCAATACTATATCTTGGTATTTCAGACATGACCATACACTTATTTCATTATTATCAAATGTATTATACATCTGTGTATCCACATTGTCTCCCATACTTCAGGTAGCTCATGCAATAAATCACCACACCCTATAAATTCACTGCATCCATCTAGGTAGAATCGAGTTCGCGTTCGGGGTAGATCCCACTTCATTATTTTGCTCCCTGTAATAAAACATGGGTTTTGGGATAAGAACGAGACGATCATTTATTTTTCATTAACAACGTACCGAGTTTGTGTTGAGTTGTTGCAGTTAAGAGGCTCGAAGAACACGGTCTGAGGCCGGGCGGGCACGGCTTGCTCGCCGTTGGCTGCCAATGTTGGTTGTGGTGATGGACCACTGGCTCCTTCTAACTGCGAAAAGATTAACTTGTTAGGATCTGATATGGTTATACGATAAAATAAAAATAGAAGACCAACGATTTATTAACCAAATTCATTTTTACCGACTACATATGGTGGTAAATGGTAATACCAAGCCAAAATATTCAATGTCATAATTGTGAGCTTGCGTTACAAAGAACATTATTACAATTAAACCTCGATAAAATAATATTCCATGGAGTAATAATCTCGCTTAGATAATAATTTCCTCCGATCCCGATATAGATTATTGCACAAAAATAATGTTCGATAAATTAATAACTTCGTTAAATGAATATTTTATTCCGGTCCTAATATTATTACTTTATCGAGGTTTAACTGTAGTAATATTTATACTAGGGCATGTCCTTGAATGTAATTTGATTAGAAACCCTACATCATGAAATTACGGAAACGTTTTTTAGTTTTTGTAATTTTCGAATGCATTAAAGATTATATGTAATAATGTAACGTTAAAGTGTCAATGAATTGTGAGATGCAATAAGTTAATTATTGACCAGATTTTTAAATATAGGGTTTGGGGTGGGTGGGGGGACCTTTATCCTGAGGGTCTTATTGATATCCATGAGATCTTTTTCCTGAAAAAAGAAACATTAAAGTATCAATGAATTGGAGACGAAATAGTCAATAATTTGGTGATAAACGATAGTTATATATGAAGCATGCACATACCTTTTGTTGGAGCGTGGAAAGCTGCTCGAACATGTGTTGAGTCTGAAAAGCATTTAGACACACAATTTAATGAAACTAAAAAGCCCAACAAACATATGAAAATAATGCAATTTGATAGAGTAAAGACTAAATTGATTGGAATTCAATACAGTTAAACCTCGATATAGTAATAATTTCGTTAAGATAATAATTTCTTCCGGTTTCGATATGGGTCAATGCACTAAAATAATATTCGATAAAGTAATCATCTCATTAAATGAATATTTTTGCTCGGTCCCAATATTATTACTTTATCGAAGTTTAACTGTATGTTATAGTTAAGTCTCGTGTTTTATTACATTACCTGTTTCGATCTTACCCTTTTCAACGATGCGTCTAATGCATATTCCAGTTGATCGAGTTCCTTTGCTCCGAACTTTCCCAAGTCCTCCCCTAAAAGATGCCTGTGGGGAAAAATATACAGTAAATTAATATATTAAAAAGTTAAATAATAAATTATTTATTAGTTTACATTTTATTAAATTAAGCTTATATTAATCTTCTTTCTTTGATGAATACCTTTGGGATTGTTGTAGAACCTCAACTCTTGACTTGAGCTTTAAGTACTCCAAGTAGCTACTCTGCATAAAGAATGCTACATAGTTAAGCTTTATATATATATTATTAATTTGAATCAATTTTGGATCAATCATTTAAGCAAAAGTGAGAATACCGACTACACTACATGTTGTTGTCGGTTACCTTTCTGTACAAATTATGAAATCTTTGTCACGAATATTTTCAAGTTGGAGATTATAAAAAAATTGAATTTAATTGAAATTTGCAAACAGAATAGAAGGGAGATTGGTTACCTGTTCATCAGTGGTAGATTGTTGATTGTCAATTAGACCATAGCTGCTTTTGTGATATCTCTCAAAGGTCTTGGCAATGCTAAGTTCCACAACACACCAAAATATTAATAAAGTTTTGATTATTTATTTTATTTTAATTATATTAAGCGACTGAAAACTGATGGGTGGAAGAATAACATCTTCATAATTTGGTGCATGTAATTAAATATCGATATTTCCTGCAAATTAAATGCTTTAATTTATAATTATATGATCGATCATTCAAAAAAACAAAATGAGTTTGATTTGATTGCAGAGTGAAATGAAAATTATAGAACCCTAAATCTATCATATGCAAGTATGCAACATGGATGCTGACAGTACATATGAGAAGTCTTACTTAATTCCATTCAACTCCAATTAACTTCATAATCAATTAACCAACTCTAAATAAGGTAATTAAGTCAAATCTTCAATGGGTTTTCTGAGCCCTAATTAGCAGATTTTGTCAAGAGAACAAAAGGAAATATTAATTATTTTCTTATTTTTCCCATATCAAAATCTTTATAAAAGAAGAAAAACAAAAGATTCTCTTAGATCGCACAGATTTGCAATTATGATCTGTTGAAAAAACCCTATTTGTTCTACAGCGAGAGGGAGAGAGAGAGAAAGGGAGGCAGACCTAGAAGTGCTGCAGAACTCGTAGAGCTTGCCTTTGTTGGAGAAGATGATGAGAGCCACCTCAGCATCACAGAGAACAGAGAGCTCATAAGCCTTCTTGAGCAGCCCATTTCTTCTTTTGGCAAAAGTGACCTGCCTGTTTATCTTGTTCTCAATCCTCTTCAATTCCACTTTCCCTCTCCCCATTTTTGTATATTTATGTGATGTGCTTTTCAAGAAAGCTTATGAATGAGCTATTTAAATCTCTTCTCACTTTCTTAACAAACTAACAAGAGAGGAGGAACTCATCCACCCTTTGTTTTTTGGTTCATACACACATTTATGGTTGTCGGAGTTGTAATTCTTTTGGGTCTCTCTCTCTCTCTCTCTCTCTCTCTCTTGCTGCTTTTCTTAGTAGGAGTAGGTTTTGCTCATATTTAGTGGGGTAGGTCTAATGTATCCCTCACCCATACCATACATTATACATACATCTTCACACCCATCAAATATGCCTTTTTTTTGTTTTTGTGTGACGAAGAAACGAGCACCCGTTACTGAACTGTATATTGCGTAAATGCCACTCCATATATGTATTTTAGAATTTTGGAATATATATGTGGATATTAAGTAGGATGATAGTAAGCTTGGATTTGATAGGACAATTTTTATTTGGTAAGAATGTATAGTATTAGTTGAATTTCGTTCTTACATTTTTATTTGTAAAAATTAAGAATAAGTCAAGTATAGTACTCCCTCCGCTCCATTTATATTGACTTCTTTTCCATTTCGGTCCGTCCCATTTATATTGGCCCCTTTTCAAAAAAATAAAAATAAAATAATACATTCTTTGATATTTATTATTTCTCTCATCTACTTTATCATTCACTCTCTCACCATCTCATTCATCTTCTCTCTCTTACTTTATCACTCACTCTATTTTCTTAATTCCTCGTGCCGTAAAGACAAGTGGCCAATATAAATGGGACGGAGGGAGTAATTTATATGTTCTTAGATATAGCATGTATAAGTTTATTTTTTTAATTCAACGAAACTAATGTAGTTTATATCTATACCAAACCCTAACTATATTCAGAACATACTAGTGGTGTTTAACATACACAATTTAAAAATATCTGATTTCTTCATATAGCAGCTATGCATATACATATATTTCGAAACAAATTAATAAATCTTGTTCGTGTTAGTCAATGTTCGACCAAAAAAGAAATTACATTAACCACAAACGTATAACTTAATTGATATTCATATAAAAAGAGATTCGGGTTCAATCTCTTAGAAAAACTATATAAAAACCCGTTAATTCATTAATCCGATTCATGTATAATCTCTTATTTAAAATACACTCAATTTTATGTGAGTGTCCAAATTTTAGCGTGTAATTAAGTTTTATCATCTTTCATTATTCCTTTTTACCCTAGATCTTCGGGATAGTGTTCCATCATGCCAATATGTTGATAAATAATTTTTTAGAATTAATAAAGAAAGAATGCAAATTTCTCGGACATCCAAGAAGGTCGGATGGACACTCGATTACTGTTCGAAGAAGTCGACGTAAAGTAGTTTCTACGTGTTCACTTATCATTGGCTGCCCTTACCAACTAAATTTCTCTTTCTATTAGTTTCATAATCTTTCTCCTAAAAGTAAAAAATAAAAAAATGTTTTTTTTTTTTCAATTTGTCCCATTTAAAATAAATTATTTTTAAAAAAAATACTAAATTCTCTTATATTTTATTATTTTTTCTTATTTACTTTATTATTTACTCTTTCATCATCTCACTTATATTTTCTCCCTTATTTTATCACTTATTCTATTTTTTCAATTCCCGTGCCGGAAAGCCAATAAACTTTTATCAACGAGACGAAGAGAGTACTTAATTAAAAAAAACAACTGATACCAGATTTATTTTTATATTTAAACATGTGTAAAGTAGGCCAGATCTTACTTTTCTATTAATTCGTACAGCCAGAAACTATAAAGAAAATTTAATTTATAGTTGATGCCTACTCTGTAGCCGTATGTATAATTATAGGCTTGCATTTAGGCTTTCTCTATAGGCCAAAAATAGAGTTTGAGAAATAAAACTCACGTAGTAGAGAACTGAATTTTCGAATTAGGTAGCCAATCAAATCTCTACAAGTAAATGGCGAGAGAGCTCCATCTTTTCTCCTCAATTTGAATAACAATAAATAATATTAAAAAATTTCACCTTCATTTGTTTATATATAATAGGTGTACCTAGTAACAATATATAATAATAGACAGAGGTAGCTAGTAGTTGTCCACATAATTAATTATTTGATCACTTTCCTAGGTTGAAAAAATTGAAGTGCATATCAAATATCGTATGGGAAATAATAAATAGCATGCATCCATTATTTTCTCATTGAAAAGGCCTAATTTATGGTACTTCTTCCGGAGCCCATTCACTTGAATTAATTCGGACGCCAAATTTATTTAATCAACACGATTATGTCCACTTTGAAAAGGTTTATAAACAATTTATTTTAGTAAATTTAAAAAAATAAACATTTATATGTATTTTGGAGAGGTTATAAAACCCATCCTTAAGCTTATTTTGAGTTAACTCCTCTAAGAATGGGATCGTATCGAAGTGTTTTATTTCATTTGATTACTCATGTTTATTCAAAAGCATTACTATTTTTAGGGTCTGAGTCCATTATTTATTCAAAAACTGATAGTAGTAGCTTATCTGCAACTTATAGGAAGATTAAGCAGAGATCATTTTATCGAATTCTATAACACATTTTATTTTTTTCACTATTTTTTAGTTTTTATTTTCTATAAATTAGCATTGATATATATATATATATATATATATATATATATATATATATATATATCCAAACACAAATAATTTAGTTATTAAATTTAAGTGCTTACACTATATATATATATATATATATATGCTTATTTAAGTTGTTCTTTTAAATAGAGCCTCAATTCATAATACATGCCGTCTTTTTCTGTTTATTTTATATTTTCAATGATTCTAACATAGTTTAGTTTTATATCAGTTTAAATTAGTTCACTGATTTCTTATGAGTAGTAATAAAAATACATATTGTTATTATTTTCACTTTGAATTTGTGTTTGTAATAAAAATGAGTAGAGTCTGATTGATATGAGAGACGGGTATGTAAATGGACTATTAAGTGGTTCATTCTAAGTCCATGGGCTTAATTAGTTTTGAGGACACTTAGGCCCACAATCATGGGCCTGTTGGTCTTTAAAAAGTAATGGCCCACTAATTCCCAAATTAAAAATGTTCCCAAAGGCTTGAAAATTTTATCTGGATATTTATCTTAAATCATGATTTTATGAAAAAAAAAAAAATACTATCCTCGTCTGTTTTATATGTAACCAGTGACCAAAGCAGTGATTGATAAAATATTTGAAATCAGAAACGGAATCTGCAATTTCAAAGGGCAAAATAATTTTGTTTCCCAACATATATATAAATTTTTTGAAAATTTGAGATTATGCATGATTTGAGAGGGGCGACAACCCCCATCCAGCCTCAATGATTTCCGCCAATGTATATATGTAATTATTTTTAATAGATGATAAATGATGTAAATATAATAATCTAATTAAAATAACTAGAAATAATATATATTTCATCGGTCTCATAGAAATTGTCATGTTTTCTAAAAAAATGAAATGGTCTCACACTTTTACCAACTCAAACAAATTCAAAGAAAATAATTAATTGTATAGGTTTCACACTCTAACTTGCTCACAAACAAATTCTAAATAATTAATTAATTGCATGATCCCACATCTTTACAAATCAAAATCAACTTTCTTAAATTAACGTGACGAAAAGAAACATAACACTTTTTTTGGAATGAAGGGAGCATATAAAACCATTCATTTTCAATTTTTCTAGAAAAAGGAAGCAAACCCCATGCATAAGAACATCCTTTGTCGGGATAAGGTAGGGTTTGTATTTGTAAAATATAATCTAGATATTATGCGGCCGCATTATCCATCTCTTATCTCCAAACAATGAATTGGATTCATTATCATCACAAAATGTTTTGTTATAAAGTAAAGGCCACTTTCAATGCACGGTGTTAGGACACGTCTTGAAAGTAATGGTATTAGGTACATATGCACTTTCTCATTATTACATTTTTGTAGGGTTTTCGATGTATCAACTAATTATTAATGTCATAATACTTTTTCCTAGTTTTTTTTATATATATATGGGAGGGTTCAATAAGGAACACTAGCTTAATGAAAGAACTAGGAACAAAATCAAACCTTTCATTTTATTAAATGTATGGTATAGATCTATTATTAAATTATAAATTAAAAAAGAGAGTTTAGATTATATTTAATGTAGTAAGGGCAAAATCGGTAAGAATATTTAAATGTGAAAACTAACTAACCTATGTATCTCTTCAATCTCTCACTCTTCATTGTATTTCTCTCTCTCTCCTCTCTCACACGTTTCTCTCCTTCCCAGCCAAAAAACCTAAAGCTGCCACTCGAGTCCCGTTGCCCCTTCGCCGCCGTCGCGTTGTTTCTCAACGCTAAACTGCCGTCGGTGTTCAGATCAGCAGATTGCAATGAATTTATTGGTCTCTCTTCTCTCTCTCTCTCTCTCTGATCTACAGAGGTCAATCCGTGATTTGTAGAGATCTTCAGTGATCGGACCATTCCTACGTTGCTGCCGCCGCGATCTGTGGAGATCGTCATAGATCCGGCTATATTGGCATTGTTGCCGCTGAGATCTGTAGATATTTGCAGAGATCCGATCACTCTAGATCCGTAGAGATCTGGTTTTATGAAATGGAAATCGTGTGCACTCTTGATCAAGAATTTTATGCACTTTTATTCAAAGTTTTATGCACTCCGCCACAATTCTCTCTCTTTCTTTCCATCCTTACCTCATATCTACAAAGATCCATCCTAGATCTAAACAGATTCATTCATGACAGATGTGTATAATACAGAGGTGGTAGTTTTGTTAAATTCAAATCGTTATCTAAAATCGGCAAATTTAATGAAAGTGCATAAGAAAAGAATGTAAAGTGCATACGAAAAAAATTCAAGTGCATATAAAAAAATCGCCAAGTGCATATAAAATAAATGTAAGTGCATATGCCTATCTCGTCATTTCTTGCGAAAAAAATATAATCGTTGAATGATGATTGAAGAAGAGAAAAGATAAGGGAATAATTATTATTTATACGCCAAAAAGAAATAAATGAATTTAGGGAAGAAAAAAGAAATTTAACAAAATAAAATTTACCCTCAAATGACTTTTATACCTTTAATGAAATGAAATAAGAGATCAAAATTTAGAAAATCTCATTTAATCGATCTTCACCACACATCTTTAAAATGGAGGGTTATGGTGTGTTCTCAATTCCTTCATTAAACATGTGTTCCTTAATAATCTATTTTCTATCTATCTATCTATCTATCTATCTATCTATCTATGTATATATATATTTAGAATCAATAGTAAGTTAGTAACCTCGTGCATAAACATCCTTGTTGCCTATTCTCTCTCCTAATTAAAGATTTGATTACATGAACAGATTTTTCTTAGAGGTTTTTGGATAAGCTTGACTAGACGATAAAAATGTTAGCAAGGAGTAGTACCTTTAAGTTGGTAGAAATACTTGATTATGAATTTTATCAAGTACACCTTTTGGGCTCACATCATAATAAATGAGCCTATATCTAGCCTTAATTAAATATTATTCCCTCCCTCCTATAATTATTATTCCATTTTGTGGAAATATACTCTATTAGCCAAAATCAAAAAATAAAAAACAAATTTGGCCTATAACTAAAATAAAACACAAAAGTAGTCATTTTGTCTTTATCCTGGTCGATGGTAGCCGATGGGGGCCGATGGGGGAGTCCATCGGCCCGTTTAATTTTCAATTTTTTTTTTTAATACTTGGGTGGCCGTATAATTTTTATTTATTTTTTTGTTTTTTAATGCTTGGGGTTTTTAATTGCTTGGGGGCCGATGGCCCTGTTAATTTTTTTATTTATTTATTTATTTATTTTTTTTTAATGCTTGAGGCCGATGCCCTGTACATACAAAATGGTTCCACACCCTCCTGTACATACAAAAAGTTTTTTTTTAATGCTTGGGGGCGTTGTGGCATCGCCCTGTACATACAAAATTGAAAATCTTCAACGCGTGGCATCGCCCTGTACAAGGCATACATACGAATTGTATGTACATCGGCCCCAAGCATCTTCTTTTCATCGTCGACGGCGTGCCTGTCAAAACTTTTCTTTTTTGACTTCGGGGCCATCGGCCTGTTTAATTTTTAATTTTTTTTTTTTTAAGGTTGGAGGGCTATGGATTCCATCGCCCTCCATCGCCCTTATCGCCTGCGTATAAAGACAAAATGCTATATTTGTGTTTTTCTTTGGTGATGGCTTATTTGTATTTGGCCGATCTGTTTGGCACTTGCTTTCTTCCATTTTCTTTTCGAGTTGTTTTGCAATTATTGGTCCATTTTCAATAATAGTATTTCCTCCGATCTTATAGATCTTGTCTTATATTTTCCTAATTAAGGTGCCTCATAGATTTTGTCCTGTTTTCAAAAATATCAAGATTGTGTGGCTATAATTCACCCAAAATTTGAAGACCCACCACTACATACACAACTACAACTACCAATTCTTCTAAAACTCCGTACCAAAAAGAAACATGATAAGATCTATGGGACGAAGGAGTAAATATTATTACAAACACTTTATTTAAATGTCTCATATCTTTACACATAACTAACAACTCTCCTTAAAAATCGAGGTGAAAAGTTTTAGAGTACGAGATATAGCTTCATTGTTTCAATTAACTAATTTACGCTTCTACAAACTCAGTACGACTTCGTCCTGCTATTACTGTCATACTTTCCTAATCGGACTGTCCCCGTTATTACTGTCTTCTTTCTTAAAATGATAAAAATTACTTTTAAACATAAAATAAATGGGTCCCCTTACTCACTACTCAATCCCACATTCTTATACTCTCTTTCTCTTCAAAATCTATCTAACACACGATTTCGGTTCGCTATGAACTCAAAAGATATTGAAGCCACCACTAAAAGGTACACCTTCCCAAGCCTAATGTACTACTGCTTGATTGGCAGGATCAGGAGACATGTTCGGCTTATGTTGCCCCTCACTGCCTGAGTATTGGACATTATGCATGGCCCAGTTGTACCTTTGAAGCCCCATTCACAAGCAGACCAAAATCTTGATAAGGTGTTGTTTGGTATGCTCCTTTGTTGGAAAAATCGGTAATAGAGTTGGAAAAATCGATAATAGTATATATATATATATATATATATATATATATATATATATATATCTCGTTTAATCGTCTTTTCGAGCCTCGATATTTATCTGATTTATGAATTGAGATATATGACGTCGATTTACGTTTCAAGTAGATAATTATAATGTGCTTAATTTCTCGATTCCGATTTTCGGTGAGTGAGAAATAGTGGCTCGAAGTTTGGGGAGATAAAACTAATATGTTACCTAAAGTGGATAAACTTACCTAATTCGGGTTTTGGAGAGTTATTACATTAATCAATGTCCCACATTGATTAATGTGTAATGTTTTGTGTGGTATTTAAGTCTCTACCATTTAGTAGGAGATAACAAAGTGACATGTGGTGGGCTTGGGCCACACATGCTCATGCGCTCGAGCCTTTTCGCCGACCCCCTCACACGCGACGTGCCGCGCCGCACTGCGCCCGTGCCCGGCGCCCCAACTCCGGCTCCGGTTCCGGTCCTTGGACTTGGACTTGGCAATTGGTCCTTTGGGTGGTCCGTGAGCTTGTCCGTTGGGCTTGACAGTTGGGCTCGGTGGGCTACTTGTGGGCTGGCCCGGTCGTTGGTGTAGTGCTCCTGCTATACGGGATTGCTCTCCTTGGTGTTGTGCACCTGCCACACCTAAACTATTCTTTTGGAAGTATCTGGAAAGAGTCACTTCAAGTGACTTCAACTCTCCACTTTCCATCTACCCCAATTAATGCTCCTGCAACCTTTCACCTGAGCTGGACTGCCTATAAATAGGATCAGTCTGCATATCTCTCATCACACAACACACACAACCATCTGCATACACCTTAGCTCTAGTTCTCCAGCAGCTCATGTCCTCGCCGGAAAGTCCAGTTTGCCGGAGCTCGAAGATCTTGCGGTGCTGCAATTTTCGAGACGTCGTCGTTTTATCTTTGGGGACGATACGCCGTAAACCGAGAGTACTACCGGGGCGTATTTCGTCTTGCAGATAGAGGCTATCCTCGACTCGACGAAGTTTTCTTTTAGACATTTTCGTTTGTTTCTTTTTCCGACTTACCGGTTTACTTTGTAATAGCAGCTTGTATTCAACATCTTTTTCCGTGCTTCACTATTCTCATCAATCAACTCATGACATAAAGCAAATGGCTATGGAATTGATGGTGTACACGAAAAGAAAGCAACCAAACCTATTAGTGGAAATGTGTTCTGTTAGCCAAAATGAAAAAAAAAACATATTTAGCCATCCTAAAAATAAAAACACAAATCTAGCCATTTTGTCTTCTTGTGGGTGCTGGCCGATGGAGGGCCGATGAGGGCCGATTAACATTCTGAGGGCCGATTGCGGCCGATTTTATATATAGAAAGGGCCGATCGTGATCGGCCGAGCTATCGGCCTCAGTCGGCCGAAAACAAGAAAAATGTCTATAATTGAAGGGCCGATTTTGATCGGCCCCTATTGAGCCGTGACATCGGCCCTTGGAAAATAATAAACTTAATTTACAAACATTTATTTTTAATAATTAAGTAAAAAAAATAAATATATGGCCGATCTATCGGCCCTTACTTATTCGGCCGAGATATCGGCCCTGACGCTTAAGTAGCCGTTATGTAACGGCCGAAATTTACTGAGGGCCGAAACCGTTTGTTTTAATTGAGGGCCGATACTCATCGGCCCCCCATCGGCCCAACCATCGGCCCCGAGTTTCAATAATGGAGGGCCGATAGATTAAAAACTGTAGACAAACAGTTTTTACAATTTCTCACCACTTCCTCCCTCTCGCCGCCGCTAGTGCCGCCGCTCGCTCCTGCCGTCGAAATCGACGCCAACGCCGTCGTCGCCGCCGTCGAACGATACATCCGCCGCTCTCAATGTCTTCCGGCGATCACCACTTCCTCCCTCTCGCCGCCGCTCGTTGCCGCCGCTCGCTCCTGCCGCCGAAATCGACGCCAACGCCGTCGTCGCCGCCGTCGAACGATACATCCGCCGCTCTCAATGTCTTCCGGCGAAATTGAGGTTAGTAATTTATTGCATGATTTTGTTTGTTTTTCATTCATAGACGAAATTTAGGTTGAAATATGGTTGGGTTGACATTGTAATGTCCATGTATTGATGAAATTGTGGAGAATTTGGAGAGAATTGTAGTGTTTAATTTGTGCAAAATTCTTAAATCGGGGGCCGATTGGAGGGCCGATTTTGGGGCCGATGAAGAATAACTCCATCGGCCCTGACTATGGCGGCTTGAATTCTGCCCTGTCTGGCCGATGAGAATTCGGCCCCGACTGGGTTTCGTGGCATAGGCTTCGGCCCCCGGTTGGCCGATCGGCCATTCGGCCCTGATCTATAATTGAACGGCCCCGATCGGCCATTCGGCCCCGATCGGCCGATTCGGCCATTCGATTCTATTCGGCCTCTGAGGAATCGGCCACGGCTGAACTTGGAGCCTTACGCTTCGGCCCCCGTCTGGCCGAATGAAATTCGGCCCTTAATGGCCGAACAGAATTATGCCTCTGATGCATCGGCCCCGGCGGCCTTCGAGGCTTAGGCTTCGGCCCCGTTGGGCGAATAAAATTCAGCCCGAATGGCCGAATAAAAGTAAAATCGGCCCCTACTTCGGCCCGAAGGTATACCTTCGGCCCTAAAACATTAAGGTCGAATAAAAGTAAAATCGGCCCCGTCATCGGCCCTTAATTATTTTCGTTTCGGTAATTCATTTGTTTTTCGGTAAATCTTGCGGCCCGCTTATATCGACTATCGGTTAGACAAAAGAACCCAAAAGTCACGACATATTGGAGAGATGGTCTACCCGAACTAATAAAAAAAGGTCTTTCTAGACGGGGGTACCGGCCTAGTTCGTCGATTTATAGACGGACGGTTTGGACATTTGCTCTGTTGGAGGAAGGGCAAGAGTTCGATCATAGCTTTGCATCGCTTGATGTGCTATGAGGTGCGTGCACCGCCGGGGAGGCCCGTTTTCACATATCCGGACGGGAGATTCAATTTTCACGATGCAGTATGCACTCGTGAATCGGGTTATTTTTCGGCGCATCTACCTTCGATAGGACGGCAGCTCGTGCCCCTGAAGAGTCTGGAGTGTACATGAGAGTCACAAAAGGGAATCCAGTAACAGGAGGCGAGCTATTAAATTTATGGAAAAATGACAAGCTCGGTAACCTCTCTGAAGACGATTATTTGAAGGTGGCCAATGTCTTGGCTTTGATGTGCTTTTTCTTCGCACCTGCCGACACGAAGAAGGTCGAGACCTGGATGTGGGTTCTTGATGACGATATAGACGCGTGGAACGATTTTCCATGGGGAGCATACACGTACAATGCTCTCTTGCATTACATGAGCTTTGTACCGAAGGAAGTCGAAGCTGTAAAATTGAAGTATAATATTTATGTTCCAGTTTGGGCTCTTCAGGTACAAATTTTGGATTTTATAATTCTTTTTTTTATTTTATATTTTATAGTTGTACTGATCTTTAATCATATTGTAGATCTGGGCATATGAGGCGATACCAGATTTGGCCAGTCTGTGTTTACGCCTTATTAATGACAGTGGTATGCCCCGATGTGTGAAATGGGTATTTGTCACGCCACCAGATACGGAATGGATTACTTTCTTTGCCTTGCCGGTAAGTAACATTTTAAATATTTATGAACTTTTATGAAACGTATTATAACCTATTTTTTAAAATTTTTGAACAGATGGACACACCGCCATTTGAGACTCTTACGCCCACTCCTGAGGAGCAGCTATCGGAGTACTGGAGACGGGTGATTGGAGAGAACCCTATCGGTGTGGAGTTTCCTAGAACGACCGCCGTACATCGGAGACGGGTGATTGGAGAGAATCCTATTCATGAAGAGGGCAGTGTACCGGATCCTCCGCCGGTAGCACAGAAGAAAAAATCGAAGAAGAAACGTACACCGGCGGAGGGTCAGTCATCTGGGCCTCGGAGAGATGAAGATTGGAGTTTGCCCACTTATGAAGGAATGATCCGATCGATAGATGAACGGTTTCAGCAGCGCGAGACTGAGTTATTAGAAAAAGTGGATCAGCGCTGGAAGGAGAATGAGGAAAAGTTCTTCAAAAAAGTGGGGAAATTGATAAAAAGTATCTTCGGGGGCAAGGGCAAGGGCAAGGACAAGAGTAAAGGCATACGATCCAGTTCTTCGTGGGATGTCGAGGAAATTAGTAATGAATTGGATGAGGAGACATCTGCACCATCGGAGCCACCACGGGGGAGGATGGTTAATGTACATGAGTGGCCCAGCTGGAATGAAGTAGGCGAACAACCACAGAGAGATGTGGAAGATACGACAAGTGGCGATGCAAATCCGTGGGATGTGGCTGCTCGAATGGGTAATCGTCGCGTTGATATGGGGCGGCATAGCATGTACGAGGACCGAAATGTTTGGGTCCCAAGACGTTGGGAGCCACTCCCTTATACGGCTCCACGGTCCCCACCGCTTGTACAGGTTTCTGTTCTATTCAAATTAAGTCGGTCGTTTTATATTTTTTATTTCATTTGACCATGATTTTTTGTCCAAAATGCAGCAACATCAGTCGGTCGTGGATGACTTATTTGATACGCAGCATGTACAACAGGTGTATCATAGCCAACCGTCGGAGCAGACAATTGTACAAAGCAGTGAGGTACAAACATTTTTTTGAGTTATATAATTTAGGATTTTTTTTAATACAATGTTATTTGCAGCCCATACTGGAGCGTCTCCCAAATCCTAGTGGAGCTCCACGAATGTTTGATCCGGCAGACGCACTGAGGAGAGATTTTGAGAAGTTCATGGGAATGAAAATTTCGACCAATGTCACTTGTTTCCCAAAGATAACCTCTCCCACGGCTTTTTCAAGAACTTATTGGATCCTAAGTATGACATGGGTCACGCAATGATCGATTTGTACATATGCTATCTCCGGTAGAGGCTTCATTTCAAAGAACGTGACGTGTTGTGTACACCCGATTCACGCTATACCGTCATAGCGACTACGTCAGTTTTTGTAAGTATATATTTATTTTATATTTTAAATATAAAATATGTTTATTTTTAATTGTCCTGCTAATGTGTATATTTTTTTTTACAGACGTCCTTACATTCAGCTTGGACGTCCAATATAGTTGAGCCTGATAACGACTTCCATGAACGTTATGAGGTCAATTATTGTGACTGGATCCCAAATCAGGGTTTAATGGATGTCGTTTTTGGAGCGGATACGGCATTTGGTGATGATAGGATTCCATGGTTCGATGCCAAATTCGTAAGTTTTATAATTTTTTCAATTTTGTTTTTTCTAAGCTGTAATTATTATTAATATTTACTAATTTATTTTATTTAATAGGTTATATTCCCGGTGTTGGCCGCCAGTCATTGGATGGCTGTCAGATTGTGTATCGAGTCATGGAAGTTGGAGTTGTATGACTCACTTAACTGCCGTGGAGACAAGGATATATATGAGTACCGAAAAGAAGTTTTGCGGCCACTCCGCAAACTAATCGGTCGATTGCTAGATGTACGTATTTTAATATTTTTAATATTTTTTTGGGGCTACTAATTATTTTTAATCGATCTTTGGTAGGCTACTAATTACTGGACAATGAACAAGTACCATCTGACGCATCCGGGCATTCGGACTCCTGAGTTGGTATTGATGCCACAAAAGGAGCAGTTCAAGCAAGAGGATTCGCATAGTTGTGGTCCATATACGTGTATGGCAATTGAACGGCTCATAACTGGATACCCTACTCCGAAATGGGGTAATTTGAAATCAAACGTCAGAGTCTATCGGGAGTGGATGGCTTGAAAATGTTTCGAGCAGTGCCATTACGGAGATTTTGGATCTAGCTCTCCCAATGAGTAGTGTATTCAGTGACATTTTGAAACATTTTGTAAATTTAATTTTATGACATTTTGTAACATTTTGTAATATTTTGTAACATTTTGGAAATTTTCGTAACATTTTTTTTGGAGATTCTATACCTCTCGGCCGAGGTCGAGAAAATCATGTATCGGCCCTCAGGCCGATACACAGCCGATTACTTATTAGCCCCAATCCGATCGGCCCCGAGCTATACATGGCCTCGGCCGAGATTCTATACCTCTCGGCCGAGGCCGAGAAAATCATGTATCGGCCCTCAGGCCGATACACAGCCGATTAGTTATCGGCCCGATCGGCCCCGAGCTAAGCATGGCCTCGGCCGAGATTCTATACCTCTCGGCCGAGGCCGAGAAAATCATGTATCGGCCCTGAGGCCGATACACAGCCGATTAGTTATCGGCCCGATCGGCCCCGAGCTATGCATGGCCTCGGCCAAGATTCTATACCTCTCGGTTGAGGCCGAGAAAATCATGTATCGGCCCTGAGGCCGATACATGGCCGATTAGTTATCGGCCCCAACCCGATCGGCCCCGAGGCCGACAAAATCATGTATCGACTGGGGCCGATACAGCCGAGCCGTGGCTATTGGCCCCCGAAGGGTTTCGGCCCCGACGGGTTTCGGCCCAGGCCGATGGAGGGCCGATGGGTTTACCACCATCGGCCTTTTAGGGTTTCGGCCTTTATTTTTATTTTTTTCAGAAAATAAAATTTTAATAGATCATCAATGAACCCTAAATAATTAAACCGATCGTTGACAATAAAATTTAATCGTTTGTTGTCGTTCTAGATAAAGGGCATCTCCGCCTTGTGTGACCTTCTTCTCCACAGTTACCACATTTTTTGCTACGGCGCGTACCAGATGTACTAGCTTCTGCTCCTAAAGGACGACGGCTTTTTCTCGGGCGTCCGGCTTGCCGCATAATAATTGGTGGAAGAACAACAATGTCCTCTATTTCCGGTGGGACACCCCACTCATTTCGAGGAGGCAAGGGATTAACCACTCCGGCATATATTGCCTTCCACGTCGCCGTCGTATAATAATCATTAATATGATTGTACAAATTTTCCCGGCGATGATACAAAACGGCGACAACGTGACTACACGGTAACAAGTCAATTTGCCAGACTCCGCATTCACACATTTCGTCTACAAGATTGACCCTCCATTGGCGCTCACCTGCGTCGACCTTGTATTTGTGGTTAGTGACCTGCGTAACTGTAAACCTTCGAGCCAGTTCTACTTCATTCCGCATCCTCAACTCAGAAGCCTCCGTCAATGGATTATTTCTGGAACTTGCTTTTACCCGTCGTGTATCGAACCACGACTCTATCATATGACGGATTGCCTCGAGCATAGCTAGAATGGGTAGTCGTCTAGCCTCCAACATTCGAGAATTTATTGACTCGGCAACATTCGATGTCAGTAAACTGTATCGACGACCTTTGCTAAAAAGTCGGGACCACTTCTCCGATCCGATTTCCATGAGCTTTTCGTAAATAGCAGGTTTTCCATGACGGATGGCGTTCATGGCGTCATGGAATTCTGTTGCCCGATAAGCATAAGCTGCTCGATAAAATGACCGGATAACCCACTCACCGTGCCTAGCAAGCTTATTCGATAAATGGTAGTAACAAAGTCCGTGTTGTGCATCAGGGAAAACCACTCTTACCGCATTCGCTATGCTTTTATGTTGATCTGAAACAATCACTAAACTGTCATCCGTTGGAAATGCGGCTCTCAGTCGCATCATAAACCACGTCCAGGAAACATCATTTTCAATAGGACCTACACCAAAAGTGAGAGGGAAAATTTGCTCGTTCGCATCACAAGTAGCTGCGACGAATAATATTCCCCTATTTCTCCCTTTTAAATGGGTACCATCCACCACAATTACCTTTCGGAGGTTGCCTAACCAAGGGGCTCGCGATACACCAAGCGCAATAAATAAATGTCGGAAACGACCATCCTCACCGACATCAAGATCCGTATATGTTCCCGGATTTGTTTGTTCCAACAAATGCAGATATTTTGGCAGTTTGCTGAACGAATCTGCATGTCCGCCGTAAATCATCGATATAGCTGCGTTGCGCGCTCGGAGGGCAACACCGTAGGTTGCTTCTATTCCAAATTTATCCAACAGATCGGCCTGAATATCAGCCGGTTTCATTAACTTGCTTTGATGACGCATTTTACGGGCTATATAAGCAGCGACAGCCTTCGACCTCACATTTCGTTCGCCAAGTCCGGATAAATCAGTTGTACAGTTGTGGTCCGCAACCCATCTAACAACCTCCCAACACGTCTGACCTCTACAGTATGCTCGTAGCTGGAATGGACAATCAACACTTCTTCTGCACAAATATTCCAAACGGGAAGCACTAGAACGTTGCACTCTGAAATCCGCACCGTTTTCCAAATGGAATAGAGCTACAGCAGCATAAACTTCGTCTTTCGAGCTCAACATCAATCCCACTTGCAGACTTCCGTCTACAACAGTAATCAGGTTCTGCGACGCTATTGAATCGGATACATCAAGGGGAACAACAGGAAGTAGCCAGTTGCATGCTGCTTCTGTGTTGTCGTGTACAGTCTCGTCATTTGTTCGAGAACGATTGACTGGAACTAGCAAAGACATAAGTTCACTTACGCCACCCTCCCTCCGAATTCATGCAGCAAAATCTTGTAACGAACAATTAGTCAAGGCAGAAGGAATATATTCATCCTCATCATCAGATGATGATGAGTCCACGTCCGCCTCACCATCTAAATCCGTCTCCACACGAACATTCCTTTGGGGACCCCGTCCGCCATCATTACTTCTACCTCCTTGCCCCGTAAAGCAATTAGGACCCCCGAAATTATAATTATCTTCGGGAAATTGATTCGGATTTGGAACACCAAATTGAGGATTTTGCACTTCAGGATACACAACAAAAACAACCGGCTCTACGTCTATAGAGCACAATCGCAGAAGATGAGTATCATGGCCCATAATGGCCTTCATCATCCGGCCGGTTCGTCGGGAAGCAGCAGTATAATAAATGAAGTAGTTGAAAGGAAGGGAATAAGCAGCGAGCCACCGATCAATGTTTTGTCGAAGATATTCGAGAGAAATATTGTTTGAAGGAATGTAAACAATGAACTCATGCCCCCCGACATAATTCGACTCTGCATCGAATTGGCCGTTCAATTTCACAATAATTGATCGAAAATCTGTCATTTCTATCAACCAAATTTTGTTTGAGAAGATTGGAAGTGGAATGACGAAAATTTGGTGTGAATCAACCAAATCGGCTATCCTACGTCTTATAAGGAATTGTTCTGACAAAATTTCACGTGAAATATCAATCGGGCCGATCGGCCCCCATCGGCCCCGCCATCGGCCCTCTGCTTCGTGCATGTGCAAGTAATATTCGACTAGTCAAATCTGCAGATAAAGCCGATTCTGACAAAAAAAGTCGGGGATCGGCCCTCATCGGCCCCGTCGGCCCTCAATCGGCCCCTATTGGAAATTTGCAAAGCAAAAGTCTTGCAGTGTCTTGTCCAATAATGTCTCGAAGGAGGGGCTTAGGGCCGATGTAGGGCCGACATACACCCTTAATCGGCCTCTTTTCGGCCCTTCTTCGGCCGATAGCTTGTTCGGCCGTCGGCCATTTCTTTTTGGCCGATGGGGATCTTTTCGGCCATTTCTTTTCGACCGATGGGTAGGGCCGATGCGTAGGGCCGATGGACAACAACAATTCGGACATCCATCGGCCGATGGGGATATTTCGCCTGTAATCATCAGGGCCGATTAAGGGCCGATTGACTCCCACATCGGCCCCCCATCGGCCCACCGCCGTATAAGGACAAAATGGCTAGATTTGTGTTTTGTTTTAGTGGTTGGCTACATTTGCTTTTCAATTGGTACTATTTGGCCTCTGCTGCAAATGCCCCAACCTATTATATCATGTATTCGAACAAGACTAGAACTGGATACATACAATGGAAAGATCCAAGACATAGCTAGAGTGGCAAAGTTACGGGACAACGACACGGGTTTGCTAACAACCCTTGGTCCAAACGCCAACAAATTACAAACTGAATATGAATTTGAATTCGAATATAATTAGGGTTAAGTGTGACCCTAATTCTTGGATTATCCAAATACGTGGGCTCTTAGATCTATATGATATGTGGTGCTTCTAGCTGGTCTACCTACTCTCTTGGGTCATGTTTGGCAATCATAATCTATGTCTTAAGTCAATGGGACAGCCATGATGTAATGATAAGGGGTAGGGCTAGAGAGAAATAATTTAATTATCCAGCTAATGTTTGTGCAAGTGAATTGGCTCGTGTGTTCGTTGCTAGGGTTTATGGCTCCACATATAGGTTTGGGAAAAGCCTAGCACATGTGTTTGTTGCATGATTGCAAGATTTTATGAATTAATTATTACCATACTTAGTCATCAAATTACAAATAGGCATCATGTAAATTTTTGTTCTTTAATAAATTAGATAAAGATGTGAAAATATCCGTAAAAAATCCTGCAAAATTTCGAATTTATCGTTTCAATTAAGATTCACCCTCACACCAGACACGCACAAATTGCAGATTCCTCTCCTGAAAATTATAGATTTCGTCTTTCATATTAATTAGTGTGGTACTAAATTTGGAGAGGAAATCCTCTATTTTAAAACGATATTTAACATGGACTTTTTGCTTTCACTTTACTAAGATAATTCGAAACAAATATTATGGATACAATCATGGCTTACACAACAGGAAAGTAATTTCATTAAGTAGCAAGGCATGTTAGGAGTAATAAATAAATATAATTTATACAATATCAAGTATAATTGGCATTGATTACTCATGCTTATAATAATTTTAATTATTCTTAACATGCAATGCATATATAGCAAAAAAAAATTCCCTCGAAATTACAAATTATTACATCGAATTTACTTGGTGCTAAATTTAAATATGCCTTAGATTTTCCTAGTCATAATAATAGTCTCATTAAATAAACATATGAGAATGCATCTTAATAACTGTAAAAGCGACCCTAGAAAGCCATTATTACCAATGATTTCAATCTACGCCTTTTCCATTTCTTCCAACCTTAACTCCCTAGTTTTAGACATTAATCTTCATGTCCTAAATCTTCGAACATCCCAAAATATGTCTCTTGCATCCAAGAATTCATCCCACCGGAGGAAACGACTCCGGCGAGCTCGTCGTTTTCGACGCAGCGCGGTACTTCTCCGCCGCCGATGAAAACCCGGGCTACCACAACTCTTCGGGGGTGTTCCCGCACAGCTCGGCAAGAGACGGCGGCGGAAGAGCCGCCGCTAGAATGAGCCTCGACATGCCGGCGATCAATTCACACGATCTTCCGACGATTCAGAAACAGTACTTGATGAGAGAGAAGAAGAAATACAAGCAGCCGAGCTCTCCCGGCGGCAGGCTCGCTAGCTTCTTGAATTCGCTCTTCAACCAGAAGAATTCGAAGAAGAAAAAGAAAACGAAAACGAACAACGAAGAAGATTATGATCGTACTGTCGATCGGAGAAGAAGCAGCATCAGCCACTTCAGACTCACGACTGATTGTGATTCGAAATCGGCGTTTCCGCCTTATGTAACGCCGCCGCCTTACGCTGAAACTCCGACGAAATTATCGTATAAAGATTTTAAGAGGTTCTCTGATGGGCAGAAGGCGGTTGCGCTGCCGAAAGACGGCGGAAATGTCGCCGTGAAAAATGGAAGCTTTAGAAACCCTAGGTTCAGAGAATTTGGCGGCGTCGATGATGGGGAGGATTCGGATTCGAGTTCGGATCTATTTGATTTACCAAACTTGGATTTGTACTCTAGCGGGTTGCCCGTCTATGGGTCGACGAATATGGATAGGATCCGGATCGGAGCTCCGATTTCAAGCTCCGCAACAGTATAACGATGTTCTTGCGCATTATTGTCTTATATACTGCTTTTTTGTCTTTTTTTTTTTTAATGCAGTATAGGTTTTTATTTCTTGTGCGAATTTATGATTTTTTTGTGACAAGATCTGAGTAAAGATTCTGCTTTTTTAGAAATTTTTATCTTTTAGCTTTTACAAAGTTTCATTGTGTTTCAGGTTTTCAGCTTTTTATGATTCTCTTTGATTGCTTTAGAGAGATATAGTGTGCAAGAATTTGATCGGAGTGGCCCCATGTGAATCAGTACATTGTGTATCATTACGTGTCACACTACAAGGGTATCGACATGTGACCTTTTTAATTCAAAATAGTGGACTACATATGTCACATCCCAACACTCTTATGATGTTATACACACAAGGGTACACAATTGTGGTACACCTAAACCTTTGTGCTTGTGAATAGTTTGATGATATGATTGTGAATTATAACAAATAACTCCATTTATGTTGATGGTGTTAGTGAAATCATGTCATCCACCAAATTGAGAGTGATTTAACGTCTCATGTTAATCCAAGATCTAACTTTATATCCTTTAATAATTATGTTTCATCTTATTGAGTTCTTGGACTCTTATGCTTAATGACTTGATGTAACAAAAGTAAAATTTGTGGGTTCAATATTTAACACTAAAATCTAAAGGCTTATTGATGGATTTTTGATAGTTCAAAGCATTGTTATTAGTAACTTTATTTTTTAACACGTTAAATATGATTAAATTATCTAATATTAATAGACAAAGGCCTAAATCAACAAAGTCGTTGTAGTATAGTGGTAAGTATTCCCGCCTGTCACGCGGGTGACCCGGGTTCGATCCCCGGCAACGGCGTTTAATTTTGTCTCTCTTTTTCAAATATTTACATTAGTATTTTTTAATGACAAATTGGCAAAAATAGTCCTCAAACTTCGCATTTTTGCGAATTTTGTCCTCAAACAATTTTTTTGTTTTTTTTGACCATCAACTCCTTGTTTTTGCGAATTTTGTCCTCAAACTTCTTTTTTTTGTTTTTTTCACCCTAAACTCCTTATTTTTGCGATTTTAGTCCTTAAACTCCTTGTTTTTGCGATTTTAGTCCTATCGTTAGATTTTCCGTCAATTTAACCGTTAATTAAAAAAATTAAAAAAATGAAAAATTGAAAGGGCAAAATCGGAATTTTTATTTACATGGACCAAAATAGCAAATAAATAATGATTTGAGACCTATTTAGCAAAATAAAATATTTTAAGGACTGATTTCAAAAAATTTAGACAAATAAGTTAATTGATTCGTATCGACGAGATTTTGCGTTAAATTTTCGATTTTTCATATAACTTTATTGCTTCGTATCAAATATAAGCTAACCAAGATTTCGTACTAATATAAGCAACATTTAATTCGAAATGCAAAATATATATTGTGAATTAATCATTAAAAAACAAAGTTATTATCACCCAATATTTTTACTTCAAAATAACATGAATACGAGGGAAATATATGTCAGTTCGTAATTTACGATGAATAATACTCCCTCCGTCCTATTGCTTTTTTTTTTTTTGTTCCTTTTTTCTAAAAAAGACAAAAATATGTGGACAAGATTTAACTATTCAAAAGTCAAACAATATATAATATGTTATAAAAAATATTTAATTCATAATTTTTCATGAATAATAGAATACGAGGAAAATATGTATCAGTTCGTAAATTACAGAAAACATTAGTTTTATTTGCAAATACTATAATAAGCCAAAAATATTGGGTGGTAATAACTTTTTTCGTAAATTAGTTTTAGTTCGTATTCTAGTTATTTTGAAGTAAATATTATGCGCTAAATGGTTATTTTGAAGTAAAAATATTGGGTGATAATAACTTTGTTTTTTAATGATTAATTCACAGTATATATTTTGCATTTCGAATTAAATGTTGTTTATATTAGTACGAAATCTTGGTTAGCTTATATTTGATACGAAGCAATAAATTTATATGAAAAATCAAAAATTTAATGTAAAATCTCGTCGATACGAATCAATTAGCTTATTTGTCTAATTTTTTTGAAATCAGTCATTAAACTGTTTTATTTTGCTAAATAGGTCCCAAATCATTCTTTATTTGCTATTTTGGTCCATGTAAATAAAAATTCCGATTTTCCCCTTTTAATTTTTTTATTTTTTTAATTTTTTTTTGAATTAACGGTTAAATTTACGGAAAATCTAACGATAGGACTAAAATCGCAAAAACAAAGAGTTTAAGGACTAAAATCGCAAAAATAAGGAGTTTATGGTGAAAAAAACAAAAAAAAGAAGTTTGAGGACAAAATTCGCAAAAACAAGGAGTTGAAGGTAAAAAAAACAAAAAAAATTGTTTGAGGACAAAATTCGCAAAAACGCGAAGTTTGAGGACTATTTTTGCCAATTTGACTTTTTTAATTACTAAAAATCTCAATTTATTAGGATATTATAATTAAGTTTAAAATATTGGCGCGACTTCCGATTTCGCCGCCACGAAACATATTATTCCCGCTCTCTCTCACCCTTTCTCTGACTCTCACACACTACTGCGAAGTGTCGACGGACATCAACAAACATCAAGAGTGAGAATTTTGTTCGTATCAATGGGGAAACCTAAGAAGGATGATAAATCGGGCAGAATAGAAGTACAATCAATCGGAAAGCTTTATAGTGGTGCTTGGGATAAGAAGTATTGGAGTTCATCTAGGGTTTGATTCCCTCTTTCCAATTTATTTGCGATTTTCCGCCTTTCTCTTGATTTTTCTTTCCTGATTAATGAGCATTTAGTTTCCGTTAAGTAGATACGTTTTTTTTGTTTGTTTGTTTTTTTTAAAATATATTTTTGCTTTTGTTTTTAGATTAATTTTGCTCCAGTTTTATGTTTCTATAGAGACTCGCCAGTTTCAGACGAATAGATCAAATTGTTCTGGTCTGAGACTATAGACTGTGAATGTTATTTGTATAGTTGTTGGAAGCGTTTATTTGAGTTGAAATTCATGTGGCTGAATTTATTCTGCAGCTAAAGAGCCCATTCATTTAACAACCCGATGTTGAGTGTATTTTATGATTCAATTGCTGTATTGGTTTCTAGTGATAAAGTAGCTTTGTTGTTTACTTATGAGTTATGACTTGGCTGTAACAAAACTTTATAGGAGCATGTGATAAGTTAACAATGTTATTTATCAGCTGTAAGAAGGATACTATTGCTAAATGCAGAATCATGATAAATCTTTTTCCTAGATTCCACTTGGCTGAGCTCTACGTTGATATTAAGGGTTGTAGCTGTCTTGACTTACGCTCTGTGCTTGGTGATGCATAATCTTTGATACCTGTTTAGGATAAATCCTCTCACTTTTCAGGGTAAATACCGCTATCCTTATCCCGTTGGATACAAATTGGTGAGGACTCAAAATGGGATTACCTACACTATGGAAGTTCGTGAGGGTGTTAAAGGTCCATTATTTCAGGTGAATAAGCGTATAAAAGTCGTGCAATCTCAGATCAATTTATATGATTTTCTATTAGCCTAATAATATTGGAATCCAACATCAAACCATAGATCAGTTCTGATGGCAAGTCATGTTCTGGAGACACTCCAGAGATTGCATGGGAAAGTTTTCAGAAGAAAGGCTCTTCAAAGTTGTTGCATGCAAAGAGATTGTCGTGTAAGATTGATGGAGTAGAGGTACGTCATTTTTCTTTACTTTTATGTACTTTTTGCGAGTGACATAGCCAACTGGTCTGACTCCATATGCTTTTCCTATTATTTCTGCAATTTGCAGTTTTTTGGATTCAAAGACAGATTGGTTCTTAAGTTACTGCGGGAATTGGCAGCTGATGTTGGTGCAACCGCTGATCAGACTTTGTTGACATCAAAGTTTTCAGGTGGAGTTTGTGAGACTGATCATCAGCTGCAAGGAGAACCATCAAATTTGGATCCTGATTTGCAGACGTATTTGTTTAAATCACATGCTAAAGGGAAGAGAAGCAGGAATGACCGAGTACTAAGTCGCAGAGGACTTGATAACACTCGGTTCAAACAACTTCAGCAGGAAGAATGCACAAAGAATATTGGTTCTTCAACTTCCAAGCAAGGAGATCAATCAAGTAGTAGGAGCAGCGACTTTTCAACTTCTGCTGCTGAAAACAAGGTTCCTGGGGTCTGTTATGCTGCAGGAACATCAGAGCCAGATGAATGTGTACCTATTGCAGAATCCCTTTCTGAAGAAAAAGAACTGGCCCATATAGATCTAGATATTGAGAATCTGCACAGACAAGAATATGTAAGTTTGTTTGTGAAATTGTGGTTGTATTGTTATCTTTCTTACAATAACTTATTAGTGCATGAATACATAAACATTACATCCTTGATTGAGGGGAAAATTTACACGGGTACATCATAAATCTTATTAACTTGATGTGTTTATGATAGAGTGGCAGATTATCAAATCTTAAGGTCCAAGAATCTAACAACAAAATACCAGAAGATAGAGATGAAGCAACTAAAGCTCAGCATGACATACCAGTTGCTTGCCATTCTGATCTTTGTGCAGCTGACACATTGCATCATCCTGGAGGTATTGTAACTCTAGTTTATGAATGTTCTTTGGATGAAACTAAGCTATCTCACAAGCACTCATTGTCTCATTCACTAAAAGTACTTTAGTTTTCCATTCTCCACTAACTTCTGACTAGCAGTTAAACTTATTTCCTTTAGCAGATAGTTCTTTTATTTACACCCAAAAGGAAAACGTGCATGTGCACTTGACAAAGAAAAATGCAAGTTTCGATAGTGTAGAGAAGTCTGAGGTTCTAGTGGCTGATTCACTTCCAGAAGATGAAGTAGTAACAGCTTCCAACAATGCAAACTCAGAAGAATGTGACACTGATTCAGTTGGTGATGAAATAGCCAAGTCCATGATGACAATTCTACTTCCTCGAGCTGTTCCATTACTTAAAACTTTCTCTAGAAAGAGAAAGAAAAGTAATCCTTTGAAAACTGAAAGATCCCCGTCTCGGAAGAACAGTGACTTTCCCAGCATTAGCCAATCGACCATCGGTAAGGTGTTATGTTTTGACTTCATTGCTATTCCTTTTTAATAGAGGCACTTGCTTTGCTGCATCTGCATGTAGATTCCTTAGGATTCCTGTACACCAATATAATCAGTCGAGGTCTTTTTCTATTTTACAAACTTGCCAGCCAGAGGGCTAGCTGAGCATCCAGATTTGCAAAGAATGAATGATAAGGCAAGTAGTCCCTGTAGTGGCCGTGAGTCAGATGTCTGCACCTCTGGCAACTTGGATTCTGTGGTGCCTGATAGTTTTGATAATTATAGTTATCATGATCTGCTTCCTCATGCTGATGCCGACCATTCTGGTCAATCATTATTTGGTTTATGCCCTCCTGCACAGCTGCCAATTGAGGGTGAAGCAGAAACGAATCAAATGCTTTGTCATCAAGGAAGTATCAAGCACGGTATGACTTTTATTGTTACCTGTTTCTAAAACTGTTAATGGTTTCGCATCTAATTTTGCTATAGGCTTCACTGGGCACTACCTTGAATGACCTAGGATTGCTTGATATGTGTCAGTAAAATTCCGTGTTTAGAATTTTCTGTAGATATGACTTACGAGTGCAACTTTGTATTCACTTCCTGAAGCATTAGCCATAAGATATACTCCCTCCGTCCCATTCCACTTGTCTTGTTTCTTTTGGGCACGGAGATTAAGAAGAATTGGTGGTTGTGTGTAGATGAGTGTGTGATTGTGTGTAAAGAGGTAGGCCCCACAAAGAAAAAGTGGTATGTTGTGTAATGATTAGGCTTCCTTTTTTGGAAACTAGACAAATCGAGCGGGACAGCCCAAAAAGGAAAACTAGACAAGTCGAATGGGACGGAGGGAGTATATCTTTTTGTGAGGATTTAGAATAGTTCAATTTTATTTCACCAAAAACTAGAATGGATCTCTGAATTTCACTGCATGAAGCTTCAGCTGTTCTAATTCCAAAATTAAACATTTGTGTACTGATAAAGTCTGCTGAGTTCTGGTGCTCCTATATTAGCTTTTCCCTTTTAGTCTTGTTTCTCACTTTCTCTCTCTAAGTTTTGCTTGATGGACCTGAATAAGAAACTAGATTCTGATCTTGAAATTCAGAGTTTTGTACCTATAAATAACTGGGATTCCGAAGCGATTCTATATCATGTAATGATGTAAAGAGGTGTAAAGATGCCCTATTATTCTACTCAGATCATTGATTGCCATGCAATGTACGAACAGATACAGGGACAGCTGATCTCACATTGATGGCTGTAGAAGATACTGAATCTCCTGCTCCAGAATTTACTGCCAACTCAAAGCAAGCCAGACTCAGTTACCGTTCCTTAGATAACATTTCTTCTATGCGCATATCCACTAAGAATAGAACTTCTACATCAGCAAGTATCTCAGGCAGAAGTTCCTATGATAACTGTAGCCCTAAGGTATGGAACATATAAAATATGGTGCCTGCATTTTTATCCAGTTAATTTACTGAAAGTTCTTATCATTATTCTTGTTCCTTTAGAAAGCTGAAGAGAAGTTTGGTAGAGTTATGAACTCTACAGATTGTGATAGTTCGTCGTTGAATTTACTGATACCAAGTACAAGTTGCGACAGTCTGACTGGAACCATCAAGATGATTGATGATTCAAGATCAAATATCAAATCTAAATTGAAGTTAAATAGCAAGCTACAGGATCTTGATCTTTTTGCATGCTACATCCACCCCCTGCCAATTTCAATGGTGCAGCTGGTAGTCAAGGAGAATGAGATTTTCACATGCGTAAAATGTGGGAACTCGGACGACAAGGAGGATACCCTCTTTCTCTACAGGGTCTCAAAGAAGGGAGAAAAGATGGGCTGTCCTTCATTAATTGGTCATGTGCCAATGACTTCAGAAATTTCACATAATATTGGTAGAGATGTATGATGAAATCTTTTCCCTTTTTGCTTTCTTTTCCTGGTATATTACTTGGACTTGTTTATTTCAGAAACTTATACATGACTCGTTCTGCAGATTGCTTCAGAGATGTCTTTATTACAGTTAACCCCAGCTGGGGAATCACTTGTTTTAGCGAACAGCATTAAAGTCCCTTACTGTAGGTAATGGTTCTATCTCCATATGGTCTATTCATTCTTAGAAGTTCACACAATAATCTGATAGATCGACGGACGGACTTGTTCTTATTAGAATCCCTACATTATTCTTAAAATACTAACTTGGCACTGTTGCTTATAGGGAGGGTAAATTGCATTGCTTGTGTATTGCTTGTACTTCTGATGGCTTTGAGAAGAATGCGGTTAAAGTTGTGCGATTGAACAGCGGATATGCCTCACTGGTGACAAGACTAAAAACAGCTCAAGATGTTTGTTGTTTACTAGTTTGTGAACCCAGTTTCCTTCTAGCTGCTGAAGAGGGTGGGAAGCTGAAGCTGTGGATCATGAACTCTAACTGGAGGTGATTGCATGCCTCAATATTTTGTTTTGTATTGATACAAAAAATCTAGTGAATATCAAATTGCTCAAAGCTTAAACCAGTGAGTAAAGTGTTGAGTTTTGATAACTTTACATTGTTCTGGACTTGGTTCTAATCACTCCAAATGAATTGTTTACAATGGTTGCTTGATGTTTATTATAGATAATCTGCTCTCTCTTTGTTTGATTTGCGCTTCTCAATTTGCAGCGAACCAAAAGAAGATTGGTATTTACCCACATTTGATGGCATGCTTCCTTGTATACTGGAGTTGAAAACAGTTCCAAATTCAGTTTGTTTGGTCGTTGGCCATAACGGGATTGGTGAATTTGGCATATGGTATGAAGCCTTTTCCTTTGAAGAGAAATTACTAACCCTTCATTTCTTTGACTGCTCGTTTTATGCTTGCTTAAGCATAACTGTCTGTTATTTCAATTATGCTACTATTTATAAGCCAATAGCTGGTTTTAGTTTTGAGCTTGATTATATAAAGCTTTGCATATTTTTCGTATCTTATGCACGAAAATTTATTATTATCTTCTTTGAAAAGTGAGCATACACTGGTTTAGTAATGGTGCATGGCTGATCCAACATGGAAGAGTATATCTGTGCGAACACCATGCTTCAGGACAGCAATGCAACAGTTTTTTTTGTCACAACCTTCTGCATTTTTCTGACTTACCAAACATTTTTAACTTCCTAATTTTCATGGCGGTTTGATAACTGTTTTATGCTATTTCCATTGGTCATACAGTTTTTCATGAGCTCCCTTTTTTCTAACTATGAAGATTTATGTTGCCTTCAAACAAATTCTGATAAATGTTGACGGAATTAATGCATAGTTTGCTGTACAGTTGGTCTGTTTTGCTTATCAACTTTATTCTGGTAAAGAAACAGTTTCTGCATCATGTGCAGGGATATTGAAAAGCGCAACCTTGTATCAAGGTTCTCTTCTTCAGACATGTCGGTCCTGGAGTGCATTCCTGTCAGTGTTTTCAGATGGCAAAGAAAAGGAGGGTACAAGACAGAGGCATTAGTAGCTGAAATCATGGATGCCACAAAAATGTGTTTTCCCGGAAGAAGTGATAATCATGTCTTCTTACCAGAGGATAAAGATGTTGCTGCTTGGCTTTTGATCTCAACAGCCTCCGACCCAGATCACGAATATCAGCAATCATCTCAGCAAGAAGAAGCAAATGTAAGGGGATGTTGGAGGCTAGCCTTGTTGGTCAACAATACGGTGATAACTGGAAGCACTGTGGATAGAGGGTACATTAATTTCCTAAGTTTTAATGTAAAACAGGCTGTGTGAAGTTTAAGTATCAAAAAATTCTTATTGCTTTAATCCAAATCAACGAAATGTTCGTATCCTTGTTGATAGAAACTCTGCTTGCAGGGTTGCTGCTGCCACATCTCTTGGCCATGGCATTATGGGTAGATATGATGGACAAGTTTACATGTGGGAATTGTCCTCAGGGAAGAAGTTGGGAAACCTGCATAACTACAAAGGTATTTTTTTTTAGTGTATCTGGTTCCTGCTATTAGTTAACTGCTTGTACAGTGATTTTAAGTTCAACAGAACAGAAATCTTACCATCTGATTGAGGTTTTTGTTTTGGTGTTCAGGTAGCAGAGTTTCTTGCATTGCCACCGACACTTCGAAATCGGGAGCTTTGGCCATAGCAAGTGAAGACCAACTGCTGGTTTATCTGCCATTGTAAAGAGTTTTTGCAACATTTATTGACACTGCAACCATTTTCCTCTTGTCTTGTATCCCCTTCCATTTTGACCTCTACTGTCCATGGCTATGTTGATTCCCCAATAGAAGATAGAGAAGATAAATAAGTATATTGTTTAGGCCTATAGACAACACTGTTTCTGCTGAACCTAATGTGAATTTTTAGCTTTTGTACATCTCTTGATGGAATTCATATATATGATGTGCCAATTTGAAGTTCATGTTTACAGCAATTGGGATTAAAGAGCATATAATTCAAATGAAAAAAAGTTAAAACAAAATGAATAGTAAATTACTTCAAATCAAGTCATGAAATATATGAATAATACTCGGAATCTAAATGGGCACAAACGATCAAAAAAATCAACAATAATAAGGAAAAGAAGCTAAAGTACTGATGTAAATTAAGATGGGATCTATTTGGCGCAGAGCAGCAGAAGCTTCACCAGAAGAGTTGATCTCATCCCAAGCTTCAATCCATGTGACCATAGCATCAGCCAGCTTTGTGAAGTAAGGATCGATGTTCGAGAGTTTAGCCTTCACTTGTTTGGCCAGTTCAATGTAGCATTCCTGAACAGTCACACACTCCTTCGGGAGCTTCACCGACTGGAAGAAAGGGATGATATCCTCCTGCCAGTAGATTCCTTTGTATTCCTTCTTCAGGTTCACAAACGGGTTGCTTGCCTTGCTATGCCATATGTAGGGCAGACCAGTCTTGACACCGAGGTTCAAGTGGTCACATATCACCTACAAGAATGGGAGGTAATGAATTTGTGCCAACATTTACGGATGCTACGTTGAAATGAAGAAATGAAGACACAAATATTACCTTGATGCACCAACCGGCCCACATGTCATCATATCGGCCAATTGGCTGACCATCTCCCATGAGTCCAAAGTACATTGCAGGTCCGATGAGGTCACGGTTGAATCCAAGATTCATACCACACATTGGGAAGAGGGTACCCTTGGGGATTGTCATAACAGCATCCACATATCTGGAAACACGAAGAACAAGAAAATGTTAGTGATTAAAACTCATATATAGTGATTGCAACTTATAATGGATACATACCTGGTGTTCCTCTCGCGGGGCTTGACAAGCTGGGTGGGTGCGTCGTAGTCAGGGATGTTGAGCCAAAGACCGTGGGAGACAGCGGTGTGGACACCCTCACGCATGCTGAAAGGGTAGCCACGAACAAAGTCTGCACCGTCCCTGTACGGATCGTATAGAGTGTTGAAGAAATGTGGAGTGGATGGACTCAAGAGATTCTTTATGTGCTGCTCGAGAGCGTTGATGTCTTTGCCAGATGGGTCTTTGGCAACCTACACGTTGGCAAGGATATAAATAACATCGGTCAATTAGGCGTATCGGTGACTCCATTTGAAGAAGTTATCAAGCAAATTACACTACAAAGTTCCACCTTAGTGTTTCTTTAACACATTGCATACACACAGTTTCAGATCTATACTTATAAACAAGTATTGCTTGATGGTAATAATATCATACAGATCCAGTAGCCACCAAAGCATACAGATAAATCAGAAGAAATGTTAATAACAAAAACAATGGAAATTTCTCAACTAAATTCAAACTATTACATTTAGCAATCTAAAGTCAGAATCAAAGAAAAGCTTCTGAATGGTAAGAAACCGACAAAAAATGCATAGATCAAGCTATAATATAGCATAGCAAACAACAAATCTAACAGAAATCACACAGATCCACTAAACTAACATCTAAATCAAGAACCAGCATAAACCCAGAACCCCAAACTAAAACCCTAAATTCAAATTCACCATTCCACAAAACCCCACAAAAAAGATCCAATCTTTAACTCCATTTCCAGCCAATGGTGCATTAGAACAATCCAAGATCCATTCTCGAACAAAAAAAATTGCAACAAATTTGTAATCTGATTGACAAACTGATTATACTCACAAAGCAATCGTCGTCGATGGTGTAAATATACTTCTTCTTGGAGACCATATAACCGAAACATCTGCAAGCAGAGTCCTTGAAGGAGATGCAAGAAGCCTTGGGGCCCAGAATTCTGTTGATGTCGTTGCGATTGTAGAGCTCATAATCAAATCCCTCTGGGACTCTGATTGTTTTGGAGGGGTCGCCATCTTGAACTATGATGAGATGGTACTGCTCGAAGAAGGGCCTCCACATCTCCAAGAAATCGAGGTTTCTGATGGTCGGTATCACTATGTCCAACTCGTCTTTCAAGAGCTGTGTTGCTTTCGGCTCCGCCATCGTAAGTGTGTGTCTGTGTGTGTGAGAGAGAGAGAGGAGGGCTGATGTTTCCGTTTGAGAGATGGGTGTGGCTGGTTTTAAATAGGGAAGAAACAGGACTGTGGGACTTGGTCTTAGGTGTTTAATACTATGATATACTTATTGTGATTGACTAATTTTTATGCGCATTTACTACGCCTTAATTACCTCGTTAAAAACAATCAATTATTTTTTAAGAATCCATAATTGAATTTTATAGTGAAACACTAAAATAAGAATCCATAATTGAAACTTATAGTGAAAACACTAAAAAGTTTTACTTGCATGAATAATACTACATCCACATCCGTCACAATTATCTTATTGGATCGGTTTTAAAGTAAGTTCTTAGTTGTGTGTATAATAAAAAAAGTTGTGTAATAATTTATTAAAAAAATAAATTGAGCAATATTTTGGAGATAGCCCTAAATGATATATTTGGACAAGATAATTGAGACAAATTTAAGATGACATATAGTGAATTTAAACATATATATATATATATATATATATATATAATTATTTTATACCTTTTCCAAGTCGGAAATTAAGAAAAAGAATTTACGAAGGAAACCAGCAATACAAAAATAAACACTTTAATTGTTATACCATTTTTCGATAATAAATTTTTTGTGCATTAGTAGGTGACACTTTATTTCCAATCAATTTTTTCAAATTTTGAAAATCAGAATGACACCTCATTTCCCTTGTGTAGATCATACAACTGTCATGGGGTGTATAAGAGTGAGACTTAATAATTGGTAATTTTGTAACGTCTTTATCACCGAGAACCACAAAAAGAGAAGAAAATGTAATTTTCTATTGCCCACTTAACTAATACTCCCTCCGTCCCATTATTTGTGGCTCAATTAATTTTGACACGGGAATTAAGAGAATAGATGATAAAGTATAAGAGAGAGAGTAAATAATAAAGTATGAGAGAGAAAATGAATAAGATAATGCGAGAGTATGAGATAAAAGATAATAAAGTAGGAGAGATAATATAATAAAATAGGAGAGAGAAGATGATAGATTATAAGATATGATAATAATTTTTACCAAATTAGAAAAATTGACACAAATAACGGGACACCCCTTTTGAGAAAGTGAGTCGCAAATAGCAGAACGGAGGGAATAATAATAAGCATTTCATAAAAATAATACTATCAAATAAATGTTTATGGATATGTCGTGGCCCAATAGGCGGATGGATTTTATTTTTAACATTAAAAAGTTAACATTTTAATTGTTTAATCAAGGATATTGGCGGATCTATAGTCTAAACTTAAAGAATGTCGGATTGGTTGGTGGAACCATAATAAGAAAATTAGTGACATAGTCGAACTTGTCAAGTATGATACTACTAAAATTTAATTTACATTTCGTAGATAGTATTATATTAAATATTTACTCACCGACTATATATTTTGGTGGTAACAAATAAAAGTAATAAGCCACCGACGAGCGGCAGAATTTATGAGAACTGTCAATGCGACGTGTCGGCTTTTTGGATCTTTGGTACGTCGTCTTAAAACTATTCAGACACACATTAAATCAAACTTTACACATAGTACTGTTTATTGTACGTACAAATTTAAGCTGTCTGCTGAGATCTAGAGAGAGAGAGAACCAGAGAGAGAGAGAGAGAGGAATAAAGATATACTATAACAGAAGCAGAACATGGTAAGAACAAAGTGTGTGATGGGTTAATCGTAAGAACGTGGATCGACAGCAAATTGTCTCGCAACTTTCAATTCTTTCTGCACGTAGTTTCCCACGTTCTACCACTCAATTTATTACTACATGTTTACCACATAAATTAAGGCCTAAGTCTTGCAACTTTGTCTCTTGCATGTGACACAAAGGCTACCTTCTCTTAATTATTCAATCTACTAATGTAGGAGCATCTGCATTATTACCCCTCACCTTAGCTCCATCTTTTGTTCTACCCCAAAATGTAGACCTAATTAAAATTAGTGGAAACATATGTTTATAACCATTCCCCTTAAAAAAACACAATATTAACCATCCACTATAATTATAGTTACAAAATATTCAAGTTTATCAATTTACTCTCACTTTTTCACTTGTTTTATGTGAGATTTGATTGACATGTTATGTCCCAATGATTGTGCCAACGAGTGTCGAGGAGAGTCTAAGGGTGCTGACGAGTGTCAATGGTGAATCTACGGGTGCCAATTTACTATACAAAGCAGTTAAATCTTTGTTCAGAACAAAGATTCTCGACATTATTAGCAGTGCCGATAGCCTAAGGCACGCCCTCGACACTGCCATTGGCACTACTTTTTTTTCATGCATGCTGACGAAAATCTGAGAGTAATTTGATAATGTAGGATATTTAATGAACATAACTTTAAGAAATTGGTAGTATTGTGTTATTTTTATTGGGAATAGGTATTTCAAGAAATCTCCCTTAAAATTAAGAGATCTTATACTTAAAATCATATTTAACTTTCGAAATGTGCACATCATTGCCATGTTTAAAGGAGCAAGACATCAAGAATTTTATTTAGATAGGCGACCTAACTTGGGCGAAGGAGAGAGAGTGAGACATTATAGCTCAACTCCCATGATTGATTTTGAAAGTAATCTTAAATGTTGTACATTAATGGAAAGAAATGGTGCCATATTTTTTAGCTCATGAGTCACATCCCATTACTAACAATACACATTTCCCCCATTTCATGATACAATTAAATCAACTAATCTTTTTTTGGGTATATATAATGCTACCTAATAACGAACTTAGGGACCATTTGATTAATTTACAGAATACAGTTAAACCTCGGTAAAATAATAACTTTGAGATCGAAAAAAAATATTTATTTAACGAGGTTATTACTTTATCGAATATTATTTTAGTGCAATGACTCATATTGGAACCGGAATAAATTATTATCTTAGCGATATTATTACTTTATCGAGGTTTAACTGTAGCTTGAGATCATTCACTATTTCGTCTAAAATCCACCATGTTACCAAGGTTATGCAACACCAATTTTTTTATTATTTTAAAATCTTAAAATCTTAAAATATAATTTTCATTGTCTATTTATGTAAACAAGGCCTAAATAAATTTTTGGGCCCAAGTAAAACATTGGGGCCTAAAAATTGCTAAAAAGCCCTTTCGGGTTTTGAGAGGACCAGTGCTTCTAATTTGAAAGCCCAATAACTATGAAGGTGCTTTTTTAGTATTTCTCGAAACTAAGGGGGCAAATACGGAATTTATTGAAAACTTATTGAAAACCTACAATTGAAGACCGGCAAAATTAGGACCAGTTCAATTGGAGGAAGAAGTAGAAATCGCCATGAATGAAGGAGTGCAGAAGAACACGCTGTACGTCGGCGGACTGGCGGAGGAAGTGAACGAGCAGATACTACACGCCGCCTTCATCCCCTTTGGAGACATTAAGGATGTGAAGACGCCGTTGGACCAGGCCACGCAGAAGCACCGCTCCTTCGGCTTCGTCACTTTTCTAGAGAGAGAAGATGCATCCGCCGCCATGGACAACATGGATGGAGCCGAACTCTACGGCCGCGTACTCACCGTGAATTACGCGCTTCCGGAGAAAATTAAGGGTGGAGAACAGGGCTGGGCCGCCAAACCTAGTAAGCTTTTAGATACTGACCATCGATTCAACGTTTTTTCGATTTGGTTATTATTTTATTATCTGATTGATTCACTCAGAAATGCGAACTAATTACTATTAGTGGTTGAGTGTTGCTTGATGGAATGCAGAGGCGGATCTACAGGTTAGCTGGGCTGGGCTCCAGCCCAGTGCAAAATTTTATACAAATGTATTTATTGGTAAGAATATTGATAATTCGGGTATTTAGCCTAGCGGTAGGTGTATGTGGATTTTCTTCAATGACCCGGGTTCGATTCTTGAACCTATCAGCCTTCTTTATCTATCATATTTTATTTCTATTATTATTTTTCTTTGATTTCTTTTATTATTTTGTACTTTATTTTTAATACTCTTTTATTTATTTCTTTGTTTCCCTTGTTCTACTATTGTTTTTAATACTCTTTCATTTATTTATTTTGTTTCCCTTATCCTAGTATTATTTTTCTGATTTTTTTTATTACTTTGTACTTAATTTTTAATACTCTTTATTTATTTCTTTTGTTTCCCTTATTTATTCCTTTTATTTATTTCACACTTTTAAATATTCGTATTAATTTTCTTTCATTCTTTTTTCATCCGTATTTTTGTGTTTTCTCCTAAATTCTTATTTAATTTCTTTTCTTTTCTTTTTAATTTCTCAATCTCTTTTTCTAATTCCTTTTGTAGTTTCGCATTCTTTTCTAATTCCTTTTGTATTATTATTACTTTTTTGGTTTATCAATCTCCTAATTATAGAGTTTTGGATGAATTAGTTATCTCGTTGAAATTTTTGTTAGTCAAACCTTAGTCTATTATTTTTTGTTTGAGAAAATACACAATAATTATTTGAAATGGGTTAGGAAAAAATTCATTCATGTATAATAATTTATATATCATACAGAAATTTAAAGGTGGTAATATCTATTTATACCCATATTTATGTATTGAAGTCTCTTGGGCACAACTTATATAAATATTGAAATAATATTTTTATATATATAAATAGTTGAAATTTTACTGTTCAGCCCACCCCAGTATACATTTCTGGATCCGCCCCTGATGGAATGCAAGCCGTATGAGATTTTGAGATTCTAAGTAGGGTTTATGCAGCTCCATAGTTGAATTTAGAATTGAATAAGATGATTTTTGGGCGAACATTGAAGTTCTGTTAATTCGAAATCTACTTATAGAGCTAAAATTTGAATTGTGAAGCATCATCAATGAATATGAGGATCTTTCGCAAATTGTGGGTGTTGCTCCATTATATCTAACTACAATCTCTGTAAATTTGGGGTTTTAACTGTTGATTCGGTTCTTATGACTGGAGAATTGGGAAAATCAACTAATTCTTAAGAGTTAGTTTCAAAATCTTAAGTTCAGCCATTAGAATCGAGAGTATAGTGTATAGATAGAACATGTTTAATTATGATCAAGACAAAGATGGTAGACTATCTGCAGTGGGACTTTGTTTGATTGTTGAGAGGGGAAATGGGATTCATTTCTAACTGTGCTCTTCAAATTTGCAGTTTGGGAAGATGCCGACACGTGGTTTGAGCGACAGCAGCAAGAACAGGAAATGCAGCGGCTTCAAGCAGAGCAACGAGCAGCAATGCAGGCAGCAGAAGACTTGCATAGAAAGAAGATGGCTGAGGAGCGAGAAGGCGAGAAAGATGATGCTGATGCCAAGGATGATCCGATGGCAAACGCTGAAGCTGAAGTCTTGAAGCAGAATGCAGGGGCGTAGATCAAACAGATAACAAATCATAGCTGGAAGTTGTATGTTGAACATACTGCTGCATAACAAAGAACCACTACATCTTAATGTCTGTACGGCTAACGAGGCATAATCAATCGTGAGTTAATCGACCTAAACCTTGTTAATTTGTAGAAACACTTGAGTTTGGTATTATCCTCCCTCTTTTCATTCGATTGTTGCACATTTTGGAATCCTTGGTTATATTTACAAAACATGCTTGCCAATATTCAGTTTGACGTGGTAGTGTTTGAATGGAAGCATGTGTCAATTGATAATACGTGGTAGTTTGACATAATTTCTAGTGAAAACGAGGCATTTTTTAATCGTTTTCCTTTTAAGTGAAGTAGTATATTTGATGGGCATGATCCTTTTTGCAAATTTATTTTTCTACTAACTAAAGGACTACAAAAGTAATTATTTGAAATGTACGGAAAGAAAGATTCTGAAAATCTTGGAAAGGAAGCTTCCTTCTCCACTAAGATTTAGCACTACAAAAGTGGTTGTTGAGGAGACCTTAAATTACGAAAAATCCCAAAGTTATTCACTTGGTCCTCCTTTTTTCTCATTGGATAAAAGATTCAGAGTATCTTTTCATGCCCCCAATTAAAAGCCTCCGACAAACAAAATAAATAAACTGTGACATAAGAATTTAGGAATATTTGGGAAATATTCCTAGTAATTTCAATAAATATATTTTAAGCACCTTAATGAATTTTATATTAATTTCTGATTCCGCCCCATAAATAAATATAATATAATGTTGAACACCAACAGAAGCAATGCACATTTATTAATTAAAGTAGAAGCATTTCTATATCTAGTCATATAAACTAAATAAAGCGGTAATTGTGGCGCATATTAAAAAAATAAGGGCCGATAGGTCGTTTCATTTTAATTTTCCACATGATTGGATGACGTTATGTGTGGCACTGTCACATTAAGGGTGGTTTAATATCTTTTTTCGTTTGTGGTTTGCATGGTGGTTTAACTCCTTCGATGTGGAATTTGCGAGAAAGACAGAGCGAGGTTTACCTTTGCACAAGCAAAAGGTAGCGGCTGCGGGTTCCTCGTCAACAAAAAAAAATAAAATTATAGCCAATTATTAAATAAAAAATAAAAGTAGTCATTTTGTCATTGATTACTTCGTGTTTTGTAGAAAATTATGTCATCAATATCCCCGACACCTTTTAAGAGATTATTTGCTGGCCCGACAATATCGGACGCCAACTACAATTATGGCAGAAAAAAAATACAATATTGGCTATATTTGTGTTTTAACTTGGTGGATGACTGGATATGTATTTGTTATAGTATTTTAGCTAATAGTGTATATTAACACATTATAAAGTACTACCACAACTTTCTGTTTTTTTGCACTATCGACGTTGGCGCCCCATACAAGGTAAACCTCGCTACCCAATAAATCGAAAACTGCAATCGACAATGCAAACTACCTAAGAGTTAAACCACCTTTAAGTGAAAGAGGCATGATCTCACACTTATACAGTATTATTATGTGAGTATGTCGAGCAACCGACATCCCCCCCTATCCACTTTCACCGCTATGCATCAGGGGACACACTCTCGCACTGTTTTTTTTTTTTTTTTTTTTTTTTGATACGTGGAACCCGCGGCCGCTACCTTCGGTGCGCAGTGGTAAACCCCCGCTCCTTGTGCAATAGCCTCGCAAACCACACGAGAGAGTTCAACCACCCTTTGCTAATCATGGGTGACAGACTCCACACATGAGTTCTTCCAGTGGGATTCGAACCCAGGACCTATCGGTCCCGGGCCAACCACCTTCACCAACTTTGCCATCCCAAGGACCACACTCTCGCACTGTTGATTCAGAAGGAAAAGGACAAAGTTGAGCAGTGCCGGAGAAAAAGCATTGACTTGTAAGTCATTCTTTTTCTCTCTTTTTCTCTCTCTCTCTCCCTCTCTCTCTAAACACTGCAATTCTTCTAATGGTTTTCTCACTTTGAAGCGGCTACTGTTTCACTTTCCGATGGTATGAGAAGCGCAGCAATCATCATTCTTGAAAGTGTGAAATATTTTTAACTGCCTTGCCTGCTAGTGTTGTTGGTAAACTCCTTTCTCTTTGGTTTCAGATCTTGCTTGTTCTGCTAGTAGCATATTTTTTATGAACTGTAACATGTCTTTGCTGTTCTTTTCATCTTTTGTGAGGGTTTCCTCCTTCCTTTTCGTTGGAGTTTCATTATCTAAATCCGAATATAGTAAATCGGTCTGGAATGAAACGATCATAGATTCTGATGTTTTGATTTTATAGCTAGACATTAGCTTAACGTTTGAACTTTTCTTGATGATGTATTTATACTTTTCTTGTGTTGGTGGTGGTTATGCGTGGTGAAAATTAATGAGTAATGAGTTAAAGAAGTGGACAGATGTGGCCTATATATGCATCAAAAGGCTTACTAATTTGAGTTAGCTTTCTTCTCTTTGTTTCTTCCTATAGTGTGCTTCTTTTACCCAACTAGTAGCTTGAAGAAATGTTGCCTAATTGAATACTTTCCTATAAGTTGCTTGTCGTCAAGTACTAATTCTTATTAATGATAACTGTTGCAGTTGACATACGGCCTAATGGGGAAGACTGTTCATGTGTCCGGCTTCCCTTCTCTTATTCCTGCTGAATGCATCAAAGAATCCTTGGAGCGAATTACAGGCACAGGTTCTATAGAAGCCTTAGAAGTAAAACGTGAGAAACAAGGTGTGAGGGCATACGCCAGAGTCCAATTTTCAAGTAGCATATATGCTGATATGATTATGACATGGGCACAAAGTGGTCTAAAATATGGTACTGCTCGTTTGAGGGCTTGGGATCAAAATATTGATATTGTACCATCTCCTAGAACATATGAGCATGAAATGGAGGGTGTGACTTTGAATTTTGGATGCCAGATATCAAAACAGAAATTCTCAGTGCTGTGGAAGAAAGCAGATGTTTCTGTTAAATTCAGTCCTAGGCTGAAGAACATGCACTTCTTTCTGCGTTATGATTCTGTTGAATACAGGCTTCAACTCTCATGTGAAAATGTATGGGAGATCATGCTGTATCATTCCTGCGGTCAAACTGAGAAGCTGCTTCTCCTTCAGGTTCGGTTAAGCTATTCTTTAACGTAATTGATTATCTATTGATCATATGTTTGTGTATATACATGATAACATCAAAAGGTAGAACTTCTCTCATCCTTGTTTTAAGTCTAAGAAATATGCTGAAGCTTTACTCGGTGAATGCTTATGATTCCACACCAAAAGAATACTGCAATTATGGACCCTTGTTCAAAGTTCATGAATCTGAAGTTTTGCTACATTATCTTGATGTGTAGATCTTGTCTTACTTGATTTTCTCATTGCTTTTGCTTCTCTATCTCACTTCTATTTTTGTTTCATTACAATGTCATGTTATGCTTGTACAGATGAAAAGTTGAAACTGAAATTAATGCATTTGTCTTCAACCCTTTTAGCTAAATGGAGCTCCGCGGATATGCAAAAAGCTTGATGATGGTGTTTATAGCTATTATATGCGAACTCCAGAGGATCAGTGGGTGAGGACAACAGATTTTACTCCATTCTCATGTATTGGACAATCTTCTGGTATTTGTTTCCAGCTTCCTCATAGCATGAGACTTCCAAATTTCAAAGACAACTTTGTATACTTTAAAGAAAGTGAAAAACCATTCATCTTGGAGGATGGAATCTCATATTGTAAAAACCTGGATCTAGTTCCGATTGTACAACCTCCTAAAGGTCTTGAATTTCCATACAGAATATTATTTAAGGTTTGCGGTTTGGTACAAATGGGATATCTTCCAGGACAGAAGCTAGATAGAGAATTCTTTCGGCTGCTCAATCCAGAAAGATTTGATATGAAAATCACGTACGTAGAGCATATTCTGGACAAGCTTTTCTATTTGAAGGAATGCTGCTATGATCCTGTGTCGTGGCTTATCGAGCAGCATCAGAACCAAACAATCAAGCTACCTAAACCTCCTGCTGTAAATGGTGACCTGGCATATATTCACAGGGTTCAAGTGACTCCAACAAAAGTGTATTTCTTTGGTCCAGAAGTAAATGTTACAAACCCTGTGTTACGCCATTTCCAGGATCACATTGATAACTTTCTTCGCGTTTCATTTGTGGATGAGGATTTGAGTAAAATGTATTCCTCTGATTTAGCACCACGGGGTGCTGTTGGGGATGAGAACAGAAGAACAAAGCTGTATGATAGGATACTTTCAATACTGAGGGATGGTATAAGAATTGGGAACAAGAACTTCGAGTTTCTTGCATTTTCCTCAAGCCAATTACGAGAGAACTCCCTCTGGATGTTTGCTCCAGTCAATGATGTACTTAATGCTGATTATATTAGGAGTTGGATGGGTGACTTCCGTTCCATAAGAAATGTGGCGAAATATGCTGCTAGGCTCGGTCAGTCTTTTGGCTCATCCACAGAGACACTAAGTGTTGATCAGCATGATGTTGAAAGAATCCCTGATGTTAAGATTGTAAGAGATGAAACCACCTACATCTTCTCTGATGGGATTGGAAAGATATCAGTCGACTTTGCTTGCAAAGTTGCTAAGAAGTGCGGACTCAAAGGTGATATCCCATCTGCCTTTCAGATCAGGTATGCTGGCTACAAAGGAGTTGTGGCCGTTGATCCCACTTCATCGGTGAAGATGTCGTTGAGACCAAGCATGTTGAAGTATCAGTCCGATGACACAAAACTAAACGTTTTGGGATGGAGCAAATACCAGCCCTGCTTCTTGAATCGCCAAATCATCACACTTTTATCTACTCTTGGGGTTAAGGATTATGTCTTCGAGGATAAGCAGAGAGAAGCAGTTGCTCAGCTGGAAGATGTGTTAGTTGATCCAGTGAAAGCTCTGGAAGCTCTAGACTTGATGGCCCTAGGAGAAAACACTTATATCCTGAAGGAAATGTTGAAGTGTGGCTATAAGCCCGATGAAGAACCTTTTCTTGCGATGATGCTGCAAACTTTCTGCTCATCACAGTTAGAGGGTCTACGTATGAAATCAAGAATATTCATCCCACGAGCAAGGAGAATGATGGGATGCCTCGATGAAACTCGCACTTTGGAATACGGACAAGTGTTTGTGCAGTTCTCTGGCGCCGGACAGAGAAGGTTCCACGAGGAATCCATTAAGTTTGACGAGTATACGTCATCTGACCGTAATTACCTTGTTAAAGGAGAGGTGGCTGTTGCTAAGAACCCGTGCTTGCATCCTGGCGATCTTCGCGTTCTAAAAGCTGTTGATGTTCCTGCATTGTATCACATGGTGGACTGCATTGTTTTCCCTCAAAAGGGAATGAGGTAAAGTATCTTGTTTTTGGCTTCTGAACATATTAATTATATCTTTTTATGTCTAATGTGTTGTGATAAGTTAACAGACCCCATCCAAATGAATGCTCTGGGAGTGATTTAGATGGAGACATATACTTTGTTTGTTGGGACCCTGACTTGATTCCACCAGAACAAGTCCCACCTATGAATTATGATCCTGCTCCAGCCACTCATCTTGATCATGATGTTACAATTGAGGTACATTGCTCTATATTTCATGATGCATGTGAACCATCTGATCTTTCTTCCAGTCTGCAACTTTCAAAGTAAACACAGATGTCTAAGTATGCAGCTTTTTTTATGTTGTTGTCTGTGAATAGGAAGTCCAAGAATACTTCACCAACTACATCTTGAATGAGAGTTTAGGCATCATAGCCAATGCTCACACTGTCTTTGCTGACAAGGAGCCATCCATGGGTTTAAGCGCTCCCTGCTTAGAGCTAGCCAACCTCCACTCCGTAGCAGTAGACTTCCCCAAAACCGGTGTCCCTGCCCAAATCCCTCCCAAACTACGCGTAAAAGAATACCCTGACTTCATGCAGAAGCCCGACAAGACCACCTACAAATCCACTGGTGTAATCGGCAAGCTTTTCAGGAACGTGAAGCATGTCTCCCACAACACAGCTTCTTTCGGTTTCTTCACGAGAGAAGTGGCTAGGAAATCCTACGACACTGATATGGAAGTCGACGGATTCGGAGACTACATAACCGAAGCAATGGACCACAAAATCATCTATGATCGGAAACTAGGCAACCTGCTGGACTACTATGGGATCAAGACTGAGGGCGAGATACTGAGCAGAGCAATCATGCAGATGTCGAAAACATTTGATCGTAGAAAGAGTTCGGAAGCCGTTGGTGCTGCAGTGAGGTCTCTGAGGAGTGAAGCCAGATCATGGTTCAAGAAAGGAAGCAAGTCAGTTGATGTGTATGCTAAGGCTTCAGCTTGGTATCACGTGACTTACCATCCTCAGTATTGGGGGATCTACAATGATGGGATGAAGAGGAACCATTACATTAGTTTCCCATGGTGTGTGTACGACAAGCTTGTCCAGATCAAGAAGGACAAGGCAAGAATGTCTTCACTCGAGGAGCAGTTGGGCCGAGCCAATATCTGACATTGAGATGAAGGTATGAAGTGTAATGCTTTGTGAATGGTAGAAGCGTAGTTGTTAATGGAGTTGTCGAACTACTCTGAGTATCTTGTTTCTGAAACCTACGAATGCTGAGTTTGATTTGTTATGAGATCTTTTTCTGTTGAATCCTTAAAGCTTTTTTCGGATTGATTATGTTTTTTCCCTTCTTAATGTTAGGATTGTTCACAGTTGGAGAAACCGACTGAACCGGTTGAGTTCGATAACCGTAGAACAAGGATGAAAGTCGGCCTTATTAATTAGGAAAAAAATATTTTTGGTCCTTTATCTTCGCGTTTGATTCTTAATTTTGGTAAATTGTTCGTTTACAAAATCAGTCAAATTTATCCAATTTTGAGCAGCTGGGTTGATAAAAAAACAAAAAATATTTTTCAATATTAGAATATATTTGTAATATCAATTTTCTTTCTTTATATTATATAAATGTCCAGTTTAACCCATTATGTTTTAAAAAAAGTGAAAAATGGGGTTGATAGTTTTAGAATTTTCTTAATTATTCAGGTCTATCTTCGAGCCGGATTTTCTTAAATTGTTCGACAAACAACATTAATAATATTAAGAAAAATAATCAATCTTATTTTTTAATTTTCTTTTTAAATATAATATGTTAAAACCGAACATTTATGATATAAAGACTAAAATTTATATTATAAATATGTTATATAATATCAAATATATTTTTATTAACCCAAAGGACTAAAATTTGACAAATTTGACCAATTTTATAAAACGGGCTAAAAACGGATAACTTGCTAAATTAACAGACTAAAATTAAACTTGATCAAAATAACAGATCAAAGTGAATCCGACGCAAAGATAACGGGCAAAAAATATATTTTCCTTTAATAATCCGACTGTGCCTGAGTTGAATTCCAAATTGGATCGGTTTCCAGTTTATAAAATCGCAGTATTATGAAAAGGATAAGGGATAACAAATCGGATTAATATAATTATTCTACGAAAATCCTGCAATAAAGATTGGGTCATAAATATAAGAAGTAAGATTCCAAGAATCAATTACTCCTCGTCTCGCCCTACGCTGCATATCTGTTAGCTCAATAATACACCAGTTTTTTTACTGTGCAATTTCCAATTGATTGCAAATTGAAACTGTGCAATTTCATATTATTTACAAATGTGCCATCAATTGATACTGTACAATTTCAAATTATTTACAAAATTGCCATCCCTTTTTCAATCAATTTAATACTACCAATTGGTCGGTTTGTATGAGATGTTGGGCTACCAATTGTCCACGCACATCCAATCCCTTCACTTCACCAATCTCACCATCTCCTTTCTTCTTTCCTTATCTTTTTCTTTGGATTGTCAGAAAATAATAAAAAAATATTATTACTCTCATTGCAGAGACTTCTTGAAGCTATGCTGAAAGAGTAAGAGAGAAACCCCTGCTGCATTTTCATCTCCAAAAATGGCTTTAATTTGTCTCCACACAAACCACTCACTTCCTTCTCTGATCAACACTCAAACCCTCAAACCAACATTCTCTCAAACTCTTTCACTCCTCTCAAAATCTTATCAATTCCGTGGCCTCAAGTTTTCTGACTCCTCCCAACTCCCACTCCCATCTCATGTTTATGGGAGAACCGTAATTGTTGCCAAGGTAGGTACATTCACCAAGATTACTTTTTTACCCAAAAATGTTTTAATACAGGGGAGGAAAAAATCTATGGCAATCATGTTTTAGAGGCAAAGATACACTGAAAGTATGAATTTATAACTAATTGATTTAATCTTTCGAATGTTTATTCCTTCGCTGGTATGAGATGTTCGTTTCCTTTTTTATTCAAATTTTCTTAATGTTCAAAGTTAGTCTTCGCTACCTACTCAGTACGGAAGTAAGCCCAAACATGCTCCAATGTAGCTACTCTACTTCTATGCTATGACCTATGCTCAATTGCAGGAAAAGTCTCATTACCATTCCACATCAACTACTCTGAAGCATTCTTTATGTACACTTTCATATACCCACCAACCACTCTCAATATTCTATACAAGCTAGAGCTTCGGAAAAAAAAATCTACTCTCATCAACAACAATGCCTCCTATATGGTGCCTTATCGAAGATTTAGATGAGTCCAAGGAATTCACTGCAATAAGGCTCCGACTTGTGCGTGCCTATGACTTACCTTCCTTCGATCAAAGAGATGTTGCCGGTGTTGAATGCATCTTTCACGATAATGCGCTATCTTCTTTCATTTATCATATTTGATTTCTATATTTCTTTCTATCCTCATAGGAGCAACATCAAGATGATATGTTTACTGAAATCTTAGATTTGGTTCTTTAACAGGCTAACCAATTTTTTTTTAATATATGTTTTAAATCCACGTACTCTTCCCATAGACTACAAGATAAAGCCCGGTTCCTGCAGATGCATTTGAATAGAGCTCATAAGCAGTAAAATTGTTAATATATGTTTTAAATCCTAGAAAGAATTTTTTCGAGTACATGAAAGAAGATACCCCATTGTTGGTCCGGAGACGATAGTCAGGTGTAGAGGGGGGGGGGGGGGTGAATACAGCTGATCACAGTTTCTTTTCTCAGAACGTGAAGGACAGCTGAGCTGTTGGTTGCGACTGATGAACAGTGCCAGATAGTAACCTTCGATCACGGGTTAGAGTGTGCAAACTACTGAGCTCTCCTACTGACTTTTGTCAGTACTTGAAACTCAGTCGGAGACGTTGTGCGGATAAGAGTGTAGGGCCCGGAGATTCGTCTCAGTTTGAAAACGCATTTTCGCAAATGAAATTCTTTTGGCTGGTGCGCTTTGAAAAATACGTTTTATGCAAAGATATGATTTTTAATCAGTTGTATGCAATGCAATAAAACAATAAATAACACAAGCAATTTAACGTGGTTCGGATACGCAAGATCCTACGTCCACGGTCCTGATGAGACAGGAGAACTTGTTGATTTATCTGAGCAAGCCTCATCAAGGAATCTGTGCACTGGACAGACCCTTCTAAGTTATAGTCCTTAGCGACTTTACAATTCAAACCTAAGTTCGAAAGGGAGGGGATGATCTCCAACTAAGAAGGAGTTCTTACAATAAGAACAATTCACAGAAAGTGAACTCCTTCGAATTTTCTAAGCTATAAATTTGGCAATGAGCTTAGCTAGAGAAGAAGGGATCTAAATAACTCTAGAGAGAAGAACTAATGGTATTCTATGAAGGCAAGTTCTTCGCTGGATGATCTTTAAGCTTGCTAGAGTTGTTTGTGAGCTTGAGCGTTTTCCCTTGTGAATCCCGTGCGTGGAGCTCGGTTTTCTTCTCTATTTATAGTTGTGAGCAGGCATATGTCCGTTGGAGAAGACGATGCCACGTGTCACAAACTTCCAAAGAAAACGGCCATATTTTTCGAATTGTTGCAGTAGGGCAGTTGACACTGTACATGAGAGCAGGCTTTTAGTTGGTCGGAGCAGGTAAAGCGTTGTCGGCTTCTCATTGGTCGAGGTTTGTGGTAGGTGAGAATGTGTCGTTGTTCGTAGTTGACTATTCCACATCCTCGTATGATCTTCTCGCCGAACTTCGAGATGACTTTTACGACTGGGTCGTTTTCTGTCGGATACAGTAGATTCAAGACAATCTCTGTCTTCTTCGACTTAGTCGGCTGACAAGCTGATAAGGCTTTGGTGGGTCACCGATGATCGCGAAGGTACTGAGCTTTGCATTATGTTCTTCTGCTGATAACTATCAGCTGATGGGCTGTCTTCTACTAAAGGTAAAGATCAACTGCTGGCTGAAGAACGCAAGCTCTTACACTGATGACGTGGGGTTCTGGAAAGTAACTTCGACAGAAGATCAATCCAACATTTTACCCCGTACAGGACTTAGACAAAAAGATAACCAATCACAAAAAGTCTAACCTATACATCATCTAATCCTATTGAGACACTACACTACTGATATCTGCTGGATTTTGGGATCTTCAATTCCATAGTACTACTATGATTTCCCCCAATATTATTTTAACCGCTAATCAGCTGAATACCATCTACTGACTCATAACCCAACAATTTCCCCCTAAATGATGATGCCAAAACCTCTACTTCTATAAAAGCAAAGACATGAATGCTAGACTACTGACTTAGAAAGACTTCAGTAAAACTGAAACAGATAACTTTAGTAAGTTCAGCAGGTGAGAGATAGGCAAAATCAGAGAAACGGTTATGTGAGAGTGTGTGTCAGATCACTTTAGTGATCAGTTGTGAAAGCACAAACAAAGGCCGTGAGACAATGAGTAATTGTCTGGCAAGCAATAGAAACTGATATATATGATCAGAGGATTACAAGGTTTCTATTACTATTACAACAACCTGAGATAAGAAGATCAAGGCTGACGTCTGAATCTCTGCGTTCGGCTCTTGAAGTCTGCAGACCTATCAGCTGGAGGATCCAGACAATAAAACTTGTAGATTCTTTTCCGCAGAGTCTGGATTTCCTCAAGATCATCAGGCTGATCAGTGCTAAGATTGTGATGATAAGCAGCTACCTCGATCTCATCTTCTATCTCTTTTGTGCAAAGCACGCTGCGAGCAGTCATAGGAGGAGGGATTCTTCTGAAGGCTGGAGCTCTGATGGGTATCTTCTCTTTCTCCATGATTGGCAGAAGTTGTTCTGCGGACTGGGGAAAGTTATGATGAAGATATTCTTCGAATAGTTGATCAGCAGGTATCCCAAACGGATAGAAGTTCCATACATGGTATCCCTTGATGAAAGATTCTTTGAGTTCCTCCCATAGCTCGTTCAGTTCGGCTGGTACCCATTTGTCTATGTGAGGAGTAGGCGCCTTCTTGACATAAGGTGCTCTGGGCGCTCTCCTGTAATATTTTGAAGCTCTGGGTATCTGCCTTTTCAAATCAGCTGCTGGCTTATCAGATAGACTAATCATTTTTGCCAGGTCAGCCAATCTTTTCTTTTCTCTGAGGGCCGCTGTTCTAGCATCTCCTCTTCGGAGACTGAGTCCTTTCAGCGTGGCCTCCCAGGTAGCTTTGTCTTCAGCCTCTTGCTCAGGTGTGAGATTGGAAGGATAATAACTCTAAGCTGAAGACTGGACTGCAGTAGTGGAGACTTTAGCTAGCTCCTCCTGAGCTTTCTTCTTTTGTTCGTCCACAATCTGCTTAGCCTTTTCTTTGGCAGTCTTGCCAATAGGCTTCCTAGGCTTCTTCGCCTTTTTAGCTTCTTCAAGCTGATGCTCATGATCTAGCTGGTCTTGCAGCTGTTGAGCAACTCTTAGATCGTACGCTTCCTGCTCCGCTTTAGTTTTGAATTTGGGCGTCGGGGAAGATGGAGGAGTGGCTTCAGTTGTAATCTCTTTCCCCGACCTTTGCAGTGTCAGTTGTTGTGGCTCGTCTTCATCCTCCTGATCGAGGAAACAAGCTACGTCCTCGATGTGCTGAGCAGATGAGATAGGTGCTGGCTCAGTTACAGTCGGTTGGAGTGGGACATACTCCGAGAGGAGAATGCTGGTGAACCGGTTCCCGACTGGGCGGCCGAACCTTCTCCTTGGGGTCCGAGCCGGTTCCGGCGATGGGCTGAACCTTCCCCCTGAGTTCCTGCCTCAATAAGTTGGACTTCGGGACTCTTTTGTACCTCAGCCTGTTCCGCCTCAGTATGTTCTTCTTTTACTTTTCCTTCCCCCTTTTTGGCATCATCAGCCTGGGAGAGGTGAGTGCGGATGGCTTTTACGTCCTTCTCCAAATTGTAGACGAGGTCCTTGATGCTAGAGGCAGTGGCTTCGAAATCCTTGACTAGGTCGCAATATTGCTCCCAGTCATTCTCTTGATCAGCTCTAAATGTTTTCAATTGAGCAGCTGACTCCTGTCGGAGTCTCAGCAGAGACTGATCATGAGAGGTTGTCATTTCCTTCTGGATTTCTTTGAGTGCCTCTGCCTGTTGCTGAATTGCGGATTGGAGACTGGAGGTGGCCACTCTGTTCCTCTCATCCATGTTGGCCTGGACTGCCGCGAGACTCTGAGTCAGCTGCTCAGAGAATGACTTCTGCTGAGCTAATAAGAGCTGCTGACTCTGAGCGGCAAGGTCCGCCTTCTGAGCTGCAAGGGCTGTCTCAATGATCTCCTGAATATTGATCTGAGGAGTAGGAGCTTCTGAGACTTTCTCGACCCCTACTGCAAGTCGGTTGACGCTTTCTGTCTGGGCTTTTGTATATTGAGCCTACTTGATGTGTACGTCTTTGGCGAGGAGACGATTCTTGTCCCCTTGGCGCCTGATGGCTTTGTTCACCGACTTGGAGGTCACATAACCTATTGGTTGGATTTGATAGGAGCTGGTTCCGAGCCTCTGCTCAGATAACGCGAGTTGTTGCGCTTGACTCGGCTTCGAGGCAACTTGAGCTTCACCAGATTTAGAAGGTGGTGGTGATTGGCCCTTTTCGCGGGGAGTGGAGCCCTCATCAGATCCTCCCAAATCTGCATCCTTGGGTGGCGCCTGTTCCATCTTGTCATCATCTTTGTCTTCGTTATCATCATCATGATGAGATGGAGGCGAAGGGCTGTTGCCAGGGACTGAGGAGCGCAAACTAAGGAGATAAAGCATCGCTGCCCTCAGGTCCTCAAATGAAGCAAGGTCAGCTGGTTCCCCGAACCCTATAGCTGACTGCAAGTCTTGCTCCTCGGCAAGTAAGGACAGAGCTGACTGAGTTCTGATAATATTTTCAAGAATATCCCAGCTGAGAAACCTCAGCAGCATCTGTGTCCTGGCCCTTATGGCAGTTTCCACCAAGTCTGAATGCTCGGCGATTTCAGAAATCTGAGCATGGATTTCTCCGGTAGTGCGAAGACGGGTGGAGTGTATCGTGGTCCACTCAGAGGATGTTTCCTTAGTCGGTACCCTGATGTCCGACTGAGTCTCCTCGGAACTGATGCATTTAACCTTATCCTTTATCGTGGCACCCTCAATGCCGGTGTCAGAGTCTAGGATTTGTTCTTCCTGAGTAGGTGGGGGAGAGGCTTGTCTTGCTTGTTCTACTGAGACCTCAGAAGGTCCAGTCTTCGTTAGCCTCTTCCTCTTAGGCGGGTCGGCGCGAGGGGGTAAGTCGGAGACGACTCTCTTCTGATCAGGCGGCGTTTTGAACTTTGTGAGCTTGCTGTCAAAATATCTGGAGTCAGCACAAGCTGAACTCCTCGAGACTGATTGCTCGATAAATATGGACATCTTCGTCCCATACAGCAGCTTCCCCACACTTATAAGTTTTCTCTCACCAGTGGGTGTGGCCGCAAACTTCTGAGCCTGAGCCTTAAGCTCGGCTGCGTAGTAGTCCGTCCAGTTAACTTGGACTCTATCGTCTATGACCATCATCAGCTGAATGCGTGGCTTGGAGAGCTGATCATACGGACCGGCTGAGCTCGTGAGGATGTGAGAAACGATGTATGCGAGCGCCCGGTACTGTAGCAACAACTGATTCTTCGGCAGAGCTGTCTTGAACGCAATATCCTTCCTGCCACAGAATTTCTGTACGTATGCGTTGATCTCCTTCTCCTTATATCCAATAGGAGAAATTCCATCGACTGGAAGATCAAATGCTAATTCCATTGCATCTCGGATGTTGATGATATGCTGACTCGCATCCCACGAATTCGGTACAACCTCCTTCATGAATGCGAAGGATGATTCATCTACCCCTGAATCTTGGGTTCTCCAGTTGAAGTAGACTTCCGCCACTTGTCTGGGCAAATACGCTTGGGGTTGCCTGGAGACGAGCAGTTCTAGTCCAGAACTTTCAATGGCGTCGAAAACGGGCTCCAAGTATGGAAGATCAACTTGGCGTAGCGCTATTGTTGGTTCGAACTGGATGCGAGAGACGATGATTTCGTCAATATTTGTGGGAGTCTGTACTGTCGCCATGAGTATCTGCAGAAAAACTCGTTAGCACTTGAAAATAGAATTAGTCAGCATGAGTTTTAGGCAGAGTTAATACATTATCGAAAGATTTAGAGCTTGAGATACGCAAATGCAAAGCAGTGTAGGTTATGAAGGAAAAAAAACTGAATCCCAGATAAAAGCTCCAAGAGTTCGTAAATGGTGAAAAGTAAGGCTAATGTAGAAGATGAAAGATTTTATAAGATCTTGCGTAATAAACCGTTTAGATCTGACGGCTGGGGTTTAATCTCTCATTTTTATCGACGGCTGAGATTTGATGATATAAGAGGAATGATTACATTGCTGCCTCTACCATAGACCCACGTAGGATAATGCGCAGTTAAAGTAAGTGAGAAGACGTGCATTAAATGCGCTGCAGGCAGCATTAAAGACTAAGTCATTTTAAATGAGAACGGTTTCCTACTGACTTATCCTTAAAAATTAATAGCGGGAAATAAATGCTCATTAACTACTGAGTGCTAGCGACTGAGATAATAAATGCGAGCATGCTTCTGATACACTTTAAGTAAATACTACGCAAACCTCTTCAGCTGAACTTTTACGATCAGCTGGTTACCGTTAAGACTAAGTAGGATGGTTGACGTGTGCGATGACCATGTTCCCCCTTACTGTGTACAGTTTGATTCTCCCGACTGAATCAATGTACTGAGTATTCTGACCTGTCATACTGATCCCTTACACTTGATACCAATTGTTGGTATATCAGTGGTTGGCTTCTACTGATACCAATTGATACCAACCAATTGTTGTGTTCTACTGACACGATTCAGTAGGATCCAGTAGACCTAGATCAACTGATAATTCTCTGAATCTGTTCTCAGCTAGTGGTTTTGTCAGTATGTCTGCCCTTTGCTTGTCAGTATGGATTTTCTCCATTCTGATATCCTTCTTCTCGACATGGTCTCTGATGAAGTGGTGTCGAATATCCACGTGCTTGCATCTCGTATGGAGAACTGGATTCTGAGTTATTGCAATAGCACTGGTGGAGTCACAGTAGATGGGCACTTCATCCTGAATTATACTATAGTCTCTCAGTTGTTGTCGAAGCCAAAGGATCTGGGCACAGCAACTTCCAGCAGCCATGTATTCAGCTTCAGTAGTGGACGTTGCCACTGAATGCTGTTTCTTTGAAAACCAAGATATCAGCTTGCTGCCTAGGAACTGACACGTTCCAGAAGTTGACTTTCGATCTATTCTGCATCCTGCATAATCAGCATCAGAATAACCTGCCAGTGTTAGATTATCATCAGCAGGATACCATAACCCTGCGTCAGGTGTTACTCTTAGATATCGCGGAATCTTTTTTGCTGAGTCTAGATGACTTCGCTTGGGATCCGCTTGAAATCTTGCACATACACCTACAGCATAAGTTATATTAGGTCGGCTAGCTGTTAAGTATAATAAAGAACCAATAATAGCTCTATAATCAGTAGAGTTAACAGAAGCTCCCTCTTTGTCTAGATCGATTTTGAAATTCGTATTCATGGGGATTTGACTGGTTTGCTCGAGTCGCAGCCGAATCTTTTGAGAAGATCTCGAGTGTATTTGGCTTGATTGATGAAGATTCCTTCAGGTGATTGTTTCACTTGAAATCCAAGGAAATAATTCATCTCTCCCATCATGGACATCTCGAATTTCTCCTTCATCATTTTCTCGAATGTGCTGACATATGGTTACGTTTCTGCAGCCGAAAATGATGTCATCCACGTAGATTTGCACCAGTAGGATTTCATCTCCTGACTTTATGTTAAATAGGGTGCGATCTACTGTCCCCTTCTGAAAACCTTTCTGAAGTAGAAAGTCTGATAGGGTATCGTACCAAGCCCTGAGTGCTTGTTTTAACCCATACAGAGCTTTCTGAAGTCTGTACACCTGATGTCCCTACTGAAAGCCGGGCGGTTGTTCCACGTAGACTTCTTCCTTCAATATGCCGTTCAGAAAAGCTGACTTTACATCCATCTGATATACTTTGAATCCTTGATGCGTTGCATAAGCTAGGAAAAGACGAATAGCTTCCAATCTTGCGACTAGAGCGAATGTTTCATCAAAGTCAATTCCTTCTGCTTGACAGTATCATTTGGCAACTAGTCAAGCTTTATTTCTAACGATGACGTTGTTTTCATCACGCTTGTTTTTGAACACCCACTTAGTACCAATAACGTGCTGATGTCTAGGTCTGTCAACAAGCTCCCAAACTTCATTTCTGACGAATTGGTTCAACTCTTCTTGCATGGCGATGATCCAGTCAGCATCATTGAGTGCGTCCTCTATTGACTGAGGTTCTTCTGTAGACAAGAAACAAGAATAGAGTGAGCTTTCTCCTTGACTTAATCTAGATCTTGTTCTTATCGTTGCTGACGGATCTCCTATAATGAGATCTGAAGAATGAGCGTCAAGCCATGAACATCTGAGTCTGGCTTCTTCTTCTGATACTACTTCTGCACAGTCAGTAGGTGTGTTAGGCATTTCAATCGTACTGTTCTGTGATTGCAGTAGTTCAGTACGAAGGTTAGGATCTACTGAGTTTCCAGGTTCAGGGGCATTTAGCTCATGAACAATTTGTGTTCCCCCTGAGTTTATATTCTCAGTAGACGTCTCAGTTACCACTGGGGCTTCCTCATCGACCGTTGTTACCTGTTGTTGATTCTGTTCAGTAGAATCAACCAGGTCAGCTACATCGCTTGATGGCTGAGTCTGAATTTCTTCATCGTCTGACTCATCATCCCAACAATGCTGGATCTTTTCAGCTTTATCATCTAGTGCGAGATCCTGTAGCTTGTTGCTGACATCTTCAGTATTTGTCTTTGTAGTTTTCCTGTTCTCAGTAACAAACTCATCAAAAACAACATGAGGGCTTTCCTCCACGCAAAGGGTCCGATAGTTAAAGACTCTGAAGGCTTTACTGACTCGGGAGTATCCTAAGAATACTCCTTGATCAGATTTGCTATCAAAGACCTTCAACCGATCTTTCCCGTTATTGTGGATAAAGCAAGGACAGCCAAAAGTATAAAAATGAGAAATAGAAGGAATTCTCCCTTTCCATAGTTCGTATGGTGTCTTCATATGTTGCTGTGTAAGTAGTGAGCGATTCTGAGTGTAGCAGGCGGTGTCAGTAGCATCTGCCCAGAACTTTGAGGGTAGTCCAAAGTTTGCTAGGAGCATTCTTGCTGCTTCTTTGAGTGTTCTGTTTTTGCGTTCAGCAAGTCCGTTCTGCTGAGGGGTACGAGCAGCTGATGTCTCGTGCTTAATTCCCTCCTTTTCGCAGTACTCTTTAACTACTGAGTTGAGAAATTTTGTTCCTCTGTCTGAGCGAATTCTCTGTATCTTGATGTCCTTTTCCACACTGAGCTTTTTCAGCAGTTTAGGCAACTCAGTCATGACATCAAATTTGTTTGCAATGAAGATGACCCAAGTATATCTCGAGTAGTCGTCAATAACGACAAGGGCATACTTCTTGCCTCTTATAGTCACTGGAGAGACTGGCCCGAATAAGTCCATGTGAAGCAGCTGAAGGATTCCATCAGTGGAAGGTGAAGGAATAGGTGGATTGCTTTTCTTTGTTTGCTTTCCCTTCAGGCAAGCTTCACAATTTCTGTCTTTGATAAATGATTCGTTGGGCAGTCCTCTGAATTTAGAGTTCTTGGCGAGCTTTTTCATAGTCTTGAAGTTCAGGTGGCTGAGTCTCTTGTGCTACAGCCATCCTGCCTTGTCACTAGATTTTGTCTGTGCGAGCAAGCAAGCCTCAGGTTCTGCGGTATTCTAGTTAGCAACGTATATATTCTTCCTCCGCGAACCTGATAACACTGTTTTCCCTGTAGATTTATCAACAATATCACAGAAACCAGCGTCAAAGATTACTCTGTTAAGATTATCACATAATTGACTGACTGAAAGGAGATTATGTTGAAGTCCTTCAACATATGTTACTCTTGGAACTGAAGCAGTCCCAATGTTCAGCGTTCCATATCCCCTTGTGTAGCCTTTTGAGTTGTCACCGAACTCAATTCTGGGACCATCTTCTTGTACGTAGTTGGTCAACAGGCTCTTCTGGTATGTCATGTGTCTCGAGCAGCTGCTGTCCACTATCCAAGGGTCCTTATGCACCTGCAAAATAGAAGCATTTTTAGGTACCCTTTGGTTCAGTTGGGTCCTTACATGTTAGTGGGTGATTTCGGAACCCAGATCTGCCTAGGGACCTTAGAAGTCCCGAGACTTCTTCTTTCGAACCTTGTCAGTTTCTTCTCCACGGGACACGGAGATACCGACTTTCGATGATTTTGGGTTCAGGAGCTTTCTTCTTCTGAGTCTTTGCGCTTCTCCTGACCCTGGGCTCATAGTAGTACGAGCCATACTGAGCCGGGTGCTCATACAGTGGCTCATTGTATGTTCGCCTACCCGACCTTCTTGGTTTCCCCCCGAGTTTTGATCGTGGTGTCCTAGGGCTGGAACCTTTGGTCACCGCTTTTTGCCTTTGCTCGGGCCGAGGTGCAACTATTTTCTGTTTATTCTTCGCCTGAGGTGTGGTGTCAGTAGCTTGCACCTTTCCTCTGACGAACCGATCAACCAGCATTTCTGAGCTTTTTGAAGTGGAAGCTTCGTGAGTATAGCCAAGTCCTTCTTTCATGACTGTTGGCCTTTGTGCTCTAAGCATACTTTCCAGCTTCTCCTTAGCTCCCAGGTACTGTTCAGTCATCAGTCCTCGCCAGACCTCGTCACTTCTTCTGAGTGAGTCATAATCTTTTTCCACGTCTGTGAGCTTCTGACTGAGTCGGGCTATTTCAGTCTCTTTCTCAAAATTATCCTTAGTCAGAACTGAGATCTGAGTCTCTTGAAGCTGAGACTTAGTCAAAAGAGATTCAATCTCTTCCTTGAGTCTCTGACTCAGTAGAGACCTGACAATCAGAAGAAAGTCTCTGATTCTCAGCCTTTACCTGTTCCAGTTCCTGAATCGTTCTGCTGAATTCTCTGCTCAGTTGAATCTGCTCCTCTAGCAGATCGTCGTAGGCTTGTACCACATCTAGAGGATCATCTATGACCGAGCATGTGTCGTGTGTGCTATGTGAAGAAGAGGTTACATTAAGTTTGGAGTTTACCTCAGCCTCTTCTCCGGCCATCAGACAGTATTCAGCCGTTTCTTCAGGAATTGTTTCTGCGGTCTCAATTGAGACGAATGCAGCTTCGTCCTTAGAGGAATACATAAATGTATCCTCCTCGATTGAGTTGTCGGATATCTCTCCGGCTATGTAGGCCTGCCTCCTACGGGCAAATTTCTCACGTCTGGCCTGCCGTTCTGCTCGTTGAGCAGTTGAGAGTTCGGGACAGTCGTACTGATAATGTCCCTCCTTCTTGCAGTTATAGCAGACAGATGATTTGCTGCTTTTTCCAGCTGAGTCCTTCGATGGACTTGCAGCAGGTTCTGAGTTCCTGCAATCAATAGAAGGTTTAGATTCTTCCCTTTTCTGATAATCTTTCTTACCTGAGGGAGAATCTCTGTTGTATTTCCTCAGCTTTCTGACTCTCTCCTTCTCTCTCTGATATTTGAGAGCCATCAGTACGAGTTGGTCAGTGCCTGAAGTCTCAGAGGACTTTGCTACTGTTGTGGCCACTGCCTTGCTTGAGGAAATAGGTTTGGGTCCAGTCTTGCCGACTGTTGCTTTGAAAGCATGGTCGATCTGAGTGTCAGCTGGAGCACTGGAACATCTTTGGGGTAGGCTATGCTCGAATTCCTTCATTTTTAATTCTGAAAATATAACATCAGGAGTTAGAGCATTAAGATCAGAGCGTCGTAAATAAGTAGCAAATGGAAGCCACTTCTGTCGAGGTAGCACTCTTAAGATCTTGGTGTTCATCTCTTTGTTGGTGAACATCTTCCCCAGCCCGTTGATCACATTGACTTGATTTGTGAATCTGACGCTAAGCTCGTCAATGGTTTCACTGGGCTCCATTGCAAAGGCATCGAACTTTTGTAGCTCTAATTTGAGCTTGTTTTCTTTGATCTGCGGGGTTCCTTGGCTCAGCATGCCGGTGGCATCCCGCAGTTCTTTTGCCGTTTTGCAGTCCCGCACTCTCCCGAGGTGAGAGTCACTGAGTGTAGTCAGTATAGCATTTCGCGCAACTCGGTCGAGGTTGTGCAGCTTTTTCTCTTCCGGTGTGAAGGCAGATTTTTCTTTGGGGATCTTAGCACCAGTTTGTGCTCCTACACCTCTTACAGTGGCAAACTGAACGCTGTCAATCATAGGAATGATGGGTCCTGTTTCAAGGACGTCCGTCATGCTGTCATGCAGCGATGTAAGGTGTGCCTCCATCCTCACACGCCATACCGTGTAGTTCTCTATAGAGAACATCGGTACCATCCGAATACCTGACATATCAGACATATTGTGAACGAGTATAAGGATGATAGAAGAGATGCTTGTGCAGTGAAAATGTTTTCAAGATCTGTTCGAGAAGACCAGTAGTACAGAACCGGCGATCAGAAGAACACCGTAGCTCTGATACCAATTGTTGGTCCAGAGACGATAGTCAGGTGTAGAGGGGGGGGGGGTGAATACACCTGATCACAGTTTCTTTTCTCAGAACGTGAAGGACAGATGAGCTGTTGGTTGTGACTGATGAACATTGCCAGATAGTAACCTTCGATCACGGGTCAAGAGTGTGCCAACTACTGAGCTCTCCTACTGACTTTTGTCAGTACTTGAAACTCAGTCGGAGACGTTGTGCAGATAAGAGTGTAGGGCCCGGAGATTCATCTCAGTTTGAAAATGCATTTTCACAAATGAAATTCTTTTGGCTGGTGCGCTTTGAAAAATACATTTTATGCAAAGATATGATTTTTAATCAGTTGTATGCAATGCAATAAAATAGTAAATAACACAAGCAATTTAACGTGGTTCGGATACGCAAGATCCTATGTCCACGGTCCTAATGAGACAGGAGAACTAGTTGATTTATCTGAGCAAGCCTCAGCAAGGAATCTGTACACTGGACAGACCCTTCTAAGTTATAGTCCTTAGCGACTTTATAATTCAAACCTAAGTTCGAAAGGGAGGGGATGATCTCCAACTAAGAAGGAGTTCTTACAATAAGAACAATTCACAGAAAGTGAACTCCTTCGAATTTTCTAAGCTATAAATTTGGCAATGAGCTTAGCTAGAGAAGAAGGGATCTAAATAACTCTAGAGAGAAGAACTAATGGTATTCTATGAAGGCAAGTTCTTCGCTGGATGATCTTTAAGCTTGCTAGAGTTGTATGTGAGCTTGAGCATTTTCCCTTGTGAATCCTGTGCGTGGAGCTCAATTTTCTTCTCTATTTATAGTTGTGAGCAGGCATATGTCCGTTGGAGAAGACAATGCCACATGTCACACACTTCCAAAGAAAACGGCCATATTTTTCGAATTGTTGCAGCAGGGCAGTTGACACTGTACATGAGAGCAACTTTAGTTGGTCAGAGCAAGTAAAGCATTGTCGGCTTCTCATTGGTCGAGGTTTATGGTAGGTGAGAATGTGTCAGTGTTCAGAGTTGACTATTCCACATCCTCGTATGATCTTCTGCTGAACTTCGAGATGACTTTTACGACTGGGTCGTTTTCTGTCGGATACAGTAGATTCAAGACAATCTCTGTCTTCTTCTACTTAGTCGGCTGACAAGCTGATAAGGCTTTGGTGGGTCAGCTGATGACTGCGAAGGTACTGAGCTTTGCATTATGTTCTTCTGCTGATAACTATCAGCTGATGGGCTGTCTTCTACTAAAGGTAAAGATCAGCTGCTGGCTGAAGAACGCAAGCTCTTACACTGATGACGTGGGGTTCTGGAAAGTAACTTCGACAAAACATCAATCCAACATTTTACCCCGTACAGGACTTAGACAAAAAGATAACCAATCACAAAAAGTCTAACCTATACATCATCTAATCCTATCGAGACACTACACTACTGATATTAGCTGGGTTTTGGGATCTTCAATTCCATAGTACTACTATGATTTCCCCCAATATTATTTTAACCGCTAATCAGCTGAATACCATCTACTGACTCATAACCCAACACCCATTGTCGTCATTTTACTTCTACGTTTCTTTCTATCCTCATAGGATAGAAAGATCTAGATGGTATGTTTACTGAGATCTTCTTTTATCTACCAGATTCTACTTATATTTTTCTTTTTGTCCTCATAAGAACGTGTAAATATTATGTTTACTGATATCTTCTTTCATTTACTATATTCTACTTTTATGTATCTTTCTGTCCTCATAGAAACATGTACACGTAGATAGTTTTATTGAAGCAGCAGGTGCATTGTTTGTGATCTATCTCTACAAAATACAATCAATTATTCTGTACCGTGTTAACTGCATAATGGCCTTCTACTGCTAACTACGAAATCAGAAAATGCATCAAAAAATTTCAGGGTTAGATAAACAGAGGGTGTGTTCTAGCAAGCAATTCATTGCTTGGAATTTTTACAACTCCTGCTACGCATTCATATTAAAATTTATTGAACTCATGTTGTTACATTACAGGGGGATAGGATTCAAGCATCAATACCAAGGAACTTGGTACAGAAATATAAGGCTCAACTTGAGGAGGGTCGAATATATGGCTTGAAGAACTTCAAAGTGGTGCATGATACTAGGGCATATAGGGCGACCTCAAGCAAATATCGTATTTTAATCAATGACAAAACTCGCATTCTAAAGCTATTGCTGGAAGATTTTCCAGATAGACAGTTCTGCTTCAAAAGCTTTGACGATATTCAGCGAATTGATAACATTAATGAAATCTCTCCATTCGGTATGTAAATATGCAGTTTATTCTTTCTAGGATTTGAATACACACTTCTAGTGTTATACTTCGCTCACATGTGCATAAAGATGTTATAGGGTCCGTCGCTCATGTGGGCGTTATGCAACATCATACAACACCTAATGGCGCCGACAAGAGGCTCATAACTATTACCCTGGAAGATACTGAGTATCTATCTTCTCACTGCCTAATCTAAAGAATTTATGGTGAATGATTTTTTTTATTGTTACTGCTTATGAGCTCTATTCAAATGCTTCTGCACGAACCGAGCTTTATCTTGCACTCTATGGGAAGAGTACGTGGATAAGTTCTTTGACTTGATGGAGAACCAACTTACCACTCCAAATATTCTGATAGTCCAATTTTGCAAGATTAGCCGTTTTGGAGGTTTGTTGTTTAACAATTTCATTAACATTGCTCAAGCTTAGGTGGAGTCTTTTTCACCTATTCGTGCTTTTGTTTTACCTCGAGTCTATAGGTGAAAGGAGAGTTAGCAATGTCTTCTATGCTACTAAGTTGCTTCTCAATGCTGAGGTGCCAGAAGTTGCTGATTTCATAAAGAGGTGTTGTCAATTTTGAACTAAGATGTTTTCCATATCTCAGTTTCAGATATATCTAATAATTTGTTTGTCTTGAGCTAGCAGATTTGTTGCCAATCTTAATGTGGATGGTAGTATGTCTGCTTCTATGTCCCAAGGAACTACCCGTGAAGTGGATGAGGAGTACATTGAAGGTGTCACTACCACCAAAACAATTGATGAGTTGCTTGATGATGATGGGGTTTGATTCATTTTAACTCTTAGTCTATCAAAATTTAATTAACTAAGAATGATATATGTTTACTTCTTTTCTTTTGGGGTTGCAGTCTTTGTATTGTTGGATTGTTGCGACTGTCGATAAAATTCATTTTGATCGGGGATGGAACTATATTGCTTGTAGTAATTGTAAAAAAAACTGGCTCAAGTTGACACGCAATTCCACTGCAAAACATGCAATGACTACAACTCTTTGCCCACTATAAGGTACCTCCGAAATATTGTCAGTAATTGTGATTGCTCCTCATAAAATTATTCCCAAATATAAATATTATTTTGTCTCAATAGGTATAGACTAAAGATTCGGGTCAGGGATCACACTGCCTATGTTCCTATTTTGCTTTGGGATAGGGAGTGCGTGGAGGCCATTGGGAAACCGGCTGTTCAATTGCAGGAAAGTTTGAAATTATTCATCTTCCTTAAGATTGTAAAACTTTTATGTAGATGAGAAGTTGAACATATATTCACACTTCCTTTACTTGTAGGGAATTGGCAGTTCTCCAGAACAGGAGATTGAAGAGGAAATTGTTGGTAGAAAGTATGCCTTCAAGATTCACATGAAATCTGACCCGAATCCTATTTTCGATGGGGGATATACTGCGACTAAGATTTCCGCCAACCCTAAGTTTGTTCGGCCTTGCTCTGACAGTCAGGTACAAACAAAAGTTATTTCTTAAGAAATGTAATTGTTATTTGTTAAGAAATGTAATTTTTAGATAACACATTTATTTTAGTTCGTCTATTTACACTTCTTATTTGTTTTAACACGTTTGTCAGGAATCTAATTCATGCACCAAAGTGGGGAGTGTGTCTTTGGCTAATACTCCTTCAAGTAAGGTGCAAGCACCAAATGCTGCAACTAAGGAAGATTTTGCAATACCTACAGGTGCGCAGACATCATCCAATGCACCAGTCATGGATGAATGGTATGATGATGGTGGTGTAAAGCGTTGTCTAGATGATGCATTTTCTGGGAGTCGCCCCCTAAAGAAACCAAAGGTGTACATTGGTGATCGCTGTATTGCACCAAATAATCCTGTAAAAATCAGAGAATTACTTCAGTATAGTTCACAGGTATCGAACACAGGGAACGGACGACTAGACACTTTATTTTTCCTACTTATCTAGGGTTTTGGTTAGCAACCACGCAAGAATTGGGTTTTCTATTAAACTACGAACTTGTAAAATTAAAAGCAAGAATAAAAACAGAAAACGGAATTTAAACTGTATTAACTGGGCAACTGAAGGCAGGTCCAGCAGAATATTCATGCACACATAATTCCAATCCTCGGCACTTAATATGAATTAATCTCAAGAATCTACTAGTTATAGACCACCGTAACTTAAACTGCGTGATCCTCACTCCCACTTACTTATTCGGTAACCGCCATGTTGGGCATAGAAACAGCTACTTCCCTAACCTAGCTACAACCTACGTTGTTGGGCAATCAATAGATTTAATAGCTAGACAGCTTTATCGAACTAAGGGAGCCTAGTATAGGAGCCTACTCGTATGTTGGGCATCTCATAGTCTCCTATCGGTTTAATCCAATTACTCTTACGAATAATTTCGCTACTTACCTAGCCTTGTTCCACGAGAAACGATGGAAGTACTAAGTTAGCTACAGCATCGCGCAACCTAGGGTGATCAAGCCTAAACTACTAGCCAGATTAATTAATTCAGAATTATCCCGAAACCCTTTTGATTAATTATGAGCACCTAAGCCTCATGTACTGTTCACGTGTGCATTCACATTCTGCCGGACCCTAAAAAGTTTAGCTACTCATGCTGACGCTTTGGTTGGACAACTGGGACAGTTTGCAGAACAGAAACATGAACACGAATAACCCTAGCATGCACGAAATTTAAACTAATTAAGGTACGAACTAGCAGAAAATAATAACTTACGAAATTTAACTAAAATCTTGAATTGAAATAACAAAGAGGTTCGAATGTAAAATATTAAGTTCTTAGAAAACGATTAAATTCAAAACGGAAATAAAACTAGAGTTCAACTACGAATTTAAAGAACATAAGTCTGAAATTAAAAGGTGTTTTTCTTCTTCTAATAGCTACGGAAATCTGGTTCAGCTGGTTCGAAAGGTTGTCCGGCTTCGGCGGTCGGCTTGGGCAGTTCGGCGGCGGCGATCGTGCGGCGGTGGTCGTGCGGTGGTTCGGAAGGGAGCAATGGCCGGAATGTGAGCTCGGGATGTTTGGGACGTGTTCTATGGTGTAGAGAATTGTCTCGCGTGTGTAATTTTTGTCCCTCATCATCCTCTTATATACTCCTCCTTTTCTTCCTCTCCAAGGTAGGTTAGATCTTGATTAGGAAAAGATTTGGGTAGATAAGGAAACCAGATCTTTCCTTAACCACCTTAAGATATTTTCTTGATCCTTTCCTTTTCTCATAACCGTTCCTTTCTCACGATTTTCCGCGCCTTTTCTTCACCAAAACGCGCCAATTAATATCCTTGTCATCCTGCCACGTCAGCGCCAAAAACTTGCATTATACGCCACTGCGACTGCACCAGTTGGCCAATTGACGCACTTTTCGGCCTGAAATCACTAAGTACGAAAACAACTCATCATACATCAAAAAAGAGAAAGAGTAGTGTGGTGGCTTTCATTATGGTTAAGATGGCAAGTATTTTGAAAGCTTGGGTTACTAATCTTTCAGCTGTCCTATTGTATATTTTATCGTGGTCTTTTGAATTATTACCAACAATGACCCCTACTATCTATTGTGCTTATTACGTGTATTTTGCTAGGGCTGCCAACTCCATTAGTATTTGAGTCTTCTATAATAGAACATGTGGTGGTTTGTTTAAACTTTTATATATATTTTGCAAATATTGGATATTAACAATGTTTCATCTGTGTGTTTTTTTTTTTTTTGGCTTGGGTTACAATATGTCGGTTTAAATAGATCCAATATTATCTGTGAAACTTCAAATTAACACAATACTTTGTTAATTTAGTGATTGGAGTCAAACATTGAATTTATACAAAAATTTACTTTGTATACTGTCAAATCAAGTATGCTACATAGTGCATATCCTACCAAAAAGATATGAAATCACATTTTTTGGACAGCAATTTCAGCAACCTAAATATCAGTCTCAACAACCACATAATAGGCAATAATTCTTTTCTTAGTAGGAGAGAGCATCGACACAAAAGATCAACCACTTCCTTTGACCAAGAAACTATGCACGTTCAACGAAGTTCTTTCCTCTTTTAAGGGCCCCAACAATGTTCAAATTCCATAGTTTGCAGTTTATATAGCTCTTTTCATGGATGCCTTGAGTTAACAGTGTATCATGGAAGCAAGACCTTCAAAAAGACGTCTATGTACTGCGGCCTCCTCAGCTTCTGCTTCATTTGCTGGTCTTACTTCAGTTGCTCCACAAAATTGCAACCTTTCATTCACAAACGTCAATGTATTGCGGCCTCCTCACCTTGTGCAAGATGACCGTCATGCCATTGACTTGCATGATGTTCCAATTTTGCACCGTATCAACAATATCTCTAACACGGAAGGTTGGTCAGATCATTTTTTATATACATCCTGCTTTGCTATCAGTATATGGTTGCGCAAATAATTCTGTAGATACAACCGTACTTTACCTTCTATTCTAAACACAAATATACTGATGTCTGCATTTTAGATTGTATGTTGCAGAACTTTACAACATTAAAGTATCTCATATGAATTACAGTATGATGATTAATTGTTTCTGGTCACATATACGTATAAACATGTATAATTTATTTACTAACAACCAAATAAATAATAAGAGATCAAAATTGCTCCTCTTAACAAATTTAATGAATTCACATGTGAACTAAAAACAATATCTATCCAATTATTTTTATATCTAATCCCCTGCTAATAATTTAATATGCACTGACTAATTTTCCATGTTAAAAATTTATTTTATAGTTCTCTTCAGCACTGACTAAATTTCCACTTATGTATTGCAGAACTTTGGAACATTGAGGTATCTCCCTTTAATTACATAATGGAAGATGAATTGGATTTCACAATTTTTCATGAAGTTACGATTGACAACGAGTCGAACGGCTCAGATTATGGTCAGTTTTCCAAACTATACTATTATTGAAGATATCTTTCTTTCCATTTAGAAATATGTGAGTTGGTATCATTATTGAATGTAACGCAATAGTTCGCTGGTTCTTGAAAAAAAGAACAAACTTAAAGAATTCATATGTAAACTAAAATTGAAACATATATAATCAAATTCTATTCATATCCAATGATATGCTTATAATTTAATATGTATTTAACGAAAGTATAAAAATATATTGTATACTTCCCTTCACCAATAGCTGAATTTCCACTTATGTGTTGCAGAACTTTGGAACATTGACGTTTCTCCCATTAATTATGTTATAGCAGAGGAATTAGATTTCGCAGATTTTCATGATGTTCCCATTGACAGTGAGTCCAACGGCTCAAACTACGGTCAGTTTTACAAACTCTAACATTATTGATAGATGCAAACTCTTCGCAGATATATATATATATATATATATATATATATATATATATATATGTTTTTAAGCAACTGTTGGGATCATTCATGAGGTTGAGTTGTGTGTTGGTATGATGATCTCAATGCATCATTATAGTTGACTGGTTTCTCAAAAAAATGCGATAATGATCAAAATTATTATGTGATTGCGCAATGTTATAGTTGTTTATAAAATGCATAATTGCTTACAATATTGATTGTGGGGTTCATTGCTTTGTCAGCGTTGGGTTGTGTTCGTAGCCTCCTATAATGATTGATCGCACTCTCTTGCAAATCTCTGCGACATTGAAGTATCTCCAATTGCTGACCTACTAGGAGATGATTTCTTTACTAATAATTTCCAACATGTTTCCACCTCGCGTGAAGATGCCTCTTCCAGTCGACCTCAAGGTTAGTCGATACATACAATCATCCATCATATAGCAATCATGTAAATAATAATTCTAATTGTTACATATAACAAAGCAAACGCCAAAAAAAAAAAAAAAAAAAAAGAATCATGCTATTAAGCTTTAAAAAAAAGAAAAAGATAAAAGAATCATGATACAAATAACAACCATGTTTTCTCGGTCTATCCACAACATTATAATAAAAATCGCATACTACATTTCAAAGTATATTCGGACATAGGTGATGCCATGCATGTTTGTGACTGTTGTCAAGCTTCCTTTTGGTTTGAAGAGAGAACCATTTATACTTCGACTAAAGAAAAAGTTAACTATTCTGGTTGTTGTTCGAGTGGCAAAATCAAGCTCCCGAAAATGAAGCGACCGCCCAAGTTATTACAAGATCTTATATTTGGAAGGGATGCAATAAGCAAGCGTTTCCTAGCACGTATTCGATGGTATAATAATATGTTTTGTTTCACATCAATGGGTGGAAAAATAGATTCAAGTATCAATACTGGAAACTCACCGCCAGTTTTTCGAATGTATGGTCAAAATTATCATAAGATTGGAAGCATGTTGCCAATAGAAGGACAGTCGCTGAGGTTTGCTCAACTTTACTTCTATGACACTGAAAATGAAGTGACAAATAGACTGAAAGCTATGCGGTCAGCTCCTTTTTTATAATCTAAACTTGCTAACAAATTATCTCTAACTATCTTCTAATATATTTAATAATGTATCAGGTCAGGTCGAGCCATTGAAGACATTGATAAGCAAATTGTAACAAGGATTTCTCAGATGCTCGATGATCATAATATCTTAGTCAAATCATTTAGAATGGCCAGAGATAGATTTCTCGAATTTGGGGGCTCTGAATGGAAATTGAAGCTCATTGGTAAAACAAAACAAGACCCGATGACATATAATTTGCCTACTGTGTCAGAGGTTGCTGCTTTAATTGTTGGCGATTTTCATAAGTCACTTCGAGATAGAGACATAATTGTTGAGACTAAGTCAGAATACCCCCACCGGATAAGTCAATTAAATGCCTCTTATCTAGCATTACAATATCCTTTATTGTTTCCCTACGGTGAGGATGGCTATAGAGAGGACATCCCGCTCTTTCAACCAGACACATCTTCTAAACGCTTGATGGTCAGCCTTAGAGAATGGTTTGCTTATAGATTACATGATAGAAACAATCAAATCTTGACGATTCTATTTGCAAAAAGATTGTTTCAACAATTTGTTGTTGATGCATATACCATGATAGAATCCTCTAGGTTAGCATTCATTCGCAAAAATCAAGGGAATCTACGTGCGGATATGTATCGAGGTTTGTATGAGGCACTTACGACTGGTGATACAGACCTAACCAAAATTGGTCATCGTGTTATTCTACCTTCATCTTTTACTGGAGGAGCGCGCTACATGATACAAAATTACCAAGATGCCATGTCAATTTGTGCTTGGGCGGGATACCCAGATTTGTTTATAACTTTTACCTGCAACCCAAAATGGCCCGAGATAGTAAGATACACTAAAAGTATGAATTTGAAACAGGAAGATCGCCCCGATTTGATAGCGAGACTTTTCAAGATCAAGTTGAACAATTTAATGAACGACATGCGGAAGAAAAAACACTTTGGAACAGTCAAAGCAGGTATTTGTATTTTCTTATATCTAACTATTACATAAATGTACATTAAAATAACTAATTGATTTAATCTTTCAAATCTACAGTTCTTTATACAATCGAGTTTCAAAAGCGGGGCCTCCCTCATGCTCACATATTGCTATTTTTGGATAGAAAAGACAAAGAAAAATCTACAGCAGATATTGATTCAATTATTACAGCTGAAATTCCAGATTTAGAATCTAATTTGCAATACTTTACTTGTGTGACTGAGTACATGGTACATGGACCTTGTGGGATTTCAAATCCGAGTTCACCTTGTATGTCTGATGGTCGCTGCACAAAATATTTTCCAAAAAAATTTGTCGAGGTCACGTGTTTGGATGAAGATGGTTATCCAGTATATAAGCGCCGTGACGATGGAGAGTGGTTATAAAAGATGGAGTGCCGCTTGACAACCGTTATGTGGTACTGCACAATCGAGATCTTTTACTAAAATATCAAGCTCATATCAATGTGGAATGGTGCAATCAATCCCGATCAATCAAATATTTATTCAAATACATAAATAAAGGAAATGATCGTGTCACTACTGCTTTCTACGAAACCAGTACAAACGAAGGATCAACTACAGAGTATGATAATGTATTATGATTGTAGGTATATTTCAGCTTGTGAAGCATGTTGGAGAATATTTGCTTTTCCAATTCATTTCAATGATACTCATGTTCAGCGACTGAGCTTCCATTTACCTGAAGAGCAGAGTGTATTGTTCTCAGAACATGATCAAATTGATGACGTCCTTAACCGTCCAACTGTGAAGCAAAGTATGTTTTTGGGTTGGATGGAAGCCAATAAAATTTATCCCGAAGCAAGAAAACTCCTTTATAGTGAATTCCCAACGAAATTTGTTTGGCGAGACCACGAGTGGACACCTAGGCAGCAACGATATGCAATTGGCAGAATCTTCTTTGTGGCCCCAGGATTGGGAGAGAAGTATTATTTGAGATGTTTGCTCAATATAGTACGAGGACCACATAGCTATGAAGAAATTAGATGCATAGATGGAGTTCAATACAATACATTTCGTGATGCTTGCTATGCTTTAGGTTTATTGGCTGATGATAAAGAATATATTGATGGAATAACAGAGGCAAGCCAATGGTCTTCAGCAACTTCTTATTGTCAGGTTCGATGTCACGACCAGAAGTTGTTTGGAATGAATGTTGGCGTTATTTATCTGATGATATTTTATACAGACAAAGAACTTTGTTATTGTACCCAGGTAAATGTTATTGCACTAGCTTTTAATTATTGATAATAAATCATCTACAATAACACTTACTAACTTATCTTGCAATTTCTTTCTAAGGTTTGCCACTCAATGATGATCAAATTAAAGATTATGCTTTGGTAGAGATTGAAAAACTATTGAGAAATGTTGGAAGAAGCTTGCATGATTTCCCAGAGCTTCCATACCCTAATCCGCAATTATTTCAGAACAACCGTAATAGTTTGATCATGGAAGAGTGCCAATATGATAAAAATATGATGCACCAAGAATATGAAGAGTTCTTAAAAAAATGCACTGCAGAGCAGCGAGAGGTGCATGATATTATATTAAATGCATGTGAATTGGATATTGGCGGTATGTTTTTTGTGTATGGTTATAGAGGAACTGGGAAGACTTTTATTTGGAAAGGATTATCTGCAGCATTACGTAGTAGAAAACAAATTGTCTTAAATGTTGCTTCGAGTGGTATTGCCTCGCTGTTACTGCCTGGTGGTAGAACTGCACACTCGCGATTTAAGATTCCAATTAACATTGATGAAGATTCTATGTGCAACATTGACCAAGGTAGTCCCTTAGCGGAATTACTTATAAAAGCAAAACTCATCATTTGGGATGAAGCCCCCATGACAAACAAGTTTTGCTTTGAAGCATTGGATAGAACTCTACGTGATATCATGCGCTTTGACAATACCTTAAGCTTCAGCTCGCCATTTGGTGGTAAGGTCGTAGTGTTGGGGGGCGATTTTAGAAAAATTCTTCCGGTGATTCCAAAAGGAACTAGACAGGATATTGTCTTTGCATCTATCAATTCATCTTATCTATGGAAAGATTGTCAGGTTTTAAAACTGACCAAGAATATGAGACTGCAACACACAAATTCTGAGGAAGAAACTGTCCAATTATCTGCCTTTTCGGAATGGATAGCAAGCATTGGAAATGAGACACTTGGAGATGAAAATGATGGTGAGGCAAAGATAGAGCTTCCAAACGATGTTTTGCTAGAATACACAGGAGATCCAATTGCAGCTATTGTTGAATATGTTTATTTCAAGAATGGACAGTTTACCAATGATGCAGATTTTCTTCAAGCACGTGCTATTTTAGCACCTACTTTAGAGGTTGTACAGTCCATAAATCAATATGTTATATCATTAAACCAAGACGTTGGTAAGATGTATTTCAGTTTGGATACAATGTGTCAAGTGACAGGCTACAATTCTCTATTCCAAGACATACACACGCCTGAATTTCTTAATAGTATTCAATGTTCAGGGCTCCCGAACCATGACCTCTTTTTGAAAATTGGGACTCCAATCATGTAACACCCCGAAATTTCTTAAATAATAATAATAATAATAATAATAATAATAATAATAATAATAATAAGTAAAAAAAAAAATCATTTGCATTTCATGCATAATATCATATGTGTAAGTCCCATAAATCGCGCCTTAGAGTTTAACTAAACGTGAAGCATAAATGTATCATTTCGTCATGTTATGCAGAATATGAATGGTTATATGCTTAAATGTTGAACATGGGGTAAGTAGTCATACTTAAATATATCATCATAATATTTGATGATGACCAATGTTTTTATGTTTATATCAATTGTTAATCTATATTCTAAGAGAAAAAAAATCTTGATTTTATGAACAACCAACTTAACACTTCTAGGCTACATATTTATTTTAGAATAATCGTTACTCAAAGTTTAACTCAAATAAAAAAATAGAATAAGATTATAGATATAAAATATAGAATTTTAAGCTTATCTAATTGTGTGTGCCTTACAGTTACCGTGAGCAAATTTTTTAAATATTATTACTATCCTAAACTTATCCCTTAGGTTTAAATGATATAATATATTTATATATATAAGTATCTTTATACCCACAATCATCATCATCCACATCTTTCCCCAATAATTTCTTTTCCTGTTCTCAAATTACAACTCTGCATCTGGAAAAAAAAAATTATCATCTGGTCCTATAGTCTGCTACCAAGAAAATCATCCATATCGTCTTTTGCATATCCTTTAGAGGTATCCCGAATTCTGATTTTAAATGTAAATGTGTTTTTTTTAAAGCATGATTTTTCATTGTTTCGTCTATGTACGCATGAAGTTAATATAATATTGCTTTCGTACTCTCTATCAACGTTTTACTTAGAATATAAATTCAGTTATGTGTAGTATGAACTTGTAAGGAAGATGAAAAAGGTGGAAGAGTTTTTTCTGCAGCTTCGATCTCACTTAAAACGCTAATAACAAAGCACATAATAAGATTAAAATCTGACTTTTTCGAAACGAATTCTCTCTCTCTCCAGTAACAGAAGATTAGGATTTTTGGAGCTGAGTTGTTCGATGGAAGCTGAATAAAATATTAGGAAAATTAATATAAGGTGCAGGAGAGAGAGAGAGTATAGTTGCAGAAGAAAGTGGGTGTATCTAGTGTTTCAAGAGTGCTGACACTTTAGGATTTTTTTATTAGGGAGGCTTGATCATAGAAAAACTTAAGTGTTAGTAGCGTTTCATGATATCTCGGAAAAATAATTATTATAAGAATTAATCTTAAATCCATTTTAGAACCAACCATTAATTTAGTAATTTGGTGAGAATGTCCCATGATTATGCTGGTTTGAAACTCGTGTCAAGTAATTAAGACATACTGTTTTCTTCTTAATTTGATGTTATAGTGCAATTCTTCTTCAAATGATAATATATGTTACTTTGCTCATTACAAGACGTAGATTTCTTTTCTTGCTCAATTATTTTTTTTATCGTGACCCATCTAAAAATCTATTGGTCTTCGTTTAGCAATACTATTTACATATATGTGCTGAGTTATGTGTTTAAATTATTAATGTGTTCTAAGTTCTAATTATATGTTAGTTTTTTTTTAAAACAATAAGTGGAATGCAAACATGACGCATAAATTATTAAGTCAAGTTTTATTATAGGACAGGCGCGCAAGGCTTAAGCACTTGATATACATCTTTCATCCTCTCAAAAAAGGTTAAGGTGGGGTTTTACTTTTATCCTTATTATACACTATATTGTTTTTCTCATGCGTTATTCAGTACAGTTAGAGCCTTCGGGCAATTCATAGCAGAAAAACCTTCGGGTTAGCCTTCGGGCAATTTACAGCAGTAAAACCTTCGGGTTAGCCTTCGGGCAATTCACAGCAGTATAACCTTCGGGTTAGCCTTCGGGCAAATCACAGCAGCAAAACCTTCGGGTTAGCCTTCGGGCAAATCATAGCAGAAAAACCTTCGAGTTAAGCCTCCGGGCTTGCATGTCTAATTTCTCATGTTAAATCCTTTATAGTTTATAGTTTGGATAATGTTGACCCCACTGAGTAGTCGTACTCACCCCTTATAATTTCACATTTTCAGATCATGGTCCGGCAGATGCTTGAAGTGGCGGATGGTGATGGTCACACATGAAAGAATCTAAATCACTTTTTACCGCATTATTTTAGTTTTTCTCATGAACTATGCATTTATTACTGTTTAATTTCGTAAACTAGATGACGCACATGTTTTTGATTTAAGACTTCCGCTTTTATAAAATGCATTAAAACCTTATTATTTTTATAAATCTATTATTTTTGAAAAATTAAATTGAGAAAATTAAATGTTATGCACGAGGTGACGTCCCCTTAAAAGTTTTGGAAATTGGGGCATTACAGATTGGTATCAGAGCAGGTCTACTTTCCTGTAGACTTGTTTAAAGTTATGCAGGAAATTGACCATCATCACTGTTACAACATCGTGCCGGCGAGGTAAGAAAGATTTTCTAAGTTAATTATGAAGCATAATATTGAAAGCATGTTTTTTCTAGCATGACACGAGCATGATTATAATACGAGTAAATTACGTAAAATATTTTAAGTACTCGAAGATGTTGCCTTAAGAATATGAACCTAGAGGCTTTACATAGTTGAATTTTATATGAACTATAGGGAGATGCCTCCAAGAAGACAACCCGGTAACAATGCTAGTGGAGGGACAGGAAATAACCCTCCAGAGAACCTTAGCAATGCACAACTGTTGGAGGCTATGATGGGAATGTTCCCGCAACGCCAAGGAGGAGACCCACTGGTGAATGATTTTAGGTCGATGTCACCCCCTATTCTTAAGGGGAATGAAGGACCCGTTTTTGTGGAGGAGTGGATTGGTGATCTGGAGCGGATCTTCGAGCACCTAGGATGCACTGACGCTCAAAAAGTGATATGCGCGAAGTATCAGCTGGCCCAAGATGCGCGACAATAGTGGAATTCTCGGCTTTGGACTATGGCGCCAGAGCAGCAGCAAAACATGACTTGGGATTTCTTCAAGACACAACTCTTGAACAAGTTTTTCCCGGAATCTGTTCGGCGGGAAAAGAAGGTGGAGTTGATGACCATAAAGCAAGGGAATAGATCAATCGTGGACTACGAGCGTCATTTCACTCAGCTCTCACAATTTGCGCCTGACTTGGTAGATACCGAACAGAAGAAGATGGAGATTTTCGAGAGCGGGCTGCATGATGAAATAGGTGGCATATTAGCTGGCCATGAGATTACATCTTTTGATGTGTTGGTGCAGAAAGCCCAAGCAATCGCCAAACGCAAGAAGCTTGATGGACCGGCATCTAGACCGCCTATTACTACTGGAAAGAGAAGATGGGAGGATAACATGAATCAAGGTTCTGAAAAGAAGCAGAAATAAGTCGTTCCTAGCAATACCGCAGCCTCAACTGGAAAACCAAAGTGCCCTACTTGTGATAAGAATCACTACGGGGAATGCTTGCGAGGAAAGTTTATCTGCTACCATTGCCATAAGGAGGGACATGTAGCAGAGAATTGCCCTTTGAACAACACTACAGCCTCAAACAACAATGGGAAGCGAGGAAAAGCAAGAGTTTACTCCATGGTTGAAGCGGATGATGATGATGACGAGCCACAGACGGTGTCAGGTACCATTCAGTTTTCAACTATGTTTTAGTTTTATTATATGAATCAACTGTATCCAACTATAGTTAGCAAACCATATTACCTCAGGAAACATTTTAGTACTTAATCAATTAGTCGTAGTTCTTTTTGATTCCGGAGCGTCGGATTCCTTTATATCAAAAAGATTTTACGACCAAGTAGCCGAAAAATGTGAAGAGGAGAGTGCAGCATGCAAGGTCGGGTTTCCTGTAGGCAAGGCAAAGGAAACAAATCGTCGAGTAAAAGGAGCAACATTGAAGATCGATGGCGTGATCTTGAAAGCAGATTTGTACATCCTGGAGATGAAGGGGTTCGACGTCATATTCGGATTGGATTGGCTCAGTAAGCACGATGCAAGGATCGTGAAGTCATTTTCCCAACACCAGACGAAAATCAATTCTCTTTTTACGGAAGTAAAAGAAAGAGAGGACCACATATCATAACTGCTATGAATGCCACCAAGATGATGAGGAAGAAGGATTGTCAAGCCTACTTGGTGAATATTACAAGCACAAAGACGGAGGAACTAACCATAAATGATTTACCGGTGGTAAGGGAATTTCCTGATGTGTTCCCTGATGAACTAAGTGGACTTCCCCCATATAGGCAAGTGGAATTCAACATCGATGTAATGCCTGGAGCAACTCCTATCTCGAGAGCACCATACAGAATGGCACCAATGGAGTTACAAGAACTCAAGATACAACTACAAGAGTTGTTAGACAAAGGACATATTCGTCCAAGTGTATCACCATGGGGAGCGCCTGTGCTTTTCGTCAAGAAGAAAGATGGAACTATGCGTATGTGCATAGATTACCGTGAGCTCAACAAGTTGACAATCAAGAACAAATACCCGTTTCCAAGAATTGAAGACCTCTTTGATCAACTAAAAGGCGCGTGGATCTTCTCAAAGATTGATTTGAGGTCCGGATATCATCGGTGAAGATTAAGGAGAGTGATGTGCCGAAGACAGCTTTTCGAACAAGATATGGTCACTATGAGTTTACAGTTATGCCTTTTGGACTGTCTAACGCACCAGCCGTTTTCATGGACTTGATGAACAGAGTGTTTCATCAATACTTAGATAAATTTGTAATTGTCTTCATCGATGATATCTTAGTATACTCAAAGGACCGGAGCCAACATGATGAACACTTGAGGATTGTGTTGGAGACCTTGAGAAAGGAGAAGTTATACGCCAAGTTCAAGAAATGCGAGTTTTGGCTTAGTCAAGTAGTATTCCTTGGTCACGTAGTGATCGCACAAGGGATAGAAGTGGATCCATCAAAAATCGAAGCGGTTAGTAATCGGAAGGCACCGAAGAATGCAAGCGAAATCCGAAGTTTCTTGGGATTAGCGAGGATATTACCGGCGGTTTATTGAAGGATTCTCAAAGATAGCAAGGCCACTCACCCAATTAACCAGAAAAGGGACCAAGTTTGAGTGGAATGAAGAGTGTGAGAGAAGTTTCCAAGAACTGAAAGGGAAATTAACCACGGCACCAGTACTTACTATTCCGGACGAAACTGAAGGGTATGTAATCTATTGCGATGCCTCAAAACAAGGACTTGGATGTATCTTGATGCAACATGGGAAGGTTATAGCTTATGCTTCGAGGCAACTGAAGACGCACGAACTGAATTACCCTACACACGATCTGGAATTGGCAGTTGTGGTCCATGCCTTGAAGATTTGGAGACATTACCTATATGGAGGCAAGTGCGAGATATATTCTGATCACAAGAGTCTCAAGTATCTGTTCACACAAAAGGAATTGAACATGAGACAAAGAAGGTGGCTCGAACTAGTGAAAGATTACGACCGCACAATTCATTATCATCCGGAGAAAAGCAAACGTCGTAGCCGATGCTTTGAGCGGGAAAGGGAGTTTGACCGCCCTATATACTTCCCGAATGATTGAAGAGTTTGCAAAAATGGAAATTGAAGTTGTATCGTCGACGTAAGACACTACTACTAAGTTAGCAGCTATGAAGATCCAACCTTTACTAAGGGACCAAATTCGGGAAGCACAAAAGAGAGATAGGTTTTTGTGCAAGATAAGAGATCAAGTTCTTGAAGAGCAGAATAGAGGGTTTGCGATTGCAGCAGACGGGACGCTGATGTTCGAGAGAAGGATCTGTGTACCAAAAGGAAGTGAAATGATGAGGGAGATTTTAGAGGAGGCACACAACACGCCATACACTGTCCATCCTGGAGGGACAAAGATGTATCATGATTTGAAGAGACACTTTTGGTGGAGGAATATGAAGAGGACTATTGCAGAATTCATACAAAGTTGTATGACTTGCCAACAAGTGAAGAATGAACACCAACGGCCATCCGGCTTAATAAAGCCGCTTGATATACCTCAATGGAAGTGGGAGGAGATATCAATGGACTTCGTGGTAGCATTACCAAAAACCTGAAGAGGAAATCATTCAATTTGGGTAATCGTGGATAGACTCACGAAATCGGCTCATTTTCTTCCTATGAAGATGACTGACAATATGGATCGGCTAGCACAGATCTATATAGATGAGATTGTAAGACTACATGGAGTGCCTACCGGTATTGTATGTGATCGCGATCCGAGGTTCACATCAAAATTTTGGAATAGTTTGCAAGCTGCTATGGGTACTAAGTTGAAGTTTAGTACCGCCTACCATCCACAAACTGATGGACAGTCTGAAAGAACTATTCAGACTTTGGAAGATATGTTGCGAGCTTGTGTCATGGATTTTGGAACCAATTGGGAGAGGCATTTACCTTTAGTGGAATTTGCATATAATAACAGTTATCAAGCAAGTATAGGGATGGCTCCTTTTGAAGCATTATATGGAAGGAAGTGTAGATCACCTCTGCATTGGGATGAGGTTGGTGAGAAAAGAATATTGGGACCCGAGATCATCGAAAGAACCGTGGGAGTGATTTCAAAGATTCGAGAAAGAATCAAGATTGCTCAAGATAGACAAAAGTCCTATGTTGATCTGAAGAGGAAGGATATAGAGTTCGAAAAAGGTGACAAAGTGTTCCTCAAATTGTCACCAATGAAAGGAGTAGTGCGGATTGGGAAGAGGGGAAAGCTTAGGCCTCGATACATTGGACCGTTTGAGATACTCAAAAGGATTTGGAGAAGTGTCATACGAGTTGGCACTGCCGCCAAGCTTGACGTCCATTTATAATGTTTTTCATGTGGCGAGTTTGAGGAAGTATGTGCATGACCCAAGCAACATAGTCAATTATAAAGGATTGGAGTTGAACAAAGATTTGTCATATGAAGAGACGCCAAATGTCATCTTAGACCGAAAGGATATCCAACTTAGGAACAAAGAAGTGCTGTTAATTAAAGTCCTTTGGAATAGACATGATGTTAGTGATGCGACATGGGAAGTAGAAAAGGACATGGAGCTAAGATATCCGAACTTCATAGGCAAAGGTAATTAATTTTCGAGGACGAAAATTTTATAAGTAGGGGAGATTGTAACACCCCGAAATTTCTTAAATAATAATAATAATAATAAGTAAAAAAAAATCATTTGTATTTCATGCATAATATCATATGTGTAAGTCTCATAAGTCGCGCCTTAGAGTTTAACTAAACGTGAAGCATAAATGTATCATTTCGTCATGTTATGCAGAATATGAATGGTTATATGCTTAAATGTTGAACATGGGGTAAGTAGTCATACTTAAATATATCATCATAATATTTGATGATGACCAATGTTTTTATGTTTATATCAATTGTTAATCTATATTCTAAGAGAAAAAAAAATCATGATTTTATGAACAACCAACTTAACACTTCTAGGCTACATATTTATTTTAGAATAATCGTTACTCAAAGTTTAACTCAAATAAAAAAAATAGAACAAGATTATAGATATAAAATATAGAATTTTAAGCTTATCTAATTGTGTGTGCCTTACAGTTACCGTGAGCAAATCTTTTAAATATTATTACTATCCTAAACTTATCCCTTAGGTTTAAATGATATAATATATTTATATATATAGGTATCTTTATACCCACAATCATCATCATCCACATCTTCCCCCAATAATTTCTTTTCCTGTTCCCAAATTACAACTCTGCATCTGAAAAAAAAAATTATCATCTGGTCCTATAGTCTGCTACCAAGAAAATCATCCATATCGTCTTTTGCATATCCTTTAGAGGTATCCCGAATTCTGATTTTAAATGTAAATGTGTTTTTTTAAAGCATGATTTTTCATTGTTTCGTCTATGTACGCATGAAGTTAATATAATATTGCTTTCGTACTCTCTATCAACATTTTACTTAGAATATAAATTCAGTTATGTGTAGTATGAACTTGTAAGGAAGATGAAAAAGGTGGAAGAGTTTTTTCTGCAGCTTCGATCTCACTTAAAACGCTAATAACAAAGCACATAATAGGATTAAAATCGACTTTTTCGGAACGAATTCTCTCTCTCTTCGAATGTAAGATTAGGATTTTTGGAGCTAAGTTGTTCGATGGAAGCTGAATAAAATATTAGGAAAATTAATATAAGGTGCAGGAGAGAGAGAGAGAGAGAGAGTATAGTTGCAGAAGAAAGTGGGTGTATCTAGTGTTTCAAGAGTGCTGACACTTTAGGATTTTTTTATTAGGGAGGCTTGATCATAGAAAAACTTAAGTGTTAGTAGCGTTTCATGATATCTCGGAAAAATAATTATTATAAGAGTTAATCTTAAATCCATTTTAGAACCAATTATGCTGGTTTGAAACTCGTGTCAAGTAATTAAGACATATTGTTTTCTTCTTAATTTGATGTTATAGTGCAATTCTTCTTCAAATGATAATATATGTTACTTTGCTCATTACAAGACGTAGATTTCTTTTCTTGCTCAATTATTTTTTTTATCGTGACCCAGCTGAAAATCTATTGGTCTTCGTTAAGCAATACTATTTACATATATGTGTTGAGTTATGTGTTTAAATTATTAATGTGTTCTAAGTTCTAATTATATGTTAGTTTTTTTTTAAAACAATAAGTGGAATGCAAACATGACGCATAAATTATTAAGTCAAGTTTTATTATAGGACAGGCGCGCAAGGCTTAAACACTTGATATACATCTTTCATCCTCTCAAAAAAGGTTAAGGTGGAGTTTTACTTTTATCCTTATTATACACTATATTGTTTTTCTCATGCGTTATTCAGTACATGCAGAGCCTTCGGGCAATTCATAGCAGAAAAACCTTCGGGTTAGCCTTCGGGCAATTCACAGCAGTAAAACCTTTGGGTTAGCCTTCGGGCAATTCACAGCAGTATAACCTTCGGGTTAGCCTTCGGGCAAATCACAGCAGTAAAATCTTCGGGTTAGCCTTCGGGCAAATCATAGTAGAAAAACCTTCGGGTTAAACCTCCGGGCTTGCATGTCTAATTTCTCTTGTTAAATCCTTTATAGTTTGTAGTTTGGATAATGTTGACCCCACTGAGTAGTCGTACTCACCCCTTATAATTTCACCTTTTCAGATCATGGTCCGGCAGATGCTTGAAGTGGCGGATGGTGATGGTCACACATGAAAGAATCTAAATAACTTTTTACCGCATTATTTTAGTTTTTCTCATGAACTATGCATTTATTACTGTTTAATTTCGTAAACTAGATGACGCACATGTTTTTGATTTAAGACTTCCGCTTTTATGAAATGCATTAAAACCTTATTATTTTTATAAATCTATTATTTTTGAAAAATTAAATTGAGAAAATTAAATGTTATGCACGAGGTGACGTCCCCTTAAAAGTTTTGAAAATCGGGGCGTTACAAATCATGCTTCTTAGAAACATAGACCATGCAAATGGTTTGTGCAATGGTACAAGATTGGTTATTACGAGACTTGGCAATCATGTTTTAGAGGCAAAGGTGCTCACGGGACAGAATGCCGGTGACAGAGTTTTGATTCCAAGAATAACACTGACGCCATCCGATACGAGATTGCCATTTAGATTTCAAAGGCGACAATTTCCTGTAATAGTCTCTTATGCAATGACAATTAACAAAAGTCAAGGTCAATCATTAAACTGCATTGGACTGTTCTTAAAAAAACATGTCTTTACTCACGGGCAGTTGTATGTGGCTGTGTCACGTGTAACAAATCGAAGTGGATTGAAGATATTGCTTTGTGAAGCTGAAGATCAAGATTCTACGTCCACGAAGAATGTTGTCTTCAAAGAGGTTTATCAAGGTTTATAAATCGATGTTCTAATTTTATACGCACTTCAAAAATTAGAATATATATTTTTCGATTGTGTATATTATTATTTTGTGCCTAAATGCATCTGTTGCTATTACCTTTTTTAATTTAAAATGCATCTATTTTAACTTAATTGACAGTAACATCTATTCATTGCCTTTGTGGGATACTTTGCAAGTGATAAAACTCAGTTCCAATCTGTTACGCCATTCAAGTTTAGTGATAGAGTTGCGCCGACAATTTTCAAATTAGGCGGGATAATTTTCTTGCCTCCGATTGTATTTCTGTACTTTATAAGGAATTCTCTACTAAGAAAAGATATATCTATATTTCTGGATAGTTTTTGCTTCAATTTGATATTTATATCAAAACATATTTTTATATTTACTCCCCGAGCAAAGACGCGTCTACTCAAAAGTAGCCAACCGTGCGTAGCACGGGTACTGGACTAGTAATCTAATTAATAAACAAATATTTCTTTTATAACTACTACAAATTAACCTTGAATAAATGTGGGCCATGAACAAAAGATAAAGCATTACCTTTTTATCTTAAAAATATGTCACATATATTTGGTAAGCATATACATCATACTCCACCATGTCTTAGTACAATGATTCTATCGAAAAATAAAAACAGTACTCCAATAATGAAGAAGTAGCTTCGATGAGAAGTCTTGCGTCAACACAATACTCCAATAATGAAGAAGTAGCTTTAATAGTGGGATGACGTAGCGGTTAAGGTGGGTGACCTAGGACCGATAGATCTATATAAAAAAAATAGCTTTAATGAGAAGTCTTGCGTCTTATTTCCGTACTGATGTAGACGTGGCTTTATTTACTTAATTACAGAAATACCCTAGGTGATTAGTGAAAAAGTAGATTATTAAACTAATATTCCCACAGCAGCCTCTTTGCCTTTCCTCGAAGAGAGCACAATATTGACTTCGATTACAGTGAGTCTCCTCTCTCTCTCTCTCTCTCTCAGTAGGAGTGAGTCACTGAAAGAAGTTGAATCTTTCGTCTCTAAACGGCTGCAAGAGTTGCATCGTCTAATCATTCAAGAATTCTCTAACACTGCAGTCTCATAGTGAAGTATTTTTAGTTTCCCACATAAAGACTCTTTCTTTGCTTGCTCTTTCTCTTTGTAAATGTATATATCTATATATTTATCGCTCAACACAGTCACCCATAATCACGTATTTAATTAGACCCATTAGTAAAATCATGGGGTTTGAATCTCTATATATGTTCTTCGAATTCATGTTGATGTGTAAGTTAGAAGAGGGTTTGATTACGGAAAAAAGACTAGACCTTTTCTTGATAGTTCAATTCTAAGTTCTTGATTTTTAAGAGAGAGAAAGGACCGAAAATGTGCCGATCTGCTTAATTTATACATGAACTAAACATGATCACTACTTTCAGTAAGCTTTTGCCTTAGTTTCATTCAATATTTGATCAAAATTTCTCTATCAGTAATGAGGATCCACTTTTCTCTTTATGTACTCGTAGATGCATTAAATGTATTGAAAGTGGCTCAAATATTGTTTACTTATTTGAGACATCATCAAAGTCGTTAAACGCATACCTTCAGAGTAAAACTGAAAGTCCTGCATTTTTGTGTCTTTATTTGACTTGGGGGTGAATTGGGTATTGAAATAAAAGACTCCATTAGGTACAGTATGGCTTCTTATGTTTAGTACTACTAAGTATCATTCCTATAGTGTGCTTCTTTTACCCAACTAGTAGCTTGAAGAAATGTTGCCTAATTGAATACTTTCCTATAAGTTGCTTGTCGTCAAGTACTAATTCTTATTAATGATAACTGTTGCAGTTGACATACGGCCTAATGGGGAAGACTGTTCATGTGTCCGGCTTCCCTTCTCTTATTCCTGCTGAATGCATCAAAGAATCCTTGGAGCGAATTACAGGCACAGGTTCTATAGAAGCCTTAGAAGTAAAACGTGAGAAACAAGGTGTGAGGGCATACGCCAGAGTCCAATTTTCAAGTAGCATATATGCTGATATGATTATGACATGGGCACAAAGTGGTCTAAAATATGGTACTGCTCGTTTGAGGGCTTGGGATCAAAATATTGATATTGTACCATCTCCTAGAACATATGAGCATGAAATGGAGGGTGTGACTTTGAATTTTGGATGCCAGATATCAAAACAGAAATTCTCAGTGCTGTGGAAGAAAGCAGATGTTTCTGTTAAATTCAGTCCTAGGCTGAAGAATATGCACTTCTTTCTGCGTTATGATTCTGTTGAATACAGGCTTCAACTCTCATGTGAAAATGTATGGGAGACCATGCTGTATCATTCCCGCGGTCAAACTGAGAAGCTGCTTCTCCTTCAGGTTTGGTTAAGCTATTCTTTAACTTAATTGATTATCTATTGATCATATGTTTGTGTATATACATGATAACATCAAAAGGTAGAACTACTCTCATCCTTGTTTTTAAGTCTAAGAAATATGCTGAAGCTTTACTCGGTGAATGCTTATGATTCCACACCAAAAGAATACTGCAATTATGGACCCTTGTTCAAAGTTCATGAATCTGAAGTTTTGCTACATTATCTTGATTTGTAGATCTTGTCTTACTTGATTTTTCTCATTGCTTTTGCTTCTCTATCTCACTTCTATTTTTGTTTCATTACAATGTCATGTTATGCTTGTACAGATGAAAAGTTGAAACTGAAATTAATGCATTTGTCTTCAACCCTTTTAGCTAAATCGAGCTCCGCGGATATGCAAAAAGCTTGATGATGGTGTTTATAGCTATTATATGCGAACTCCAGAGGATCAGTGGGTGAGGACAACAGATTTTACTCCATTCTCATGTATTGGACAATCTTCTGGTATTTGTTTACAGCTTCCTCATAGCATGAGACTTCCAAACTTCAAAGCATACTTTAGAGAAAGTGAAAAACCATTCATCTTGGAGGATGGAATCTCATATTGTAAAAACCTGGATCTAGTTCCGATTGTACAACCTCCTAAAGGTCTTGAATTTCCATACAGAATATTATTTAAGGTTTGCGGTTTGGTACAAATGGGATATCTTCCAGGACAGAAGCTAGATAGAGAATTCTTTCGGCTGCTCAATCCAGAAAGATTTGATATGAAAATCACGTACGTAGAGCATATTCTGGACAAGCTTTTCTATTTGAAGGAATGCTGCTATGATCCTGTGTCGTGGCTTATCGAGCAGCATCAGAACCAAACAATCAAGCTACCTAAACCTCCTGCTGTAAATGGTGATCTGGCATATATTCACAGGGTTCAAGTGACTCCAACAAAAGTGTATTTCTTTGGTCCAGAAGTAAATGTTACAAACCCTGTGTTACGCCATTTCCTGGGTCACATTGATAACTTTCTTCGCGTTTCATTTGTGGATGAGGATTTGAGTAAAATGTATTCCTCTGATTTAGCACCACGGGGTGCTGTTGGGGATGAGAACAGAAGAACAAAGCTGTATGATAGGATACTTTCAATACTGAGGGATGGTATAAGAATTGGGAACAAGAACTTCGAGTTTCTTGCATTTTCCTCAAGCCAATTACGAGAGAACTCCCTCTGGATGTTTGCTCCAGTCAATGATGTACTTAATGCTGATTATATTAGGAGTTGGATGGGTGACTTCCGTTCCATAAGAAATGTGGCGAAATATGCTGCTAGGCTCGGTCAGTCTTTTGGCTCATCCACAGAGACACTAAGTGTTGATCAGCATGATGTTGAAAGAATCCCTGATGTTAAGATTGTAAAAAATGAAACCACCTACATCTTCTCTGATGGGATTGGAAAGATATTAGTCGATTTTGCTTGCAAAGTTGCTAAGAAGTTCGGACTCAAAGGTGATATCCAATCTGATGTTAAGATTGTAAAAAATGAACCCACCTACATCTTCTCTGATGGGATTGGAAAGATATCAGTCGATTTTGCTTGCAAAGTTGCTAAGAAGTGCGGACTCAAAGGTGATATCCCATCTGCCTTTCAGATCAGGTATGCTGGCTACAAAGGAGTTGTGGCCGTTGATCCCACTTCATCGGTGAAGATGTCATTGAGACCAAGCATGTTGAAGTATCAGTCCGATGACACAAAACTAAACGTTTTGGGATGGAGCAAATACCAGCCCTGCTTCTTGAATCGCCAAATCATCACACTTTTATCTACTCTTGGGGTTAAGGATTATGTCTTCGAGGATAAGCAGAGAGAAGCAGTTGCTCAGCTGGAGGATGTGTTAGTCGATCCAGTGAAAGCTCTGGAAGCTCTAGACTTGATGGCCCTAGGAGAAAACACTTATATCCTGAAGGAAATGTTGAAGTGTGGCTATAAGCCCGATGAAGAACCGTTTCTTGCAATGATGCTGCAAACTTTCTGCTCGTCACAGTTAGAGAATCTACGTATGAAATCAAGAATATTCATCCCACGAGCAAGGAGAATGATGGGATGCCTCGATGAAACTCGCACTTTGGAATACGGACAAGTGTTTGTGCAGTTCTCTGGTGCCGGACAGAGAAGGTTCCACGAGGAATCCATTAAGTTTGATGAGTATACGTCATCTGACCGTAATTGCCTTGTTAAAGGAGAGGTGGCTGTTGCTAAGAACCCGTGCTTGCATCCTGGCGATCTTCGCGTTCTAAAAGCTGTTGATGTTCCTGCATTGCATCACATGGTGGACTGCATTGTTTTCCCTCAAAAGGGAATGAGGTAAAGTATCTTGTTTTTGGCTTCTGAACATATTAATTATATCTTTTTATGTCTAATGTGTTGTGATAAGTTAACAGACCCCATCCGAATGAATGCTCTGGGAGTGATTTAGATGGAGACATATACTTTGTTTGTTGGGACCCTGACTTGATTCCACCAGAACAAGTCCCACCTATGAATTATGATCCTGCTCCAGCCACTCATCTTGATCATGATGTTACAATTGAGGTACATTGCTCTATATTTCATGATGCATGTGAACCATCTGATCTTTCTTCCAGTCTGCAACTTTCAAAGTAAACACAGATGTCTAAGTATGCAGCTTTTTTTATGTTGTTGTCTGTGAATAGGAAGTCCAAGAATACTTCACCAACTACATCTTGAATGAGAGTTTAGGCATCATAGCCAATGCTCACACTGTCTTTGCTGACAAGGAGCCATCCATGGCCTTAAGCACTCCCTGCTTAGATCTAGCCACCCTCCACTCCGTAGCAGTCGACTTCCCCAAAACCGGTGTCCCTGCCCAAATCCCTCCCAAACTACGCGTAAAAGAATACCCTGACTTCATGCAGAAGCCCGACAAGACCACCTACAAATCCACTGGTGTAATCGGCAAGCTTTTCAGGAACGTGAAGCATGTCTCCCACAACACAGCTTCTTTCGGTTTCTTCACGAGGGAAGTGGCTAGGAAATCCTACGACACTGATATGGAAGTCGACGGATTCGGAGACTACATAACCGAAGCAATGGACCACAAAATCATCTATGATCGGAAACTAGGCAACCTGCTGGACTACTATGGGATCAAGACTGAGGGCGAGATACTGAGCAGAGCAATCATGCAGATGTCGAAAACATTTGATCGTAGAAAGAGTTCGGAAGCCGTTGGTGCTGCAGTGAGGTCTCTGAGGAGTGAAGCCAGATCATGGTTCAAGAAAGGAAGCAAGTCAGTTGATGTGTATGCTAAGGCTTCAGCTTGGTATCACGTGACTTACCATCCTCAGTATTGGGGGATCTACAATGATGGGATGAAGAGGAACCATTACATTAGTTTCCCATGGTGTGTGTACGACAAGCTTGTCCAGATCAAGAAGAACAAGGCAAGAATGTCTTCACTCGAGGAGCAGTTGGGCCGAGCTATTATCTGACATTGAGATGAAGGTAGAAAGTGTAATGCTTTGTGAATGGTAGAAGCGTAGTTGTTAATGGAGTTGTCTAAGTAATATGAATATCTTGTTTCTCAAACCTACGAATGCTGAGTTTGATTGTTATGAGATCTTTTGTCTGTTGAATCCTTAAGCTTTTGTCGGATTGATTATGTTTTTTCACTTCTTAATGTTAGGATTGTTCACAGTTCGGAGAAACGGACTGAACCTGTTGAGTTCGATAACCGTAGAAAAATGATGAAAGTCGGCCTTATTAATGAGGAACATCTTGGCGCTCAACTCACTTTGACCCGTTATTTTAGTCGATTTTAATTTGGCAAATTGTCTGTTTTACAAAAAAAATTGACAAAATTTGTCCAATTTTTGCTCGAAGTTAATAACAAAAATATATTTTTTCAATATTAGAACATATTTGTAATATCAATTTTCTTCCCTTATACTATAAATGTCCAATTTTAATCGATTATGTTTAAAAAAATGAAAAAGGGGATTGATATTTTTAGAATTTTTTTAATTATTCGGGTCTATCTTCAAGCTGAATTTTCTTAAATTGTTCGACAAACAATATAAATAATATTAAGAAAAATAATCAATCTCATTTTTTTTGAAATATAATAGGTTAAAATTGATATTTATAATATAAAATACTAAAATTTCTATTACAAATATGTTTTAGTATTTAAAAAAATATTTTTTAAATATTTTTATTAATCCAGCGGACTAAAATTGAACAAATTTGACCAATTTTATAAAATGGGTTAAAATGGTTAATTTGCTAAATTAACAGATTAAAATTGAACTTGATCAAAATAACGGGCCAAAGTGAATCCGACGCTAAAATAACGGGCAAAAATGATATTTTCCTTTATTAATCTGTCTGTGCCGAGTTGAATTCCAAATTGGACCGGTTTCCGGATTATAAAATTGCAGTATTATGAAAAGGATAAGGGCTAACAAATCGGATTAATCTAATTATTCTAAGAAAATCCCGCAATAAAGATTGGGTCATAAAGAAGAAGAAAGGTTCCAAGAATCAATCACTCCTCGTCTCGTCCTACGCTGCATAGAGTCTAATTAATAAACAAATATTTATTTTATAACTACAAATTAACCTAGAATAATTGTGGGCCACGAACAAAAGATAAAGCATTACCTTTTATCTTAAAAATATGTCACCTATATTTGGTAAGCAGATACATCATACTCCACCATGTCTTAGTACAATGATTCTATCGAAAAATAAAAACAGTACTCCAATAATGAAGAAGTAGCTTCGATGAGAAGTCTTGTGTCAACACAATACTCCAATAATTAGGGGTGTAACGGTTCGGTTCGGTTGGACTTTTTATGTATTTTAGGAATCGAACCAAACAAATAGAAATGGTTTGGTTCGGTTCGGTTTGATGGAATTTTTAATATCAGAACCGAACCGAATCGAACCGCTTATAAACGGTTCGGTTCGGTTCATCGGTTCACTTTTTATTTTTTTATTTTTTAAATCTTAAATAATGTAAGAATAATAATTTATAAGATGTCACTCATTTCGAACTCATAAATATAGAGTTGTTACTAATTTCTCTTCATTTGTATAGAATAGAATTGATCTAAACTTAAATCTAATATTTAAATTCAATAATATTCTCATATAAGAAAGACAAATATTAAATTAAAAAATTAAAAAATAGGATATTAGTTCGGTTCGGTTTGAACTATCAAAAATTCTTAAAACCGCGAACTGAACCGAATGTAAACGGTTTATAAAAAAATAAACCAAACCAAACCGTCAAATCGAACCGAACCACATTTTTTGATTTGGTTCGATTCGATCCTACCGGTTTCGCGGTTCGGAGCGGAACCACTTACACCCCTACCAATAATGAAGAAAGAAGAAGTAGCTTTAATAGTCTCCATGCGATGCCGTAGCGGTTAAAGTAGGTGACCTAGGACCGATAGGTTTTAAGTTCAATTTTCACTCATAAAAAATAAAAAAAAGAAGAAGTAGCTTTAATGAGAAGTCTTGCGTCTTATTTCCGTACTGATGTAGACGTGGCTTTATTTATTTAATTACAGAAATACCCTAGGTGATTAGTGAAAAAGTAGATTATTAAACTAATATTCCCACAGCAGCCTCTTTGCCTTTCCTCGAAGAGAGCACAATATTGACTTCGATTACAGTGAGTCTCCTCTCTCTCTCTCTCTCTCAGTAGGAGTGAGTCACTGAAAGAAGTTGAATCTTTTCGTCTCTAAACGGCTGCAAGAGTTGCATCGTCTAATCATTCAAGAATTCTCTAACACTGCAGTCTCATAGTGAAGTATTTTCAGTTTCCCACATAAAGACTCTTTCTTTGCTTGTTCTTTCTCTTTGTAAATGTATATATCTATATATTTATCGCTCAACACAGTCACCCATAATCACGTATTTAATTAGACCCATTAGTAAAATCATGGGGTTTGAATCTCTATATATGTTCTTCGAATTCATGTTGATGTGTAAGTTAGAAGAGGGTTTGATTACGGAAAAAAGACTAGACCTTTTCTTGATAGTTCAATTCTAAGTTCTTGATTTTTAAGAGAGAGAAAGGACCGAAAATGTGCCGATCTGCTTAATTTATACATGAACTAAACATGATCACTACTTTCAGTAAGCTTTTGCCTTAGTTTCATTCAATATTTGATCAAAATTTCTCTGTCAGTAATGAGGATCCGCTTTTCTCTTTATGTACTCGTAGATGCATTAAATGTATTGAAAGTGGCTCAAATATTGTTTACTTATTTGAGACATCATCAAAGTCGTTAAACGCATACCTTCAGAGTAAAACTGAAAGTCCTGCATTTTTGTGTCTTTATTTGACTTGGGGGTGAATTGGGTATTGAAATAAAAGACTCCATTAGGTACATACATTATGGCTTCTTATGTTTAGTACTAAGTATCATTTCGTTTTCAAATATTGTTCGATCAATTACGTATTAATCAATATTCGATTGATTGGTCTGAGGTTATCGACAAGTCTAATTCTTGATCAAACTGCAGTTGGCCTTTCTCAAAATGGGAAAGACAATTCAAGTCTCAGGTTTCCCATATCTAATTGCTGCTGAAGAGATCAAAAGGTTCTTGGAGGGTTATACAGGCCAAGGAACTGTAGTGGCTCTAGAAGTGAAACAGTTGAAACGCGGTACAAGGGCGTATGCCAGAGTCCAGTTTACTACCAGCACCTGTGCTGATATCATCATAGATAGGGCGAACACTCGCCTCTACTATGGCACTTCTTACTTGAAGGCTTGGATGCAGGAAAACGACGTTATACCAAATCCTAGAACATTCATGCACGAAATGGATGGCATAACGTTGAATCTCGGATGCCAGCTTTCGAAAAAGAGATTCTCAGTGCTGTGGAAAGCAACAGATGTGTCTGTTAAGTTTGGGATTGGGATGAAGAAAATGCATTTCTATTTTACTCATGATTCAGTTGAATACAGGCTTCAGCTTTCATATGAGTGTATATGGCAGATTGTTCTTTATACTTCACAAATTCAATCTGCAAAGCGTCTTCTTATACAGGTTTGATTGAATTTGGTTTACATCTTTTTTGTGTATGCATTGAAATGGCTTCGTAAAGTGTTCTTGAATCTAGAGGATAGAAGACTATCTACGTTCTCTTGCTTTATATATATCTTTGCTGACTACATATATCTACTCTAACTTCTAGTCTTAGGAAAACTAATACACTTTTTTCTTATCCTGTATAGTTATTTGGTGCGCCTCGAATCTACAAGAAGATTACTGGTTCAGTATACAGCTTCTTTATGGAAACTCCAGATGATCAGTGGGTAAGAACAACAGATTTTACTTCTCAATCATGTATTGGACAATCTTCTGGTCTGTGTCTCCAGCTTCCTTACTCCATGAGGCTTCCAAACTTCAAGAACAATTTCATAAACTACACCGTGAGTGAAACCCTGATCAGTTTGGAGGATGGAGTCCCGTTTTGTTCGAATCTTGCTCTGGTTCCGATTATACAACCTCCGCGAAGCCATGTCTTTCCTTACAGAATTCTCTTCAAGGTTTGCAGTTTGGTCCAAACCGGATGCCTTCCCGGGATGAAGCTAGATTCCGAATTCTTTAGCTTGGTTAATCAACTAAACCATGATGTAAAATACATAGAGCATGCTCTTGAGAAGATGTATTATCTAAAAGAATGCTGCTATGATCCGGTTTCGTGGCTTAAGGAGCAGTATCGCAAGTATCGGATGCTCGAGGAACAGCCGAAACCGCCTAACATTTGCTTGGATGATGGTCTGGTGTATGTTCATAGGGTTCAAGTGACTCCAACCAGAGTCTACTTCTCCGGTCCGGAGGTGAACATGTCTAACCGCGTCCTGCGCCACTTTCGTCGCCATGTTGATAATTTCCTCCGTGTTTCGTTCATTGATGAGGAGTGGGATAAGATGTATTCGACTGATTTATCGCCGAGGGTGGCCGGTGTTGGGAATGCTAGGACGAAGCTGTATGAGAGGATCATTTCAACTCTACGGAATGGGATTACGATAGGGAACAAGCGGTTTGATTTTCTTGCGTTTTCGTCGAGTCAGTTGAGGGAGAATTCTCTATGGATGTTTGCTTCAACTACTGGTCTCAATGGTAGGGTTCTTAATGCTGATGGTATTAGGCGATGGATGGGCGATTTTCGTTCCATACGGAACGTGGCTAAGTATGCTGCACGCCTTGGTCAGTCCTTCGGTTCTTCCACGGAAACACTTACTGTTGATGAGTATGAAGTTGAGAAGATCCCTGATGTTGAGGCTGTTAGAGATGGAACTAGATACATATTCTCCGATGGGATCGGAAAAATATCGAGCGATTTTGCTCGAAGGGTTGCTGCAAAATGCGGTATCAAAGATAGCACTCCCTCCGCCTTTCAGATCAGATATGGTGGCTACAAAGGTGTCGTTGCAGTCGATCCCACTTCGTATATGAAGCTTTCATTGAGGCCGAGCATGTTGAAGTACCAATCCGACAACGCGAAGCTCGACGTCCTCGCGTGGAGCAAGTACCAGCCGTGTTTCTTGAACCGCCAGATCATCACACTCTTATCGACCCTCGGAGTGAGGGACCACGTCTTCGAGAGGAAGCAGAGTGAAGCCGTGACTCAGCTGGACGCGGTTTTAATCGATCCGTGGAAGGCTCAAGACGCGCTCGACTTGATGTCTCCGGGCGAAAACACACACATCTTGAAAGAAATGCTCAAATGTGGCTACAAGCCTGATATGGAGCCTTTCCTCTCCATGATGCTGCAGACTTTCCGCGCCTCAAAGCTGCTCGATTTACGCCTAAGAGCGAGGATATTCATCCCACAAGCTCAGCAGATGATGGGGTGTTTAGACGAAACCGGTACTCTCGAATATGGTCAAGTATTTGCTCAGTTATCAGAGGAAGGAAGGAGGAGGTTCAATGAGAAATCCACCACATATGATGATGGGATCATTAGAGGGAAGGTGGTTGTGGCTAAGAACCCGTGTCTGCACCCCGGCGATGTCCGTGTTCTCCGGGCAGTCGACGTGCCGGAGCTCCGGCACATGGTGGACTGCATTGTCTTCCCAAGAAGAGGGATTAGGCCTCATCCAAATGAGTGCTCTGGGAGTGACTTGGATGGGGATATATACTTTCTGTGTTGGGATCAAGAACTCATCCCACCAAGGCAAGCCTCACCTATGGACTACCATCCTGCTCCCAACAAAGAGCTCGATCACGAAGTCACAATCGAGGTAATCATTTATAAAGATCCAATCTTTATAATCTAAAACCATGTTTCTACACTGTCTTTATGTATGTTAATTCACGCGAATCTATGTTCCATTTACACTAAAGATCTAATCTTTATCTTGTGAATCTGTTACACTAAAGATGTAATCTTTATCATGTGAATCTATGTTCCATTTACTCTAAAGATCCGATATTTATCATGTGAATCTATGTTTCTATTCTCTGTTTATGTTACCTTCATTGTGCAGGAAGTTGAAGAATACTTCACAAACTACATAGTGAACGACAGTTTAGGCATCATAGCCAATGCTCACACAGTCTTTGCAGATAGAGAGTCAGACATGGCATTTAGCCCTCTCTGCGTAGAGCTTGCCCGCCTCTTCTCCGTCGCAGTCGACTTCCCGAAAACCGGAATTCCGGCGGAAATCCCTCCTAACCTCCGAGTGAAGGAGTATCCAGACTTCATGGATAAAACAGACAAGCCTACATACAAGTCGGAGCGTGTGATCGGGAAGCTCTTTCGCGAGGTGAAAGATATCGCCCCCGACACGGCCTCCATACGGTTCTTCACGAAGGAAGTGGCGAGGAGATCGTATGACGAGGAGATGGAAGTGGAGGGTTTCAGAGTCTACATTGATGAAGCCTTTGATTACAAAACAGAGTATGATTACAAGCTGGGGAACTTGATGGACTACTACGGGATCAAGACCGAGGCGGAGATACTGAGCGGCGGGATCATGAAGATGTCTAAGACGTTTGACCGGAGGAAGGATGCGGAGGCGATTGGGGCGGCAGTGAGGGCGTTGAGGAACGAGGCAAGGTCGTGGTTCAAGAAGGGAGGTGAGGTGGGAGATGTTTATGCTATGGCTTCAGCTTGGTATCATGTGACTTATCATCCAGATTTCTGGGGTTCTTACAATGTGGGGATGAAGAGGGATCATTATATCAGTTTCCCTTGGTGTGTGTATGATAAGCTTGTTAGGATTAAGAGGGATAACTCACTTAGCAGGCAGTTTGGACAGAGTGTCTACCTAAGATGAATCTCTCTCTCTCTCTCTCTCTCTCTCTCTCTCTCTCTCTCTCTGTGTGTGTGTGTTTCTCTCTCTTGCATTGTACGTATAAGAGATCTTTTGGTGTGTTAAACTAATTGGGACTGGCTTGTGTCTAAAGATTTGTAGAGCTATTTGCTACTGCTATTGTCAATATGATTCTCTCTCTCTCTCTCTCTCTCTCTCTCTCAAACACACACCATTTCACTAATTGAATCAGAATACCAGTAATGCCAAATTTGAACACAAAATGTATTCATTGAGCAAAAGATTTCATAGTATAATTTCACAACAAATGTGAAGGAAATACTGAAGATTGAAGAGGTGGACTACTCTGCAATCTCTCTGTTTTACTCTGCCTTCATTAATAACCGATATAAAGCTTTACCCGCGTGATTGTATCGTATGGTAGTTTTACTCTGCAGTCTCTCTGTTTGCGGTTCAATGGCCTTCCCTTAGCTGACGGGTCTCGATTCTCCCTCACGTCTGCCAGCTTCCAAATGCAGCTATTGGAATCTGCTTCAATGGAGTCCAGATGGTAGACTACTTCCTTTTCTGGGGCTGAATCTTCCAAGTAGTTGACTATCATTGGCATATCCTTGAACCTCAGCAGATCAGCCGGTACCTTTAGCAACCGATCCGCACCAGGGCTTGATACCTTCAAGAGAGAATAAGATTGAAGAAAAAGAATCAGCAGCTTTGCTAAAGAATTACAAATTAGAACTGAGCTGAAAACGTTGGAGCTAGTTGAAAAAGTTCTTACTTCAAGAGCTAAATCATGTGGGAGTTCTTCATCCAACGTTTTCTTATACTGGCGACTGAAAGATTCGATCTCCTCCATGCTGGGACAGCCATATCTGATTGAAGACAGTGAAGGAAAATTATCATACAAGATGAAATCAAGAGTGTAAGTACTAGCTTATTAGTGGAACTTTCACTATAACCAATTCATATACGTAAACTATTTTCATCTAGAAACAAAAATACAGGACTCGTTGAAAAGAAGACTTACTCATTGGAAAGTTTATCTAGTCTGACATAGATGTAGCCTTGAGGAGATGTTTTGAATGCAAAGAGCTCCATATCTTCACTGAAGTCCTGAAGAATTTCTTGGGCTATCGATAAGGCTCTTTCGCCCCATGGGCAACCGTTGAGAACAACTCCACCACCGTCGCCCCCATCACCAACCTACACTTTGTATAATGTCATCTAAATGAATAGCTAGCGTTTGCAAACAGTCCGATAATGTTAAAAATGATGAAGCCCCACCTCAGGCTCAGCTTCATCCTCTTCCTCCCATGAATCAATTGGTTCCACTTCTCCATTAGAATCATCTGAAGCTTCATAAATACATTAACTATTAAAGGGAGACCAGGATCAAAGACGACAAGAGATTCACCGTTTCATGAACAATTTTTGCAAGTGTCTGAGTAATACAAGTATTTAACACAGTTTTTTACTACCCTAGCAACTGGGCTATAAGCCAAATTCTCACCCATAAGAGCACAAGGGAAAGGCTAGTTCAGACATAATAAACAAAATAAAGAATTCTGGTAGTAACAACACAAAATCTCCTCCTAAAACAAAGCACATTAAACGTTAAAACCGTTTTCAATTGAGAGATCTATGTAAGAGCGCTTCGGCTTGGACAAAGTATCAAACACGTGGTAGGCATGAAAAACGAAGGAAAGTAATCACAGTGAAACGAGCTTACCATCAACTCTGTCGTGGGTGGATTCATTCTTGACAGAAGAAGTAGCGTGTAAGTGGCGAGAAGGGTTAACAGGAGCAAAATACGATGCGGGTTTCGGAGAAATAGAGGCATCAAGAATGCCGTAAAGGCTCGGACTTGATGGAGGATCATGAATGTGATGAAAAATAGTAAAAGAAGAGCAAAATCTACTTGCACCTCTGTGGAGCAAGCAGCTGTAAATCTTGTTGGCGACTGAATTTCTCATGGTTTTTCCGGCGGTGGGATGGATGACGGCCTATGTTCTTGCAATTTCACAAACGAAAAAACTTTTTTTTTTTTTTTTTTTACTTTTTTTTAAAACTACTAATAAAAATTTTATACTGTGGATGGTCAAACGATCTTTTGACTAGTAAAAATATTATCATTGTCCATGGAGTATTCTTTTAAAAATGGTGAAAAAAATATCATCAAAATTAAATATTGCAAGAGCTTCAATTTTAATTTTGTATTATTTCTGAATGACGAAGGTAGCTGGTAAATCATAACGTAAGGTAAGATGGAGTACTCAACATCAATTAAATCAAACTGGTTCTTAGAACTCAATCCACTTAATCCAAATTAAAATACAAACAAAAATTAAAAAAATCAATCTAAAATTCAAAATCCCAATCCCCCCAATACAAAAAACAATACTAACAAAAATTAGAGAACATAGATCTAAAATTTAAAACCCCTATTCCCCCAATGCAAAAACAATACCAAACAAAATTAGAGAATATCAATCAAAATTTTGCGTTTGATGTGGAGGATTGTACGGAATGGAAAGTAGTTGTCGTCGTCTATTTTCTTTGAGGCAATTTTACAAACAATTAATAAGGAATATAAAATATGGTGAAACTCTTCATATTTTGAATTCTACAAAAGGGATAAGCCCAAAATTGTTGCTCCAATTTACCGGATTTTATGCATGGTTCCTTCGTATTTTATGCAAGAAATGATTAGTTATGGAGAAGAATGTGACACAATAAAGAAAGGATGCTAAAAGAGAGGATGCTAGAAGAGCAAAAACATGCAAGTTGTGCAGAAAATGGTGAAAAGATGAATGGTTGGATCGATTTCTGTGCAACGGAGAATATTTGATTGGGCTAGAGTCGTTTGGGCCAAAAATGTCAAGAATTGATCTAAGCCCACTCTCCTATTATTGAAACTGGGAGAAAGAAATTAGAGGGAAACCAGCTGGAAATTCCTCGAGGCTGAGATGAAGTGCTCTATCACATCGCAGTTCTCCTACTGCCTACCAGCCACTCTCCTACCCCTAGTGCCCAGCAGAACATTTAATGCAAGGAAGATAAACTAGTTATCAACTCATTTTGAATATGTTATGTAGTTCTTACCTATCTTTTAGTAGTAGTAGTAGAACAAGAAACACTCTCTCTTTATGTTCTTGAAGTTTTTAGTTTGTAAGTTTCATCTTTAATTCTTTTGCATCGGACTTCCAACTATGAAGACGGATTTAATGCTTGAAGTTTCTGGTACTCTTGTCATTGCATTTACTTCTTGTTAATTTTCTGTTGAGTTATTGTGCTTGCTTTCTGGTTAGTCAAATGTTTCCTGTTTTCTCAGTCTTCTATCTTTAATATTCTAAAAGATCTAGTTTGTGCATGTTAAATATCAAGAGTTTGTTAGTTGTAAGTTCCTTCTTTCCAATTTACCGCATATCTTCTTTCAATAGCTTTTTTGTCTTTATTCTGCCTAGGATGAGTAGTTAAACCTTGAGATCTGGCTAGATAATGAAATTCCGACTCCAAACTTCGTGAGACTTCTCGTGCTTATAGAGAAAAAAAATCATTTTTGGTCCTGTAATTTTGCCTTATTTCGATTTTGGTCCTATAATGATATCTCAATCAATTTTGGTCCTGTAATTTTACAAACTATCCATTTTTTGTCCTCTTATCGGAGAGTGAGATACAATTGTTGTTTTATATCGCCGCCGGAGATATTTTTGGCCACATATGCATGTGAAGCAAAATTTAAGAAAATTAATTTTGGTCTTGTAATGTTGGTTATTAATCGATTTTTGTCCTTAAATGATGTTTTATAATCAATTTTGGTCATATAATGTGCTTATAATCAATTTATGCCGTGTGAGATTAGTTCATTTATGGTCTTATAACGTTACATGATTTCATTTTCGGTCTGCTTATAAACAAAGAATTATTGTATTTAGTTTCTTAAACCACTTCATAAAACTAAGAAGACACAATTTATTTTACTAATATTATTTAACAAACTTTGAAAAATTATGTTGTAGTGGCCTAAAATGAACCAAAAAGATGACATGCCACCTTATAAAATAAAAAATAAAATTTATGTCGCATTATACGATCGAAAATCAATTATATGCATGTTACAAGACCACAATCGATAATAAAACCACATAACATGATTTATAGATGTGTTTCGTGTGTGTATTTGTAGGTGGATTTGGGTTTAGCTTTTTGATTCATCCCCAATGCACGAGAGCAGATTTCATCCTTCTGAGCACTTTCAAAAGTTAGCATCACTCCTTTTCTTTCTATTATTAAAACTGAAGATTCGTACTCTGGTTCATCATTCTCTTTCACATTGTCCGGGTAATTTTTTGTTTTACCGCGACCACTCTTATAACTATTTTTTATGTTGTTGTAAGTCGAAGTTTAATTTGATTTTGTTTGGAGAATTGATATTCTTATTTTTGCTATGGGCTTATTGGTTAACTAATTTATTGAAGTGTCATTTCTTATAACTTAAAGTTTCATTTGTTGTGAACAATTGTGTCATTTATGATATTCTGTTCTCTACTGTGAATTATGGCTTAAACAGATATTTTGTTCATCATTGACACGTTCTTTTATCATGATTGACACGCACATCAAATACAATTGACACTCTGCTTTCTAGTGTGAATTATGGCTTAAACAGACACTATGTTCATCATTGACACGTTCTTTTGTCATGATTGACACGCACAATAGAGACAATTGACACTCTGCTCTCTTATTGTGAATTATGGCTTAACCAGATTTCTACTTATCATTGACACGTTCTTTTTTTTCATGAGTGATACGCACAACATAGACAATTGACACTCTGCTCTCTACTGTGAATTACACTCTGTTCATCATTGACACGTTCTTTTGTCATGATTGATACGTACAACAGAAACAATTGACACTCTGCTATCTTACTGTGAATTATGGCTTAACCAGATACTCTCCTCATCATTGACACGTTCTTTTGTCATGAGTGACACGCACAACAGAGACAATTGACGATATGCTCTCTATTATGAATTATGGCCTAAACAGACACTATGTTCATCATTGATACATTTGTTTGTCATGAATGACACAAACAACATAGACAATTGATATTTTTTCATAAACAAAATGACACTTTTTTTTTTGGAAATAAATCGCATATTTTTAAAAAAAATAATCGATAGTTAATAAATGATACAAATGACACTTTATTCAAATACAAATGACACTTTTATTTGTTACGATTGACACTTTGAGATAAATAAAAAATGACACATTTATTCATTACAAATGACACGCCTTTTTTGTCAAAAAAATCAGAAAAAAAACTAAAAAAATAAAAAAAAAATTGTTTAGAAAAAATGACACTTTTGTTCACAAAGAGTGACATGCTCGTCCTTACATATAAGGAGAAAAAAAATAAAAAAAATGAAAAAAAATTAAAATAAATGAAATAAAAATAAATAAAAAAGGAAATAATAACGTCATGCTGACATCAGCGAGTCAAATGCAGGTCAAAGCGGGTCAAAATTGGGTAATTAATGATGCACACAAAAAAAAACTCGCGAGGTACTATCGTCAAAAAAGATCATTTCGAAAATATTAATCTCGAAAAAGTTAATTTCCAATATACTACTCCCTTTTGTCCCGCTATTAGTGTCTCATTTGATTTCGGCACGGAGATTAAGATTTTTTGTTTAAATGTGCATTTTATAAATTTTAATTATATTAAGAAATAGACACAATTTTCAAGGAGTGGTTGACTGGTTGGGGGAAGAAATGAGAATTCATCTAAATTTTTGCATGGCATAATTGAGGCAATCGATTTTTTTCTTTTTTTTTCATACTGTATTTTAAGAAATAATCTTAAGTTTCAAAAAATTAAAAATCATAAATTTATGAGTTCGGAGTGGAACGAAAATCGTGTGAGAGATAGATTTTTGGAGAGAGAGAGAGTATGATAATTAATGTGCGGATGAGTGGTAAGTAGGAGGGACCCATTTTATTTTTTTGTTTAAGAGTATTGTTTGCTATTTTAGGAAAGATGACAGTAATAGCGAGATAACCCGATTATAAAAGTAAGACAATAATAGCAGGACGGAAGGAGCATTATGTAATAAAAAAAAGTCTTTAAAATTATGAAATTTAATGTGTGTATTTTTTTTTGTGAAAACTTCCATTTTCAACACTACTAAGTAGAATATCTTATTTTCTACAGAGAAATATCATTAATATGAAACTTGAAATAAAAAATATTTTTCATCAAATAAAATTTATACTTATGTTACATAAGAAAAAAATATATATTTAATGAAAATATAATCGCCAAACATGAAAAATTTAGAAATAAAAATCGAGTTTTTATTTAAAAATATTAATGGAAACCCCTAATTTTAAAAAAGTCTATTCAATAAAATTATGTCACGCAGTTAGTTAAAAGATGCCATTTTTTTACCAACAAATTTACATAATGATTTATATTTAACTTTTTTTTTAAGCTTTAGAGTTTAAATAAAAATTGATTTTTTCTTTTTCAATTAATTGTGTAATGTTGATAATTTTTATTAAATAATATATTTTTTGTGAAATATTATAACTTTATTAGATAAAAACATAATTATTTATTTTTAAAGTTAAAATTTGACCTTAATAATTTTAATTGGACAATATAATATTATATATTATTGTTAATTTGTTAGGATTGAAAATAGAAGTTTTCATTCTAAAAGATAAATTTGACAATTTTATTTGTTTTAAAAGTAATATTTTGATAATTATTTTGGGATTTACTTTTTTAAGAAGTTTTATTTTAAAAACTCACTTTAATAAAATAAATATACATTCGCAGCTTCTGTTATAATAAATAATGGTTAATTTTTTTAGCGAAGAGATAGATTACTATCCATTCAAAATCCACAAAATCAAAACGATCAATTTGGAATAATAAATAAAAAAAATAAGATCTCTTCCATCAAAAACAACATTGAGACTGTGCTCTTCCATCAAAACACAACTACAAACTATCCTTGGAGAGAGAAAAGGAAGCAAAACGCAGTTGTAGTTGTAAGGACTATGAACAATTTTGAAACGTTTGATATTTAATTTTCTTTTCTGTGATTTGTGTTTATGATCAGTTCCTGAAATTTTGTTGATATTCATCTTTCTTGCAACTCCAATTTTTTTGGTTTGACTTTTATCTAACATTTGGTGGGAGATTGGCAACAAAGAAGATGATCAGTCTAAGGTAAAATCTTTTTGTTGAATTTTTATAGGTAAATTGGCAAAAATAGTTCTCGAACTTCACGTTTTTGCGAATTTTGTCTTCAAACTTTTTTTTTATCCTCAACTTCTTATTTTTGCGATTTTAGTCATACCGTTAGGCGTTAGATTTTCCGTCAATTTAACCGTCAATTCAATTATTTTTTTTTTAAATGAAAAATTAAAAGGGCAAAATCGGAATTTTTATTAAGATGGACCAAAATTGCAAATGAAGAATGATTTGAGACCTATTGAGCAAAATAAAACAGTTTAAGGACTGATTTCACAAATTTTAGACAAATAAGCTAATTGTTTCGTATCGACGAGATTTTGCATTAAATTTTCGATTTTTCATATAAATTTATTACTTCGTATCAAATATAAGCTAACGAAGACTTCGTACCAATATAAACAACATTTAATTCGAAATACAAAATATATACTGTGAATTAACAACTAAAAAAGCAAAGCTATTATCACCCAAAATTTTTACTTCAAAATAACCATTTAGTGCATAATATTTACTTCAAAATAACTAGAATATGAGGAAAATATGTATCAGTTCATAATTTACGATGAACAATATGTTATAAACAACATTTAATTCATAATTTATGATGAATAATAGAATACGAGGAAAATATGTATCAGTTCGTAATTTACAGAAAATATTAGTTTTATTTGCAAATACTATAATAAGACAATAAACTACTGCAAACAAGGTTAGTCTCGTATTCACATTCTCTGCATAGAACTGTCATGACGAATCCCCAACACCACCACCCGACATTGAAGGTCGTAACCCTAACTCACGTCCGCTACTGCGCGGCGATCAGCTTGGTCATTTCCTGGCCTGGATCTCCCTCATCTCCGTCTTCATCAGCTTCGGCGGATTCGTTTCCCACTTTCTCTTCCGCCGCGAGCTCCAGGGCATGTTCTTCGTCGTCGGCCTCCTCATATCGCAATTCGTCAGCGAGCTCATCAATTGCGGATTCACAATTCTCCTCGTATTATAGTTATTTTGAAGTAAATATTATGCACTAAATGATTATTTTGAAGTAAAAATTTTGGGTGATAATAACTTTGTTTTTTAATGGTTAATTCACAATATATATTTTGTATTTCGAATTAAATGTTGTTTATATTGGTACGAAGTCTCGTTAGCTTATATTTGATACGAAGTAATAAAGTTATATGAAAAATAAAAAATTTAATGCAAAATCTCGTCGATACGAAGCAATTAGTTTATTTGTCTAAAATTTGTGAAATATGTCCTTAAACTGTTTTATTTTGCTAAATAGGTCACAAATCATTATTCATTTGCAATTCTTATCCATGTAAATAAGAATTCCGATTTTACCCTTTCAATTTTTCATTTTAAAAAAAAAATTGAATTAACAGTTAAATTGACGGAAAATCTAACGGTAGGACTAAAATCGCAAAAACAAGGAGTTGAGAGTCAAAAAATAAAATAAAAAAGTTTTGAGGACAAAATTCACAAAAACATAAAGTTTGAGAACTATTTTTGCCAATTTGCCATTTTTATAACCATAGTTATACAGTTTATTTATTTCACTATTTAATTTAAAACTATATATGTTTATTAAATGATGGAGGTGATACATGGTGGTGTATTTTGTGCACGTCCAAGCCTGTCACTAAATCTTTAAAATCTGGATCTTCCTCGTCAAAATTATTTCCAGATAATGAATAAAGTAAAATTTCACTGCATATTTCATGAATTTGTGCTACAAGTGATATAGACTTAATAATAAGTAAGTAGAAAATATAATTTTGCATACCTAGAGTCTCCATCTCACTATAAGTTTTCATTCACTGTATAAACCTCTCATTATGAACCCATTCTTGATCGCCATATTGTCACCTTGATGTCAACAAAGTCCATCTGCATTAACCCAACAACGTATATCCTAACTTATAGCGAAACTAAACTCTCAACGTAATTATCCAAATTATTTATCCGATGATACTTGATGGAACTATATTCAAAAAACAATCACCATGTGGCATGATCAACAATGGATACGATACGAGGACAATAATGCATCGGGATAATCAAAGTAAGGAATGGATACCACTACTCTAGTCCACATCTCCTTCTATAGTCGCCGATAAAATAAAGGCAACCTCCAAGAAAAAATAACAAAGCTCCCCATGATTTGGCAGTTAGATCAAGAGACAATTTTCCATCCAGGCTGAAGCTTCCCACTTACAAATATAGCCGTACCGTCATATGTGAAATTCTCTATCCTCTTCCAAGAATCAATCCTCGAGCTATAAATCTTCACCGTATGCTCCTTATGATGTTCAGAAAATATACCGAATAACAAAACCCCAACGTAAACCAAATATCCCTCCCTCATTTCAGCCTTGGATTTTCCACAAAAATATGTCATTATTACAAGAACCCACAACCCGAACATGACCATGCAGGTTTTCATAAGGATAATCGACGTAGGAAGCAATTATGGACATCAACGAATTAATCGAACTTTGCTTGAGCTTACTGCAGACTGTGAACATAATACCGTGATTAGTGACATCTGCATTGGAGATCTGGAGATGGGCTTTGACCAATTGGGGACTATAAATCAAGGAGAGCCACGATTTTGAAACGCAAGGGATTTGATGGGCAACCTTAAGAGGATAATCCTCAATAATTTCATTAGGTAGATCCGTGATTTCAAAGTGGGTTTAATTATTTTGGATTGCTTGTGTGCAGTGGTATCGGAACAATTTCTCCTCCCTTGCTTGTTCCATCATGAAAATTCTGCCGTTGGAAAAGGAGGATTAGAAAAGACCAACACTTTATAAGGTTATGTTGGCAAATATCAATCAATTCCTCTCTATTTACTAGATCTATCCCCGTTCCTAATCCTCATCGGAAAAGATTAGGATTCTCAAAACAGTTCCTAATCTTCTGATTCGCGGCCAGATCCGTCACCATCATCGCACAGAATAGGAGCTCGACGGAGAGCGGATTGTAGCCGGATGAAGTAGCCGCGGTTGAAGAATAAAACAGAGCATCTTTTTTGTGTATTAGGATTAGGATTAGGATTAGGACAGCAAAGAAGAACAATACGAAGCATGAAAAATCCAATAGAAAGACAATATAATGTAGTTATCTTACAAGAGATGCATATATGCATCCAAACATTCGTTTGTCTTAGACAATACATACAACCACACCTGACATTTACCAAAGAATTCATGTTTCTCTGTAAAATCAAACAACACCACACACACAAGGATTGAAGCAAGCTGCAACATTTACAAACAAATATCATAAGACACACTGCACCATCCTGGCCTCAGAGCTGTTTACTTGCTGCCTCCACCAAACAGATAACCCAGAGAAGAACCTCCTCCCGGAGCAGCGTGGACCTTCGTTGATGGTCGGTCCTAATCAAACAAAACATTAAAGCCATTTCAAGTAAAAGCAAACTCCATCAGAATCTTGTATAGTAGACACATACTGTGATGAAATTGGAAGTGTTTTGGCCATCTCCTCTGAAGTGGTTGCTGGCAGTGCTACTATGAATCCCAGCAGGAATCTGCTTGCTAATGTCTACTGGCTGGGGAGCAGCAGTAGGCTTAGGGGAAGGTTCTTTACTACCTTGTGCTTTCTCTGCTGCTGGTTTGGGAGCCTCACCGCTACCAAACAAGTATCCTAACGAGCTCTGCCCTCCTCCGCTGCTAACTCCACGACCCATATCTCCTACTCTCCTAAGATCAAAAGTTACAAAACCAGCAGAGGACTTAGTAGCGAATGCAGTTTCATCTAACTTGATTATCTAAAAGAGATCCAGTTTTAAGTTTATGAAACCATATTCTGGCTTTCAATCTAAGGCTGCAGAAAAAGAATAATCCTAAACTAAGGATTCATATCTCCTTCTCTTCTAAGATCAAAAGTTACTATCAAGGCCTAATCACTACTAAATTATTTATGTCTATGTAGGAATTCCCAGAAATTTCCAAGCAGTGGATTCAATTTCATCCAGCTATGATTATCTAGAAGTGGAAAAACTTTTTAAGTTTCTGAAACCATATATTGAAGCTACAGAGAATCCCAAAACTAAAACCCTAGGAGAGTTCTAGGACAACTCCCTAAGCTACACACACCATATCTCCTGCTTCAAACTTCAAAGCTTCATTTTGTGCTACAATTTCAGCTACAACGGTTGAAATAAATGAGTAAACCCTATCCGAAATTGCAAAAGGAGCATACTTCCACATCAAGAATTATGCAGGAAGAAAGATTTTCAGTAATTGCATCAATTACAATTGCAATCACAAGTCGGTAAACATGATAGCAAATCAGCTCACTCCAATGACATAGCGTCAAGAATACAACATCAAAAGCACTCTCCCCCAACCGAAAAGGCCATAGCGCAAATCAAATCAACAATTAAGTACATTTTAAGCAAAAAATTGAAGAACACATCATACATCAATAAAGCGAAACGCGTTGGGTTCACAATTCTATCCTCTACTTACCTTTCACGAATTGTTGATCAGATCTACTATGGAGCCACGAAAAGTATTATGATTCGTTTATTGCCAGTCAGCTAGCTCTAAAAGTTTGAATTTTATTGAAAGAGGAGGCAGCTAGTGTTGGAGCGGGAGTGGGGTGGATAATTCCGGAGTGGATATAGTTGTTTCTTGATAGGACCCCAAATTGCACACACATACAGAGTGGGCCTCACGTTTATCACGAGCACGAGGAAACAGATTTTATTATCGGATCCCTCGACGTGAATAAAATATCAAAAACTCCCTAAAATATAATTAAATCAAGAATAATGAATTGGAATATTATAAATTTATTGTTATATTAGTGTTGCTTAAAATATAATATAGCAGGGGCCTTTGTTTCGCACTTTAGAATTGGATTTGAAAATAAGATCATTCCTTCATAATTCAGAATGAGATGATTGTATATATTTTTTGTTCATTGGGATGACATAGTGATTAAGGTGGGTAGTCTGTGTCCGGAAGGTCATGAATTCAAAATCCATCAAGACCGTTATATATGTGAGTCTGTCATCTATGATTAACTTCATGAACGGAGTTTATCCAGTGTGCACCTCGATAGCGGTTGCATAAACTTATTTATTGTAGCGGCTGCATATACTTATTTATTTTGTAAACGACAGAAAACTACTTCCACGGTCATATTATTTACTAGCTCATTATTTATTTATATAATTGCAAATATTTTCCTATATAACAAATATATGAGATAGCATATACCTGAACATATGCGAATAATGTTATTAACATCACATAAAAAGTGAGTAGTAAGGCGGCAGCTTGTAATTAAATCTGAGTTTGGGATAATTTGTTTCGATAAATCCAATCAAATTATTATGTATTTTAGAAATTTAAACTTTTTTCATATATGATTTAAATATCTTATTCTGATATACCTAATTTAAACAAAGTTTATGAGTTTATTATGTCAAAAATTAGGAGACCTCTTACTAAACACCCCATAAATTTGTATGGAGATTATCGGGATAATCATGTTACTTTAGTAAAGAATCAATCAATTTATTAGGCTAAAAGTAAGGATTAGGTAATTATGTTTCTTTAGTAATAAATGGGAAATGGAAGTATAATAAAAATAATGGCATTTTTACGGATATGATTTTGTTCAAAATCTTCACTTTGTTGGATAATTAGACTTTTTATTCCTTAAAACTTCAATTATATTCAATTTGCTAGAAGGGGTACAAATTATCGTTGTTTTGAGATTAAAATAGCTTTATGAAAAAACCCTATTTACCACACTAACATATTTAATTGGAACATAGTGCTTTGAACTAATTTAGTGATGTTGATTAGGACCTCTCACCTACACTAATTGCGATAATTATCACATGTAAATATTAATTTTATATACACCTAGTAGACTAAAAAAATAATAATTATCAATATTGCTCTACATTTTGACTAAGAGTCGCATATTCGACTAACTCGAGAATCTGTGACTGTATGTCGCCGACATTTTCGAAATTCCTCTTAATTTAACAGTTTATAGACCTATATCTACTATAGGTGATATATATTGGTAGATATAAAAAGAAATCAAGTAACAATTCATATATGATACTATTAATATATATAAATTACATTAGGCAGATTCATAAAAATAAAGGGAAAAGCTAAATGGATCAAATTGATTCGGATCAATTCCTTAAATAACTTCAATAAGATTTAAAAAGACTATTTTATCCATTTTACCTTTATCTTTAAGTTTTATTTATTTTAAATATAATAAATATATAACTATGCAGAATTTAATAAAAATAATAATTATTAACAATCCAAAAGTTAATTTTCTATATTTAATTTTTATTTCAATTCAATTTTTCATTTTTTTAAATTAAAAATCGTTTAACTTTTGAACTTTTAGACTATTGAACTTTAATTAATGCAAAGTTTCCTTTTTTATTTTTTGAATAAATGTAATTTGATTTTGTAATTTTATTATATGTAATCTAATTAATTTTATTTATATTTATATAAAATAAAATAAAATAAATTTGTAGTAATTTGAAAAAGGAAAAAATTGTAAAAAGTGTATATATATATATATATTATTTTGATAGAAACTAATTCTACAAAAAATAAAAAATTTATAGCTTTAGTTTATTATTATATTTTAAAAAGTAAAAAAAATTCCAATAGGAAGTATTATAAATATTTCCATTTATTTTTATTTTTATTTGCTTATAAATAAAATAACTTTATAATAAATTGAAAAAATTAAAAAAATTGAAAAGTGTATATATTATTTTGATAGAAAAGTAATTCTAAAAAAAATAGCTTTAGTTTATCATTATTTAATAAATAAGTAAAAGAAAAGTTCCACTAAATCGGAAGAAAGTTATTGTAGAACTGATATATTCGGAAGAAAGTCAAAGTTTATAAAGTTGAAATATTTGTCCGCTCGTATTCGACTTGTATTCGGCTCAAATCTTCAAATTCGAGTCCAAAGCATGATTGAGCTTGAGCCTGAGCTATTCACATAAAGCTTGATTTGTTAACAACCCTAATGACATAAATGTCAAAGCTTGTCTTATTGTCATATATTTAGTATTCAAATCTTAGTGATGTCTCATGTTCAAACAGGTGGTGGATTTTTGTAAATGTCAAGAGGGTTGATAGACTCCTCGGCCATCAGAATTTTTGCATAGAAAGTATACCATCATAATGTAACAATAATTAAAATGAATAATATGTCCTCCAACACTTTTTTTTAAAGGTCCCAGGTTCAAATCCTTATTGCAACATTTTTTTTTCTTTCTTTTGATATTTTCAACTTATTATAATTTTATCTATTCTATTTTTACAATTCTTAACATTTTTTTTAAGAAACATTTCTTTAAAGATTTTTATTCTATTTTTTTACAATTTTTAACATTTCTTTTACTCACTTCGTAGAAACTCCGTAGAAAAAAACATGATCTATGGGATGGCTCAAAAAAAAAACAAGACACTTTCTATAGGACGGATGGAGTAATATTTTTCCAATTATATTATATCTACATATTTTTTCAAATTCATTGAATCATGCATGACTCTACATTTTCTCATAATAATATATACATGAATATCCTTAAATATTCTGTTTATGAAGAGTTATTTTTTCTCTAATATGTATCCTTAATCACAAAAATATTTGCATAACAATTCTTAAAACTAAAATCTAGTGAAGATTTTAGAAATGTTCATAAATTTGATTCTTTTTTTTTTATTAGTTTGGTAGTGAAGGGGATTAGTTATAGTATTAGCTACTGTCAAAATAGTATTAGAATGAAATTAATGTAATTTTTTAATTCATTTAATTGTATTAATTAGATTAATGTCAATAAAAAATAGGAATATTAATTAGTATTAATGGATGTTTGATTAATATTAATTTATCTATCTAATTGATCTAACTAATATATTAAATTAAGAGGATAGCAAAGTCTTTTATGTTTGATTGAAGTTATTTATGATAATTGATCGGATCAAATTGATCCATTTAGCATCACCAAAAAAATAAATTATTGGATGAAAAAATGGATAGTTTGACACTGAAAACTGGGGTAGGTTCGGAAAATTAAACAAATTTTCACCAAGATCAAGAAGTCAACCATCTCAAGAGGCAATACCCCATGTAAATCGACCGATCCAGATAATTAACAAATCCTGTTCAATTCTGACTATCATTTTCATAATCTTTTTGAGGTTTGGGTAGGGATGGATTAATATCGAATTAGACTTTCTAATCATCAAATTCTAGATGGTAAAATTTTCAAGATTTAGTTTTATCCAAAAATGCTAGTTTTCAGCAAATCAAAATAGTGTTTTCAAAAGGAAAATCAAATCTTTCTTTACCCGTATGGTTGAGTTTTCTACTACTATTTTGGTAAATTATATTATTCCATTTGAAGTTCCGTTTCCATGTCTGCCTCCGCCGATTTTTGTTATGGATTAGAGTGACGTTGAAGATACGCTGAAAAAATATATATTGCATAAAATCAGATGCTTGTCTGTACTATTGCTTCGATATCAAGATTTCTCTCTCTCTCCCCCCCCTCTCTCTAGTTGGTACGTTTGGTATAGCACAATGATGAAGCATGATCTCTTTCTTGTTCTGTTCCGCTGATTTTCTTTTACTTTTCTCCCCTTGATTTAGTGAAAGTATTGTTATTTTAATTTGTGGGTTTTTCAAATTGTTGCTCGTGCTTAGTATATAAAGATGAAGTTTTTGCATATGTTGTCAGTATCCAGTGGGAGATGTTTCTAGTTCCACTGATTGAGATTTAGAAATAATTGAAGGTCATTAGCTCTTGATTTTGCTCAAAATTTATTATTATTATTATTCTTTTTCGTTTTGTTTGTTCTTGATTTAGTAAATGTTTGTAATGAAGGAGGCACTTTCTGTATTGTTCTTGCCTGATCTGAAATGTGGGCCGATTTGATTTGTGAAGGAAGAAGAATTTATTTGGTTGGAATTATAAGTAATGTATTCTTTGTTAGAGATTAAGAGCATTTTGTGTTGGGGTTTTGGGGGGTTTTGTTAGTGGTTAGATTTATTCTTGCTACCAAATATTGGGTTTTAAGAATGTGTTATTTACTCATTGTAGAGATCAGTTTAATCTTCCCAGTGTTGGTTGTTTTTAAGTGAATCTGAGATGAGATTATAAAACTTTTGAAAGGGATTTGTCTGACATATATATTATTTTCGATTAACTGTTTCTTTGATTAGAGTTTGATTTGCTCCTGATCTGCAGTGATTGATCATGTTTTCATCTTTTGGATTCCTCTATTGATTTTTGAAACATCAATAATTGTTATAGTCTGGATTAGTCCTGATTGTTATTTTGTGTGTAGATATATCTCCACGTTAGAGCCTGAAGAAGCGTCTCATAATGGCTAACGAAGTATCGAATGGAGGAAACCATGTGACCACCAAGCCACCTCCCGAGCCCTCACCATTGAGAAAGGCCAAGTTTTTTCAGGTAAATTATGAATTATGTTTACTTACACTGCATTTATAGACTTGATTCATTTTGAAGAAAATTGATAAGTTTGGATGTTAGTCAGGGTTTAGTTGAGTGCATTATTGTTGCTATTATCACTTTCATTAAATACGCAATCAGTTTCTTGTTCATCAGTCTCAGTCGAATTTAATATCCCTTTTCCATTAATCACCGTTGGTTTTAGTTGGTATGATCCATCATCCATGTTTCACTTAATACCAACTTGGTTGGCAGGCAAACATGAGAATTCTGGTTACTGGTGGAGCAGGATTCATTGGTTCTCACTTGGTTGACAAGCTGATGCAAAATGAGAAAAATGAAGTGAGCATTTCTTTCTTTATACATTTGCAATATGCATCTGCAAAAAGGGTAAACTATAATATCTCGACGGGTTTTATTTAGGTGATTGTTGTGGACAACTACTTCACTGGATCAAAGGACAACCTAAAGCAATGGATTGGTCATCCACGATTTGAGCTTATTCGACATGGTAGGAAGTTTTGCACTATCGGTTTTCCTATGCTTTCTTTACCTTCAAAAAACCTGTGTAGTTCTATAAATATAACGCGAATGGAGCAACTGAACCAGGGAACATGAAGATATTTGATTCAACTCCATGCTTAGCATTTCTTCTGCTTTTAAGCTCATTATTTCACTCTTGCAGATGTCACGGAAGCTTTGTTAGTTGAAGTTGATCAGATATACCATCTTGCTTGCCCTGCTTCCCCGATTTTCTACAAATACAATCCTGTGAAGGTCAGTATCTGAAATGAAACACGCTCTCTATTAGATATTCATAGCACGTTCTGGCCGGAAATACAGAAAGAGGAACAACTGTTTATCACTCATTCACGAAGTTTTTCAAACTCCACAAGTGAATCACTGATCATTGATTGATGTTTTTTTTTTCAATGCAACAGACGATAAAGACAAATGTAATTGGAACACTAAACATGTTGGGACTTGCCAAGCGAGTTGGAGCAAGGTTTGTTAAGATTCCTTTCCATTCTCACTGTTTCTTCCGAATCTGTTAATTTATCTCTATGTAATACTCCGTAGGATTCTGTTGACATCAACGTCAGAGGTTTATGGCGATCCACTTGTGCATCCCCAGACTGAAGACTACTGGGGCAATGTGAACCCGATAGGTATTCTATATTGCGATAAAAGAATATACTTAGTATAAAACTCTGAAGATTTTTGTTGTCAATATCCTGATACTCTGCCGGATAGGCCCATTTGATTCTTTATTCTGACATTGCAGGAGTTAGAAGTTGTTATGATGAGGGAAAGAGAGTAGCAGAGACTTTGATGTTTGATTATCATAGACAGCATGGGATCGGTACTAACCTCTATTTTACGACTATGTATAATCCAAAATGATGCCAAAGGCAACAAGTTTATGCATTTCTAACCGATACAAATTGTTAAATCTGCATTAGAGATACGGATTGCAAGGATCTTCAACACTTATGGACCCCGGATGAACATTGATGATGGTCGCGTTGTGAGCAATTTCTTAGCTCAAGCAATTCGGTAATAAGCTGCAACTATACTTCTATCGTCCCCATTAAAAACCCAAAGCTTGTTTGTGACTCACTTTCTCAAATGTGCAGTGATGAACCTTTGACGGTTCAGTTGCCAGGAACGCAAACAAGGAGCTTTTGTTATGTTTCTGATATGGTATGTCAAAAAGCATCAACTTGTTATGCATTCAAAATGGATGATGGTATAATCCTCTTATAATCTCATTTTCTACTTGCTTTTGTGTAAGGTCGACGGTCTTATCAAACTGATGGAAGGAAGTCACACCGGACCAATCAACATTGGCAATCCAGGTGAATTCACAATGACAGAGCTTGCCGAGACTGTGAAGGAGGTAACGTTTCTAGCTTCTTCCATATTGACAACTTTCTTACTTATTTATGTTCCAAATCAAGTAGTATTAAAATTCTCTCCGGTTGGGGCCGCGCAGATGATCAATCCGAACGTGAAGATCACAACCGTAGAGAACACTCCAGATGATCCTCGCCAGAGAAAACCGAACATCACAAAGGCCAACGAGCTGCTAGGCTGGGAACCAAAGGTCAAGCTGCGCGAAGGCATTCCCCTTATGGAGGAAGATTTTCGCAAGAGGCTTGAAATTCCGAGGAAGAAGTGATCAACCCTGTGAGAGATGATGCTTATATATGGCTTCCGCTATTTCGTCTCTGTTCTTTTGTTTGCCAAATGTGTGTTTATTTGGGGTTCTATCAAACTCTGCTGCTACAAATAACATATTGAGAGTTGAGACTAGCAGACATTGTTACATCAACTCTTTCTATGAAAATCTTTTTGTTCAATTCCAATATTCAATACATTGTTTTCTGATTCTCCTCCACTTATACTTGTGTATGAGTTTATTCTGAATATCACATGAAATAATTACAATCAATGGCCAAAATTTTGGTTTTGCCTATCTTAGAGGTTTGATATTTCTAATAGAAGCCTGAGCAGTGCCTGAGGCTTTGAGAAGAAAGGTGAATGATCAGCACCTTTGAGCTTAAACACTTGCTTAGGTTGATTTGCTTCTATCATAGCCTCTTGAAGCGGTTCAGGGATGGCGAAATCGTCGTCTGTCTTGATGTAAAACCTTGGGACAGAACCATGCTTTTCTTCAGAAAGGGTAAGCTTCTCTGCTACTGGTGCAAATGGTACACCCCTCATTGATACTGATGCTAATGCAACATCCTGCATCAATACACAGGCATGAGTTTATAATGAGAAATCTTGAAACAAAATTAGGACTAATAATCATAATATCATCTTACTTTTGATGGAGTTCTGTTAAATAATAATTCTTCCAAAAGGGATTTTTCATAGTCTATAGAAGTTGGCTGTTGTTTCTTCCCATTTGCATATATGAACTTCTGAGCACTTTGGCTGAGGCCACTCAAGCTGGACTGCAGAACAAGTTACAAATCAGAAAAATAGCTTCAAAACAGAGTAAACAATCGCGTCGAAAACTGAGCAAAAATCTGCAGACCTGGGAAGAGAAGACATCAAGAGCACTCTGACCATCACTCAGCATAACAGCAGCAACAAAAACAGCTCTTGAAACTTTGCTGGGATTCATCTCCATTGCATATGAAACACAAGCTCCACCTATATCATGCCCCACCAAAATCACCTGCATTTCGTAGTATTCAAATTTCATCATTCAAGATATTCAAATCTGCAGAAGACATGAGAATAAGTAAATAATATGCATACCTCTTTGTTATGAGCAAGATTTGCTAGGAAATCAGTGAGAGGTTTAGCATATTGAGCTATACTCTTGATGGAATTTATTTCACAAAAATTAGCTCCAGAGCCAGTGAGATCAATAGCAGTAACTTCACATCTGCTCTCCTTCAATAAGGCTATAATTTTGTACCAACACCATGCACCAAAGCCTCCACCATGAACCAGCACAAAATGCTTCTTCTCTTCACCATCATCATTTCTACCAACATCCTAAGCCAATGGAATTAAAAATTATGTAAAATAAAATTTAAAAAAAAAAACAGTCTTCTTAGGAAGATGGAATTTGAATTGGATATTAATGATTATTGAGAAGGATAAGCTTAGTCTTGAGATGAAAGGGTCATGAGTGGGAAAGGGACTTAAATAATTATTGGCCAAATAGTAATGACTCTTAAATATGTGGCCTTAAAAGCAAATAAGAAAATTATTAGCATTGATTTTTTGGTGGCACTACTACTAAGTTGTAACCAGATAATCATATATTTTCTCAAAAGTCAACAAAATCTTGTTTTATACATGTACTAAACTATAGCTCTGCCTAAAAGTAAAACTTCATTCAAAGACGTTGTCTAGTAGAAATGTTGAATATGACAATGAAAGTGCAAGAATTTTTATTTTTTTTCTAAAAAAGGATTTTTTTTAATAAAAGATAAATTTATGCATTGGAAAAGAGGATGTGAAACCTGCAAATTAGGAAGCTGCAATGAAGAGAGAGGGTTGGAACTGGAAACAGATCGTGATCTCTTGCAGAGCTTCTTGGAATTCTTGGAAGAAGGTGGGTTTTTCGTGGAGACGGATCGGTCCAAGTGAAGAAGAAGATCACCACCATTGCCGTTCAAGTGATGGTGATAGAGCATGGAGGCAATCTGAGCTTGTTGCTTAATATAGGATTCGTCGAAGACTTCCATGTTTTTCTTGGGTGGAGATGAAGAAGATGATGATTTTCTTGATCTTCTTGTTGAGGGGGAGAGCCATTGTGGGAGAAGATCTTTAGCTGGAGATTTGGATGTCGTTGATGGAGAGAAGCATGCAATAGAGTTCCCCATGTTCTCTCTCTCCTTCTTTCTCTCTCTTATTGTTGCATGAGATTTAAGACTATCAAATGAAATATGGGGGGTTTTCGGACATGAATTTATAAGTGTGAAATTTGGGTAATTAGGTGTAGAGCCATGGATATGGGGCTGAGCAGAACATATAAATTAAATGAAGAGGCTGTATTAGTAATTTTGGCATGCGGAGTTAATTAATTCGTCAACTATTTTACATGTGGATGACTATAGAATAATGACAACAATAATAGCAAATAATCAACGTCTTAAGGGAAAATAGGCATGACTTTTCTTGTTTGAAAAATACATATATTAAAATTAATCAAATACTGCCTCCATTCAATTACAAATGACTATTTTTTTGGATCGCCTCATTGAAAGTAGTTCGTACTTAAAATTATATTCTAAAATAATTTAATCAATACGCTACTTTAAACACGAAACACGATTGTTGTAATTCTTATGCCGAAAAGTTTTGAACCACTAATAATGGTATAGAGATAGTAATATACATTTTTGGATCAATAATTCCAGCAGTTATTTGTAAATACAGGTGCTAGTTTTGGCCTACAGCAAGAACTATATGGGCAGAAAAAAGGAGACAATTATTGCACCAATTATAAATATAATTGCTCCTGCTTCGTCACTTGTATACCTGTCCGACTATACACCAAGTGATCTTAAAATAAATTAATGTCAGCTTATTAAAATTGGCGTCACAAACGATTAAAATAAATTATTATTATTTTTTTAATTTTAAAGGCAAATTAATAGTACACCAAGAGTCCATTCTTGACCATCAGATTGCAGTCAAGATGGGGCAACTTCCGTCGTGAATAACGGCTGCAGCTCCCACTATTCTAATGAGTAGTTGAAGAAGACAACGATAAGAGAAACTTCCAACTATCAGATTGAATAAACAAGAAGGATAATTCAAAACAAAGACAATAATCTTCTATTATCATCTAGAAAGTATGTTCTTACAAGAACTCAGTTTCAAAGTTGAGGTTCTTACATCTGGGCAGAGCGAATTCGCGCGGTGGCATGGTACAGAACAAGCAACAGAAAATGAAGGGAGGAAAGATTTAACTTCACCTGCGGATATTGCGATGCGTAAAAGGGAAAAGGGGCCATCGCACTTACATTGTGTCCTCTCGTTTTATGTAGTATGGCGTTTTAAGATATCATCAGCAACGGCATTTGGATTTGTCTTTTGACTGTATTGAGAGAGGCTAAAGCAGATTCTGAAAACCATCTTACAGTTCATCAAATGCTTGCCTTACTTGGAAAAATGCGGTTTAAAGATGATCTCGCGTTTCCAAGAACTCTCGTTGTTTCAATGCGTCAGGTTATGTGCAGAGATGTGTGCTGATGTTCGTGGTCTCTCCTTTGCTGCAACAAAAAACAAGTAGTTATTAAACCTTTGTTCACAAACCAAAGATCCTTGGTTTACAAAGAATTAATCTCCAATATGAGAGAGATATTTATGACAGTTGGAGAGAATGGGTTTAAGTTGCAGGATGACCATTAATCGTTGATGTTGTTTCAGTAGACATACCGTTTGATCATGGAAGACCTATTCCTGTACGGCATAGCATTGAGGGGCCAACTCAGGTAACCACAAGTAATCTATACTTGAAACATTTCGGACATAATTCTGATTAGTTCTGACTAATTCATTGTAGATTATGCATTCTGGTTTCATCCGGAATAGTACAGATGAAGGATGAATCTGCACCACGAGACCGCTAGACAAAGCCCTTCCATTTGATGAATTCACAGTTTGAGCTTCTTGACATCGTACAAGAAGCCATAATTGAAGTGCTATAAACTTAAACAATTACCTGTACGTACTATCAGGCTGCTTCAACGCTGAATTAAGGAAAAATGAAGCAGCTAGGCATCTGCGCAGTGGAAGCATGTCGTCGCCACATGAAGTGACATGAAGACCCATTTGTTCAACATTCCTCTTTATTTGACTACAAAATTATAGCACAAATCAAATTCCATATAAAGAGTAGGAAAACAAAAGTAAAATGCTGCCCACATGGAGACACAACTCGTCATGGCAACGCCATAGCGCACGATTCTTAATTACATTAAAGGCTAACTCTGAAATAAGTGAGCACCAAGGAAACCACACCAGACCTGTGGATATCACGGGCATGCTTTAAAGAGCGGCCATTGATAAAATTCTGCTTGCACCATTTTCTAAGTTGCTTTTCAGCCTTGTCTTGACTGTTTACGGCCTTGATCTTCTCCAATAACTCATCCGAAGCACGATATATATTTAGTAATGTCAAATGATCTCCCTCTGGAATTGAGAAGTTTCTCAAGGCAGTTCGTGACTGCATCAAAAGATAAGTTCAGGTTAGATCTGGAAATGGACTGAACAAGAAAACTACATAAATAGAGGCTGAAGTCAAAGCAGAGAAAACAGTTGATATAAGAGGACATATTAAGAACAAGGACTAGCTGAGGTGATTAATGGGAAACTCTGTGATACCAATGTAAAATGTCCAGACCAAGAAACACCATGAATTATATATGCAGGGTCATTTAGTCATTAGGGTAAGTAGAACAGAAAAAATCTGCTGCATATATAACTGTTCACTACAGACAACATCAAGCCCTAATAAACCAATTCTTAATTTGATGTTGTCATCGAGGAAGTTAATACTTCTATTTCGCTGTGCTACCGAACCTTCTTCAGCAACCTAGAACAAATAATTTTTTTTGCTACATTATCATATGCTTGGATTATCATTATATCAAAAGCAAGCATATGATGCACACGTTATTTCATGTCAAGTAGATATTGTGTCTTATTTTTTGCATAATGTCATCTCGAAATTACAATATGAAACAGAAGTCACAGGAGAAGACTGTAGCAATACCTCTTCCAACTTTTCACGGGGAGCATAATATATAGATTCAACTGAGAGCAGTGAAACAATTATTAACATTTCTTCCAAGCAATTAAATTGATTGGCAACAATGAGAGCCTTCGAATAAATAGGATCCAACGGAAGCCTGGCCATTTGATGACCGACCGGATCAGACAATTTACTTCCATCAGTAAGGGCACCTAACAAGTATAGTAACTCCATCGACTTGATGATGGCCATCCTGTATCAGTAAACATATTATACCATAAATTGCTAAAGCTACTTGAAGAAGCGCTAGGCACACACCCCGCAACAATCCAAAACACAATATGAAAGCAGGTAAACTAAAAAGGAGTCAATATTTCCAAAACTAAAAGCACCTGTCCGGTTCCTCAATGAAGTCAAAACCAAGAATATCATCAACACCTAGAGCTTTAAGCTGCAAAATTACATTTGCAAGATTGCATCTTTTAATTTCTGGTGTTGTAGAAGCTTTCAGTTTGTAAAATTCACCCTCTGGATATAGGCGGTAGCATTTCCCTGGTCCTTCTCGACCAGCACGGCCACTGCATTGAAAATTGTAGAAGTTTATCACTTAGTTTAGATATCATATATAAAGGGTTTATTGCTTTTTCCGTTATTCAGACAAAGGGAAGGCATGTCGACCATGCACTTCTTCCATTCTTCGTGTATTTCTTCAACTCAACACCATTAAAATAAAATGATGGAGCATCTTAAGATACTCCAGAATAAAGAACTGCCATATAATTCCAGTGTAACCAATGGGCTCACACTTCCAAAAGTACTGAACTGCCTCATATAATTCCAAAAACCTATTTTAGAAGAGGATGCAGGTAACACAGTAAAACCATTTAATCATACATAACTAGACCAGGCTTTGACCAAATACACCAAAAACATATAAAAGTTGATTGCACAACGTGCAGAAATTAAGAGATTGTTTGTTCACCAAGGAAAAGGAGAAAGAGGGGACAGAACAATCATAGAATCCTATAAATAGAAGTGAAGAGACATGATGCGCATGTTATATGTATAAATTTGCTGTGGAGATTAAGTTAGGATTGACTCAATTGCATTACCTCCTCTGAAGCGCTTGTGCTTTTGAGGTTTTAACGATAATTAATGGCTCAATCCCTGTAGAAGCATCATAGGTGCGTACTTTGACCATTCCTGGGTCAATAACATACTTGATACCAGGTATTGTTACTGATGTTTCAGCAATATTGGTAGCTAATATCACCTAAACAGAACAGAAGCAAACAACATATGATTAGCTACATTGGTCTTCACGTAGTCCTTATGTAGAAGAATGAATTATTGGAGAGTATACTATTCAGGATAAACTGGCAGTTGTTAGTGAAGAACTGGACTGTATTTGTTTCTCTAAAATGGTAACACGGTCAGATCCAATAACCTCAGTCAAGAATATCTTGATATAAATAAAAAGGAGCTAAAACAACCTTACGGAAACCACTAGGTGCAGGCATAAAGACTTTCATTTGTTTCTCAGAAGGAAGAGATGCAAATATCGGAATAATGAGAAGTTTGCGTTTGCTCTCAGATAATTTAGGAAGGCGCTCCTGGATGAGCCTCTGAACAGATTCTATCTCTTCTTGACCAGTCAAGAACACAAGTATATCACCTGGTCTTTCCTCCAGATGTATCTGGAAGGTCACACAGAATAGGTGTTAAACACACACACAAGAACAAAGCAGCAAAGCTACAAACCTACACCAAAATAGAGGAGCCACAAAATATTCATTATTGATTTATTTAAATCTGAATCAGACGGTTTTTGAGATGGGAAATTTGGGTAATTGAAGAATAGAAGTAATGCATAACAAGAATTTCTTCCTATTGCAAAAGAAAAAGAAGTGCATATCCTCCAAAATGAGATAAGGGGTGAAGAAAAGTTCTGCTCTAACAGGCAGATGTACTGTAATGCACTCTTTACACCGCATTCCATAGCTTGAGGTGTTCATTATTTATTAGCAACATTAAATTTATAATAAAATACAAAATAAGAACAGATTTTTTATGCTACCAAGGTTCTTTAACATATAATACTTAGAAGTTTACTAGGAAGGTGGATGAGTTTTCAAATTCAACCTTTTGTGCTAACTTTACAATCTGAAAATTGTTATTTGTTCCAGATAAAAACTACTAAGGAATAACAATACATCAAAATCCTTAGTGTGTGCAAACTTGTCTTGGATAGCATGATAAGTATCAGCCAAAAAAAAAAAGAATTATTCATGCAATAAATTATGTAATCAATAATAGAGAGGGCAGGCCACATTAACCTGAAAAATAGTAATCAAGGTAGCATCAACGTAATCAGTCTCCGGTTGATGAGTGTATAGTATATCGACAGGATATTGTCGACCCTGGACATGCACAGCCCTAGCACCACTAAAATAATCGGAAAATATTTTTGCATCCAGACTGGCAGACATGATAACTAACTTCAATGGGGATAGCTTTTTGCCTTGGTTGTGCTTAAGTATGCTGGTTGATTGAGTCTCATTCTTGTTGTCTAACTGTATGCCATTCTCAGCTTTTATTTGATGATTATGTACTAAGGTATTTACATCTCGAGACCTTGTCTTTTGCACAGTCTTCAGTAGACCAAGCAATACATCAGTGTGGACTGTTCTCTCATGAGCCTCATCCACAATAATAACTGAATATTTAGAGAGAGATTGATCCAATAACGCTTCCCTGTGTATGTAATAAACAAAAAAAAAAAGACCAGTCAGTTTTAAGAGGCATTTACATCAAATAATTATTAGCTCCAACTCCAAGCACGAACCAAATATTTTGTCAATAGTACATGCACGTGATTCCACATAGGAAACCAACTAACTTATGGTTTTGTTTAAAATAATTCCTGTAGAAGCAAACAGGAAATATGTATGTTCTTTTTACCTAAGTAACAATCCGTCTGTCATGTACTTAATCTTTGTTGATGTAGTAGTCACATCTTCAAATCTAATGGCATATCCAACCTGCTGGCCCAATGTCACTCCACATTCCTCAGCAACCCTTTTAGCAACTGTAACAGCAGCAACCCGTCTAGGTTGAGTTATTCCAATGACTCCACCATTGGCGCAAAATCCTCCATTTAATAGATACTGGGGTAACTCTGTCAAAATATTATTTTTTGTGACTCAGATTTTCTGATTAAAGTTAATAAGATCGCACAGCTAAAAGCATAGCAACCGCTGTAACATTAATATCAATAGTCTGGATGTCCTAAAGAAAACATGAGTCTAAGCACAAGAAGGACATGCTACAATGTCATTGGATACAACCTTTTCCAGAAAAGTTCATACTCACAAGCTAATTAAAATATCACGCAAAGTATTTAAGTTGAGAGCTGAATAGAGGCCAAAGGTTCCAGCTGAACGAAGAGCCACAGTAGCATTGCGGAAAAACTAAAGGAATGGTGCTGGCATCCACAACTTATATCAGGTGATTATTAATCACCTAATGTTCTCCTTAGCCAATGAAGTACTCATTCACAAAAAATTGGGCATTAAGTAGGAAAAAGGAGCTAGTTCTTCACCAGGAAATTCATAGTTAAATAGTTAAAACAAAACAATTATCGTCTTCCTCTAGTGATTAGAACAGATATCACCACCAGAACCCCGGGTCTATATAAATAAACGACTATCTTGCATTGATATACACTAAGAAACTAGTAATCCTAATGCTTATCAGCATATATACAAGTTAATGTGCAATCTACTATTCAGCATCACAAAAAAGACCATCTAAAACTCACGTGTTGTCTTCCCGCTGCCAGTTTCACCAACAATGATTAGTACGTCGTTTTTGCTAACCTCTTCCACTAGTCTCTTTTCAACTGCACAATATCCAAAAATCAGAAGCATTTCCTTCTTTAACATAAATGTTACACTAAAACTTATAATCAGAAGAAACCCTACTGTTCAAAAAGAAGGTAAGAACTTGCCGTTTCATAATAAATGGGGCAAATCACAATTTGAAAAAGGGGGGGAAAAAAGACTTGCCTGCAGCAATCGGCAGAGATTTCCTGTGCTTCTCGATATTTTGCCTCCTGAAATAACTCAAAATAAATAAATCCCCAAATTCATAGAAGAAAATTGGTCAAGACAATTTGTATACATCTGACGGAAGAAACCTGACAACGAAATCCACTTTCGCGCCATTGAGTTGATTGGCGTTGGCAGTGTTTGTAGAGTTATTGGAGGCCATTGACGGCATGGTGGAGAGCTCCGCTTCAAAAACTTTTTTTTTTGCTACTCCAGACTTTGAAATTTATATATGTATGAAAAAAACAATTTTTTTAAAAAAAAATTATATTTATTAACAAAACTCGTTTACATGGATTTCTATTTTTTTTGTCACATTGCTTACTTTTTAAAGAATTTCCAAGAAAATCATTAAAATGTAATAGGAATAATGTATTTAAAAATATTAATAATGCAAGTAAAAAAATAAAAGAAAAAATAAAATTGATGACAATAAAAGTATTAATTTCGCCGTAGTCACCAAATAAATTAATGACGTAATGCACAATTCAATTAACGGGTACGGGATTTTATTTTTTTTATAAATTGAGCAGGTTTAAATTTTAAAAAAAAAAAAAAAACACTGAAGGACATTTTAGAAGATAAGAAGTCTGCAAGCATTTGAAGCCAAGATGCATGTTGTATAAATGTCAATAGACTAAAACAAATAATCCAGTCTAGTAATGTATCTAATCCTCAAATTCAGACAAAACTGTCAAGTTGCTCAATTTTTTTACAGATTTCTGTTTCTGGAGATTTGAGCAAGGCCTGTGTTAGTCTGATGTTCTATGTATCACTACACTTCCTGCAGACGCTTGGTTTGCTGCTCGGTTGCTCCCGAAGTTTTTCCTGTTCGATTCCCTCGCTATCCTCGATCCAAACTACAAAACAAACGAGGAAATAAAACCGTTGACAATCGAGGCATGTTGCAAAACATAAGCTCATTCTTGTTGCAGAGCACCAATTTCAGGAAGTGTACTAGAAATATGACAAATGTATACCTGAATTGCCCTTTTGGGCAGCCGAGCTACTTCATCGAGACCAAGTAATCGTGCAACCTGCAGTAGTGCAACGGAGATATTAACGCGTGAGCAAGTAAGAGAATAAACTTGTCTGTATTTGCTGTGGCATACCTCTCTCAGAATTATCTTGTCACCAACTCCACTTGGTTGATTAAGGTCTGCAATCTCCCATAGAGGAATATCAAGCAAAGTTCTTATCACATCTTCATCCAGAAACGGAAATCTCGCCTGAGGTAAAAACAAAATAATCGATTTGGATATATTAGGTTAAGGAGATGCAAGCACAATAATTTACGTAGTCTAGATCTTCAGCACCTCCTTTCCGTTGTCACTTATGCATCTGTCGTCTCTCCCTAAGTTTCTCTTCCAAATCCTTTGCATGTCTAGTTTCATTTCCTCATGAAGCCCAAGCCAGCTGGCGGTACACATTTAGAAGAATCACGGACAAGAAAAAGGTAAGGAAACTTAACATTAGAAAAAGGTATGACAAGGCAAGGCAAGAACTGATAGAGAGTGACTTATTCTGAAATGTTTTATATAATGCGTGCTCATCGTGGAGACAATGAATAAATTATCACCTTTTATTTCTAAATTTTGTTTTATGCCGGCCATAGCCAGCACATTGCTCATCTGCCCCAGAACCCACCAGGAGAATCCTGGCCATCGATTTATATCTGACTCGTTGAGACTGTACACCGTTGTTGCTGCTTGGCTCTTCATAAAGCCAACCATCTCCTCCAGCAGCTAGCCATAATGCTATGCCGATATTCAGGTCCTGACCCGTTGAGAGGATATTGGATTTCAGTTAGTTTACCCCCAGAATCTCAAAGAACAAGGAATGATCAAAATCATGCTAAAGTACAACTAGACGAAGGAAAGATACCATGTAGGTTTTAGCAGGATCTATCAGCGACATGACATGCTTCGTCTCTAGGGTTAACTTCGGTAAATCAGCATCGATTTCCACAAGGTTCCATCTGAAAATTATAGAGATGGAAAATCAGAACATGAACTGTACATATAATATGAGTTTGCTATCTCCAATCAAAATGCAACCATTAAATACCAAAACCTAAATCAACTGACCTCCTTGACAGTGCTATCTTCTGAAGTTCCTTCAATCCAGCCCTTGCCGATATTCTATCAGGCGCTGACTCACCGTCAAAGCTGACATTAAGCAGATCAATTTCATCTGCAATTTTAGGTTTTAGTTTTCAGAGAGAAAGGTATGTGAAAAACTTCTTTTCAAACCAAAAGGGTTTGCATGTAGAAAATGATGGCTAAAGCTTTCATTTGAGTGAGTACTTACATTCAGAATCAATGCACTGATGCAATAACGCGGCAATTATCATAGAATCTAAACCACCAGAGAACATAACAGCTATTGGAGCATATCTCTCTTGCTTACGATTCCCCAGAAAAACCTGAGTAGATAACACAACCAATCTCCCACATTAGGTTCAGGAATTTGTCGATAGGTTGGCCGAATAGTCTAAATAAAGAAACTACACCTCAGCAGCTATCCATCAGTTCTAACGCTAAATTATAACATAATCATCTCATAAATCAGAGCAGTTTCTTTGAATTTTAAATTAATCTTGGTCTTTTATTTGCAACAAAATCGTCACAACCGAGTACTTAAGAAATGCAAACCTGGTAGATTCTGTTCAAACTGGTCCGTCGCCGTACAGATTCTGCCAAAGCCTTCAGCACTTTACCAGCTGTTGTTGCAGGCACACTTCGTACACAACCTGCGACAATATCAGATACAAAGATGAAAAAAAAGATAAGAAGGGCAAATAACTCCATTTGGAAAGCATGAAAAAAGAAGATAAGAAGGTTGCATAGAGGTTCTAGCAGCTGCCTCGTGTCTAGATACTTACCTGATTCATATTTATTCAAGGAAACAGTTAAATCCTCAGGTTTGGGCTCGACACCTGTCCTCTCCCATGTAATCAGTTCTTTCAACTCAAAATCAGTCCACTCGTTTTTCTTAACCTCACCAATCAGATATCCACCCATTTCTGAAGCAGATAGAGAGACACTATATACACCACATGACAATTCCTCCCAGAAATCCAGTTTGGTTTTGCCTTTCTCTTCCTCGGTATCTGTTTAGAGATCCAAAAGAAGGAATTAATAGGAGGTTGTTCTTAAATAATTAAGACGAAGAGAGATGTAGGCTATCAAGTAAGTGAAGAATAAATTGGTTAAATAAATCAAGAGAATAACAATGAAGATAATATTGAACTGTATGTACCATAACATCTTTCCGAAGAAGAAGGTGGTGACACCGAAGATAGCAGTAAACGAGAATCATCGCGTGTTGGCCAGTGAACTAGAAGACTTCGTCTCCCAAATGAATCTCTACCAAACCACAGAGTTTTTGAACTATCCTGCAGGTTTAAAAAAGTAAGCCAGAAGCTAATTACAAAACTAGCAAGTCCTAAGCATCTTCTGGAACAACAAAAGAAACTTACCACGCAAAGTTACCTGCCAATATATCAAAGCCCATGGCCCCCTGATTTTTGATAGAAGTTCTGGAATAGATGTTTTATTTCCTCCAGAACAGGCAGAAAATCCAACGTTTTCATGTGAGGTACATGAGCAGCATTGTCCGAGAGACTGCATAAGAATCTCTGTGTCATTGCTATCCCTAGTAAAATGAATCCCTCCAAATATTTCGCCTGAAAGTGTAATATTGAACCCAATAAACAAGAAAGATTTAGCCTCTGGTTTCATAAATAAACATTAAGGGCTTTGGAATATTACACAGCAGAAATACAACAAATCAAAGCCCATCATATGGAAATACGAGGAGTAATAGCGATCACATAGTAGATAAATAAACCATATGAAACAAGAAATGTTAACATATGAATCCCAGGGCCAATAGTTATATAAACAAATCCCTAAACATGGTGGCTGTGCAATGAGCAAACTCAGATTTATCGACATTAAAACATAATGCAAGACAACTTCTCTTAATCACAAAACCAAACTCCAATCGAATCACAACTAAAACCAATCAAAAGCACTGCAGTCACATTCGAAAAAACTAAAATAACGATTCAAATATACCGGAAAAGATTTAAAACACAAAGGCACCAAATAACTGAAGCTACAAAATTGTCAACTATACCATTGAAAACAAGAACATTGCCCAATTCATCAGTCGGCTGCACAACCGGATTCACTCCTCTCAGTTGCAACGTTGCCCCAATAAATAGCAATTCCCCACGGAACTCACTCCCACAGCCATTTTCCACCTCCCCTTCTTTCTGAACAAAAGATTGCACTACGAAGCCTTTCAGTTGATCATACGAAACTTCAGGATAAAGATTAACAATTTTAGATCCTAGGCTATCCGGCCCCCGCTTCTGCAGAGCTACCTTTATATCTTCCTCTGACACTAAAGGCTGTGACTTTAACACAAAATTGTAGGAAAAGATTCAGTCTCAACAACGGTAAATTAGCAACGGCCCAAAAAAAATTACAAAAAATTAATAAAAATAAAGTTTGGGGAAGAAACAGAGAAGAACGAATATGAAGTTACCGGGTCCTGAAATTGAGCATATGGACAAGTATAATCGGGAATCAAAATAGACAGGTCAAGCTTAATTCCAGAAATAATCAGTGATATGCCACACATCCTTTCTCTTCTCAGTTTCGGAAACCCTAATTGAGAATTCCTTTTTCGATGTACAACGTAAATAACTTCGTTATGGAAATCGAAGAGTAGATTATAAGTCAATAAAAATTATTAACAATAAGTGAATAGCCTCTGTAGCATAGTGGTAGTGCGTTCGCTTCGTAAGCGAAAGGTCGTGAGTTCGATCCTCACCAGGGGCTAATTTTTAAAATAAATTAATTTTTTCATCCATGCACCATCAAATATCAATATATTTATAAATTAATTTTTCCATCTTATCTAGTTTAACAATTTATCAAAATAAATTAATTTTTTCATCCATGCACCACCTCTTTTTCTAGTTTATCAATTATTCAACCAAAGTAAGTATTTAATTTTTTTCATCCATGCACCATCAAAATAACAATATATTTATGAAATGATAATATATATATTTCCCCTCTTTTTCTAGTTTATCAATTATTCAACCAAAGTAAGCATGCCAAATATCAATATATTTATGAAATGATAATGATATATTTTTCCCTATTTTTCTACTTTATTATTATTAAGATTGAAAGCAATTATAATATCAATATATTTATCAAAATAAATTAATTTTTTCATCCATGCACCATCAAAATATCAATATATTTATGAAATGATAATGATATATTTTCCCCAAATATCAATATATTTATGAAATGATAATATATATTTTCCCCCTATTTTTCTAGTTTATCAATTATTCAACCAAAGTAAGCATTTAATTTTTTCATCCATGCACCATCAAAATATCAATATATTTATGAAATGATAATATATATTTTCCCTTCTTTTTCTAGTTTATTATTATAAAGATTGAACGTAATTATAATATCAATATATTTATGAAATGATAATGATATATTTTCCCCTCTTTTTCTAGTTTATTATTATTAAGATTGAACGCAATTATTCAACCAAAATAAGCATGCACCATCAAAATAACAAAAATCATCGTATCACGCCGCAATTATTCAACCAAAGTATGCATGCACCATCAATAACAAAAATCATCGTATGATATTTTCCCCTCTTTTTCTAGATATTAGTATTAAGATTGAACGCAATTATTCAACCAAAGTAAGCATGCACCATCAATAACAAAAATCATCCTATTAACTAACCAATATGGTTTCTCCAAAGTAACTATATAGGAAACAAGATCTTCAATTTGTTATTGATATTATGATTTATAGAATTTTCTTAATTATTGGCTCCCATGTTATTATTGTTATTATTATTATTATTATTATTAGTATTTAAAGAATTTCCTTAATTATTTTTAAATTGTTTATAATCGGTTTAAATTATTCATTAATTTATAAGTCAATTATATTTTATTATAGATATAATAATAAAATATGCAAATAACAGGGATAAAAGAAAATGCGAGAGAGAAGTCAATATATATTGGTTGAGCCCAGTGACATCCATGCAAAAGAAAAACTCAACACAAGTGGCCCCATCGAATCCGGAAGCGAGCCACGCAAGTAATCCTCAAAACATACTCCTTTCCCGGTTGTGAAACGATCGTTAACCCCCTTTTACATGCGATTCTGCTCCCTTTTAATGAATCTTTTTAAGTGTGATAATACTTTTCTCTTGTCGGTTCATCCTTAAATCTTGGTAACCCCTTTTGATGTCTAATTTCGGCCTTTCTTGGAACGTATGTGCAGAGATGGAGTCTGCTTTCTTGATATTAAATGTTTATGCCTTGTGATTGATGCATAGTTTGTGGTTGTTTTCTGGTGGCTATCTTGAATTTGCACGACAGCTAATGAATTTTTTTCTCAGGGGTTCTTAATTAATTTATCGATTCAAGGATTCAGATAGTGTTTATGTAAGTTTTGATCCATGTTTGTTAGTTTTCTCCAAGATTTGATGTTTTCTCTCTATGATGCAAGATTTTTTGGAGGTGTGAAATTCGACCATTTACTTCTTGAAAAGTTGTTTAAACTTATGGAGTAATTCTGGTTTGATTATGCATGACATGATTCTTAAGCTGTAAATTCATGAATTCAACTTTTCATGTATCTGCTCTCGTAGTCTCATTGGAAAGAACTAAAATCAGACTAATGTTGTTCTTATTTTTATTGTCTCTAAAATGAATTCAGAACCTCAAGTTTTAGTGAAACTGTTCAACTTTCTGCTTTTGTGTCTTTCTTGGTAAATATGCATGCAGTTATGGAAAAGCAAAAACAACCTTCCCCTGAAAAAGTGGCAGAGGCCTTCGTGAAGAAATTGTTATTACGGGTGTGTCGAAATGACGGATTACTACGATAGCCGAGGCAAGAGTTGGACTCTTTCTCCGCAAGACGATAATGCTTCGCTACTCGGTGCAAGCGGTCTATAGCACTCGTCTCCAAGATACAACGGCTTCTCAATTACGAGTAGTTGCACTACTTCTCGTAATTCCGGCGAACTACTTGATATTTGGGACTAAGGAAATGAAAACTAATTTATATTTATTTGATGAAAGAAACATAAAATAAATTGGAGAATTAATGAATGAAATTGTTGGTTCTCTTTTCCTCTCGGTTATGTCTAATTTATATATAATGATAATGTGGAGGGGTTAATGCTTCATATACGTAGGCCTATTTAATATTAAGAGATACATGATTTTATTTTTTTGAATTTAAGGATATTGGTAGAAACTATAATCATCGAAATATTGTTATATATTTGTTTAATATTATAATAATTTAGGTATATCCATATCTATATACTTGGAGACGTGGCATTATATATGGAAGATAGATATATAGATCTTTTATTATTATTTATGCATGTCTAATTATGTTTAGTTTTAGGATAAATTCATGTTGGCGACAAGATTTCTACAAATTAATATATATCGTGTTAATTATATTATAGTCAAACGTGTCTTCAGTTTAGCGAAAATATCTAGTATATCTTGTGTTTATCTTAAACATAGAATTACTAGGGTTATATAGTAAGAGAAAATCTAGTTGCCATGAATCATATTCCTTTTTCCCAAAAGTTTATCTTTGGCCAAAATATTATTTAATTAGGGTTATATTATATGATATATATATATTCTCAACCATAGCCTAAACATCCAAACGCACAAAAATTTCCCAAAGATTTTCCAACGTTTGTTGTTCTTTTCTCTCCGTCCGCCAGTGTTTCTTGTTTCAAGAAGTAGTCAAGAGCATCAAGCTAAATAAGGCATCTAGTGTTAAATATGTTCTTAATTGCTATATATGAATTACTTGTCCAACTTTTCATATTACCGATGATTTAGCAAAAATTGAAAACATAGCTTATATAAATAAGTGGAGGAAAAAATTAATTTGGATTTCTTGCCTTACTTATTCTTTGATTTTGATTTGTGAATGCTAGTTTCCTGCATGCGTTACTTTTTGTACATATATGTATGGTAAGTTTGATCTTGAATGTCGGAGCATGTTTAAAATCTTCTAAAATTTGTGTTTTCCTAATTAAGAATTTCAAAGTTTTTATTAGGAAATTTCTTAGAAAATAAATTATTTTCACAATCGAGTGTTTAAAACTAGATAGGGTTTTGTACTACACAATTTCCTTAGGGGACATATTAATATACCCCATTAAATGTTCAAACTTGTTTTATATACTATAATTCGTTGTGTTCTTAATCCGATGGGAAACTAATCATTAGAAGAATTACTTATTTGGTATATTTAAATTTTCAGGAATGTTTAGAATTCATTGGTTTTCTTATTTTTCGGATGGAGGTTAATATACATGGTTTAAAACAATAGTGGGGATATGCTTACGTGGCCAATATGGCAATGATAATCTATCACCTTTGTATTGCGTGGTTACTAGAATATTATTTTTGAAATTGTGGTGATCGAGTTTATGATTTAAAAATAAATATGGAGTATGTTTTGGAACTACTTGTTTTTGGATTTATAAGAGCATAATTGCTTAAATAGTATCATATCTGATTTCGTAGATATTCTAAGGAGATGTAATTTAAGTAGTGATTATTTTAGTTGTTAGATTAATGGTATAAGAATTTAATTTTACGGTGCATGCTTATATTTTAATTTGAATATTAGATTTTGATTTTTGAATAAATAATTCAACTCTTGGGAGATAATAGGAAAAGATATTTAATGCTTGGCATTTCAAATATTATCTTCTCCAATTCGTGATTGTGTATGCTGTGTATTTATTTATTTCTCGTGTATTAATGGGGTTATTCAAGTATAAGACATTAAAATATAATTATTATGTTAGGATTGGCGTCCATAATTTTTCATCAAGTCAAGTTAAGGTGGGAAGTTACCGTTATCCTTATTATATATTGTGTACACAGATTCATGTGTTTATGACAAACATGAGAATGAAAGATGTCAAGGTCCAAGAGAAGGCCCTTATGAAAAGTTACGGTCAAAAGGAGACCGTGTGAAATGATGGATTCTTAGGGTCAAGAGGAGACCACTAGGATCAAAGTTATTTATTATCGCAAGTTTCATATCCGTGTTTATTGACATTTTATATAGTTTGGATATACGTGTGTACCGCATCGAGTAGTCATACTCATCCCTATTATTTTAATATTTTCAGGAAATGGTTCTGCCGATGCGTAGAGGTGTTGGTGGCGATGGTCACACGATGAAGGATTTATGAAAATGAATATTGCATTAAACTGGTTTTTATCATGAACTATTCATCTTCTTCGCATTTTATTTTCAAGAACTAATAGTTGTATTTGTTTTTATTTTTTATTTAAAACTTCCGCTTAGTATGAAAATGAATAGGGTTTTTCAATGATTCTTTTCCATGAAAATATTTTGAAAGAACTGAAATATGCATGTTAAGTATGAAGTAACGTTCCTAGTTAAGTTTTGAAAATTGGGGCGTTACAGATTCTACCAAGAGTCAAGCTTCCCTCCATGCGCAGCCTTAACAATACAATTTGCTTCTGTATGCACATCTTGACTCGAACAGATTCTATTAACTTGGTTTGAAACTGAACTATGTTGTTTCCGTGATATTGGCCTAGGCAATAAAAGAAAAGGTAATGTCCTCTCACTAGGATTGCTCTTTGGAGGTTGAAACTACGGATGCCCAAATTTCTGTAGAGGGAGCGGTCGTCGTTGTTGTAACTGGTTGTCTGACTGGAGAGGATAATGTTAAAAACAACTTCCTTCAAACCTTTCTTTTGGCAAAACAAGAGAATGGATTCTTTGTCTCGAACGACATTCTTCGGTTCTTTGATGCTGATGACAAAAAAGATCAACCTTCTCCTACCCCAAGTATAGCCCCATTTACCTTCTTTACTTTTATTTGCAAATTTGTAAACCAAGACTTATTTTGGAGGACTACCTTATGACATAACTAAACAAGGCATTGCTGATGTTGTCAAACAATTCGGACAAGTTCGGAGATACTCGGACAGTATCCAGATTAGGAGACATGAGGCAAGCTTTGATCAACATTAATTTCTTACAAACTCTTTGTTTTAGTTAATGTTTCCTTCACTTGATTCATCATCTTTTTAGGATGGTTTCTGCTGTGGATTCGTGGATTTCGAATCTGCAGAATCCGCACGTCGTGCGGTTGAGGTATAAACTACACCAACCCTCTTTCATTCCCAGCAACATGTTGATCAAGTTAGTTTGTTTTTAGGCGCATCGTGCTATGTTTGGTGATAAGGAAGCCTATATCATGTCTAAGAGACAACCATATAATCGAGGTAAAAATAAAAAATAAAAAAGGATTTCATTAATTGTACATGAAGCTATGGTATTCCAATAACTACCTCTTATGCATATGCAATGCAGTTACGTATTTTATGTTGGGTTTTGCAGGTAGCAACGGTAGATCGCCAACGAGGGGCGAGGAGCGAAACGGGAGTTCGACGGGGCGTGAACACGATTATTAGGCTTACTACGGTAGGGGTAGAGGCAGTGGTCCTCACCGGAGCAACTCCTCGGATCAGTGACCAAGGCAGGCGAGTCGAGATCGCGTGCATTGATCACCTTTCTTCTTTCAATCTCATGCTTATAGCGAGTTTTATTCATTGCACATTAATAAGCTATAATCTCTTAAAAACATGATAGTTTTCCCCCGTTTTTTCCTATTTTTTCATGAAATATATGATATGGGGGGTGGAATCGGGGCACGTGGGGTCACTGTTCCAGAATTGTGTACAATCTTGATTTTATTTATGTTTTTTGAAAATTTTATTATTTTACTTTATAATTGTGATTTGTATATCATCTTCACATTTTGAATACTTTTCAAAATATTAGTGATTTTGAATCCATAATCTATAGCCACTTACTAATAATCATTTAAATAGTCAAATTACTTTTCTCTAGCATAATCACACTCCATGTCATTCTTCGTTCATTCTAATTTTGAGTGAGGAAATTTGAGTTTCGAACAAAAATTGAGGGAAAAAAAATAAAATATTGCTCCCTACAAGCAATAGCATTTTTTTTAATACAGGAATTAAGAAAGTAATGTTATATATTATAAATTGTTTGATTCATCCACACAATTTTTGTTATTTTAAAAAATATTACTTGGGCCCGATTCTTCTTCGGAAAAATAATCTTATTCCTAATTATAAAAATCCGGTGTTTGGTTGTGTTAGAAAAGTAATTTGATTCCACGAATTTAAAATCTCATGTTTGGTTTAATCTTGAAAAAAATGAGGAAAGTAATAAAAATCCTACAAATAAAAAAAATAGAGTAATATTCAAGGATTTTTTTTTCCTACTAAGATTTAAGGGCTCGTTTGGTTTGCAAGGAATCTGATCTTGGAAAGTAATTTGATTCCAAATTTATAGATTGTTATGTTTCGTAAATTAGTAAAGTAATCTTATTCCGTAAATTTAAAATCCAATGTTTGTTTTATTTTTTATAAAATTGAGGAAAGGAAAAAGAATCCTAAAACTAGGAAAATAGCCAATTATTTTAGGATTCTTATTACCTGCTCTAACGTTGGTAATCTTTTTCCTAAATAAAGGGATTTGAGTGATCGATTCCTCCCAAAAAAAATATCACCTATTTTTTTCCAGACTCACGCAAGTCTCTTCTCCGATTAGTTTTCATCAATTCTCCATGAAAGGTGAGTAATTTCTTGGTTTTTTTCTCGCTGACATTATTTTCGACAATTCCGACCCAGATCCTTGAGTTAATTATCCACAACTGGTCCTACAATTTTTGTCCAATCTCACAACGTATCTGAACAATTTGAATCACTAAATCATGAATCTACAATGAATTTCGATCTAGAATTTACATCAGATTAAATCTTATTTGAGTATTAGTAGAAGATGAACTCGCTGAACTGATTCAGTAGGGGCGATAATCATGAATTTTTCATGGAGGGGTCGCATCCCTTTGACCTTTTTATTTGCTTTCGAAAGGCACTGTTGGCCCAACTTAATTGAAGATCCAAGGGAAATTTTTTTTATAGTAGTAACAAATATAATTTAAATTAAGTTGTTAAGTTCTACTTTTTTTTTTTTTGACATTATCAATTCTACTTTTTATAGTAGTAACAAATATAATTTAAATTAAGTTGTTAAGTTCTACTTTTTTTTTTTTTACATTATCAATTCTACCAGGTTAATAAAGTTTGCGTAATTACTGCGAAACTGCCATATGTTGGGATAATCTTATATTGATTTTTTTTGAATTTTATCAGTTTTTAATCTTATTATAATTATATGTTTTTACTTTAATATTTTAATATAAGTAAGATAAAAACAATTCTTTAAAAAATCAGAATCCGAATATTTTCTTGATATTTTCCAAACACAATGCAAGTAATTTATTTTACCCGGATTCATATTCCACGAAATCATATTGTCTGACAACTTTCCTAAATCACTGTCCTTAGAATCATATTCCGCATAATCAAATTTTCTAATAACTTTACTTTCCTGCAAACCAAACGGGCTCTAAGTATTTTTTTTTTCCGAAACTCTAGATTCTACCCTGGATTCCTAATTGATTCACGCCATCATATTTTTTTAACAAAAACTCACGCTGTCCTCAACCTTGATCATCTCTTCCCCCAAGCAACCCAACAAAATTCTTTCTTTCTTTGTCATGTTCTTCTATACTCCACCGACACCCACATTTGATTTCCTAAATGTCGGAGGAGAGAAGTTGACCCATTCAATCAATTCTATTAATTTAACTAATTAATTTGGATAGATAATTGATTGTTTTGCATGTAGTTTATAATCAGAAACGGCGGATGAAAGCAAAGGGACGACATTTATTGCTGTGACATTTCTTTAGATTGACGAAAGAAATGATATACTCCCTCCGTATAGAAAGTGTCTCATTTATATGGGGCACGGAGATTAAAAAAATTAAATTATGTGGCATAATTTTTTGACTTGTTAATTTTGGTCCACATATTGTTTATCTTTTTGAGAAACAAGACACTTTCTATGAGACGGTTCGAAAAGGAAAACAAGACATTTTCTATGGAACGGAGAGAATGTATTACTTATGTTGAATTTTATAAATGGATTGAATTTTTGGTTTGAGATAGATTATTGTGTCGATTTATCATTTTATAGAATTTTTGGTAAAAATTATCAATTTCTAGGGATTGATTGAATTTATGGTTTGTGTTTGTGATTGAGTTTAAATTTATGCAGTGAGGTGAAGAAGAAGGAGAGAAGTGGGTTTTCTTATTATTTTAGTATGCAATATACTCCCTTATTACTATTTTTCTGGTTGTTCTCGATTTACTAATAATTTAAAAAATTGGAATCCGAAAAAAATGTTTGTGTTCATCAAACACGATCATTTTTCATAGAATCATATTCTTCAAATTACATTCCCTAATAACTTTAATTTTCTCAAATGGGTTCTTACAGTTTAATGTTCCGATAAGAAAATACGTCATTTTTAGCGGAAAGGTGGATTACTTGATATAATAAACAATTCGGCCCGCCTACCTATTTTAGAAAATATAAAAACATGAAAAGGGCATTTCTTTTTTAGTCCGGCGGTGAAATGTCCATTTGGGAAAAGACAAACATATTTATACCCAATTCTTATATTTAACTACACTATATATCCAAGAAGACGAAAATACCCCTACTATGGGATGGTCCGATCACGTGAACAAAGGGCCCGACCAGGTCCGACCGATCGGACCGGTCCGACCGGTCGGACACGCCCGACCAAGGGCCGATCACTACTTGAATAGTGGGCATGACCGGTCATGCCCTATCACAAGGCCATGATCGGCCATGCCCTATCACAAGGCCGATCATGATCGGGCATGTCCGATTGGTTGGACACATCGACATGTCCGATCACGGTCCGATCATGGTCTGACACTTTTAGGTGAGAAAAGTAAAAAAGTGGGGGTATTTTAATAAATTTGAATATATAGTGAATAATTTTTATAAAATTGAATAATTTTGTAGTTGTAATAATCAAATATAATATATTGATATATTACTACTTTCTTTTTTGTATCCACTTCTACCTAAAATAAAGGAATTTATAAAAGACACATCCTCCAACTCTGGTGGCATGACAAGTTGACACCAAACCCTAATTCCTGGGCCCACACTTTGTCCTACATTAAGTATTTCGAACAGGTTTGTACCGAAGAATCTTGTACGCCCTTTGTCCTAATCATGACGTGTCCCATGCGATCCATCCTCAATAATTACATGTATCTTTTAGAAACTAGACATTATTATAGGATAATTTTTTCTGAAATACAAGATACTCCAAATGGGATAGTGAGAGTACTTTTTTTTTTTTTTTTTTTACGAGGAACCCGCAACCGCTATCTTTGGTGCGCACAGGGTAAACCTCGCTCTTATGCAATAGCCTGCAAATCACACAGAAGAGTTAAACCACCCTTAATGTGACAGTGACTGATCCACATAGCGTGTTCATGGGATTGAACACATGACCCCACGGCCCGCCACCCACCTTCACCGCTATGTCATCCCAAGGGAACAAATAATGAGAGTACTTGTTTTTTAGAGAGACTTTTTAGATATTTGTATTATACTCCACTTGTCCCATTATTAATGTCTCGTTTGTTATTTTGAATTATCACACTATTTATATCTTATTTAAAAAAGATACAAATTAATAGACCACAATCAATTAAATAAATGAATTCTACATTTTTATACAACTACACCACTACTTTATACAAATATTGAGAAAGCGGTGGGACAGGAGTGAAAATAGGCGTCCATGCGGTTAAAATACTTAAGTGTAGATATACTAAATACTTGTTTCGTCCCAATTATCTTGTTCACTTTATTTTTTGTACGATTTTTAAGAAAAAGTATTAATTATAAGTAGAGTTGTATAAAGTTGTGGGTCATGCAAAAAAATTATGTATAATAATTTACTAAAAAAAGAAAATATATAATATAATTGGGACATCCCAAAATAAAAAACTGAATAAGATAATTGGGATGGAATGAGTATACTGTATCTTCATACAGTGACAAAATTTCCTGATAAGAATTTGTAGGCTCATGTTTAATTTGAAAACTAAAATGAAGTCTTGATAATTATTCCATCGTCCCAAAATTCTTATTCATTATTCTATTTTGAGTTGTTTTAAAATTAAGTGGATAAGAATTTTATGATTGAGAGAACATATGGTAACGAAGTGATGATTAAATCACATGGGCCCATTTTTACATTACAAGTTGCAGTGTGACAGCTAGGCTTCAAACTCTTACGCAAAAGGAAGATGGATAATCCCCAAAGTGGACCCCACACACAACAAATTCTTCTTTAATTGAATTTCCTAATTTTTGCTGTCCAATATTCGTTCGATTCGATAAAACGTGTGTCGGAGATATATTTCATTATCAAAGAAAAGGTTAACTAGAAGCCGAGATAGTTGTCCTCCGTTCAATCTTTCAAAAATTTAATTTGTCGATCGCATATAATTAATTTAACGTAATTTAATTTTTTTAATATAATTTATCGTTATTATATGTCCTCTCGAGCTAACGTATTTAACAATTACAAGTTTCCAAAATAAAAGAAAGGCAGTGTTAACATAGTATCCAATTTTTAGCACAAATGCTATGTGTCATGTCCCAGCACCAAACGTAAACCTTTTGTTATACTTTCACATCACAAATATATTTAATTATGACTTTATTATTAAGCCTAATGGAATTCATTCAACACGTTATTATATGTACGCTCGTGCAAAGCCTCCATCAATAAATTCATTCTTAATATTCGATAAAGTAATAATCTCGTTAAGATAATAATTTTTTTCGGTTCCGATATGGGTCAATATACTAAAATAATATTCGATAAAATAATAACCTCGTTAAATGAATATTTTTTCTCGATCCCAAGATTGTTACTTTATCGAGGTTTAACTATATGTACTTATCATATAAAAATTAGATAATGTCATAAAACTCAAATCTATAATATTTGCCACCTTCAAAGTTATATACTTCATTTTTGACATATGATAATGATTTAGTTTATGATCAAATATCGTAAATTTGATATGCTTTTAAAATAAAAAAAGTTACGCATGCATGATTAATATAGGGCAATAATCTTCTAAGAATATAAAACAATCTAACACAGTTTGTTACTTGAGGGAAATTCTTGAAAACATTAAACATAGACCCCAAATTAAAACTCATTTGTATACACATAAATATTAAATTAAAGGGATAATATGTCATATGCTCTTGAATTTTATGTGCATATCAAAATTAAACGCCCTTAAATTATAATTTGGTGGAAAAAAAAAGTCCGAATCATTAATTAAATGGTGCATATATATCGTGACGTATATTTTATTTATTGAGTTCATTATCATATGTTGATTTATTACATACTTTATATTGATAATATTGTGGTAAGTTTCATTTGATACAAATGAATTAGTAATTTAGTATTGTAATTTGATATTCAAGAATCCTACATAAAATACATACATTTGATTAAGAATTATGCATTTTTGTAACTAAACATAAATCATGGTAATTGTCTACTATATTTTAATTTTAAACTTCAAGTATATTTACATTTTATTCCAATGTTAAATAATCGAAAATGTAATCTGAAAATGAATAATGAAACATAAATTGGAAGAAACGATGGAGGAGAGAGAGGTTGGAGAGTCTAGTGGGAGAGAGTTGATTTGCTTGTGTCTTTACACTTATCAAAATCGGGGTGGGAGGTGCACTACTCCCACCCCTAGCATAAAAAGGAACCGCAACAAGACGACGTCTGGTTTGACGAGGCATCCCTGATGATCGACACGTGGCGCCTCCTCACTGATTCCTTCTTCTCCCACACACGTATCGGTGTTCGCCTGCTGCACTCCGTATCGGACACGCGTCGCTCCTTCCGGAAACCGCTTTCTCTCTCTTATTCACCCGGGGGCCAGACTACCCTGCGTCACGTATCCACCCTATTCCCCTGTCATTCACCAGCTCTTTGCACGACGCCTGTGCTAATAAATAAAGAAATTAGGCTCAACTGCTCAATGTCTCACACGCACACACATCTCTCTCGTTAGTTTCGCGTCACACAACGCACACACATCTCTCTCGCCAATGTCTCCTTCTCCGCTTTCTTTTTGGCTATTTTATTGACTTCTATTCAGCTACTTTCCACTTGGCCGATTCTTTCTCTCTTTCTCGCTCGTTGAGGATGGGTTGATTGATTGCGAACTTTCACTGTTCTAGTATCAATCTTGAAACTCGATCCTCGTTTATTTCATGAAAAGTTTGAATTCTTCCCAAGTGGGCTTGTTATTCGCTGCTGCTTAGGTTTTTCAAAATCAAATCTCGGCGTTAATATGCAGTCAAACATTGTCTTCTTGCATCTGGGCTCGTGCAGATTAGATCATGGAGTGCTCACCTGAGCTATAAACTTCGATCCTCTTATTGTGCTTTATGGGTGATCGAGAAGACGGCATGAACACTTCAAAAACCTTGGAAATGGAGAATCTTTCTTTAGAGATTTCGTCGAGTAGGTTTTCTAGAGACTTGTTGCAGAGGTTTATGGGCAGCGCTAGCCAATACGATGCGAGTAAAGATGATGAGGAAGAGGAGGTTGAGTTGAATCTTGGATTGTCAATGGGTGGGAGATTCGGTGTGGACAAGAGTCCCAAGGATTTGGTGAGGTCTTCTTCGATAGCCAGCTGTCTCCCTATGGTTAGGGATGATAATGAGGCGGCGCCGTCGCCTCCGGCAGCGTACGTCGCCCTCTCGAGGACTTCTTCGCTGCCGGTGGAGACGGAGGAGGCGTGGAGGAAGAGGAAGGAGCTGCAGAGTCTGAGGAGAATGGAGGCGAAGCGGCGGAGGTCCGAGAAGCAGAGGAATTTGAGGTGTGAGAGAGAAGGAGCCATTGGTAGAAGTGAGAGTTTAAGTGTGGAGGAGAAAAAGGAAATTGAGGTAAATTTGAGGGCTAAATTGGTGAGAGAGAAGTCTCTAACGGCTTTGAAGAGGTCCGGATCATCTTTGGCTGCCCAATTGGCGCTGCCAACGTGGGCTGCCGCCGCCGCCTCCGCCTCCGGGCAGGGGCTGCTGCGGAGTGGGAGTGACGTGGCAGCCGGAAAAGGGAAGGGAAGTGGTGGAGGGGGGCAAGGGCAGGGGTCGGTGGAATCAAAAGGGGGCAGTTCTTCTAGTGTTACAGACTTGGAGAGTAAAAATCTGCAAGGTACTTCATATTCCTTGAAGAAATTTACAGATTTGAGTGATAATTGTTTGGATAATTGGTTTGAATCTTAATATTCTTGGCCATATTGTTTATTTTTCTAAGTTCTTAATCACATTCTCACTTCCTTGCCTGTTCAGTATATTTTTGAGAGGTCAAACCACTAATACTGTTGTAGCTTGGTACTATTGTCATTATTATTCTAGTAAGGTGGATGATTGGTTGGCCTGCAGTTATGAACTTTCTATTTGGAAGATGCTTTTTTCTTGCTTTTATTCAATCAGAATGGACATGCTATATCCATTGATTTGCATTTTAAACCAAGTTTCTGGTGTAAATTCTGTACCTACTCTTCCCTCAAGAAGAGATGAGAGAGAGAGAGAGATGTGAAAACCAGCAATGCAGAGTGTAGTTCTTATGTAGGCATGGAGAAATGACCACTGTACAGCAATAGGCTGGGATTGTAGATTCTTGAAACCACCAGCTGCTACATCTAAAATTCGATAGGTCGAAGCGGATAAAACACTAATAGTTTAGATTTTATACCTTCAGCAAACATGAGAGGGCTTTTAAGCAGAGGAAAGCACAGGAAGAAGACTAAATCTCTTTTCACGCCGTCTTACTAAATCTCGTTATACTTCTACTGTTGGCAAAGAGAACTGCAAGTGCATTCTCAACGTTAAAACTTCAGTTAAGGTGGTATTAGTGCAGTTGATAAATGAGCTTCTAGAAGCTTCTACTAGAGTTCGGTAAGACGATCTTGCTCTCTTCAATAGTCTTGATCAATCTTGATAGCCTCTGTTTCAGGGTCAAGTGGTGAGCATAGCCCCAGCAGCATCCAATCAGCAGCAGGCAGTCAGGAAGCAAGAGAGAACACGAAGAAAGCTGGAGGATCCGAGGCCTCTAAAGCCCGGGGCAGAGAAACCGGGAAGGACGACATGCCCTGCGTCTTCACAAAGGGAGACGGGCCTAACGGGAGACGGGTGGATGGAATACTGTACAGATACGGTAAAGGGGAGGACGTTAGAATAATGTGTATATGCCACGGCAGCTTCCACTCTCCGGCGGAGTTCGTGAAGCACGCCGGCGGCACTGACGTAGGCAACCCGCTCAAACACATCGTTGTAAACCCCAACGCTTCTTCCCTCGTCTGAGCTTGATTTGTTTGCATTAACATTCATAGAGAGAGAGTAGCGGCTGTTCTTTTTCTTTGCAGAGTTTGGTTTTCTTGAAAAACTAACTGGATCAATTGTTCACATGGCTTATCAAGCCAAAAAAAAAATGAAAAAAATAGAGTTCTCATTTTTTTTAATTGTTATTTGCGTGTCTAACATTGTGTTCTCGGTGGAGACTATATTATAGAACCAAAATCGTAATTTTCTCCTGAAATTGCACATTAAAATCTTTATATTTTCAAAAATTCCTATTATCATTTAGGCAAATTCAGAAACAGAAACTAAAGCAAAACGAGACGCAAACAAAGGTTTTAGTAATTTGCAGCCATGTCTGAAACTTGAAAGTTAGAAATGGGATCAAATCTCAACAACAATTAACAGTCTATCATTCGTACTAAGAAACAATCTCTGTAGTTAATGGCAATGCTTGCTTTCTTACCAAGTAGAGCGACTCCAACACTCTTCCATCTTCACTCACAAGGAGGTTGAATCTGCTCCAATCGCTTCACAACTTGCCCCATCGTCGGCCGAGCACATACCGAATCAACGGTGCACAGCACCGCCACATGCAGCATCTTCACCAGCTTATCCTGCGGCCCCGCATCCCACAACCCAACAGCAAACACCTCGTTCGCTCGGCCTTCCCCGAGCAGCATGCACGCCCACGACACGATGTTGAAGCCATCTTCGTGCAAATAGAACGACGGGTCAAGCGCTCTTTTGTCCGATATCAGTTCAAGAAGCACCACGCCGTAGCTGTAGACATCAGCCTTGTTCGAGACCCTCCCGGTCAGCGCGTACTCCGGAGCTATATACCCGTACGTGCCCGCTACACATGTAGTGGCTTGAGTCTCTGTGGTTGAAAGAATCTTGCACAGTCCAAAGTCTGATAAATAAGCATTATGATCATCATCTAACAAGATATTGCTCGGTTTGATATCGCGATGTAGAATGCACGGTCTGCACTGGTCGTGCAGATACCAGAGAGCCGAGGCAATGTGGAGCGCGATCTTGTGAACTATGGCATAGTTGAAGACTCTCGTTGCACGGTCACGGATGAACCGGTCTAGATTACCTCCAGGGAGGTAGTTATATATCAAGAACATCTCCGGTCCACATGAATAATACCCTATCAAAGTGATGAGGTTTTGGTGTTTGATTTGGCCAAGACTGCTTACCTCCGCGTGGAACTGTGCAGCGCCTTGGTGCCTCTCAGCAGTGAGCCTCTTGACCGCGACTATCTTCCCGGGAGCTATTTCCGCCTTGTAGGTCTTACCAAACCCGCCGTTTCCAATGCAATTTCGTCTGCTGAAATTATCTGTTGCCTCAACTATGCTGTCGTAAGTTAGAGTCATGCCTAAGTCTGTGAATACAGTAACTTTCTCCATCTGAGGTGATACTGCTGAGACTTCAATCTTTGTTACACCTTTCCCCTTCTTGGCGAAACAGAATAGAGCTAACAGGAATAGAAAACCGGATGCAGATGCTGCACATGCCACGACAACGAAGGAGAGGCCGTGAAGACTACTACCCTTAGAAAGAGGTTCTGCTTCAGGAGGAGGAGCATACCTTTCTTCTGGACTCTCACTCAATCCATGTAGAGGTGGCAAAGGTATGAGAACTGATGATGATGTTAAACGAAGAAACGCATGTCCAACACCGTTGCTGCTGTCAACCATATTCTTGCCCATAATCTGCATCTCATAAAAAACGTTGCAAGAGAAGCTGCATGTGTGAAGGGAAGTCGTTTTTACCAAGAAAGATGGATCATAGGGATGGACAACATTCTTTCTGATGGAGGGGCAAATAATGGTATTAAAGCTCCGGATTGGACCGGATAACGGGTTACCACTGACATCCAATGTTGTTATACATGACTGCTGAAGATTTTCATCCAACTTTCCAATAAGCCTATTAGAGCTCAAGTTAAGGTATTGAAGATTAGTGCAACCTCTAAATAAACCAGAGATCTCGCCCGTAAAATGGTTTTGAGCTAGGTTTACCACCATTATGCTTTTACAACTGCCCCAATTTCTTGGAAAGTTGCCTTCAAAGTTGGCACCAGGAGCCCACAAAATCTTCAGATTTGGAAGTCCTGTAATCTCATCAGGAATGGAACCTTCGAAAGAATTATAGTCATCCAACGCGGCATCAGAAAATCCGTGAGGCGCTATGCCACGTGGAGACCTCTTTAAACGGGGAGCATTAATGTGACTCGAAAGGACAAGAACCGACAAATTTAAACAGTTTCCGAGATTCGCGGGGAGGGGACCTCCTAATCTGTTGCTTGAAACATCTAAAGCTTCAAGATCTTGAAGTTTCCCAAGCTCATTAGGGATAAAGCCACGTAATGCATTTGATGACAGTAAAATTGTCCTCAAACGGCTGCACTTCCCTAAAGCACACGGAATTTCCCCCTTTAGGAAGTTATTCGACAAATCCAAATGCACAAGATTTCTACAATCATATCCGAGAGTATTTGGAATGTAGCCAACTAACCGATTAGATGACAAATTCACCAGTCTCAACTTCCTAAAACCGCCAATAAATCCAGGAATGACACCACTGATTTTGTTTCCTGCTAACGCTAAAAGCTTTAAATTTCTACATTCTGATAGAGAAGGTGGAAACATCCCAAAAAGCTTGTTAGAGGCAAGATTAAGAACCCTTAACTTCCACAAACCAGAAAATCGAAAACTTGAGAAATGTCCAAAAAAGTCATTCCCTTCAAGATCAAGCACTTCAAGATTTCTTAGTCCCCATATCTCAGCATGAATCTCACCACCAATTTCATTAAAAGGAAGTGATAGAACCCTAAGTTCTGTAAATTTTCCTATAACAGCTGATAGTCTCCCCCCTAAAATTCCACTAAACTCAGACTGATCAGAGCAGTTTCTTGCTATTCCAAAGCCATGCAAACTTGATTCTGACTTGATTGAGCAAGAAGGAGAGCGAGAAAAATTACCTCCTATTTTCAGCATCGAAACTCTAAAATTGGAGTTGCAGGAAACTCCGAACCACAAGCAGTAGTTTGTGCTACCGGAATTCCAGCTTTTGAGAATCCCATTTGAATCAGTAAAAGATCTCTTCAACTCAAGAAGAGCCACTCTTTCATCAGAGGACTGTGCGGAGACTGATGAGAGAGTGAACAGAAAAAGCAGAAATGAAAGCAAATCAACTGCAGCAGACAACAGAGAAACCTCCTTCCCCACCTCTACAAATGCCGCCATTGTTCTCAATCTTCAAGAAACAAGTAATTGAGATGTGAGCACAAAATCAAAAGCAAACGGGTCCACCTTATGAGTAAAATCTTGAAAATTGAGACAGAAAAAGTTAAAGACAAAAAGGAGATAGAAGGAGAAGAACAGAGAATCTCAAAAACCAAAAAAAAGTTATCATCCGCAAGGAACACGATTTCAAGAAGACACAGAATTATTTTTTTTTTTCCTTTTAATGTTCGACAACAATTATTGCAGAAAACTTAGAAGGATTTTCTAGTTTTCCCAGAAGCAAGAAACCTTGGAGTTAGCAAAAAGAGGGAAAAAATTTGTTGCTTCTCTTTCTTCTGCAGATTGGTGTTACTTCTTCCGAGCTTACTATTTTTCCCCAAACAATCTTTTCCCAAAATCTTTTGACGTGAGAATGTGGGGCCCCAGGAAGAAATTTTTGGTACTGGCATGGGCCCTGCTGTACAACATTTGGGCGCGCATTTGTTAGAATTGAACAGGGTTTTCAACCCATCCTATCTGTTGGTCCACGTGGCACGACAAAGATACTGTCCACGTGTAGTAACTGTCTTATAGTATAACGGCTAACACTTAGGAAACGACATCGTTTGCCTCAGGTGGTAGCTTCACATTGTACTAAATCAGTGTATGCGGATCAAGAAATCTGATAGGAAAAAAAAATCAATCTTTTTTTGGAGAACAATCAATTGTCTTAATTTAGTGAATTGCACAAAATTGTAAGAACCCAAGAATTGCACAATCATTAAATATTCATGTAAGTGAATTCTTTTAAAGAGGATTGTAGAGTTTTTACCGTAAGTAATATATTTTTCAAGCGTTCAGGTTGTAACTGATGGCAGTTCGAAGGCATTAAATTCTGGATTTTCTGAGATTTTCAATTTATTTTGTCTGGATTATATGGATTCTGAAACCTGACAACTAGTCATGTGTTTTATACAATGTAAAATAGTCATGAAATTCATGCATTTTTCTTCTGGAAAAAAGTGATAACTGATTCTCGTAACAACATTTATAAAAAAGCAGTACAAAATTGTATTGCTTTTTAGCGATTTTAATCTTCAGTAGATTAGTGAGATTGAAGAAAATACACATCAGGTTTTGTGGGTCTGTCACACATTTCTTCACCTTATTACCAGATTCTGAGCTGGAATTCTGGTAATCTGTAGTTATTATCTAATAATGCATATATCAGATCAAATAAAGATGCACAAGATTTTCTAAAAGAAAGAAATAAGATCCGGCATGAACAGCATACATTCACACTAGAGTTATTTTCATAAAGCCTGAAATGAAATCCTACACCAGATATAGTTTAAATCCAGAATGATTAGTAGTGTATTTCAAATCATATCATCAGACTGCATTCTTTTTTTACCAGTCAGCATCATCTGAAAGCAAATAATTGTTCAATATTTTCATTACAGCACGCCATGTTTCTATTTTTTGTCAAAAAATAAAATCACACAATGTATGTTTTATCAGTAATTATATTGCACAGACAACATAGAAAACTAAGAAAAGCATGGCTATAGAAGGAGATATGGCAAAAAATGCACACTATAATACTGCAAATAAATTTCTAGGGGAAGGACGTGAAGCCGACTGCTCAATTTCCCTACATTTTCCAGAATCTCTTGACAAATTGGCTACTAACTACCAGCATAGCAAATGACCAGTTCTATTGTTCTAACCAACAAGTTAACTAAAAAGGATCCTCAATATCCTAAAAGAGTAAAAAATCAGCAATATCAATTTTTTAAGTGATAGAAGGTATAAGGTATCTAGATAACATTTAGCCCCTCATGCACGTCTAGTTCTGTATAGAAAAACTATAAAGGATGTAAACAAAGATGTGATGAAGAAGGCCGACTAAAGCTGTCACACCTCATCAACAGCAACATGTGCAAGAACAGCATGAACAAGAAGGCAAACACGTTAAGAAAGAGCATGCCTTGTGGTTTGGTTCCTTCATGGAGGTTAGCCGCATGTTGCCACAGTAAGCTGATGCTATGAGTTTTCTCACAAGTGATTATTCTTCCATTTCCGGGCTGCATTTACAGAAATAATTCGAACCTGCTCAGAATCAAGATTATAAGTGAGGTAAGGTTAAATTGTATACATGCTAACTGTATGATGAGAAAACAAGTGTGGATGGCACATTTCTACTTCCACGAAGTCATCCTATAAAACAACAGGAACATACATATTACTGGAATCGCGACAGGATCAGCAAGCTGATGTAGAGTTTCAACATCAGCGCTTAAGGCAAGGCCAGTGAATACATTTGCAGGAAAAGCTTGGCCACTTAAAGCAATGGCACAATTTAGTTGAAGACTTCTTCTTTCTGAAACACATGATGGGAATATTCGTCAGTCTTCAAGTAAATTTATGATGAATTTCTCTAAAACCACTTGATATGAGAAAAATAAAATAAAATTGTCAACCTACAAATGGATGATCAAAAGCATAATTCACAATGCAATCAAGATACTTTTATCACATTATCAGTCATGTTGATTATCATTGTTTCTGTGTAGCAATGGCACAAAAAACAACATGCATGCGAGCCATATTACTAGCACATAATGAAGAATATTTAATATATATGAATTGATCTCGTTGACTATGAGATAGAATGACACTCACTTCGGCAAAGGAAAAGGTTTGGAACCATTATTTCTGGAATCTCCTATATTTGTGTCAACTTGGTTATTCATGATAGCCTTTGGAACATCATTCATTAGTGGACAGGCCAGTCTGTTTTCACCATGTTTCACATCCACAGTCGCAGCCTTTTCATTTTCTAATTTTTTGGTTGGCTCTACCCCTTTATTTTTCGGGGAAGTTTGGTGAAACCTAACTAACTCACCTGACCGTTCTATATCACTAGACTTCAAGCGCTCCGGAGGACACTCCCTTAATTTGTGATTTTCTCCAGACTGACATAATTCTCCGGACTTGGAAGGTTGGCAAAACCTAACTAACTCACCCGACCCTTTTAAATTACTAGACTTCAAGTGCTCCGGAGACTTACTCTCCCTTAATTTGTGAATTTCTCCAGAATGACATAACTTGGATGGTTCTCCAGGCTGGCATAATTCTTTGGACTTGGCAGGTTGGCAAAACCTAACTAACTCACCCGACCCTTTGAAATCATTAGACTCCAAGTGCTCCGGAGACCTACACTCCCTTAATTTGTGAATTTCTCCAGACTGACATAACTTGGAAGATTCTCCAGATTCTCTGGACTTGGAAAGTTGGCAAAATCTAACTGACTCACTCGACCCTTTAAAATCATTAGACTCCAAGTGCTCCGGATACCTACACTCCCTTAATTTGTGAATTTCTCCAGACTGGCATAACTTGGATGCTTCTCCAGACGGACATAATTCCCTGGACTTGGAAGGATGGAAAATACTAACCAACTCACCCGACCCTTTTAAATCATTAGACTTCAAGTGCTCCAGAGAATTACACTTCCTTAATTTGTGAATTTCTCCAGACTGACACAATTCTCTGGACTTGGAAGGTTGGAAAAACCTAACTAACTCACCCGACCCCTTTAAATCATTAGACTTCAAGTGCTCCAGAGACTCACACTCCCTTAATTTGTAAATTTCTCCAGATACACATAACTTGGACGGTTCTCCAGACTGACATAATTCTCTGGACTTGGAAGGTTCTCCAGGTTGACATAATTTTCCGGACCTGAAGGATTGCCCTGATCTTGATAGCTTCCCCAATTTGTTTAAGCCTACACACATCCTGCTTTCGTCATCAGTAGAGAAGCCACTGTCCTCAATATGAATGCTGAATAATTGATCATCAGGAGTAGCACTCCCTTCCATTGCTGTCGAGTTATCAAAAGTAGAAGCTGGATTGTTAGGATCATAACCTTCAGGGCATTCCATCACGATGGAAGGGGATAGAGTTGGTGACATGCATTCTACTAAAAATGCATGGTTGACATCCAAGAGCTGTGAGGTAGATTCTGGACACTCGATAACTGATTCTTCTGACATATTTGAACCCCCAGTAGGCTCGGGTATGTTATTTTCTCCTATAAACTCAGGAGGCATTTCGGGATTGACATGGATAATATCTTCAGAAGAAGCCTTTGATGAGGATGAAGTCACAGTATCAGAAGAATCTGAACTTCTGATTGAGCCATGTTCAAATTCTTCATTAGTAGCTTCTGAATGTGGTCCAGAACCACCTCCATGCTCTGTATTGACTACTTTGATCCGAGGTAAAGATGTCACGTGCTTATTATCAGGACTAGTTTTCTTCTCTAAAACCTCGCCACAATCACTTTCACAGTCCATAACAGAATGCTCCTCTGAAACATAAAATAAGATATATATAACCACTATTCAGGACACTATGCCAACAGAAACAAAATGCTGGAAAGGAGAAATAGGAAATAAAATCAACAATATTAAGAAAACTCACAGTTTTTTCATGCAAATGATAAATTAAAGTGTGATCAGGATAAATGTCACTGAGAATCCCCACGAAACAGAATTAAGCTATGCTATTGGCATATTGCACATTAGAGTTTCTCATGATAGATATGTACTTCAACTCTGATAATATTCTATACAGGTTAAGATATAATCGAACATCATTTTCCATAAAGTCATCAATAGCTTTACTGCTTCCAAACATAAGTTTTCAGCATTAGCGTTAAATACTGATATACTATAGCTATTTGAAACTCCCATTGGTAAGAAGAGTCGGATTCTCTTCAAACTGTTGCGTCTTGCCAAAGACCAACCAACCAAACTCAGAGTACAACCACAAAAACGTGGAATCTTCTCAACAATTAATACAAATTGCCAATTTCGCTGTCTTTTCCAGAACAATGTAAAAATAATTTCGCCTGCATGTGCATCTCGTCGGCTATAGTACTATAAGAAAACATTTCGCTGATTTCTTCTTATACAACCCATACTACATATGATAACATAGCCGCAAAGAGAAAGTAATGGAAGTGCAATCATTCCCCCAACAATTTCCCAACAATTTTCACCGACTCAATTAGATCCTCCAAAAATTTAAAACCATCAAGAAACAAGATACATATAAACGGATTCACTAATCATATTTCACATACAGCAAGCATCAAACGACAGAAACCCCAAAATCAGGATATCGTAAGAATGATCAGAATTACCCTAACAACAATCGTAATCTTAAACGATACTCTGCTTATCCTGGGATTAGGATATGCTTTTCTTGCTTTTTCTTTTGGCGACGGGAAATGTCAATCATAAAATCAATCCGAAAGAAATTGGGGAGAATGAATTAGGGTTTTGGGGGGAAAATTGCTTCTGGGCGTTGATCAAATGGAAGGAGGAGCCGGGTTTTCGGAGGTAAATTTAGATAATGATATATATAGTCTGCATGCCGATGCTCTTTGGCGCCTTATTCTCCAACTAACCTCAGTGTGTCACGCAATCTTCACGTGCATCCACGAAACCCCCTTGCAAAAAATTTGTCCCCATGGGATGGTCTAGCGGTCGAGGTGGATGGCCCGGGATCAATAGGTTCTGGGTTCAATTCCTACCAAGACTGCTAGGTGTTTCCTATCACCCTGTCACATTAAGGGTGGTTGAACCCTCCTTTCATTTCATCCGGGAAAAGCCATCTTTTTCTTAACAATGTCTTTGTCATTTGATCCAATAGCGTTCCGTTAGATAGGAACAGAGTTGATAAATACTGATAACTCTCGGATAGCGTATTAGAACGGTTTGCAGGCTACTGCACAAGTAGCGTGGTTTACCCAGTGCGCACCAAAAGTAGCGACTGCGGATTCCATGAATAAAAAAAAAAATGGAGAAATTTTTTATTTTTAATGCGTCTAGTATTGTCTATCGAATCGATAACATGATAGATTATCAGTGAAAATAAATAAATAAATAAATAACATTTTTTTCTTATTTGTTATTTTAAACGGTTTCAATAAATAATGCATTACCTTACAAAATCATGTTGAATATTTACATTCATTAAGGTAAATATGAATAATGATTTTTTTTAGATGACGAACATAACTCCACACTTATGTGTTCTAGCTTGCAAACAATACAGAAGAATTTAACCACCCTAAGCTAATCATAAGGAGGGTTCAAACACCCTAGGGCTAACTATAGGTGACAAACTCACACATAACAGTATTGGTGGATTTTGAACCCATTACCTTCCGACCACAAACTACCTACCTTAACCGTTATGTCATCCAATTGGACAATGAATAGTGATTAGTATTATACATAAGTGCCTTGTAATAGATGCAGCGATATCGTTCAAAAATAAAGTCTTATTAATATACACATGTATTTCACGTAGGCAAAAAACTTGTGTGTATCATGTTGTACATGCAACATGATCCAATTACCCAATTTTGACTCGCTTTGACCCGTATTTGACCCGTTGACCTGCATTGACCCGTGTTTGACCCACTGACATCAGCATTACATCATTAATTTTTTTATTTTTTTATTTTTTTTTACGGTTTTTTATTTTTTTATTTTTTTTCCCTTTATTTTAAGGACGGACGTGTCACTCTTTGCATACGAAAATGTCAATCGTAACAAACAAAAGTATCAATCGCAACAAACAAAATTTTTTTCATTTTTATTCCCTTTATTTTAAGGACGGACGTGTCACTCTTTGCTTATGAAAGTGTCAATCGTAACAAACAAAAGTGTCAATCGTAACAAATAATTTTTTTTATTTTTTTTCCAATTTTTTTGATAAGGAAGGCGTGTCATTTGTAATGAATAAATGTGTCATTTGTTACTTATCCAAAGTATCAATCGTAACAAACAAAAGTGTCATTTGTATTTGAATAAAGTGTCATTTATATCATTTATTGAATATCAATTATTTTTTTAAAAAATGCAATTTATTTAGAAAAAAATGTCATTTGTTTATGAAAAAAGTGTCAATTACAACGAACGAAAGTGTCAATCACACTGAAGTAAATTGGCACTCAGAATTAAGGAACGTGTCACTTTTATCTACTAATCAATATGAAGCATAATAACCAGAAATATTACCTAAAGTGTCAATCGTAATAAACAAAAGTGTCAATTGTCCCGAATGAAAGTGTCATTGTTTAGAACAAACGAACAAAAGTGTCATTGCTTAGAACAAACGACACATTTGTATACAAAGAGTGACACTCTCGTCCTTATAATAAACGGGAAAAAAATGAAAAATATTTTTTTATTTCAAAACGAAAAAACGAAAAAAGTATCGTGTCATTCTTTGTATTTCCGAAAAGACGAAAAAGGCGAAAAAAGACGAAAAAGGCAAAAAAAACGAAAAAGGCGAAAAAGACGAAAAAAGTGAAAAAATGAAAAAAGACGAGAAACGAAAAAGGCGAAAAAAAACGAAAAAGTCAAAAAAAAACGAAAAAATGCGAAAAAGACCGAAAAAACAAAAAAAACGAAAAAAACAAAAAAGATGAAAAAAAGACAAAAAAAATTAAAAAAACTAAAAAAAGAAAAAAAAAGCAAAAAAATAAATGAAAAAAAATAAATACGAAAAATAAAATAAAATTGGTCAACACATTAGTCAAAGCGGGTCGACGGGTCAAACATGGGTCAAAATTGGGCAATTGGATCATGTTGCATGTGCAACATGATGCACACTAGTCCATCTCTTTCACGTACACATTGTAATAGATGCATCACTGTGTTAAAAATAATGCATTGGGTAGTTAATATATTTGCATCTTGATTTATATTTGAAATCTTGAAATATATTTTGAATTTATACTTTCCAAATTTTGAATAATATTTGTAATTATATTGTGTCGAGATTTATATCTAAAAAATCTTGAAATATATTTTGAATTTTGTAATGTGCATGCGTAAATTGTATTTTCCAAATAGTTACCATATAAAAAACTAAAAAAGCACTAATATTTTATAGACGATAATCTAATAATAAATAAATATAATAAAAATGACCAAAATGACCTTATAATAATTCTTCACTAAAAATAAGTATTAATATATATATTTAGAGTGAAAGAGATATGTGCCATGTGGTAAATATTGATTTGCTGATATAAAACAAATAATTCTTTAATTGATTTGATTATAATATTTTAATTAAATATAATATATGTATATAGAGTGAGAACCTTTATATATGCTAAGGTTCAAATGTGAACAACCTATTTATGTGTGAACGTGTGGACAAATCTATACCTTTCATATTTTGAACGGATGGTCTGATTTAACTTTTTTACTTAAATTGACGAACTGTACTTAAAGTTTATTCATATTGCACTTAAAGATTAATTAAGTAATTTGTTTTTAAATATCTATATTCATAATCTAAATTATTGTATTGATAACCGCTCTTCATTCACAATAATATTATTTCAATAAGTGTATCTTCATTCACGCTTAAATTTCTCAACAATTTTAAAAACCGCTTCTATCTTTAAATTTATCTTCCTTAAATTTCTCATCTTTATTTCCTAAGATATTTCGTTAATCTTCATATTAAATGATGGTTTGTTCATCAGGTAAACTTGCAATCCGAATTAAGATTACATATATCACATTTTAAAATAAAGTGCAGTTTAATTATGAATAAAGTGCAATTCGATTGTAAAAAAAATATAGTTTAATTATGATTAAAGTGCATTTTGATTGTGAATAAAGTGCAGTTTAATTGTGAATAAAGTGTCATTTAATTATGAATAAAGTGCATTTCGATTGTGATGAAAGTGCAGTTCGAATGTGATAAAAGTGCAGTTCGATACTGAATAAAGTGCAATTTAATTCTAAATAAAATGCATTTTGGATGTGAATACAGTGCAATTCGATTGTTTACGAAGTGCAATTTAATTTCGATTTTTTGCATTTATTTGTGAATGGAATGCAGTTCGATACTGAATAATGTGCAGTTTAATTCTGAATAAAGTGCATTTTGGATGTGAATATAGTGCAATTCAATTGTTTACAAAGTGCAGTTTAATTACGATTTTTTTTGCATTTATTTGTGAATGGAATGCAGTTCGATTGTGAATAAATTGCAGGATAATTATGAACAAAGTGCATTTCAATGAAAATTAAATTGTTGTACACATAAACATACGATAGATTTCATTAGTGGAGATAAAGGGATAGATTTGATAGGTTGTGATTTTTTTGGGTAGATTAGTGGAAGTAGGCGGTTGCAAAAATCTTATCTATTATAAAAAAAGTCAAATTTACCCTTAAGTGAGATTGATTATTCTTTAAAGTGCATTTCGCTATTCTACAATACTAATAAAATCTAAACCGTTTATTACTTAAAATTAAAAATTATGATTTGTTCTTATGTTCACACTATAAGAGGGTATTCTTACGTGAACCAACCCCCATATATATATATATATATATATAATTATGTACATGACATCTATATTATTCTAATATTAAACTTTTTAGTTCGGGGGATTAGTCGTTTTCACCTTAAAAATCGGAAATCCTCCATCTCTACTCTCTCACGGGATGGGATCTCCTGTCCCATTTTTCCTGTCCCAATTCTGTCACATCTTCAAACGATGCCGTTTCAGATTTAACTCTACTGATTTTTTTTAATATTTTTATTCACCCTCTAAATCCCTTAAAAACGGCGACTCGGCTCCGCTATTATCAATTTTTCTTTTCCCCCACGTACTTCTCTCTCCAATTCCAGAATTAACTTTTGCTTCGTTTCAAATTCAAAAATTCTACTAATAGGTGTTCCAAGTGGGAATTATTCTACCCTAAACTTCTCTCAAAACCACTACGAATTACACCAAACTTTTCGCCCGCAGTGGCGGTGCCGAAGTTTTCATTCCCCAAACCGCATAATCCGCCAATTCCAATGGGTGCAATGAATCTGGAGTAGGATTTCAATGGGTAATTTGATTTCGACCTCTGCAACGCTGGAAATGCCGTATTTGGGGGATCTGAAGTTGGATTTGAATGGAGAATTTGATTTTGTTATTATTGAATCTGGAACCTCAAGCGGTTGATTCATTTGATTATTATTGTCAGATATATTTATTTTTCTAAAGGTTTTATGACTTGTTTTCTCTTCTCCGTAATGATGATTCTGGTCGTTCATTCCCTTCTAACTGCAAGAGTGTGTGAGAGTTTCGAAGATGCTGGTCATCTGTTGAAGTTAAAGAAAAATTGATAACAGCGAAGTCGAGCCGACGTTTTTCTAGGAATTTAGAGTGTGAATAAAAATATTAAAAAATCGGTAGAATTGAATCTGAAACGGCGTCGTATTAAAGTGTGACAGAGTTGGGACTGGGAAAATGGGACAGGGGATCCCATCCCATCTCTCACACACAAATTTTCGTGGCCACACACACACTAACGTGCTTCAGAAGAGTGAGAATACAAAGTGATTCCAGAATCCCCGTGGCCCCAGTTTTAGGAAAGAAGACGGATTCTTCAATCGGAAGGTATGATCTTTGTTAACTGCATTAGAGTCCTGTATGTATACATATGCTATGCCGTATGTTTTATCTCGATTGAAAAGCGGTGGGTTTCTTCTGGTTGGAAATTTCATTCCGCTAAGTTTTTTGGGTGGTCGTACTGCAATTAATTTGTTATTTAGTATTTCCGAACGAGATCAAAAGATAGCATTTCTTGGATGATTGAGTTTTAGCTGTAATGCAAAAGGCTGTAGGTTCTGATGAATTTTGGCTTATGTTAGCCTCACATGATTGCCAATTTGTTTTCCGTCACTTTCTTCATCGTCATGTTTTTTTTCTCTTTTTGTGTCTTATTTGAAAATTTCGGAATCAAGTGCAATTGATTTGTCCGTGAAATCACGAAGTTTCCGACTGCTCACTGATTTTCCTCTGTATATACGTCAGCAGTTATGGTAATGACTGTTAGATGTTGCACATGTTTGAGCCGTCTCTTGAGAAATGAATAATGGATGATCTCTTTGGGATTCTTTTATGTGAATGATAACATTAATTTCTGGTTTTTTAATACTTGAGAAGCAAAAGTCTTGGTAATATTTCATTATCTATGAGCTTAAATATATTCCATTTTGCAGATTTTATATCACAATATAGAAATAAATAGTTTATGGAGTAAGATTTGTGTCTGGTAGATTTAATTCTTGAAATGCAGGCACTAGCCTACATCTTGGAGTCAACAGATGAAGAGAAAGCTAAGATGTAAAGGACTGGATGAGATAAAGGAGAGAAGAACTGTAGCTAAATGGCTCAACCAGGACCTCCATCCTTCGGTACCTATGCCGAATCTGTCCCTTCTCTGAACTCTCCAAGTTATGTTGTAAATGGGTTTGGGAGTCAAAATACAGGTGGACCTGGATTTCCAGGCTTAAAGAAGAGAAGTCATAATCTTGGAAGTCGGTCTTGGGTATTGATTGATACAAAAGGGAATTCGGAAGTTGTGGAACTGGATAAGTTTACTGTAATGAGACGTTGTTCATTGCCTTCAAGAGATCTCAGACTTTTGGATCCTCTGTTTATCTTTCCCTCGACAATATTAGGCCGTGAAAAGGCTATAGTTGTGAGTCTTGAACAGATTAGGTGTATAATAACAGCTGATGAGGTGATACTGAAGAATTCCTTGGAAGAGTCAGTACTGCAGTACAAATTTGAATTGTGCAAGCGGCTCGAAGTATCAAGAGATTCTTATGGTAAGATGTTGGAATTGCTGATAAGTTCTAAATTTTATTTGCTTGATTTAAGCTAAGAAGCTACACAGAGAAACTGGCTCTTTAGATTTTGTTTTTCGTTCACTACAAATCCATATATTTTTGTATATGTGCAATTTGAAATAGGACAGAGACATAAAATTGGAGGCACACTTTGTTGAAATCTTAATAATGAAACAAGAGCTCTATGTGAAAAAGGAAGTATGTATCTGACTTCAATACATCAGTAAAATAGGCGTAAGGCCTTCATCTTTGTTGAGGCAATTAGTGTTGGTCCAATATGAAGATATCTCATCGAAAAGCAAGTCAAAGAATATTTTTGTCTCTTGTTCCTCTCTTTCTTGTCAGTGACGTTATGAGGAAATCCTAGTTCCACTAATACTGTTGGGTACGTGGTTCAGATGATCTACCTTTTGAGTTCAGAGCATTGGAGGTTGCTTTGGAACTTACATGTATGTCTCTTGATGCTCAGGTATGGAGCTGTGTCTGTTGATGTATTAGGTGACTTCTGATTTTCCTTTCAAGCCCTTTTGGAAAGGATCTTAAGTGTGTTTCAAGCACAAAGTTATGGCAATAGAATGACACTAGTGGATCCAAGAGATCCACTAAAGAATATCAGTTTTAAAGGCCTAGATATTCATTGGGAATCCTAATGTTAGCTTCAAAACATATTTCTCGTTTCAGCATCTAGTACTTGTTGCCGACATTCTAAATTGCTGTTCTAACTGCCGACTTCCAATCTGACCACTACTCAAATGCTTATAGATATGTAGCCACAGGAGCATCAACATCAATGACATGCTTTTCCTTCTGCACTTAACTTTAACTATATGTCTATATAGTTGCACTTAACTTCATGAATTTAGTAGGTAAAGGATTTAGAACTGGACATATATCCTGTGCTTGATGAATTGACTTCATCGATAAGCACCCAAAATCTAGAGCGTGTGCGTCGGTTCAAAGGGCACCTACTTGCCTTGACTCAGCGAGTGCAGAAGGTAAATGAAATAAATTATTGCTGATAAAGAAACATACGCGTGAGCGGTTCTGATAAATTTACTGTGAATGTTAGGTTTGTGATGAAATAGAACATCTAATGAATGATGATGGGGACATGGCAGAGATGTATTTAACTGAAAAGAAAGAAAGAAGGGATAGCCTTACCAACAGTGATATATGTGATCAAATTAATACCTCAGAAGATCTGAAGCCTGCATCTAAATCTGTGCCAGTTTCTCCAGTGGGATCTTCTAGTGGAATTCAGAAATTACAGAGAGCTTTCAGCACTATGAGTTCCAGTAAACATGGAAGCTTCTTGAGTTCATCTTCTGGTGGAGAAAACATTGATCAACTTGAGATGTTACTTGAAGCATACTTTGTCGTTATAGACAACTCACTCAACAAGTTGCTATCGGTAAGAAAAACAACTTCGTTATCTTTAACTTTCTGTTGATAATCCTCAAGTCCCTAAGAAGCTGGGAAGTGAGAGGAACATGAACATAAACCTAATGTTCGTCATGCTAATAATTAAATAAACTCGCCTTCACATTGCTCAGTAATATAAGTTTGTATTAGCTGGATAGAAGTAACTTCTCAAGGAAAAACATGCATTTTGAGGAGTTACCAGCTATTTTCTTTTAGAGGAAGGTAAATTCAAAATGCTTATGTTTCTATATCAATTTCTATGATTGTGCAGCTCAAAGAGTATATTGATGATACCGAGGATCTCATCAACATAAAGCTGGTAACGGCGGCTGAATTATTACATCTGATAATATTTTGTCTTCATTGTTTAACTTCTATTGTTGTAACAGGGGAATGTCCAGAATCAGCTGATTCAGTTCGAATTGCTTCTCACAGCTGCTACTTTTGTGACTACCATATTTACTGTTGTGACTGCAGTTTTCGGTATGAATTTCCAAGACAGAATTTTTGACGAGCCATCTACATTTAACTGGGTACTAGTCATTTCAGGAGTCTTTTGTGGAGTGTTGTACGGGTCTTTTTTGCTCTATTTCAAGCACAAAAAGGTCATTCCTTTGTAGTCTGCTTAGTGACGTTATATTCTTTCGCTGGATCAATTGATTTGTCATCAGCGGCTGTGGTTTATGACATTTCAATCATGAGACACTCAGTACTTTTATAGTGCAACTTCATTCAGTTGAATGTAGAATGATGTTGGCAAATAAATTTCTCATTTTTTGTTGAGTTCTTCCAGTTGCATACAATATATATCTCAACTTTATGCAGATGACTGATTCTCATTCAAGAATTACTCTTTATCCCAATCATAGCAAAAGCCATCAAATTGCAAATGCAGGTTACATCTTCTATTCTCAATGGAGCTTAGATGGTGAAGATGAGATCATTGGGCAAGGGTCATGCTTGGACAGCTATCTACCGCGCAGGCCAAGATATCCCTGTAGTCCCGGGATATCCTAAAGGAGTCGTAAACCTTGCCATCACTGCTCTTCTTGTACTCAAACAACAAGTTGGAGTGATCAAATGCTGTCAGTTTCACAAATCCATAGTCCATGTCTCTGAAAATACTCCACTTGGGCTGCAGAACTGAGAATGGCGAAAGACTTGCCCCTCCTCCCCCAGCCACCACGTGTATCGTCCCATTCAAGCTCCCCTTGTAGTAATTCTTCTCATTGTTCACACAGATGTTCTGCAGAAAGAGAGGTGATAAAGTACGGAGACTGCTTGAGAGGTAAGAAACTGATTCATTATCAAGTTACCTGGTATATGGGGCAGGTTCTTTCATAGCTGTGAACATGGCCATAGAAGGCTATATCAACTTTATGCTTCTGCCAAAGCTTTTGAAGGTCATCTCTCCCCATTGGCTCAGCAAATGATCCTTCATCAGCATAAGAAGCATCAGAAGAGTAGCCTAGTACTCTATGTGCTATGAAGATCAGCCAAGGTTGTTTCTGTCTGTCTGCAGATGCAAGGCAGTGCTCAATGAACTTATACTGCTCGCTTCCCTCTCTCCAGTCGTGCTCCGTATCAGCTACACAGAACCGGAACATTCCATAGTCCGTGTAGTACCTGGTACGGTAACCGGACAAGTATAAACATCCTTACTCTGGTAACAAAATGGTGTCCTAATCTTTACATTCCTCAACATACCAGAATTTAGCTCTGTTTTCAGCTGGAACGAAGAACATAGTCTCAGCCGGTACTCCACATTCTCCACCCGAATCATTGTTGCCGTAGAATGAACCTGATCCGGGCCAGTCGCGCTCATGGTTGCCACTGCAGGGGAGCCATCAATAATACATAAAAGGTACAGAAAGGCCAATTAAGGGCAAGCCTATAGAAGTATGTAATGTATACCTTGCGATCATGTAAGGTCTTCTCGAAGCAATTGGCTCAACTTGAGAAGTGAACTGATCCCATTGAGATAGATATCCATTTGCATAACAGATATCTCCTATGTGAAACACTATGTCATAATTCTCCAGATCATTGACTAGCTGCTTGGTTGTGTTAAGTGAACCGCGTTGAAAGTTGTTATACTCGTTGGAACCATCAGCTTCATCCTGCAGAAAAAACTTACTTCTTAGCCATCCATTATGTGATAACTCAGATTGTTAGAATCATATTGAGAGCCAAAAGTGTAGGGGCTAACCTTGCCCATGTCACCGAAGATGATAACCCGTTGTAGGGAGTCCTGACCCGGATATGGAGAAGCTTTGAACTGGTGAGTTTCACTCCAGATAGTTGTACCATTGAGTAATTTATGCCCCAATTTGTAAGTGTACCTGAAAGAACACTAGCTAGATTAGCTGAGATTTTGTATGACAATGGTTTTACTGAATGACTAATGAGTGTTAAAATTCAGAGTTCTGTATACTGTGCAAGATTATGTTTAAGACATACACTAAGTTGGGCCATAAGTTCTTGAGGAAACCGGTATGTATGAATCCGGGATCACGCCATCCGACGGTTCTTGCTGGTGCACCTACAAAATATGCATTCTTAGTTCACATTTACCCTCTATCCAATCAAAGCTTAAACGAAGAACAAATGGAACTTAACACACCACACATGCTGCTACGATCAAAGGTCAGTGTAACTGCAAAGGAACGAGCCTGTTCTCCTCCTTTTCGACCCCATTCAACGAAAGGCTCTGCTTCCTCAATACCATAGCCACTAGTCCAGGTGATGGTCATCTAAGTACAGAATTTCAAAGTCAGTCTTTTCTCACTAGTTAGAGAAAGAAGATCCGAATCCTAAAGATGGGCTAATGCCTTTGCATTTGAAGAACCAGTTAACAATAAGAACTCACGTCATTCCATTCCTTCCCTTGTGCTAAACGTGGATATAGAGGAGCATTAGGATTAGCAAACGCGATTACGTTTGACACAGCCAGCAGCTTTGGCTGTTGCAAGAAGAAAAACATGAAACAAACTATTATAATCCATAAAAGAAAAAAAAATTAATAAAAGAAAGCAAGTCATCAAGGAGAAAGACTATCATGTAGATCAACTCATTAGTAGCATTCATATGATTCTAGGCTTGCACCTTTGGTAATGTAAGCATTAACTAGATCAAAATCATTACAGTAACAAATTAATCATAATCTCAAACTATATCTAAGAATCCACAGCAGCAACTTCAAAGATTTGGACTAAGAATTTGAAAATACGAAAACTAGCTCATTCTCATGTTGGGTTCAGCAAGTGTTTCTAATACACTTTGGCATGGCAATGCACGGGCATGTTTCACTAAAACGACTACGAACTAACTACGGAAATGTAAAACTGCTTTAGCAGGATACTTACATTTGATCCACCACCAGAAAATAACCCCAATGAGAAGTCTGATCTTTGGTTAATCAGCTGAAGCTTCAAAGATCCTTTGCCCGTATCCTTATACTTAGGATTGCTGAAATTTGCATACTGAAACTGCAGATTAATCGAACCATATTCATTAGTCTCATTTACAACTCAAAGGTAGTGTGTTAGAAGCCATTGTTTTAAGAAGTAACTGCAATATGAATCTGGACAGACCTTTATTGGTGCTGTACACAAATATGGTGGATAAACTCTAGGGTTCTCTGGGAGGCAAGTAGATGAACTGAAAACAATAAATCGAGACTCCTAAATTAGTTAATTCATCGTATTATACTAAATGCACACATAATGCAGAACTCAAGAATACTGTATAGCATGAAATGGCACACTTGCTCTGCTCTTACCTGAAGTTGGCAGGAGAAAACACACCGATCCAGTCATCAACCGCGGGGTTTGTGCTTCTATATTCTACAGTTATCCAATCTTTGTTGTCTCCCTAAGAGGAAAGAGTTGTTCAAATCAAATTTAACCATCTAAGAATCAGTTGAAAACATTACGGTATCAGACAATTGTAAGCTAAAGCTGCATAACAACATAAACGCATAAAATGCTTGACTTACATTGAGTCCAAGAATTGATGGAGAAGCTTTAACATAAGCATTCTTATCTAAAGCAACAAGAGCCTTCTCGATATCGATTACTGAAAGAGGTTGAATCCCATGTGATGCTGCCTCTTCAAGGTTCACCAGAGCCCACAAAACCACCAAGAATTTCACAACAGAAATCATCTCATTACACCTAAATAAAAGTCATAAATCAAGACAAGGAAAACGAGTTGGAAGATATTAGCTAAGGTTTAAATATGTTCTTAAATTGCTAATTTTCTTGGTCCATAACTCATTAATTCAGTCTCCAACTTTAAATATGTAGATTCAAATCAACTGCATAAGTCCTAAGCAAAAGATAAACTCAGAAATCATTCAGTCATGCATATTCTTAATAAATACTCCACATATAAAACATTACAAACACCCATTCTCTCTCTCTCTCTCACACACACGGAGAGAGTAAGGCTGGTAATCCTTCTTCAAGTGGGCATAAGAAACTCAAAATTACTACAACATCAACATTACTATCCTATCCTAACAAGCTCGACAACTTAAGTTTGTTTACTATCTCTTAAGGCTAGAAGTAGAAGTCAGCCAAAAGGAATTAGTAAATTCAGACATCATCAACGATCAAGAACTAAAAAGCGAAAGTCAAACGAAAAGCAAAGAGTTGGATATAACTTAAAATGAAGATAAACCTTTAGGGCCTGGGATGGAAAGCCCAAGATCTGATCGAACTCGAACAGTCTGGTATAAATGACTTGTGCTTTCTCTGTCTGTTTGAGTTCTTGAAGTTGGCGATGATTTTCGAGCAACAACGTTAGAAGGAACAGTGAGCAATGAATATCTATATCAAATCAATTGGAGTCAAACAACTTCGGAATCTTTTATGGTACATTCGGTTCTATTTTGCCCTTTTTCAGTTGGCTTTATATAATAAAAACTGTTAAATCTTTATAAATTAATATATCATATTATATGATATTTTACTATTTACTAATTAAAAACAATAAATTATATTAATTTGTTAAAAAATAATTAATATATTGTATTCATTTACAAACAAGCACAATTTGTTCATTTAACATTCATTCACAATGAACGCTAAAAAACACTAAAGATAATACAATTCATTTTGAACTACTTACGCACAAGAAAACACTTGTTGCGTCTAGGATTCTTCACAATTTTATAGTGCAATTCGAGTAAATAATATCGGATTTTTTTTATGTAATTAGAAAAGTTAGAGTTGAGATTCAATTATATTTAATTTTTTTTTAAATGCAACATTAGAATCATATTTCACAAGATCGCTTTAGTAATATTGGTAATTTTAAATAATTATTAATTTATGATATTGACGGGACCATATATTTACATTGAGATTTTCTGAAATTTTTTATCTTATTATCTTATCGAGTTTGATGATTTTTTACACTGGCCCGAGTCGGGACCGAAGAAAAATATTATCTTAGAGAGATTATTAATTTTCTGAGTATTAAATTATAGGAGTTCTACTGTAGTACTCCATGAGTCCTATTGATCTCGTCTTTTTTTTTTTATTCGTGGAACCCGCAGCCGCTACCTTCGGTGCGCACTGGGTAAACTCCGCTCCTTATGCAGTAGCCTGCAAACCACACAGGAGAGTTCAACCATGGGATTTGAACCCAGGACCTATCGGTCCCGGGCCACCCACCTTCACCACTACGCCATCCCAATGGGACCTATTGATCTTGTCTTGTTTTCTTTTCGGAGTGTTTCACTTATTTTTTTTTCTTTTCTTTTTTTGATAACGAGAGCCGACAACCACTACCGAAATGTGCATTGAGTGTGCCATTAAATGTGTCACTTATCTTGTCTCATACCTAAAGTGAAAAGAAATAAATGTATCACAATCATCTAAATAAATGGACCACGCTATTTTATATTTTTGCATCATGATTTTACTCATTTATACCCACTATTCTAAATTCCGCCACCAAAACCTAATAGAACAAAATCAGAGTATTCAATAAATATCCTATAAGACACAGAGCGACTTGTGTATACCACAATTGTGTACCTTTGTGTGTACCACACCACAAGGGTGTCGACATGTGACGTATGTGGCTCACTATTTTGAATGAAAGCGTCACATGTCGACACTCTCATTTTTAAATTTAAAAATGTTTACCGACGGAATATTCCGTCGGTATACCTAAACCTTTGTGTATAAGACATGTCAAAAGCAACTTATAGTTTCCGATTTCAATATATGTACCCTTGTGTGTACCACACCACAAGGGTGTCGACATGTGGCGTGTATAAGACAAGGTCATGTCGGCATTGTCTAATACTACCTCCGTCCCATTATTTCCGACACGTTTCATTTCGGCACGGAAATTAAGAAAGTAGATGAGTAATATTGAGATATGGGTAAATGATAAAGTAGGAGAGAGAAGATGAATGAGAGTAGATGATAAAGTAGTAGTGAGTACATTTGATAAAGTAAGAGAGAGAAAATGATAAAGTAAGAAAAAGTAGGAGAGATAAACCTTTGGTAAAGTAGGAGAGAGATGATAGGTAGTATTTCCAAAAAAAGGAAACGTGTCGTAATAGCGGGACGTCCATTATGAAAGCGGCGTGTAAGACAAGGGACGGATGTGTAATAAGACATTTGTAAAATTTGAACATATACATGAACAAATAATAGCATTTAGGTAGCCAATAGTAGTAATAAAAATGTGGCGTTTGTAAAAATTCGAATATCGATACATTAACAAATACTAGCATTTAATACCTAAAAAATCACTTAACACATTGAATTTGAATAATACTCATTAATTTTTGAAGTTATACTATATAATGTAATGTTATGAGTTATCACGATATCGACAATTCTAAGATTTGATACTATTCAAATTATAATAAAAATTAAAGTTCATGTATCTCGTTTAAATTTAAATAAATTATAGATAACTTGAAATGGTCAAGGTAGTCCTCTTATATTCAGTATATTTTAAAAGAATTAATTGAAGAATGTGAATGGGTAGAAAGTTGAGGTTTTCTGTTGGCACCTTAGCTATCATTTGACAGCAATTTGAATACCAGGTAGAGCAGAAGGTGACAATGAACTGAATACAGTTAAACCTCGATAAAGTAATAATCTCGCTAAAATAATAATTTTTCTGATCCCGATATGGGTCAATGTACTAAAATAATATTCGATAAAGTAATAACCTCGTTAAATGAATATTTTTTCTCGATCCCAAAGTTATTACTTTATCGATGTTTAACTGTATCTTAATTAACAAGTAAAACAACTTGCTCTGATTCATATGCATCAAAATTCAAAACCTAAGAGAATCCAAACTCTGTTTCCAGAATGCAATAACAGTGAGCATCACATTCAAACAAAATCATATAGCTAAGGCTCTAAACTGTAAACCTTTTCATCTATCTGAGATCTTATGACCATTTCTCTTCAGCTACAAAGGATTGTTTCCCGAAAATACGAAAATCAGTTGTGTAACCAGCTCTAATGTTGGATGGATATCACTCACTAAGCTCCTGCAAAAGATTTGCTATGCTGCTTCTGAAGCAAGAACAAGAGCAACCTTGATGGCTCTTAGTAGATTGAAGTTCACTATAGCGCGTAAATAACCAGCAAACAAGGATGAGATGCAACACTTTTCAAGAACTCAAACCAGCCCAATTCTTGAAGGCAATCAAGGCTTCCATTTTCCTCACATTTCTCCTCCTCAGCTGTGATATTCTCAGCTTCTTATGTTTCTCCATGAATGCTTGCTTGCACCTCCATTTATCTACAAATATCTTCATCTCTCTTGATTTCTCCACAACTTGCATCACAGCATCAAAGAAACCGCCCTTAACCAAAGCATAAAGAAAAGCCTCAACCAAGGTGTTGTCCAACACAAATCTCTTCTCCCCTTCACCACAAATCTTCCTCTTAACCTCATTCCAAAGCATCAACACACTGAAGTACTTCTCTACAGTCACATATCCATTTACGAGGGATAAATACGTCTGCTGATTTGGTTCAAACTGAAGGAAATTCATCCTCCTAAATGTCCTGCTCGCGTCCTCCAACCTCCCAGCCTTGCAGAAAGCATGGATGATTGAATTCCAATCATGAGTGCCCACTTCGACTCTCAGATCCTCGACAACCTCATCCAAGAAGGCGGCCATTAGCTCAGGCCGATGATGCTCCGTTAGACCAGTCATGATAGTCAAGTAGCTGCCTTTTAAATCGGGTAGTCTTGATTCTCTCATGTCACGGAACAGAGAGAATGCCGACTGAAAATCTTGGCAAGACATAGATGATTCTATTAGAGCATCATAACTACCAACATCCAACTGCAGTCCCAAATTGCTAATTTCTGTAACCAGTTGAGCAGCTTCAGCTGTTCTTTGCTCCTTGCAGCAAGCCTTCAAGATTGGCACGTAAACGCCTAATCCAACGGAGGAGCCTTGAGCATTCATTTCATCAAGGATCCCATGTGCCTTTTCTAGAAAACCTAGATTAATACAAGCGGTAACAACACCATATCCGAAAGACCTTTCCACCACAAGAGACGAAGGTTCGAGCTTTTGACACTCAATGATCAAGTTGGCTAGACTCTTATGATTCCTATTTTGCAAAAAAGATTTTAACACTTCATTGCAAGTCTCCAGACTCAATTCTTCCCCTTCTTTCACACTGCGAATTATAGCAGCAGAAACTGCTTCAAAATCTCCCAACTTTAAATACCCACAAATCAAATTATGCACATGAACCCTAGTCCCAAAATCACCAAGCCTTCCCATCACACTCTCCAACTCAACCACTTTCTCATTCAGCCCTTTAACGGCATACAAATACGCAAGCAACCCAAAGGTATCCTCATCCGGCCTAATTCCTAATAACGACATCATTTCCACCACTTTCTCCGCATCAACAACAGACTCAACTTCCCTACAGTAACACTCCAATGCAGCATTACAAGCAGCCAAATCAGGCCTCATGAAATACAACTTCTCATCAAAAGCCAACCTACAACACTCATGAAAAACACCCAAGAAAGCAGAAAAGCTCCCATTTTTCCTACACAAATCCACAAGTATGAAACCCCACATCTCAAACGGCATGAAAAACCTATTCTCGAGCATGCTATTCACCACCGCAAAAGCAGCGGCGCCGGCGTTGGCTTCCTTCATGGAAACCAAGAGGGCCCTCACACTCTCATATTCCAACACCGACGGATTCTTCTTCAACACGAAAATTATCGAAGCATACGCTCTTTTCAAATTGTGGGTATCGGAGAGCGAGGACAAGTGCGTGATTAACGAGTTTATGAGGGGCTTACTGGGGAAAGCGGCGCCGCCAGTGAGCAGCTTGAACGACTTCCACGCCTCGTCGGTGTTGCTTTCGAGAAGGGATTGATGGAGGGCGGCTTCAAGATTGGGTTTGGGGGTCTGCCAATTGGAATTGGACACCGGGTTTTGTTCGGAATTGGGTTTAGTTGTTTCTTGTGATCGAGGTTTTCCATTGAGTGCGAAGATTGAAGGTTGGAGAAATGAATATAGGCTTGGAATTTCAGCCTCCGATGAAAAATGCCGTCTTGAAAGAAGAAACCTTCCTGCTTTCCGCATTTCTTTCCCTCTCTTCTGTCGCCGCGGCGGAAGGCAAAGATCGAAACGGTTTATAACGATGAACAATAAATAAGTAATTACGTCTAAATAAATAAAGTTATCAAGGGGAATCCAACAAGCTGGAATAGCTCAGTTGGTTAGAGCGTGTGGCTGTTAACCACAAGGTCGGAGGTTCAAGCCCTCCTTCTAGCGCTTCATTTTTTTTTCCGTATAAAAAAGAAATTTGAAGGGAGAGATAGTGGGCTGAATGTCAGAATGCTACGAGTAGCATAAATATTTGGACTGCTAGCTCGGTAGCACGTAGAGGATAGAGAGAAGCTCAGAAGTTAGAAGCAGCAATGGAAGGAGAGAACATTTCTACGCGGTCGGAGACAGCCGTGATCGAGGAATGGAACGGCAGCGCTTCGTCGAAGCTCACGAAAACTGCCACCTTTACTGTTGCCGGAGCCACCGTAAGGAAGTCGGCTCTCCGTTTCAATCATCTGTCTCGGAGAATCCTCGACGCATTTGTTCCTGAGGTAAACTTTGAGCTTGTCCATCGCTTGCTTTTTGTTTGATTAAGTAATTAATCAGGTAGTGGATTGTTTGACCTTGTCGATTTTTGATTGACTTGCCATTCAGTAGAACGATCACTTAGAGTTGAGGGATTTTTAGTTCATGAGGGATCTGATCTTGCACTCTTTTAGGGTTTTTATTTGAAGGAGGATTTGGGATTTGTATGGAGTGCTTGTAGTTGGTGAAAGATGTTTGCTTTCCTCGATTTAATTCTAAGAGAGTTGGCAAGTTTGGATTTGTATTCATAAAAGTTGCAGGAAATGTTAAATTCCATAGCCTATGAGAACAGAAGGGGATTCCATTTTGATCTGAAATTGGTATAAAATGCAGGGATTTCCAGGCAGTGTGACTACTGATTATGTCCCTTTTCAAATATGGGATTCATTGCAGGTTTTTTTTCTAGTATTTTCATTCAAAGTTGGAGCATTCTTCGCCCTCTAGTTTGTCTGATTGGATTTCTTGCAGGGCCTTTCGACCTATATTAGGACAATGCTTTCCACCCAGGTGATTATATTGATCGCATACTAAGGTTGATCTTTAGCCATTTATATGCAATAATTAGTACTAATCAAACACATTATATTTTAGGCTCTTCTAAGTGCTATAGGGGTTGGTGAGACATCCGCCACAGTAATCGGGGCCACATTTCAGGTATATATATATATATCTGTAAAAATTTTAGTACAGGATGATCATCATATAAATGTTAAAGTGGGATTCTCTATTTGTTTCTGAATTTTCCCTTGAAAACAATGGCAGTGGTTTCTGAGGGATTTAACTGGAATGCTTGGAGGTATCTTATTTACATTTTCCCAGGTAAAGTTTCAAAGATTGGTTTAGTACTTCTACTACAAGACCTTGAACTTGCACCATAATACATCATTTCTCTTTTCACTAGGGAGCAAACCTGGATAGCGATGCCAAAATGTGGCGTCTTGTTGCAGATCTCATGAATGACCTTGGTATACCGTCTTCACTTCCTATTCACGATTAGTTTTTGGTATGGCTACTGCAATTTTTTTTATTATGCTGCATAGTATTTTTCCTTTATGATATTTTTGAGTATTTCTCTCTGATATGGTTTAATTAGTTTTTATATATCGGTTTTTTTATTAGATTTTGCAGTTTTATTGTGCTCTCTGAAGCTTCGTATTTGAGAATAGAATGTGTAATTGTTGCAGGGATGTTGATGGACCTTCTCTCCCCTTTATTCCCCTCAGCTTTTGTGGTCATAGTATGCTTAGGAAGCATATCAAGATCATTCAGTAAGTTCCATAGTGTGTTTGAACAATTATTTCAAGCCCTCATGAAGACCACACTATTTTATTCCCATTATCATTCTCTAATTATATCTGTTCCTTTCAATTTTTCATTTATGCTGCTAATCAGCTGGGGTTGCCAGTGGTGCTACGAGAGCTGCTTTAACACAACATTTCGCTCTTCAGAACAATGCAGCTGATATATCTGCTAAGGTAGCATGCTACACTTAAGTCGGTGAATCTAAATATTGCATAAGCTGTTATATTTTTAGTGTATTCATTTATTAAAAACCATGGAATAGGAAGGTAGCCAAGAGACTCTAGCAACAATGACGGGGATGGCTCTAGGAATGTTTCTCGCCCGCATTACTATGGGGCACTCATTGACCATATGGTTTGGCTTTCTGTCCCTCACCATCTTTCATATGTATGGTTAGTCTCCCTTTATATTCTTCCTTATTATATATTACCTGCTGATGCTTCATGTCTGGACTTTAATAACATCGAGTGTAGCAGCATCCGAGCATTACATGGTGTTTCTCTTTATTTGCAGCAAACTACAAGGCTGTGCGCTGCCTTACACTCAGTACATTAAATTTTGAGCGAAGCTCGATCCTTTTGTCGCATTACATGAAGACCGGTCAAGGTGAGACATTATTGAACACTAGTGTAGTTACTGAAAATTACTTTTGCGGCACATTCATCTGTTGCAAAAAAGTAACAAGTGATTTAGAGCTTTCATGAGTTTGTGTTAGTTGACATCGTCTTCCGAATCTGATGCTCTCTTGTAAACTCTCCCAAAATACTGAGATGAGATTTATGTGTGTGGTTTTCTAGTTCTTTCACCAAAACGGGTCTCGGTGATGGAGCATGTTTTACCTCTGTGGATGAGTTCATGGACGGCAAGTAAGGTGGAAAATTTGGGCCAACGTGTTCGCTTAGGTGTCCGGATCTCTTCGCTTAATAGTGACGAAGTGTAAGTTCTCAACTCTGTTTCTTTTCTTTTGACGCATTCTAGATTCCAATAGCTTCATCTCTCAACACATTTAGCATATTGTTCAATCTTAATCGGTTCTGAAACCAATTTTTTATATTGATATACGAATTCCCGTTTCATGGAAAACAGGGTAGATCTCTCTCGTCTTGCCAGCTCTCATTACGACAAAGGTTTATATCATTAACTCCTTATTAAGGCTCTTATTACAACAAGGGTACTTCAGTTACAGTTCGAATCAAGAATGTTTTCTTATCAAGTCCTTTTGGTTTGGCTAGGAAAGTATATGCTACTTGCAAGAAAGAGTATTGTGAGTATCATTATGCATAGAGACTCAACAGCAGCAGATGTTCTGCAAGCTTTCATGCATGCTCTTGTATTGGCAAAACTCGACGACAAAGATGGATCTTTGCATTCCGAGAGCCACGCATGGATGTACAAAAACTACCAAGACTTTGTTCTTAAGGTACTTTCTACAAATACTAATGTTCATTTTAACTTCCCTTTTGTTGTGGGATTAGGAAATGACAACACAAAAGCAAATAACATATTCTAATAAACTTGTTAACTCTGATAAGAAGCCATGACCTACTATTAGTTTCTTAATAGTGAAGTCCACCCTAAGCTTGTATGTTTTTTTCATCCTTGACAGCTCCAATCATCGGGGTGGAGAACGGAACGTCTCCTGTCGCCCTCCGTTGCGTGGAAGGCAAACTGGTCCATTAACTCCTCTGATAAAGTTGAATAGGACAAGCTTCAAGCATTGCAGAACCTGGTCTGAAATTTCTAGCAATTTCTGAATAGAATCCCCTTTCAGCTGTAACTTCATAATTTGTCACATGCACCCAGTTTTGAGTGCTCTATTTGTTTACCAGATTTTTTAGACTAGTTTGTTTCTTGCATGTTGTGATACTATTCTTGAATCTATTTACATGAGTTCTGTATTGTTCCAATTAAATAGCTCATACTTCATTATTTTATGTAGGGGTGTTGTTAGTGGTTTTTGTCCGAACCGCGAAACCGGCGTAACCAAACAGAATAGAAAAATGTGGTTCGGTTAGGTTTTGTGGTTTGGTTTGGTTTGTTTTTTTAAGAACCGTCTACAACAAGACCTGTTCGAACCGAACTGATGCCCTACATGTAGTTGCTTCGTTTAGTTGCAGCCCAATTACTTTGTACGGAATCCTTTTTATGGTTCAAGGAATCCTTTTTTGTTGTTGTGGGTTTAAGAATTAAAGAAAATAGGAGAAATTGATGAATCGAATCAACCATTTATAGACGGTTCCTGAATTGTATTGGAAACCGAACCTAACCGTCATACTCCTAATTTTGTGTCTATTCAACCAAATTCAGGTTATTTACATTTCATATAGCAGCTAAAGCAGTCATAAACAATCCAACTCTCCATCACCATCAGCAGCAGCCAACATATTCATCACTTCCGGTGACCGGACGACGCCATAAGCACACCGACAGCAATGATAAACATCGACAACATCCCAACCAGAAGAACATACGTCCTTCTCGACGATCTTCTGTACTCTCCAAACAGAAGTACACCCCAGAATGTACTCACAAGTGGAAGAGCCTAAAAAACCAACCGAAACTCACTCAACTGTACTATGTTTTGTAGATTGAAGATGGTGAAACTAAACAAACTGACCTGCACAGCATCAGCAGCAGCATATCCAGCAGCTTGCCCTCCCATGAACTGAAGGCCATTACCAAATCCACACAGAAGTCCAGCCAGAAGGGCCCACCCTCTACCGTTCCAGTCCGATACATAAGCCCTCAGTGTCGATTTAGGCAAGCCCAATACGGGGCGATACAAGAAGATGACGTTGAGAATGATGGCTAGCACGAAGCAGGATACAGAGAAGTAGAAGAATGCAGTGTAGACGCTCAAGTGAGGAACACCTTCTTTCAGCGTATGCCATTGATCATTGGTGGCCAAGTTGAAAGCAGGGGAGAACATAGAGAAGCAAACTCCAGCAAAGAAAGTAATTCCCAAGCCTATGAAAGTTCCCTTCCCAAAAACCTGCAGCAGAATTGTGTTGAGATTTTCTTGCATCCTATGTACATTGATGTCTAGAAATAGTAAATCTAAGGGGAAAGCAAACCTTGATTGCCCTTTTGTTTTCGAGTTCTATGAGAAAATCTGCAGTCCCATACTTCGCTTTCTCACTAGTTGCACTTCCATTCTCAATATCTATTGATTAATGCAAGATGCATGTAAACTTAGGTTAAAAGAAGCTGATCTACTCAAGGCAATACACATGCTTATAGTATAATCCACTTACCCTTGTTTACAGTTTTGGAAGTATAAGCATCCTTGTCCCTGTCCACATTTGCACATAAAATCGCGTTCAGACAGCTTGCTGCTAAACTATGTCTAATAGTTATATATAGAGACACAGATGAGAACTCTATCAAGAAAGAGAGAGCCCAAATAGGCTGTTGAGAAACTAATTTTGGAACAAGACTGGGGTAAGAATACACACGCAGTCCCTTCTTCCGAGTAGCTACTAAGCTTGGCTTGATTGTCAGCAGCATTGGATGAATGGACAGCAGAGCCAAAGCAAACAGCAATCAGAAAGCAAGCAACACCAGAAAAAAGAATCTCAGCTTTGTTGATTTTGTCATCCAAGAAGTAATTCAACGTCGTTCCTGATAAGAAAACGGACCAATATGCATACATGATGAAGCTTCAAATGGTAGTTCTATCACGCCTCACAAACAACGCGAAAACAACAAACTTAAAAACTACCTATGACCACAGTTATGCTGCTTGTAACAACCTCAGTCACTGATAATCCGACAAACGCCCAAGCGTACTGCGTTGCCAGATTGCCAAGACTCAATACAATCCCACCAGCCATTGCAAACATCACACTAGGCCAATTATCCTGCATTTTCATTTTGTTCAGCATACATGATTTTAGTATCTTTCTTGAGATTAGTCAAACCTAAGAAATGAGTAGGGAGTGACTATTTCACCTGAGATAGCTGGTCTAGGAAATTTGGCCTTCCATTTCCTATTTCACCAAATGTGAAGGCAATGATAATGGCAGCCAATAGATTGGTGATTGAGTAATCAAGATAAGTGTGCTGAGGGAGACGGCCTCGCCTCTCGAGCAGTGTAAGCAATGCAGGCCAAGTACCCAAGAAAGATAAGGCTAAGAGCATGCAAGCTATTGCACCTCCTCTGCTCTCCACCACATACATTTTCAGTTGATTGAAGATGAATCTTTCAGATTGAATAGAAATAACTTCTGGAAGGCTAAAGTAATCCTAACAAAACAGAACACTACAAACTCTTTCAGATATTATTACATCATGCTTAACAAGAACTGGCAATTATGTTAGAATATGAAGCTGATTTTAAGAAATTCATGGAATGAGAAATTGGGAACATGGTAGCAGACAAATCTAGATATGATGGAACTATGAGAGAGAAAGAACCCAAGATTCTTTCTATCCAATGTAAAATTATTGCAAAAGCAAGAAATGAATCAAATTCAAGAATTTGTTAGCAATCTTTACTTTACCATGATGAGTTGGAAATCTTAAGAACACAGTGGTTTATGCTATTTTCTCCAACAAAGCTAGCATCAAATAAGCACCCCAGAAACTTTTCTCTCACATTAAAAAATGCATAGAAAGAGATATACTACAACCTACCAGATCAAATATCAAGATTCCCCAGAAACTCAATCTTTTTGACTTCACACTTCTGTAAAATCAAGAAAATAAACTCTGCACGCAATTCACTTCTCTGCTTATACGGAAAGCTGATATAATGGTGTGGGATGAAATATCAAGGCAATCTTGAGCGGAACATGCGTACAGCTATATAAGGGGATCTCCAACCGAGATGCTATTTTAGTATTTTTAACACCATTTCATATATTCCATTTCATACTATTTTTACAATAATATCTATATATTTCTCAATATTACACATTAAATCCACAACAATTTCAATTAGCAATTATATATGTAATACCATTTCTATTATATGTATTTCATAATATTTTTTTTATTATTATGATTGTTTTTAATGTAATACTATTTTTAATTTTATTATTTTCTATTGTTGATATAATTGTATTCTATAAATACCATAATTAATTTTTATTAATTATTACACATAACTAATACGTTAAAAATATCGGCTCATTTTTTATAATAAACAACATGACCTATTGTTTAATAATTAATATTTTGTCATTGCCATATAATTCTTTTCTATGTAATCGTCTAATTAATTTTTCCATCAGAATGTAGATTTCGATTTTTCAACAAAATATAGGACTTGAGAGTAATTTTGCAGAATTGAAAAAGTGAATTGGTGTTATGAACAGTAGATACCATTTATAAAGTAGCAAGAGAGAGAAAAATAATAAATACTCATTTTAGTGTTGAAAATAAAATTGAGTTGGTGATGATTTATAATGTGGATTAAAGATAGAATCATGTTTCTAAAAGGGCGTGAAGTCCGGGGAATCTCTAAACAGATTCTTCAACAAGATGTGGGAATAAAAAAAGATTCATCTGCAATACTTTCGGTGTGCGCAACTGGGCATTAACGTATGCCAAGTGTGTTTGGACTTATTGGTGCAACCTCACTCGTTGAAAATCGCAACTACTGCGTAGACGAAATATCCATTTCATGCGGATGAGATTATCCCTCTTTACTAGTTACGCCTAATCGCGCCAATCGGATATTATATCCAACGGACAAAACTTTCATTAGTAGATGTAACTTTCATTAATTAAAGCTGAACATGACCATTGACTCTAGAGCTAGAAGTTTATATGGGGAATCTTAATAAATTCACACTGTTGACTTATGGGACACTTTTTGGTGCTTCTTCCATGCAAGACGCTTTCAGCTTAGAGTAAATTACTTCAATATTCGCTAAACTTGTAAAAAGTATAATTTAAAAATAAAATGGAGTAATTTAGATGCTTAATTTTAGAAAAAACTACTATAGAAATTAAAATTTGCGAACACCAAACAGTTAAAAGAAACAACAGTTGCAAACTTATGCATATTTCTTTCGTTACACAAATAATAAAAAAAAAACAATCTCAATCATCATTCAACACACGTTGTTTGAAAAATAAAATTATAGAGAAATTAAATCCGAACATATGGGCCCTTCACAAAACGAACAGAAAACAAAGACAAAACGAACTCGTCCATCTCTCAGACCTTGTCAACAAATTTGTGTTATAGTAAGCACGTCATTCAGTGTCACGCAAGTTGTTAGTGAAAGTCTTCTCTGTTGGATATGTGATATTCCTATCTCGATGTGATATACTGTAAATGCCACAGGTAAATGCAAGTTCTTACTCGACATAGCTTCTAGAACCAGGACAGTGTGGACAAAGGCAGAATTATATTTTCAGATGCTGGTTCCAGCTCCAGTAAAGGACTTATGATTCCAGGTTCTCTCTCTTCCCAACATCTTGTAGAAAGCTCCCGAGCAGCCTTTGATCGAAAACCATGTTCGGTACCTGTACAACAAACTCGTCAACCATGAGAAGCCAAAAAAAAAGTGGAAGAGTGAGAAGAGTGCTTGCTTACCTTGTTGCCGTAGTATATCTTGGAGTTGTTGGCAATAGATTCGATAAATTTGAGCTCCAAGTACTCAGGAGTAAGCCTCAACTTGTTTGCTTCTACTTCCTTCATCGTGCTACAAAGACAAACCATGAATTAACATAAGCTCAGTTTCGATGGATTCAGAAATAGCAAATATAATGAAGAGGGCACATGAAAACTTTTTAGGTGTCATAAGCAACAAAAGAGTTTCAACGGCCACAATTGCATACACATTACTACATTAGATCGATTTAACTTATCGTATCCTGGTCCTGATAGAGCATTGGCCCAGAAGTTTGATATCCAATATAATGGTGACATTAAAATAACAAGATAAGGCACCATGTTTCCTATTTTAACAACATTTCAATAACTAACCTATATCTTTTTCTGGCATATTATTTTAAGCGTTGATTTTACCCAGTGCCCAATCATATCATTAACTGTACTCCGTAAATCCGCTGTATTTAAAGCTAACATATGTATCTAAAATTTTCCCTGCAGTACATATATAGAAAGCTAATAGAGTTTTACCGGTAATAGTCAGCATCAGCCAAACTCTTTTCGCGAGCCAAGTACATAGAATTAGCAATTTCCTCTTCCTTCCTCGCACTGTCCTTTTCCAATAATTTCTGTTCCATATGGATCTTACTAACGTGGGCATATTTTTCAGCCTCACTTATAGCAATCTTTTTCTGAGTTTCTGCTTCCTTCTCAGCAACTCTCTGTTTCTCCATTGCAATCAACACCTGTTTATGTTTTAAGTATTTGATTCAGTGAATGAGCATCAATGTTATCACGTAGTAAAACGTATATATAACCAACTTGATTCATGATTCCTTTTTTTAGTTGACAAAACTCCCAAGTACTTCAAACAAATAAAGAATCAGTAAAGCAAATTATCAGTAGAGCAAATTATCAATATCGATTTTTAGACACTAATATTTAATCAGGTTTCCACAAGCAGCAGGAGCAAAAGTAAAAAATGTCCATAGAGCAACTTAGAGCCTTAATATAAGATCAAAGGCGCACCTTAGTCCGCTCCTCTTCCATCTGCTCAAAATTCCGCCTTATACTCTCCGGAATTTTAGGTTTTGTGACACGCACGCTAATAATTTCAATACCTGGTGCATAACGTGTGCAGTCGGCCTGAAGAGCATCCTTCATTTTTTCATCAATCTAAAAAATCCAAAGGTGAACCATAATTAAATTTCATTTGGAGCTGTTTGCAGAGGTCAGTAGTACAATGTGGCAGTGAATCTGCAATGATAGATGAATCTTAAAGTAACTTTTTAAATTAAATTGTACAAGTGGGAGGAAATAAAAGCAGATACAATCAATTGAAAGTTTTAAACCTGAGGTCAGTGTTACCTGGTCGAACATATCAATGTAAACTTGCTGAAGGGAATGAGCACTGCAGAACTGATTAATCTCATGATGGATCTTGTCATATATCCATGTGTTGTCATATTGGATACCATAGTTGAGTAATGTATCATGTACATGATCCTTATGAAGACGATTAACAACCTGAAGATACGCTAATAAGTATTTAGCAAACAATTCAAAACAAGATTTCACTGCAGGACTTGGTAGAACAAGAAATATTACTTCTATCTTCTCAAAGGTAATCATAACACCTCCTTTTGTTCCACAAGGAATGTCCCTCACCTGCACATCAGAATAACAATCACATTCTTATTCCAAGGTAGTTTATGTCAAACTACTCAATAATGTTTATACATAGGTGTATAACCACACTCAATAATAAATGTTTATGCATTACACATATTACATATATAATAATAAATGTTATTTATGTGAGAGAGAGACTGAGAGACAGAGAGAGAGAAAGAGAGATTGCTACCAAATCTGTTTGTAAAGTCACTTGAATGGGTTCAAAGTGTGTGATCAGGGGAAGTTTCCAATGAAAACCTTCATTAAATATATGCAAATTAGTTACAAGGAGGGCAAATAATTACATGAGAATAATTGAACATGTCTAGAGATATCACCGTACAAGAGAGTATAGCATAATTGAACATGTCTAGAGATATCACCGTACAAGAGAGTATAGCATAATTGAACATGTCCAGAGACATCACCGTACAAGAGAGTAAACATGTCTAGAGATATCACCGTACAAGAGAGTATAGCTATATGGCGTGTTATATAGTACCTGGACTAGTAATTGTGTTCAGAAGGGCTCCTCCTCTCCAGTAACAACCAACATGACCCTCGGGAACTTGATGCAAAAGGGATAAACTCTGCTTCAGATTTGAGGCTGATGGAACAATAACCTGTACAAGATTTCTCAATCAAATTATTTGTCTCCTTCAAAAAGATAGGAGGCTAATTAACATTCCATTCGTTCGTCCGATCTAAACAATTAGAAGCATTCTTACAACACACTGCGGACTTATAGCAGCAGTCTCCGATCCTAATTCCTAACTATAACTATAAATTCCATACCTAAACTCGGTACAACAATAATCATAATTTCAACAACATTTCTAGCCATATTTTAGCAGCATCCGATTTACGATCATCGAGGACCGTGATATCCAATCCAACAGCACAAAGCATCGAGGAAAATGACTACAAATATCTAAATACCAAGCGATTCAGGAAAACGTGCAACCATATTTCTAAACATTATGGAAAAATAGCTACAAATCACATAAACACCAGCGGAAATTATCGCAACTGATGTATTTACCTAAGAGGCTAATTCGTCGAATCAACTATACCTAAATCAAAAATATATATAACCGATCATCAAATTAAAGAAGTCAAACGGAAGCAACCTAGATGTCAGTTCGGAAAAATCACAATCACAATGTTTAGCATAGGCAACATTGTAGTTACCAGGGATAAAATAGCGACAAACGCGAAGAGAACAGTAAGAATGGCGGAGAAATCCCCGCCTTCGCCGGCACCAGGCGGTGGTCGTGGAGGTGGAGTCCCCGCTCTCTGCTGCTGCTGTGCATCCATGTTTAAGAGGCGAAGACTAAGATCCGAGTTTCCAATTTCGCTCTCTCCACTATGATAAGTAAGGATGGGGCGCATGGATGACATAGCGCTTAGGTGGGTAGGTTGTGATCGGAATATCAGAGTTCAAAATATGCTAAGATCGCTATGTATGATTTTGTCACCTATAATGTGTTTGAGATAGTTTATCTGAATCAGCTTATAGCTGAAAGCTGTCTAGAAAAATAAATTTGGTGTTTGGAAAATCAAGCTTATAGAGATGCTGAAAGCTGTTTGCGTGCAAGATAGAGAATTTTCGTAAACTGATATTGTCCAGCTAAAGCTGGTAGCTTATAGCTTTTATAATTTTTAATTTTTTTAATTAATACATTCTATTATAATTTTATAAGTATTTTTTAATTAATGATCGATATTGCTTATTTATATGTATAATTTTAATTTGTTATTTAATAAAGAATAAGTAAATATTTGTTTTATTAATGTAATTTATAATCTTTTTTATTCTTGATTTTAATCAATAATATTAATTATACTTAATTTTTTTACTAATTTTTATTTTAATAATATTTTTTATTAAAATACTATTTTATATGAGTGGAAATAAATTTTAAATTTTATTTATGTAAAAATTTTAAATTTGTTTAATAAGTGAAATAAATAACATTTTCATTTTATAAGATACAATTTTATTAATATTTTCAATTTCAAATATTAATTTTTGACTTTCAGCACTTTTTGCAAGCACTTACAAATTATCAAAATCAACAGTTTTCAACTGCTTTCAGCCACTTTCAGCAGCTTCCAACAACTTTCAGCACTTATCGATAAGCTTCAACTACTCCAAACAACCACTAAGTGGTTGAACCATCCTGTCTTATTTGCTTATGGGGCGCGGCGTGACTTACCTGATTTTTTTGTGGGGGGTTTCTTTTATTTTATCTTTGGAAATTTTCCTATTTTATCCTTTAAAACTTTGAGATTTTATATTTCTTAAAAGTTTAGAGTACAATAAGATTTTTCTATTTTTCTAGCCGTTGCTGTTAATATATCTAAATTTATTCTTCATATTACAATATATTATTTTTGATATTTTGATGCATCTATTACAATGTCATATGTATTACAACTTAATATTGATAACATATTTTTAAAATATTGTACGTTCATTACCATTCATATATATGCATAGTAATATTCTTCATTTTATGCTAATAATGAATTTATGCATCCGAAACAAATGAAAAAAATTAAATAAAATTACCCTCTGATTTACGCCCTAAGATTTGTTGTTCAATTTCTTTGTGTACATTTTGTGTCCATCAATGAAATAATGACAGTTGTTTCTATTTAACTCAAATATCTAAAATAATTTATTAACATAGGATTAACAAATTTCAATCGAATATATAATTATTAAATGAAGACATATGTCATGATTTCATTGGTGATATATAAATTTGACGGCAACTCCCATCCCTAAATTTAGACCATCTTTATAAGAGAAAAACGCGTAAAATATATCAACTCAAGTTGAGTGGAGTCGCTCAAGAATAGTATTGTACACTATTGTGATTCTCCAAAATTGATTTTACGATAAAATATTTAATAAATAATTGAATCTAGCTTATATAATATAAAATTTTGATAATTGCTAAAATCTAGAAAATGGTTGATGATCGATAGATTATTATATAAAAGGTTAAATATGATATTGATTATATTAATAGTAAAAATATATATGTGCATATGTAATTTGATAATCTCGTACATATTGCTCGTTCAACGAGCCTCCTTGACAAGTGACGGTTTGACTCACAAGCTTCGGTTTAGTGCTATTAAGTGTGTTCGAATATTAATTGTGTCGAGTTTAAAGAGTTAATAATTCACCAAAGTTTTGGGACGATATAAACCGTTGAGATATTTGTCATATAGTTTTAGAGAGTTGGGAGAGAAATCAATAGGTTCTTTTCGGGAGCTATTCATTCTTCCCGAACGCAGCATACAACTCTCCGTTGTATTGCGCTCTCCAAGTGTGCTTGTTCCCCCTTCTTCCTTAACCCAGGAAGCAGGGACGGAGGGAGGGGTGGGGCAGGAGGGTTACTGGCCCCCTGTACGTTCAAAATCGAATTCAATAGCATTGTCTTAGTTTTGACCATTAGGTGGAGTGGTGGAATGTTTAGACATTTTTCTTAGAGGCGCGTTCGAATGTTCGTTCCAACATCATATTCTATTTTTTTTTTATAAATTCTTCGATGTATTCTCCGGTTCTCCCTCTTCTGTTTTTTTCTTTTCTTCTTCTCATTCTCCCTCTCAGAATTTTTTCCTTTCCTTAATCTAACTTTTTCCTCCAGTTTTTTTTCTCTAAATTTTTTCCTTATAATAAAAACTTCCTCACTGCTCATGATAGTCCTGTTACGATTAATTGGCCCCCCTAAGCAAAACTTCTAGCTCCGTCCCTACCGGGAAGTTTTTGTGAAATAAGTCCGATGAGAAGAAAAAAGGACCCTGGCCCAACCCTAAATACTCTAAGATCCTTTTTCAAACATGCTCCCTTTTCGAATCAAGAGATAGATAAATACACATTTTCATTGCACTGATTGGGGGCGTTCATAGTGATTGAGGGGGTGGAAGACCGAGAAGTGAATTATTTATACCAAGTATTCTTCTTACGGCTAGATCCAATCTCCTGGTCCCTACGGAAAGCATACGAGCAGAAGAATACAGAATTATACGGACAATAGGAATCTATTCCCTATTTTGAAATCATGGAGTGTGTTCAAAATTATAAAAGTCGAATTGTGTCGAGTTTAACAGTTAATAGATAGTTTAAATGTTCGTATGACATAACTGTTAGTTATCTTATACTTTTAAGATCGTGAGTTCGAATCTAAATCTATGGATAATCGCATTTAATCATCTGTGAAAAAAAAAAGAGACTATGAAAAAAATCAAAAGCTGCTCAACATTAGAAAATACTTCATTCATTGATTCTTACTTTTTTCCTTCTCTTTAAAAACAGTTAATACTAATCTAATGAGCGACATTATTTTACACAAACAATTTTCTTAATTCTCATACCAAATATATAATATAATGAACATACTACTTTATATACAAACACAACTTTTTTAATTCTCATATTCAAAAATTTAAACCACTAATTAAAAAAGAATTCACGAACAAGACTGTCTACAACAATAATATATTAAGCATAAGTAGTGAAAACATAGGATATCAAAATCTCATTAAAAATCTCAAATAGTAATAGCAACATATTAGTGTACCTAATCTAGATGTACAAAGGAAAACTCTTCCATCCAATCTTGCATTTTCATCATATCATTTCAGTAAAAGATAGTACTAGATATTAACACCACCGCAACAAACACAAACATGCTGCTTCGAGATGATGCTACAACACTGCCGGCGTCGCTGAAAGTGCTTCCGCTTCCGGTCGGGCCGAGGCCAAAACCGGGAGTTAAGGGCGAACCGGGGGTGGTGCTGCCACCCGGGAAAGTTCCGGGTGTAGTACCACCGGTGCCTCCTGTGGTTGGAGGACTACCCCCGGTGCCTCCCGTGGTTGGAGAGCCCGGAGGTGTTGGAGTGGAGCCGCCCGTGGTTGGAGAGCCCGGAGGTGTTGGAGAGCCCGGAGGTGTTGGAGATCCCGGAGGTGTTGGAGATCCCGGAGGTGTGGGTGGGGTGGTCGATGGAGTCGTGCTGCCAGCATTGCTGCACAACGTTCCAATACAATCAAGATTCAAGACTTTGTTCAAAACAAGCATTAGTGAGAAAGAAAGGTCAAAAGTGACAGCAGATGTGAACCTAACTTGACTATAATATTGTGCAAGTAAAGGAGAGTGGATCCATGGTTGAATCAAGACAAACTCAGTGCAAATTCGAACACGAAAAGTTTATGTTTTTCGTCGTGCCTAACCGTGACTAAGCATTGAGGACAGATACTTGGATCCAACATCCTTTTCTATAGTGTAAGAATGTCAATATTAACTGCTTCAAATCAGACAAACTAGCCCACATTTATCCCTCAGTTTCACAACTGAGATTATGCTAGAAAACATCTTTATCACTAAAGGACTAATCCATCCCAAGGGAACTTTTACTTCTCAACTTCATCAATCAAGAAAACCACTAATAAAAAAGATTAAAAAAAAACAAGTTGAGCCACAATTTAATTACCATATATAAATATCAAATTTTCAATTCAAGATTCATAATCAAGTAGTGAAAATGAATCAACAATGATGTTAGAAATAGAGATTACCTAGAGCTAGAAGGATAGACACAAGAAGAAGAAGCCCCACCTGCAGATTAGAAATAAAGTTAAAATATGAAAAAAAAAAATTTAAAAAAAAATCAAGATCTTAACAGAAGTTAAGGTAATTACTAGGAGGATTGGGAGAAAGACTGGCAGTTCCACTAAAATCACAGCTCCCAGGGACATTGCCCTTCTTCTGGTAATAGCTATTTACAGCATAACTGCAGTGATCCTTAACAGTATTAGGGTTAAAACAGGGCCCATTTGGTTGAATTTGAGCGCAATCAGCTCCAGCTCCACAAGCATAATCTATGCTCTTCTGAAGAACAGCATCACTCAAACCACTATTGCAGACACAGTAACTTGCATCTGTAAAAATCACAAACAGATCCACTCAGATAAAATACCACCATCAAATTTCAGACATTCTTGACTAGAAAATGGACAATAATTTCAAATTAAAATAAAATAAAGAAAGAAAGGGGAAAAAAGGGTAAAGATCAAAACTTTCCTAAGCCCTTTATTGGTTAAAGCTAATGAAGAATATAAAGAACCTCTGTTTTCACTTTCTTTTTCTCATTATACTAAGATTGTAGTAGAGAACTAACTGCAGAAAAATGTTAAATCTGGAACAAGAAATTCACCTGAATAGCCAGCCAAGGCTAAGATGAGCAAGAAACCCACAAAAATTGTCATGATTAGCTGAATACCCTCGAGAAATTATGAAAAGGATGGCTTAACCTTTATTTCTACTCAAGCTGGTTGGTGATGCTAAAACGGACAGCACGCTAGAGAGAGAGAGAGAGAGATGAGATAAAGTAGTGTGAGCGGAATGTAGATATCTAGACAAGGTGGTGAGTATGACGGTGACGAGGTATATATACAAATACGTGTAATCTCTGGATTTGGGCGCACTATACTGTGGTGGAAAAGTGATGTATTAACGAGGCTCAAAGCTTTTGCATTAATTAATTTAGGTGTACTATTTCACATGTGTAGTTTTGTTTCTGTTTTTTCTCCAATCGGTCACTAACCATGTCCATGTGCTCGATCAAGATCACCAGTTTGTTTGCAGGAAATATATATGTATATAATAAAAATAAGAATTTATCCAAAACATAGTAACACTTGTTGGATTGTTTTTTCGTTATTTTTCCTTGAGAGCCAAAGGGTCTCGATTCTTCTCCAAAAAAAGGTTGGATCAATTTTGGACGTTTCTTCTACAACATCTTTGTCGTTGTTGTTGGATTTGATATCAAATAAAAGTATCTTACAGTTAAATATAGATAAAGTAATAATTTTTGGGATCGAAAAAAAATATTCATTTAACGAGATTATTATTTTATAAAATATTATTTTTTGTGCGTTGACCCATATCGAAACCAGAACAAATTATTATCTTAACGAAATTATTACTTTATTAATATTACTTTTTCGAGGTCCAATTGTAATTCAATATTAATTTTACTAATAAGTTCGTATAGTATATACTCTATTACATTATGTGACATGCAATAAATGAATGTGTGGCTTCATAAATATGAATTAGGTGAATAAATTTGTAAATTGACATAGAGGGGTGGAAAAATAATTATTAGAAAAAGGAATAGTATATTTTTTAAAAATAAATTATTAAGTTGAGCTTCCACACGCTTTAGAGGTGATTCTCATTTATCATTACTTGAATAGTTGGATCCACTACAGTACTAGGAAATCAAACAAGACAGTGAACTTATTAAATAAAATAGAAAAAAATAATCTACCATCTCATTTGTTTTATCTTTTTTTTAAGTTATTTTATTTGTCTGATCTCATTTAAAAAATATTAACTTTTCTACAAACAATTAACTATTTTCTTTTTATGAAATCCAAAACATTCACTAAGTACTAACATATTTCCTTAATATATGTGTGAAAAAACAAAAGAGATAAATTTAATTGACGGTAGGAGTACATAGATAAAGAAGTAAATATAAAATATTTTGGGTAGTATTTATGTCGATCAAATGGGGGACCCTACTAGAGTTTATCTTCTTGGTGAGGTGTCACTGTTTTGATAGCACTGAGCTTGGCCCCTTTTGGTATCAGCATCTAATTCAGGAGTACAACTGTACAACTCAATAGAGTTTTTGTAAGATATCTTTCCGTCTCATAAAAAATTATAATATTAATTTTCTTTTTAATTTATTTAAAAAAAATGTCATATTTTTTTAAAAAATGAATAATATATGAATTAAAATTATTAAGTCAAAAATACTGTATCACATAATTTCATTTTCTTAATTTCTGTACTCCATAAAAAAAAATTATAAGGAGGAAGGGAGTATTAAATTACATTATTTTTAATGTTTAATTAATTCGGTCTCGATTTATGTCACCTATTCTATGTCTGTCGATATTTAAATGTAAAGTTTGACGGTGTAATGATAAAAAGGGTAGAAAAAGTGCAGATACGGTAATATTTATGGCTGTAATTTGTCCTTTAGTGTTGTAAAAGCTACCAAGGATGAACAGGTGGCATCAACGGGCTAGTCGTGCACATGCACAGATACATTTGTAATAAATACTTTTTAATTATGAAAATAATATGAATATAAATCAACAAATTAGCATTTGAAGTAGTGAAAATGCAATTCGGTAATATATGTTATAGTTACTTTGGATAATAAAGATACAAATATAGTTGTTTTTATAAAAATATTCGTTAATTTTTATATGTAGGTGGGCCCAATTAAAGAGTACAAGGTTCCAAGTGGGATCATGAAAAGAAAAGATATCATTTTTTTTCAAACACTACATTATTATAGGGGAAAAAAGAAGAAGAAAAGATGCTGTTAAATACTCCATGGATATAGTAAAAAATAAGTTATGGTTTCGCCACTGTAGTTAAGTTTGAATGAAGAACAACTACTAGATTGGTCTTAAAATATTGAAGAGTGATGTACGATATTTAGGTAAATTAGATAATTTAGTCTCCAAACTATGACTGTATTGGCTAATTTGATTTCTTCTTATTATTATTTTTAATTAATTAGTCCCAAAATCATATAATTTTGGATCAATTGATCATTCTGTTAAATTTTTGGTTAGTCAATCATTAATCAACAATTTTTAAAGAGCATTTTCGGTATAATTTTATTAAGGATCAAAACATCTAATATTGAGGACCAATTTAGCCATTTATTTTTTATTTTTTTATTTATCAAAAATTAAAAGATATTTTAATTATTTTTTTTTAAGGAGCAACTATACCAATTTTAAATAGGTTGAGGACTAATCCTACCAATTATAATATATTTTGGGATCATGATTGTCAAAATTTATAGCTTCATCATCAACTTTTTCGAATATATTACTATGATAAAGAGGGATTAAAAGGTACCATATTTGAAAATCAATGAATAAAATTATACTAAATTTCCGTTCAAAACATGTTTTCATTCTAATAGGATTTATTCCTCAATTTTCAGATATTCTATGTTTTAATCTCTCGTCTTCATAGTAATATTCGAAAAAAATTGGTCACGGAGTAATAAATTTGGGCGATTATGATCCAAATATATTATAATTCACGATTTTGATCCTCAAATATATTATAATTGGCGTAGTTGGTCCTTAAAAAATCTAAATGACTAAAATATTTTTTATTTTTGACAAATTAAAATTCTTTTAGAAAAAAAATTGGCCAAATTCATTCTCAATCTTTCAGTATTGGATGTTTTGGTCCTTAATAAAAATATAATGAAAATTCCCTTTTAAAATTATTGACTAACGGATTGAATAACAAAAAAATTAACAAAATGATCAATTCATCCAAAAATCTATAATTTGAGAATTAATTAACTAAAAAAATAAATAAGGGACCAAATTGGCCAAACATCATAGTTTGGAGACTAAACTGTCCAATTTGCCCAATATTTATCATAACTTTGTGACTGAGACTTTTGAATGTAATTGTGATTTGGCGATAATACTTTTGATTTGTGATTGATATTTATGATTTGTGATCAGTACTTATGATAAAACTATTTGTGGGACATATAAACACAGTAAAAAGATTAATAAGCAATATCAAAAGTGATAATATTTTATGATAGTATTTTAGTCAATTTTGACTACCTATTGAATTTGATTATGAAAGTAAATATGTTATGGATTTATGGGGTACTTTTTATTCAAGTGGCTAACTTACAGAATAGTTAAATTATACTGTAACAGCAGAATTATGATATTCTATTATTAATTCAATTTGCACACAAGCATTTATTGAATTTCAATTTAGTGAAGAATAATGTATTTTTAGTGACTGACATAATTATAGCATTATGAAGTGCTCTTATTGGTCAACATCTTTCGATTGCTCGTCGACATGCGAAACTTAGATCTCAAATCTTCTTAATTAATCAATGAGATGCATGTACATGTACTAGAGGGGAACATATTAGGTTTCCAACTTTGTTATAGTAATCAAGATGCTAACTACAACGCGGTTTTCATATTCTGGTTATTATCAAAGAATTAAATAAAGTTTTATTTATTTGGGCACGTAAAAAAATTGATTTGGCCTATGCCTATTGTCTGCTTGCCCTAATTTAATTCTAGGCTAGCATTCGTATAATCATGATTAAATAGTGATTGCTCAATCATTATGTTCTCCACAGTAATTAGAATTAACTATTCCTAAGCATGTTTCAATCATTAAAACATTGACATCATTTTTAATTATTAGAAATGGATAATTAGATGACTATTATGCTGTTTCGTTCTTTGAATAATACTCCATCCGTCTCACTAGATGACACGTTTTCTTTATCGAGACGTTCCACTTCAAATGATACGTTTTATAAAACGATAAAGATTTTTTTTTCTTTCCTAAAATCACAAAGATTGTGTGGGCCACATTTAACTGCTAAAAAGTCAATCAATCTATACTACGTAACACCACTTTATTGATTCTCCTCTCCAGGCGTGTCGCTTTTATTGAGACGGAGGGAATACAAAGTATTGAAATCATCATGTTTATTATATTGTTAATGGCCCAATCGTGATAATATTTTGGCCCAAGCTTTTCTGAATCGAATGTGGGCCCAACGAAATATATATAATTCGATATGATTTTTTTACGAGGGAAATCCATCAAAATTATCTGGCTCACATCGAAATCTGAAATCGTAACCCTGGCTATGAATGATGAATTGTCGAAGGGAATGCTAGAAAAGGTGCGCAGTTCCTGCGTGAGAGAGATGGATTACGAATCCGGTGACAAGGTGGAGTCTATTCGCGGGCAGTTAAAAATTCGAATGGATACAGAGCTCCGGTGAATGCTGTTTGATCTGGAGCGAAACGCGGATTCATATATGTAAGTTCTTAATAAATCGTTATACCAGATGTGCATATGATATTCATATAATGATATAATGTGATCTGCTGTGGATGCTTTTGGATTATTGGTCAGATTAATATATTTCCCAGAGTTGAGAATCATGATTAATTTTAATAGAATTCGAATTGTTATTGTGATTTCAATCTGTTAGTTCTTTTGTCTTGGATTACAACGATAATGAGCTCCTGCAACTATGTTTTCAATTTGGTGTATAGCTGAAAAAAAACACTATTTATCTGTAGATTCCATCATTTTACCATTAAGAACGCCCTCAGTTGTTTTAAATTCATAGGAGAAGGTCTCGTGTTAGGAATTTGTCATTGCTGTAAGGTAACACAACCTTAAAAAAGTAATTGAACGTAGCAGGGAAATTGTCAGATGTATGGATAAATGGAAGTAATTTCAAAGGAAACTAGAGCTTTAAATCTCCTCTCCATCCTCATAATGAGGCATCGGACTAGTGGTTCTTGACTTGTAATCCGCGTGTAAGTCATATCTGATTTGGAACTGTTTTGGAGCCCTTAAGATGCTTGTTGTTGAGCTTCCTTCTGTAAATTACACACTTAAACTATAAGCTCATCTTCATTAGACTTATTTAGTTATTCAATAGTTTTGAAAGCTTTGATTTCTTGAACATAAGCCTCTCTCTCTCTCTCTCTCTCTCTCTCTCTCTCTCTCTCTCTGAAGTATTTGGTAAAAGCTCACCCGTTTTTTCTCCTCCATGTTAGCCTTGATGAGGGAATACATTGCAACGCCAGCAATGGCTATTCCAGTACCAATACCAGTTTGTGTAGAGATTCTATTCCCTGCATATTTTTGTTGCCAAAATATTTTTAGTGCAAATAATGTTGTGGTCTGAACTCCTAAGTGTATTAGTGAACAAGTAATTACCAAAGACGATAATGGAGAACCCGATGACAAAGACGCGCTTTAGCACGTTCCCAACGGCGTGTGTAAGAGGTGCAACTCGTTCCAAAGTGTTTGTAGCCACCTGAAAGTATCAGAAATAAGTGGAATTATCTTTGATAGATGATGGAATAGTAAAATAATGAGATTCCGTAAGAAACCTGATTGTACAGATGGTAGAACATTCCAATCCAGAATAGATCAGACACGAACTTGTAGAGTCCAACTTTCGCAATTGCTTCTTTAAATCCATACTGCATTAGCTTGGGACCCTCAATCTGAAATGCAAGGAATTATACTCTTTCAGTTGGGAAGAGAAAGAATGTGGTGTAATAATTGGTTGAAAGAACTTACAATTATTGCTGGTGGGAGGCAGAAGAGGAGGGCTATAATGGAGATGTATGCGTATATGTTTGTACTATCCATCCCTGTCTGTCATGCATAAGATCTTCGTCAGAGAGAGAGAGAGAGGAGGAGGAGGAAAAAAGAGGTGCATGCATTATTTAGGGGAAACATGTTCTTTACCATTGCTTTCTTGGAGTAAATGCTTCTATATGTGAATGAAATGTTTGAGATCATAGCACTGATGAATCCAGTCCAATTAAATGAAAGTTCAGTCATAGAAGCCATCGACACGCCTGGGTAGAAGCTAACAGATCAGATCATAAGAGCATCGGAGATGGAACGAGGTGGGAAGGTCGATGTTTTTTTACTTTACCAAGAACAACTGGAGCCAATGACAGCCATAGTGGGAGTGGAATCTGGTGTCCCAGAATAAACTGAGAAGCACCGGCATTGAAGAATGGCTCCAACGCTGTTGAAGACACATCAAAACAAGAAAATCTCAGAAATGATCACAGAAAGAGGTTGCAGCAGTCATTCTAGGATTTTTGCTACCTTTGATGGTGTGCGTGAATGAGACAGCAACCGCTGCAAACGACACGTTCGACATGACATGTCCAAGAGCATGACAGGCTGCTACCGGAGTGAGGACTCCCAGAAGTTCCTTGTTCATAGGCTGTTAGTTCAAATCTTGTATTAAACCAAGAGAACCGACTGTGTTACGATTATAGTATAAAATCTTGGGGGAAATATGGAGCTTACGGCGCGTTTGGGTAAACCAACACCCCAGCTGATGAGGCAATAAACCACTCCAACTAGAAGATGAATAGCTGACACAAAACTGCACAAGGGAGCAAATGAATCTTGTGAATCAGAACAAGTTGAAGGCATCTGCATCAGATTTAACTTCGAAGAACATGACTCACAATGGGTATGGGAAGTAGTTGTAAACCTTCTTGTTGAGTATGTTGAATATAACATTCAGAAAGTACCTGCATCAACAAAGCTCTACTAGTTCTCTTGATGCTCACCATATCAAGAAGTGAAGTTTTATTAGCAGTTACTTTACCATGTGAAGAAAAAGAACCCAGTAACAAGAGCTGGATATCTCTGGAGAAAACTCTTCTTAGGCTCAGCTAACCTGCGAGAGAAAGCAGCGAAGAAGACGATTCAGACACATCACATAGCCCAACAAACTAGCATTTTTCTGTGGTAAGTATTTTTTTACCCATTTGAAAATTCAATCTCACGGCCTTCTGCATCAGCAGCTGCAGCTTTTGGGCGGCCGAGCTTCAAGATTTCGTTCAGTCTAGGACTCCTCAAAGACTTGCCTGAAAACTCAAATGATTCAGACAATGCGGTCTTCTTGGAGAGTGGCAAGAATTCCAAATGATTTGATGTAGTAGTATGCAAATTTCTGTGTAGAGTTGGTTTAGCTGTAGTTCTGGTGTGTTGTTTGTAGAAGGAAGAGAATCTTGATTGATGAATGAGAGAGAGGTTAGAGATTGAAGCCATGTTTGAGCAAAACAAAGAATCCACGCCGCAAGTTTACTGCAACGAGAAGAAAGTGGTTGCAAGAATTTGAGGCCAACTAATAAGCAGAAAACCAAGAAACAATGAATTTGCAGAAACAATACTTCGTTGACACCTATGTTTTTGCCTCAGCTTCGGAGATATCAAAGGAAATGGGAATTGCTAATGACAACTAATATGAGTTTTGGAATTTAGATGAGAGAGAAAGAGAGGGAAAAATTGCAAGAAATTTGAGAATAAGTGTTGCAAAAATAGAGGTTATAGCGATATTCTTTGTCAATGCTCGATTATCTTTCATATAAAAATGAATTATTACTCTTTGGACTTGACTTTATTATAAATTTTCGTTATTTGTTTATAAATTTGATACCGGCTTTACTTTTTTTTTTTTTGATGATGAGGGTAATCTGCAGCCGCTACCGAAATACGCATTAGGTAAACTCTGCTCTTGTGTAATAGCTTACAAACCACACAGGAGAGTTAAAATACCGGCTTTACTTTTGTTAGTTCGTTATGTTATTCTACCTAATCAGGAAATTATATTCTCATATGCTTGTTATGAGTCCCTTGTTTAAGATTCCATTTTTTTTAATGAGAAAAATATGCATTTGCTATTTGATATACATACTGATAATTTTTTGTGGTTTTATTTGGTTTAGAATTTTGGTAAGAATTGTATCCGTAACCTTGACCACAAAGCAAACACTTTTCTATTTTATCCTTTAATTGATATGGGGTATAGATCTGGTTGAAAGTCAAAGTTACATAAAAAATAAAAAGTATGCATAATCTTTATATTTCTTAATTAATGTACAATCCTAATTTTTTTTAGAACATAGTCTTATTTCTTATTTTAATGAATCTTCCTATGATCCATTCCCTGATATTTAATTAATAATAATAAAAAAATTATATATACATATGTTACCACTTGATTGGTGGATCATGTAATCGAACACTAAAAATTAGGAATGAGATGGATGTCCTTAGCCCATTCCGACCAAATACAGTTAAACCTCGATAAATTAATATTCGATAAAATAATAATCTAGTTAAGATAATAATTTCTTCTGGTCCCGATATGAGTTAATGTACTAAAAGTAATGTTAAATAAAATAATAACCTCATTAAATGAATATTTTTTTTCGGTCCCAAAGTTATTACTTTATCGATAAGGTTTAAATGTACTTTTCCTTTGAAATACTAAGAAGTCATTGGATTTGGATAAGAAAATATTTTTTAGATTTTAATAGGAGTAATTTATAAGCCCCGTCTTTTATCTAACGGAACATTGCCCATTTAAGAAAATTGGGCTTCTAATTGCCACTGTATCTTAGGCCCAATATAATTGACGCCTAATTCTTTCAACCCAAGCCCTAATTCTTTCAGATTTTCATTTGATTTGAAATCAGATGCGAAATCCCTAAAATCACTCCAGTTTTAGAAACGAATATAAAATCGAACGGGGAATCTGAAATGATCCGTTTATAAACTACTTGGAAGTATTCAAATTCCAGAGACTGAAAACTATTCCAATTGATTCTGGGAGACAGATGGGGCAAAAAAGAACAAATAAGAAATCCAAAAAAGCGAAAAAAGAAGAAATCGAAGATGTTAAGAAGGATGATGAAGAAGAGGCGGAGCAGGATGGAGTTTCCGTGCAGTCGGTGGGCAAGGTACGCTAGTTTGTTGTTTGATTGTGTATTCATACACTGTTTTTGATTTGGATTGAATCTTTAGGAGGAATCTGAGGTGGATTTGGAGCTTAGACTACTCGAAGCCCTCGAAATCTATCCTCCCTCTAAACTGCGAGGTGGTTTTTTTATTTGTTTAATTATTATTATTATTAATATTTTATCGTTTATTATGATCCGTTCAATCTCAATTGAGATCTACGTGCATGCATGTGGATTCATGTCTACTATATTGTTTAGGAAATTAAACTTCTTGTTGGTCACAATTCATCAAAATTCTCTGAATTCAGATGTTCTAAAAAAATTCGGATTGTTATAGAGAGAAGACGTCGATGTCAATTGCAATTCTTGGGTTAACCGAACTGCCCGAATCAAACTAAACCAAAAAAAATTTGGTTCTTTTTTAATTTTCATTTGTTATGCTTTCCAATTATTTTTTATTTAACTAATTGGGTAATCGAACCAAATTAAACCTAACATGTATTTGAAATATTAATTTTTTTCTATTATATATATTTTATTAAAATATTTTTTTATTAAAAAAAATAATCAATTCTTTATTTTAATTTTTCTTTTTTTTTTCTTGGAACTTTGGTTATAACCGAACCACAGCGGATGAAATCAGAATTTTTCGAGTAAAAATCCAACCGAACTAAAATATTCAGTATTTAGTTTTGCAAAATAGAGAACCAAAAAAATTCGGTTCGGTTAAACCGAGTTGACACCTGTTCTCTCTCTTTTTTTTTTTTTTGGATCCCCAAGGTTAACCACCCTTAATGTGCCCCGTTTAAAAGTTATTTGAACCTGACCTATCTGCCCGCCACCCACCTTCACCGCTATGTCATCCAAGGGGACACCTGTTCTCTCTCTCTTACATACACATTTAGTGATGAATCCTTGGTTTTGTTTATTGCAGGTGTACATCGCAACTTTGTCCTTTACGGATTAACTGAATACATGCGGAGAAGGTTGAGTTGGTTTTTCTTTGATCTTGTAGCAGCGTTCCTCTTTTTCGTATTTGAGAATCTTGTCTTCCTCCTGCTCTGCAGTTTCAATCGACCATTTACTTCAGACGAAATTCTCAAGTTGCTGGGTCGGTTTTACAACTTGGAACTGCTGGTATGTCTGTTCCATCATATCATCTATGATCTATCGAAGCCTGTATCCATAATACTCTGTCGTTTGTTTGATTTCAGAAACCAGAAGAAGAAGATGCAGAGTTCCTATCGCAGGAGGAAGACTTCCGCTTACCACAGGGTTACTTTGATGACGAGGAAAAGTGAAAAGTTATAGTCTATAGTACATAGTTTTTAGATATGGAAGATTTTAATGTTCTCTTGTTTCATCCAAGGGTTTGGGAGAGTGAAATTGGAGGAAGAAAGAAATGAATAATACTAATCGGGCATCCAATAGATCTTGTCTCGTTTCCTAAAGTGATAAGAGATAGTGGTTAAGATTTACATACAATGTAAGGAATCTACCACTTTACACCCAACTGATAATAATACTTAATAACCGCCTAAAAAAAGGACCAAAATCCAAAATCTATGGGACGGAGGGAGTACGACTCTTCACCCGACTATCCAAAATTCCAAATCATTGGCATCATCAAATGCTTGCTTAGCCAAATGGCACGCCCCACCAATAATTTGTAGCAAACTTAGCTTTTGTATAAATAACCTTAAAAAGAAATTCATAATGTAGAAAAGATCAATGCAACATTTCTTACATCCGATGGATTGTAATTAGTAGGAATCAGTAGAGAAATACAAGCACAAATTCAATTACACAAATAATCAATAAATATGAAAACCACAAAGCTTGGGATGACTCGAATGAATTTGCTACAATCTCCCCTTGAGAGTGGGAAAAACCTTCTTTTCCTTTGGAACTGAAGCAGCAAACGTAGTCATATATCTACAACCTTCAAAATTTCTCATCTCTTGAATTACAATTTAACGTGTTGGAAAACCACATAACTTCCTCATTGCCCAAAAAATAGTGCGATTTCGCAGTTACTCATTTCCCCATGATCGACCATCTCCAAGAATAACTGTTGGAGATGCCCTTACAAGTTAACGGAGTTGGAAACGAACGGAGTGTCGTGGTCGTGGTCGTGTGGAGATACTAATGAACCTCATTTTCTCAGAAATGGTTTCTGGCATAATAGTAGGCGCTGCTCGCTGCCATCTTGAAGGTCGATTACGCGGGCTTCCCATCGGAGCTGTGTCACCAGACTTCTTGCAATCTCTATTTGCTTAACCTTATCAGAAATTATAACCCAGCCCTGTCAACAAAACCAGGAGTCAAGCAAATCAGTTTCAGTAGTCCTATCAAGTGCAGATAATCATCATCATCTCAGTTACCTCTGGTCGAAGAATACGGTCAATTTCGAAAATGAAATCAAGTATACTGCATCTCTCTGAAGCAAGGTGCGATAGAAGGCCTTTGGCGTGAAGCAAGTCGTATGTCCGAGGGTATGTGGGGAAAGGTTCACACCTGCATCATAACAACTGATTTAAGGATATGGAATTTTGGCTTTTCTGGCCAACAATGTTTCTCCTGAACAGAGCATGATGACATATGAAATAAACAGCAAAGACTTTGACACCAATAATACATATAAGGGAAGGGCCAACCAAAATTAACATCTTACCAGTTGTGCAAGACACCAGCAAAACCTTGATCCAGAATGACAGGAAGTGTATTACGTCGACCTACTGGGACAACATTCATTACCCATGCTGACTTCCTAGCTTCCATAAGGGCATTATTTAAACCTCCATAATGAGCATTCATGTCCATCACATTTCGAACCATATTGTACGGGGGCATTGGGTCTTCATCACCGGGCCTCTTTGGATGGTCAGAGAAAATCAAGGGAGAGAGCAGTGACCAATAATTTCTTAAAGCAGATTTCCAGAAATCCAAGTCCTCAGAAAAGTCTTCATGACTAATTCCTGTATTTGCATGGTACGTAATTATTAATATGTTTGAAAGCTGAAGATGACAGTGTCTACCATGCAAGAGTGTTAAAATTCTTATGGATTTTAACTACCATACCATGGATCTCAAGCTCACTAGAACCCAAAGAGGCAGAAGATCTGTTCTGAACTGGAATCCAACGCTTGCTTGCAGTCCCACTTATACACTGTGCAAGTGGTTTATAGTATGATTGGACATCCTCCGCATTGCAAAGGGGGAAAGATCCATGCTTACTACAATTAGAACACAAGATATTTGCAGCAATTAGTAGGAAATTAATTGAAGTGTGATAGAAGAATAAAAATAACTTGGGAGGCAAGGACTAGAAACAAAGACAGAATAACAGCAGGGCACATGTGACATTTCGAAGATAAGAATATTGGATAATAACAAAGTAGCCAATTTCACCTGGAGTAACATTGAGCATCGGTGGTTTTCTGCCAGATGAAGGTTTCCTCTTGATGTGCTAGAAGCTTCCAGCAAAGATTTGGCATGAATTCTTCAAGAGGATTTGATATGGTTCCTTTGCTTCCTTGCTGCCTCCTTCTGGGCGAGGTTAAAACAAAGTACCCTCCAGGTTTGAGGACTCTATCAACTTCGATAAGGAACTTACCATCTGATAAAGTAACACATAATTAGCAACGGAAAGCAGACTAGAGCCATCCTGTTCTAGAATTATGTGCTTCATCATCTGAACATACACATCATACAAACTCTAGCACAAGACTAGGATCTACATAAAATGTGATTCAATTTTACAAAAGGCAACATCTTAAGTGTTTAACGCACAAAAAAAGTACATAATGCATATACACAAAATTAACTTGACTCCTTTTTATACAATGCCTGATGAAGTTTACACCTTGAACTAGCTATTTATCAAAGATTTTTTTTTTATGTTATCAACAACATTGCCAGATAGGCAGTATCTAAAATGGGAGTCTTCTTCAGTTGGAAGTCCGAAATTGAGCATTTACTTATCATGATGTTCATCATCTACCCTTAACTAGTTTCCTCTTATTGAATACTGAAATGCATTGCATGTATTCTTGCAAAACGTCTACACATTATTGAGCTCTGCTAGACATTATATAAAAAGGTAAAATAGAATAGTCGTCATCAAAATTAATTCAATATTTCCAGAAACAAAAAGGACACATTCACTACACATGGGAAAAAGGAAGTACATAAAATAAATAAATTCTAGCATTAGGAGAGAACAAAATTGAATGAAAGACCCACGAACCATGGGTGGAATTACCTCTATCATCCCAGAAAATACCACATTGAGTGCAGTGAATCATGTCATATGATAAGGAAGGAAATGGTAGCTGTCTTGAGATGAAGTCTCCAATGATTGCTGGGAGACCTCTCTCAAGAGCTACCTGAACTTGGCTACCAGTTGGTTCATATGCTGCCATACAGACAGCCATCAGCTCAAGTGACAGCAAATGTGCACCAAAGCTACCAAACCCACATCCAATATCCAATACAGTGTGCACCTGTTATTCAGCAGGAAAACAAAAATTGAAATATAAAAAAAATGAACTGATATTAAATGACTTCCCACACTAACAGATGTACAAGTACTAGTTCCAAGCGCAAAAGAAACTTAAAAAATCAATACCCATTTCAAGGGACAATGATGATCAACAAAGATATGCCTCAAAAAATGAGACCTGATAATAAAAAAAGAAAGAAGAGAGAAATGTAGTCATTCATGACAAGGGAAAAACTTACACCGGCTTCACGAAATTCAGTGTCACTCCCTAATCCTATCATCTCAGCAATCTGGTGAGAATAATCCTTCACACCATTAACGGCCATCTCATCATCCGAATGAAACGAAATTTGGTTTTCTTCTAGTAACATCAACCTGTAGAAGTTGCAAAATCAAGTTTCAATTTATTACTCACAAGAGGTACTGAGTACATGAATCTTTCACTCCTCACCAGGTAATCAAGAAGCAACTGAAAGGTTAACTCGAGAAGGATTACCTTTTGGTCATGCTTCCTGATGAAAGAAATTGGTCTTTGCTCAGCTTCACATTTCCGCTCCATATGATATCCCTTCCGCTTGGCCAAGTCAATGGGGTCTTATAATCCCTGGGCGGACGAACCAAACAATACTCTTTATCTCGTGATAATTCACAATGACGATCAAACTCCTCCCCATCTTTAAAACCAGCTAGCAGGTTAGCAGACACGTTGTAGCAGGGAACATAATTCTCTCTTTCCTTCCCGCAAATATCAAAATCCTTTGCAGGATTGGTTCCTAAATTTCTCAATTCCAAATAATCATTAACGGCTTGCTCTTTTAACCTTCTATAGCTTGAATAAATGTCATGCCTCGTAGGATCAGCCACAGAATCAAGATGATTAGAAGAAGAAGACCCTAACAACACAATCAAAACAAGAAGACTAACTAGACACAAAAGCAACCAGTTGAGTGGCGGCCTAGGGCCGAAGGTCAATAATAGTTTATTGTACCAAGGGCTTCTCATGTCCAACTTTTGTGATACTCTTCAAAAACTAATGCAGAAAATCCAAGCTTGCGTTCGGTTATTGCTCAAACTTCAATCCCCAACAACTTTAAAGACTATACATTTACTCTTGTGTAATATGATGATCAAAACCCCAAAGGATCTAAAGAATCAGAAGAGACCACGCTGAACTACAAAATCAGCAGCTATCTCCAATGTCACATAATTCAGCTCTCAAATATCAAAAAAATCAAGAAAATGCTACGATCCTAAGCTACAACAAATAAATCGGATCGCGCAATACTTCCTTCACAAACGTACTCAAATTCCTTTCATCAACTACCACATTAAAAGCCAAATTAACCGCCAGGAATCCTCAGTACTATCAATTCCGAACTCAGCGGAAGCAAAACAAATTCAGTTCTCAATCAATCACCACGTCAATTGAACCACAGAAACCTCCAGATCAAATCAGACCTGCATTACGCCACCAATAACACAACATTACAACAAAAAACACAAATCACAAATAAAAATCATCACAAAAAAACACCTAGATCTCACACTCAGATCAGATCCACAAAGCAGTAGAAACAACACCGCCAACATTATCTCAAAATCGCGCGGCAGCCAATACAACACTCAAAGAAAAAAAAATGTATGAAATTGAGTTTCTGCTCACCGGCAGTTGAAGTGCCCGGAAACCGCACAAAAGCCAGGTGTCCACGGCGGTTAAGCAGCAGAGTTCGGATTCGCCATTGACATGTAGAGAGAGAATTCCTGTGCAGGCTTTTCGGAACGTGGGTTCTCTATAATTGGGAAAAAAAACAAATTATAAGAGCTGGGTTTATTATTTATTACTTATATTATTATAATATAAGAATTAATTATATAAAGTGTAACATGAATTCTAAATGGTGCGTGATTTTTAAGATCCAATCTGCCGAGGCTCGCAAATTCAGGCCAACAGAATAATTGTGTTATCGCCCACCTATTTCTTCCTATTTACACTTTTATCCTATTTACACTTTTATCCATTTTTTTACTAATTTTTTTTTATCAATTTCACACGTCTTGAATTCAAATAAATCCACCCTTAATCCTTACTCTAAAAGAAAAATAAATGAAGAGTATAATTTACCAGATAGGGGCGTCAAATTTCCTAAGTCGATTTCGACTAATTCAGGGTTTGTAAAATTCATAAGTAAAAAATACTCCCTCCGTCCCACTAGAAACGACGCGTTTATCTTATTAGGCTGTCCCACTAGAAATAACGCGTTTTCTAAAATGGTAAAGATTGTGTGTACCACATTTAACTACTAATAATTAAACAACCTACACAACATAACACTACTTTCTTGATTCTCGCGTCCAAAATAAACATATCGTTTCTAGTGGGACGGAGGGAGTATATAAAAAGCCTACCCGTGTTTCATCTTATGTAAGCAAATTACATATGAATGTGTAATAATTATAATTTGTTGAGTATGTTTACTTACATAATAATTCTAAATTAAATAAATAATTAGAACGCTTCACGGCCTAGAACAGGTCAGAAAGTTGGTGAGCGAATTTATAAAAGTGATGACAAAGTTGATGCAAATACAAATAAAAAGAAAAAAAACAATTGAATTTTTGAATAATTGAAAATATATTTTTCTTTAATTCAAAAAATAAATATGCTTAACTTTTTCTTTGCATGTAGAGACATTAGCTATGTTTTGTTGTTTGATGCCAAAAGAGGATTATTCCAGCTTATCATGTCTCTGTCTCAACTGTTTACAGCCTCATATATATACATTTTATATAATTTGATTTTTGTCCATTTGAATACATAATAATAAATAATAAATTAAAGATCTGTATTTTAATAAGATTTTAAATACTTTAGTAACTCGATTAAATTGTCACATTGTCCCTTTCAATTCGATTCTTGATTCTGATCGTATAATAAAAAAAATCTCAATTCTCAAATAATGCATGTATCACATGATGTAGCAAGTTCGAATTTGTATATCAACATAAGGAAATAATATCTGAGTATATAATCGAACTTAAAGAAAGTACAAGTAACGCTAGATTTAAGCAAGAGGGAGTTTGCTTATGATCCTAAGGCATATTTTATGTAACAAAATGATTCATTTTTACCTGAAAATATGAATAATTATAACTGCAATATCAGTAGAAAGAGTGAGGGAGAGAGATTCTGACAATAACAAAAAAGAGACACTTTTGCTATTCATTCCCATCTGGAAAGCGGAAAATTACAAAAAGATATAAGTCGTGGAATTAAATAATGGATAATGTTTAGAAAAAAGGAATAAAAGAGGTAGCAAGTGGTACAACTGTAACACGTAAAATTTAGTGGAAATAGCTACTCTTAGCCAAATATCAAAAAAAAAAAAAAAACAAATGTAGCCATCAACTTAAAAAAAACACAAATTTGGTTATTTTGTCTTATTAGGGACAAGGACGGCCCAAGGGCCGAAGAAGGGTGAATGGAGATGATCCGGTTGGTGTATCGTTTCCCAGACCCGTCCCCGTACAACCTAGGCGAGTCGATGAAGTTGGCAGTGTACGGGCTCCTGCGCCCGCTGCACAAAAGAAAAAATCAAAGAAGAAACACGCACCGGTTGAGAGAGAGTTATCCGGGCATCGTCAGGATGAAGATTCGACTGTTCCTACTTACGACCGAGTCTTCCGGACTTTAGAAGAACGGTTCGACAAGTGCGAGGAAGCGTATAAGTTCCCGGATTTATTTGTTCAAACAAATGCAGATATTTAGGCAGTTTGCTGAACGAATCTGCATGTCCGCCGTAAATTATCGAAATAGCTGCGTGGCGAGTTCGGAGGGCCACCCCGTACGTTGCTTGTATTCCAAATTTATCCAACAGATCGTCCTGAATATCAGCCGGTTTCATTAACTTGCTTTGACGACGCATTCTACGGGCTATATATAAGCAGCTATAGCCTTCGATCTCACATTTCGTTTGCCAAGCCCGGATAAATCAGTTGTACAATTGTGGTCCACAACCCATTTACTCACCTCCCAACACGTCTGACCTCTGCAGTATGCCCGTAGCTCGAATGGACAATCAACACATCTTCTGCACAATATTCCAAGCGGAAAGCACTCGAACGTTGCACTCTGAAATCCGCACCGTTTTCCAAATGGAATAGAGCGACAACAGCATAAAGTTCGTCTTTCGAGCTGAACATCAATCCTGCCCGCAAAATTCCGTCTACAACAATATTCAAGTTCCGCACCGCTACTGAATCGGATACATCAAGGGGAACAACAGGAAGTAGCCAGTTGCTTGCTGCTTCTGTGTTGTCGTATACAGTCTCGTCATTCGTTCGAGAACGATTGACTGGAACTAGCAAAGACATAAGTTGACTTACGCCACCCTCTCTCCGAATCTATGCAGCAAAATCTTGTAACGAACAATTAATCAAGGCGGAAGGAATATCTTCATCCTCATCATCATCAGATGATGAGTCCAAATTCGCCTCACGATCTGCATCCGTCTCCACACGAACATTCCTTTGGGGAGCCCGTCCGCCATCATTACTTCTGCTTCCTTGCCCTGTAAACCAATTAGGACCCCCGAAATTAGAATTATCTTCGGAAAATTGATTCTGGTTCGGGACACCAAATTGATGATTTTGCACTTCAGGATACACAACAAACACAACCGACTCTACGTCGATAGAGCACAACCGCATAAGATCAGTATCATGACCCAGAATGATCTTCATCATCCTGTCGGTTCGTCGGGAAGCAGCAGTATAGTAAATGAAGTAGTTGAAGGGAAGGGAATAAGCACTGAGCCACCGATCAATGCTTTGTCGAAGATATTCGAGAAAAATATTGTTTGAAGGAATGTAAACCATGAACTCATGACCACCGACATAATTCGACTCTGCATCGAATTCGTCGTTCAATTTCACAATAATCGATCGAAAATCGGCCATTTTTTCAAATTTATGTGAAGAATTGAGAAGAGTGGAAGTGAAATGAGAAATTTTTTCGGTGATTCATCCAAATCGGCCATTCTACGTCTTATAAGAAAATTTTCTGTAAATTTTCACGTGATAATCGAAGTCGAGTAGTCATTTCACCATCGGCCCCCATCAGCCCTCATTAACATGCATGTGAATGTCATATCCGACTAGTCATTTCAGCAGATAAAGCTGAATTGAAACTGCACCTCCCACATGCCTTCGATAGGCCCTTCACCGGCTTTCCATCGGCCTTCCATCGGCCCTACTGCACGTTTGCAGGAAAAGTCTTCCATGTGTCGTGTCGAATCCCGTGTCGAAGGAAGGGATAGAGGGCCGATGGATACCCACCTTCGGCCCTCCTTCGGCCATCAGAACCATGTTTTGTTTAGCCGATTCAATTGGGTCGGCCGATGGGGTGTTCGGCCTTCGGCCTTTTTTCTCTCGGCCGATGGCGGTTAGTGCCGACGGACACCACCCCTTCGGCCTCCTTTCGGCCCTCAAAGCCGGTAATTTCGTCAGATCAAGTTAAGTGGCTCGGCCTATGGGGAGGGTTCGGATTTTCCTCAAGGCTGATGGAGGGCCGATGGACTCCCCCTTCGGCCTTGCGCCGTATAAAGACAAAATAACTATTTTTGTATTTTGTTTTAGTTGTGGGCTATATTTGTTTTTCGAATTCTACTGTTTGGCTACTGCTGCAAATCCTCTAAAATTTATTTATGTCTACCAAAATCAGTGTTCTAGTTAATTATTTTTATATATAATATATAAATATAATAAAATTGTACTAGTATTTATTTCTGTAAATGAAAAAAGGTTATGCTAAAAATAATATATTAATTACGTTACAAATATAGTGCTTACTCAGGCCGACAAAATTATTACGGCTTAAATTATAATATTAAATTATTTGTGAAAGTAGGCTTGGAAATCATTGCCCCTACGTGTAAATTAGGTCTGGATGGTTCGTCAAACTCTTTTCCAACGCTATTTAGTCATCATTAATTTATAATATTAACAAAATTGATGTTTTCTTTAGCTTAAAGATTTGGTTTCTTTAAACCCAAGAAAACATTTTATTTCCTTTTCATTTTTAAGGTATAATAATAAGGTATGCGTTAATCCTTATCCTTCTAGTGATCGTAACAGCTTGGAACGAATTTGATGGTAGTTGGCGATTTTATAGAGAGAGAAAGAGAGATTTGAAATTTGAAAATATTGTAATGAAAAGAATAATTCAAAATTGAAGTGATTGATTTATCATATTTAAGCTTACATCATCATTCGTGAAAATAATGGAAGAATCTAATAGATCAACTTGGACGGAAAAATCTATCCTAAGTTGTGGACCTTGTGGCGAAACGGTAACTCCGCATGGAGTTACCGTTTGATGAAAACAATTTTAATAATTTTCGTTGGCATTAAAAATGTATTATTATTATTATTGTTGAGTTGACATTTTTAAGAACACAAGGTCTATGTAGACCGGATCTAGGATAGAAAAATCCAACTTGGACAACTCATAAATTACTGCAAAAAAAATAAAACATGACCGAGTTGTGTAAATATTGACATATGCCATGACGTTGCTCGACCAATTATAATCAACAAAATTTTGTTTAATTATCCTATTTATTGGAATAATCCATATTTGAGTTTAGGATAGGAAAACGATTATTATTTTTTTAGCTTTCTATTTTCGATATTATTGAAATTATATATTCAAATAATGCAACGACAAAAGCGAAAGATAAAAAGGTGGGTGATGTGGAGCAATCGGACGAATTTGAAGAAGTGGCGGGGGATGAAGCAGCTCGGGATAATAGGTTTACACGATTTTACGTGCGGCGAGTTCGGGCTGATCGAAGCGGAGCGAAATAGCTTGCATGAGCTGGATTTCCATGCAAAGCATGCATCATGAGAAGGGGTGACGAGCTGTGGTGACGAGCTGGACCGTGAGAAAGTTATATTATTATTTTATGGTTTTATATTATTATTATTTTCGTAGTGTTGGGCTTGTTTATTTCATGTCTTATTTATTTTGGGTCAATAAGGTTGTGGGCTTCCATCTTATAAAAAGAATGAGAACCCTAGTTTTTAGTTATGCTTGATTTTGGAACTAATTTGGGCAAGACGAGAGTCTTGATTTGGGACGAAATCTTCTCGGTTTCGTAAGGTCGTTGCCTATTGGGATTTATCTTTAATTCCATATTCGTTTTGGTTTGAAAGTTGTGATCTATATCTATTTTTTGGCAAAGTGTGTAATCGGCAATTGGAGATTTGTCAGCAAGAAGGCAGGCGCAATTTCAATTGGTGGCAGCATCTACGTTTGCAAATCAATTCACTTTCGTACATATTAATTTGCGAGTGATTGTGGCGTGAACTCATTTGTGATCATATTCATTGAATCTAGTGCGAGGACGACACATTGGATGGGCAGACAAGAATCGTGAGTGCTTGTGACGTGAATATATCCGTGATTAAATTAATTGTTTCTTTTTGCTTACATCAATTTATAATTTCATTCATATCAATTCCGTTTGCATCAGTGGGAGACTAATTCCATTGAGATTTGAGTCCAAAATTGCAAAAATCTGGATATCAAAACAAACCAAGTCCAAACCTCTAGCCTAGGATTCTCTCTCCTCCCTTCTTTAGAAGGTTGTTTCCATAAAGTTACCACAGAGAGAGAGAGTTATTTTCCTCAGCTAAATCCCATCCATAAAAGCATGTGTGGGTGTTTAAGGGCTACTCAACTTGTCAAACATTAAATTGGGATGACTAAAAACTCCAATAAAACCAAGAACATGAATTGATGTATGACCCCCACCAATAATGAGAGTGTTTGCAGATTTTGAGCAGCAAAAACAATTAATATTAGTAGAAAAAACAAGTATGGATCCAGCAGAAAATAACAGGGGATGCATAAACCCAGAAGCAGACAACAAGTGTCCGAACAAACATAGATAAAGAAGGTCTACAAGGAAGCTTACATGCTTAAATAAAGAGATTCAAATACATACCATAATACAAGAAAGAAAACAGCAAGGGATCTTCAAAAAAGAATATCACTTTTAACACATTTCCTCCAATGGATGGTACTGCATGCATTGCAGGTGTTTCTTGACCAATACTCTGCAATGGAGCATCTTACTCCTCTCAACTACTTCCTAATTCCCTATTCAAGTAATCCACAAACATCCTCTTCGCACTCTCAGCATCCGAGGGTGGTGGCGGACCACTCAAGCTCGACTGCCCGGTTAACTTAATGAAAGTTCTCCTAAGCCTACGCAGCTCAGGTAGTCCAACGGTTCTTGAAATATCAATACTTGGTAAGCTCGGTCCAAGACTCACACCGTTGAGAGGACCTCCGATTGCACGGGACTGCGCTTCCACAATCATATTCATTACCTCTAGTGTTGCTCTATCCAACTCATAGAGGGAATTCGCTTCACTTACCCTTGCACCTTGTGTTGCAATAGTGGGCTGCAACACTTTAACATCTTTCGTTTTCGAGTCTACTCGCTTTGTTAGATAAGTCACAGCATCTACTATGGCAGGAGATGACTTCTCAATCCCTTCTCTGGATGGCCTTAACTCAAAAAACGGTGAATCCCAACGGTTTCTACTATCCGGCCTCTCAAACCTTCTGAATAGATCCTCAAATATTTTATCATCATAAGCCGGTTCAGATTTCTCCCTGCGTTCTTCATTCCATTTACGACAGTAAGTCTCTTCAACATCACAGTGCAGAACACAATACCTAGTTCCAGCTGCTCGAGCCAGACACCACAGCTCGTATCTGTACCCTTTAATGCTGTTTAAAGAATCCACTATGATGATATTGTCTCTAGACAGTGATCTATCGACTTCGGATCTCAATACTCCCCTTAGATTCTTTTCAGATGGCATGTTTGCATAGCTTTCATTCCGGCTAAGATGAAAGGAAGATTCATCAATGACACGAATTGATGAGTTAGATTCTGCTTCTTGAAGGGCTTCAGCCAAGCAGGACGCGGCTGTTGATTTGCCACTACAGGGCTGGCCACAGATAACAACCAAAGCCATCTGCAAGATTTGTCTTTGTAAGCTTTACACTACTTCCATGTGTAGAAAGTCTATAGCAATATATGAGCAATCATGTTATCTGCTTCCTCAATCCCATTTCCCCTCAACAAAATAGTTCAATTTCATATTATAAAACAATTTGCCACTAATTATTACTCCTGAGACTATCATGAATCAACTTCCCCTCGTCTTATTGGAGAAAAAACATACTACTATTCATCGGAATCTAATCATAGAGACAACCTTAAAGGGCATTTACTTCTAATACTTTTTAAAGGAATTACAAATACCATTTCTCCAGTCACTCCACATCTAGTTTGATGTATATCATGTAACTACGCAAAATTTAAAAGTAATCCTGGTTGTCGAGCCGCCTCTCTCTTTTGTTCAGTAGAGCCCTACTACAAATCATCTCTACATCTTTTCTATATGTACCACCCTTTCATACGACACATGATGTATAACATATAAAATATATACAATTCTATTAAACGACTGAACCATGAGATAAAATACAGACTGAAGTAGAGGAATCGAACTGCAGTGGATTAACCTAAATCACTAAAATTTTAGATAGATTAAAATTTATAAAAAAAAAAAAAAAAAAAAAGATAGGGGAGAGAGAAATCCTCCCCAAAAGTATGGGAAAAATCTGCCTCCCTATGATAGGGGAAGGTTTTGAGTAGCATTGAAGATGAAACAGTCACGATATCTCCGGCCGGGAAGAAAGAAAGATAGCGAAGGTTATTATTGCAGAATTTATAGCCGGACAATTAAAGAATAGACGGTGATGATCTTACTTTGGAGCCGGTGCAGTCTCGTGGTGGTCGGATTTGGCTGGGACGCTGTTCGAGGAGCTGTCCTCTGCCGTTTCCGGCGAGGCTCGCTTGTTACTTTAACTGCAGAAACGATGTCGTCGCACTCGTCGGAGCCGGGGAGACCTAGTCTGAACTCGGTTGCCTTCAAATTGAAATCTGATTGAATCAAAGCAAAACTTTACGTCAGGCCCCGCTCTCGGCCTAAAGCAGACAAAGCCTTTGCTTTAAGGCCCAACTCACCAAGACCCCCAAGCCCAAAGCCCTAACATATACTCCCTCCGTCCCATTATTTATGTCCCATTGATACTGGGCACGTTGTGGTGTAAAAGTATAAAGAGGTGGGGTCCACTTGCTTAGATTGATTTTGGTCCACTCATTTATTTCCTTATTTGGTATAGAACATAAATAATGGAACAACTAAAAAAGACAAGTGAGACATTAATAACGGGACGGAGGGAGTATAATATATTATAAAATTTAGTATTTTGTATTATTAATAAAAAGTAAAAATTGTTTAATTAATAAATTGAAAAGAAAAGTAGGCTCACGATCCCAAATATAAACTTTTATATTATTAGATAAAAATTTAGCATTAATAATATAATTAAAAAAATTAATAAAATCATAAACCTTTCTAATCTCTAATTTTTCTTTCCAAATCGCTAATCGTTGCTAATTAGGATAGGAAAAGCCACGAAGCTTAACTCTGAAGCCGCCTGTAGCTACCGGTTAGAAACTTGGTTTTTCATTTAGCTTTGATCAGTTAAAATTTTATGATGATTATATTTAAAACAAAAAAATCTTGATCTTGAATTTTTTTTCTATGCATTTTGAAAACTTAGATGAAATACTTAATTTATTAAAAACCTTTACTGTTTTCCTAACACTTTTATTCCAATTGAATTTGCATAAAGGAATTTTTAAAATCGATCAATGGGAATAAAAAAGTTAATACACAATTTTGCATATGAAAAAAAAACAAGCTTTTGATTTATTGTTATTTTTTTCATAAATGAAAGTCTTATTTTACTATTTTGCTTTAGGTCCTAGAAATGTTTGAGTCGGCCCTGCTTTACGTTGACGATTGATACATCGGTGGATGTGTAAATGTATGAAGATTGTTGCTGGGGGAGAAAAGGAAGCAAAATTGATTTATCGAAAGGAGTACTTAATAATAATAATAATAAAAGGATAATACATGAGTTTAATAATTAAATTGAAAGCAATTCATCTAATATATTACTTAATAATAATAAAAGATAATACATTGCGATTAAAGATATTATATAATTGTATTTTAATTTAATTTATAAGAGTAAAAAAATAAAATATTATGGAATATTCTTTTACAGGTGAAAAGATATAGAAACACCATTCTAGACGGAATATTATTTCCGCACAAAAATTAGAATAAGACTGCCATAAGATAAGGGAGCCCTTGAAGATGCCCTAATCAAGTAAAGCTCTACTACTTCCTTCCACCACTGTTGGTAAATATATCAAACTACCTAATTTTTTGGCCTTCACTAATCAATTTTCACAAGCTATCTTATGTCCGTCTGATCACTGTTATTACATCCCATGTAGATAGAAAATTTACAAGCAAACTAGGAAACTTGTCCTAATAAACTTATTGTTTTCTTCTTTTCATTTCTCTTCTTTAAAGTACTTAATCTACGGGAAATACGCATTTTCTTAGAATAATTAAATAAATATTAGTGCTCAAATCACCTAGTTATTCTCTACACACAAAATATTGCACATTTAGTTAATATAAAACGAAGACCCAAATTTCATAGCAAATCCTAACCCTAAATTAACAAATTCCACATATGAAATCACAAAATAGCAAGCATTTAAGAATCAATTCGGAAACATAGGTACCAAAAACACAAACCAGTTTACAGATCCAGAAAACTTGAAGATCAAAGATCAATACCGAAGGTCGAAACCCTAGGTATGAAAATTAGAATACAGAATTAAGCCAATTGGTAGTGAACACGCAAAAACCTTTAGATCTTAGCATAAGAATCGGGCAGATCGCGAAATTAAAAGCAAATGCAACAGATGGGGTCGACCAACCAGTTAATCGAAAAGAGAGTTTGATTAATTAAATCAAACGGGGGCTGGTTTTGGTAATTGCGACGCGAATCTGAGCGAATTCTCCATTTTAAGATTACGGTGAAATTGATGTGCGACGGAATTGGGGGGAAATTTCTCGGTGCGGTTTGAGTGGGTTTTGTAGCGTGAACCGAATACTATGACCCGGTTTCAACTCCGCACGTGGTTTCTGTACACGTGTTAGATAGATGAGCGAGAACTTTTTATCTGGGGCATTTTTGGGCAGTCCGAATTACATGTTCTTACGAGTTCGAATGTCATTTATGTGTGAACCAATCAAAAAATACTTCTTCCTTCCTATAGAAAGTAAAAAAATAGTACGGAGATTTAGAAATTGAGAGTGTGTGGTATATATTGTTTGACTTTTTAGTTTGTTAATTTTGATCACATATTTTTTGCTTTTATAAAAAATAAAATATTTTTTTATGGGATGACTCGAAAAGGAAAATAAAACTACTCATAAAAGGGAAATAAATTCATACGGTAATTTGTATGCTTATACAGGAGTCGGATTTCAAATTTTGATTTTAGTATTTTTTACGTCTAACTTTTATATGTCATCAAATTAAATTTGGATGCAAGTCATTACTATCAACTTGATAGTAATTTTTTCATTGGAAAAAAAAAAATCATCCATATTCTATAATCAAAAGCAAAAAAAATGCCTATATATTTGAGTCCCCTTTCGGCTCCTGCCTAATTAATTATACACATATATGTATACAAACTCAAAATTGATAAGTCTCGAACTGTGGATGGGATATAAAATTGTTTGCCTGCCTCCATGCATTTTCATCATCCTCCTCCTCTAGCGTAAGCTTGACTTTGCAGACCACAGAATCTATCATCTGAAAAATCGAAAACATAACATAAAATATTTATTTTTACAAAAGTGGTCAGAATAAATAGAAAATTGGAGTGTGATAATTTCTTACTTCAAGAGTGACGGGGAGAACTCCGGTTGGATAGAGTCTGAATTCGAGCATCTTCCACTCGGTTAGATTTCCGTCGGTATCGTAGAAAACAAGTTTGGTCTTGTACCCCGAGATTCCGTCGTCGCAATCTATCTGCACGGCGTGTTTATGGACTTTCCAATACCCTTTCGGCGTAGCTCGACACAGCCACTCCCGTGATGACTTCGCGTCGACCGCCTTGGTGAATAAGTACGCCTCGTTCCATTTTACATGCCCCGCATCGCCCACCTCTTCTACATGCTCCGCCTGTTCTGAACAATAAAATAGCCGAGTTTCAATAATAGTACATTATGAGACCAAACAAACTATCATCGATTACACTTTGCTCTAATACTATGATAAATCGGGTCGTAACACAAGTAGAAGGACTTCAACAATATATACATTATTGATAGAGCCAAAACATATGTATAACGAAACTCAAAACTACGTATAAACATCATGACAACATTGTAAACATTAAAAAAACAAGAAAAATCGAGCTTAAGGGGCTAGGTGGCTAGTGTAGTAACCTAAGCAAATCCGAGGATTTAACAATATTTATCCATTGAGTAAAAAAACATATGATCAAAACTCAAAACAACGTATATAAATTAAAAAAGCAAAGCCAACAGGAAATAATAAGTCAAGCAAATATGATAAGAAGCAATACTAAGATGCAAGTTTGGAACGACTTACTCTCTGTAAGTTGACTAGGCTCGTATTCATACACATTGTCGATATTCATAATGTAGTTGGACGGAAGATTTTCGCCCTTCAATTTCGGAACCAAATAATACTCCAATAGTTCAGCGCCCGTCGGGACGAATTTGTAACCATGTGGCAAATTCAACTTTTTCTTGTCGTCGCAAGACGATCCTCGTGAATGCATGTTTTAAAGTAATACTAAGGTAAAGGAGGCGTGGTTATTACTTACAAGAGAGGGTCGAAGACGTTGTATTTATTAGCAGCAATTAAACATTGTCCTCATACAATTGGTAGTGTAATCAACTTTGGAATCTTGTTAGAATATATTTCTTTTAGTAGAAGCTGTGAGCCTGTGACAGCTAGGTGAATCAGCCGTATTAGGATATGTTTTCAATTTAGATACATATAGTCCCTTTTTTAAATTAGATAATATTTTTTAATATAATTATTAATTTCTTTGGAGGGTGGGATTAAAAAAAAAAAAATTGCTCGAATCCATGTATTTATCCATCTATGTAGTTCGGTTCCAATATAATAAAAGTGTGAACTTCGATAAAATTTGATATGAGATACACATAACGTTTCCAGTGGGATTTGTACTCATGACCTTTCCAACTTAAAACACCCACCTTCATCGCTACGCCATCCCATGAAAACATGTCTTTCTTTCCTTTGTATATATGTTGTATGGTGTATGCATAATCTTTTGTCTTAGTTTTGTATTGCTCCAACTTGGTAATTAATTCATCATTGTTTTCACATGCAACCACAACTAGGATTTCAAGAAATTGTTGAACCAACCCACAGAATCCTTAGCATATCTCTTCCTATTATCGTTGTAATCCACATAGTAGAGCCCAAATCTTGACGTGTATCCTGCTCCCCATTCCCAATTATCCAGCAACGACCAAGCAAAGTACCCTCTCACATCGCAACCATCCTCTCTGTCAACCACATCATACAATTAAACCTCGATCAAATAATAATCTTGGAACCGAGAAAAAATATTCATTTAACAAAATTATTAATTTATCGAACATTATTTTAGTGTATTGACCCATATCGGGACCGGAAGAAATTATTATCTTAGCGAGATTATTACTTTATCGAATATTACTTTATCGAGGTTTAAGTGTATATATAATCATGTCATAAACCTTTTAATTACATTTGCTAAAATAACTTACTTTATTGCAGCTCGTAGATTTGTTAGGTAGTCGTTGTAATAGTTGATCCGCTTCTTATCCTTGAGCGCATTCTTGACCGATGTAAGCGGGTTGTTTCCGTCGTCCATTCCTACTTACACAAGGTAGTAATTACAAGGCCAAGAAAGTAAGCTAATTAAGGCAAATGCAATTTCATAATATTTAAATTTTTACCGTTTTCAGTGATGATCACTGGTGGATTGCCATAGTTGTTCTTGATGTGATTCATCAAGCTTCTCATCCCTTGTGGTACAATGTACAACCAAACAGAATTTGCCTACAATGCATATGAATCTTTGTTATTTACTATGTATATGTACAAATTAGCATGCATGTTTCTTAAAGTTAAAAGACTTTTGCATGCATATGTTTACCCTATCATAGACAGGCTGTCCGACCGCAACGGCTGCAAGAACAGAAAAACAAAGAGAAAGGTGAACATGGGACTAACTGAGAGAAAACCAGACTAGTACATATGCAATAAACATACGGAATATGAAGGTGTCGGAGTCTGCAAGTGAGTCGTTCAGAAGGACGCCGATGATGTTGATGTTGTCTATGCTTGCATACCATGTTGTGTAGTGGTTTATGCCTACGAAGTCGTACGAGCCCTTCAGCTTCATCGACTGCTCTGTTGTGAATCTGGGCAGCCTATCTCCCACTCTGCTTCTCATGGTGTTCGGGTATGTCCCTTTGATTATAGGCTCCAGAAACCTTCATTAAATTTTCACTCACATTAGTCCTTATTAGTTATTACAACTAAAGTTGACATAAACTGGTGAAGCTAGCTCTTACCAACCCAAGTTGAAATCTATTGCTCTATGTGTGGCTTCTATGTCTTTGATGGAGTTGGATGCCGGTTGGTACCAAAATGTGTCTAGTGATATCCCTATTGTTCCATGTTGCTTTGGCTTTAAGAAGATGAGAGAGAATTTGACATGTCATTATGCTTGGTTAAGGTTAATGTCTTGACAATACAAGAAAACACGTTGTTGTAGATAAAACTGTTGTCTGTAATTGTGAAGAAAAAAAAAAAGGCTCGTAGACAACGGTTTTAGTGGACTCTTACCTTGTACCTCTTCTTGTATATATCCACCGCAGCCGCGTGTGCAAGAAGGATGTTGTGTCCGACAATATAAGGCTCGGTTGAAGAGTTACCGGCCCTGCAGAAGGCGTGGAGGAGGACGGAGCAGCGGCCGGGTGCTTGCAGCCCTACATCATAGCCTTGCACGGCAAAGGTGTGAGGCTCATTGAAAGTGATCCAGTGCTTCACTCTGTCTCCAAACTCCTTAAAGCATGTCTCCGCATATGTAGTATAGTCTTGTCTGTTTGGTAATAAAGTTAGGTTTAGTTCAAGAACTGAATCTGCTTGTGCATGATGCTTGCTTACATGATCTGACTGCTGAGCCACCCATTGTAGCTGTCTTCAAGTGCTTGGGGGAGGTCCCAATGGTAGAGTGTTATGTACGGTTCGATTCCTAACAACGTCATTTCCTGTGTTAAATATCACGTGTCGAAATTGAATATTACAAAGCTAAGAAATTAATTACTTTGTGCTAGTAACGCATTTATGACTTTGTTGTAGTGATCAATCCCAGCTTGATTGATTTCCCCATTTCCTTCTGATGAACACAAACATGATGTAAGAATTTAAGGATTAAAGATTTGTCAAGAAGAAATTAAATACTAATTAATTAATTCTTACTAGGATAAATTCTGGACCAGGCAATAGAAAGCCTGTAGGCATCCATTCCCATAGACTTCATCAGATGTATGTCTTCCTGTAGCAAAAAAGACATGTGTAATATTGAGATTGTGTGGGGACAATTTTGATTTTTTGCACGTGGTTAGTATTTTTGACAATATATTTTTACAAGAAAAAACTTACTTCATAGCGGTGGTAGTGGTCGTCTGCTACATCAGCATTGCTAAAATCAATCACTTTTCCTGGGATTAAAAAACCTCAAATTACTGTTGACAGTTTAAATTAATTAGCTTAATTTCAAGATTTTTTTAATAATAAAATGAGTTTTTTATTTACCAAACTCGTGAGAAAATGTGTCCCAGATTGTTTTACCCCTTCCGTCCTCATTAACAGCTCCTTCATACTGAAAAATTGAAAGATAAAATCAAAATATTACTACTATTATATTAAAATTATTTTGGTGAAAGAAGTTAATTAATACTTCCTCCGTCCCATTATTTATATCCTATAGAAATTCGGTACGGAAATTAAGGCGGGTTGTGGAAAAGTATAAAGTAGTGATGAAAAAGTATAAAACAGTAATTGAAATGTATAAAGTGGTGGGGTCCATCTATTTAGATGATTGTGGAACACTTTTGGAATATAACATAAATAATAGGACAAACAAATGTAGCAAATGAGACTAAATAATGGGACGGAGGGAGTTAACTAGTATAGTAAAAGAAATTCTTCCTAGTCATGATGTTCAAACTTGTAAGTAATTAAACGTAAAAATTTATCAAGATCTGTCGTGCACAACATTCTTTTTACATAAATGGACTAATCGAGAATATTTGCTAAGTTTAATGTGATGGTAATTAATTAATTAATTAATCATACTATAAATGTGGGCCACCTTTTCTATATAATTTTTGTCATGCTCGTGCATCCATAGATTATACGTTATTCTCCATTTTAAATAATACAACAACAAAGTATTCATTTGTCGTCGCACTTTAATAGTTTAATTTGGCATGGCGTGTATGTGATATACAACTTGATTCTCTGTCGAAATTAGCCAAGAATAGAAATAAGAAAATATTCAACATCAATAACTGTTAAATGATTATCAAGAAAAAAAGAAAAGAAAATAAAAAAGTAGAAAAAAAGCATAAATCAATTCATGCTTTAAGTATTGAAAGCCCAACACCCTATTGAAATGCTCTCTTCTTTCTAGAGGAATGTCGGATGCAGATAACTATTCATTTTCTTTGTTTTAAAAAATTAGATTACTCAATCCAAGGTGTATCTCTCAATGAAAAACAAACAAAATTCACAGGACCAAATAACCAACAGATTTAGAGAGAGAGAAGAGAGAGAGAGAGAGAGAGAGTCGGTTACCTGAAAAGCAGAAGACGCAGTCCCAAAAACGAAGTTCTTTGGGAAGCTTGATCTGCTGATATTTTGCCCACAACATTGCGGAATTCCGAAAGCCAAAACAATCACAAATACGAAGCAATTGATGCCTTCTCTCACATACATTTCTCTTTCATATAATTTCTTCCTAACTTTAATATTTATGGGGAAAAATGAATGAAGAAAAATAACAAATATCTTAATTCCTAGAATGTGGCGATATAGCTATTTATATATACTCACATGTGTATGGTATGTGATTATTTGCAAAGGGGATAAAGAAGAGAATTGGATTATGAAAAAGTCTTCGTTATTGAGTTTGGAAAAGCAGTAGTGCTGGGGTTTGTGTGTGTGTCTGTGTTTGAGAGAGAGAGAGAGAGAAAGAGAGAGGGAGATGGAGAGAGAATGTGTGGGTGGTGTTAGATATATATATGTATAAGAATGTGGAGGATTTAAATTACAAATATTTGCCAAATGTATATAAGATAATGGTTACTTTAAGTTACAATATTTTCCTTTTATTATAAGCGTCGTTTTATTTTAGAAATTACTAGTATTAATTACTTTCTTCATTTCCCACTATATGTCTTTCTTTGTCTCGAATATTACTATGCTATTAGTGGCGTCAATAGGGATGGCAATGGACCGGATTTGGACCGGATCCTCCTCGGTCCAGATTCAGATTCGGAATTTTTTACTTTGGTCCAAATCCGGTCCAGATCCATTGGATCTCAAAAAATGAGATCCAGACCTAGATCCATTGGATCCACAGGGTCTCGGGTCTAGCCCGGATCCATAATTTTTTTAGCTAAAATTAAAAAATTCTAAATCAATTAAAATTTAACTAATTTAATTAGTTCTATGATAACACGATAATCTTTAAGAGCATTACTATCATTAAAAAAAATCAAACTACTCATGATATTATAAAAATATTACAATCATCTATAAAACTATGATCTTCTCTCTAAAAAAAACTTCCAAATTCGTGGACAGTGGGTACTCAATCTCCTCCCTCTTTTCTATTTATTAAATTACTAGTTAAGTATTTCAAGCTCAACAAATAATGTAACGTGATATTTTAAGTAGAATAATATAAATATAATATTTTAAATATGATAATAAAATAATATTTTAGTTATAAAAATGGCGGATCTGGATCGGATCCGGATCTCAGATCGTAAAGTCCAGATCAAAATCCGTAATTTCTAAAATCAGTCAAGATCCGATTCAGATCCAATAGGTCCAATTTTTTAAGATCCAGATCCATAAAAATGAATCTAGATCCACGAATCTGGACTGAGTCCAAAATCTATTGCCATCTCTAGGCGTCAACAGAATCATTGCCGCCTCCCCTCTCCCTCTCTCTCTCTCCCAACAATATTCTTTTCACGGGTGACATTTTGACTTCGTTTTCACATTTCCCACCATTTTCCTCCATTCTTGAAATGTATCCCACATTCCCATGTGCATGTAATACAACAAATTACCACCAATCAAAATCGAATAGCGGGCACGCTACGTTTTCCTACTAATTAAGACTAAACAATAACATACCCATCGGAAGAATATAAACGTCAAAATCAAAAATCTTAAAAATAGTAAATTGATGGAGTCGTCACGCCCATCAATTTTTTGGATATTTTTAGACTAACTTAGTACTATGTGATTGTGAACAAAGCATGTCGATAAGAGGTTGAGAAATGTGCTCGCATCTTGCGGCGCAACCTAGAGAATTATCAGTTACTTCAAGATTTTGTAAAATGTTAATATACACTATTGGCCAAAAATATTATTACAAACACATATATAGCCTTCTAATAAAAGAAAACATAAATATAACCATTGTAGTATAATTTTCTGCACAGAATTTGCGGTTGGCGTCGATTCTCAAAAGGTGTCGGATGGGCGATGGAGGGCCGATGGGATGATACGAAGGCCGATGGAGGGCCGAAGGAAAACAATTTCCTTAAAAAAAACTGTATTTTTTATTCAAGGGCCGAAACTCCTCGGCCCAGCCATAAGTCTAGCCTTCGGTGCCTTCCACCGACCTTCCATCGGCCCTGAAATGCTGACATGTGAATATCATATCTAACTAGTCATTTCAGCAGAAAAAATTGGAATGGAAACTGCACCTTCCATCGGCCCTCCATCGGCTCTTCTGCACTTTTGCAGTTAAAATAAAGGGCCGATGGAGAGCCTAGGGTATATTCCGCCCCCATCGACCTCGATAATTGCTTGTGCAGATTCAAGTGGCTCGGCCGATGGACTTGCTTAACTTTAGTTTTTTTTCTCTCGGTCAATGGAGGGTCGATGGACACCCTCCTTCGACCATCTGCGTTTCAAACGAAAAAATAATGTCGGCACAAATAACTACAACTCAAATCACCCAATGATTGGGGAGATGTGAATGGGGATAAAATAACTATATATTTATGTTTAATGTTAGGCTATAATTAATTTTTATTTAGTGTAATAGGCTACTTTTAAAAATATCTCTTTAATAAAGGTTGAAATGCTCATCATTGCTTAATTGCGTGGCGCCACTTTATGAGGTAAAATCAAAAATATAAAAGAAACGCAAATTGACAGGCATACAAATCAAGTCTAAGTTCTACTAAATTATTAAAAAATAATGGTAAATAGCTGGCAAAGTTTATTAGCTTAATGTTTATCTGAAAGTGCTTTATGAATATTATTATTGTTGTTCTAGGACTTTCCAACTTATAACTAGGTAAAATATAATTATATCGTAATACATGTAATGAATAATCGATTAATGATCAAATCAAATTAATATACTACTATTAATTAATCCATCAATTATCGGATTTAATGTCAAAATCAAGGGATGAAATTACTCGTCTCTAGAATCTCTAGTAAAATTTCATAGTTTTGGACCCAAAATTATAGAAATAAAGAATCAGCCTTTTGTGTCCCAAACTACTTTATTTTAGTAGACATCAATTGAGCGGAGAGAGATACGGTGAAGGCAAAAAATTTGTTGGGCTACTAAAGAAAAAGAAGTTAGAGCAAGACTGGGCCGACTAATATATGGATCGGAAACGGCCCATCATAGATTTATTGGGCCAGTGGATAAAGTTGTTGGGCTGATGACCAAACTATAATTGTTCTCTCCAGTCTGCTACACCGCTTGAATTGAAAGAAGCCGCCGAAGAAGCAGCAGCGCCAAAATTCTCTGCTGCGTCGATCGCAAGGTGTCCCGTTCTGCTGTAATTCAGGTAATCTAATCCTTTCTGCTATTGGCTTCTTATTTCCCTTTTCCTTGTGTGGTATGAAGTCGCCGAATTGAATGGTAAATACTTAGTAAAATTAGATAGTTTAGAACTAGAACTGATATTCGTTGCTCTCGGAGAGGAATAATCCGTCGAGGGGAAAAAGAAAAGATTTTGGTTGTAATTGATTAGAACAACCGTGTTCTGAATTGACTTGACTTTGATAGAATGTAGAAACCGAATGATATATAAAAATCTACTTGATGAAATTATGAATCATGCCTTCTACGCCTTAGGGTTTGCAGTGGCTGTGCTGTATCTTCAGACTGCAGCTGCTGGGGTTTGAATTTGATGAGGAATCTGTTGCTATTAAACTGATTTGTTTGATTCCGCTTAAGTCGAGTTTATTGTTGATATTCTGGCGGTATACTTCCCTCTCTATTGTTGCATAATTCCTGATTGGCCTCGAGGCGATAATACTTTCCGTTGGCCTAATTATGAATTCGGCAAAGCTAAGTGCATTTTCAGCAATTAGATCATCCCTAAACAAGAAACCCACTTCAAGAAAAAATGATAACTTGCTCAGAGTTGGAGACTTTTTTCTCCCAATGCCGAAATCTGAAGAACTTCAATCAGATTTTGTGTCAAATGATCTGCACCGGTCTATTCAAAGACACTTATGCTGCTAGCCGAATTCTCAAGTTTTCCACCGACTTACCGTTTATTCAAATTGATTATTCTAGCAAAATCTTTACAAACATCGAGTACTCAAACGGGTTCATTTGGAATACAATGCTGAAAGCTTTTATACAACGGAACAGAGCACATGATGCAATCTTTCTATACAAATCAATGTTATGGAATGACTTTCTTTTCATTGACAACTATACCTACCCCATCTTGATTCAAGGTTGTTCACTCCGTTTCTCTGAACTTGAGGGGAAAGAAGTGCATGATCATGTTTTCAAAATGGGTTTCGGCGGTGATATTTACGTGGTCAACAATTTGATAAACATGTATAGCCTGTGTGGACAAGTCAGTAATGCTCGAAAGGTGTTCGATGAAAGTCCTGTTTTGGATTTAGTCTCTTGGAATTCAATGTTGGCTGGATATGTTACATCAAGTAGCATTGAGGACGCAAGTATGTTATATGCCAGGATGCCTAAACGTAATATCATTGCATCAAATTCTATGATAGTATTGTTGGGTAGGAGTGGAAGGTTGAGCGAGGCACGCCGACTGTTTGATGAGATGAAGGAGAAGGATGTGGTATCTTGGACTGCTATGATATCTTGTTTTGAGCAGAGTTTGATGTATGAAGAGGCTATCTACATGTCTTCCAAATGTGTAACAATGGAATTAGTTTAGACGAAGTGGTCCTTGTCTCCATGCTTTCTGCTTGTTCGCATTTATTGAGTATCAAAATGGGGGAAACAGTTCATACTTTTGTCACAAAAGTTGGTTTTGAGTCTTACATAAATCTACAAAATGCTCTGATTCACATGTATTCCAGATGCAGCAGAAAAGGTGTTTAATGCTGGCTGTTTCTTGGACATGATATCTTGGAATTCTATGATATCTGGCTACATTAAATGTGGATTGGTCGAGAAGGCTAGAGAATTGTTCGTTAGCATGCCCGAGAAGGATGTTGCATCGTGGAGTTCAATGATATCAGGCTATGCCCAACATGGTAATTTTTCTGAGACATTAACATTATTTCATGAAATGCAGCATCAAGGTGTAAACCCTGATGAGACCACTCTGGTGAGCGTGGTTTCAGCGAGTGCTCAACTTTCTGCCCTCGAACAAGGAAAGCGGTTACATGCTTTCATACGGAAGAATGGGATGAAGGTGAATGTAATTCTCGGTACAACTTTGATTGACATGTACATGAAATGTGGAAGTGTGGAGGATGCAATGGCAGTTTTCAATGGGATGGAGGAAACGGGAGCGTCTTCATGGAATGCCCTGATTCTTGGCCTGGCCATGAATGGTCAAGTAGAAAGGTCACTTGAGATGTTTGAAGAGATGAAGAAATGTAAAATGGTGCCGAATGAAGTAACTTTTGTGGCAGTTCTTGGTGCTTGCCGGCATATAGGTCTGGTCAAAGAGGGTCGTCATTATTTTGATTCTATGTTGAAGGATTACAATATTGAACCTAACATTAAACACTATGGATGCTTAGTTGATCTTCTTGGAAGAGCGGGATTGCTGAAGGAAGCAGAGGAACTAATTAACACGATGCCTATGGTACCCGATGTTGCTACTTGGGGAGCTCTGCTTGGAGCTTGCAAGAAACATGGTGACAAGGAAATGGGAGAGAGAATAGGAAGGAAACTGATCGAACTTCAGCCAGAGCATGATGGGTTTCATGTATTGTTGTCGAATATTTATGCTTCTAAAGGAAACTGGGAAAATGTCGTGGAGGTCAGAGAAACCATGGCACGGCAAGGTGTGGTTAAAACGCCAGGATGGAGTATAATTGAAGCCAATGGCATCGTGCATGAATTCATCGCTGGAGACAGATCACACCCGCGGATCAAGGAAATAGAGGAGTTGGAAGAAATTGTTAGGAAGTTGAAGGGTGTAGGCTATTCACCTGGTACTGATGAGGTTTTGCTTGACATAGATGAAGAGGAGAAAGAAACAAATATCTTCAGGCATAGCGAGAAGCTGGCTATTGCCTTTGGGCTTTTAGCAACTAATGCTCCCACACCGATAAGAATAATTAAGAATTTAAGAATCTGTAGTGACTGCCATGAAGCAGCTAAGTTGATCTCTAAAGCTTTTGATCGTGAAATTGTGGTTAGGGATCGGCACAGGTTCCACCATATCAGATGTGGCTCTTGTTCCTGCAAGGATTATTGGTAGCAGAATATAATACAATATAGTGAGGCCAAAGACATGCATGAAAATTTGATCCCGAACTTCTTTTTCTAAGGTGCTTATATTCTCTCCTCTTCAATTTTTAGGTCAAGAATTTGGTTTCTGATTAATTTTTTGTTATATATTGTATTCTAGTATGTTCATATATGGTTTCAGGATCATCATCGATCCCACTACAGGCAAGTGTATATATGTTTACCTGAACATGTCCACCATATAGTTCATGCAGTAAATCTTTAGAATGTACGACCTTTGCTTGAGTTATTCAGCAAAATCAACATTATGTTTCTTGAATGAGATACCTGATTATAGAAGAGAGGGGCCATCCTGTTTCCTTGCTTGTTAGTTATTGCTAAGCTATCATCTTTTTTACGTGCACATCCTTACCTCTGTTGTCTTCCATTTTCTTAGATTTTGATTTTATCCTGGATTTAGCAGTGCCTACCTCATTATAGTGTAGCATATAATGATCCAGGAAAGAATCCTGAAGAAAATTGCAAACGTGCTGGAGTAGATCAAGGTGTTTGCGTTAACTTGTCAACTAATTATGGAGAGTGATAGGGCAGGCAACAATAATCCTTCAGATGCTGCCTGAAATGGTCTGCAAAGAGCTCGACCTTTACATGGGTATTTTTTTCCAAGTTTTCTTTTATTAAGCACTTAGAAACTACTTTCTTGCATCTTGTATTTCATACATCTGATCTTAATATGGAACCAGGTTATATTTCAGAAGTTGGTGTAATCTCTGAACATATTCTGGTGGCCAGTGAATTTGCAATTTCTATCCCACCCTCCTTTGTTTTAACAAAGAAAAGTAAATACATACTGCGCTACCAGTTTATATTTTCAAAATTTCACAATCTGTTAACATTTCTTGGTGTGGCACATCCTACCAGTTTTATATTTTCAAAGTGGCAAAATCTCTGAACATATCGTGGTGGCCCAAAAATTTACAAAGTTTTTCACTTCCTGTTTGTTTTCCTTTAAACTACATACACATTTAGTACTGCTGTATAACGGATCTTTTTCATACTGTTTATGCAGGAGAACGAGTGGACCCACACGCCGTTCCACAAAGGGACAATTGACTGCAGAGGAGGTCATTATAAACTATCATGTCTACATTTACGCATCCAGTATTTTCATACTTCTTTTTCTTGTATTTAAAAAAGTATATTTCACAATTTCCAGTTTGAAGAGCAGAAGAGGAACATATTTGGTAAAAGTATTCGGATTTGTATTGAAATCTTGCATGACCCTTTGAGAAGTTCAATCTGCTGGCTTGTTTTCAGTTGTTCATTTATATCTGAATTTATGATTTTATCTTCATTTTATGCGGTAATTCGCAATTTGCGATTTTAACACGCTTACCTTCTTATCCAGGATGAGGTATTGTGAGTGGCTGTTCAACGCTTCAAAGGAAAAAATTGGAAAAAGATAGGTAGGGCCATAATCAAATGAGTTTCAGCTGTTGTGTATTGTGACCGGAAGAGGGCTCTTTTGTTCTTTGCTTTCTTCAACTATTTCTAGAGGACACTTCTATCCTTACAATCATGTCTCCATTTTCTTCAGCTTAGTTGTTACTTATGATAAGTACAAGATTGGGTGCATTACAGTAATTTGGGATGGTCATTCTGATATATGGTTATTCGAAATTCCTTGCTTAAAATCTATCTTGTCGGTTAAATTACTCATTTCATTTTTTGTGGTATGTTATGATTTCAGCGGAGTGTTTTAAGGACCGAACAGATGTTCAGTGCCTGCATAGATGGCGAAAGTTCTTAATCCCGATCTTGTCAAAGGTCCATGGTCAAAAGAGGTTAGACAATTTAATAGTCAGCTCTAGATTTGTTGCGTCATTTTCCTTTTGGATTCTTTCTTTTATATGATAAACAGAACCCATTTTTTTTTTTTGATTCATGGAACCCGCAGCCGCTACCTTCGGTGCGCACTTTGGGTAAACCACGCTTCTTGTGCAAGTAGCTCGCAAACCGCACAGAGGGTTCAACCACCCTTAATGTGACAGTGTGACAGACAAATCACATAGCGGTCTTGGTGGGAATTGAACCCAGGACCTATTGGTCCCGGGCCACCCACCTTAACCGCTACGCCATCCCATGGGGACACCCAGGACCATTTTATTTCTCTTTTAATACTCCCTCCGTCCCATTATTAATGTCCCACTTGCCTTTTTTGGTTGTCTCATTATTTATGTCCCATACCAAATAAGGAAATAAATGAGTGGACCACAATCAATCTAAGCAAGTGGACCCCACCCCTTTATACTTTTACACCACAACTTTACACCTTTACCTCCACTATCTTAATTACCGTGCCCAGTCCCAATGGGACATAAATAATGGGACGGAGGGAGTACATGATTAGGAGGATGAAGTAATAATAGAATTGATCAGCAAGTGTGGTCCAAAAAAATGGTCTACGATTGCAATTCATCTTCCTGGGCGCATTGGGAAGCAATGTCGCGAAAGGTAACCTCGCGGAGCTTTAGTTGTTTATATTCCCTTCCACTATTTACAACATAAGAATGCTCATTTTCCAGAAACTAAACAGTTTTATCATTAAGTCTACATTTTGCATTGTTGGTTCTTACATGTTTATTACTCCCTCCGTTCCACTCCATTAGTCCAGTTTTCCTTTTTGGGCCGTTCCACTCCATTAGTCCACTTTCCTTTTTTAACTTAAAATAACACTCTTATATATTCTAGTGGACCCCACTACTTTATACTACTTTACACACAACAAACAACTTTCTTAATCTCCGTGCCGAAAAGAAAGTGGACTAATGGAGTGGAACGGAGGGAGTGTCTTTTTAGGGTAAACAATTATGCCTTGCACATAACCTGTTCATTTCTTGTTTTCTCATATTCTTGTTTTTGCACTATGCTAAATTTGTTGATCTGTTGCTTTGTTAGGTGGCACAATCATCTTAATCCCAACATAAACAAGGAAGCATGGACCCAGGATGAGGAATTAACTTTGATCTGTGCCCATCAAATTATTGGAAACAAATGGGCAGAGTTAACTAAGTTCTTGCCCAAGAGGTACATATTCACTCTCGTTCCTCAGAAGCTTTAACTTGTTTACATCTCTGTTGTATGTATCATATGAAATTTTTCCTAGGTGTTACTCATGTTGAGTATTTTTGTTGTTATATGTGCCACCAGAACTGATAATGCAATAAAAAACAACTGGAATAGTTCGGTCAAGAAGAAATTGGACATGTACTTAGCTTCAGGATTGCTTTTACAGTTCCATGGTCTGCCTCTTGTGGTTCGTCCTAATCAGTGAGAAGCTTCATCTTCTTCAAAGGCACAACAAAGCAGCGAAGATTACAGTGTCGTTAAAGGTGAAGTAGAATTAGAGGAACTTCTAAGTGCTAGCATGTCTCAACCTACTGCCAACTTAATTGTACATCCCTTAGGTGACTGCATCGTAACCGAAGAATCAAGTACAATTCTGTATGCAGAAGATTATCGTCCTGCATTTCAAGAAGCAGTATTTTCCATTCCAGAAGCACCTTGTGAACTGAATGACAAGTTTCTTGAACATGATTTCTCTCTAGATTGGGGGGCTTAGCTGAGAAAGATTGGCAACTGAATCCTAACGAGCTAACAGACCTGGGGCAAGAGTCATCTGGAATGTTCATATAGACATCTTCAAGTGGCCAGGATATTAACCAAGAAGCAGTTCCCTTTCCACAAGAGTCTCATATTCCGTTAGGTGCTTCAACTTCCATGGCAAACACGGTTAGGGATATTGATACCCCAAACCCTCTTGGTACTTCTGGCTGTAAGATGGTACAATCTGAAGCTAATCATGATGAGTGTTCTCACTCTGACGATATTATTAGCCACATAGATTCATTACTCTCTCATTCTTCAAGGCTTCAGATTCCTGAAAACGGGACTTTCACTTCACAATCTTGTTATACGCCATCTGATATGATGGGCAATTCATTGTCTCAACCTCTTCCCTTAACTATGCAACTTCCTGCAGCTGATGGTCGCCTCATGTTCAGTATTGGTCCAAATCAGTCTAGTAATTCTCATGCAGACTATGAATCTAAGCCACCAAGTACAGATGATGGCTATATATATCCCACGGAGTCTGAATGCTTGGCATGTGAAGACAACTCCGTTGAGGCAAAGGAAACACCAAAGTTAGTTTCAGTTAATGATTTTGTCTTGACATCATCCAATGATTCTCACCGTTGTCCTTTGGTGGACAAAGATATTAAAACTGAAGATCAGAAGGATTCTGGATCTTTATTCTATGAGCCTCCGCGTTTTCCAAGCTTGGATTGCGATCTTATACAATCAGGTAGTGATATGCATCAAGAGTACATCCTGCTTGGTATCCGCCAACTGATGATATATTCGGTGACTCCATTCAAACTGTGGGATTCACCATCCAGATGTGATAGCTCTGATGCTATTCTCAAAAGTGCTGCCAGAACTTTTGCAAGCACACCCTCAATATTGAAAAAAAGATATCGTGATTTGGTGTCTCCTTTATCTGAAAGGAGAAGTGAAAAGAAGCTTGAAAGCTGTAGATATCAAGAATCATTTTCCAATCTAACCGATGACTTTTCCCGGTTAGAGGTTATGTTTGAGGAATGTATAGACAACAAAGGACAGGTGCTTTCACCGTCTCCAGACAGAGAAAGCTTTGAAGGGTCTTGTATGGGAAAAGAAAATGCAGCCCCCTGCTTCTGGCCGGGAACAAAATGAAGGCAATAAAAACATTGCCATTTCGGACACGGAAATGTCAGCAAAAGAGTTCAATAACAATGACAGTGATTGTTCGAACAAGATAATAGAAAAGATTGCTGCCACTGATGTCAGAACTAATAGTGCAGATAAGGACTCAACTGAAATGGTGAGTACTCTTCATTTGACTCCACTGAACAAGTATCTTAGAATACCGATGCCTGATGAATGTAAAGTTTGTTCTGGAATGAAATAGTTCATGAAAATAAACTTTGATGCCTTGTGCTCAATAAGTCTGTAGAATTTAGTCTCATTGTTTTGGTTTTTACTGTATTGCGTCCGGGGTCATGAGTATCAGGAGCTTGGTTATTCTTTTTGGCTGTTCCAAGGTTTTTCAAACTGCTGTGTTTTTCGAGTCTGATATGTTATTTTTTTTTGTTTTCTGGCAGGCAAACGAGTCTTCTGGGGTCCTTCATGAACATAATGTGAATGACCTATTCTTTACCACTGACCGTTTTGTTACTAAGAATGATGGAGCGGTTGGTCTGAGTTCTAGAGCTTTTACAGAACAGTCTTCACGAAGATCAGATGCTTTGTCAAAAGATGGAGCCATTTCAACATATTGGGATGCATGTGCTTCTGTTATTTGTTCTCCTCGATTTTGTTCTAAGGACGGGAAAAATTTGGTCATAACTACATCTCTTCAATCCATGAGTTCTACGCAGAAGAAAATTGAGAGCTCTGGCAAACTTTTATCCAATGAAAACAATAACATGTAAGATGATTATACCTGCTTAAATTCCAGCATTTCATTTATCATGTATTGAGTGACATTTCTGACTTGCTCTTCTTTTCGATCTTCTTTTTATAGATTTATCGAGACACCATTTAAGAGGTCGATAGACTCTTCTTCAGCTTGGAAGTCCCCTTGGTTTATCAACACTTTTGTTCCGGGCCAAAGAGTTGATACGGATATAACAATCGAGGTAAGTGAAACATTTTAGTCCAGTTATTTACTAATTCACTTTAATTATCATGTTATCTCATAGTATGTGTTTTTATTAGGATATTGGCTACTTCTTGAGCCCGGGGAATGGATACGAAGCCATTGGACTAATGAAGCAATTAGGAGAGCAGACTGTGGTACAGTTGCTGATGCCGAGAAGGTTCTGGGAGACGAAACTCCTGAAGCAATATTGAAGGGAAAATGCCTCATAAACTATGAAGAAGAGAAAGAGAATAAGTGCAATCCTAGCTCTTCTTCAAGTATAATGGTATGGTTTTCTTGAATATCATTCACTTTTCCTTTTGTCCGAAAGCAATCTTTTCTGGTGAAAGAGCTACTTTTTGCTTAGTGTCGAATGGCATGAACCCTGTGTCGGTCTGCTCATCTTACTGACTATGTTGTCCATTGTCCTATTTCCACTTCCAATGAGAACTTCTGTCACTACTCTTTACTAAGAGTATGAACATGAACATCCTCTAACTCAGCATGGCCTTATGAATCTGTTGCAGACGGAGAGGCGAACGCTCGATTTTAGTGAATGTGGAACACCTGGTAAAGAAGCTACTAGATTTTCAAGCAGCACCAATTTCTCAAGTCCCTCCACTTCCCATCTGCTGAAGCATTGCAGGTAGAGAAGAAGGCAGGCATGTCTCCATTGTTAAAGCATTCATGATTAGAGCAATCTGATCCAACTGTAATTTTTTATATCGTTCGCATGCATTCAAGTATCAAATGTTTGATAGTTACTAGAAATCAATGGAGTTGTTGTAATAGGAAACAACTGTTTCAAGCAATCCAGATAATACATAAGCTTATGCCCTATAAAGTCTTCTATCGGCAAATAGTTGAGGAATAGAGAATCAAAAGATTGAGCAAAGAAGATCAGACTACTTTCGTTGTGACAGCAGCATGTATTGCATCTGCAAGGTGTGGCACCCTTTTTGAACTCAAACCAGCCATGCTTATTCGACTGCATAAACCACACAACACAAATAATTAAGAAGCCATCATCGACATGTAGGATTTCATTGATGCAACTCGACTCACAAACTGTGGAAAGTCGCATACTTCTGCAAACGTAACGGGTTCTCGAGTGACCATTTGTTGCATCTCTCTTTGGGCCCAAGCTGCCCATTGCGGGGGCAATTGGAGCACGAGGCGTCTCGAGGCCTCGAATCCTGTGACGATTCCCCACGTGTCGGACCAAAATTGTGTGAATACAGCAAGGAACATGCCAATGGTGTGGGTTACGTCTCTATTATACTCGCGGAAACGGCGCAGGCGATCATCTTCATACAGAACACGCTTCCTGGGGGTTTGCTTAGTAAAAGCCATCTACAAAATCAATCAATTAAGGTTTTCTACTCAGTTTGCGATAAGCAATTCTCAAAGGAGGTTTTTAGGCATGGTCTTGGTTTCTCTTGTTCTAACATGATCCAATTTGTAAAACACAAGTTGCTATGCCCTAGCACCTTATCATGAAAGTCATGCACTTAAAAATTAAACATTTTACTCCTTGCATTTTAAAACGAGCCATATAAATTACGATGATTACTACTATATAGCGATGTTTCTTTTAAGCATTAAGGCATTATAAGGAGAAGTAAAAAAGAAACCATATCAATATGGCTTTCCTAGGAGCCTATGACAGCTCTCCATGCTTCTAAATTACGATGATTACTACTATATAGCGATGTTTCTTTTAAGCATTAAGGCATTATAAGGAGAAGTAACAAAGAAGCAACATGATCACATGAGAAATAGGTTTGTTTACCCATCAGATGTCATGTAGATATGGTATTCCTTCGTCATGAAGGCTACTTGAGCTGAGTTGAGTCCGGCGAAAGTGAACATACCAATCTGCTTTATAATGTGACTCCAATCACCAGGTGTACATGCAAACTTGAGATGTGGAGCTGCTTAGAGTGAAACAAAACAAGGTAGAAATATTTAATCACCTCTACTACGTAAAGCATCAAACAGCTGCTTGAAACATAACCTTGTATTGGACAAGTAGGGATTTATAAGTGGAAGCTCATAAATGTAAGCTTATATTTTATCTCTATGCTGTTTTAACCAAGATATTTATTGTTGTTATAACAACTTAATTTAGTCATGCAGGATTGAGATATATCAGCAATCCATTTCATGCAGTTTCGAGAATTATTCAACCTGTCCTTGAGGATTGTTGCTACAATTGACGCCCCCATGAATTATTCATAAGTTGTCAATAGTTGGGATTTATCCAAAAGTGCAATCAGTATTTGAACACATAGAGATAATACAATTTGGATAATAGAGATAAGTCTGATAAGGATAAGTCTGACGTGGCAATCGACAAAAGAACATCACTTCTAGATGTGGACAAAAAAGCAATTAAGCATGACAGAAATCAATTTATTGGACATCAACCCTCGTTTCGGCTCCACCCATCTGCACGTGCAATTCAACCTAAAAAAAATTTTATGTGTACCCATTGGGCTGAAATTTGATAAAATTAGTTATAATTGGTCGTTATCCAAAGCATAAAGTACATCTTAGGAGGTTTTAAAAACGAAAGAACTCCTAAATATACAAAACATTCCCTTTAACATTCGTGCGCACTAGCAGCATTCTTATAGTTACTCTTGCGATACCGGAACGAATACACGTCAGAGCCTTTTCATTCGAGTCTTGAGCCATTACTCAGAGTACTTTCACATATGTAGGATATCGGGCATTTCCCTAGATAATCCTTTGCATAGGTTAGTGCACAGTGGAGATCAAACCATTGTACATCTAACGAGGGTGTACATAATTCTTAAACTGACGTGTTAGGTGAGAATTTTGATCGACTATACAAGAGCATTAAACATACTCGAACGCGCATAAAATTTTAATGGATAACAACATTTAATGTGTAGCAAAACTTAATAACTCAAAATAAGTTTAGAGAAATATAACCCACCTCGTAGTGCTGTAGTATTGTCTTGTAGTAATTTCCGAGGTTATTACCTTTCCTCAGTGGGTCCTACAAGAGAGACCTAAACTTCGTTAGGGTTCGACCCTAAAATCCTAGAATTTCTTCGGATTCTAGACCACACAATTTGCCCTTAACGGATAATGTTTTCAGTTAATTTATACGGATTTTACTACGCTATATTTCTCGAAAAATCAAAGTTCGTCTTCGATCTCAGCACATGTGAGCATATGTTATGTCATATGTGATAAAGTTTAAAATATCGAGCTTTTTCATCCGTTAACTTAGATATGTTAGTAGTTGGCTTACGCTTAGAATTATAAGCTTTGGTATGGTTTTCAGTTGACTTCCAACCCATATACCGGACGATCTGACCGTTGATTCATTATGGCGATCCCATGATCAGATTCTAAAAGGAATGGGTTACGAGACCCTTAATTTATTTTCTCGATCAGATGCCGTTTCAATGCCGAGCTCAGCATGTAAACTCATACCGGTGAAGGTGTTGGCTGCACTGCCACCTGTGCTTCGCAGATTGGCAACTAATTGGTTCGGGCTCCGTTTTGTGCGTTTAGCATGGCGTTGGAAAGCTAACGAGAAGATCTTTCTAACGATATAAGGCTCGCTGAATTTAGACAAGGAACGAAGCTTGTAGGACACTTTAAATTTGACCTACCTGTTCAGCCGAGAAAATGGGGCATTTTGACACCGCGTTTTCTCCACTGCATAACTCTGCAGTACGAATTCCTAATGACGAACGGAAAGTTTCTAGAGATAGTTCAAGTGTCAGGATTCAAAAAGGTATAGGCCTTGGAGCCATGGGATTGTAGTGTAGCTCAGAACTAGAGTCACAAGTTGGCTAGTCGCACGGCCGTTTATGGGTGATTAATTCTATCATTCATTTAGTATGTTAAGAGCAAATTTCATCGGGTTATATCTCATCGATCGGAACTCCATTTTACGAAAGGGAGGATGTTATGGAAAGCTTGTTATATGATCTTTCTTACATAGTGATTTTTTATAATTTTTGGTTTCGTAGATTTATCAAAATCGAGTCGAAAGGCACTATCCTGCAAATTCTTGCCAGCTTGGCAGCTTCAAGGGGGCGTTTTCCAGAGCGCGTAACTACCTTCCACGAACTCCTGTTGACAAATGGTCTACGGCCATGGAAAAACAGAACTACAAGGATCATGAGGGTATTCTATTTGGAATTTTTGGCCCATTAGGTTGCCCGGAAAGTTTGTTGGAAAGTTGTTGTTTAGTTGATCATCAAGCAGGGGGCTGGTTCGACGGGCATTTTCAACGTGGCATAATTTCTCAATCCGATCTCCTATTCATGAACGGAAAAATTCTATGGAAAGCTGGAAATGGGGTCTTTCTAGTACCGTATTATTCTCTATCGCGAAATCGATCGCGATTTCTTGGGATAAGGATTCAGTAGATAAATTGATAGATTTGATAGATCCCAAAACCCTAGCTGAATAAACCTTCGTATCTGTAATAGCTTAGTCGAGTTCAGTTGTTAGAACTCAGTAGGCTAAAGTTCAGTAGCTGCAGGATTCAGTAGAAGACCTCGCACTCAGCCGATGAACCCAGGATCGAAGAAGTCACTTGGACAGCCAACCACCAACTGAATCTGCTCAAGAATTCGTGCCCATGCACTGAATGCTCAGAAGAACGTCAGTAGAAAAGTCACTTCAGTTGAAGGTCTGAGGATTCAGAGGAAGTCAACCTTAATGTTTGACAAATCTCACCTACGAATCTACCTCGACCAATAAGGAGCCGACAACGACCTATTGCTCTAACAAAAGCTACTCTCAGACTGAAAAAGAGGAGAGTCTCTACAGTACACTTACTCCCAACGTTCAAAATAAAGGAGCCGTTTTCCTTGTCGTTTCAACACGTGGCTAGAGCTCCCTCCAACGGATCTATTCACCATTGACGACTATAAATAAGAGAAGTCTTCACCGGGAACCCAAGCTATCTACGCACAAACTCTTAACACTCTCAACGAAGAATCCAGTGAAGAACTAGCGTCCATTGAAGAACCCTTTTAGTTCATCACTTATAGTTATATATGTTCCCCTTATCTTATCTAAGCAAGCTTCATTGTAATATCTTTAGCTTAGAAACCTCGAGTAAGTTCACATCCTTGTGAAACTGTTCTTATTTGTAAGAACTTCCTCTTAGTTGGAGAAGACTCAAACTCTTAAAGTTTGAAACCCCTGTAAAAGTCACTACGACTATAAGTAGAGAATCTGTCCAGCGCACAGATCACTGAGAACTTGCTCAGTATAAGCTTCAAGTTTTGTGTCTGTCCAGTGAACAGACCAACTGAGACTTACTTAGTATAAATTTAACAAGTATCATGCTTTGGTCAGGACAGTGGACTTAGGACCCAGTGTGTCCGAACCAATTTAAAAATTGTTGTGTTGATTTACCGTTTTCTCTAACTGTTCACACTGCATTCAAAACTGTACTTCATAAAACTCAGCACAAAATCGGTGTTTTCTAACCGAGACGTTTGATAGGGCCTACACTTCCACACACACACTCCGATATTGAACGACTGTTCGACTGACTAAAGTCAGTAGAGCTGAACTCAGTAGAAGATTTTATTGCCCACGCGATCTGAAGCATATTTGGCTGTCTGACTCAGTCAGTAGCAAACTCAGCTAGAGCTGACTTCGCGTTTGAAAACGAAATTTGTATTCAGGTGTATTCACCCCCCCTCTACACCTGAACCACGTCGCAGGACCAACAGGATTTAAATCACAAGGTGGCAGTTTAGTGGAGTCTTTGCAAAAATTAAATCTGGTACTCAAAGGTGAGTTTCTCGTTAACTTTTATCGAGGCGTAACTTCTCGACCGAGGTTCCGATTCGCGCATCGAGGAATGCACTGGGAAGTCAGCAGAGAGATCTTCCTAACGACATCTAACTCGCTAAGTTTCGTTCGTTAGAGAGTCCTATAAATCGAGTCTAATATTTAAATCTGAAATGGACGAGAACGGTGTATTGGCAGCAGTAATTTTCAAAGTCTTATATCTTTTCGGTCCGGAGTTCGTTTTGTGAACCGAGAGTTGCTGTGGAAAGCTAGCAGGAAGAAGTTTCCATTGGTATATAATTTGCAAACTTTTTATTACGGGAGGGGTCTAGAAACGAGTCAGAACACAATCCTATGAGGAATAAGTGCAACGTGCTGGTTTTGCGAGCTAATTCATGTTTTCATTACCAGCCTCGAATTCTGAACGGAAAAAAGTCGGGGTCCATAGAAGAATCGTTATATAGACAAGAAAATGATCTTTCTTGAAGCCTTGGGCGAAAGGTTTAACGTATATCTATGTAACTTTGTTGTGATGATGAGCATTAACTTTCTTTCTAAGATTCCAATTTTCTTGTTTTCATTATAGCAACGAAAAGTTCCATTATTCACTTACGTAAGTCAGAACATGGTTTCTTAAATCTATAACAATATGAATCTCTTTCTCAAGAGGGAATAACTTGCAAAAGAATTCATTACAAAAATCTTAAGCTTGAAGAGAGGAAGATAAGCAAAAGGGGTTTACCCTGTTCTTCGAGATTAGTTGGAGTAATGATCGTCGTCTCCGAAGAGCTCGACCCAAAAATCGTCGGAGTATTTATGGATTGAAATTGGCAGAGAGAAAAATGTTGGGGGGAGGGGGGCTACTGCTTCCTGTATTTAGAAGAATTGACGTTTTGGAAGTGGTAAAATCGGAGAATTTTGTTCTTAACAAGGCTTGATATACTCATTGCTTTGGCTAGCCTCCCTCTTTCCCAATCAAAGAAAGTGTAGCAGAGAAGATATGAGGGATGTGAAGAGTTGGCCAATAGAGTATTTCTGAATCATGTAAAATCTCCATAAGAAAGATTTGAGAGGTGACTGTAGCGTGTATTTTATGAAGATACGGTGAAATCAATTTTGGAGAGAGAGAAGAAGGAAACGTGGGTAGGGAAAAAGTAAGATTCACACTCAATCCGTACAATATATATATATATATATATACATATATATATATATATATATTAAGGGTATGGTTGTAGGGATATTCTCCCTTCAAAAGAGAGACGAGAACCGATCGTTACCGTAGATGGTACCTAATCGAATGGCCAAGATTAAAATCATTAATCTTTTTTTTTTTTTTTAAAAAAAAGGGGAGAAAGGGCCTTTTGGGAAAAACAATTTGTTTCATTTTGAAGAGATCGGGAGTGGGCGGGCAAACAAAATCACTTTCGCTCTCTTCGTTCTTATCGGTGTGCATAGTTCTTGGAGGCGATTTCTCCCATAACCAGCGCTAGGTTTCAACTTCGATTGAAGAAATTAGGGAAAACTCGACCATAATTGACGAATTAAGAGGTATGTATCTTCTTTTTCTTCTTCTTTTCGTTTACCCATCGATTACATTGTGGTTCTGAGTTTCGGTTTCTGAAAACCGCCGCTATTTTGGGGGATATTTCTGCAAAGGTCCTTCGTTTATGGTTTCCGTGATGATATTATGTTGTTTAAAAGGATGTTTACTCGTTCGAAACCGCATTAGGTAGATTAATTGTTTTGCGAAAATTTTATGGGGGATTGACTTGAGATTTAGGGTTTTTTATGGTTTTGAGTTCGATTATTGGTTTTTTTTTTTTCTGGTTTTGAGTACGATTTATGGTTTTTAACTATAGATCTACGATTTTTAACCTTAGATCTATGGGTTTTATCCCTAGATATGTGATTTGTTTTCGATTCTTGTTAATCTTGATGTGTTTTTCGATCTGTTTCTAGAAATATACATCGAGTTCTGCAGCTATTGCTCTGTTTGAAATGCCATTTCGTGATTCTTGCCCTTTTTGGAAAAATATGCATATGTAGCGGTAATATGCATAAATTTGTAGAATGGTATGCATGATTTAGATGTTACATATGCATGAAAAAATGAATGCATTGTGAGTATATGACGGACTGCGTTTCATTTTGGGGTTCGAAGTAATATGTATGAATTTGTAGAATGGTATGCAAGAATTAGACGTTATATATGCATGAAAATGAATGCATTGTGAAGCATATGACGGACTGCGTTTCATATTATATTCGAAGTAATATGCATGAATTTGTATAATAGTATGCATGGATGAGATGTTATATATGCATGAGAATGAGTGCATTGTGAAGCATGTGACGGATTGCGTTTCATATTACTTCGAAGTAATAAGCATGAATTTGTATAATGGTATGCATGGATGAGAGGTTATATATGCATGAAAATGAGTGCGTTGTGAAGCATGTGACAGACTGCGTTTCATATTGAGTTCGAAGTAATATGCATAAATCTGTTCGATGGTATGCATGAAAATGTGAGTAAGTATGCATGAAAATGAGTGGCGATTTGCATGAATCAGTAAATTGTCATAATTGAATCTCAATTTTCTTTTTCTTTTTGCAGGAGACATTCAAAGGTGATGGAAAGCCTTGGAGACTTCCATCCATTCGTGTGTTGTCATGCATGAAACGTTATAAAAATCTGCATAAATTCACCTAGAATATAATATACATAAACAGATAATCAGAAAATAGGAAAATACAAAAATCGAATAAAACAAACGAAATGAGCAAAATTGCCCAAGAACAATGAACGCCAATCCAAAATCAATCTTTATGTGTACACATCAGATTCATTCTAAGAAAAGAAACAATCGGGGTCAAAAGAAATATTTGATTGTAACGACTCTGTCATTCCGATTCGGACATGCATGAAAAGTTCTCAAGATGAGCATAAACACATAACATCATGAGCATAAAGGTGTAAAAGTCAAACATGGCAGCGAAAATGGGTGGAGAGAGAAAATATGAAGTTGAATTAAAAGAAGAGAAGTTTACAAAAATACCCTTAATGAGCTAGATTTTCTCCTTTTTTGATTTATTTTTAAATGCTACCTAATGAAAAATGATGGTCATAGATCAACGAAATGGGCGGACGAGATCGGTTCTCGTATCTCTTTTGAAATTAGGATCTCATTTGATTCATTTCCTATATATATATATATCACTTCATTTTTAGTTCGTTATATATATATCTCTATATAAATATAAACACGTAAGATACCTTATGTCATAAAAAAATTCTTACATATCCACTAAATTGAGGTATGATGGGGACTATTATTTTTATTGAGAGGAGTATTTAATTTAGTGTCTCGTATTATGATTATAGGGTGGTAAGTAAAAATCTAATTCCAGATAGAGCTAATATCGTTACATTAATTAAATATTTAATCAACGACTTAAATTTGAAAATAAAGTCGGGGATTTATAGGATGGGTGTGAAAGGATCATTGGGATCAAAGTCCTAGCGGAGAGAGATTTTCAGGATCAAACAACTTTTAGTCGAAGATGAGTGGAAGCAGAAACTTATGTGTACTTGTATCATTCCGTCACCTGGGGCTGGTTGATTATGCATTGATCGATGCTTATGCTTTTAGGGACAGGTAGAGTTGGGGAAGAAGAATTTTGTTTTTGATTTGGCTTTGCTTGATAGGAATATTATATCTATATATGTATATAATTTTCTATCTGGGCTGGCCTCCTTGTAATGTTGGTTCGGTTCTTGGAATCATCAACTTCACTTTGTTAACATGTTGAAGAGCTCAAATAATAACAAGCTGGCCCTCACCACTCTATGAATTGATGAATAAAAGCTCAGTGGTAGCTATAACATAAACTAGTTGGAAGAAGTTTCTCCAAATAGCTGATGGCCTAGACAGAGAAACTACTTCTTTTAATCACTATTCTTTTAATAACACGATAGTATCACTCTTCCATTTCATCCTTTGCCAGCTACTACATGCTTGCTAATTCTTCGGATATTTTCTCTAATATATATGTGTACACATATATAGAGCCCTGAAATGAATCATTAATTTAGTTGAGACCATTTGTATTCGGAAAGGTTGAAAATCCATGACCTCAATTGCTATGAGAATGCCATTTAATTGTCCTGTGTTGTTTGAACAACTTCAGTTAATCTCCTCTTTTTTTTATAAGAATCAATACGATCTTTATAAGGCTCTTCTTACGAATGAAATCTAATGAGGTTCAAAGAGACCGTGTCTTCATTCATAGGGTCGCAAGTACCAACGTCGATCGAAATTTCAATTCTTTCTAAACTACCCATTTTCAAATGGCATCCACATTGTAATTCAAATTATGTACCCTCATGCATCTCATACTTTGATGAATGATTTATGATCCTGACAAAACTATTACGATTATGGCACATAAGATACGTGACACGTGAGGATATTGTGATATAGAAATTGTTCACCTTTGGTTAGGTAGCTCTTGGGTCAACTCTATTACCTAATATAATTATTCACAGTTAACTCATAATAGTGATCTTTTATAGGCTTATAATGTTGAGTTATTTCAGAAGTAGAGCTGGCTTAATTAGTAATTACATCATAGCAACTTCAATAACTTTACTCTACTGAAGATTAATAACAATATATAGCTTAAAATATACTTATAGCATTCTTTAGTTTTTCATAAAATCTGATTTTTGCAACAAGCAATAAACCAATTAAGAAAACAAATCGTCTTACATACGGTATGTGACATGCTCGATTTAGAAGAAAAATAAATAAAAATAGAGCGAGTATGCCTACAAGAAATCTCACTATACTATCCGGAATCATATTATAGTTGAATTTGTTTATTTTTACTCCTTGATTTCACCACTATAGTAAGCGTGTATACATAATAGAAATCTTGAAAAATTATAGGAAAATGGCGTGACTGCAAATGGTGTATTAAATAAGTTGGACTGGGAGAAATGTTTGGATCTGAAATATGCAGAATTTTAGTACTATTGGGTTCAGTGCCATGATGATACATTTCCCTCTAATCACTCAAATTTATGATGGTAGATCTGCAAATCATATTAAGAAATATCCCATTTAAAGTTATCCAACTTGGGCCATTAAAGTTAGAATCTTTCCTACTAACGAATCATTTGTAAATTTTAACTCATGCACAAAAAGATCAAATTCTTGATTATTTTACTCACTCTCCCCTCTAGAATAATACTTGATGTTATTTATTTTATACTATATAATAATGTGAACATTCATTTTAGAGATATTGACGTGATTCAAACTCGTGATAATTGATGTCGAGGTTATTTGCGAGTGATGTATGTGCTGTAAAAGTTCATTACCACATCTTTATGGAATCTCCCAATATCAATAATTTTTAAAGGGGGACCTTTATACTAGTACTAATTTACCAAAATATGTATATTATTTGGCAACTGCATTTGTAAGATTGCTATTTATGACAACCTATATTCATGTGAGACCAAGTAAAACTACTGTTATTAATTTTAATAAAATGTCACTCTCCAAAGCTCCAAAATAGTAGTATGAGTCCATGAGACAATTGAACCCAAATTTTAGCCAGATCTTAATAAGATAACAAAAGATATTTGAAGATTGCAAAGCAGCTGTAATCACTTCTTTAAAAGAAATTATATTTGACTAAACTTAATTAAATTATTAAGTAAGTAATATTCTATGAGACTTAGTGGCACAAAATTGTAAAAACATATTATTTCTAAATACATCTTAAAATAATTTTAATAGAACCAAATTATGTATCTATTTGCCATTTAGGCCCCGTTTGGTTGTCAGGAAAGTAATATTGTCAGGGAATATGATTCTGTGGAATACGATTGCGAGGAAAATGATTAAGTAAAGTAAAATTACTGAGGAACTTGATTCCGTAGAATATGATTGTAAGGAAAGCAGATTACTTGAACTTGTTTAGTTGATACTAGAAAATATAAAATCATGTTATTAATAGTATGAATAAAATATATTTATGATCAATTATTTGTTAATTGTCATATTATTATTTCATAAATATATAAAATCACCGAAAATATTATTATTGATAATTTTTTTATTATATAATGTATAATAAAATATTCAAAATATTTAGTTAAAAATATCTTTTTTAATATCAATAACATCTTTTTAATAATAATAATAATAATAATGTTGGTCCCAAGTGTACGGTCAGGTGTAGAGGGGGGGTGAATACACCTGATTCGATTTCTCAACTTCGAACTCGAACATCCTATTCGGGATGGTGTCCGACCAAACAGCTTCAGCGGACTGCACAACCGTTCGAATCGAGTTAAAGGCTAAGAGTATCGACTCGCTGAGATCCGCTAACCGACTAGGTCGAATTCCGCATCTACGTAAGAGTTCAGTGCGCGGAATAGTGTAGGCCCAAATCAGTTTTTGTGAGAAAACGTTTTAAGTCTCAGTTCAGTAGATTTAAAAGTTCAGTATGCTGAGACAGTTGATTGATTTTAAATATGATGTTCAGTATGAATAGTAAAATCAATGCAACAGTTAAGAAAGCAGTAAGAGACACAGGATTTTTAAAGTGGTTCGGATATCGCTCAAATCCTACGTCCACTGTCCCGAATGATCAGGAGGCTATTTATTATCCTGAGTTAGTCTCAGTCAGCTTGCACACTGGGCAAAGCCGCGTCTTGGTTTTTATACTGATCCAAGTCTCGTTTACAACACTATCAAACTTAAAGTGTTTGACAAACTTCTCCAACAGTGAAGGAGTCCTTATACAATAAGGATTGGGTTCAAATGTGAACTCCTTCGTCTAAGCTATGGATATAACAAGTGAGCTTAGGGTTAGAGGGATAAGGAACGAGAATGTAGCTATCTAGAGCGACGAACAATGAGGGTTTAGCTATAGGTTCGTGTCAGTCGCTTGGATACTAGAAGCTTATGTCGGTTCGGCTTGGTTCCTTTTGAAATTGGATGTAGTCTTTCGCCGGAGATAACTCGGTTGATTCTTGCGGAAGACTTAGTCGTTAATTTCGCTCGTTTGAATGCTCTCTCGCGTGTTCTAGGTGAGCGCATTCTCCGATTCTTCAAATCTTGAATGATCCCTCTATTTATAGAGCGAGAGATTGAAATAGATCCGTTGGAGACGATCTTCTTCTCTCTCTCTCTTATTGGTAGCAAACGGCTCTTTTGGGTGTAGGTAACAAAGTGTACTTTCCCACCTTTTTAGGTAAAAGGTTGATCGCAGCCTTTAGCAGGTGAGAAGACATGTGTATGCTTGTCATTCGTCGAGATGGATGGAGTGGTTGAGACAAAGACAAACTTCGAGACGCAACCGAAGCCGACTTCTCTCTTCCTCGCATATGACAATGCCGATTGTCTTTCAAAAGATTCTCGACCCCGAAGACTATCCGCCGTTCTTGAGTCTCGACCTTGTATTCGGTAGATAGACGCTCGAGATAAGTCTACCGAAGATCGGCTCCCGAGTTCGACGAACTACTCCCGCCGAGTTCGGTTCAACCGACTCTCTCGCATATCTTGCTCCGCCGAGTCCAAGATTCACTGAGTCTTCTACACTGGTGCTGAGGCTGATGAGCTACTGAGCGCCTTGACCAGAGCAGAGTGTCTACTGAGTCTGAAACCTCAGAGACAAATACGAATACAAAGGAATGGTTCACCAATCAGATAGGGTTTTGGGATCTTCAAATCTTCTCAACAGTTCAGAGCACGAGGCTACTGAGCGTGATTCAGTATAGAAGATAGAGTCATTTCCCACAAGTATGATCATGCTGAGGATTGAATCATCACCCAACAATTTCCCCCTATTTGATGATGCCAAAACCTATCATCTATGTCTTATCAACTATGCTAAACACTAACTTACTCAGAAACAGAGCTCCTTACAAATATTACAAGTAAGATCAGTGGAGTTGTCTGGTAAGTGCTAGACTACTGAGGGAGACAAGGGCAGAACAATTTCCCCTTTTACAATAATTTCCCCCATGCAACAATTTCCCCCTAAGAGAAATAATAACTCTACAAAAGTCTAGTCTATCAGAGATCTAACCGAGCAAAAACTGACAAGTAAATAAACAAAGTGTGTGTGTGTGTCAGTAATCACTTCAGTGATTATGAGTGTTAAAGCATAAAGCAAACACGGCTATTTAGACAACAAGTAGTTGTCGAGCCAAAAGAAGATTTGTATATATATAATAAACGGTTCGAAGACATTACAAATCTTGCTAAGCTAAAGGAGAACTTAAGAAGGAGAGCCCTTAAACCGCTTGAATCCTATTCATGAAACCATGGGATTGATCTTCGAGCAAGTGGGACTCCATACATTCTCGAACGTGTTCTTCCTCGCCTCGTGTATTCGGCGAAGTCCGCTTGGATCATCTTGTTCTAGACCTGCGTTCAACGCAAAGATTCTTCACTTCTTGTTCAATCATTCCGAGATGTACCGAGTCGTCTTGTCTTCCGGGTGGAGGAATGATCCTCGCTTCGTGAACGCCGACTACTACCCCTTCGCCATCTTGCTCCGTGCATATATGGGTAAAGATCGAGGTTCGGTAATGGTCATCCACTCGACATAGGCATCGGCCTTTAGACATTTCGAGCCGTAATCGCCGTAAATAATTTCTCTTGATAAACTCTATCTTGGCCGATTCCCATCTCTCGATTGAACCGAATAGGCATCCATTCGTCTCGATCTCGGCCATCTATGTGTTTTCGGATCGTTTGGCTTCCCGAACCTTACGTATCGATAAGGAATGTCGGCTTTCGAAGGAACTCTTAGCCTGGCCTCTTGTTCAAGACGCTTCCCGAGTGCCTCAAGGTCCGCCAAATGTATCCTCCGTCGGCGGCCTCTATCCGTCTAGCTTCCTCTCCTCTCGTAGAGATATCTATCCATCTCGAGCAAAGATTTCTTCAATTTACGCATCTTGCTCTTGAGGCTTCGAGGAGCTTGTTCGATTCGACAGGGGTACTAGATCTAGATTTGGATGTACCCCGCCTTTCGGTACTCTTCGTCGCTTTGCTCCTTTTCTTTTTCTCTCGTCCTCTTCATCCGTTATGATGAGCTTTCTCGGAGGCGCCTAGCGTTCTCTTTCCTCCTCTGGATGGGGCTTTAGTCTTTCCTTTGGCGTGCTTAGACTTTGGCTTGTTAGGTTCGCTTCGGCCTCTGCAATTTCTCCGCGGTCTCTCATCCGCAGCTATTTGGGCTTCCTCCTCGGCCCGATATGTATCTTAATCTCTTTCTTTGGAGGGGTTGGAATTTTAAGCTTCGTTTGCCCTTGCCTTCTTGAACCGGTGGTGGAAGAGGAGCCTTCTTCTTCTTCGAGTCCTCCACCGCCTTGTTCGGGCCGTACTCGGCAACCTCCTTAATAATGTCTTTGGGAGTCCGGGTTGCCCGAGTAGTCTCGCCGGGGTCCTGAGCCACTTGGGCCGGTTTCCGTGTGCTCACGTGCCCGAAACACCCCGGGCCTCACCCTTCCGAGACCGAGTTTGAGTCGGCTTCTCGGCACTCTTCTTTCCTTCCCTTTTTCCTTCACTTTCCCCCTTTTTGGCATCATCAATGAGCACCGGGGTAGGGACTAGGACCGACTTCTTCGGACTTTTTGTAGGAGGTTGACACTCATCAAGACGATCGTGGAGCTTAGTCGAGCCTCATGCAACTCGTTCCTCTCCATGGTAAGGTTTTCCTTGTCTTGCTTGTGAGAGAGGTCATCGCTTCCTTGAAGTCTTTCGGCTTCTCGGTGATCTTGTCTTCCAAGGCCGGTTGGATATTCTCAAGTCTTTGTTCGGTGGCCTCGGATTGTTCGGTGATAGCGTCGGTATGAGCCGTTTAGAAGCCAAAAATTCATCAAGTAGCTTGGCTTGGCTCTCCTGAAAGATCTTGAGCCGAGCTTCGAATTTGACTTCTTGGCTGAGCCAACGCTTTTGAAATAAGCGCGGAAACATCGGGGCGGCCGATGAAGAGACAGAAGACTTGGCCCACGAAGTTCTTTAGTCATGGCTTGAGCGATGCCGCTTCCATGTCCTATGGATAGCCTTCGCAAGATCTCGATTTTTGATCCCTTGAGCGGTTAGGGCTTTTGCCACCGATCGAGATCTCTTTGCGGTCCGCTTCGAAAGTCGATTGCAAGCAAGAGCCGAGCGGGCTCTGCCGAGGACGAAGCACCCGGCCTTGGACTTCTCGGGACCAAGGATACCGAGTGGTGGTGCTTGCTCGGTATAGGTATCCTTGTCCTGTGGATGTCCCTCATCGAGCTTTGCGGGGCTCGAATCATGGGTGGGTCCTCGACCGTCGTGGTCGAGACCCATTCGAGGGCGGCGAGCCAACCGCTTGGCGTCGATCGGCAATAATTGCAAGCATGGTCGCCCTAAGATTCTCCGGCGTGTTGAGGTTCTCGGGCTCACGAATAGCCTATCTCCTCACGCAATCTCGGTTCTTCCAAGTGTAGGCTGCCGACGGGAGTAGTGTAGAACTAGGCGTTGAAGCCGAGGCCACTCCCGAAAGCGTAGGATCATATGGAGCCTTGCCGACTTAGCTAGGACGAGTAAATACGAATGGTCGGCAAGCTCCGGAATGAACTCGGATGATCTCTCGGGAAGCTCTAGAGACGATCATTGAAGCTTCCATCCCGATTGATTCACCTTCGGATGCGTCTCGGACTCCAAGTCCATGTGTGAAGTCTGCTCTTCGGTTGGAGGGACCGAGCCGAGTGGAGGGACGAGAAAGGGGTGTCTAGGCGGCTGAATATCTGCGCTCCGAGCTTCGAAGCATCCCCTTGGTCCCTTTCGGTGGAAACGATCTTCTCCATCGACCGAGTCTTCTCGGAAGACTCGGACTCATCAACCATTGCATGGGCCGAGTAGTCTTCTCGGGAGCCTGTTCGGCGGGCACTACGGAACCTCCTCGTGGCCGGCACCTCAACGGCTTTCTTCGGTTTCTTTGCCGGTGCCTTAGGAGTTTTAGCGGGAGGGGTTCTTTTCTTTGTAGGCGTATTCCGCCGAGACTTTGATGTTGGAGAGACCGCCGAGGGTCCCGACCCTATCTCTTTGAAGCTCGCCGTCTTGTTGTGAAATCCGACCTTCTTCACATTGAAGTACTCCTTGTCACCGTAGGTGATAGGCTCGGATCCACATAAATCTTCGATCATAATGGACGGTTTGAGTCCATACAGCAATTTGCCCTTTGCGCTCGGCATGTTCGATGTCTTGTCGAACTTAGCGGCTGAGCCATGAATTCTCGGAGAAAGAACTCCGTCCAATTTATCCGGGCTCGGTCGTATATGGCCATCATCATCCGAATCTTAGGCCTCGACACTGGTCAAACGACCCCGCTTGGCTTGTCGGTAGGCTGCGTCACTATATAAGCAAGTGCCCCGAACCGAGGCAACATTACGTTCTTCGGAAAGCGGCTACGAAAGCAAGTGGGCTTTCCACGTAAGACGGTAAGATATTCATCAACTTGGTCGTCTCTCGTACCCGATGTCTTGGTCCCTTCGGAGGGCGAGATCAAAACTTCGCTTCAAAGCATCCTTGATGGACATACGCTTCGGCTCCGTAGTGGCGTTTTGGATAGAATGGGCAACAAGCCTCGCCACTATGTCTCCGACACTGCTGCGTCCGAATTCAAGTACAGCTCGCAACCTTTGTCTCGGGAGGAAGAACGAAGGCCTCCTAGACAGAAATTTCTCCGACCACGACTCGCGCAGAGCCGAGAATATATCGTCCATGTACTCCGAGATCGCATGAATAGAAATCCATGGTGGGTTCAAACCACACGCGATCCTTCTCGCGAATGTTCCGCATATCCGCTGGAGATATCATAGAGATATTGGTTTCCGCCATTGTACTGTTACATGAAGTTGTTATCGTATCGATTTTTAAATAAAACTTTTTATATTTGATACTAATCAATAATGATCAACACATAAGTAACTTCATGTAGGCATACCGAGAATTTGATCGAGGTGAAAGTAAGCAAATGAGGGTTTTTGCACAAAGGTATTCTCGGATTTTTCGAAGGTAAGATATGATCGAAATGTTAAGTGCGAATATAGCGGTTCTTAAGATTTGATCGAAATATGTACATATCTAGAAGATGAACAAGTTATCGATCTAAAAGTTGAGTTTAAACCTACTTTATGAGATGGACGGTTAAGATTCAATATTATAAAAGGTAATGATCACAAAAGCCGTCTAAGTCAATGCAAGTTGTAAACATGCCTAAAGAGTAACTATGATAAGACATGCATTTAATGCGCACGAGTTCAAAGCAAAGTTGTGCATAGAATGTCGTGTATTAAATGTAATCCGTTATCAATAAATGACAAACTAAGAGATATTTAAATCATGCTTGAATCTCCATAATAAATGCTTATCATTGTTGCATTAGATACTATAGAGTAGAGATACGCAACATCGGTACCGAACATAGTAGTACCGATACCTCGTGTAGATGGTTTTCGAATCTCTACGTCGAACTTACTCGATCGAGAGTGATCATTCCCCCTCACCTGGAATGTTCCTCTCCCTGAAACCTTATTACCGATCGGGGTCAGTAGGGTCCAAGCAGACCTAGCTCTACTTGAAAGTTCTCCGAATGCGGATTCGCCTAGAGGTTTGGTCGGTATATCGGCCCTTTGTTTGTCGGTATGGATCTTTTCCATTTCGATATCCTTCTTTTCGACATGGTCACGGATGAAGTGATGTCGATGTCCACGTGCTTGCATCTCGTGTGAAGAACAGGATTACGAGTGATTGCAATGGGCATTGGTACTATCGCGAGAAGATTGGCACTTCATTACGAATGACGTCATAGTCTCTCGTCCGTTGTCTCGGCCAAAGGATTTGGGCGCAACAACTTCCAGCAGCCATGTATTCAACTTCGGTAGTCGACGTGGCCACCGAGTCTTTGTTTCTTTGAAAACCATGAGATCGGCTTTGCCGCCAAGGAACCGACACGTTCCTGAAGTTGATTTTCGGTCGATTCTACATCCTGCATAGTCAGCATCAGAATAACCAGTTAGTTCAATATTATCATCAGCTGGATACCACAAACCCATGTCAGATGTCCCTCGTAGATAGCGGAGAATCTTCTTTGCTGAGTCCATATGACTCTGCTTGGGATTCGCCTGAAATCGAGCACAGACACCTACAGCGATAAGTTATGTCGGGACGAGTAGGCTGTTAGATATAATAAAGAACCAATTATAGCACGGTATTCAGTTTGGTCTACTGATACTCCCTCTTTATCAAGATCTATCTTCATATTCGTGTTCATCGGGATCTTGATTGATTTGCCGGATGTGCAGCCGAATCTTTTGATGAGGTCTCGAGTGTATTTGCCTTAGTTGATGAACGTTCCCTTTTCGGATTGCTTGACTTGAAGACCAAGAAAGTAGTTCATTTCACCCATCATCGATATCTCGAACTTATCCTTCATCATCTTTTCAAATTGCTGACACATGATGACATTCTTTGATCCGAATATAATGTCATCCACGTAGATCTGCACAAGTAATAAGTCTTCTTCCGGTCGAATGCTTTGAATAGAGTGCGGTCTCATCGTGCCTTTCGAAAGCCTTTCTGAAGAAGAAACTCAGACAGGGTATCGTACCAAGCCCTGGGTGCTTGTTTTAACCCGTATAGAGCCTTCCTGAGTCTATATAATTGATGTCCTTGCTGAAAGCCGGGCGGTTGTTTCACATAGACTTCTTCTTTCAGCACGCCGTTCAGGAACGCAGACTTCACATCCATTTGATAAACTCTGAATCGTTGATGTGTTGCGTAGGCCGGGAATAGTCCGATTGCCTCCAATCTTGCAACCGGAGCGAACGTCTCATCGAAATCTATCCCTTCGGCTTGACAAAGTAGCCTTTAGCCACGAGTCTTGCTTTGTTCCTTACTATAACGTTGTTTTCATCTCGCTTGTTTTTGAAGACCCATTTGGTTCCAATGACATGTTGATGCCGGGGTCTGTCTACAAGCTCCCATACTTCGTTTCTCGTGAACTGATTCAGCTCTTCCTGCATAGCAATGATCCAGTCAGCATCTTTAAGTGCATCCTCAATATTCACGAGGCTCTTCGGTAGACAAGAAGCGGGGAAAATAATGCGCTTTCTCCTTGACGAGAATCTGGATCTTGTCTTGACATGTCTTGAAGGATCTCCAATTATAAGATCAGCAGTGTGAGCATCTAGCCACGATCTACGATGTTTTAACTCTTCATGTGAAATTTGTTCAACACAGATAGTAGGTGAGTTAGGCATTTCAGTTGTACTATTCTGAGATTGAAGTAATTCAGTAACAAGAGTATGATCTACTGAGTCACCAGGTTCAGGGGCATTCAGCTCAGGAACATTACTAGATGTTCCCCCTGAGTTGTTATTCTCAGTAGTGGTCTCAGTTACCTCTACGGTTTCCTCATCGACCTGAGTTACCGTGGATTGATTACTGTCGGGAGAATCAATGCGCTCACTGGTTGAGATTCGGTAGATTTGTCTTCAGTTTCTTCGTCTGAATCATCATCCCAACATAGCTGGATCTTTTCAGATTTGTCTTTTAAGCTTAGATCCTGTAGCTGTTTACTGATGTCCTCAGATTCAGAATTTGAGTTATTGCTCCTGTCTTCAGTAGCAAACTCGTTAAAAACAACATGAGGGCTTTCCTCCACGCAAAGAGTCCGATAGTTGAATACTCTGAAAGCTTTGCTGACCCGAGAGTATCTTAAGAATACTCCCTGATCTGACTTGCTATCAAAAGTCTTCAGCTGATCTTTCCCATTATTGTGGATAAAACATGAACAACCAAAAATATGGAAATAAGATAGAGAAGGCTTCATGCCGTTCCATAGTTCATATGGTGTCCGCTTATGCTGCTTTGTCAGTAGAGATCTATTCTGAGTATAACATGCGAGATCGGTAGCTTCACGCCCGAATTTGGTTGGGAGTCCTGAGTCTGCGAGTAGAGTCCTTGCTGCCTCTTTTAGAGTTCTGTTCTTTCGTTCAGCAACTCCATTCTGCTGAGGTGTGCGTGCAGCTGAAGTCTCATGCTCTATTCCTTCTGCTTTGCAGAACTCTTTTACCATGGAATTAAGGAACTCAGTTCCTCTGTCTGAACGTATTTTTCTGATCTTGGTGTTCTTTTCGACACTGAGCTTTTTCAGAAGCGTTGGTAACTCTGTTCAGACTTGTTGGCAATGAATATGACCCATGTGTAGCGCGAATAGTCATCTATGACCACTAATGCATATTTTTACGCCTCCGATCGTCATTGGGGAGACTGGACCGAACAAATCCATATGTAGCAGCTGAAGAATTCCATCCGTGGAAGGCGATGGAACTGGAGGATTTTGATTCCTTGTTTGCTTTCCCTTCAGACATGCTTCACACTCGAGTGTCTTTCTTTGAATACTTCATTCGGCGGTCCCCTTGCTAGAGTGTTTCTTGCAAGCTTGTTGAGCGTCTTAAAGTTGAGATGGCTGAGTCTTACGTGCCATAGCCACCCCGTGCGGTTGTCATTCTTCGCCAATAAGCAAGCTTCGAGGTTCGCTGAGTTCCGATCCACCACATATATGTTCTTTTACGTGCGAACTCGATAACACTGTTTTCCCGTGGATTTATCAATAACATCACGTAAAACCGGCGTAAAAAATCACTCTATTTGAGTTATCACAAAATTGACTAACAGAGAGAAGATTATGCTTGAAGTCCTTCAACATATGATACTCTTGGAACTTTGGCGGTTCCTATCTTTGAGTGTGTCGTATCCTCTCGTGTAGCCTTTGGCATTATCTCCAAACTCAATTCTCGGTCCTTCTTCGGTGATATAATTCTTGATGAGACTCCTTTGGTATGTCATGTGTCTTGAGCATCCGCGTCCACATACCATAGGTCTTTACGCACTCCGCAAAACGAGAATTATATTCGGGTACCCTTTATTTTTGATTTTGGGTCCTTAGATGTTAGTTTTCATAACCCAAATCTGTCTAACAACCCCGGTGGTTTCGCACATCTTCTTTCCACTAGAGTCAACATACCCGACCCACTGGGTGGTCACGGTGACTCCGAGGCTTCGAGGTTCGGGAGTCCCGATCTTCCGAGTTGGTGGACCGCCGACCTTAGCCTTCGTGTGGCTTTCTTTTTCTTCGACCTTTGGAGCCTCTTTGGACTATAGGTTCATAATAGTATGACCCATACGAGATCTGGATGTGTCGGCTTTGGAGGTCCATCTTGATCCGCCAATTTTGATTTCTTTGGTTCCCCCTTGGTCGACCCGGGGTTTCTTGGCACCGATCTTCTTGTCGGAATGCCGATGTGTGGGATGAGGTGCTTTCATCTTCCGTTTGTTCTTTGCTAGGGGTTCATTATATTTGCGTGCATAGTCTCCCCTTGAACAAACCTATCGGCAAGCCGTACTTACGAGTGTATCGGGGCGGATGAGGAAGCTCCCCTGGCTGAATCCAAGTCCTTCCTTGCGGTGCTTTGGCTTATTGCTTGCTAGCATAGCCTCTAATTTCTTCTCGGCACCCATGTACCTCTCGGTCATCAGGCTCCTCCGGACATCATCACTCTTCTTCGGTGTGTCGTGCTCGGCCTCGAAGTCCCGACATTTCTTGCTTCGACAGACTCGATTCGATATCTTTCGAGTCAAGTCATTGGTCAAAACCGAAATCCGATCTTCTTGATGCTTCGAGACTTGGCCATCGAGAGTTTATCTCCTCCCCGAGTCTCAACACAAGTCCTTCGGCCTCGCAGCAACCCGACTCTCCTGAGAAAGTCTCGATTCTCTACTTTCGGGGTATCCAACTCCCGAAGAGTCTTGCCGAGCTGAGCACTCATCCCGAATTTGTTCGTCGAGCGTTCTTCGTATGCGGTCGCGACGTCCAAATTCTCATCTCGCACCTGAAATAGTGTCGTGTGTGCGGTGTGAAGAGGAGTTAAGTGGTTCATGAGAATTTACCTCATCCTCTTCGCCCTGCCATCATGCACTTTTCACCGATTCTTCGCCTTCAAGCTCTAAGGCCATGAAAGCCGCTTCATCGTCGAGATGAATCCATAAAGGAGTCGACCTCTTCCGAGTCGTCGAGATTTCGCCGACTATGTAGGATTGTCTTTTCGGGCGAATTTCTCTCTCCTTGCCTTACGTCTTTGCGCGTTCAAAGGCTACTCGAGCTCGGAGGACAATCATACTGATAATGTCACGGCTTCTTGCGATTGTAACAAGCGATGACTCTTTCTTCTTTGCTTTCGCTATTCTTTGATGGTTCTGAGTCATCTTTCTTTCTGCATTCAGAAGATTGTGAGTCAGGAGTGTGTTTCGACATATAATTTGACTTACCTTTCGTTTCCCGATAGGCTTTAGTCACTTTTCTGCGTCGCTCCTTCTCCTTCTGATACTTTACAGCGAGCAGCGCATACTTCTGAGCGAGACTTCCTTCTTGTAGATCATTGAGTGAAGGTTCGGTCTTACTCGTCGTTTTGCTCGTTCTTTGGAGATGTTGTGCTGCCCGATGCTTTGAAAGCATGGTCGATTTTGTGTCGCCTTGACTCTCTGCTTTCTTTGAGGTCTGTCGAACTCAAACTCCTGCACTGTAATTACGAAAAGATATGGTCAGGAGACACAGCATCTAAGTCAGAATGTCGCAATAGAGTGGCAAAAGGTGTCCAGTATCCATCCGGCAGTGCCCTCAGAATCTTCAGATTCATCTCTCGGTTGCTGAATGTCTTTCCTAGCCCATTGATAGAGTTCATCAGATTGGTAAATCTGACGTTTAGATCTTCGATTTTATCCCCGGGCATGAGAGACAAGCTTTCCAGCTTTTGGAGTTCCAGCGCTAATTTGTTGGCTTTAATCTTCTGAGTCCCTCGACTCAGTAGCACAAGAGCATCCCAGAGTTCTTTAGCAGTCTTGCATTCTTGAACCCTGCCAAGATAAGAATCACTAAGGGTGGTCAGTATGGCGTTTCTGGCAACACGGTCTAAGTTGTGAAGCTTCTTCTCCTCAGGAGTGAAGAGACTTCTGTCTTTGGGAATCTTCTTCCCGGTCACCATTCCTCCTCCTTGAGCTTGGTCCTGAGTTATGACACTATCGATCATGGGAACGATAGGTCCATCTTCAAGCACTTCGATCATCTTGTCATGGAGGGATGTCGGATGTGCTTCCATTCGACTCGCCATACTCCATAATTCTCCACCGAGAACATGGGTACCATCCTTATACCGACATATCGGCCATGAAGAATATAGATATGAATGTAGAGTGATATGCGGTGAAAACGTTTTCTCTTGGATCCGTTCGAATAGACCCGGTCTCAAAGTGACAAGAGTCTCAAAGAACTCGGGCTCGATACCAATTGTTGGTCCCGAGTGTACGGTCGAGTGTAGAGGGGGGGTGAATACACCTGATTCGATTTCTCAACTTCGAACTCGAACAGTCCCTATTCGGGATGGTGTCCGATCAAAACTGATTCGGCAGACCGGCACAACTATTCCGAATCGAGTTAAAGGCTAAGAGTACCGACTCGACTGAGATCTCGCTAACCGACTAGGTCGAATTCGGTATCTACGGTAAGAGTTCGGTGCGCGGAATAGTGTAGGCCCAAATCGGTTTTTGTGAGAAAACGTTTTAAGTCTCGGTTCGGTAGATTTAAAAGTTCGATATCTTTGAGACGGTTGATTGATTTTAAATATGATGTTCGGTATGAATAGTAAAATCAATGCAACAGTTAAGAAAGCAGTAAGAGACACAGGATTTTTAAAGTGGTTCGGATATCGCTCAAATCCTACGTCCACTGTCCCGAATGATCAGGAGGCTATTTATTATCCTGAGTTAGTCTCAGTCAGCTTGCACACTGGGCAAAGCCGCGTCTTGGTTTTTATACTGATCCAAGTCTCGTTTACAACACTATCAAACTTAAAGTGTTTGACAAACTTCTCCAACAGTGAAGGAGTCCTTATACAATAAGGATTGGGTTCAAATGTGAACTCCTTCGTCTAAGCTATGGATATAACAAGTGAGCTTAGGGTTAGAGGGATAAGGAACGAGAATGTAGCTATCTAGAGCGACGAACAGTGAGGTTTAGCTATAGGTTCGTGTCGGTCGCTTGGATACTAGAAGCTTATGTCGGTTCGACTTGGTTCCTTTTGAAATTTGGATGTAGTCTTTCGCCGGGAGATAACTCGGTTGATTCTTGCGGAAGACTTAGTCGTTAATTTCGCTCGTTTGAATGCTCTCTCGCGTGTTCTAGGTGAGCGCATTCTCCGAGCTTCTTCAAATCTTGAATGATCCCTCTATTTATAGAGCGAGAGATTGAAATAGATCCGTTGGAGACGATCTTCTTCTCTCTCTCTCTTATTGGTAGCAAACGGCTCTTTTGGTGTAGGTAAACAGTGTACTTTCCCACCTTTTTAGGTAAAAGGTTGATGCGCGGCTTTAGCGGGTGAGAAGACATGTGTATGCTTGTCATTCGTCGAGATGGATGGAGTGGTTGAGACAAAGACAAACTTCGAGACGCATCGAAGCCGACTTCTCTCTTCCTCGTACATGACAATGCCGATTGTCTTTCAAAAGATTCTCGACGATCCTGAAGACTATCCGCCGTTCTTTGAGTCGACCTTGTATTCGATAGATAGGCTGGCCGAGATAAGTCTCGAAGATCGGCTACGAGTTCGCTGAACTACTCCTGGCGAGTTCGGTTCAACCGACTCTCTCGATATCCTTGCTCCTGCGAGTTCGGCATTAACCGAGTCTTCTACACCGGTGCCGAGGCCGATGAGCTAGCGAGCGCCTTGACCAGGAGCGAGTGTCTACCGAGTCCGAAACCTCGGAGACAAATACGAATACAAAGGAATGATTCACCAATCGGATAGGGTTTTGGGATCTTCAAATCTTCTCAACAGTTCAGAGCACGAGGCTACTGAGCGTGATTCAGTATAGAAGATAGAGTCATTTCCCACAAGTATGATCATGCTGAGGATTGAATCATCACCCAACAAATAATAATAATAATTTAAATAAATATTAGTTAAAAACAACTTTTTTTAATATTAATAACATATTTAATAATAATAATAATAAACTTATTAAAGTACTCACTGATTTTAATAATAATATTTTTCAAAATAATAAAAAAAAATTATTTAAGAAAAATAGTTATTATGAAATTGTTATTATTGTTCATAAATAAAAAATAATAAAAATATAAATAAATAAAAATATTCGATTAATTTATAAAAACATATTAACTGTAAATTAATAATATTATTATTCAATAATAATAATAATAATAATAAATATTAGTTAAAAACATCTTTTTTAATATTAATAACATCTTTAATAATAATAATAAATTTATTAAAGTACTCACTTATTTTAATAATAATATTTTTCAGAATTATAAAAAAAATTATTTAAGAAAAATAGTTATGATTAAATTGTTATTATTGTTCATAAATAAAAAATAATAAAAATATAAATAAATTAAAATATTCAATTAATTTATAAAATATATTAACTGTAAATTAATAATATTATTATTCAATAATAACTAATTATGATTCTATTTTTAATAATAATAATAATAATAATAATAATAATAATAATAATAATAATAATAATAATAAAATTACTTTCCTTGTACCAAGGAAAAAGAATACATATTCTAAACAAGGAAAAAAGAATCCACAATTATTACACCATTTTTCTTATTTCTAGGATTCTCATTACTTTCCTAGTATTTTGTTAAAATTGAACCACACAGAATTTTAAAATCTTGGAATCAAATTACTTTCCGTATACTACCAAACACATGATTTTAACAATTTGAAATCAGATTACTTTCCTGAGGCAGAATCCTTACCAACCAAACTGGCCCTTAATGCTCTGATTTGTTTCATTTACTTTTGCTTCACATAAATTTACATGGGCAAATTGTGCTTGCATGTGAATAGAATATAAGTTTTATAGCCAATAAATGCATAAAATTACTATGTTCATATTATCTATTAACGTAGATATGATTTATTGTACGTAAAATATTACTAGAATGCAACATACAAACCATTAAAATCCTCAAACATAATATTTTCAAGATTATAATTATATAATTCAACATACCAAAGGCCTATGGAATATACATGATCCCAAAAGGTAAAAATCCATTTATTATTTCTTTCCCAAAAGTATTAGTCATGATTTTTTCAGTGTGGCATCTGAGCAAAATGTACTCAAATGTAAATACACTATGTAGTGTGGAATATATAAAAATTATTCCTTTTGAATTTCTTAACAATTCTTTAATTTTTATGTATATCTAATTGCAATCTTAATTCTTGAAAATTCTACTTTTACTTTTAGCAAAGCGAAACACGGCCTTATTAGCCCTCGAGAATTGAAGCTTCAAAGCAATTCTGCAGTGCGACACTAGAAAACCCCACAAACACAAAATCTTGAATTTTTGTTTTGTGAATATAAAAATCAGAAAATTTTCATAATACCCTTTTTTAATATAAAAATCAGAAATACAAAAATCCAACAACTCTTCACCGTCTTATTTTCCCTACCAACGAGCTCCCTCCCCCACATAAATACACGTGCTACCCCCATTCTCTCTCTCTCTTTCTCTCTCTAATATTTTGCTTCCATGCATGGAATTCTCCTTCAACTACAACAGACAACCAACAAGAAATGTGTATAGGTGAGGAGAGAGAAAGAGGGAGGATTTGTACGTACATGAGTGAGAGAAATATAGGGAAGAATTAGTCTTTTCTGTTTCTGTTTCAATTCTCTATCGTGATAGGCTGTGTCTGTTTCACGGCCATCATTACCGACCCATCTCTTCTCAATAAAACTTCGATTCTTTCCCAAAATCGAAAGCCACCCAATCCCGGAGCATTAATACATCACTAATTGTTATTACAATCCCCCCTCTCTTCTCTCTACAAGTGAAAAGATTTCGATGGATTTCGAATTCAAGATCTTTTACTTCTCCGCAAACTGTCGCATCCCTTTTTCCTTCACTTGAAGTACAGATTTCGTGATCCGGGCCCGACCACCCACTCCAGATTCAAGCTCCCACATCATAAAAATTCGATCTTTTTGCATCTAGTTCGATGCTGTTCATAATCATCTGATCTGGGCAGAGTTGTTGTTTGGTTGAGCAAAATCAAGAAATGCTGCATTGGGTTGAAAGTAAGTTGAGTTAGTTCTTCACCGATCTTGATCCTTCATACACTGTAGGGATTCCTCTAGAAATTGATCGGATGGCTGTGGAGGGGTGGTTGGAATCGAAGTTCACTTGCAAGAATTCAGCTGAGTATGATGAAAAAGTTGAGTTCTTGAGCATGAAAAAGGCTCAATTTTTTGATGAATCGAAGTTTGCTGAATCTGGGAATGGGCAGTCAGGTTATGGTTTGAGGGAGAATCCGAGGAAGACGTGGCGCGCCGGCGCCGGCGCCTCGCCGGAGGAGAAGGTCTGCAAGCAATGTGGGAAAGGGTTTCAGTCCATGAAGGCATTGTGTGGCCACATGGCTTGCCATTCAGACAAGGAAAAAGGGAATAATAATACCACAAAGGATGACAGTTGTTGGAGTAGTAAGAAACAGAAGATGGCGTTGGATAGTCAGTCTGATACAGAAGCAAAGGAAAAAAGGGTTAGAACTAGATTGTCCAAGAGTAGGAAGTGCAAGAAAAGAGCGGTTGATTCGCCTTTTGTGGTGGCTAATAATGGCTCCTCTTCTGTTTCTGAGGTTGATGGGGAGGAGCAGGAGGAGTTGGCTAAATGTTTGATGATGTTGTCAAGGGATTATGGGAGTAAGGGTGGTGTGAATTCAGCTGTGGAGTCTTCGGAGAATAACTCTATCGTGTTGGAGACTAAGTCTTCTTCTATTGAGTGGATATGTAAGAAGGGAAGAGTTGATGATCATGTGCTTAACAAGGGTGATAATGTTGTTATGGAGAAAAATGAAGTTAGGAAGTTGGGAGTAAGTAGTTTTGATGGCGAAAACACGAAAATGGAGGATTCTGATTCTGGGTATTTCTTGGATGAATGTGGTAAGGCTGAGTCTGATGTATCAGTTGATTGGTTTAGGAAGAATGGGCTTTGCTTGAAACTGATCAAGAACTCTGCAAATGAGTCAAGTAAGAGGAAGTGGAGTTATGCCAATCAAGAATCACGGAATGAATCTGCAAGATTGGGGAAATGTGGTGAGAAGAAGAGTAAGTATGAATGCTTCAACTGTGGGAAGATCTTCAAGTCTTATCAAGCTCTAGGTGGCCACAGACCATGCCATAAAAGAATCAATGCTTCTTGCGAATCACGCGGCGAGAGTGGTGAGAACAGTCCAGACAATGCAGCCTATTACAGGACTAATACCAAGTTTCTTGATTCTTCAAACAAGAAGAGTTCAGCCCACTTAGATGAGAAACAGAGTAAAAGTAAGAACAAAGCACATGTTTGCCCATTCTGTGACAGAGTATTCAAAAATGGGCAAGCCTTAGGTGGCCACAAGAGGTCCCATTTTCTCACTAGAAACAATGGAAGAACAACTCACAGTACTCCTATTGAGAAGCCTAATTTACTTGATCTTAACCTCCCAGCTCCGGAGGCTGATGAGGATGAGAGTGGTGGCCGATTCTTGCCTTGGTAGACCGAGCTAATCAGAGCAGCAACGCGTTTCTTGCTGATGATGCTAGGCTGTGTAAGAACAATGGGGCAAACATCAAAACTCATAAATGATTTATGTTTCTTACATAAATTTGGTGCTGGACTACATGTTATACTTAAAGCTGCCTATCAATCTTTTCTGTTAGTTTTTGAAGTTTCTAGACATGTTTTCTGCTCATTCAAAGCATAAACTTTGGTATAGATAAGAGATTTTGTAGTGCATCATTCTAGTGACATATTCATTCATTTTAGTCACATATTCATTCCTCATAAGTTCATCAATTTGATGATGATGATGATAAGTTGGTTAAGTCTGATCCATCTCACCAGAAGCAAATTGATGTTGTTCCATTGATACTAACTACATCTTCTTGTCATCATCTGCAAATAGAAACCAGAAAACAGAGAAGGGACAAGTTGTCCGAAAATCGACATATCATGTGGTTTTCCTACTCACACATCCCACACATTCATAGTTTTCCTCGGCCACACTTTGTCTGGTAATTGGAACTGTCTTAATCCCTCAAGACTAATATGTATATGCATATATATTGTCTCCATCAAATAATCATTGCTTTTAACAACAGATTAGCTGCCTTTGAGTAAGCACCTCATTTTTCTGAGCAGGCAGCAAGCTGAAGTGCAGCTTAAGTGATTGTCAAGGAACCTATAAAAAGGCAGCAGCTGTCTTAAGATACTTGGCTGGTCATTTGTGTATAAGATGCTAACAAAAAGAAAATTGAATCTTTTTATGTGGGACTACTTCAAATTGGATGAATGATGAGTTTCAAGAAACATGATGATCCACTGTCCTAATTCTTGAACATACGTCGATCCATTTTCTGCCTTCTTTTGAATAAAGGGTCACTTTTTATACTTGGGATTTTGAAAGGTGGGGTGGGTGGTATTTAGTTGGCATCTTCACCCTACGTATAAAGAGGACCAAATGTTTACATGAAGATTTATAAGGATTCTTTGTTATGCTTGTATATCAATTGCTACGCATGGGGAAATTGAGCTAACAAGGCTGCATTTACTCTCTCTTCTAGAGTGGCCAATTGGCACCAAACAATTAGGTGCTAAACTCGACTTTTTGCAGATGCTCTAACAACACAACAAATCAGATCACTCGATACTTGATATATAATTTATAGTTTCTATAGTAGAAACAAGGTTGGGAAGACACTTATTAGATTTAAAATTTATATACTAAGGAGTCAAATATTTAAGAAAAAAAAACACCACCACCACTTTCAATAGGAAAAAAGACCACTAGAGTATGTGTTAGACTACCTCCATTCGTGATTTTTTTTAATGACATTGGGCATAAAAAAAAATAACTTAAAAAAAAAGGAGAAATGAGGCGGTCAGACCAGCCTTGGGCTATCTGCCGCCTCAAAATTGTATCACTATTGACCTCCATCAATTGGTTGATAAGTCGCCACAAGGCACCACTCGGCTGGTGCCACGTTTTTTATATTTAATTAAATTTATTTTAGTAATATTTTTAATTAATTATTTATAAAATTAAATAAAAAAATATGAAAATTCATAATTTTTCTCCTCTATAAATAGAACCTAATTTTTTTATGTTTTCACCAAGAAAAAAAACTTCTCTTTTCTTTCACCCTTTCAACAACAAATCAAATATCCATTTTTCTTCACATTATGGATCTAAATCAACCAAAATTTCCATGGTTAAACCAATTTTTTAATTCCGAATAATTTTCTAATTTCGAGTATCAAAAAAACTCTCAATATTATCCAAATTCTCAATTTAATTTAATTAGAAATTTTAAATAAGATTTCTAATTAAATATAATTTTAAATGAACTTTAAATTTAATAAAAATATTATATATAGTAGAGAAGTTAAAAAAAATTAAAGTTAGATTGATTGGGTGTTATTGATAGAAAATATAAATTAAATTAGATAATAAATTATGAAATTAATAAAAAGAAATGAATATTTTATTAAAAAATTGTATCGATTAGAAAGTATGAATGGAGATACTCTTACGAGTGAGTAATTTTGTTTGGAGAGAATAAAAACAGTAGACTTAGGAATATTTGTGTCAAATCACACACGTTGGTGTGCAGAATTAGTTGGCCGTTGTGCCCGAAAGGTCGAGAAGGCCCCACTGATTTACTTACATATTTCTGGACCAGTGTGGGCCCAACTACTCAGAGTTCAGTCTTGTCATTCTGTACCTATCTGTGATGGGCCTCCTCAATGACTTGTTCGAATCCATATCTAGTTTGTGGGCCTTTCCTGGGCCCACCATCCATCCTTCTCGATCAATATTTTATTTTCAAGATTCAATTTATTCTTTCTACTAGATTTCAAGTCATGTTAAGGAGGTTAATTAGGACCAACACTATCGCTTAAGAGGTTTACGTATTTATTACTTAATATTTGTTCTAAGTTCTAGTTAGGTATGGCGAGGAAAATCTATAATCGCTTATTGAGTTAAATATTGTATGTACAAGTTCAAGAAATCAAGGGTGGGTTCGAGTGGTCTGTAGAACTCTCAAATCGTACAATATTTAAAATTTTCTGCATATTTTTTCAAAAAAAATCGTACTTGAAAATGTTGAACCAAAACCCCCCAACATGATCACCCCACACATGTTACATTTGCAAAGAGATAAATGTAAATATGTACTCCCTCCGTCCCATTAAACATGAGACGTTTTCCTTTTCAAGATGTCTCACTTAAAATGATACGTTTTCTTAAAAGGAAATAATTTTAAAAATATTACTAAATTATTTCTTACTTTTTTATTTTCTATCCTACTTTTTCATTTGTTTATCTTACTTTATCATTTTTCTCTCATATTTTATCATTTACTCTCTCACAAACTCATTTATCTTCTCTCTTACTTTATCATTTATCACTCTCTCGCATTTTATCATCCACTTTCTTAATTTCCGTCCCGAAAAGAAACGTGTCATGTTAAATGAGACGAGAGAGTAATAGATACGAGTTATCCTAACAAGACACATTAATTCTCCCAAAAAATTAGGATGAAAAATGCTGCAATAGCAAGTTGAATATAGAATCAATTAATCAGAACGGTTTTTCAATATCACAATATACACTCTTCTATATTACATTCTTTAAAAAATGACACATGCCATTTTGCAAAATAACTACTACAATTTTTTATATGAATTAAATGTCACATGTCATTCTTCGAAAATGTATAATACACATGGGCGTATATTCTGATATGAAATCCAAAATGTTATCCATTATTTCGCATTCTGGGCGGCACAATATCCCCTAGGAGTCCTTCCCCGGGCAGCAGAGGTTGCGAACTTGCTGCCTCCACCGCCGCATGGGACTCTCTGCCACCGCCACCACCACCTGCTCGATCCAGCGGCATGAACGGCCGAAGGGTCGGAGAATTTGGCGTAGGTGGACGAGGATGATATAGCAAGTGTGAGTTGTTAGAAGGTGTCAAATATCTGGGATATGCAGCTTCCTGAGGTACGAGAGCACCTCTGGGGTACCCAACTGAGTGATGAGAATGCTGCCCTTCATATGTCGTTATTACAACCGATGGATCCTCGGACGACCTTTCGATTCGTTTCTTCACCATGCATTTACTGTTTGTACATCGGTAGTAGCTCCTGCAAAATCTTGCACGTCAGCAAAATGTTGATAATACTGTTGAACAACAGTTTAAAATCTTAATTTTGAACAACCGATGGATCTCAACAGTATTTCAGTTACTGTCACACAATTAATTCTTGATAATTCTGTTGAACAACAGTTTGAAATCTTAATTTTGAACAACCGATGGATCTCAACAGTTTTTCAGTTACTGTCACACAATTAATTCTTGATAATACTGTTGAACAACAGTTTGAAATCTTAATTTTGAACAACCGATGGATCTCAACAGTATTTCAGTTATTGTCACACAATTAAATCTTGATAATACTGTTGAACAACAGTTTGAAATTAAGTGGCCGTAACTGAAATAATTTGATTGTACTTGGATATATTAGTAGACACACAACTATACAAGTAAATCAAGCATTTATGACTTGTACATTAATTAATGGAATCATCCACCATTTCTAGAATGCATTAACTTTATAAACTCATTTCAGCATTTCTACTGCAATAAAACCAGACATGACATGTAAGTTTCTTACACATGCATGCATTATCTAATCTTTGATGTTTCACCAATATAATTGAAGAACCAACCATTTCCCCATACACTGATACACAACACAAATGCATATATATATATATATAGGAGGAGGTTCAAATATGAACAGTCTGTTATCGTGTGAACACTTTACTTTAAAGACAAATGTACTGCACTTTAAAGGCAAAGATACTGCATTTTAAAGTGCAATACTTAAAGTACAGTATTAAAGTGCAGTATATTTACTTTGAAAGTGCAATATATTTGTCTTTAAAGTGTAGTGTTCATACGTTCACATGATAAGGGTTGTTCACACGGGAACCACTTCATATATATATATATATATATATATATATATAGTACGTGATGGAAAGAGTCGTAGTTGATGATAGAAGATGACGTACCTTGGAAATGGGCTGTTTTTTACTGCTTTTTGACCATATTTTCGCCATCGATAACCATCTTCAAGATGATCAACTTCACTTTTAGTAACAAAAGCAAAACGTGCCTGCCGAATTCGCTTTTGCCCCTTCTTCTTTGTCTTGACCCTGCAAAATATAGTGAATCTTTATTCAAATTTACTAGATCCTCTCACTTATTAAGGATATAAATAAATATATAATTAAATAAACTAAACTATATATAAAACCAAATTTCACAATGGGTATAAACTAAAGTTAACTATCAAAAGCAAGGAAATCATTTCAATATTCAGCAAATGCTTTTCTGGAGTGTTTGAGGGGAAAGAAACCTTGCTTAACAAGTAACTAAACTTATCCATAACTAAATAATAGTACTATATTAGTACTATAATGGACAGACATTTGTCTTCAAATCTTCAATCACAACATAACACCCAGGACAGGATGACTAAAAAAGTTGGAAACTACATAAAATCCAACCGTCTTGAGGGTAAATACAACTGGACCACAATAATTAAGAAAAAATCATAAATCGTCGCCAAATGTGTGTGAATGAAGCTTCACAGCAGGCTGATCTTCCATAACTTTCTGCGAGTATAAACATTATTTTCTTCTCAATCTGAGATTTATTAAATCGTATCTGAAGACAATTTTTTGTGACGAATTTTGATAAAGAATTGATATTTTTTTCTTTAGAAAAAAAAAAGGGCTCAAGAAGACGAAAAAGGAAGAATTTAATAAATCACGCCATTCCGCCGCAATAGCAGCTATTTGGTCCGTGAGAAATTTTCCCCCCTTTTTAAATACCCTAAAAGCCCCTGAAATCCGCGAGAATCCCGAGAATATCTCCATCACAACTTGCGTGCTACAATTGATGCTTCTAGAGACTGCGCAATTGTGACTGGGGAGGACGAATTTCTCTGCAGTGACATCTTTAACGGTTCTGTAAGTTGACAACACGAATCAAACAACAAAAGATCGAGCTCGCATTAAGGCGCATCGATCGGGTAAAAGGCGGATTGATCTAACCACACATGCATGCAGTTACACTACCTACCACAGAAATACTCACGCTGCGTCCGGCGGTGGATTCGCGGCGGCGGAGGCGGAGGACTTCTCCTGCTGATCGTCGGACGAACTCGACGCTGATGCCTCCACTACCGGATCGATACTACTACTGACCACATCGGAATCCGCAACGGCGCGCCTTTCCGCAAAATCCGCCTCGATCGGGGGAAAATCGACGAAATCGCCGCCGCGATTGCACGAGCCGCTGGTTTCCTGCGGAATATTCCATCCGAATTCGCTGAGTATGCTACTCTCCTTGTAATCATCACTGTCGAAGAAGTAGGACGAATGATCCGCGTCGTCTGCGGCGCTGTGATGGCGGAGCTCCCAGCTGGATGCGGCGGCGAAATCGGGATCCGCCTTTTCTTTACCGGACATAACGTGGAGGAATAGATTGAGCTGTGGCGAAATCGTTGGAGCAGCGAATCGAGGGGAGACTGGGCGACGCGGAGAGACAAAGCTAGGGTTTTGGGAAGAGGATAAAAGAATTACGCGTAGAGGGGCTGTTATTCATTTGATTTGATGGTCTTTTTGTTTTTCTTTTTTCGTTTCTTGGAAACTTCTGTTGAGAAAGACTGTATGAGAGAGAAAGTGAGGAGAGAGGATAATTTTTGGAAAAATGGATTTCACGCGCATGTATCGTGTGCAAATTGTTGTCTTGGTCTTATGATCTTCAGCCTATGTTAACCTCCAAATTCAAATTATAATATAATATACTCCCTCCTATTTTTATTGTATGATGTTTTACCAATTTGCACACTAATTAATAATAAAAAATTATTCCTAAACTAACCTTAATTAATGATGAATAAATGAGAAAGAGATCATCCATAAAATCTATTCAACAAATAAATAAAGAGAAATTATTAAATGAATAGGGGTAAATAAGGTAATAAATTATAAAACATCATACATTTAGCAAAGTGTTAAAAATCTAAAACATCTTAATTAAAAATAGGAGGGAGTATTTTGGAAGCTTATATATAGGGTTGTAAACGAATCGAATAATCAAATAACACGGTATTCGATTCGGTATTCGATTCGTATATGAATATTCGTATTCATAATCGATTCATTTTCGAATATTAAAGTTGATTCGTATTCGATTCGTTATTTATATTCGAATTATTCGATTCGATTCGAATATTCAATTCATTTTTATTGAGTATTTTATAAACAATATTATTTGAATATTCGATTCAAATTTGGAACGTATTTAATACAATTCGATTCAAAACTATTCGATTTGAAATTATATATTTAGGAAATAAATTTATTATAATAAGCTTTACAAAATATATTTAATATATAAATATTTTTATAAATGTATTATATATTTATATTTAATCGAATGTTTTCGAATATCGAATCGAATATCATAATTTTGTATTCGTATTTGAATACTAATCGAATCAAATCAAATATTTATATTCGAACTCGAATATTAAAAATTCGAATACGAATATCAATATTCGAATACTAATACCGAATCGAACCAAAAATATTTGATTCGTTTACAACCCTACTTATATACACCTATTATTAGTAATTACTAATATAAATTGCACGTAAACTCATAGGGACTTGCATGATAACAAACATAACAAAATTATTTGGGATCTTTTATTCTTAGTATTTATTTTACTATATAAAGTTTATGAGTTACTACTACTATTATTTCCGTTCCGCTATTTCTATCTCTCTTTTTTCGGCATAAAAATTAAGAAAGTAGATGATAAAGTATGAGAGATGAGTAAATGATAAAGTAGGAAATAGAAAATGATAAAATAGGGGAGAAGATAGTAATTTTCCAAATTAGGAAGTGGGACATAAATAAACGTCCATCTTGGAAAAGTGAGACAATAATAGCGGGACGAAATTAATATTAATTAGGGTTTCTTTTAATCATGTTCTATTCATATTTATTTGTTAAATATATCTAATATCTTAAAGAGCTATATGAAGATATAATAAGTCATTAAATAGCTTTTAAATGGTTGTCCAGTGTTTAAGAAGGGGAGGGGCGTAGCACATAAATAGTTTTCCATCCTTTGGGTCGATCCAGAAGTATATGTCTAGTGCAATGTGCTGACCATTTATTATATAGAGCAAATATAATATAATATAATATAATATGCACATTTAAGAGCTGCGGTAAGTTTCTCAATCATAAAAATCTTTATAAGTAAATTGCAAATTAGCCTAAATAATCATCAAAAGATTGATTTTTGGCCAAATTGATCTTCAGCTCTTATTGGTCAAATTGGTTTTTAAAATATTGGAAATTGACAAAATTGGTTCTTCCTTTTACAATCAACAATATTTAAAAAAATATATATACCAAGGTATTTTTCGAAATACTTTTTTTTAGGACTAATTCGGTCAACATTATCTGATATACTTTTAAAAGGAAACTCCCTCAGATCTGATCATTATATTGACAATTTAATACATGTTAAAATATATATATATAGTGTGGATCTGATGAGAACCCACACTTAACGTGAGAATTGCGAACCATGTATAATTCTTATATAATTTATGCATAATCGTTATATATTTTATGCAAAAAAAAATTTAATTTCACTTTTACCCTTCTACATAAAAATATGTATAATGTAAATTTATATATTTTTTGCATAAAATATATAACGATTATGCATAAATTATATAAAAATTATGCATGGTTCGCAGTTATCAGGTTAAATGTAGGTTCTCACATGATCCACTATATATATATATATATAGATATATATATAACTAAGTAGATTAAGGGTGGTTGAACCCTCCTGTGTAGTTTGCAGGCTACTGCATAAGGAGCGTGGTTTACCCAGTGCGCGCACCGAAGGTAGCGGCTGCGGATTCCATGAATAAAAAAAAAAGATATAACTAAGTAGAGTTACATGTGAGTTACTTCGGGAGTTATATATTTTCTAGGAAAATTAAAGAATAAACGCCCCACAAATTAAAATAGAAAAAAAAATTTATTAAACCTTTTTTAAAATAGAAAAAGGGAGATTTTTAGGTGCATATCGTTTTTGTTTTTGGTTTAAATTGCTAAGTGTTGGTTTATGGCCCAACAACTTTATATGCCTAAGTGTAGCTCTATATTTCTTCATGAAAATTAACCCAAACTACATATTTCATTGAGGCATTTTTAGCATTAGCTAAATACGTTAAGTGAAACACTATATTAGCCTATCACTATCTAAAAACACAAATATAATCATAAAGTACATTTTATAGAAGACATAATAATTGGGCGAAAGTTGTCAGGAACAGATGGAGGGCCGATCTCCACCTGCCCTCAACATGTTTTTTTTAAAAATATTAAAAAATTAAGGATTGGTCTAAAAACACAAATATATCATTATGTCTGCCATAAAATATACTTTATGTCTATATTTGTATTTTTGGAAAGTAGATTAATATAGTGTTTAACTTAATCTATACAGCTAAGTTTGTATATTAACACTATTTTCCCAACCTACGTTGCCTTTGCTAACCGGTCAACCTCACCTCAATAGCTAATTGTACTCTACCAATAATTGCTCGACACGTCAACTGATTGTTTCATAACAAAGTCATGTAATTAATCTAATGTAGTATAAATTTATCGATTGATCTTGTCAAGAATTGACGTTGATGGTTTTATTTATGAACGTACACACCTCACAAATTAATATGAGCGTGATCTTTGTTTTTTCTTTTTCTGGAAAATAGAAATACATGTATTTACCTCATAATCCTAACCCTTTCACCAATTTTTGGACCATATTCGATGGCTTTGGGCATTTTTTCATTATCCATTAGCCATTATTATTATATTTAAAGTTAGAGATTAAGAACACTTCAAAATCTCAATATATTATATCACATATTTCAACACAATATAATACTATTATCGTTGTGTTAGATATGTTTCAGAACATACCGTCATCTAACTTAAAAAAAATATTATTATACATAATTTATTTCAAAGTTTTCAATTAATCGCCTATATGTGGATATTATAAGTTATAACTGCACCATTAGTTATTTTCACGTGGATTTGATTTAATTTTTAGTTTATTGCTTTTATCATAACTTTTATTATTATATATGGATATGCGTCAAGTGTTCTTTAAAAAAAAATCACATTCTGTTATGTCGCATGTCAATGTAATTTAAAGGAGCCAATCTATTAATTTATTCTAGTTTCTTCCTCTTATTTTATTAATGCATTGGTTCATATAACTAATAACTCATAAGTGCTACCGATATTGATAAAGTGAATTATCAAACCGAAAAACAATATTTGAGGATCAAAATCGCTCAATATTATAAGCTTACATGTAAGTTTCTAAGAAAGAAAGAGAATATATACGTACTGTTTTTATAGGGAACATTAAGCTCCCAAGTATATAAGTACATATATTTATTTCTTTTTATCAATTTAAATAATACAATAATATACTTGGTCTGAGATTCTAAGCAACTAGAAGCCTGTAACAATCGAGAGCCACTCCTTTTACAATTAGTGGGGCATCTACATTTGGTTTTAAATGATTCACCAATTTTGGGTGCTTTTGTTAGGCCCGGAATATAGGTCTAACACAATGATTATATTCGTAATTAAGACCATTTTATCTGCACAATTATTTAACTAATTCTTATATATTGTCAAATATCCACTCTGGTTTCACTTTTATCATCCGAATAATTATAGAGGAATCGTGGAACCACCAATTACCACATTATTAATTATTATATATTGAAATTCAATTATAAATATTAAATCAGTACAAAGTACGGGTGTAGTACTAGTAGTATTATATAATGATCGAGATTATGAAGTGGTATAGGTTCCTTGCTATAAACGCATTGGTCCATACTCTATAGATAGTTGAATTTAATGTGCTCATAGTAGTTAGTATATCGACCTCAATATATTTTGGGAGATAAGTTTCTCATGAAATTAATGGATACTTATTAATTAATTGATAGGGAAATGGTGTATCTGATTTTTATCTATATACACTATTAATTTAAATCATCCTAACGGGGATCGAACACTAAGTGGATTTTTGGAGTAACTGAAACTTATTGATAAGTGCTGAAAGCGACTGAAAAGCTGTTGATTTAAGAATTTGTATGTGTTTGGAAATAAGTGCTGAAAGCTGTTTAAAATGGGGAAATAGTCTTCGGAAAACTGCTAATGTCTTATTTTAAATGTTAAATAAAATATCTGTTTTACCCGCAATATTATTAAATAATTGTAATTTATAATAAATAAATAAATATTAAAATAAATTAAATTAATTTTTATATTAAATAAATTTATTGTATATCATATTAACATAAACATATCACACTATTATATTTTAAATATTATTTATTTGCTTAAATTCATAATAATAATATTTTTATATAATTTTAATAATTATGTAACTAAGAAATAATTATCATTAAATAAAAATAGAATAAATATTAATTAAAAATTCAAATTTTTTAGAACCCACTATTTTAATTAATCTATATTTAATTTTAATAATAATCATTTTATTAAACTTGAAGAATTTATAATAATAAATATAAAATATTTTTATCAAATTACTAACTAATATATTAAAACATAATTATAATTAAATTTGCTTAAATTCATAATAATAATATTTTTATATAATTTTAATAATTATGTAACTAAGAAATAATTGTCATTAAATAAAAATAGAATAAATATTAATTTCAAATTCAAATTTTTCAGAACCCACTATTTTAATTAATCTATATTTAATTTTAATAATAATCATTTTATTAAACTTGAAGAATTTATAATAATAAATATAAAATATTTTTTATCAAATTACTAACTAATACTCCCTCCGTCCCATTATTAATGTCTCACTTGCTTTTTTTGGTTGTCCCATTATTTATGTCTCATACCAAATAAGGAAATAAATGAGTGGGACCACAATCAATCTAAAGCAGTTGGACCCCACCTCTTTTATACTTTTACACCACAACTTTACACCTTTACCTCCACTATCTTAATTACCTTGCTCAGTCCCAATGGGACATAAATAATGGGACGGAGGGAGTATATTAAAATATAATTATAATTAAATTTGTAACTGAGAAAACTATTAATTTTAAAATTAATGATTTTTTGAGAATTATAGAAATATTTAAAGGATAAAATTGTTCAATAAATTAGATAAACTATAATGCTGCAATGAAAGGCTGAGTCATAAAGAACTTAAGCGACTCTCTATCTTGACTATATTTGGTTGGAAATTTCTGCTTGAAAGTGAGTGTTCCAAACGCTCAACCATGAAAGCTATTCCAACACCACCTAAATCAACTCTAAATTAACCACTAACTTGAAGTGAGAATATCAACTACACTATATTTTGTCAATAATTTTTTATCTACATTCTCAAACGAACTGGCTATTGCACAATAATTTTAGAGTGATAGTCTATATATAGTTTATATTTTCAGTATAAATTGCGACATGTTGTAAATAATATTTACCGTATATAGATTGACCACATGTAAACCCTAGCAACCCATTAGCCCATCTTATGTCAGCCCAAAAGTCCATCTTGTACTCTATAAATAGAGGTCTCCACCCTCATAATAATACACACTTCAATTCATTCTCTCTATTATTCTCTGCATTCTTTTCTAGTTTATAACACGACATAAAATTTACTCCGTATATATTTTGGATTGTTATGAATTTTCCGTTGCAAAAGTAAATAATAATTTTGGAGCGTCCAAGGAATAAATGGTTGCCTGAGGGTCTAAAAATCAAAGAGCTTTTAAATAAAAGGAAAGTCAAATTAATGTAAATTAGATAACAAGAGGTAAATTAGACTCGGTCAGAGGATATGATTCAGTGGAGGTGGTTTAAAAAACATCATTAAAAATGACTTTGTTGTTTCATGGATAATAATTATATATGGCAATTTACTTATTTATATCTTCTATATATCGTTCATAAAATATTACGAATGTGTGGAATTTATCAACTACTCGTTTCCGAACAATTGTAGAGTATGCACCGACTACGTAAACCCAAAGCACACAGTAATAATTAGCTGTTTACCGACAAAAATCAAAGATTTGATTTATTGGAGAAGTGTGTTTCAACAAATAATTATAATTATTGACATTAATTAAGAAGATAACGAGGATAAGGGCGGGATTTGTAGATGGGGATCGGACGGCAAGTCACTCCTAGCCGACAATAAATCAACGGTCTCATAATTATAAAAGTTTAGTGCCAAGTTTTAAGCTTAATGATATTATCATCAGAAGAGCACGTCATGTTCTAATTAATCATATCAAATCAGATTCATCATTACAGAAAAGTGGTACTAATCTCATCATCTTTTACTCTTAACTATAAAAATCCGCAATTGCTACCTAAAATATATAATGATAATATAATAAAATCTACTGTTATTATTTAGTTTTTTATTCTATCAAATGGTGTAATGAAAAATAAGGGAAAGCATAAAAGGGCACGTGGGATTAGATGGTTGTGAGTTATTTGCTACATAGTATAAAGTTTAGGCACTCATGTGAATGTAGAATTGAAGAAACCCATGCAATGATCCTTGAAAGATTTAGCCCTAATTTGGTAGCACTTTTAATTGCACTTTTAATTGGTATAATGCAAGTGGTCATATCACTATGTTGTGTGGATTTCATCAAGATTGGACCACAACGGAAAAGTGCTATGCCTTTTCTAATCTCATATAGTCATATTATATAATACTATAATATATTGATAGAGCTAATGAGTAGATTTTTTTATTTTCCATTTTCCTAGCAAAAAATGGAGTGATGTATATTACGCTTCGTTAGAAATGTTATGCGTTCGTGGACTCTCAGAGATGGATGTAGGGGTAGTATACCGAACTCTTTAAATTATGCACAATTTTAAATTTTTTGTATATATTTTTTAAATTATTTTCCACTCTCAAAATTACATATTTCTAACATCTCATAAATTCTTAATCTTGGATCCTTCTTGAATAGAAACTCACACTGAATAGGGGATATAAAATAAACTGGTGCAATCCTTCTACAAACTCCTAGTTTGATGATAATTACAAATATATGCATATTTCCACAGACTTTAGCGGAGCCAACATAGGGCTAAGGAGTGCTATAGCACCCCCGAAATTGTATGTATATCATTATCTTGCCACTTTAATAATATTATAAGCAGTAGCGCAGTTGGTTCGCCCTCTTTAACTAAATAGCGAGGTCTCTGGTTCCATCCTCACTAGAAAATGAAAATTATGAATATAATATATAGTTTTTAGCATTTTGTTCGTTAGTATTTAAAAATATTTTATACAATTATTAAATATTAGCATCATATGTGTTAGTAACAACTCATCATTTAGCCGCCAATATTTAGCACCCGTGGAAATAAAATTCTGACTCCACCACTCTTATACAGTATATTCTTTATACATAAAACTTAAATTTTATATTTTTGTTCTTATGCAGAGTATCTTCGATCCGAGACATTCAACAAGTAAGATGAAATAGCTTGATTTCTAATGCTCACCAATATTATTTCTCATATGATAAAATCTAAAATAACACACTAATCGTTACTCAATAAAAAAGCTACCACACAAAATAAAAAAGAAAATACAAACCGCTTTCTTTTTATTTTTAATCTGTACCAATTATAGCGAGCCTAGGCCGAGAAACTAATAATTCGACCCGTAAACATTTGAGCCCAGCCCGATTCTGATATGGGCCTAAATACACAGCGGCGGGAAAGAAGAGCGAAAAATCCTCAGCTTCCAACGGTCGAGGAAAATGGCTCCGCAGATTGTCTGCGGCGCCTCTCATATTTCTCTTTCCTATTTCCAGGATAAAAATCAGGCGATCATACACACTACAAAGTTTCTTAGCTTTCTCTTTCATCCAAGGTGTTTATATTTCTTCTTTTCCCCGTATCGATTTTTTTTTTTTTTTGAAATTTATGTTGATACACAGGATTCTCCATTTCCCTCCCAACAAAAATGTTCGGCTTCAGAAAATCACCAGCTCCGGCCGCCGAAAAGCCTCCACGGCAGTCCTCAATCGACAACCCCTTCGATTCGGACGATGAAGGCGACAAAAAGAAGACGATTGGAAGAAGAACCGCTTCGGAGCCGTCGCTCATGACACCGAAGCAGAAGCAGGACTTCGACAGCATGTCCGTCCAAGAGCTCGAGAGCTACGCCGTCAATCAAGCGGAGGACACCACCAATTCCGTCAACAACTGCTTGAAGATCGCCGAGGATATCCGAGGCGACGCCTCTAAAACCCTAGAGACATTGCACGCCCAAGGCGAGCAGATCCACCGCACTCATGTCAAGGCTGCGGATATGGAGAAGGATTTAAGCAAGGCATGTTTTTTTGCGTTTTTTGCGTTTTTAGGTCTGATGGAACGTTCTAGAAGCTTCAAAGTGGGGGAATTTGTTGCAGGGGGAGAAGCTTTTGAACAGTCTTGGAGGGATGTTTTCAATGCCTTGGAAACCGAAGAAGGGGAAGGCTATTACAGGACCAAAAACTTCCAAAGGTTAATTACTACATTTTCATTAGCAAATATTTTGAATTTGAGGTTGTATTAATGGAGATTGCTTGTTGAGCAGATGATCATCAGACTGCAAAGAAGGGCAGTAAAGAGCAAAGGGAGAAGTTAGGGTTAGACGGCAAAGGGAAGGGCTCCAAGGCGGCTGCTGCTACTGCAGAACCGACAAACGCGATGCAGAAAGTCGATGTATTGATATTGCTCACACTTACATGAGAGGCAGTGTGTGTGTGAGTTGCTAATTTGGATGTTTTGATTTTAGATGGAGAAGGCGAAACAAGATGATGCACTTTCAGACCTTAGTGATATCTTAGGTGATCTCAAAGGGATGGCTACTGAGATGGGAACTGAACTTGACAAGTTAGTTGTCTTTCTTCTATTCAACTTGCTGCCTGATCATACATTGAATTTCATGATCATATACACATGCTTGATGGGTGCAGGCAAAATAAGGCCCTTGATGATCTTGATGAGGACATAGATGAACTGAACTCTCGAGTGAAAGGTGCCAACCAACGCGCGAAAAAATTGCTCAAGTAAAGCATCAAGAACAGAGGCCTAAGCAAGTGATATGTTTGGAATCAAAGAAATGGGTTTTTGTTGTTTCTTTTGTCTAATAGTGGGCTAAGTTGTAGTAAGTCATTTGTTTTTGTATATCATAGAAAGGATTGTTCAATGTATAGATTTTGAATGGATCTCTCACCACCTTTTGTACACAAAGTGAACTTCTCACAGTTCAATTCTTGTAACCTTCCATTTGTATCATAACGTAGATGTACTTTAAAGTGTTTTATTTATACTACATCCTGTGAAATACTCACTAGAACTCAAATGCATTATAGCCAAACGTTTGAAATGAAAACAGACAAGAAAATGAAGAAGCTAAGGCCAAGAGATGCATGGATTTATTTCAAGGTATATATGACACAAATTACACTAGCAGAGGCCCTCAAAACAAGAGATGCAGATGATACACCACAACACCACCGTGATCAGGAATAGCACGTGGCTGGGCTTGGCATCCAAATGGATGTCAATTTTGTCCGGCCATTCAATCACCACATGAACAGTTAAGCCTTTCATTCCTCTTTGTGTTTCTAATTCCTCTTTGTGCCTTAAAGGGACTGTACAAGTTTCTCTTCCACATCGAGAATAGATGAGCTGAACAAGATCGGTAGACATGAGCCAGAACAAGACCTGCCTAATATTATTAGGTAAAGCTATAGGTAGCCTGCCATGATAGACTTTGCACCTAGGTTGCATGGACACGGACATGAGACATGATACGACACACATGATACGACATTTTAAAAAAAAATTAGGATACGGTAATATATAAATAATACTCCCTCCGTCCCGCTATTACTGTCCTACTTGCCTAATCGACATTGTCCCGCTTATTCTTGTCCTCTTTCCTAAAAATAGTAAAAATTACTTTTAAACATAAAATGAAGTGGGTCCCCCTTACTCACTACTCAACCCCCACATTCTTATACTCTCTCTCTTCAAAAATCTATCTCCCACTCGATTATGTTCCGCTCCGAACTCAGAAAATTATGATTTTTATCTTTTTGAAAACTTTAGATTATTTTTTCAAATACAATATAAAAAAATATAAAAAATAAAAATCGATTGCCTTTTACTAGCCTTGCAAAAATTTGGATAATTCTCATTTCTTTCCACCAATCACTCCTCGAGAACTGTGTCATTTTCTTTATACAATTAAAACTCATAAAATACACACTAAACTAAAATTTCTTAATCTACGTGCCGAAGTCAACTGGGACAGAATTAGCGGGACGGAGGGAGTATAAATTATTAATGTATAAATATTAAAATACATATATAAATAAAACAACAATATTATTATAAATATATAAAACAATTATCATATTAAAAGCAAATTAAAATTTATCATTAAAATACTAAAATAACTAATTAATTAAATTTAATTTAATTTATTAACAGAATTCAGCTCTAATCTATTATTTAAACACCGCCAATAAGCCATCCTCCAGCCGTGTCCCTTTTCCAAATTACTGTGTCAATAACGTGTCCGACACGTATCTGAATAATGAGGACACAGTTTGACGTGTCGAACACGTGTCCGTGTCCGACACAATACGTCATACTTTTTCGGAGTATCCGTACAACCTAGCTTTGTAGCTTCATTTAGGAGGAAAAGTTGTGTGAATAGTAGAAGCACTCGAGGTTCTAACCACCTATAATTTTCGGAGAAATCAGGCCACGAATGGTAAACCTACAGCTAGCTGCCGCTATTGCCACTCGACGGCCATCTCGATACCTGATATTGGTATCCGGGACACGAAGTTTTTGCCACTCGATGGCCATCTCGATACCTGATATTGGTATCCGGGACACGAAGTTTTTCGTGAAATTGAGATTTGTCATTTTAATCTCATGTCATTTTTATTAATCTAATGATTTTAATAAATGTGTTCGAAAGTAGACTTTTGGACGAATTTGTTGATATTGATTTTTAGTTTAGTGTGTACTAAGTATTCCACTTTGTAGACTAAGTGGAACATTTTTATTTGTGAATGAACGCTTTATTTGTTAAGAGCAGGGGCGGATCTAGAAATGTATACTAGGGGGGTCTGGAGGGTCGGAACTAGGATTTATAGATTGGGGATGTGAGACTTATTAGGGGTTCGGGGGCGAAGCCCCCGAAAAAAAAATTTAGACAAAATATAATGTAACAATGAGTATAAGGAAGTCAAAAGTAAGGACTCCGGACGCCTAGGATACGGTCTGCTTAACTCTCGCTCCTTGATCCCTCCTCTGTCCTCTGAAGTGTCGTTAATTCACTATCCTCTCAATTATATCTCAATTCTCGTTGTATAGGATTATTGTTGTTGACTTGTTGGACCATTTAATTTAATTGTTGTTGTTGGACCATTTAATTTAGTTGTTGTTGGGCCATTGAACTAATATATTTTTAAATTAGCTTCAATATATTAAATTTTCATAAAATACGAAAAAAAATCGTAAAATTTACACAAAAAATTCGGCATCGACACGAAAAATGGGGGCTGTCAAAATTAGATTTTGGGATTTGGGCTTGCGAATTAGAATTTGTGTTGAAATGGATTTCAATTATAATAAATTTGCAAATCATTTGGACTGATCTGGAGTGAGCTGAAATATGTAAAAAATAAATTTGGATCGGGTAAATGTAGTTTCTGAGCCGGGGTTGCACTGGGCTGGAGCCCACCCCAGCCCACCCCTACATCCACCTCTGGTTAAGAGCGTTATAAGATTTTTTTTTAGGAACCATTCAATAAATAGACGACGGAGACTAATCATATTTAAGGATCTAGATTAAGCATTTAGATCTTCAACCGTTTTATAGAAAACATACATTTATCGTATCAATATTTAGATTTTTTAAATTAATATTTTCTGTACGTATTGTGTCGTATCTATATTTCGCATCCGTTTCCATGCTACCTAAAAAGGATATAAATAGCTGCAACAGGAACAATATAACCTTGCAGTTACAGATTACTATAAAAGATGGAGGTGAATTATTGCTTCAGTTGCTTCTTTGTTATGTAGTTCTTTTTTATGCATTGGGTTATGCTACCATTTGCTATTATCATATCGTCCCTAATGTGATAATCTATATTCTATCTTTCTTTTCATTCATTAACTGTGTGTAAAATTGATTGCAGAGCAACATGTGATCTGAATGGAATAATGAGACATTCTTATTGACTGTCTCATTGAGGTAAAAACAAAAACAAAAAAATAGTACTTGCATCATGTATTTTGTGTTTTATGAATAGAGATTTCATTATATAAAACAAATAAAACAAATAATGTGTAATCTTCTTTTCTGTTGTATATGAGATAGAAAACAAATCAAGAAAATAGAGTTAGATAGATTTAGATGCTCCTATATTCATAACCACAGTCGCCAATTATCTTTTCTTTGTGACTTGTATTATGTTGGCAACATCCTCTTCATCAGACCAAGCCGAACTCGGACCATCGAGCCAGCCACACCCGGCTGAAATGTCGAAAGTTGCTCAACATAATTAAACATAATCAAATAAACTGGAACATGCAATTTATCTTTTTACTTTCTCACAGTTCAGTTCATGTAATCTTCAACCATTTTTTAGTGTTTTATAGTTAAAACACGTACTAGAACTCAAATGCATTACAACCAAATGTTCGAAAAAAGACAAGTAAATGAAGAAGGTAAGGCCAATAGATATCTGAACAAGCATATATTTATGTATTTACAAATGTAAGCTGCCATTAATGTCTATCTGCATGGACTTATTTCAAAGGTATATTCCACACAAATTACACTACATTCGTATTATACAGAAAAGTGCAGAAAATCAGAAATAATACCTAGGTAATGTATCTTTGTGGTACTAGCAGAGGCCCTCCAAACAAGAAGCGAGATGCAGAGAACTATTACATACAGAGGTTATGGCGAGCATTCACGTCTCCTCGCTCTTTACAGCGGTCCATTGTGTCCTCGGAACACCTTCACTTCTTGAACGCGAAATAAAACCCAAAACATACCCAAGAAAAGTCCCAAGTACCAGAACACTTCCAACTCCAACATACCATGAAAATCTTGAACTGTGCTCATGATACACCGCAACATTATGCTCGTGATATACTGCAGCATCACCGCGATCAGCAACAGCAGGTGCACCACCGTTCAAGACTTGCCCCGAGGCCATGATCTCCACCACATCATGTACCTCCCCGTCGTGATTTCCCACGTATGATAGTGTGAGCTTCTCCCTGTTGGCATTGAGCCTCACATAACCAAACTCACCGCCGCGGTATAGTGAGTGAAGGGGCTGCGGGAAGATGGGAAGATCGAGATGGCTCGGCCTCGGCTGCCAAATGGGCTGCCAATCTTGACCGGCCATTCCAATCACCATGTGAACAGGATAAGCCTTCCATTTCTCCCCTTCTAGGCCTAAGCTTCCACAAGTGTAGTTATTCAGAGGGCAAAACCGCTCGTATCTGTGTACATGGCCCCATAATGCCAATGTCACATTGTTGTTCACAAGAAGAGGTTCAAGATTCTCTAGGAGTCTCTCTCTGAAGGGACGGTCCCGTGTTTCGTAGCTCGTGGTGTACATTGGCCTGTGCCCTTGGACAACAACATAAGGAGTCTTGGTTCTGTTGACTGATTCCAAATCACTCTTCAAGAATTCATATTGTTTACTGCCAGGAAGGAAATTAGTTTCTGTCGAAAAATAAACAAAATGGACTACCCCCATATCGAATGAGAAATATAGATTCCTCGTTGCAGGGGCTCTAGTTCCGGTGGGCTCCGAGGAATTCCCTGGCATGTGGAACTTAAGGCTGTAAGGCACCCCACACTCTCCTCCCCCGTCTTTGCCATAAACTCCGCTAGCCCAGTCCGGCTTCCAAGGCTGCAATGGCCAATCATATTCGTGATTACCAATGCAGACCATGTAGGGAACTTTGGAAGCGACTGGTTCTATCTGATAAAAGAAGTTATCCCAAATCCAAGAATAGCCTCTGGCGTAGCTTATGTCTCCTATATGTGAGATCAGAGTAGGCTTATTGCCCATTGCTTTAATATCTCTGCTTATCCACTTCATAGTGGCAATGCTTTCTTCTTGTATGCGTATAAAAGTTGAGTATGGTGTTGCAGTCCCCATGTCTCCATATAAGAAAGCTATTGTTTCATTTGAGTCCTTAATTGGTGACACGAAGCTGAACGTTGTGCTCCAGCCCCCAGAATCACTACCGACCTGCCACAGGCCATGCATTATAATTGAATTATACGTTTGTAATGAGATGACAGCAAATGCAGCATGACTCTAGAATTTGCTTAAAGTTGGACAAAGATGACACAATGGGTTTCTGATGATGAACAAACACTCTATATGTCTACTACCAAAAACTAAGCCACATAGTTTCACCATTAGGAGATAAAGCAATGAATCATTAAGAAGGGGACGAACCTATTGACATTCATTCACTTCCTGTACAAATTATGGGAGCCAATTACTTAGCCTACAAATAAACTTATCAATTCTTCCACCTAAAACCTAACTCCCGCATTCCTCAATCGTATCATTATTGATGCTACACCTAGTGAACTAGACCCATAGCCTATTTAGTCTTTGCAAGCACAAAATCACACTTATGATAGTGAACAACTAACTAAAAGTCTAAAGCCACATATCACACTACAATATGCAATATCCACATGTATACGTGCAAATATGTTGAAAATTACTATCTATAAGCATCTATGGTTTCTAAAGATAAACAAACACTCCACAATTTTGGGGAAGGGGAACTCTCTTTGAACGAGTCTATAGTCTACAACAAGAACTAGGCCAGAGAGTTTCATCATTATAAGATAAAGCAATGAACCATTAAGAAGATAACAAACCTATTAACATTCGTTCCCGTCCTCAACAAACTGTGGGAGCCAATTACTCAACTACGTATAAACTGATCAATTCTTCCACCTAAAACCTAACTCCTGAATAGCTCATCCATATCTTTGTAATATGCTACACTTAGTGAACTACTCCCATAGCCTATTTACTCTTTACAAGCACAAAATCACTCTTATCATAGGCACAACTAACTATAACTACATAATACACACATACCCTTTATTCCTTATCAGTACGCAGTATCGGCATGCATACTTGCAAAATTATTGAGTTAGCATCTATAAACATCTAGCTAAGCATCCCAATTCATCTTTTAAATAGAACAAAGTAACGAAGGATTTTAAATTTTTTTCAACAATAAAAGATTTATTACCTGATAATAATACGTCTTCCCATCTTCCAAATCAACCATCAAACCGTCATGAATAAACCCGGGATCCCTCCATCCAACGCTGTCATTGGCGGGTGCATCACACATATCCTCTCTCTCATACCGAGACACTTTCGTGGGTACAACCTTATCCAGCTTATTCCGGGCCGACCCGTATTTCACAGAATTTTCCTTCCCATCATGGGTCACGAACATGACCCGCATCTCCCCATCCCTACCCGTGAGAGCCAAGTGGACCTGCTCGGGGCCCCGACCCGACTCGAAGGTGACCGTCTCGGACTGCGCAAGCAGGTGCTTAGTCCTCGGCAACGGGTTTTGATCGTGGTCCATCTTTCTCGGGTCGATTTCGGATTCCGTCCAGTGGAAAATCCGGAACTGGTAGTCGGATCTCATGTTGATCAGCGGGATCGTGATCGAACCCGACCCGGATTCCCATCCCAGCGCCGACGAGAGGAGAAAGTAGCCGATGAAGTGGTGGTGGGCTGAATCGGCTGGAGTGTAGATTCCGAGCCAATCGAGATGCGACGGCGAGTCAATGCCGGACCATTTGATCGTGATTGGGTCGCCCGATTTGGGGACGGATCTTGAGCTGACGGAAATTGAAACTTGAGATGAGGTAGCGGATTGAATGAAGAGCTGAGAGATAATTACCAGAAATGCAATTAGGTTTACTGGGTTCATAACTTCTGAAATTTGATCGAAGAGTTTTTTAGGTGAATGTGGAGACCGATGGGATTATGTAGCCTGCAGAGGTCAATATTTAAAAAATGTACTCCTCGGTCCCACTAATTAATTCCAGGTTGAGCCGCTAGCGGAGATTAAGAAATTTTAATTTAGTGTGTATTTTATGAGTTTTAATTGTATAAAGAAAATGACACAGTTTTCGAGGAGTGGTTGATAGAAAGAAATGAGAATTATCCAAATTTTTGCAAGGCTAGTAAAAAGCCATCGATTTTTATTTTTTATATTTTTTTATATTGTATTTGAAGAAATAATTTAAAGTTTTCAAAAAAATAAAAATTATAATTTTCTGAGTTCGGAGCGGAACATAATCGAGTAGAAGATAGATTTTTGAAGAGAGAGAGTATAAGAATGTGGGGATTGAGTAGTGAGTAAGAGAGACCCATTTCATTTTATGTTTAAAAGTAATTTTTACTATTTTAGGAAAGAGGACAGTAATAGCGGGACAGCCCGATTAGGCAAGTAGGACAGTAATAGCGGGACGGAGGGAGTACTTATCATGGACTAATCATCTTGTCTTGAAATTATATTTTCCTACTCTCTCAGTCACATTAATAATGTTTTGTTTCGTTTCGATGTTGAATTTAAGATAGTGGAAATAAAGATTTAAAGGAGTGATGTAAAAGTAAAAAATATTGGAGGTCCAATTGTCTACAGAATTGTGGTCCACTCATTTTTTATTATTTTAAATAAGAAACAAGATAAGTGGGATATCCGAAAAGGAAACAAGACATTATCAATTAGACGAATGGGGTACAATTAAACATCGATAAAATAATAATATTGGGACTGAGAAAAAATATTCATTTAACGAGGTTATTACTTTATCGAACATTATTTTAGTGCATTAACTCATATCAGGATCTCAAAAAATTATTATTTTAGTGACTTTATTGAATATTACTTTATTGAGATTTAACTATACATAACTTTTTTCTGTAAAACAAGAAAAAGGAACAATCATTATAAAAGAAGATAGATATAAAAAGAAAATTATACTCGTAAATTTACAAAGGACCTAAATTTACAAAGGAGTATATTACAAAGGACCTAAATTTACAAATACTTCATATAACGCTTTCGAGTTTTTCTTATTTTAAACACATAAAGGAAGATCATACATATAACATGTTTCTTTGAGAATGACTGAAGTGTAGTATGAAGTGATCAAAAGTATGTTGTTTTGGTATCGAGAATTAACACAGATCTAGATTTTAGAATTAGAGATAAAATCAATAACTTCATTAATTTCATGTGAAGTGAGGTGAATTTGTAATTCCGAATAGAAGTGCGTCCCCTGTATTTGCTAACAATGCTAGATCAAACATATTGCACATAATTAACCTAACATATTTTATTTATATTTAAGGACATATCCATTTTAAGAAGCATTTGAAATGATTGGGAGGTGATGGATATTTCAAGAATGGTGATGGCCTAATAGGAAAGATTCGTGGAATATTCCACTTATAATTCGTCCAAGATAGCAATCAAATGATTAAAGCTATGAAGGGCGTTATCCGCTAATAGAAGCCAACTAGCCCTGCCTAATGTAAACTTTAAGAATATCTATCAATAGGGTATGGATCCGGTGGGAAGACATAATTATATAGGAAGGTAAGAAGTATACATATTCCTTATATGTTTTATGCATATTCTTTATTTTTTTATGCATATATCTTGTAATTTTTACATTTTTGCCCTTATGCATAAAACATATAAGGAATATGCAAAAAGAATATTCAAAAGCATATTCAATCTAAACCATCAAAAAATGAAATCAAGGGTGCATATTCCTTCTTATTTCTTATTTTAAGGAGAATTCTCATATGATTCATTCCCTCTATCAATATAACTATATTTATACATATGTTTAAGTGGAAAAATAATGGTCGGAATACGATTAATCATGGAGAGGAAACTCATATTTATATATTGACAAGTAATTGTTGGTTTTAGTTACTGAATACAATGATTGACCTTCTAATGCTAATTAAGTCATCTCTACATATATAAAAGGTGGGTAGTCTGTGGCTAAAAAATTATGGATTCAAAACCCACCGATATCGCTATGTGTAAGCAGTCCCCTATAATTAGCCTAAGGTGGTAACACACGAGTGAGAGTCAAGTTTTGAAACAATCCTCCAGTATTAGGCTTAATGTCGACTCCAAATGGGATGAAGCAATTGTAAGGATGGCAAATATAAGTTAGATTAATGGACAATTGCCATCATTCCACTCATTAAATCAACATTAACACCTCCATCTTCAAATGTAAAAGAGTATTAAATGACACATTAATGCTTTTAGACATGTAATTGTGTAAACTAACCAAATTCTCAACAAAATTGCAAGAATTAGGTCATTGGTTTTATCCATCATTAATTGTTTCACTAAACCAATCACCAATGTCCACCATTAAGGAACGTCAATCTCCCTCCATTGCTTCTCATCCTTAATTACAAATGCATTATGCATTAGTCCTCTCTCTCTCACGACTCTCTCTGGGTTCACTTGTATATATTTATGAAACTCATCAATTAAATCACGTTGACATCAAAACCACAACACGCATCCATAAACCTTCATCACCAAACAACTCTCTCTCTCTCTCTCTCTCTCTCTCTCTCTCATAACAATGAGAGGCTCTATCTCCTCTGCCACCCCCCACCGCCACATAATTCTCACACTCGTCACTTTTCTCTTTCTACTAACCGCCGCCGCCGCCCATCCCTACAACACCATGCTGCATGCGAGGCGGAGCCATAATTCTTGCCACCCAATCCCCGCCAATCTACCGTCGGCCATCCGTATCCACCTCCAACAAGTAAGCCGCTGCCCACCATTCCCACCTCCGCCGCCGCGTGACGGCGACGAGATTGATCCAAGATACGGCGTCGAGAAAAGATTAGTACCCTCCGGCCCCAACCCCCTTCATAATTGACCACAACATTCATCTCTTCCCCCAAATCAAAACCTTAATCTTGATTAATTACATCCCTTTTCTTTCTTCCTTGACTTATTAGCTGCCATTGTTTTTCTTCTTGAATTTCCATTCGGGCCAATTTGTGGGACCCAAAAACATGATTTTCTGTGTACGATTGTGTTTCCATTATCAAGATTGAAGTCAGATACTCAGGGTTTCAGGGTGGCAGTTAGCTAGGCATATAAAGACACTGTTCTTCTTTGTTGGTTTCTGTTTTCTTGTTTCCTTTGTCTTATTATTTGCAGCTGATCAAAATGGCTATTTCCAAGCTTGTTTTGGATTTGCATTCTCCAACAAAATCCGAGTTGCTATCTACAGAGTGGTGGGGCCTACGCAGGCGTGGAAGCAGCGAAAACAACCCTGGAAATATTCTACTCATATTCTAGTGTAGTGTGGGTTACAATGTAGAGAGAGACTCAGATTTTACTTAGTTTGAAATTTTATTAGATTCAATTCTTAATTACAAGCAATTTCTATGCCGGATTTTTTATTTTTTCTAAATCAAGATTAAAATCTTGAAGGGAGTGTGGGGACTCAAGAAAATCCCATCAATTTTGCAACTGTTTAGGGGGTGATACATTTAAGTGGGGCAAAATGGTCTTATCGCATGGTTGCATTATATGTGATAATCTATAGTTTATGCTTAACTATCAACGAATTTATGAAGGGACAACCCCATATTTAATATTCATATAGTTTTAAGCTACTTTTCTTGATTCGTATTTACATGCACGAAAATTATATGTCGCATTTAATTTCATCAATACATAGTATGAAGGATAAATAATATATGGAAAAACACATATTCATGTATAGTTTTAGCTTTTTTTATTGCAAACATCTCCCCGTATTTCATATTTGTCACTCTAATCCTTGTAACTATATACTCCCTCCATTCCATAAAAAGAGAAAGTGTCTTCTTTCTATGGAACATGGAGATTAAGAAACTTAAATTGTGTGGTGTATATTGTTTGACTTTTAACTTGTTAATTCTAAACTACACATTCTTTACTTTTTTAGAAACAAAATGTTTTCTATGAGACAACTTTAAAAGGAAAGTAGGACACTTTCTGGGGACGGAGAGAGTAATAGAATCCACAAAGTAGTATTCCCTCCATCCCAAAATTCTTGTCCACTAATCCATTTTGGGTAGTCCTAAATTTTTTGTCCACTTTCCTTTTTTAGTAAATTATTACATATAACTTTTTTGTGGGACCCACAACTTTAAACCAATTTACACACAACTAACAACTCACCTTAAAAACCGTGCAAAAAGTAAAGTGAACAAGAATTTTGGGACGAGGGAGTAACATTTAATGTATTTGAATATGTATTCATAATGGTTGATAAAATGCTCACTCCTTCTATGGTGTGAAATTGAATATGATGGCATAAAAGTCAAATACTTTGTAAATTTAGTGAAAGGCCAAGGATCCCATGACTCACCATTGGTTGCATTAAAGTCAAAAATTGCTTTTAATTTCTACCTGCAACTAAATGTTGTTTCTATTTATTCAAACCAATTCGGTTAAAACTAATAATTGTATATTACTAAATTATCAATGAAAAAAGGTCAATCACCAACAAACCACCATAAAAAGACAGAAATAAAATCTCGCTAACCAACCTCAACCTTGTAGGTATTAGTATGTGAGCGGCATCCAATAGAAATACTTCCTCCGTTTCATAGAAGTGTCTCGTTTCTATGGGACACAGAGATTAAGAAAATGAGATTGTATGGTGTATATTGTTGGACTTTTGGCTTGTTAATTTTGATCCACATATTGTTTGTCTTTTTAAGAAACAAAACACTTTTTTATGGGATGACTTGAAAATGAAAACAATACACTTTTATAGGATGGAGGGAGTACAATTTTTTGCATATTTTATTAACTTAAAAATGATAAATTTAAAATGGATCTTTTAGTTGAAGTTTAATCCCCCATTTTAAATGACCGGTTAATCTATTTTCACATCTTGAAAAAGTTCTTTTATTTATTATTTTAAATTTTTTCCCTAACAATTTGAAATCCTAATTCTTTAGTGGAAAAAAAATCAGTTTTGGCCAATCATGTTTGGTTCTTGCCCGATTTTAGTCTATTATTCAAGAGTCCATCAAATTGTGAAATAGTTTAATTTTGGTTTGTTTTCAAAAACAGATAAATTAGTTCGATTTTGGTCATTTAGGATCGTGACGTGGCAATAACATGCGCTAAAATTTATTTTCTTCAAACAATTAAAATAATAACACACGTGATGAGAATATAATTATTTTTTCAAAATACCAGCACATGTACACAAGTCTAGAAGACTAAAATTTGTCTGATTTTACAAAACGGATCAAAATCGACTTGTTGATTTGTTAAAATTGGTCTTCACCAAATTAAACTATTAAAATTGGACAAAAGCCAAACTAAAATTGATTTTTAAATAATAATTGGACCCTGAAGCAAATTAGAAGAAATCGCAAAGGCTTCAGAGGCATCAATTTTGACGGTTTCGAACAATGGAAGGAATTGCACACTGGAATAACTACAGCGTAATACACGACGAAGAAATTGAAGCCATTTTCGAAACTCAAGATTCCTTTATGAGAGGAATGGAACAGCTCTACTAAATTCTTTATTTTAAATTTTATTCTATTGTTTCTTTTTGGTACCATTTGGGCCCTCTATTAATAAGAAATCTAGTTTGTTAGAAACTAATTCATTATAAAATTAAAGTCAAAATTAAAAAATTAATGATATAATTGTGTTTGCTATTATAAAAGTTGGATAATTTTTTTTTTATTATTATTATCATATTAATTAAACTAATTAAAATTTATGAAATTTATGAAATTTTTAATTATATATAAAAAATTATTAATAAATATATAAATTTGTGACAAACTAAAAAAATGATAGGAAAGGATAGAAGTAAAAAAGATTATCAAACATATAAATTTGGAATGGAGAAATGATAGGAAAGGATAGAAGTAAAAAAGATTATCAAACATATAAATTTGGAATGGAGAGAGGAGAAGAAAAGATTAAAATAGAAACAGAGATCCACCGACGAGATATTATCAACTTGATTACGTCATCTCTCTCCTCTGCCCCAACCCCGGCCCCCACCCCCACCTTCCTTTTTTCCTCTCACACGCGCAGACAGTGCAACAGTGTAAGCAATCTCACAATCTGGATCATCGGCCGTGAAGCTGATCAGCAATGGCAAAATATTTCAGTTTAGTTTCTTCAGTTATTTATCTCTTCGTCGTAGTGTTTTTGCTACAGAACGACATCGTACAATGCAAGACGCTTAAGCGAGACGGTAATTTATATCTCCACTCTATTGTTCTCGCTCTAAATCTAATTAATTGGTTAATTGCTTCTCTGTGGGAGATGACTTCTTCAGTTGGGAAGTTATTTATGGTCGTGATTGGGATTTGGTATGATCGGCCAGATTAGGTTAGTTCTAAGTGGCTGTTTGTGCATTATTTTCATTTGATTAGAGTGATTTTATGGATGCTTTGTTCAGTGGATTAAATGTTAGCCTCTTGATTTCGCATGAATTGTCATACCAGATAATAGGTAAAATCGGACTCTGTATGCTTACCAATAATATATTTTAAGATCTCACATCTCGATTCTAATTATCATTTTTTGGACATAATTTGGAAATTGTAAATCTGGAACAATGAGCTATTATGGTATATGATCAGATATGTATGCTTATTTGTATGTACTTTCTTTGTATATCAAATCATGCTAATGGCAGTTAAGGCACTAAATGAAATAAAGGCATCACTCGGATGGAGAGTGGTGTATGCGTGGGTCGGAGATGATCCTTGTGGAGATGGAGATTTGCCTGCTTGGTCTGGGGTTACGTGTTCCACCGTGAGTGGGAGCGACTATCGAGTTGTTACTGAACTGTGAGTTTCAGTCTCCTTTCTCTTCTCAGTAGTAAGATTTATGATTTGCTGCACCTGTTTAGTAACTATATTGAGTAGCAAAGTCTGCTCATTATTGAATCATGAAAGTTTATGTTTCTCAATTTCTTCCCGACATTTACATTGCAGGGAAGTATATGCAGTTTCTATTGTTGGTCCCTTTCCACTTGCAGTTACAAATTTGGTGGATCTTACCAGGCTGTATGTTTGTGCCATCAAGCAATTCTCCTTATAGTTTCTTGTTTCTTGTCTTTCGCATTTTCAAAATCTTAAATGCAATATCTTTGGCAGGGATCTACATAACAACAAACTTACAGGCCCAATTCCATCTCAAATTGGACGGTTGAAGCATCTCAAGAATCTGTAATGTCTTTTACTTTGACATAGATGCACAATATGCTTCTCCTTATATCTTAATATGTACTTCTATCATTATTCGACTATCGTATTTGATGTTATTTCCTTATGACATAATTTTCCTGTTCCTAAGTTCTCTTATTATAATATTGTGATTTCATAGTAATTTGAGGTGGAATAAACTGCAAGACTCTATTCCTCCAGAAATTGGTGAATTAAAGCAGCTTACCCATCTGTGAGTGATTTAGATGCTTTTAGATTATTCTTTTCTTTTCAGTTTTTCTTGTGGTCTTTGCTCTACATAACTGACGTGAACTCTGTTTGTACTCTGCAGTTATCTGAGCTTTAATAATTTTAAGGGTGAAATACCAAAGGAGCTTGCAAATCTTCCAGAACTTCGTTATCTCCAACTGCATGAAAATCGTTTGATTGGGAGAATCCCTCCCGAGTTGGGAACTTTGACGAACTTGAGGCACTTGTAAGATCACACCTGACTTCTAAATTATGTTACGTGTATCTTTTCTTGTCAGCTGATCATGTAATAAATGCTTTCGTAGGGATGTTGGCAACAATCACTTGGTTGGGACCATAAGGGAACTTATTCGAGTTGAAGGATGCTTCCCAGCTCTTCGTAACCTGTACGATTCTTTAATTTATCTTCTGCATAACTTATTAGTTCACCACAGTTGTTGAAGGTCCTGCATGATAATGTAGGTATCTAAATAACAATTATCTTACTGGAGGTGTTCCATCACAACTTGCTAATTTGACGAGCTTGGAGATCATGTAAGTTTCAGTGTTTGCTTAATATCTGAGATGCAGTCATATTTTGATTATTTGCAAGTTTTTGATTTATATCCATTCCAGATATTTATCCTACAATAAAATGTCTGGAGTCATTCCATTCGGGGTTGCTCACATTCCTCGTTTAACCTACTTGTAAGTACATTCCATTTTTCTTATATTGATCTATCTATACACATGCACCTGTACCTGGTAATTTACCTTTTACATAGAGCGGTAACAGTGTGCAGATTCTGAATAGTCTAGATTAACCATATAGTAAAGAGAACATAATATATGCTCATAAGCTGTAACATCCTGGTTGAGAAAAACAGATTGCTACTTGTTGAATGCAAAGCAAAAATGCTGTTTATTTGATAATATCATCCAATCAGGTACTTGGACCATAACCAATTCACCGGAAGGATTCCTGATACTTTCTACAAACACCCATTTTTGAAAGAATTGTAAGTTCTGCTTCACATCCAACTTCTAAACTCTCTTAAAAATTTAGTCTTATCTCTCCAACTCTTCAGATACATCGAAGGAAATTCGTTCCGGCCCGGTGTTAAACCCATCGGCGAACACAAAGTCCTAGAGCTTGCTGATTCAGAGTTTCTGGTATAGGCAGACAATTATCTAAAAGTTTTGGCTAGTATTGATTTTTCTTTTAGTATTTTTGCTTCAGAAATCTGATGCCATAAGATTCCAGTAAACACATCTCTCTCCCAATTAAAACATCATCTAGGACTAGGGTCCTTCATTTACCACAACTGTGTATAGTTATTTTTGCAGTTATAAATGATTACTGCTTGCCCATATTTATCATCTCAGAGTTATTTCATAAAATGATTAGCTTGCAGTTATACAAGTCTTGAATCAGTCTGCCAAGAATCAAAATGCTTCTTCACCACCTCAAGAACTGCAGATATCTCATCCATTTGAGAATGTGTCTTCTCCCCAGCAACAAACTCATGAACGGTACTATCAATCTCCACCGAGCTACACCCGGGCGTCTTCTCGACTCCCCGGCTTCTCATCACCTTCCTAATCCTCCGAGCCTCCTCGTGCCTCCCAGCAGCCGCGTATGCATTCGCCAGCAAAACATATGCCCCGCTGTGTCGTTCCATCCTCACAAGCCTCTCGGCAGCAGCCTCGGCCAACTCGACGTGGCCATGGCTGCAGCAGCCGCTAAGCAGCGCCCTCCATGCTATGGCTCCATCGGAGGTGGAGGCAGTAACCGGCATCCTTTGAATTATAGCGTTAGCTTCTTCTACGAGCCTCGCCCTCGTAAGTAGATCAACTATGCACCCGTAATGCTCGGTTTTCGGCTCAATGTCGTACATGTTGCACATGACATAGAGCAAGTGAAGGCCTTCTTGAGCCATATCAGAGTAGCTACAAGCAGTGAATAGAGAAATAAACGTTACTCCATCCGGCTTGATTCTCAATTTCTGCATCTCTTCGAATAATCTAAGAGCTTTTCCTCCATCTCCATTCATAGCATACCCAGAAATCATAGTGTTCCAGCAAATCAAATCTCTCTTAGGCATTTCATCGAACACCTTCTCGGCCAAATCCAAACACCCACATTTAGCATACATGTCAATAAGGGCAGTGCCTAATTTCAAACCTACTTCCATTCCAACCTTCTCCACATATCTATGAATCCATTTCCCAATCTCGAGACAACCCAAATGAGCACAAGCACAAACTACACTAACAAGACTTGCCTCATCAGGCTTCATCCCACTCATTTGCATCAACCTAAACAATTTCAATCCCTCTTTAAAACAGTTGTTCTGCACATACCCAGAAATCATAGCACCCCAAATCCCTCTATCCTTGACCGGGGCCTCATCAAAAACCAATCTTGCTGAATAAACATCACCCTTTTTACCATAATTAGAAATCAATACCGTCCAAGAAACAACACATTTCCAAGAAATCTCTTCAAAAACGAATCTCGCCGCTTCCATTTCATCCACAGCAGAATACATAGCAATCAAAGAATTGCCCACAAAATTATCAGATGAAAAACCTAGTTTCAGACATTGCCCATGAACTGATCCTCCAAGATTCAAACTTTTCATGTTTGCGCAAGCTCTCAAGGTATAAGGAAGCGTGTAATTATCTGGTTTCAATCCAAATCTCAAAATCGACTTGTACACTTCTATGACTCCAAGATTTTGGTCTTTGAGCAAGAAAGCTTTGATCATGGTGTTGCATATACAAATCGTGGGGTTCTCGATTTGTTTGAAGATTTCGTAGGCGTAGGAGAGGCCGCCATGAATAGGGTTTGTGCAGAAGGCGAGGATTCTGCTCAGAGCGAAGCTGTTGCTGCCCAGCCCACATGTGAGGGCCAACGCGTGAGCTTGCTTTAATTGGGTTAAGCTCTTGCATTTTTCTAACAGATGAAGACATCTGCTGCTCATTTGCTGCGGAAAATTGTGTCATTTACGCAGAAGACGAGGGATGATGAGATTATTAACTGGAGTTGGTGGATTATTATGCGTTGCTAGAAAATTGAGGTGAATTTAGGAATTTGCTTTTTAGGGTTGTGAACTAAATATACATGTAAGATCAAATATTAGTCCAAACAAAAAACCGAGAAGCATACTAAAAACCCCAATTATATCGTATGAAAGTAGTTTTGCATAGACACGGAACACATGACATGTGATACAACACGATATTGACACGAGATACGATAATTTTGTAAAAGTCTAGAACGCGACACGATAATTGAACACGGCATTTAGAGTATAAAATCAATTAATTTAATATTTTTCATTAAAATTAAATACAATATATATTTAAATAAGTAATACGGCAATTAGCAACAATGTGAGTAGGCTAACTCAGGTTATTATACCAAGTCTACCTATCCTAGGAGAAAAAATGGAATGTAAATAAATAAATATTAAATACATACTATGTTTGTAATATATTTATTGCAAAAACCATCAAGTCAAATTTACTGTAGAATTAACATAATTGGTTCATGATAATATATCAAAATAAGGTAATACTCACTCCGTCCCACCAATCTTGCAACATTTCATTTTCAATCTTCCCACTAATTTTGCAACATTACCTAAAATAGAAAATAAATTAGTGGACCACATTCTCTTAAATAAGTGGACCCCATTATTTTTAACTTTACATTACTACTTTATACTTTTACGCACACTATTTTACTTTTACACCCACTATCTTAAAATTCACCCCAATATTTCAAGATTGGTGGGACCAAGGCAATATGTTTTTTCAATATGAGTTATCTGTATATTCTCATAATCGATATAAGACTAATTTTAGTTTTGAAATTTAGAGAATCGTGATTCTTGACATATATGCAGTATTTACTTTATACATATAAGAGTCACTTTGCAATAATAATAATAACATATATGCAGTATTTACTTTATCGAATTCTTGACATTTACTGAAAAAGAAGGGATGAATCTTTAACATCATGAAAAGTCAAGATCAGATAATCTTAACTTGATAATTTTGTGATTAAAAAAAAATGCATTAACTGAATCTCGATGGCTAGAAAAAGAAACATCCCTTCAAAAATATAACAATAATTTATTTTATTGCTTCCTTTTTTTTTCAAATAAAAACATTAGTACATAAATCAAGGTTCAGATATAGATAAAAAAGATTAATTGTCCCTCAAACTTGGGAAGATAAAAGAGCAGATCCGTACTTATCCACAGACTATCGTATCCATTTTGAGTACAAACTTGCTATATATATAAGAGCGGCAGCCGCTCCACAAACCAGTCCAAAGAGAGGGAGAGAGAAATGGAGTCTAGACTCATAATTTGTACCATTATTCTGTCATTATTTAGTTTGTGTTATGCAGAAGAAGTGAAGCTGGTGGTTAAGGGAGTGACCTCCATAGCCAAGACTGATGAAAACTTCATATGTGCCACGTTGGACTGGTGGCCAAAAACCAAGTGTGACTACAATCAGTGCCCGTGGGGAAATGCAGGCATTCCTTATCTGGTATGTATCAGTTAAAAAGATGAGTTTTTAATCAAGAAAAGTTATGTTAAGAACCTAAGTCTCAAATTTTTATTATACTTTCTTGCAGGATCTGAAAAACAAGATTCTTGCAAATGCAATAAAGGGTTAGTTTCTTTTGCCATTGTATCTTTTAGGGACTTGTTTGTTGTGTTTTTCTGATTTTGTGTTTCTCTATGATCTGCTGCAGCATTCGGTTCGCTTCGGATTAGAGTTGGTGGTTCGACACAAGATCAGATTGTGTACAAAGTTGGCAAGCATGGCAAGAAATGTCATCCTTTCAAGCGTAAGAAAGATGGCTTGTTTGGATTCTCACGTGGTTGTCTAACAATGAAAAGATGGGATCACTTGAACAAATTGTTCAACCAAACTGGGTATAAATATATATATAAACACTTGCATTGCTAAACTATGATGATTGATCACCCTCATTTCCCATGCATTCATTTGATAATCAAACCAAATCTTGCAGAGCTCGTGTAACTTTCAGCTTGAATGCTCTCACCGGGAGGAAGAAGTCATCTGAGGAGACGCCAGCTGGTGAGGCTACGCTTATGGTAGGCAAATGGGACCCAAGCAACGCCTATGATCTGATCAAGTACACTGCCGAAAAGGGCTACAAGATTGACTCTTATGAACTTGGTAAATTGAATCTTAGTTACTACAATTTTAGATCTCTATTTCATCTTCTATTCGCGTATCGTTTAACATGTAATGCTTATGTAGGAAATGAGCTATGTGGGAGTGGTGTTTCTGTGAGAGTAGAGGCAGAGCCATACGGCAAAGACATGATTGTTCTAAAGAAAATGATGAAGAAGGTTTACCCTGATTCTTCAACAAGGCCTAAGCTGTTGGGGCCGGGCGGTTTTTATGACGAGGAGTGGTTCAGAACCTTCCTTCAGACATCTGGGCCTAACGTTGTTGATGGCCTAACTCACCATACATACAACCTCGGTGCAGGTGTGGAAGGAAACAACACAAGATTTGCGTTCTTGGACTTATCTAAGCATGTCTCTTTCATGTAGGTGTTGATCCAACTTTGATCAACAAGGTTCAAGATCCTTACTTTCTTGATCAAGTGGCTCAGACATACAAGGATGTGGCTAACTTGGTTGAGTTGTTCGGACCGTGGGCCGGGGCGTGGGTCGGAGAATCCGGTGGGGCTTATAATAGTGGTGGAAGAGAAGTGTCTCACTCCTTTGTTGATGGATTTTGGTATGCAACATGTCTACTACTTTCTTGAGTATCAGTATTATCTATTTATATACTCCATATAGTTAGATAGATGATTTTCTTTGAATAATGTAGGTATTTGGATCAATTAGGCATGACATCAACATTCAACCATAAGGTCTTCTGCAGACAAGCCTTGATTGGAGGGAATTATGCACTCTTGAACACCACCACTTTCATTCCTAATCCAGATTATTATGGGTTAGTAATTAGTATTAATACAAGAATACAACTTTCATAGTACTATTTTTAGCATATTCCTATGTTTTTTTAAATAATGTTACTTGATTTGCAGTGCCTTATTATGGCATCGTCTGATGGGAAAGAATGTGCTGTCTGCTTCTCACAACTCCTCCCCGTACTTGCGAGCATACTCTCATTGCTCAAAGATGACAGTAAGTTTAAGTCCAATTTCTCAAACACAATCGTAATAGTAACATAAAATCCTTTTTGTTTTTTGTTTAGGAAGGAATCTCGGTTATGTTAATCAACATGTCGAATTCAACAACGTTTGAAGTGTCGGTTGTGAATGATATGAACTTAGAGCATGAAGATGTATTGGTGATGATGGGTAAAAATGAGGGCTGGAGTCAAAGAGAAGAGTATCATTTGACTCCGGAGAATGGGAATATTTTGAGTGATGTTGTGTTGCTGAATGGAAAGCCGTTGAAGCTGACGGAGACGTTGGGTATTCCGGCGATGAATCCGGCACTCGTTCATGCTGCGCGGCCAATCTCCGTCGCGCCAGATTCGATAGTGTTTGCTACACTTCGAGGGTTTAAGGCCCCTGCTTGTTCTTATTAGAAGTTCAGTTTGTCCATCTTCTTTGATGATTTATAGTGAAATTTGTTATTTTGAGTCGTATTTAATTTTAAGGGAAACTATACATCACATAACAACCAAATTTCAATAGCTAAATTAACACCAAATACAAGGCAACAACATAACATACAAACGCTTACACAAAGAAAAAGCCAAATTAAGAAGGAAAGGCAATTTAGTTTTAAAGTGCTTAGTCAATTATTTGTTCAAGAAGCCGCCGGCGCCCTTGAGCAAACCGCCGACCCCACCTTCCGACTCGGTCTTCTCACCGCCTTCCGACGGTTTGTTCAGGAACTCCTCTGCCTTCTTCATGTAGTCTCCCGCGCCGCCCGAAGGGGCTTTAGCGGTGGTGGTTGGGTCGGGTTTGTCTTCGCCGGAAGCAGGGTGCGGGGCGGCGGCGGAGTGGGGGGTGCCGTACTTGCGGAGATAGTCCTCCGCTTGATCGACGTACTTCCCAACGCCTTTGGTCTCGTCTAGCTTTCCGTACTCCGAGGCGGACTCGATGATATCCGCGGCGGCGGCGGCGCCGGCTTTGGTCTTCTCGCTCTTCCCCGGCTCGCTGCCGAACTGGGCTTGCGCCGCCTCCGCCACTATCTTGGCGTTGGCGAGAAGGTCCGCGTTTGAGGATTTGTCCTCGCCGGACTTGTCGGAGGCGCCGCCTTTAGCTAAGTTCGATAAGAAATCCATCGTGAGAAGAATAATTGAGAACAGAAGAAAATAGTGTCAGTGGAACTGAAGATGATGGAGAAATGGGAAGATCGGTGGTGAATAAATAGAGCTAATTTTCTATATTTTAATAAAATATTTATAATAAAATGAAAATAATATCGCAATAAAGAAACGCGACAACTAGGAGTGGTGTTATATCCGTGTTTAGTATTTATCTATTAATTAAAATTTAAACTTTAAAGTGGGTGGGGTGGGGTGGGGTGGGGTGGGGTGGGGTGGGGGGGGCGGTTAGATAGACATCAAGTAGCAATTAAACTTGTCTCCTTGAGATGGCATAGCGGTGAATGTGAAATTTTTCTATCCTAGACCCGGTCCACAACTTAAGTTGTGGACCCGGTGGTTATAAAACATGCCACATGGGATGTTCTTGAAATAAAAAAATTCAAAAAATACACAACTTCAATCCTAGACCACAGGTCTTGTAGACCGGTTCTAGGATAGAAAAATTCGTGAAGGTGGGTGGCCCGGAACCGATAGGTCATGGGTTCAATTCCCACTGGACATACTATGTTGTGAGCATGTCACCCTGTCACATTAAGGGTGGTTTAACTCTTTTGTGTGGTTTGCATGCTATTGCACAGGAGCAATGTTTATCATGTGCGCACCAAAGGTAGCGGCTGCGGGTTCCTCGTAAAAAAAAAAGTAGCAACTAAACTTGTGGACTAAACTTGCTCGAATATAAAGAGTTCAGTTTAACACATTTTTTAAAATAGATTGAGAATATTTCACCTTTAACGAATATAATGTAATCTTGTTAGACTTCGGAGATCGAATTTAGTTTTAGAAATGATTTATTTTCATAAATTAGAATTGAGTTCGATTCTTATCATTCACAAGATTTTGAATAGGAATCGGACGTCAAATTTTAAACAACTCAACAGTTATTAAGTGTTTGATAATTTTATAGGTTTTCTAAAAAGAAAATGAATCACATTTTTATCAATTATAAATAATTAAATAATTATGTTGGTCACACACATTTACCACATAAATTAATTTTGAACAATTAATTAATTAATTATAATTGGATTTGGATGCTCATGATGGGATCCGATATTTTTTGTTGAAGTTTTGTTTTGTTTTAAAGTCGTGGCAAATTACAATGCCGTGTCTGGGTGCGAGAACACGACTCTTGTGGGGGACCGGAGATACCGACACATCGTGTTGGAGTGTATGGAGACTTTTAATAATGGAAAATTAAATTTGATGAATAAGAAATCAACTGCCAAACGGGTGAGGAGGTCCCACCAACATCAATGCGTATTTATTTTGCTCATCGCTCTACATTAATCAAATACTACTATTAGAAGTTTATAACTAATGTGTGGAGAATCAAAATATCAACTCAATTGGAAAAGTGGATAAAGCTTTTGCATTCAAGCGAATGATGAAGATAAATCCAAGTAGTTATACAATTTGACTGATGAACCATTCTGTTGTAATTGTTTGTTCTGCCTTTGAGAGTTTCACACTCAGTAGACACTCTTCAATATAGTTCAGACACTCAGTTCTGTCCGCTGGTTCTTCAGCAGACTATCAGTCTCAGTACCAGAATAAGAAGATTCAGTAGTACTGAAGGAGTCAGTGGAACTGAACTCATCAGGAGTAGCTCACTGAACGCAGAGTTGATCTCCAGTAGAGCTGAACTCAGCAGGAGTATGCTACTGAACATAGATCAGACTCAGCAACGGCTAGACAATCTTCTGACTGTCAGGATATCTCATAAGTCAAATAAGCAGAGTCATACGAGGTATAGAGAAGTCAGCTTCAGATCCACCTTGAAGTCTGTTTGTCTCACCTACTTTCTTCAGCCTCGACCAATGACAAGCGGCCAACTATCTACTTTCTGATTAAAGCTGCAAGTCAACAAATTTCCAGAAATGAATGAAAATGACTCCGCTACCATACTTTAAAAGAGCCATTAGCTACCCAAAACAGAGAGACACATGGATAATATTCATGAATTATAAAATCCAGTCAAAAAAATTCTAGTGAAAACTATGGACTGGTGGCCCCACTGTTGGTTGACGGAGCGACGATTAATACCTTTTAAATCGTTAATACAAATAATAATATCTTAGAAAGAAAAAAATAGAAATAAATGTAAGTTGGAATTTTAGGACAACTTGCTGGAAAAAAGACACTCTGTCACCAGAAAATGTCGGATCCATGAAAGCATGCACATGGTTTGAATTGTCTAAAATTCTCTTTTAGAATTGGAACATTTTTTTCAAAATTATTAAACCATACCTTTTGCCTTAGTTGAGAATTTAACTATAAAATAGAAGCAGATTATTTAATACCACAAAACCAGTTGCTCATGATATAAAATATATGTATTTTTTAAAATTCATTTTGAGGATATTGTTCTCGCCGGACTCCGCCACTATCTTGGCGTTGGCGAGAAGGTCCGCGTTTGAGGATTTGTCCTCGCCGGACTTATCGGAGGCGCCGCCTTTAGCTAAGTTCGATAAGAAATCCATCGTCAGAAGAATAATTGAGGAGAAAATAGTGAAGTGGAACTGAAGATGATGGAGAAATGGGAAGATCGGTGGTGAATAAATAGAGCTAATTTTCTATATTTTAATAATAATATTAATATTAATAATAAAATGAAAATAATATCGCAATAAAGAAACGCGACAACTAGGAGTGGTGTTATATCCGTGTTCAGTATTTCTCTATTAATTAAACTTTAATTAAAGTGTAAAGTAGGGTGGGCCCCGGTTAGAATAAAGAGTTCACACTTTTATCAAACTCTAAACCATTAAATAATTAATTCTGAACAGTTAATTAATTATAATTGGATTTGGGTGCTCAATCTCATGATGGGATCCGATATTTTTTGTTAAAGTTTTGTTTTTTTAAAGTCGTGGCAAATTGGATTTGGGTGCTCATGATGGATGCGAGAACAAGACTGTTGTGGGGATTGGTGGGGGACCGGAGATATCGACACATCGTGTTGGGGTGTATGGAGACTTTTAATAATGGAAAATTAAATTTGATGAATAAGAAAGCAACTGCCAAACGGGTGAGAAGGTCCCACCAAACTCATCAATGCGTATTTATTTTCCTAATCCGTCTACATTAATAAAATACTATTAGAAGCTTATATAACTAAAAAATGTGTGGAGAATCAAAATATCAACTCAATTGGAAAAGTGGATAAAGCTTTTGCATTCAAGGGAATGATGAAGATACATCGAAGTAGTTATACAATTTGAGTCGTTTTGGATTTCGACCCAATTTTGCAAGGACCACTCAGTGCCCACCAATCACGCGGTGCCACGTGTGTATTGGTGGGTCATGTAGTTAATATTATAGTGTTTGTTTAACTTTAAAAACACACCTATCACCACCTGATTGGTGGGATATGTAATGTTCCTCACAAATTGGGCAAGAAGATCCTGATTGAATTTGAGTCGCACTTCATTTCGTAAATTTTGTAAGCCCCACAAATCACAAGTGTATAGTTTGGGCATGAAAGAATTTATGTTTGTTTTAATATGTGAAGGAAACACATGAAACTTGGATTTGGTTGAATTTATAGTGAAAATGGTGCCCAAACTTCTACTTTTTTTGGTTTTTGATGTCCATTCTTTAAAAATTGTGATTTTAGTGTATATACTTCACAAATTGTTTCTCTTAAGGTGTCTCACATATTTAACTTCTATTTTCAACAATTTAAGTAATATTTTGCCACCTTTTTGTTATTAAATAGTTTATGGCCAATTTATGTAATATTTTGCCATTATTACAATGCCAATTTATGGCTAATTATATTTTGCCAATTGCCATTACTATAGATATAAAATATAACATTAATATAGTGCTTTGTATTTTGATTTTATGCCATTATTCCTATAAAATAACATAATGGAATAATATTATTCCTATAAAATAACATAATGCAATTTATTGGAATAATATGAATAATATTATTCCTATTAAATCTGTGAGACACCAAAAAAAAATAATTTGTAAAATTTTGGCACCAAAATCATAATTTTTAAAAAATGGGTACCAAAAATAAAAATAAAAAGTGAAACTTTAGACACCATTTTCACTTTTTACTCGATTTGGTTGTACTCGGCCTTTACTCAATGGACAAAATACATTATTTATTTTTTTCTCTAAATTCAACAAGAATTGATCGATTTGGTTTCAATTTAGAGTTCGGATTCTTAGGACTTAGCTTTTTTGAATTTTTTGCCGCTTAGTGGAGGGATAAAATTTTCGCGTCATTTGGTATATCAAAGTCACATCTCAAGGATCGGGTGAATCTTTTTAGACTATTCTTATCAATGACATTTGGGTGATATTTTTATAATAAGATAATGTTGGAATCGATATATATATATATATATATATTTATATATATATATATAAATAAATTATTTAGTTATTATGGAAATTCAATTAGCATTAAATGCTAATTTGGCTTGGGCAAAATTCAGCCCTTTTCGATCGTATTTTCGAGCCTCGATATTTATCCGATTAATGTTTTGAGATATATGACATCGATCTACGTTTCGAGTAGATAATTATAGTGTTCTTAATTTCTCGATTCCGATATTCGGTGAGTGAGAAATAGTGGCTCGAAGTTTGGGGGGACAAAACTAATATGTTACCTAAAGTGGAGAAACTTACCTTATTCGGGTTTTGGAGAGAATTACATTAATCATGTCCCACATCGATTAATGAATAATGTTTTGTGTGGTATTTAAGTCTCTACAATATTGTAGGAGATAACTAAGTGACATGTGGTGGGCTTGGGCCACACATGCTCATCGCGCGTGAGCCTTTTCGCCCGACCGCCTCACGCGCGGCGCGGCGCGCCAGCCGCACCACCGCGCCCGCGCCCGTGCCGTGCCGGCCCGGCCCCGGCTCCCGGCTCCGGTTCGGTTCGGTTCCGGTTCGGTTCGGTTCGGCCCGTGTCCGTGTCCGTGTCCGTGTCGTGTCCGTGTCCGTGTCCGTGTCCAGTGTCCGTGGACTCGACTGGACTTGGACTTGGACTGGACTGGACTGACTGGACTGACTGGACTTGGACTTGGACTTGGACTTGGACTTGGACTTGGATCTTCGCAATTGGTCCGTCGGGTCGTTCGCCGGGTCGGGTCTTGGGTTGGGTGCCGGGTCGGGCGGTGCGGTGGACCGGGCCGCACTTGGATTCCTCTCCGTGGTGCTGTGCACCTGCCACACCCAAGCAGTACTTTTGGAAGGATCTGGAGTGTAGCTGCTGAACTCCCAACCTTCCATCTCTCCACCACTCCACTTACCATCCACGATCTCCAAAGATTAATGGCTCCCGCAATCAACACTGAGTGGGGATCGCCTATAAATAGGACCCGGTCGCATGTCATTCCAACACCCGCAAAACAACAACATTCCATAGTTATCTCTGCATCTCATCCTAGCTGCTTCTTAGCTCAAGTCTCCAGCAGCTTCTGTCCTCGCCGGAAAGTCCTGTTCGCCGAGGAGCTCGAAGATCCTGCGGTGCTGCAATCCTCGAGACGTCGTCGTTTCATCTTTGGGGACGATACGCCTACAACCGAGAGCACTACCGGGGCGTATTTCGTCTTGCGGAGAGAGGCTTCCTCGACTCGACGGTCTTTTATTTTTGTTTTATTTTTCGGCTTATTGTATTGTTTTGTAATAGCAGCTTTTGTAACCAACAATCGCAAGACGAAATATCCTACCTACTCAAGCTGCTGTAAACATGTCTTCTTCAAGTGCTCCCCTCTCCGATGCTACCGCCGCGCGCCGCTTCGCCGCCACCAACCCCGTCAGTATCGACGTCATTGCCTCCTCCCGGCAACACCGTTCCACCGACGTCCGTCCCTACACTGCTCCGGCCTTTGCTAATCCAACCCTAGTTGCCATTTCCGCCGCTACCGACGCCAGGATAGCACTTAATCACCGTGCTAATGCCGCTAACACGGCATTCAACTTCATCGCTATGTCCTCTCGCCTTGCGGAAGCAACGTCCCATTTGGGAGTGTGAACCACCATGGTGTGGTGGGGGGTTCAAACCCGACCCACGACGGCACCCTCGCACTCGCCTGCGAGTGATGCCGCTCGCCGAGAAGCCGGCCAAGTTTGGTGGAGCCGACTTCAAGAGGTGGCAACGAGAAGATGTTGTTCTATCTCGACAACATTAGGGTTTACAACCGTGCCGATGGAGAATGCTCCCTCGCCCTTCCAAGTGACAACGAAGAGAACTTGGAAGTCCGCATAGCCTATGATAATTGGCTAACTTCTCGACTACTTCGTAAAAACTTCTTGCTTAGTGGACTAGATGATAGTCCATGCGGTGTATATGCAAATGTAAAGACCTCCAAGGCAATTTGGGAGGCACTTGAAAGAAAATACTTGTGCGACGATGCAGTACCAAGAAGTTTGTAGTCGCCAAGTTCTTGGACTACAAAATGGTGGACTCTCGACCCGTCATGGACCAAGTGCAAGAGTTCCAACTCATTGTTCATGATGTCCACGCCGAAGGTATGCTTTTGCCGGATGCTTTTATCGTGGCAATCGTAATTGAGAAGCTTCCCCGAGCTGGAAGGACTTCAAGAGCTACTTGAAGCACAAGCGAAAGGAAATGACGCTTGAGGACCTTGTGGTTAAGCTCCGCATCGAGACCGACATGAGGACTCGAGATGGAAAGGGCAAAGCACCCGTGGAGCCAAGAGTCAACCTTGCCGAGAAAGGTGGCAACTCCAACAATGCTAAGAGAGGGCGTCCAAACAAAGCAACCCCAAAGGGAAGGGCAAGGTGCAATCCCGCAAGTTTGAAGGGGACTCGCTACAAGCGTGGCAAATCCGGCCACATGTCCAAGGACCGCCGAAAGCCGAAGAAGAAGAGGGCTCGTCAAGCCAATATGTTGGAGATCGACCTCACCGAAGCCGACCTTGCGGCCGTTGTCACCGAAGAAGCTAACGTCGTGGAGAATGAGGGGAAGTGGTATATTGATACCAGTTGCCACGGCACATGTTTGTGGTGACCGAAGCCGCTTCACCAAGTACAAGAGCCGCCAAGGGAGGAAGCTCAATATGGGTAATCAAGCCTCGTCCGAGGTGGTTGGCTATGGTACTCGTGGTGCTAAGGTTGAGCTCCGGCAAGAACCTTACTCTTGGAGAGGTGCCGCATGTCCCCGATATCCGGAAGAATTTAGTGTCCGGCTCGTACTAGTCAAGAGAGGGTTTAGACTAGTTTTTGAGTCCGACAAGTTTATTTTGACAAAATTTGGAATGTTTTTAGGAAAAGGTTACCTCTCCGAGGGCCTTTTCAAAAGCGTCTGTAATGGCGATACGCCAAGAGGCCATTGAGGCCAAAGATAATGAAAACGCAACTACTTCCTCTTACTTGATTGAGTGTTCCGATTTATGGCATTCTAGATTAGGACATGTTAATCTAAATGCTATAAAAAGATTAGTTAATCTCGATTTACTTAAAGTAAATGAGTTTAACAAAACTAAGTGTGAAGTTTGTGTTGAAGCAAAATTGGCTAAGCGACCATTTCATTCTGTAGAAAGGAACACTAAACCTCTAGAACTCATTCACACTGATGTATGTGACTTAAAGTTTGTACAAACTAGAGGTGGGAAAAAGTATTTTATTACTTTTATTGATGACTACACTAACTATTGTACTCTTTATCTTTTAAGGAGTAAAGATGAGGCTATTGAAGCTTTTACTAACTTCAAAGCAGAAGCCGAAAACCAACTTGATTGTAAAATCAAAATGGTACGAAGTGATAGAGGTGGAGAGTATGTAGCTCCTTTTGAAGAGTTGTGTAAGACAAGTGGTATTATTCATCAAACCACCGCCCCCTATTCGCCTCAATCAAATGGTGTAGCCGAAAGGAAGAACCGAACTCTAAAGGAGATGATGAATGCTTTGTTAATAAGTTCGACTGCCCCGAGAACATGTGGGGGAAGCCGTTTTGACGGCTAACTACTTATTAAACAAAATACCTCTGAAAGGTAGAGATGTAACTCCTTATGAGTTGTGGAAAGGAAGGAAACCTTCCTATAAATACCTCAAAGTGTGGGGGTGTTTGGCTAAGGTAGAAGTGCCTTTGCCTAAGCAAGTTACTATCGGACCTAAGACCCGTCGATTGTATCTTTATAGGATATGCACCGAATAGTAGTGCATATCGGTTTGTCATTCATAAGTCGGCCGTGCCCGATATGAATGTTGGGACTACTATTGAGTCAAGGAATGCTATATTCTTTGAGCATATCTATCCTTGTAAAAAGGATGATAAAGTTGGGTCAAGCTCTAGTGGTGAAGCAAGAGAAGTTGCTAGTAGTTCTAGAAATGTGGGGGTAGAACCCGCTACGCGTAAAAGGCAAGCTCCTGATCTTGAAACTTTAGAACCAAGACGTAGCTCTAGAGCAAGAGTTGCTAAGGACTTTGGTCCTGATTATGTTGTTTTTCTTTTGGATGAAGAGCCGCGATCTATAAAAGAAGCTCTTTCTAGACCCGATGGTCCACTTTGGCAAGAAGTCGTCCAAAGTGAAATTGATTCCATTATGCGAGAATCACACTTGGGTCTTAGCGGACTTACCCGAAGGTTGCAAGCCCTTAGGATGTAAATGGATCCTAAAAAGAAAGTATAAGGCGAGATGGGTCAATTGATAAATATAAAGCTCGTTTAGTGGTTAAAGGCTTTAAGCAAATTGAAGGATATGATTTCTTCGATACTTATTCGCCCGTAACGAGAATTACGTCTATCCGTGTGCTTCTCGCGATTCTTGCTTTGCACAATCTTGAGATTCATCAAATGGATGTGAAAACCGCCTTTCTAAATGGAGATTTAGAAGAGGAAATTTATATGGAACAACCTGAAGGGTTTGTAGTACTGGCCAAGAGCGAAAGGTATGTAAGTTGGTGAAATCCCTATATGGTTTGAAACAAGCACCTTTGCAATGGCACTTGAAATTCGACGAGGCTATGTTGTCGAATGGTTTTAAGATTAATGAATGTGACAAGTGTGTTTACATAAAGAATACAAAGAATGGTTTTGTAATTGTTTGTCTTTATGTAGACGACATGTTAATTATGGGACAAAACCTTCAAGTCATAAATGACACCAAGCGAATGCTTAAAAGGAATTTCGATATGAAAGATATGGGAGTTGCTTCGATGTTATTCTTGGAGTAAAGATAAAAAAGAACTCCCAAAGGGATTGTTTTGTCTCAATCTCATTATATTGAGAAAGTGCTTAAGAGGTTTAATGCCTTTGATAGTGTGCTTAAGCAAAGACTCCTCTAGAAGTTAATGTTCACTTGAGCAAGAATAGGGGTGATCCTGTTGCTCAAGAGGATTATGCTAGAGTCATTGGTTGTCTTATGTACATCACGAATTGTACGAGGCTCGATCTAGCTTGTCCGGTGAACAACCGAGTCGCTATACTAGTAATCCTAGTAGAGAACATTGGAAATCTCTTGTAAGAGTTTCGAGGTATTTGAAATACACTCTTAACTTTGGGCTGCACTACTCGCGACATCCCCCAGTACTTGAAGGGTACTGTGATGCAAATTGGATATCCGACACTAAAGACTCGTTGTCAACTAGTGGTTATGTGTTCACTATAGGGGGAGGAGCTGTGTCGTGGAGATCCACGAAACAGACATGCATAGCCCGATCCACCATGGAATCTGAATTTATTGCTTTAGATAAAGCCGGTGAGGAAGCCGAATGGCTCCGTAATTTTCTTGAAGATATTCCATGTTGGACGAAACCCGTGCCACCTGTGATGATTCACTGTGATAGCCAAGCAGCTATTGGTAGGGCCAAGAGTGGGTTGTATAATGGTAAGTCGAGACATATTCGTCGTCGACATAATACCGTAAGACATTTGATCACGAGTGGGGTTATCTCTGTAGACTATGTCAAGTCTATAGATAACTTAGCGGATCCGCTTACTAAGAGTTTGAATCGAGATCAAATGTATAAGCTCGTAGAGGGAATGGGAGTTAAATCCACACGTTAAAGACGATTATAGTGGATACCCAACCTTGTAGATTGGAGATCCCATGAACTTGGTTCAATGGGAAAACTAAGCTATATGAGTCTGTTGATACCACACTCAAATAGTCATTCCCTAAAAGAGTTCGAGAGTGTTGGTGACCTGTCAAGTGGTGAGGTTAAGTCTTTGACTTTTAATGATTCTTGGATGCCTTGAGAAGGTGGAGTATGACGAGATACTCGAGAAAGAATCACCTATGTAAGTGAGAAGTGAGGGCCGCTTCTACGTAACACTTATGAATCCAAAGAGGTTGTCCATGGCCGCAAAGGACACAAACGTGAGAACGGACGCGGTTGAGACTTTATAGTGTTTGTGCTATTGTCTAAGTATACACCATGGAGGAATAGTTCAAGGCCACGTGTCCACTAATCCGCCGGTATGCTCGATAGCACTGACTAAGGAAGGTTCAAGGTCACAAGCCACCTATCCCGATGCTTTATTGTCTCGAGGACGTAGCCGTGTGTCCGCATGCATGCATTTGGCTATTTCCACTCATGTGGGGGATTGTTGGAATCGATATATATATATATATATTTATATATATATATATAAATAAATTATTTAGTTATTATGGAAATTCAATTAGCATTAAATGCTAATTTGGCTTGGGCAAAATTCAGCCCTTTTCGATCGTATTTTCGAGCCTCGATATTTATCCGATTAATGTTTTGAGATATATGACGTCGATCTACGTTTCGAGTAGATAATTATAGTGTTCTTAATTTCTCGATTCCGATATTCGGTGAGTGAGAAATAGTGGCTCGAAGTTTGGGGGGGACAAAACTAATATGTTACCTAAAGTGGAGAAACTTACCTTATTCGGGTTTTGGAGAGAATTACATTAATCATGTCCCACATCGATTAATGAATAATGTTTTGTGTGGTATTTAAGTCTCTACAATATTGTAGGAGATAACTAAGTGACATGTGGTGGGCTTGGGCCACACATGCTCATGCTGTGCGAGCCTTTTCGCCGACCGCCTCACACGCCGCGCCGCGCACCGCGCCCGCGCCCGTGCCGTGCCCGGCCCGGCTCCCGGTTCCGGTTCCGGTTCCGGTTCGTGTCCGTGGACTTGGACTTGGATCTTGGCAATTGGTCCTTTGGGTGGTCCGTCGGGTCGTTCGCCGGGTCGGGTGCTGGGTTGGGTGCCGGGTCGGGCGGTGCAGTGGACCGGCTGCACTGGATTCCTCTCCGTGGTGCTGTGCACCTGCCACACCCAAGCAGTACTTTTGGAAGGATCTGGAGTGTAGCTGCTGAACTCCCAACCTTCCATCTCTCCACCACTCCACTTACCATCCACGATCTCCAGCATTAATGGCTCCTGCAATCAACACCTGAGCTGGGACTGCCTATAAATAGGACCAGTCTGCATGTCATTCCAACACCTGCAAAACAACAACATTCCATAGTTATCTCTGCATCTCATCCTAGCTGCTTCTTAGCTCAAGTCTCCAGCAGCTTCTGTCCTCGCCGGAAAGTCCTGTTCGCCGAGGAGCTCGAAGATCCTGCGGTGCTGCAATCCTCGAGACGTCGTCGTTTCATCTTTGGGGACGATACGCCTATAACCGAGAGCACTACCGGGGCGTATTTCGTCTTGTGGAGAGAGGCTTCCTCGACTCGACGGTCTTTTATTTTTGTTTTATTTTTCGGCTTATTGTATTGTTTTGTAACCAACAGATAAAGAGTTTTTAAAAAAAATGAAAAATGAGTGAAATAGCATGACACTCGTTCGTCAATCAACATTTTTTAACATTTTTCTGTTTCGTTTAATATCAAAATAAGTGAAGGAAAATGTGCCATGTGGTAGAAATTTATTTATTGAGAGTGATTTAATTTATTTTAGTGTTTTTCATCAGTACCATTAATCTTCTTATAATATTCAGTAGTAATAATTTTAATTTATGCATGTTCGATTTTTATGTAATATACATTTTGAACAATTATCAACTTTTTAATGTTATTTATGTTTTTTTTAAATTCTAATTAGTAATTTTAAATAGAATTTAGAATTTTAAATATTAATTTTTCTTACAAATTTTTTAATTTTTATCAAAAAATATATTAAATAGTTAATAGTTAAAAATAAATTAAAAATAAAATTTAAGTTAGATTGATGAATGTTATTGATGAAAGTAGAAATTAATTTAGTTTGAGTGTTGTATGATGATGTGAGAAAAATCAATATTTTATTAAAAATTGGATCTTAGTGAATGTCATATAGTCTTATAAAATTCTCTGCAAAAGGACAAGCGCAGTTGCAAAGCCACAGTTGAGTGTGTCAGCTGATACCACTTAGAAAATATATTTATTATACATTCGTTGCACTATTAACTCTCACTTGTTGTAGCCCACTGGTAATTACTCTTTGAATAATGCATTTCGCGTCGGTTTCTATGATTTTTTTTTTTTTTTTTTGTTGACGAGGAACTCGCAGCCGCTATCTTTGGTGTGCATAGGGTAAACCTCGCTCCTGTGCAATAGCCTGCAAACCACACAGAAGAGTTAAACCACCCTTAATGTCTCGCTCCTGTGTAATAGCCTGCAAACCACACAGCAGAAGAGACAGGGTGACAGACTCACACATAACGTGTCCAGTGGGAATTGAACCCATGACCTATCGGTCCTGGGCCACCCACCTTCACCGCTATGCCATCCCATGGGAACAAGTCGGTTTCTATGATTGATTTTAAGTGATATGACTGGGTTTTACATTCCTTCCCATTAAGACTAAATATCCATCCATGACTACGTAAATACACAATCAACAAAATCATTTTAATATTTAGTTAATTTTTCTCTCCTCTTTATTAATTTTTCTCTCCTCTTTATACTTCATTTTACTTTCAATTTAACCATCTTTTTTTTTTTATCATTTATCCCTAATCATCCAACCATGTCCCACCAACTATATTTTTTATATATTTTAATTATTTAATATTAATATTATAATATATTAATAATAATTATTTAAATTTAAAGGCGTAAAAATTAACTGAAATTGTAGAAAAAATTATAAAGTTCGAAAATCGTACAAACTAAAATATAGGGAACATAAGACAGTAATTGAAAGATGAAATTAAAACAATGAAAAACTAAAATTACAAACAACAAAGTAAATAAAATTCAGTTATCATCGTCGAATTTACGCCAAATATGCTCGATTAAGTTGTCTCGAAGATCTCTTTGTGCTTCTCTATTCTCAAGTTGTGACTTGGTTGTCATATGACTAGCTAGACTTGCTATCATTTCTGTAGAGTATGCAAAATTATTATTTTTCGCTCCATCTCTAGTCTGATGATCACTCCGACTAACTTGATCATGTATAAATTCTATGGGATCTTGATAGTTTAAATAAGTGCTTCTTTCATCTTCCACAATCATATTATGCATGATGATGTAAGCTTTCATTATTTTTCCTATAACATTACGATCCCAAATAAGACATGGATGTTTGATAAAAGCGAAACGAGCTTGTAGAACGTCAAATGCTTGCTCAACGTCTTTTTGTGCAGCCTCTTGATGTAGTGCAAATAATTTATCCTTTCGAATGAGAGGAGCTTTAATAGATTTGATAAATGCTGCCCATTCAGGATATATACCATCAGTGAGATAATATCACATATTCTTCTGGTGGCCATTTACGATGTAACTAACCTTCGGTGATCGACCTTGTAAGACATCATTAAAAAGAGGAGATTGATCAAGTACATTGATATCATTTCTCGAACCTGGTATTCCAAAAAATGAGTGGAAGATAACATTTATTGCAAATAGTGTTGCACTATTTCTGAATAGTGTAGCATTTATTGCAAATAGTGTATAATTATTTCTGAATAGTGTAGCATTTATTGCAAAATGAGTAGAAGTTGAAAACGTTAATTTTATTCAATTGAAAATATCATTACAGTACAACATACTGGAATCTAACACACTTGAAAAGATAACACTCAAGTACTGAAAACACAATAGGAAATAATATACTTAAAATTACTTAATATCAGTTTGATATTAATATTTAAATAATTGGGCCATTAGATGGTTCTTAAGTGCCTCTTCTGTTGGAGTTAATTCTCCTTTCACCATCAATGTGTTTAGTATCACCACCTTCCCCTTCCGGTCCATTTCTTTTTGACGTGCTTCACGGTCTAAGCCACGGTGATCAAGCTCCTTTTCACGCGTGATCCTAAGAGCACAAAGTTCAGTAGTGAAATCATCTGGGATTATAGAAGATGCAGCTGCAACTCCTTTTCCTTTCTTTTTAGCAGCAGCTTTATCGGTGTCTCTCCCTGTAGGACGAGGTATTAATGCAGAAGCACCACTTGTAGGAGTTTATGGAGTGTCATCTTCATTAGTCCTTGTTCTTTTGGAACTACCAAGACTTTCATCAGTATTGATATCATTGTTAGGATTTTTGGAAGTACGACCTGTTGTCTCTAAATTCAACTCTCATCTTGGATTACCTCTCATAACTTTTTCAAAGACCTCGCGGTGAGCAAACTTTTTACCGTAAATCATATGTGCTTCCCTCTCAATATCCTCGTTCGACATCTCGCTCCCTCTACGAGCATACACCTCCTTATATGCACCGATCCACTTCATAACGTTCGCATTAATGCGTTTGTAACGTCCTCTCAGTGACTCTACTGACTTCTCTTCGGACATTAGCGGGTTTTCAGCTCGAGTGTTATCATACAGCTTTTTCACATTCTTCCATAACGTGGCATTACTTTGGTTGGTGCCAACAATCGGATTTCCACTAACATGACAATAAGAAGACATTAGAATCATGTCCTCTATCTCTTTTCAACCTTGAGGATTGTTCGAAGTGTTGGCTGATTTTTCATGAGGATTTTCAACAGAGGTTGGAGGGGTGTTTTTGGTGGAATTTTGTGAAAATTGTGAATTCAAATCAAACATCGGTGATGCGAATTCATCGAAATTTTGGAAATTCTCGTAACTGGGATAGTAATCTTGAGAGTAAGGAAAATTTGAGGAATTAGAGAAGTTGTTATTATATGGATCCATTATAATTAAAAGAGAGATTGAGATTTGTAGTAAATAATGAAATGAGAGAAAATTAAGGTTTTTTAAGATGTGAATAAGTATAGCAATATTTGGCTCTATTTATAGAGAATGAAAAATCATGAATTTTCATATAATTTTTATTTATTTTTATAATAAACTCCCTCCGTCCCGTTCCATGTGACACACTTCTTTTCGGCACGGGAATTAGAAAAGTGGATGATAAAGTATGAGAGAGAAATAGATGATAAAATAAAAGAGAGAAGATGAGTGAGATTGTGAGAGAGTAATTGATAAAGTAGGAAAGAAAAATAATAAAATAAGAGAGATAAATGATTAAAGTAGGAAAAATAAATGATAAAGTATGAGAGAGAATTGATAAAGTAGGAGAAAATTTATGATTTTTTTAATAAGTTATTTCCATTTTTGGAAGTGTGTCACTTGAGACGGGACGCCCGAAATAAAAAGTGTGTTACATGGAGCGGGACGGAGGGAGTATATTATTAAAAAAACTTATTTTTCTATTTAGAAAAAATAAATATTAAGAATCAATGGGATGATGCCAAGTGGGAACACCCCATTGACCAATACAATTCCAACCACCTGGTGGCATTGAGCAAGAAAACCCACATGGGTCACTCTTTCTCTCTCCTTCCCTCTGTATTTTTTTTCTGTTCTGTAAATACAGAAAACCAACCACCCTAGTTGGTTTTCTTATGCGATATTCCTAGTCTAAGCACTTCCAATCACTCATTGAGACCATCCTCATTGATTATGAATGAGCACGAACATTCTTAATCTTAACCAAATAGATTAAGTGAAAAACTATATTAGTTTATCACTATCTAAAAATATAAATATAATTATGAATATACACTTTATGGCAGCATAATTATTGAGCGAAAAAGTTGTTAACATGTTTTTTTATTTTAAAAAAAAAATAATGAAGGGCCATCAGCCCCTCAACATGTAAAAAAAAATTGTTGATGGTTGATGCATCGGTCATGAAGGGCCATCGACCCTCAACATATTCATTAATTTTTTAAAAAAAAAAAAAAACATATTGAGGCCTCCATTGGCCCCTGACAACTTTTTCGTCCAATCATTATATCTACCATAAAGTGTTATGGCTATATTTATTTTTTAGATAGTGATAGGCTAATATAATGTTTAACTTAACATATTTAGCTAATTTGTATATTAACACAAATTATTAATAAGTAATATGGATGAATGATACCAACCAATAGAGGAGATTTTTGGATGAAGAGATAATATAAATTATTTAAATTTTTAAATGGAGATATAAGATGTGTTGTGAAAACCAGCCCGACCAAGTCGATTGAACCGGTTGAATCGGGATTCGTTAGAAAACTCGGGCCGATTTCACCAAAAGCCCATTTTTTTAATGACTCGGTGTGACCTGGCTCAGTCCGTCGTGTCACTCGGTATCCGGCGCTGAGTGAACCCGGTTATATTTGGTGCTTACAAAAAAAGTTAGATTTGAATTATCGAAGGCCAGTATCAAAAAAATTCAGGCAAAAAATAAAATCAAATTTTGGTGGTAGGTTGATGCTACAATTTAGGCATAAAAAAGAACGGCGAGCAAACATTAAGGGTGATTGAACAACCTCCTCCGCGGTTGGTTTGCGAACGCTGCTTATGACGTGGTTTACACGCACCGAAAGTAGCGGCTGCGGGTTCCATGAATAAAAAAAAAAAGAAAAAGAACGGCGAGCAGAGAAAAATTGAGGTAATGAAGAACGTAGTTGTAAGAAGTTGGAGGTTGGATTTTGGTGGTGAGGGGCTGTCGGTGGACGGCGGCTCGTGGAAGCGATGGTTTCTTGTAACTATCTCTAATTGCAATTTGATTTCTCTCTCCTCTTTCACTCTCTATAAACACCTCTTTATTAAATCTTGAATTGAATTTGTAGTGGGTATTCTTGAATTAAATATATTTTTATTATATCTTTTAATTTCAATTGTTTAAAAAAAAATCTTAGTCGGGGAATTTTATATGCATTTTTAATAGAGAAGTTTTTGTTAGTATAATTAATAGTGGGATATATTTAAAAAATTATTATATAATTTTATTCCGGGTCAATTCACCGGTTCGATCGTTTCAACCGCTAAATTTTAATTTTTCGAGTCAATTATCGGACTGGATTTGAGATCTCTGGATATAAGAGTTACAAGTGGGACCACCCATCAGAAAAATAGGCTTTGGAGAAAGAGAAGGTCGTTTATGAATTGATAGCGGATTGAAGATGCTCTAACAAACTAAACTTTTGGCACCGATTATAGGTGGTTTCATGTGGTACTAAGACTTGGTTTTAATTTGTGAGGATATGTAATCAATCAAAATGAATTTGTGAGTTTATATAAGTTGTATTCCTTTGACAGAAAAAAGAAGAAAAAAGTTACTAATTGCTTTGACGAAGTATTAACAAATTATTTCTTTAGTTAATTCTTGATAAGCATTGTTAAAATATCAAGCTCATGACGTATTAGATAATTACTCCCTCCATCCAAATTGATCTTGTTTGTTTCTTTTTCTAGTCGTTTCATTCATCTTGTCTTTAATTCATGATAAAAAGTTTTTATATTTTTGATACTTTTTGAATTATTATTTAAATTACTTCATTTAAAATTGTCGGACCCACACTTTGGAAGCCAAAATTAATGGGAGGGAGGGAGTTGAAATGTTTAAATCATATTTTCTTCAAAATAATTTCATAATCAGAGAGTTCAAATAATTTAGTCCGTGCATAAATTGTTGTTACTATTACAATTTTAAGGCTTGGAAACTGAAAATAAATACATCGGATCATTGCAGAATAGCTCTCACCTCGGCACCACCGCACTCCGCCACGGGACGACACTCGGAAATCGACAAGAGCTCCAACCGCTGACACAAAATTATCCCATCTCCTCGCCGGCTAATTCTGAGGTCGCCCCATTCGATATTCTACGCGCGTCTCTAAATACAATCGCCGCCAAAAATGGCTGAAATGTAGCCGAATTTATAATCAAGAATGACGCTGTACATGCCCCTCTTCAAGGCCTGCACGAACTTAAAATCACTTACGCAGCTCCACGCACACATAATAATTTCGGGCCTTCACAAAGATGTTCTCCCATCAACCAAGCTCATTGAGGCATATTCACAAACAGGTTCGGTGCAACCTGCAAGACTGGTTTTCGACGCTTTTCCGAACCCAGATTCGTTCATGTGGGGAGTAATGATCAAATGCCATGTCTGGAGTGGTTTGTTTCGAGAAGCCATTTATGTGTATGAGCGTATGTTGAAGAGTTGTTTGGAACTGAACCAGTTCATTTTCCCCTCGGTTCTAAGAGCTTGTTCTGCGATGAATGATCTGAAAACTGGGGAGAAAGTCCACGCAAGGATAGTAAAATCGGGGTTTGAATCTGATCCGGTTATCGAGACCTCATTGTTGAGTGTGTATGGTGAAATGGGGTGTTTGAATAATGCCAGGAAGGTGTTTGATGAAATGCCAATGAAGGATGCAGTGTCGTGGAGTTCAATTATTTCTAACTATGTGCATAATGGACGACCAAGTGAAGGGTTGAAGATATTTAGGGAAATGGTTAATGAGGGTGTGGAAATTGATTCTGTAACCATGCTTACTGTAGTTGAGGCTTGTGGTGAGCTGGGGTTATGGAGAGATGGGAAATCGTGTCATGGTTTCGTGGTGAGAAGAAATCTTGGAAGCGATCATGAAGCCTTATTGAGTTCCTTAGTTGCAATGTATGGAAAACTTAGGGACTTGGCTAACGCGGAAAAGTTGCTCGTTTGTAGTGGATTTGATCAAAGTGTTATTCAATGGACAGCGTTGATTTCAGGCTACAATCAGAATGGATATTATGTTGAAGCAATAAGGACTTTTGTCAAAATGATGGAGTCTGGAGTGGAAGGGAATAGTGTTAGTTTGATGAATGTAGTTTGTTCTTGCGCTCGATTAGGATGGTTAAGACGAGGGAAATGTGTTCATGGCTATGTTGTGAGGAACAATATAGACCTTGACAAAGATTTTCTGAGGCCATCACTGATTGATTTATATGCTAACAACTGTGGTGCTTTACGCTATGGCGTCCGCCTCTTCAATTCTACTCAAGATAAGCATATAGTATCATGGAATATTCTCATATCTGGTTATGTTCGGGAGCAGAAGGCAGAGGAGGCTCTATCACTCTTTGTTCAAATGTTGATTCAAGGAATATTACCAGATCCATTTTCCTTAGCTAGTTCTCTCTCTGCTTGTGGAATGATTGAGCTTTCGGAATTCGGATCTCAGATACATTGTCTCATCATCAAGACATACATCCCAAATGAGTTTGTTGAGAATGCTCTTATTGGCATGTATTCCAAATGCGGATTTATAAATTCAGCTTTCAGAGTATTTCGCGATGCTTATCAAGGAAGTGTTGTAGCGTGGAACTCTATGATGTGTGGGTTTTCTCAAAATGGTTACTCTAAAGAGACTCTCAGTCTGTTCGACGAAATGTATGCTAAATATCATTGCATGGATGAAGTGACCTTCTTGACTGCAATTCAAGCATGCTCAAATCTTGGTTACATTGATAAGGGGAAATGGATTCACCACAAGATGATTACTTTTGGTGTGAGGAGAGATATGTTTGTTGATACGGCTCTAATCAACATGTATGCGCGGTGTGGAGACCTTCGTATGGCTCAAAGAGTTTTCGATAGCATGAACGAGTGGAGTGTTGTTTCTTGGAGTTCCATGATAGGCGGTTATGCAATGCACGGCCGTGTTGATGATGCAATCTCTCTGTTTGAAAGAATGGTGGAATTAGGCGTAAAACCGAATGATGTTACTTTCATGCATATTCTCTCAGCCTGCAGTCATGCTGGATGTGTTGAAAAGGGGAAGCTTTACTTCAACTCAATGAGTACTGATTTTGGAATCACACCCAACTCTGATCACTATGGGGTTTTGGTTGATCTGTTGAGTCGAGCGGGTGATCTGAGTGGCGCGTATGAGGTTATAAACGCGATGCCTTCCCCTGCAAACGCGAGTATTTGGGGTGCATTGGTGAATGGGTGCAGGATCCATCAAAGGATGGACTTTCTTGATAGCATCAAGAAAGAACTTTTGAATATGGATTCAGATGATTCAGGGTATTACACCCTTTTGTCTAATGTGTATGCAGAAGAGGGTAAATGGGATGAAAGTTCAATGGTGAAAGGGAGAATGAGAAACCTAGCTGTGAAGAAGGTGCATGGGTATAGTATGATTGAGATTGATCCTTATTCATAGACCTAGAGAAGGTGATTTCACCTGCAACATTAGTGTATGATCCTAATTTAAATGAATAAAATTACATGATTTTCTATCATTTTGCTTTCTTTCTATAAAGAACAAAGAAGTGTATATATCCATGATCAAATCTTATTTCTGCAAGATGGTAACTTAAATACAGAAATCAGCAAAGTATGATATGATGGAGATGCAATGACATTTACAAGACAAATTTCCAAGATTCTGAAGAAGTCTCTCTCTCTCTCACACACATAAAAGTGATGAAACAAGATCCCTTAATGGCCTTTTGTTTTCTCTATGATCAATAAAAGGAATGGACTCTTTTTTCTTTCTCAATTATTAAGTTAACACCACAGCAGGAGGATTATTACCTGCAGGGCATCTCTGTCGCCTTGGTCGCCTCGGCGTCTTCCCCCATCCCGTTAGGCTTCTATCCTCCAAACCAGCTTCAATGTTACTCAGCTGCTGCATCAATGGAGTACAAACTGGACTTGGAGTGGGAGTAGGAGTAGAAACACTTTCCACCACAGCTCGTCTCCTTCCTCGACCAACCCCATTTCTAGTACCGTTTCTTCTAGCCAGACCCGAAACCCATTGATGACCGGTAGCTCTCATCAACCCACCGAATGTCTGAATATCCTCAGTCACCTCATGCCGGGACAATGATGTGAGACCGGGAAGGATGTCCCTTTGGAAGTCCCTCCTCTGCCTTCCTCTCCTTGCTTGGCCCCTTCGGGGCCTTGTTACTGTATTGGCTGCTGTCTCTTCAGCTATCTGAAAGTCGGGGACAAAGGGCATAGGCATGTAGCCTTCCTCTTTCGTCTCTGGGATTTGCAAAGTCATAGCCTCGAAATCATCCATCTCCTCAGATAACAATTCCTTTGGTGAGCCATCTTTAGCTGTCAGCTCATTACTGGAAGCAGTATTGAGTTCATTTGGACAAGAGGAGGACACTGCATCGACAAACCACATGAACGATTCTACCAAGGAAGTTTCCATACCATCGCCTATACAGGTTTTTTCTGGACAAGATGATGAGATGGCAAGTATTACTTCAGCAGCAGTTGTAAGAGCTTCATCCTGTGCACCGGAAGAATTTCCTTTAGAGGGTGTGTTGTCATCCTCTTTCTCCGGAAAAAGAGGAGATTCTAAATCTATATCAAGAATCTTCTTAACAATGGCGGTCTTGCTCTCGTAAGAAGGTGCTAATGTGTCTTCACAGTCGGTCACACACGAGTTCAAATCAATGAAGTCTCTTATGGAGGCACTCTTTGCATTCTTTTCCTTCTCCACAGCCTGTTCTTCTTCCGGCTCACACTCTAGATTTATGTCAATTACTATATTCTTCCTTTCCCGGTCAAAACTGTTCCCATTTGGAGGGCGACTAAAACTTGCCGAGGTGGAAACATGGGACAAGTGCTCATTTTTCAGATCACTCGTTTCGAAAATGGGAAACCCCAGAATTTTCTTGACATTCTGATTCCTGCCCATCTCTGCCTTCCTCTCACTTGAAGCCGAAGGGACTTTTGGAGTGAACGGTTCGTTAAGATCTCTAACTGTATGATGGGCAGCAGCACTAGCATTAGCTGGCGTATTCTTGAGCCAAGGCAAAGTCGATGGGTGGTCCTTGGGCTTACCCTTTTCATCTCTCACAGGAGCGTCTTGCAGGATCACTACCTCATTAGATGAGCTCTTTGAAACCACCTCATTCAAGTTAATATCTATTGCAGGTTTTGAATCTGCAAAGGAGGAGCCTTTCTGAAAATTTACAAATCCGTTACTAGTCATGCGGTCAGATGCTAGATTTTCACCCCTACTGCAGTTAAGGTAATCAAAGCCAGCTGCTGGCGACTGAATTTTTGGCTCCTTGGCTCCTGAAGCAGATCCGTGATAAAATCCATTCCGTGTTGGCTGATCACCACCGAACCCATGATTCCTAAAGCCATCACCGACACGCCACTTACCTCCATAACTTTCCCTGCACTCAGCTGAAATCTGTAAACCTCTATCCGTTGGTGCAGCCAGATTTAAACATGAATCCAATGCAGTAACCTTCTGAGTAAAGCATTTAGCAGGCTTTGCCCAGGGTGAGACGGGATGAGGCCATGAACCAGAAAAATAAGAGGAACTAAAGTATGGGTCCGAACCGGGGGCATGAGAAGAGATATGTGGTCCCAAGAATCTATTATTGAACTGATCACGGCTTCTATCAGAAGATTCTAGACGAGGGTGGTTTACCTCCCTCCAAATATCTTCTCTACTACGTGGAGTCGTATATATTCCAAGAGGATGATCATGCGGGTTAAGCCTGTGTTGAATTGGATGAGAATTGTCTTTCTGAAGACCAGGAGTTGCTGAATCTAAGTTACTTCTACTGGACCCTGAAATATTGAGAAATCGAGAACTGTTCACGTTATAGAATGTTTGGAAACAACAGAAATCGAGAGCACGTGATAAGCCAATCAGTAATCGACTCAAAAACTTAATTTTGGCATATAATCAGATTTCATAGATACTGAATTTCAAGAATATCTCCTCTAACTGATTGTCGAGCAGAAACGCAGCACGCAAACAAGATTAACAGCGAGAAAGAATAGCATTAACAAGGTGTAGGGTGATGGATGAGTTTTTAGCAGCAGTTGCTTATCACAGAACTCAGCTCTACCATACCAACTAATAAAATGTTCGATAGAACTGAATCGCATAGACGCATACCACATATGAGACTGAGAGGACATTCAATCAAAAATTATTAATATTTCAAGAAAACTATAAATCTTATGAAGTGCTTACCTGGTTCATATATATGGGAGAGTGATCCCCTCTCATTACCTTTACTCTCAACGGACGAGTTAATCAAAAACCCATCCCGATAATGTGCTGTTTTGGCATTTACAGCTAAAAACCCTGCATTTGATTTAGCGGGATGATTTACACCATAAGTGTGTCCATTGATGGAGCTATGACCCAGAAAATCAGTAGATGATGGAGCAGTCTCCTCTTCAACATCAATGGGTTCATTTAGATCAGCCAACCAAGTCGAGTTCCTCGGACAGGAAGCAGAATTCGATGCATCTATCCTACAATCAGTTGCTGCACCAGTATGTCTGATGGGAAATAACTTATCGTTCTCAGATCGACTTTTTATATTTCCATTATTAGCATAACTTGATGCATGAGATACTTTGCACTCTGGTGACTTTTTACCTTCTTCGGTATCAATATATTCATCCGCGGGCAGTTCAAGATCAAACAACTTCTTCCTGACCTTCAACGGTCTTGAATCCAACGTTTCGGAGGCTTTTAAAGAAGACCCGTTCTGGAATGGGAACTGACCAGGTTGTGTATTGCTCCCTTTCGTACAACTCATAGGAGAGTTAGCAATTTCGACTCCAGAGTTAGATGTTCTTTCATAAGTGGAATTCAACAAAGGAAAGCCTCTCATATGCCATTTCCGAGCATTCTCTAACGGCACTTGAGGCAGACGTGATGACGATGAAGGTTCCATTGATGCTGGGATCCCATGTAGTTCTTTCCTTCTAAAATCCTCCATCATATCCCTTTGAATTCGGTAGAGACGGTGGAGTTCACAAACCTTCATGCCAGCAGGGGAGGGAGGTGGGGTAAAAAAAAATGATCAGAAAGATGATATTAACCGAGTTCCAAAAGGGATAATGCTCACAAGATTTAGATTGAGAACATATAAATAGAGTAACAAATCAAATAGGCATCTAACAAATAGAGAGACAGCCGAAATGAAATCAAAGCACCTGATTCTTAAAAACTGCCTCGTGTTCGAGCATTTTCTGCTTCAATGCATCCTTGCCATACCCAGGATAACCATCCAATGTAGTCCTAGGCATGAAACCATTATAATATTGCCCGTTTGTTACGGCCTTATCTCCATAGCAATGGGGCCAGCTACTACTGCTAGAATCCTCATTAAGATCCCTCATGGAACAATATCCTGGCAAATATCTCTTGGTATCAACTCTTGTTCCCATTCCTGAAGAAGATATAGAAATCATTAATTGGCAAGTTGAAGCAACAATTTAGCAATCATCTCTCCACATTCTGCATTTTATTTGGATCACCACAAAATAACTGGCTAGACAAACATTTGAAACCTAGCTGTGTAAAAGGTAGTTTGACATTAGAAGTGAAGCTCCAACTATGACTACATCTTTGACATAATTGAGACAATCTATCCTAAACTCACCAAGTTTTACCAAGTAAATTAAAACTGGCCCGGAAACGACTAAAGGAGAAGAAAGAAAATTGGCAATAGTGCAAGTTCATGTACTCTGTTGTCTGGATATAAATGCAGATTGAGATTGAGGTTGTCGTGCAGGCGTTCCTTAACATAATAAGCACACATAAATGTAGCATTCTCCAATAAAAGAATCTCGAACTGCAGAATCGGAAATTAACCTATATGAACATCTACGGCAGCTATAACTGGATTTTCCCTTAATTATACAAGCATAGGACTAAATGTATAAGATAACATAAAGTTTGGAAAGCAAATCTTACATCGATACTGATTACCACATATCAAAGTGAAATAGTCCTCAAATATCATGACAGATGAAACAGCCCAGAAAATGCATAAATCCAATCATCCCAACTAATGATACCAATAATTTGGAAACTGAAAATCAGATGCTATGAATATAATTATGGCTCAAGTAATCATAAACTAAGCATAAGGTAGAATTCAAATGTTCGGAGTCATATTCCAAACCAAGTAAATTCTAAAAAATCAAACTAATTAAAAAAAAAGGTTTATTACCTCAGCCCCATATCCTGAAACAGCCTTTTTCTCAAGAATCCCTCATGGATTGAATCATCCAACAGTATCTCAAGGTGAATAAGAACTCAGAATCATGTGAATTGAGAGGCTATCACACTATCCCACTAGCCCAAATTAAAAGAGGAAATAAAAAAATAGAAGCAGCAAAAGCAATACTAATAATTGTCAAATGAAACAAAGCAGCAATTAAGGCAAGTCCATTGAAGAAACTCAGATCCTAACCAAACTCAACTCGGGATAGGAGATTTCGATCTGCTGGGCCACTCTCTCTCTATATATCTCTCTCTACGAAGAAAAAAGGCAGCACCCCCTAGAGAGAGAGTCGGTATGAGGGAAAAAATGCAAAAATAAACAATTATATTCTCTCAAGTATATATATTTACCGGTAATATAAACAAAGTATTTTATTTTCAAAGAAAGTGAAAGAGAGAGATCCCAGATAAGAACTCTTCACACAAAGAACGACCTTCTAAGAACAGTGACTCGAAATTTGTCAACATCCGGTCTCTTTTTATTCTTCTCTCCCTTTTCTTCACCTTCTCTCTCTAATAAGAATCACTCACACACGCAAATCTCCGCCGCTGTACGCCCCCCTCTCTCTCGTGATTTTTTTAGTTATACAGTATTAAAGTATTTCTGGGGTTTTTGGAGAAATGGGTATTTCTAGATTCTCTCCACCTTCCTCCTACATTGATTTCGTACAGATATTAATGAAGATTTAACGTCATAATATAAAACTGCCCACCTATATAAATATAGCTTATACACATAACTGCACAAATTAATTTTGTAAACACTGCTTGTACTTTGCGGCTTTGCCTATTGCTCCTCCCTTGTCTCGATACTTTTTCGTACCGAAATTAAAATTTGTGGTTGGTTGTGTGCAGATAAATAAGTTCAAAAAAAGTGAAAATTTGTGCAGTGATCATTTTTCATTTTATAAGACTAAATAAATTAAGCGGAACAACAAACAAAAAAAAACAAATCAGACGAGATGAAAGAAGGGATTTATAGTTTATCTTTTCATATGATAGAGGAAATTTGCAGTCCACTATGGGAGGTGTACATTTTACAAATCTCCTCACAATAATCTAATATACTGATAGATTAGATCTAGAAGCGTTAATTTCATTCAAACTTATAATTTTATTTTTTATTTTTTTTAACAAACTTATAATATTTTGACTATAAGATAATAGTAATATACTATTAAAGATAGGAGTGGTGCCAGAAAAAATATAAGAAAGTAAAAAAAAAAAATAATAATAATAAGGAATTGCATTTTAAAAAAAATATAAATATAATATACTATAGGAGAAAAGACATCTCAATCAAACATATTAAAGTTTCATCTCCTCAAGTATAACAGGAACAAATTAATGATTTAGAATTGAAGGGTGAATCTGTAAATTAGGTTACAAATTTGCAATTGGGTGGAGGGAACAAATGTGTAAAATTATAGATGCAAATTTATAATTCTCGATAGAATGAAATAGCAAATGTTTAATTAATATAAAGAAAATTCGATTAAGTACATTATTTTAAGGGATTTTATGACCGTTATGTGTTTTCTAAATCCGCACTTGATATATATAGTGAATGAGTCATGCTTAACCAGAACTATTGAAATATTATCAATTTCAAATTTGATTGGATAAAAGTACTTTCCTCCATCCTATTTGAAACGATCGATTCAAATGGGCATAGAATTAAGAAAATTGATGATAAAATATAAGAGATGAGTAGATGATAAAATAAGAGAGAGAGAAAAATGAGTGAGATAGTGAGAAAGTATATAATAAAATATGAGAGAGAAAATGATTAATACAATAAGAGTAGATAAAGTAGGCGAGAGAAATGATAAAATATGAGATAAGTTATTTCCTTTTTTAAAAACAAGTCATTTCAAATAGAACGTCCCGAAAAGGAAAATAGATCGTTTCAAATGGGACGGAGGGAATACTCACTATTATTGTTGTTACATTCATGCTGATCATAACACAAATTAAAAAACTGATTAATATAATGTTTATATAATTTACACATGGAAATACATTAATTGCAAGCTGCTTGTGTGTGTAAATATGATGCATTGCTCCTAACAAACACAACCAACTTGCCATCTTTCTAAGCTACTTGTATTGATCTCGAAATTAGTATTTAATCACCCATTATTCTATGACCTTAATCAGCCATTTTAAGTAGCTTTTGATTGGCTAATGTCATGTAACCGTACAGCTCGCGGGCCCCACAGATGACGACTCCTTTTAGCACTACTTTTTAAGGTTAGAGGATTGAGGTGGGGGTAATTCAATAATTTACAACTATGTTTCGGGCTTAATTACGAGACTGGGATCGAGAGTCCTGCTGGTTAGATGTGATTGGCTGATCCTCTGTTTCTTACAGCGAAAGTCTTTTTTGTTGGTGCAAGAAGCATGTATTAATATGATTGGGTGCAGAATTTACACGTGGCGCTCTTCTGCAGGCCAGCCTACTTTTCCTCCTATGGTCTGCCCCTATCCTAGTATTTTCATTCTCGCACATTAATACACATTTCGCTCTTCGGATGCAATATTTTGGCCTCAATTAGTAAAAAAATTGAATTTCAATTTCAGTACTCATTATAGATCTAACTTTAAACTATTGCGGTATGGAGTCTCATATTATGCTTTTACTTTTTTTTTAATGAGAAAAACTCGCAGCCACTATTTGATGCGCATTCTAAATTATATTATTGTATAATAATTAATAAACTATATAAAAAATACTGTATATAATACGCTAAATTAATCATGTGTTGGACGTGAATGAAAATAGAAGGCGTGTGAGGCCACACCCCAAATTGCAAACTAAACCAGACTTTCTTTAATTCATTCAGCTACTCATTATTTCATTCCCTGAAATTACAGATTCATCATCTCACATCTAAAATTGCAGATTTTGCTCATCAAATCTAAGTTATGTTAATATCATGATTAATAATATCATGTTTATTTTGGATACGGAGATTAAGAAATTGATCCTTTTGTGTTATATATTGTTTGATTTTTTGGTAGCTATATTTATGCCCACATATTATTTACCTTTTATAGAAATAAGACATTTCTAGAAGGACACCCGAATCGGGAACATCTGACGTTACTAATGAGACGGAGGGAGTACTAATTAATTAATAATTTTTTCGCTTTAAATGATAATTTCATGATTAAAAAATTATGGTATTTCAGAAATATGGATTATGCCGACTTTTCCTTTGGCATGTATTTAAAATCGTGGCATGTGGATAATAATAGTGGTAATAATCGAATATTTATAAACATCTTGATACATAAGATGCAGGAAATAAATGAAGCTGGTCCATGTCAGCTCAATCTCAAATTTGGATCAATGAAATCCATAATTGGACCCCCTGATCTATGGGTGCCATACCAACTCACTCTCCAAATGCAATAAATGTGAATGCCTTTTAAGTAACAAAATAATAATAATAATAATAATAATACTTATAATTATTTATTTCTATTTTGACGACTATTGCAATTATGACAATGATAGCTGGGATATCATAGCGGATCCATGCATGTGCGTATACATTATTTCTATAAATCTTTAAATATTTTTTTAAATTGTTTTTTATGGTATAATTCTTAATTTCATTTCGTCAATAATATATGTAGATATGGCATTTAATTATTTGAACTGTCAAAAATTGAATTGTACCTTCAGTATAGACAATGTTTTGTTGGAGATTAATTCCACCTGTCGTCAGCCTAATAATTTATGCTATGTAGCAAGATGTAACAAATTTATTTTGCATGTATGATGATGTAATATACTATCCTTTTTCGAGGTATGTATTAAATAATAAGTGATAGAAAAGTATTAAAATACTCAGATATATAAAATTTTATTTGTAATCTATTCGGAATAAATTATTTATTCATCAGTCCTTCAACCTTTTGGAAACTTCATATTTAGTTATTCCATAAGCCATATGAATCATAAAGATTAATTAATTGTCATTATTTGGAGTATTAGATAAAGATTACAAATCTTACATTTACAGTTCCATACAAACGTATGTTTTATAGCGTGTGGGATAATATAGCAAAGAAAAAGCTAGATAAATCACATCAAATAATGGAGGTGGGAACATAAAAGTAGATATCCCTAGACATATTAGATTGACCAACCTCATCAATAGCTGCTAAAGTCCCATTTATAGTTTCATTAAAAACCCTTTAATCTCGGGAATAATGATTTATTTATTTTTTTAATTTTTTTTTATTATGAGGATAATCTTTTATTGCTATTCACAGTGGCGTAGGCACAAGGGGGGCAGTGGGGCAATGCCCCACTGTAATTCGAGAATTTATTAGGGGTAATTTCGTAATTTTCTATTAATTATAAAATTTATTAATATATTTAATATTCTAAATATATTTTTCAATTTAAAATCTTTTGGGTGGCCCAACTGCACCCATTATGAATGACAACAGCTATCCACTCCACTCCCGCTCCAACCCTCCAACACCAGCTACGGAGTTGCCTGCCTCTCTTTCCAATAGAATCCAAACTCAGGTGTTCATCGGCCGGTTCGGTTCGGTTATTTCGGCCGGTTTAGCCAAACTGTGAACACCCCTACCAAACTGTACAGAGCTAGATGACCTGGACGGCTGGACGCCTCGAGATCAATAAACGATAGGAAGCAGTAATCTTGTGATTCATAAATCATAATACTTTTCGTGGCTCCATACAGTAGATATTATTATTCTTCATAATTTCCTCTTAATTAAATTTAGAGTGATGTCAAAATAGGATTGTGTATTATATTTTTTGAATAAATATAAAAAATATATGAGTTATTCATGAAAGAAGAATATAATCCTTAAATAAGTCATAAAGAGTAAGTATAATTAGATATAAGTAGAAAAATGTGCTAATTTTTTTTTTTTTCGGGGGCTCCGCCCCCGAACCCCCATACAAAGAAAACTCATGCCCGATAAATTTTGCCTCCACTAGCTCGATTTCCTAGCTACGCCACTGGCTATTCAACACATGTATTGGGTACTTGGGTTAGCTTTATGTGTGGATCCAATATTTAGATACAGGGACCGAAATCTGTAATTTAGAAATTAACTTTTATTTTTTGGTGTGGTCGAGGGAGGGAAGGGACTTGAAAACAATTACTATGAAATAAAAAAGATAAAGGCAAATAAACTTGTTTTGGAATAGGAGAGTGACTTTACACACCCTAGATCCGCATCTAGTATTATTCACGTTATATGCAAATCAAATAGGAAAATAAACTCTAATGGTTTTGTTCCTATACTTGTATTGATTAATTTCCAATAACAGTAGTAAGCATTGTCTTAATTTCCCATTAGGTAAATAATCAAATTATTACCTCTCCATATGTAGATATATAGTAATAAACTTTATTATAGAAATTTGAGTCAACAGACAGCTATTATTAATGGCTAAATAAAATATTAAGTAGCAGTAGCTAATATAGCTATTATTAGCAAAAATGTGCTTCGACAGTAAAAGATTCATCTTTATTCAGACAACGTTCATGCACCAAGGGCGTGTTTGTTTGTTGGTACCCCACCCCCAATCTAAATTGGCCGGAATTTCTGCTTATTTAGCTTCCCTTTAACATTTACCTAATAAGATTTGACAGAAATGACAAATTTAATAGGTGTTTGGAGAAGCTGAAGTTTAATAAGTGTTAAAAGTTGCTAATTTGAGAATTTGTAGGTGTTTGGAAATAAGTGCTGAAAGCTGCTAAAGTGGAGAAAATAGTATTTGGAAAATTGCTGATATCAGTAGCTTATTTTAAATTTTTAAATAAAATATTCATTTTACCCTCAATATTAATAAATAATTATAATTTATAATAAATAAATAAATAAATATTATTAATTTTATATTATATAAATTTATAATATGGTATCATATTAACATAAACATATTATATTTTAAATATTATTTATTTGCTTAAAATCTATAATAATAATAATTTTAAATAATTTTAATAATTACGTTGAAATAATTATCATTAAATGAAAATAATAAAAAAATATTAATTTAAAATTCAAAATTTTTAGAATCCACTATTTTAATTAATATACATTTAATTATATTTAATTTTAATAATTATTATTTCATTAAACTTGAAGAATTTTAAATAATAAATATAAAATAATTTTTATCCAATTACTAACTAATGTAGTATTAAAATAAAATTATAATTAAATTTGTAACTAAGAAAAATATTAATTTTTAAATTAATGATTTTTGAGAATTATATAAATATTTAAAAGATAAAATAGTCTAATAAATTAGATAAGCTGCAAGCTACAGCTGAAAGCTGGGTGGGTCATAGCAGCTTAAGCAGCTTATCTATCTTGACTATATTTGGTATGAAATTTCTGTTGAAAGCTGGATGTTCCAAACACTTCAACTGCAGCTGAAAGTTGTTTCAAACACCACCTTAATAATATTAGTAAACATTTTTTTTACAAAATAAATTTACAGTATTTATTTGAAATCTAATTGAATGGGTATTTTCTTAAATTAACATTATTATGGCGGATAGTGAAACTCGAATTTATAAATTTGGTTGTTAATTACTGTATGGTTGCGATTGCATCAATCTACTCAATCATGTTTGCTTTAATTATTCTTTGTTCGCTAACTTTGATTGTTGGGCTCAAGCTAGTTTTTCTTTTGTTTTTTTTGTTTTTCTTTTGTTTTTTAAAACTCTTTAACTTTTGCAATAAATTATTTCGAAATCTACGTACCATATCTCTTGAAATTGCTATTCTTGAAGACAGATTGACGGTCTGAAAGACTTTACAAAACCGCCACGAAATTGATTTTCTTTTTCTTCCGGAATTTATTTATTTTTATAAGTCCAATTTCATGTTTTTTTTTTAATTTTATTTTTGAAATAAAATCACATGGTTTTACTGTTACGTGTATAGTGATGCAAAAAAATCTGTGTGCACAAATAGTAATGAAAAAAAAACATAAAGCATATTATACATTATTCTCTAATGGAAGCTCAATTTATTACGGTTAATCCTGATTTATAACCTTAAATTTATGAAGTGCAAATCTGTAATTTTGGGGATGAGATCCACTTAAGATCAAATAATTTTTCTTACACATACCATAATATTTACTAGAAAATGAATGATAATGTAAAAAATCTTTATTGTTTAGATGTTACTCTACCACTAATTTTTTTTATGACGAGGCCGTTATCTTTGGTGCGCACTGTGCTGCAAACCCTCGCTCCTGTGTAATAGTCTGCAAACCACACTTGAGAGTTAAACCACCTTTATGTGATAGGGTGACAGACACACACATAATATTTTTAATAAAATTTGAACTCATGATCTATCGATCCCGTACCATCCACCTTCACCGCTACGCCATCCGATATGACAATTACCCTACCACTAATTAATCTCGGAACACTTTAATCATTCGAAACTTTTGTGACTTCATTTTTATAGTACTCTGGGAGAAGTGGCACGTGCCAGGGTTGAGTGGGGTCCACTATATAAAGTCATTTTTAATTGAAAAATGTGTCAAGGTTTTCCACGTAGTGGCAAGATCTTGATTCTTGCAAACTTGATGATATGGGCCCCTCAAGATGTAAGGTAAGGCATCTTCATCCTCTAAAGAAAAAATAAATACTCCACCACTACTTATCTTGTATTTCTTTCCGAGTCATCCCACTCAACTTATTTTATTTTTTTTAAAAAAATAATTATTATAATAACTTTCACTTTCTACACACAATCACTTACTTCTCTATACATAATTTTTTACTCACTAAAATATTCGTATCGAAATCAAACAAGACAAGTCAGTTGGGACTGAGGAAGTAATAAAAATATAGTCCTATTTTTGGTACTTATAATTCATTTCTGCACTCTACACATTTTTGTATATAGTGTATTGATTTCATAAACAGTAAAAAATAAATGCTGAAAAGCTGTCGTCCGTCAATAATCTAAACTTCCGTTGCAACAAAAATTGATCGTAGTTGAATAATTAGTTATAGCATAAATTCTCATAAAAGAGGTTTCAATGCGCTTGACTCTTCAACGCACAGGTATATATAATTGAAAAGTAAATTATAGAAACAAATTTACTATAATAATTAAAATCAAATTCCCAAATATAAAAGTGAGTTTATCAACTGAGTTTAACAAAGAAGATTTAGGTTATATCCCTTTCTCCCCCATTAGAGTAGATTTTTCATTAGAAAAGTTAAGTTATTACTTTTATAGGAGTGAGAAATATTGCAAATTACATGGTTGAGTGATAAATTGAGTTTAATCTTCATTTAATCATCCCCTTATAATTTATTCAAGTACAAAAGAATAATACTTAATTTGTCCCGCTATTACTGTCCTACTTTCTTAATCGAGTTGCCTCGCCATTACTTTCATCTTTTCTAAAATAGCAAAAACTACTCTTAAATAAAAAATGAAGTGAGTCCCTCCTACTTAATACTCATCCCCAACTTATTATATCTTATCTCTCCAAAAATTTATCTCTCACACGATTTTCGTTTCACTCCGTACTCGGAAATTTATAATTTTAACTTTTTGGAAATTTAAGATTATTTATTAAAATACAAAATGAAAAAAACTAAATTGCCTTAACTATGCCCTACAAAAACTCATAAAATACACACTTAAATAAATTTTTTTAATTTCCGTGTTGAAATCAAAGGGGACATCAATATCGGGACAGAGGGAGTTCATCATGATGGGCCCCGTATATAATAATTTAAAATCAAATTAAGGGCGATGGGACCAAGAATCTAAGGGGGTGTTTATCTGTAATAACTATCATAGCTATGGTACGTCAAATCAATGAGACCACATATGTTTAGCCCATCATGCCCATCTATTTCTAATGGGCCGGGCCCATTTCTGTAATTCAATCTCCGCATACTGCTTGGACTATGACAAACAAAATAAATTGTCAAATCTCCAAAAAAAAATAAAAATTATCATGATAATATATTTTACAGAAACAAGCAATTCATTCATCAATCACTCAAATGAGACTTCTATATTTTTGTATCTATCTGTACATAGTTGAGTAGTATACAAGCTTCTCAAATTCTATTTCACTATTCATAAGAGCAAAAACCAAACATGGTAATAAACCAGTATTCTCCTCTGCAGCATTTCCCCATATTCTTTGAACAAGGAAGACTTCCCCAAGCTTGCTTCACTATACAACACATCATGTGAGGAGGAACGGGACGCTTTAATTCTCATTAGAGTTGTTGACAGATGAAGATGGTGAAGATGACTTTCCCTTGACATCAAATGCTCCTACATCCTTTATTTTCTCTCCATCTGATGATGTTAGAAGCTGGAGCTGGTTTTGCAGAAACTGTAAAAATATGGGAGATGCATGATATTTCTACTAGTGCAGTTGTTTAGCCATTTTGTAGCAGGAGTGATCTTGAAAACTTTGGATATGTAAAAGAATGATTAAGCAATCAGAAAATTAGTCAAATAGAAGTACCTCAATCTGGTGTTCAATTAACTTCCTTTGCAGATCAAGTTGAGACTCCCATGGACTCCCTGCTCCAAATTGCGGGAACTCTACAGGAGACGAAATGCTGTGTGGTAACGGATCCAAGGTTGTGTTTGCAGACTGTTCAGACAGTTCACTAGCAGCTTCTTCTCCACCATCTTTTGCCATCGCAGGATGTTTAAATGTTTGTGGAGGTAAAGCATATCCAGATGACCTGCAAATTTAGATGATAGCTTAGTGGTATCTCTTCTCTTCCAGTCGAAAAAACAGAAAAACCCAACACACATACCCCTTCATCTTCTCCATATACTTAGCCTACCTATACCTAAGATCCCCAATCCAAAAAATTCTACTGATGCCTAACCAGGAACTCGCAAATATTAACATGGTGAAGCAACTTGCAAAGGTAAGTATTTAGATAAATGGTAGAAAAAGGTCGTTACCGCATTAGGGCATTTGGAGAAGGATAAACAAAAGATTTCTCATATAAAGCAGCAGCAGCCGCTGCTGCTTGGAGTCTAGCCTGATGGTGATTGACATTAATATTTGCTACACCATCACCATTAGATCCTTGCGTAGATGTTCCAGCCGAGCTAGTTCCTGTTGGATGGCCATTGCTCCTCGTTGCAGTTGTAGATGTCCCGTTCTCAGGTGTTATGACAAGAGCTCGGCATGTGGGGCATGTGTTCTGCCTTTCCAACCATGATCTGAGGCATTGCACGTGAAAAAGATGCCCACAAGTAAGTTTCTTGGCTGCAGTCATCTCCTCACGACATATAATGCAGGTTGCATCGCTTCTGCATACATTGGAAATGTAAGAAATTTGAAAAGAAGTTACTGACAGATATTATAACAAACGGCTTCCACAAGCCGAATCTGCTTACGTGCTGAGCTCATCAGGAGTTGCATCAGGGAAGCGATCATTCATATTTGAAGCGATCTTTCGGTAACGTATATAATCAGCCACACGGATTCTAAAGTTGCGGAATGTCTCATACAGTTCACGGATCAAGTGAAGAGGCACACCATAGTTCCTAAAAGATAAAAGGGAAATATTACATTTGCAGCATCAAAGACAACAACATCCTTCACCCAAACTTGGAAAAGTTCTTAGAAGCTAAAGACAGACAAGTACACAAAACAATAAATATGAAAACAAACACAAACCATTTAGAGTAAACACACATAATCATAATCACACGCCACAAAACTCAGTACGTAGCTATACACATATAATGGAGAAGAAGAAAAAAAGGCTTAAAGGTGGCTTACAAAAAAATGATGAGGAAGAAACACATGCATAAAGTCAAGTGGAGCAAGTCTCTAATAAGCTCCAGATAAAATGTGCAAACAGCCTTCTTTTCCCACTGTCCTTCCATAAGCATGTCACTGACATGGAACACATACTTCACAAAGGTTGAGAGAGTTGTTGTTGCCAGTATTATATATCTGAAAGGAAATAATATTCGGAGAACTTTTAGGATTAAATTTTAGAAATATATTAAATAATATAAGAAACCATGAAACTTACTCAAACGAAAAGAACAGTGAGACTGAAGCTTGTCTGGTTTCTATCAAATGCTTGACTGAGTTGTACAGAAATATGCTGTCAATAACGAGTAGGAATACCATGAAAGATACAATGCGTACATGAGATAGCCTTGGAACTGTTGGAGTTGTTTCTATGTGTTCAACCCTCTTTTGGGCCAACCAATGCAAAGATTTTATCAGGAGCAATGCTGTAACCATTGAAAGAAATGTAACTGAAAAATCTTGTCTGAAAATAGTTATTGCAAACAATATTTCCATGACCTCCCGCCACGACTGCTCATTCAGCCTCTCTACCTCTGCTTCTCGGAGTGACCCAAGGAAGATTTTCTTAGTCAATTGCCACATGATGCACATAAAAACCAAACCCATATTCAGAAGAAGCACCAGACTTATCTTTGAAGTTGACAAGTAAACCATTGCAGGGTAAAATTGGCCTCTACTATCAAAGGCATGGTAAATAATAACCACTGCAGCTATTAGACTTAACCCAGCATAAGTTTGCAGCTTCATCACTCCAATTATCCTCTGTTAATAAAAATGCCAAATCAATATAGACAAAAAGACGGGTTAGACAATTACCTAAAAGGCACATTCTCTAAGAATTGGCAAAACTCCAAAGCTAAGCTTGATACAACGTCTTGTTAGTGTAGAACCAATATATCATTGCTTTTCTCAGATAAGACTTTTACACAGTCACTTATGAGGAACCAATTATGAACACATGTATTCCTCAAGCCCATACGACTTAGCTAATCTTCATATATCTTGAAGCTGAATGGATATCTTGGAATATAGTTCTAAGGGACAGTGAATGACCATCATATCCAATAAATTACTGAATGTGACCTAAAAATTCCTATATATTCAAATATTTCATGAACTCAAGGGAATCAAAAGTCTTTCCAGCATCTGCCGGCCTCGTTATATGTTAACTGAAGTTCCCAATGTCATCAACTAACCTATTCACGGAATATTCCATTCTCTAGAGACTAGTAACAAGAATGTCCAAAAAGAATGCCAAAAATATCAGCAGAATGATAAAAAAAAAAAAAAATATTCAAGACAATTCAAATATTCAATAGAAGCAAAGTAATTTCCAAAGTCGGCGAGATTCAACCATGAATTTGTGAAAGAGAATAATTCAACAAATATACAAAATGCATGGGACTCTATAACGTATGTAGTTACAATTAACCACCATCAATAGAAGCCTAAAAGTTTTTTTACTTATGCAGGCAAAAATCTTGTAATTCCAATTTCCAACAGAAACCAAGAAACTAGAGGAAGAATCAATAAGCAAACGCATAAGAGCAACAGACAACATAACATTTTCATTTCATCGCTTCAAAAGCTAAACGGCAAAAATAAATTCCTACGAATTTACCAAAGAAATTTATATCAGATTCTTGGCAGCAACAAGATCGAAAAATCTGCAGATAAATTAACACAGCTAAATGAAAATAAAAAGGCACTCACTTTGAAGAATAAATCCCAGGAATTTGGCAATTTTGCAGAAATTGATTTTATCGTGTGTTGAAATTGGCGGAAATTTAAAGCTAAATGGTCATCCCTGGCGGGGAGGTCGTTGAGGTGATGCGAAGAAGATTGCGTGTCATTTATTCATTCGCTTATTTCGAATGCCACGTCAGCGCATATTTTCTTTATTGGGCCAATTCTGTTTCTCAATGGGCCTAATGCTAAAATAAAATATGACAAACAAACAATTCGTATTCGTACAGACACAAAACCGACCTTTATGGATCAGGTCTATTTTAGATTATTATCTAATATTATATTTTATTAATATAAATCGATCGTACCGGAATTGAAAATTAAGTGGGTGTTTGAAGTAGGTGAAACTTATTATTAAGTGCTGAAAGCTACTGATTTGAGAATTTGTAAGTGTTTGGAAAAAAAGTGTTGAAGTGAGGTAAATAATATTTGGAAAACTGAGTAACTTATTTTAATTTTTAAAATAAAATTTTGGTCTTACTGTTGGTCCGGAGACAAATATCAGTTGTAGAGGGGGGGGGGTGAATACACCTGAGTACCGTTTCTTTTTCTCGGTTAAGGTCAGCTGAAGCTGTTGGTTGCAACTGATGAACAGTGCCAAATAAACCTTCGATCACGGGGCAGAGTGAGTCAGCTGCTGAGCTCTCCTACTGACTTTTGTCAGTACTTCGAAACTCAGTCGGAGACTTAAGCGTGCGGATAAGTATGAGGCCCGGAGTTTGTCTCTTTTTGAAAACGTGTTTTCGCAGATTAAATTCTTTTGGCTGTGCGATTTTAGAAATACGTTTTATGCAAACTTATGATTTTCAAAGGTTTGTATGCAATAAAACAGTAAAGAACACAAGCAGTTTAACGTGGTTCGGATACGCAAGATCCTACGTCCACGGTCCCGAACGAGCGAGGATAACTTGTTGATTAGTTCGAGCAAGTCTCGGCAAGAAGGAAACTGTGCACAGGACAGATCCTTCTAAGTTATAGTCCTTAGCGACTTTACAATTCAAACCTAAGTTCGAAAGGGGGCGAAAACAGTTCTCCAACTAATGAAGGAGTTCTTACAATAAGAACAGTTCACTAAGAATGAACTCCTTCGAATCTAAGCTATAAATCTGACAATGAGCTTAGGTAGAGAAGAAAGGGATCTAAAGACTCTAGAGAGAAGAACCACAAAAAATATTCTAGTAAATGCAGATTCTTCGCTGGATATTCTGATTGAGTTGCTAGAGTGTTTGAGAGCTTGAGCAATTTCCCTTTTTAATTTCGTGCTTCGCGCTCTTGTGGAGCTTCGAAATCTTCTTTATTTATAGCTGTGAGCTATGGCATATGTCCGTTGGAGACGACGATGCCATGTGTCACAAGCTTCCAAAGAAAACGGCCATTAATTCGAACTTGTTGCAGCAGGGCAGTTAATTTGCATACATGAGAGCAAACTTTACTTGTTTGGAGCGGGTAAGGCGTTGTCGGCTTCTCATTGGTCGAGGTTTGTGGGTGGTGAGAATGTCAGAGTTGACCGTTCAAACAACCTCGTATGATCTTCTGCTGAACTTTCGAAAAGACTTAAGTAGCTGGGTCGCTTTCTGTCGGATACAGTAGACTGCAAAGTCTCTGTCTTCTTCGACTGAGTCGGCTGACAAGGAATGTAACTTCTGAGTAAGTCACGTGGCGACCGCGAAGGTCTCGGGCTTGCATGAGTTCTTCTCGCCGATGACTTATCACGCCTTGGATTGGCTTCTACTGAGGTCTACTCAGCTGATGACTGAAGAACGCAAGCGATTACACTGATGACGTGGGGTTCTGAAAAGTATCTTCGACAGAAGATCAGTTCAACAATTACCCCGTACAGGACTTAGACAAGAATATAAAAACGATTACAACAAGTCTAACCTATACATCAGCTAATCCTAATGACACACTGAACTACTGATATCAGCTCGGTTTTGGGATCTTCAATTCCATAGTACTACTATGATTTCCCCCAATTTTCTTTTAAGCACGAACAACTGAGTATCATCTACTGACTCATATCCAACAATTTTCCCCTAATTGATGATGTCAAAACCTCTACTTCTAAACTCTAAACATCTTATAAGAAATGCTAACCTACTGACAACAATTTCCCCCTTAATCTATCTGAGGAAAACACACTGATATGATGACTTCAAAACATCAGCAGGTGAGAGATAGGCAAAATCAAAGAAACTGATTGTGAGTGTGTGTCAGATCACTTAGTGATCAGTTGTGAAAACACAAAACAAAATGCTGTAAGACAATGAGTAATTGTCTATCAAGCAATAGGAACGATAGCATATATGATCAAGAAATTATAGGTTCCTATCACTATTACAAAAGAGTAGAGAAGAGAAAACACTACTGACGCCTGAAGCCTTGAGTGCGCTTCTTGAAATCAGCAGATCTGTCGACAGGAGGTTGCAGACCATAGTATAGGTAGATTCTCTTCCTCAGTGTCTGGACATCCTCGTCGTCTTCAGCTAAGTCGACACTCAGGTCGAAGCGATAAGCTGCAGTTCTGACTTCATCCTCTATTTCCTTTGTACACAGAATTCCGCGCGCAGTTCTAGGAGGTGGGATGCGCCTAAAAGCCGGAGCTCTGAAAGGAATGTTCTCTCTCTTCATAATCTGCAGAAGTTTTTCCCTCAGCTCAGAGTTATAATTGAACAAAAACTCGTCAAAGGCTTGTTCGATAGTTTGCTCACTTGGATAGAATTTCCATACGTAGTAGCCTTTGATAAATTCCTCTTTGAGCTCTTCCCATTGATCATTAACCAGAGCAGGAACCCATTTATCAACATGAAGCATAGGGTCCTTTTTGACATGAGGCGCTCTTTTCCTTGATCCTCGTGGGATTTGTCTTCTGGGATCAGCGGCGGCTTTTGAGATAGGCTCATCATCTTAGCCATATCAGCCATTCTCTTCTTCTCTCGAAGAGCCGCTGCCCTACAATCTCCTTTCCTCAGGTTAAGGCCTCGCAGCGTGGCTTCCCACGTGGCTCTATCTTCAGCTTCTTGCTCAAGTGTAAAATGAGTCTGATAGTGACTCTGAGCAGTAGCTTCACCTGTAGTAGAAAGAGTTTCTGCGAACTCCTCCTGAGCCTTTTTCTTTTCTTCGTCCACAGACTCTTGCTTCTTCTTACCTCTGCCCTTAACAACTTTGCCCTTAGGCTTTTTAGCAAGTTGAGCTTCTTCCAGCTGTCGCTCATGGTCCAGCTTGTCTTGTAGTTGTTGGGCTACGCGGAGGTCAAAGGCTTCTTGTTCCGCTTTAGATTTGAATTTTCGGACCGGGGAGGAAGGAGGAGTAATAGCAGTAGCAGTCTCCTTCCCCGGCCTCTGCGGAGGAGCCTGTTCTCCTTCAGACTCTTGCTCAATGAAGTGAGCAACATCTTCTATGTGGGCAGCAGAAGATGAGATGGGGGTAGGTTCTAGAGGAAATTCAAGTAGCAGAACCCCTGAAGTATCTTGAGCATTAGCAGTCGAGGGTTGTTCTGCCTGAATACCTTCCCCCTGAGTCTGAGCATTAGAGGGTCCTTCCTCCTGACCACCCTCTACTATTTGGACATCGCCCATATCCGTATCGAGTTCATCCTTCATAATACCTTCCCCCTTTTTGGCATCATCCGCCTTAGAGAGTTGGGTGCGGATGGCTTGAATGTCTCTTTCCACGGTGTGGACTGAATCCTTAACTCGAGTTGCTTCGTGGATTCGAAGTCCTTGACGAGATCGCAATATAATTCCCAGTCTTTTTCCTGATCAGCTCTTGATGTTTTAAGCTGAGCAGCTGACTCCAGACGGAGTTTCAGCAAAGCCTGATCCTGCGATTCTGTCATTTCTTTCTGAATAAGTTTCAGAGCCTCTGCCTGTTGGGTAATAGATTTCTGAAGGCTAGAGGTCGCAATCTTATTCCTTTCATCGATTTCGAGCTTAACAGTTGTAAGAGCTTGAGTCAGCTGCTCTGAAAATATCTTCTGCTGATTCTGGAGCAACTGCTGACTCTGAGCTTCTAGATCGACTTTCTGAGCTGCTAAGGCTGCCTCAATAATCTCCTGAAGGTTGGGTTGAGGAGTAGGTACTGGATTCTTTGAGATGCCAGCAGCTATTTTGTCTAAGCTCTGTGTCTGAGCCTTAGTATACTTTGTCCACTTCAGATGGACGTCCTTAGCCAAAAGTCAATTTTTCTCTCCTTGGCGTCGAATGGCTTTATTTACGGACTTCGAGGACACGGAACCGATAGGTTGTATCTGGTACGAGCAGGTTCCGAGCCTTTGCTCAGAAAACGTGAGGAGCTGCTCCCTACTGTACTTCGGAGCACCTTGAGCATCACCTGATGTATCAGGAAGTGGTGATTTGCTCTTCTCACGGGGAGTTGAACCCTCAGCAGAGCCTCCCAGCTCTGTATCCTTGGGTGTCTGATCCTTCCTCTGATTATTATCATCATCTTTATCATCGTCTTTCTTATCAGCAGGAGGAGATGGGGGCGGAGGAGTGTTACCAGGGACTGACTCTCGCAAGCTTAGAAGGTAAAGCATTGCGGCTCTGAGATCTTCAAGAGTAGCTAAGTCAGCTGGTTCTCCGTACCCTATTACTTCTTGTAGCTTCTGCTCCTCATCAAGCAAGTAGATGACTGAGTGGGTTTTGATTATGTCTTCTAGAATATCCCAACTCAGAAATCTAAGAAGCATTTGAACCCTAGCCCTGATGGCTATGTCGACTAAGTCTGAGTGCCCAACGATCTCAGGAATATGATCGTGTACTTCAGATGTGGCACAGAGACGAGTGGTGTGAATAGTTGTCCACTCAGTCGCAGTCTCCTCAGTCGGTTCCCTGACGTCCGACTGTGTCTCCTCAGAGCTAATTACCTGGACTTTATCTTTAAGGGTTGCACCCTCAATGCCAGTATCAGAATCTAAAAACTGCTCTTCTTGAATAGGAGGAGGAGTGGGTTCAATAACGAGAGGGGCCGAGCAAATGAGACCTCACTGGGTCCGGGTCTTAGTCGCCGCCTCTTCTTAGGCACTTCGGTATGTGAGGGCAGAGCGGATGCTGCTCTCTTCGGCTCAGGTGGCCCCTTACCAATAGACTTCTCAGTCGCTGCTTTACTCTTGAACTTAATCAGCTTTACATCGAAGAACTTAGAATCAGCAAACGACGAGTGCCTCTGAACAGAGTTTTCTATGAGGACTGACATCTTAGTCCCATAGAGTAACTTTCCTACACTGGCTAACTTTCTCTCTCCAGTGGGCAGGGTAGTGAACTTCTGGGCTTGGGCCTTCATCTCCGAGACATAATAGTCGGCCCAGTTCACTTCAACTCCATTATCTATTGCCATCATCAGCTGAATCCTTGGCTTGGATAATTGATCATATGATCCAGCTGAGCTCGTTAGGATATGAGAGACTATGTAGGCTAGTCCTCTGTATTGGGGGAGCAGAAGGTTCTTCTGCAAAGCTGACTTGAATGATATGTCAGAGCGTCCGCAGAACTTACGAACATATACGTTTATCTCCTTCTCCTTGTAACCGATAGGGGAAATACCGTAGTCTGGAAGATCAAACGACAGCACCAGAATGTCCCTGACGTTGAAGACTCTCTGAGTAGTATCCCAACAGTTCTGATCTACTTCCTTCATATAGACGAAGGAAGATTCCTCGCCTCCAGACGCGAGTGACCTCCAGTTGTAATAAACTTCTACCACATGCCTTGGTAGATAAGATCTCGGGTGCTTCGTCACCAGCTCCTGAAGACCAGAGCGCTCCAGAGCATCAAACACGGGTTCCAAGAAAGAGATATCAACTTGTCGGAAGGCCATAGTTGGTTCAAACTGAATCCTGGATGCCATTATCTCCTCTATATTCTCAGGAACTTGAGATGTCGCCATTTAAATCGCAAAATAACTTGTTAGCACTTGAAAATAGAGTAAGTTAGTAAGTATTCAGCAGGTTTCAATATATTACCGAGTACTAAAGAGCTTTGAGAGATGCAAAAGCGAGACAATTAGGATGATTTTTGAGAAAGAAACTGAACGATGAAAATAGCTCTTAAGTTGAAAATGGCGAAAAGTGAGGAGGAAGATAGAAGATGAAAGATTTATATATCTGACTGATTATAAGTTTAGATCCAACGATCCTAATTTAATCTTTCAAATCTATAGACGGCTGAGGTTAAATGTTATAAAAGGAATGATTACAAAAGTCGCCTCAAACATAGACTTACGTAATAAAGGTAAGTGAGAAGACATGCATTAAATGCGCAACAGACAACATTAATTACTCAGTTTATGCGAATGAAAAGGTTTCCTACTGACATTTCCTTAAATTTATTAATGGCGGGAAATAAATGCACATTAACTACTGACTGCGTGCGACTGATATAGTAAATGTAGACATGCTTCTGAAAAGAAATTAAGTATATGATACTACGCAAACCTCTTCAGCTGAACTTTCGATCAGCTGGTTACCGTTATATCGCAGGAGGATGATTGATGTACTGATAAGCACGTTCCCCCTTGCTGTGTACAGTGTGATTCTTCCCACTGAATCACTATACGGAGTCTACTGACTTGTCGTACTGGTTCCATCTACTGATACCAAATATTTCCAATTCTCCACGGACTGCTATCAGTAGTTGTCTTCTACTGATGCATTTCAGTAGGATCCAGTAGACCTAGCTCAACTAATAATTCTCTGAATCTGTTCTCAGCTAGTGGTTTGGTCAGTATGTCTGCCCTTTGTTTGTTAGTATGGGTCTTCTCCATTCTGATATCCTTCTTCTCGACATGGTCTCTGATGAAGTGGTGTCGGATATCCACGTGCTTGCATCTCGTATGTAGAACTGGGTTTTGAGTTATGGCAATAGCACTTGTGGAGTCACAGTAGATGGACACTTCATTCTGAATGATACCATAATCTCTCAGTTGTTGTCGAAGCCAAAGGATCTGGGCACAACAACTTCCAGCAGCCATGTACTCAGCTTCAGTAGTGGACGTTGCTACTGAGTGCTGTTTCTTTGAGAACCAAGATATCAGCTTGCTGCCTAGGAACTGACACGTTCCGGAAGTTGACTTACGATCTATCTTGCATCCTGCATAATCAGCATCAGAATAACCTGTCAGTATTAGATTATCATCAGCAGAATACCATAACCCAGCATCAGGTGTTCCTCTCAGATAGCGCAGAATCTTTTTAGCTGAGTCGAGATGACTTCGCTTGGGATCCGCTTGAAATCTTGCGCATACACCTACAACATAAGTTATGTCAGGTCGGCTAGCTGTTAAATATAATAAAGAACCAATAATAGCTCTATAATCAGTAGAGTTAACAGAAGCTCCCTCTTTGTCTAGATCGATTTTAAAATTCGTATTCATGGGGACTTTGACTGGCTTGCTGGAGTCACAGCCGAATCTTTTGAGAAGGTCTCGAGTGTATTTGGCTTGATTGATGAAGATTCCTTCAGGTGATTGCTTCACTTGAAATCCAAGGAAATAATTCATCTCTCCCATCATGGACATCTCGAATTTCTCTTTCATCATCTTCTTAAACTGCTGACATATGATCTCGTTTCTGCAGCCGAAAATGATGTCGTCCACGTAGATTTGCACCAGTAGGATGTCATCTCCTGACTTTATGTTGAATAGGGTGCGATCTACTGTCCCCTTCGAAAACCTTTTCGAAGTAGAAAGTCCGATAGGGTATCATACCAAGCCCTAGGTGCTTGTTTTAACCCATACGGAGCTTTCCTAAGTCCGTACACCTGATGTCCCCCTGCGAAAGCGGGGCGGTTGTTCCACGTAGACTTCTTCCTTTAGTACGCCGTTCGTAAAAGCCGACTTTACATCCATCTCGATAGACTTTGAAGCCTTGATGTGTTGCATAAGCTAGGAATAGACGAATGGCTTCCAATCTAGCGGACCGGAGCGAATGTTTCATCAAAGTCAATTCCTTCGCCCGATCGTATCCCTTTGCAACTAGTCGTGCTTTATTTTCGACAATGACGTTGTTTTCATCTCGCTTGTTTTTGAAGACCCACTTGGTACCAATGACATGCCGATGTCTAGGTCCGTCTACAAGCTCCCAAACTTCGTTTCGAACGAACCGGTTCAGCCTCTTCTTGCATGGCGATGATCCGGTCAAGATCATTAAGTGCGTCCTCTATCGATCGAGGTTCTTACGTAGATAAGAAACGAGGAAAATAGTGAGCTTTCGCCTTGATTAAATCTAGATCTTGTTCTTATCGTTGCCGATGGATCTCCAATGATAAGATCTCGAAGAATGAGCATCTAGCCATGATCGTCGAGTCCGGCTTCTTCTTCGATACAACTTCCGCAGAATCGGTAGGAGTGTTAGGCATTTCAAAGAGTACCGTTTCGAGATTGCAATATTTCAAGGAAGAAGGTTAGGATCCACCGAGTTTCCGGGTTCGGGGGCATTTAGCTCGGGAACATTAATCGTTCCCCCCCGAGTTCATATTCTCGGTAGAGGTCTCGATTACCACTTCGGGGCTTCCTCATCGACCGATGTTACCCGTTGTTGATTCTGCTCGGGAGAATCAACTAGGTCGCCTACGTCGATTGTTGGTTAAGTCTCGAGTTTGTTCATTGTCGACTCATCATCCCAACAATGCTTGGATCTTTTCGGCTTTATCGGTAAGTTCGAGATCCCGTAGCTTCTTGCCGACATCATCGTATTTAACCGTGTATCTTCCCCGTTCTCGGTAACAAATTCATCAAAAACAACATGAGGGCTTTCCTCCACACAAAGAGTCCGATAGTTAAAGACTCCGAAGGCTTTACCGACTCAAGAGTATCCTAAGAAAACTCCTTGATCGATTTGCTATCAAAGACCTTCACTGATCTTTCCCATTATTGTGGATAAAGCAAGGACAACCAAAAATATGAAAATGAGAAATAGAAGGAATTCTCCCTTTCCATAGTTCATATGGTGTCTTCATGTGTTCTTGAGTGAGTAGTGAGCGATTCCGAGTGTAACAGGGCGGTGTCGGTAGCATCGGCCCGTAACTTCGAGGGTAGTCCGAGAATCTGCGAGGAGCATTCTTGCCGCTTCTTTGAGTGTTCTGTTCTTTCGTTCAGCAAGTCCGTTCTGCTGAGGGGTGCGAGCAGCTGATGTCTCGTGTTTAATTACCTCTTTATCGCAGTATGTCTTAACTACCGAGTTTAGAAACTCGTTCCTCGTCCGAGCGAATTCTTTGAATCTTGATGTCCTTTTCCACACCGAGCTTCTTCGGCCAGATTGGGCAACTCGGTTTGAACATCGATTTATTGGCGATGAAGATGACCCAAGTATATCTCGAGTAGTCGTCAATAACGACGAGGGTATACTTCTTGCCTCTTATAGTCATCGGAGAGACCGGCCCGAATAGGTCCATGTGCAGCAGCTGAAGGATTCCATCAGTGGAAGGTGACGGAATAGGTGGATTGCTACTCTTTGTTTGTTTTCCCTTCAGACATGCTTCACAATTTCTGTCTTTAACGAACGATTCGTTGGGCAATCCTCTGACTTTGGAGTTCTTGACTAGCTTGTTCATGGTCTTGAAGTTCAGGGTGGTGAGTCTCTTGTGCCATAGCCATCCCGACTTGTCACCGTTTTTGTCTCGTGCTAGTAAGCAAGCCTCGTGTTCTGCGGTTTTCCGACCGCAACATAGATGTTTTTCCTCCGCGATCCCGATAACACTTGTTTTCCCCGTAGATTTATCAACAACATCACGTAAAACCGGCGTCAAAGATAACTCGTTAAGATTATCACAAAATTGATGACGAGAAGGAGATTATGTTGAAGTCCTTCAACATATGTTACTCTTGGAACCGAAGGCGGTCCCAATGTTCGGCGTTCCGTATCCCCTTGTGTAGCCTTTAGAATTGTCTCCAAACTCACTGCGGGACCATCTTCTTGTACATAGTTGGTCGCGCAGGCTCTTCGATATGTCATGTGTCTTGAGCACCGCTTGTCCACTATCCATGGGTCCTTATGCACCTGCAAAACAGAAGCATCTTTAGGTACCCTTTGGTTCAGTTGGGTCCTTACTGGTTAGTGGGTGATTTCGGAACCCAAATCTATCTCGGAACCTTAGAAGTCTGAGACTTCTTCTTCTGAACCTTGTCAGCTTTCTTCTCCACAAGACTTGGAGATACTGACTTTCTGCTGATGATTTTGGGTTCAGGCGCTTTCTTCTTCTGAGTTTTTGCGCTTCTCCTGACTCTGGGCTCATAGTAGTACGAGCCGTACTGAGCCGGGTGCTCATACAGTGGCTCCTTGTACTGTTCTGCCCATCTGACCTTCTTGGTTCCCCCTAAGTTCGATCTCGGTGTCCTGGGGCTGGAACCTTTGGTCAGTTGTTTGTTGCTGCTCGGTTGAGGTGCGATTACTTTTTGTTTGTTCTTCGCCTGAGGTGTGGTGTCAGCAGCTTGCACCTTTCCTCTGACGAACCTATCAGCCAGTGTTGCTGAGCTTTTGGATGTAGAAGCTTCGTGGGTATAGCCAAGGTCTTCTTTCACAGCAGTTGGCCGTTGTGCTCTGAGCATGCTTTCGAGTTTCTCCTTAGCTCCCAGGTATTGTTCAGTCATCAGTTCTCTCCAGACCTCATCACTTCTCCTGAGAGAATCATAGTCCTTCTGTACATCTGAGAGTTTCTGACTGAGTTGCGCTATTTCAGTCTCTTTCTCCAAATTGTCCTTGGTCGGGCCGAGATTCGAGTCTCTTGAAGCCGAGACTTAGTCATAAGAGATTCGATCTCTTCCTTGAGTCTCGCAACTAGATCCACCGACTCAGTAGAGACCCGACAATCGAAGAAAGTCTCGATTCTCGGTCTTTACTGTTCTAGTTCCCTGGATGGTTCTCTCGAACTCTCGCTCACCGAATTTGTTCCTCTAGCAAGTCGTCATATGCTTGTACTATGTCCAAAGTGGTCATCCGAGACCGAGCAAGTGTCGTGTGTGTTGTGTGAAAAGGAGGTTATATTAAGTTTAGAATTTACCTCGGCCTCTTCTCCAGGCCATCGACACTCGTTCAGCTGATTCCTCGGGAACCTTCTCTCCGACTTCAACGGCCTACGAATGCGGCTTCATCCTCGAAGAGTACATGAATGTATCCTCTTCAATTGAGTTGTCGGATATCTCTCCGGCTATGTAGGCCCGCCTCTTCCGGGGCGAATTTATCTCTTCGGCTTGTCGTTCGCTCTTTGAGCGGTGAGAGTTCGGGACAGTCGTGCGATAGTGTCCCTCCTTCTTGCGGTTGTAACACGTGGATGTTCTCTTCGCTTTTCCACTGAAGCTTTTGGTGGACTAGCAACAGGCTCCGTGTTTCTGCATTCAGTAGAAATGTTAGATTCTTCCCTTTTTGAATATTCTTTCTTACCAGGGGGAGAATCTCTGTGATATTTTTTCAGCTTTCTGACTCTCTCCTTTTCTCTTTGGTATTTGAGAGCCATCAGTGCGAGCTGGTCAGTACCAGACATTTCAGATGTCTTTGTATCTGCAGCAGCTACTGCCTTGCTGGAAGAAATCTTTTTGCCTCCGGTTTTCTTGTTGATTGCCTTGAAGGCATGATTGATTTGAGTGTCAGCTGGAGCACTGGAACACTTCTGAGGTAGACTATGCTCAAATTCCTCCGTCTTTAATTATGAAAATATAACATCAGGAGTTAGAGCATTAAGATCAGAGCGACGTAAATAAGTAGCAAAAGGAAGCCACTTCTGTCGGGGTAGCGCTCTTATGATCTTTGTGTTCATCTCTTTGTTTGAGAACACATTTCTGAGCCCGTTTATCACATTGACTTGATTCGTAAATCTGACGCTCAGTTCGTCAATGGTTTCACTGGGCTCCATCGCAAAGGCTTTGAACTTTTGAAGCTCTAATTCGAGCTTGTTTTCCTTGGCTCAGTACAGCCAGGGCGTCCCAAAGTTCTTTCGCCGTTTTGCAGTCCTGCACCCTCCCGAGATGTGAGTCACTGAGCGTTGTCAGTATAGCATTTCGTGCGACTCGGTCGAGGTTATGCAGCTTTTTCTCTTCAGGCGTGAAGGCAGATTTGTCCTTGGGAACCTTCGGACCGATACGAGCACCTTCACCTTCCACTTCAGCAAACTGAACGCTGTCTATCATTGGAATGATGGGTCCAGTCTCCAGTACGTCAGTCATGCTGTCGTGCAGCGACGTAAGGTGTGCCTCCATTCTTACACGCCATACCGTGAAGTTCTCTATTGAGAACATCGGCACCATCCTGATACCTGACATGTCAGACATTATGTGTACGAGTATAGGGATGAATGAAGAGATGCTTGTGCAGAGAAAACGTTTTCAATGATCAGTTCGAGAAGACCAGTATGTCAGAATAGGTGGTCAGTTGAACACCGTGCGCTCTGATACCAATTTTTGGTCCGGAGACAAATATCAGGTGTAGAGGGGGGGGGGTGAATACACCTGAGTACCGTTTCTTTTTCTCGGTGAAGGTCAGCTGAAGCTGTTGGTTGCAACTGATGAACAGTGCCAAATAAACCTTCGATCACGGGGCAGAGTGAGTCAGCTGCTGAGCTCTCCTACTGACTTTTGTCAGTACTTCAAAACTCAGTCAGAGACTTAAGCGTGCGGATAAGTGTGGGGCCCGGAGTTTGTCTCTTTTTGAAAACGTGTTTTCGCAGATAAATTCTTTTGGCTGTGCGATTTTAGAAATACGTTTTATGCAAACTTATGATTTTCAAAGGTTTGTATGCAATAAAACAGTAAAGAACACAAGCAGTTTAACGTGGTTCGGATACGCAAGATCCTACGTCTACGGTCCTGAACAGAGCAGGATAACTTGTTGATTAGTCTGAGCAAGTCTCAGCAAGGAAACCTGGCGCAAGAGATGATCCTTATAAGTTATAGTCCTTAGCGACTTTACAATTCAAACCTAAGTTCGAAAGGGGGCGAAAACAGTTCTCCAACTAATGAAGGAGTTCTTACAATAAGAACAGTTCACTAAGAATGAACTCCTTCGAATCTAAGCTATAAATCTGACAATGAGCTTAGGTAGAGAAGAAAGGGATCTAAAGACTCTAGAGAGAAGAACCACAAAAAATATTCTAGTAAATGCAGATTCTTCAGTTGGATATTCGATTGAGTTGCTTTAGAGTGTTTGAGAGCTTGAGCAATTTCCCTTTTTAATTTCGTGCTTCGCGCTCTTGTGGAGCTTCGAAATCTTCTCTATTTATAGTTGTGAGCTATGGCATATGTCCGTTGGAGACGACGATGCCACGTGTCACAAGCTTCCAAAGAAAACGGCCATTAATTCGAACTTGTTGCAGCGGGGCAGTTAATTATCATGTACATGAGAGCAACTTTCTTGTTTGGAGCGGGTAAGGCGTTGTCGGCTTCTCATTGGTCGAGGTTTGTGGTTGGTGAGAATGTCGAGTTGACCGTTCAAACAACCTCGTATGATCTTCTGCCGAACTTTCGAAAAGACTTAAGTAGGCTGGGTCGCTTTTACGTCGGATACTGATGGCGCAAAGTCTCTGTCTTCTTCGACCGAGTCGGCCGACAAGGAATGTAACTTCGAGTAAGTCACCGGGCGACTCGCGAAGGTACCTTGGGCTTGCATGAGTTCTTCTCGCGATGACTTATCACGGCTTTGGATTGGCTTCTACTGAGGTCTACTCAGCTAATGACTGAAGAACGCAAGCGATTACACTGATGACGTGGGGTTCTGAAAAGTATCTTCGACAGAAGATCAGTTCAACAATTACCCCGTACAGGACTTAGACAAGAATATAAAAACGATTACAACAAGTCTAACCTATACATCAGCTAATCCTAATGACACACTGAACTACTGATATCAGCTCGGTTTTGGGATCTTCAATTCCATAGTACTACTATGATTTCCCCCAATTTTCTTTTAAGCACGAACAGCTGAGTATCATCTACTGACTCATATCCAACACTTACACTCATTGTTATTAAATAATTATAATTTATAATAAATAAATAAATTGAGATTTTTTTTGCATTATAATTTCAATTTCAATATTATAAATTATTAAATTAAATTAATTTTTATATAATATAAATTTATAGTATATCATATTAGCATAAATTTATTATACTATTATATTTTAAATATTAGTTATTTGCATAAATTTATGATAATAATATTTTTATATAATTTTAATGATTACGTAATTAAGAAATTATTATTATTAAATAAAAATGGAATATTAATTTAAAAGTCAAAATTCTCAAAACCCATTATTTTAATTAATTTATATTTAATCATATTCAATTTTAATAATAATTATTTGATTAAATTTGAAGAATTTATAAATAATAAATATAAAATATTTTTTAATAAAATTACTAACTAATATATTAAAATATAATTATAATTAAATTTATAACTAATAATAATATTGATTTTAAAACTAATGTTTTTTTAGAATTATAAAAATATTAAAATGACGAAATAGTCCAATAAATTAGCGGTAAGCTGCAGTTAAAAGTTGGGTCATAGCAGCTGAATATCAATTATACAACGTGTGGCCGATTAATATAAATGTGAATGTTAAATACTATGGAAAAGCTTTGTAGATAAAGTAAATCAATGGTTTTTTTTCAGAAGGACGAGAATCTGTCGGTCTTTTTTTTGAGATTAATATAGTAAATTTTTAACTTAGTTCAATAGTTTGAGAACAATATAAAAGATGCAATTATATTAAGTTAATCACTTCTTCAGTTTTATTCATCTTATCTCACTTCTCTTTTTGAATTGTTTCATTCACCTTGTTTAATTCCTAAAATAACAATTTATTTACACATAATTATAAATTTTTCTTTCATAATTTTATTCATTCACACAAAACTTTCAATTCTCCTTAATAATTGTATCGAAAAGAAGTAAGATAAACTTGATAGAAGCAAAAGAGCATTACATATTCATACATATTACATAGCGGTGTTAGTAGAATTTAAATTAGCCATGATTTATCCACGAGATAAATACAAACCGATATTTTATCCCATGAATTTATGGATAATAAGGTAAGCCGAGGTATAAACAAATGTATCCCTTTTTTTAAATTAATGTATCAATTAAAATGTGGAAAAAAAACTTAAAACTGTACTGCTGGTCATTGTTTTTAGTAAAAGTATAACTTTATTATTAATAAATGTATCACAAAAACAATGAGACTTGACTAGTGTGACGAAGGAAGTTAATTGTTAAAAAAAAACTTAATTTAAAAAAATATCAATTGAAATTTAAAATTACACATGTGATCCTACTTGCGCGCTCAGCATCCTCTGTCCCAACATTCGGTGGCCCACCAATCACGCCCCGCCACGCGTGCATTGGTGGGCCACCCTTTTATAACTAAAATAGTTTTTTATTGCTAACATGACCCACCAATGCACGCGTGGCGGGGCGTGATTGGTGGGCCACCGAATGGAATACGAATTTTGGGCAAGAGGATCCGGATTGCTACTTGCGTAGTAACTCAGCTGACCCATTAATGATTATACGAATCGTCAAACAGTATTATATCCACCATCAAAGCCATGCATCAACTACTTTAGAAAATAATTATTATTCTCTCTCCTTACTTTATTATTTTTTATATTCTATTTTTTCTTACTTTATCACATTCACTTTTATTTTATCATTTACTCTCATATATCTTATCTCTCATACTTTATCATCTATTATCTCTCATACTTTATGATCTACTTTTTTAATTTCGGTGCAAAAAAAAAAACAGAAATAGGAAGACGGAGGTAGTATTTACTAACAATGCAATAAAACAAGTTGAAAATTGTATTAAATTCGGGATTGACATAGTGATAATTATAAGGAAAATTAAGATAGGTTTAAATTTCAGAAAACGTATCTATGAATCGATAAAAACTCATCTAATTAATTAATCCGTTCGCATCCAAAATATTCGCAATGTCGATTTTCTTCTCCTATAAATAACCGACGTCTAAACGACTCTCTATAGTCTATACACAGGGTCTGAATTCTGCTTGTATTTCGTACTACTTCACACAGAGAGAGAAGCAGTTACTAAATTATATAGAGAGATGGAGCTCGATTTGACACCGAAGGTGGCGAAGAAGATCTACGGAGGAGATGGTGGCGCGTACAGCGCGTGGTGCCCGAGTGAGCTTCCGATGCTCCGCGAAGGCAACATCGGCGCCGCTAAGCTATCTCTCGTGAAGAACGGCTTCGCTCTGCCACGCTACTCCGATTCTGCTAAGGTTGCGTACGTTCTTCAAGGTATAATACGCGATCGTCTCTTTTCATCGATGCTGTGATTCAATTTTGGCTCTGATCGCGACTTTTTGTATGTAGTTGTTTGCATATTCTGATTTCCATTTGATCTTACGATTGTTCTATTTCTTAAATTCAATCTCTGTAGAAAATGTTGACATGAATGATTTATTCAAATTTTGTTTCAAAACAATCAGCCGCTATCTGATAATGACTGCAATTCTGTTATTGTTGGAGACTCTTGTTGACTGTTGTGACTGCTCAATTCCAAATTGTTTTGAAGTAGTTGAGTGTTACAATTTTTCAATTAAATCTTATGATTGTGCGAGAGTATCTTTTTCAGCCTTTTTTCTGCAATAAAAACTTCAACGAATTTATGATGTTCATAATGCTTTGGAGAATTTTGTTGTGACAATTCGATTTGAAATTGTTTTGAAGGTATGGGAGTTGCAGGCATTGTTCTCCCAGAGAAAGAAGAGAAAGTGCTTGCAATCAAGAAGGGAGACGCCATTGCCCTCCCTTTCGGTGTTGTAACGTGGTGGTACAACAAGGAGGACTCTGATCTAGTTATACTCTTCCTTGGCGACACATCAAAAGCCCACAAATCCGGCTCTTTCACCGACTTCTTCCTCACCGGCACCAACGGCATCTTCACCGGATTCTCAACCGAGTTCGTGGGCAGGGCATGGGACTTAGACCAAGGCGTCGTCAACTCCCTCGTCGGCACCCAGAAAGGCAATGGCATCGTCAAGCTCGACCCGAGCTTGAAGATGCCGGAGCCCAAGAAGGAGCATTACAACGGCATGGCACTCAACTGCGAGGAAGCTCCACTCGATGTAGACATCAAGAACGGCGGCAAAGTGGTGGTTCTCAACACCAACAACTTGCCTTTGGTCGGCGAAGTCGGCCTCGGAGCCGATCTTGTCCGGTTGGGCGGCCACGCCATGTGCTCGCCCGGCTTCTCATGCGACTCTGCCCTGCAGGTTACTTACATTGCTAGGGGGAGTGGCCGTGTTCAGGTTGTCGGCGTTGATGGAAAACGCGTGCTCGAGACGACTCTTAAGGCTGGGGATTTGTTCATCGTTCCGAGGTTCTTTGTTGTGTCGAAGATTGCTGATGCTGATGGCATGGACTGGTTCTCCATCATCACAACTCCCAAGTAGGATACTTGCCATTTCGTATTTACAATTTCTTGATTGGTATGAAACTGAATATTGAAAAATTTTGCAGTCCGATTTTCACTCACTTGGCTGGGAGGACTTCAGTGTGGAAGGCTTTGTCTCCAGAAGTGGTGCAGGCAGCTTTCAATGTTCCACCAGAAGTTGAGGGCAAGTTTACTTCCAAGAGGAAGGCTGAGGAGATTTTCTTCCCACCACCAAATTAATGAAGAATGCAGCTTTCTTTAGTTTTCTTTTTTCTGCCATACTTCTACTTCGTTTCATTCAGTTATTGAGTTTCTATTTTCGTTCAATAATCAAGAATTGAATGATTATTTCTCTACGCCCTTAAAATAATTTCGACATAAAAGTTAGAATTCAACATTCTGTACAATATAAGCAGTCCACTACAGTCTCTAAGAAGAAACTCAGCTTCCTGCATCAGAATATAAGTCAACGTAACAATATAGACTGTATAGTTAACTGTCTTGGTGCTTCACAAGACCAAAACCAAGCCAAACTTCTGCATTAAAAGGATACACATAAACTGGAAAAAATAATAAACCTACCAGCTATTCACTACTTCAAAATGATACAAAAATCATCACATTGTGGCATCAGAATAAACACAAGGTTGGATACTCTCTAGCTATCTACCTGTTCTAGGACGAAGCCGGTTCACCACCATCGCCTTGATTAGACTGTAAAGGCTCCGATTCTTGATTCGGAAACACTTCCGACTGAAGAGATGGGAATATCTTGTTGACATGCAACCATGTTTGCTCCCAGACGTTGTCTCCCCCGAGGGTACTCGTGGGAACGAGGACCCCCTTCGTCTTCATGACGAGGAGGGTGTTCTTGAGAAGCTCCGGGACTAGCTCCTGAAGCTTCTCACCCCTTTTAACTTTGAGCTTCATGTACTTCTCCATCCGGCCAATCACATTCCGCCATAGTTTGCAGAAGCTTGACAACTGAGATAGCTGTTGCAGCAAGTGCAAGAACACTTTTGTGAGCAGCTTCAGAGCAAGAACAAGAGTCCCTTCTATGTTTCTGTATTCCTTCAGCGTTTGGGGAGTCCCCTGTGCAATTTCCGCCAAATCATCAAGCATTGTGAATATCACCATTTCAAAGCACTGCGGCCAGAAGCCGATAGGGAGGCAGATATCGTCGACTCCAGTTAAGCACGTTTGCAGTGATAAAAGAGCATGGTTTCTAACTTCTTCCCTCTGATCCAAACAAACTTTCCTCAATCCTTGTACAAGTCTCAGCCACATTTCTCCTATATCTTGACACAGTTTTGCAGCTTCAGCTTCAGCCATGGCTTCCCTAGCATCTTGGGCCCAACGTACCAAGCAAGAAACTGATCCGGCCATGAGATCAACAGCATGCACCGATCTATCAGTCTGTCCAACGCGAGATTCTGCAAACTGCCTAGCTGCATCCACACAGAGTACAAAATTAGATGGGGCCAAGTGAGCTCCATCAGCCATAATGAATGAGAGGGCTTCAAATCCTGATTCAGAAGCATCCGGGTGTCTAGCTGTGATGGAAAGTAGAGAAGCAATGGTTCGCCAGCCCATTGGAGACCGGATATGAGTTGCATTTGCTTTGACCAATCGGCTGACCTCCTGTGTGATCTGCTCACAGTATTGGTCAGCAACTCGAGCATCAAGCTTGAGAACCAGTTGAAGGGACCTAAGAAGTTCATCAGCCAGATTTTCCTTGTAAGGGAGCAGTCGCTGACAAATGCGAAGAAGCCCGAAAACTGCCTTCTCAACCAAGGCACAAGCCACTACTGTTGACTGAACTATACCAGCTATGTGATCGTAAACATTTGGCCACAGAAGTCCAATTCTGTCACGGTTGTTCAAAGTGATTGCAATTAACAGTTCCAGGCAGAAGACTGCAGTGTCCTCATCCTCAGGCGATGCATTGCCCTTCTGTGGTCGTCCAGCAGCCCATATAAGTGCCCGTGCGAGCTGTAACAGTGAATCAGATTGCAGGAACTTGCTCTCTGTAAAGATGCTGTCTATATGGCACTTCTGAATCGTCTGAAGCGTCCGTTGATGAGCAGCCAGTTGCTGTTCAGTCGGCTGAGACCTTGGCTCTTCAGTATCAAGAGAAAGAAGCTGACTGAATCGCCCCATCAGGCCAGAAGACCGCCTAGGTGTGCCAATAGCTTGCAAATGAGAAGCAGAAAGTGAGTTTGTAAGAGGCTTCCCATGACCAGGATCAGATGACATCTCTGAATCATCAGCTGCATCACTCGCCACACGAGCAGGCAGAAGGCCAAGCTTGTGTAACCTTAAGATGCAATCTAGAATATTTCTCCAACCCGTACGGACAAAATCTCCATACCTATTTGCAATAGTGAAAACTGTAACTGTGGCCATTCTAGCTTTTGCATCATCACCGAAAGCTAGGACAGGTTCCTCTACCGATGTGGGGTTCAGGAGTGTTGTGAACTTACACAAAGAGACAACAAGATCATCCAAAACATCTTCAAGATGATGACATGCAGATATCTTTGCAACAGCCAAGAATCCATCTATACATGTTTGGTAAACATCCTCGTATTCTGCGTGATCAAATACCACAGAGATAGCAGCAATTGTTGGACCAGACATGATTGCAAACATGTCATGGTCAAGGTAGGTTCTGGAATCAGCAACTATGTATGGAGAAGTTTTTTTGGACTTATGCATCAAATCAATCCATCTGCTAGGAGTCATTTCAGCAAAACCTGCTCCTTGTTCAGGTGTGGTGCGGATCTCATTCTTGCAGATGGAGTAATAAAGCTCAGAAAGGAAATCACGAGGCAGGTCATTGCCTCCATTAATGTGCCGGTTATTCCTAATGAAATCCTCTTCGGTCATCTTTTTCTTCACCTGTATGTTATGCTGGTCTGTATTAAGCATTATAAGGGAATACGACAGCAACAGAGCAGCATCTTTATTGGCCAAGATTTGAGGCGATTGCTCATAATATCTACCAGAGAATGCCTCAAGCACCCTTTGTATCTTCTGAGATTCTCCAGGCAGTCTGAAAGTCTCCAAAAAGAGCCTTAATGCAGTATCAAGGTTCATGTCTTGGAAATCAAACGTTCCTGCAAATTCATGTAGAACCTGAACGCAAAACTCATCATGATTCCCAAGAAAATCTCCAACAAGATTTTTATCTAGTCCAGCGGTATAGCGGAAAAAGCAAGCCACACTCTGTGGATCAAGTTTCTCAGGCAACAGATGGGTTCCTTGGAGAAACTCTAGCCCTTTCTTTGGATCCCGATTGAAGTGATCAGCTCCAATCATCAATCTTCTTTTTATGTACTTCCTTTTCCGAACAAAAGGGACCCAATTATAAGGATCGCTGTAATTATTGCATTTCACCATCCAAAACGGCATATACTCCTCAAGATTTACAGGAGATGGTTCAGAACTAGCTGATGTGTTGCCAATCCTCTCAGCCATTCCTTGAATCACAGCAATCAGACCATCTAAGGCAAGAATGTGCATGCTGGACAGAGGGCAGTTGACAGGAAAAGCACTCTTTGACAACAAGTTAGCAAGTTCTTCAAAAACATTGCTGCACGTGATATCACAATCTAAATTCGCATACATTTCTACCATGAAGGTCTTCTGCCTACAGAAATCAACTAGCGCCTCCATTGTAACCTCCTGCTGCTGGTATGATGATCCATACCGGCTTTGTGCAAGTCTCAAGATCACACAGGAAAAGAAAGCTTCAAGCTGAAGCTTCAGCTCTGTGCGCAAATGCTGATATAAGTTAAGAACAATGCTACAGACCATAGAAAGAATCAAGGGACTTACTGACAGCCCAAACTGCATCAGATTACGGAACAGTTCATCTTGTATCAAACTCAACAATCTAGGATGGTTTCTTATGGCAAGGCCACCTAATTCGATTGCTGAATTGATCAAGCCTAATGCAAATAGAGGCACATCTTCATCAAATGAAATAGAATTTGCTTTGAGACCCATCCCTGTATTCTCAACAACATTAAGCAGCGAACAGAGAAAATGAAATATTTCAACCATGCAGGGTACACCATATGGTTCTGTCATTAAATGCAAATCGTAAGGAACTACATCCTTCCCGTTACTTTCATCCGTCATACTGTTCATAAGGCCAGAAGCAGAACTAAAAACTCCAGAAGAAAGTTGATCACTGTATTCAGAATTTCCACCGCCATTTTCTCCTTTGCTGTTGAAACTATAATCAGCATCAGATCCAGCAACCTGTGACAAAGCAAGCATGTAAAGTTCCAAATGTAAACAAGAAAAATAGAACAAATTAAGCATCCATGTATAATCACCATGCATTCCTACAAGTTTGAAAAAAAATGAAGGATACAGCAAAAACGCACTCTGAAATTTCCAAAAAAGAGAAAACATGTCAGCCCAGCTGATTATTTGTGGTGTGTGTGTTGAGGGGTGGTTGGGGCGGCGGCGGGTGGGGGTGGGGGGCGGAGGAACACTTTATACCTCATTTTTTATAGAACTTCCTCCTTTAACCAGTGACCGTTCCGTATTGTCAACATCTGGAAGGTGTGAGAAAATGCATCTAACAAGTTCATGCATTGTGTGGCGAGCTATCTTCTGTAAGAGTTCACCTTTAGTTCCAGCTTGATGTACTATCCGAAAACAGGTGTTCACAATGGTACAAATATGCTGATTGCTCAACATGGATGATGCTTTACTTTTCATGCAAGCCAATAGAACCTGAAGTATCTTGGTCAATACAACCTCTTCAGATGCAGGATCAGTTACCTCAAATCTACAGCTCGTAACTGCATCAACTATCAGATGCATGGCGTCATCAACATTTACAGTATTTATATCCAGCACATCAAGAGTCAAAATTTTGTAAACAGAAGATAATGCAACACCAGTAATTGGAGCCCCTGCTTCATCTGACCGAATTACATCAAGAAATGGCTGGAGATACAAGGCAGGATTGACTGATTGCCAGTCATGTTGCCATGAAAACACTTGTCTTCTCAATGTTTTAAGGGATTGAATGAGAGAGTGCTCCAGCTGATCTTCGCCGGACACATAACGGCCTCCCCATCTCACATTCCTCCTCATGACCGCCAGTACTGCTCCTATCTCTGAATTAATCATGCATCCCAATGCAGCCTTATTGGAAGATGTAGCTTCACAATCTTCGGGTTCCTCTTCAATGGCATTGATGCTAGATTGTAACCTTAAGCGTCCCATCACTTTAGAGAAAATTGCACCCTTTCACGAGTAATCTGAAACTGCTCCAAAGGGAAACAAGTCAATGCAATGTAGTTGGAGCGTAATCCACAAATATCACCCCTTAAGAAATGCTAGAAGGGAGTTATAAAAGTTCTACTGAAAATACTATAAGATTACAAAACAAAATATATTTTATTTCCTACTTACTGCAAATGGGGTTTCAAACTGTGATACAACTTTCTCATTCGAATATAGTAAATCATTAGATGTAAATATCCTACTCATGGTATTAAAAAACGTAATTGAGGCGCGCCTCGAGGCGCGCCTTGCGTCGAAACGTCCCACAAACGCGTTGAGGCGTACGCCTCAGGCCTAGCGTTCCTTCTGAGCGCCTCGTTCCCGTGAGGCGCGCCTCGGGGCGCGCCTTTGAGGCGTAAGTTCTGAGTCGGTCAACTTTTGATATCAGGCCAGAATTTCTAATTGACCTGAAATTAGTGTGATTGGGCTTAAACCCAACCCAATAGAATCAACAATTGATGTTTTCCATCAACCCAAAAGAAGAAATCGGGAATTAGTTGGAGACGCAGGTCACGCAGCTTCTCTGCGCCGCTTCTCAACGCCGACCGTACCGCGCACGCAGCTTCCGTCAGCGCCGACCGCACGCAGCTTCCATCAGCGCCGACCGCACGCAGCTTCCAGTTTCCGTCACGCAGTTTCTCAGCGCCGCGCCGCCGCCGACCGCTCCTCCCTTCGTCACACTCAGTTCAGACTTGAGTTGGAGGCATGTAATCTATTTTTCTCTCCTTGTAATCTGTTGGAAAATGTATCTTACGTAACTAGAAAAAACTTAATGTAGTGGAAGTATTTTTTGGTTGACGAATTTTGAAAGTGATTTTGTTTTTTATGTTCCCATTTCTTCTCTTTGAATAAGCCAAGCTGTATATGTTTTTGGCGTTTAATTTGTTTTGATTTTGGATGTTAAGACTTTAAAACTATTTTGTTATTTTGAATTTGAGAGTATTTTACACTTATATGTTATTTATTAGGGGGAAAAAGTAAATTTACGCCTCAATTTTACGCCTCGTTCCGTTTCGAGGCTTACGCCTCGTGAAACCATAGAAAAACGTCTCGAAACCCGTTTACGCTTTTTAAAACCCTGATCCTACTAAAACCTAAGGCCAGATGAAAACCCTGCTTTAATCAAACATAATCAGAGCTTCATGTTATACTAGGATTTTTTCCAACATCCTCTCCTGCAACTGCAGTACTATGCTTTCACCAATACACTTCGGAAATCATAAAAACACGATAAAGTAGCCCTGCAACAAGTAAGAACTTCAAATTTAACTTCAAGAAATCAATCTATTCACACCAAGAAATGAATGAATCTACAAATCCAAGATACGACTGCAGGCTGCTAATTGATCGTTTTTGAAGTAATTGAGAGAATGGTTAGAAACTATGCAACGGGAGGTAGTTGGTAGTTGCTGATCCACGGTCGCTGACTCCACTACAAGTCAAATCGTGGTTCACACCAACAAAAATATAACCATTTTGAACAGTGCTTATTGCAGCAAATCGCAACATAAACTTAATGTACGAGCATGAACAACATTTTAACCGAAAATACTAACTCTTCTAGCTACATCCTCCCGCCGTCTCCGGAACATATTACAGATCACAAATCAGTCACATTCTGAGATAAGCCTCACATTTCCTAGCTATTACTCAAATTCAAACAACATAGAACAGAGAAAAAAGACAGAGATTTCTTAGCAGCTTAATTCCGAATGGAACAGAAATGTGATACTAGAAAGAAAGTTCCTAAAGGTAACAGATCACTAGAAAACCCAAAGAAATAATTGTGCGCATACTCACCTCCGCCAAAGAGAGAAGTCAAGTGCAGTGTAGATCCGAAGTCTCTACGGCGGAAGTTCCGGAATCCGGCGGCGATATTGGAGGAACGAACCGCCGGTGGATTTCCTGTTGATGAGACTTACAGTGAAAATAAAATAGAAATAATGGAAATTTAGAGAAAGAGAGAGAGAGAAGAGGAGGAGGAGAAAGAAATTGATTGGAAAAACTAAAACATTAAAAAAAAAAGGAAAAAATGCGAGAGAAAAGAGAAAAGTTGTCCAAACGACGTCGTGCTCCTTCTAGAAAGCTGAACAATTTTCTGTTCTCTCGTCACTTGATATTTTATTTTATTTTCGTCCATTAATTAAAATTTTAGATTTTTTTTGGGCGAAGTCAAAACTCAGGACTATATTATGTTTGACCATATCCTTTCGATCCTCCTCTGTGAGATTTTTCAGAACAATAAATTGAAAATTTACCGAATCTTAGAACGACTCGGTTTCAATTGATTAGGAATAAGTTGATGAAGCAGTCATGTTGGAGCATTTTGTAATTCCTCTTCGATGCATTAAATTCATTTATATTACAATATTTCGATATTACGTGCTATATTTTAAAAATTACTACTAAAATGAATTAGCATCAACCAAACTCCACTACGTTCAACCGGTTATATTAATTAAGAAACATAAAAAAAAAATGTCGCGAATTTGAATGTATTGTAGTATGTACAACGAGTACATGAATAGAATATCTAATAATTTGACAAAAATAAATTCACTGTATTACAAACACTAGAAGAAACAAATGTGACATTCAAATAAGTGAATTTTACTCATCGTCAAAATTAAAATACCAGCTTCATTGGGCGAAAGCCCCGTCCAGACCCTTGGTAGATCTATACATGCTTGCAAGTCTACATTTATAAATTCAAATTTTGGTGGAATACAGGCAATATTTAAAATGCCTTGAAAAACAAGATTGATTAATGCAGAAGCCAATAGCATTGAACTTGTGTGCAATATGATTCATCTTGATGAGGAGATTTCTGAATAGGGCAAGGCTGCTTCTGATTAGGAAGCTAGTGGTTTCACCTCAAGAATTTGAAATTTTGAATGGCTATGGTGGATAAATAGTGATGATGATAAATATACTCGTTTTGATCAGAAACCATGTTGCAGAGTACAATCTGAATAGCCATGGCTTCTTCATATCTTCTCCCTTTGTCTGTGTCATTTTAAACGACGAACGGGAACTCTTCGACGTGCTAGTAACATTTCATTCATTTGGGCAATCTGGAGTAGAAGTTGGTTGATTTTCTGCAGAATTTACATCCAATGGTTAGTATGAAAGGAGTTAAATCCAATTGTACATCACTTCATGCAATGCTCAACAAACTGGTTTTTAACTGTTTTCCTACAATAGTTAGATTATGCCTCATTGATCTAATGTTCATTATGGGGCCGCCAAAAATTTGTTCTGTCAGAGGAAATGTTCAAACCAAGAACCAGAGTTGAAGGCAAGAACTGTAAATTTGAAGAAAATTCATTGTCCTAACTAACCTTGTCTTTTTCTCTTATGATAGCCATGAGACTCTTCTTGCTGCTGTCTAGCTGCAACCGCCTCTGCCACCATGCAAGAACTCTTCGATGCCAAAACGAGACCAGCAACAGCGAAGCAACTCCACCTGCTATCCATGCAAAAGACCGCAGTCCAACTTTACAAGTAGCACAGTTCCTCAACCGAAGAATCCCAGTTTGCACAACTCCCACAAGGAGCCTTCTCCATCCACCAGCCAGTGGTGATGGCGTATGGACTGGTTCCGGTTCCTGCAAGTGCTGATGAACGTCAACTGGACTACGTATCGGTAAATCTTCATGATTTCCTGGTGGGAAAACTGATGGTTCGGAATTGGTGGAGAATGGGGAGTGGACTTCCTGCCAGTCAGATAATTCTTCTGAAACATGCTTGCTTTCCATGTTAGTGAAGCAATCTGGTAATCAAGATAAAAAAAAAAAAAAGTATATATAACAATTTGAGTAGCATTATCTATATTATGAGGATATGATTAGACTAAAGCATAACTCTGTAAAAGATCTTTTTTCTTGAGATATTTTTGCTGGAAATATCTCGAAAGCCAAATGATTTGGCCTTACCTGCTAGTTCTTGAGATAGCAAGAGAGAGAACAATCAAACTAAGTCAAGATAGCTGATGTTGACATGTGGGACAATGTCTAAAGATATTAAGGCAAACAATCAGAATTTGTTGAACATTTCATTATCATTCATCTGCGAAGCCTAAAAATCTATTAATAAACTTAGCAACCGGTGTAGCATCACCAGGTTGATAAGGTAGAAGAGAATTGGGATCCATAGCAGAAATGGTCTCATAAAGAGTCTGAGGGCGAGCACAGAACAAATGGTTTCTCTCAGCCAGTTCTTCAGCTAGCTCACTTTGATGATTGTCCATTAAATCCTCATTCACAACTACGATCAGTGGTTTTCTCAGTCGGAGCGTCTCAAATATGCTTCCGGATCCTGATAAAGAAAGTAAATATGAGTGCTTTTTCAAGAGCAAACAGGAAGATCTATAACTCCACCTATGGGATTTAGTATATTACACAAACCAGAATTGAGAAGTAACTGCTTTACCAGAAAAGGATTATGTATTCGATAGAGGATATACTAAGATATGGAGTAGAATAGCATATTCAAAATACGTATTACAGAAAATAAAGAGGCAACAGAAACACTTTCATGTAGCTTTCAACGAGTATAACAAGACGCAGATATTCTCATCATTCTTTTTCTTTTATATGTATCTTCGAAGGAAGAGAATACAGATTGAAAGAAATTCAAGTAAAAACATGTATGTATTTGTATAATAAAAGCAAAATGTACCTGCATGACTGATCACAAGAGACGCTGACTTCAAATACTCAGCTATGCTTGACGAAAATGTGAAATAATCTACGGATAGGGATTCATCTTCTCCAGTAGACTGAAAGTTGATGTTGTAACAATAAAATTAGAAATGACAGCAAGCCAGGTAATAATTAAACTAGATAGACACCAGAGAATCTCAGAAGCATTTATTCCACGTTACTGAGTCTTGTACCACAAATTAGTCATATACAATACCTTTTCTGTTGGATAAACTAAACTTACCTTTCGTATTTTAGACAGACCTTAAGTTTTCTATTTCAGCACAGAGAAAGAAGGCTCGTTTCAAATAAGTAGAACAGAAGGGAACCACGTAAGAAAAGAATGAAATTTATGCAGTCACAGACGAAGAACTCCAGAACTACATAACATGAGCTCAAGATAAAAGAAAGCTAGCTAGGAATAGTAGAGGCGAGCCAAATGCATCATAGACAGCTGGTAAAAGGTGTTGAGTGGTTTCAAAATTGAAGAAGCTGAAATGAGAATCAGAAAACTCCTCCCAAATCCCAATCACAATCCAAGAAAAAGGTAAAAACTTCACAGTAATGCAGGAAAAAACACATGATCTTGAAGCTTATATCTTCATATTCTCTCCACCAAATACACGTTGCTTTATTGCTCTCAAAATTGAAATAGATGGTAAAAACACAGTTCAAATAATTGCATGTCTCAATCACCAAGTTAATAAGAGGAGTATATGACAAGAGCATCACATTACCTTAGATGGGATGTATGATCCCCGTCCCATTTGAATGACAAGGTCCGTATAGCCCTTTCTGAACATAGCTTCTCTAACCTCCCGAGCGTCTACAGCTCGAACCAAGGCATCAAAACTAGTCGTTCCAACAGTAACAAAGACTACCCTTTTTGACTTGGAAAGGTCATCAATCTCACCCATTATGTTCTCCAATTCTCTATTACTTTTTCAAAGCACAACTAATGTTGTAAAGAATTGAGTTTCCACAAAACTTAAACCCTGCAAAAAGAAAACTTTGCTTAGTTAAATCAGCTCAAAGTTCACTTTAAGCTTTACATTTTTCGATTTTAAGACAAAGGAATAACGATCATAAATCACCTTCAATTCATGTATAACATACGGAATTTGATTTTTCAACTTTAAGATAAGCAAATATGACAGACAAACCACTCAATAGAATAAACCTACAATTCCATAGTTTTTAAAAAAATCGGAATCTTAACCAGGCCTGGCCCTGAGGGTGGGTGAGCATGGGCGACCGCCCTTGGCCCCAAAAATATCAGGGGCCTCTAATTTTATTTTTTTAGATAGTAATAATTTAAGCTGTCGGTAGGTGCGGGATCAGTATAACCGACACCGGTTATCAATTAACTGATCCCGAAAAAGTCAGAAAATACAACCGAAAGCCGTACCCCTTCCGTTTTCGTTTAGCCAAACCGAGTTTGGTATTCGGTTATACCAACAAAACCGAAAATAATGTGACTGAATCTGACCCGACTCTAATTCTAAGTCTTCATTGAGCTGATTAACATCCATTCCAATAAAGGATTACATTCATCAATGATAAATCTTGATTTTTTAATGCGTTCTTCCAACATTAATCCTAAACAAATATAACCAGTGTTTTCTTTTTTAGCAATTTTACAAAAATATCTCGACCTAATTCATATGATTTCTCCCGTTCTCCCTATTCCTTCAATTTCCTATCTAGATATACTCATATAAAGATAACAAACTGCATCATAGAAATTGAGAATAGATCAAGTAACAAAAATTGGGGTTATACAGAAAGAAAATCCACCTTACGGCAGCAAGGGGGCAGAAGATGATGATATAGTCGGCGCCCTATTCTAATTTGAGTAATTTCGGACTTACACTTGCCGGCGCCGACACGGCAGAGGGGGAGGGCCGATGGGCTGCGGGCGACGTATTGCTTACGGCGTGGCGGAGGGGAGGCGGTTCGGGATTGCTGGGCGGAAGACGGTAATCGGGAAGGGGGCGGTTGTGACTTGTGAGTGACTTGTTGAGTGACTTGTGAATCGGGAAGGAATATGCCCTAAATTAATTTTGCGAAAAATTTGCAATTTTGCCCAAGTACCTTGGCTAATTTAATTTTGGTCCGTTATCTTTCAAAACAATTTAATTTCTGTCCAAATTTTAATCAGCCTAATTTTGACGATTTCAGCCTGTTTAGATGTGTGTTTACACGCACTTTGCACATGTGAAAGTATATCGATGTGGATAATTTTATTTTTAGCCTGTTATTTTAGTACTGATTCTAATTTTGGTCTATTATGTTGTAAAAGTATGGATTTTTTATCCGTTTTATAAAATTAATAATATAATATGTATATCTAAAATGTTTTAAATAAAAATCTTTTGAGGTTTATATGAAGCGTTGAGCTTGTAAAAATGTCCATCTCTTGCAAAACTAAATAAATTATTAGTAACAAACTGTGTTTATATTTATATTAGTTACATAAATTAAGTCAAGGTAAACATAAGTATTTGGTAATATGATTTTAAATTCAGAAAGAGACGAGACTTATAACAATTGATATTTTGTTAAGAGATTTTTTTTTAATGTATATTAAAGAGAGTTGTTAGTTGTAAGTGAAGAGGTAGGTCCGCAAAAGCTGAGTGATTAGTTGTGTTAAAAGTTATCATTTTTGAGACAAGATGAATGGGACAAACCAAAAAAAAAGCGAGACAAGATGAATGAGATAGAGGGAATACGATTTTGTGCTAAAAATGTATCATATTTATCATATATATATATATGATAGGGTTATCATAAAAACCAACCTCTATATGAGAACTATGAATTATTATAGATCGTTGATTTTTATCTTATTTACGATTAGATATCGTGCAGAATCCAACACATTACAATTTATTAAGGTTAAATTTGTCCACATAAAACATACAATATATGTTTATAATTGGAAATATTTAATCATATTTTATCAAACAGTTAATATCAAACTGATAATAAATTTTACATCTAGTATTATAATAAAAATAATTACGTTGTTTATCTTTTCAAATTCATAAATTATAGATTATAATTTATGTTTTTAGATTTTAATTAGTTTCATCAACTCGTATTTGTATTTGCTTTAGAAAAATACCTCTCAATCCAAAAGAAAAATTACTATCACATTTTTTTATTATTTTTTTATGACGAGGGAAATCCGTAGCCACTACCGAAGTGGGCACTAGGTAAACGCAACTTCTATGCTCTAACCTGCAAACAATATAGGAGGAGCTAACCACCCTAGGCTAACCATAGGTAACAAGTCTTGGTGAGTTTTGAACTTATGACCTTCTAACCACTATCATATTCTTTCTAGATACATAAGTCATGTTGCTTAAAAGTATATGTTTATATTATTTGATGTATAGTGTTTTATTTTGTTTGTTGCATATGTCTATTGTTTGAAACATAAGTTTATATTGTTTTTGATGTATAAGGTTATATTGATTGATGCATTTGTTTATATATTTCGATGTATAGCACTATAGTGCTTTATGCATAAGTCTAACATTGGTTGATGCATAGGTCTATATCGATTAATGCATAGGTATATTTTGTATGATGCAAACATTTATGTCTCTTTTGTTTGATGCATATATTTATACTATTTGACGCATAGATATATATACTTTGATACATCAGTTTGTAATACATATAAGTGTGAAAACATTAATATTCTTACTAAAAACGTTTACTATCAACTTAATTTTGTGTAATCCTTCCTTACCAAATTCAATTAATTTAATTTGTTTGAAATCGTTACATAATATAAGTTAATAAAGATTATAAAATAACATATAGAAATTAGAAAAGGATAAGATCCCCATATTTTGAATATATATTAATACTATCATATGAGTTGAAAATTACAAGACTAATTTTATTAATATTTTTGTTTAAATATAATTATTTAAATAAGATTTCAATAATAATCATAGATTAATAAATATACAACGTCTAGATTAGTTCCTAGATCATGATTCTTATTTGTATCTCTCCCATATATGAGTCGGTTTTCAAAATAACACTTTCTAAGAAAATAATTCTCAAAATAACACTCTTTAAAAAATAATTCTCAAATTAACACTTTTTTTGCCACCTATGCACTTATTTACCAAATGAATATCTACATGGAAAATAATTTATATGTTTTAAGTTAATTATGCTATACTAGCATTTTGAGGAATACAAAAATAAAAATACTTTATATTTATTTAGAAAATACATAAAATATTACTATAAATCAGATAAACTATATATTTTTTTATACGAAAAAAATCTCTTTCCAGACTTAATTTCAACAATTGCATTTTTTTTTCATTGTTGTTTATTCAGTAATTATAATAATAAAAAATGTTCTATTTTTCATATAAAAAAATAATACTAATACTTTTTGTTTGTTGAAATAAAATTAACTGTACAAGTAAACAAATAAAAAATATATATATTTTTTAATTTAGAAAATAAGACACATAACCTACAATATATATAAAAAAACTAACAAATATATTTTTATTTTTATTTGAAAATACGATTTAACTACAACAATATATTTTATTGTTATTTAGTAGTGCAAAAAATAAAAAAATATTGTTCATGTAGATGTTTATTTAGTAAGAAATAAATAGATGGCAAAAAGAGTGTTAGTTTGAGAATTATTTTTGAAAGATGTTATTTTGTGAATGATTAAATTCAGGTGTGTTAATAAGGTCGAGTGGTACTACTGAGGAATATAATAAGATGTTAATTAATTTAAGCTGTCAGTGAGCTTAATTAATTAACGAATATTTCTATCTTAAATATAGAGATCGATTAAGTCTAAAATACAAGCTCGCTCAATTTGGCATAAATGGGTAAATCAGCACGGATTCTCTAGTGAAATGAATATGTGTTTATTAATTAATTTTACTCTGGGCTGAACATAGATAATTAATTAATTTGAGGTCCTGCTTTATTTATTGTATTTGATACCTGATTTGACTCAATTAGTTGCCTAGTTATTTATTGTCTCTCAGAAATCATTATTAATAGATTAATGTATGTTTATATTATTTAATAATGTTATTTATCTGGAATTAATTAGTTGAGCCTATTAATTGATAAATGTTAGTAGCCCAATAGATTAATTAATTATATTATGAGCTAATTATGTAGAAGCTCATTAGGATATAATTAAATTAATGAACTATAAATATTAATATTATATTAACTCTTGAAGTTCATAATCAGAATACACACAATTACACAAACTCACACGATTATACACGTTTGAGAGAGAGACGATAATCTTGATTTTTTCCAGTTCTCTAACACCCAGAGAGAAAAAAAGCTTAGGGATACATGAAGGAAGAAGTTACAATTCTTCCCCCCTATTTTTTTTTTTTTTTTTTTTTTTTGATTTGAGGAACCCGCAACCGCTACCTTCGGTGCGCTCTGGATAAACCTCAACTCCGGTGCAGTCGCCCCTAATTTCTATCACCTCCCTAATGATGCTTCATCCCCAAGATTTACAACTACAGCCTCCACGCTCGAAAAGACTATCGCAACACTAACCTGCTTGAAGAGAAGGAAGGATCTGCGGTTGGGATCTTGCACTGCTGACTCACGGCCAGAACAAGGTAGAAAGAAGAGTTGAGGGTAACGGTCTTCTCCATGATTCCTTCTTATATATGCTTTATCCTTCTTTCGTGACACTTCTGTGTAAATTTGTACATGGGTGTGATAATGTAGATTTGTTTCTTTCTGGTTCTCAAACGAGTTTTGCTCATGTAGTAGTGATTTCTTCCTTTTCGTCCGATTTAATTTAGGGCTGAACCCGTGTGATGCTTGTGAAATAACTAATTTACTTATTGTGTAAATCAAATTTATGATGGAATTGGCATTAACCGAATCTTGAACCTTGAAATTCAAACTTGTTTGACTGATGCACATCTTGTGTTCGATAAAACGCTTCAACCACGATTTTTTTGACACCTTTCGAGTTTGAGAACCGTAACTGATGTTAGGACTTAGGAACAGCTAAGGGTAGACTAATCACTTTTCATGTGTTCATGCAATCCATTTCAATCTTGTAAAACGGACTTGAGGTCCCTATCGTGATTGCTACTTCCGCCGTCAACCGACGAACTTTAGCCTTTTTTTTTCCTCCACCCCCTCATTTGTAAGAACAAGCATTTCTAGACACTATTAGGAAGCCCTTGTTCCTGGCTTTCTAACGCACCAAATGGGACGCAAATCGGGTCCCTAACAAAAAAGATAAGCTTCATTGAAGAAGGCTTGTTGAATCTGCCCTGCCTTACACACTGTAGGGCAGTGACTTCCCAACAACCCCAAACCTTTCCAACTAATTCTTACGCGTTGATACCCATACTGTTGGAGAGCCGTGTTTACTGGCTTTTCAATGCCGTTTTCCGTTCGTTATTTGGAGTTCGGGTTGAAAAGATACGTCCCGTCGAAAATACCTACCGAACCAGCCCCTTTGCAAAAAATTCCAAATCAAACACCTTAGTGATCTCTGTTGATCTGTCTTTCCATAACCTTCGGCCGTTCGTCAATAGGAGTTCGTGGCCAGTAGTTACGCGCTCGGAAAACGCTCACCTGAAGTTGCCAAGAAAATGTTAGGACAACATGTTTCGACTCAATTTCTGATCGGAAAAATGAATAACAATACCTAAGGCTTATACCTTTAGAAACCTTGTACTTTAATCTTTCCAACGCCACTTTCCGTTGGTTAAGCGGACCGAAGGGATACAAAGCTCGAAAGTTGAGCTGTTCGAACTGCGCTCCTAATGGAGCAGCTGTATTAATACGAAAATCTGCTCTTCTCCAGAAACTTAAACCTAACGAAAATTATACAATTAAAAATAACTTTTTTTGAGCTTCCCGAAAACAAGTCTCACATATTTTACGGAGCCCGGATCGAGGAGATACGAGCCGTCAAAGTCAAGTTGCCGAAACAACACCTTTACGCTGAACAGTAGACTTCGGCGCGAAGTCTGCTCGTTCCCACCAACTTTACCCAATCCGGTAATAAATTATACGGTTTGTACCTCTTCTAGAGTAGAACTTAACAATGTGTTCGATACCAAAATTTGGCGGTCGGATCGTCCGAAATTGAGACAGGAAGTTGCGGCAAAAGTTGTTCGAAACAATCACTTAACTTAGTTAATACCCTTAGGTACCCTTAAACTCTGGTATACGCTGATGTAATCATCGAATGCACATGACTAATATCGAACCATACACAAAAGACACATCTGAGCAAGAATTTAATTAAGATAATTTACGGTCAATAAAATCAAGCGATTCCAAAGCCGATTGAGATTATTGTAAAACCTCTTTTTCGTGATAGCCGAAATGTGTGTATTAGAAGTCAAAATTTTTAGATAATTAGATTGAACTACGACTAAACTTTGGGTCTCTCTTGTAGGATCCGAGGAAGGACGATAATCCCGAGAATCATTGTAACAATAATGCCAGCGCCAAAAGGTGGACTTTATTTTTGAGTTAAAATTATCTTGAGTTATTAAGATCTACTCCCTCCGTCCCATTATTAGTGGCGCCTTTCTTTTCAGCACGGGAATTAAGAGAATATGTAATAAAGTATGAGAGATGAGTAGATAATAAAGTAGGAGAGTGAGATGAGTGTGATAATGAGAGTGTAGGAGAGAGAAGATGATAAAGTAGGAGAGAGAAATGAGTATAATAATGAAAATAGATGATAAAGTAGGAGAGATAAGATGATAAAGTAGGAAAGAGAGTGGTAATTTTTTACCAATTTGGGACGTCGCACTAATAGCGGGACATCCGAATTAAGAAAGGTGGCCACTAATAATGGGACGGAGGGAGTACTATTTATTAAATGCCTTATGAAATGATGTTATCCAATGAAATGTTTTATGGGCTTTCAATTTAGTTTAGTGCTCTTGTATTGGTCGGTCGGGGTTCTTATTTTGACATAAGACGTCAATTCAAGGATTGTGTACACCCCCGTTAGTCGTACAATGGTTTGATCTCCACTGTGCGCTAACTTTTTAGGCTACGAAAAGGATTATCTGGAGAAAAGTCAAGTATCCTATTTTTAAAAGAGTACTATGAGTAATGGCTCGAGACTCAAATGAAAAGGCTCTGACGTGGATTCGTTCCGGAATCACAAGAGTAACTATAGAACACTGCAAGCGCGTACAAGTGAATAGAATGATAATTGTTTTGTATGCTTAGGAGCTAATTTCTTTTTAAAAACCTCCTAAGTCATACATTGATACTTTGGATAACTGCTTTTTGAAAAAATGTTTTACCACCCACTGAGTACATTAGTACTCAACCTAAAAGGGCGAAGCCGAGAGCGAGGGCTGCTGTCCGATACGCTAATTCACACCGTGCTTAATCAATCTTTTGCCTATTTCGGGAGATGTAATTTTTTTTGCTACTCATCATTTTAAATTTATCTTCATGATTATTGAACCAGATTTCTTCTATGTGTTTAGAAACTTATTTCATTCTGATGAATATCGGAGTTGAAATTCTATGAATTTAATTTCTTGAATTATTCTGTATTATCTCTTAATTATAAATGCTCTTTTATTTATATGTATTCACCACACCCCATCATACGCCCTCTTTCGAAAATCGGGCTGTGACACTTTTAAATAAATATAGATAGTTGTACATTTGTATAGATTCTCTAAAATAGTATAAATTTATAAAACAAACAAATTTAACACACAAGTGTTTGTGCTTATAGGATTTACATGTTTAATTTAGAGCGTTTAGATCAAATAGATCTTAAAAATCAATTTTAAAAGTGGAGTTTATAAATAAAATTGAGATTATTCGTTTGTAATTACTATACACCGCAAAAGTATTGGAAAGACAATAAGTACCTTTCGATTAATGGATGTAAAAAATATTAAAATGTACTTTTTTTTATTTCGCCCCGGACCCTTTTAGTATTTTTATATATCTACTTAACAAAAGTTTATAAAAATATGTTGTTTGGCTCAATTCCATCACTAACAAATTTGAGATTAACATCATTTTAATTACATTCAATAAATAAGAGCAAGTTTAATCTCAACAGCTAGGGGTGTAACGGTTCGGTTTTTTATGTATTTTAGGAACCGAACCGACCACATATAAATGGTTCGGTTCGGTTCGGTTCGATGGGTTTTTCAATATCGAAACCGAACCGAACCGAACCGCTTATAAATGGTTTGGTTCGGTTCGATTCCTCGGTTCACCTTTTTATTTTTTTATTTATTTTTAAATCATAAATAATGCAAGAATAATAGTTTGTAGGATGTCACTCATTCCGAACTCATAAGTATAGAATTGTTACTCATTTCTCCTCATTTATATAAATTAGAATTGATCTTAACTTAAATCTAATATCTAAATTCAATAATATTTTCATATAAGGACAAATATTAAATTAAAAAATTAAAAAATACTGATATTGGTTCGGTTCGGTTCGAACCGTTCAAAAATACTTGGAACCGCGAACCGAACCGAATGTAAACGGTTTCTAAAAAAATAAACCGAACCAAACCGCGAAAACGAACCGAACCGCATTTTTTAATTTGATTCGGTTCGATCCGATCGGTTTCGCGGTTCGGAACGGAACCATTTACACCCCTAACAATTGAAGTAATGAACCCTGAGGCGAACATAGAATAATTAGGTTAATTGAGCTGATAATGGGCTCAAATATGGGCTGATAGAAAAAAAAATCTTGTAACCCGCGTAATATTTATTATATATTCCATTCTTTTACTACTATTAGTGAATAACATTATTAATAAAACACCCGTAATTCTTTCAACCATACACAAGGAAAGAATTCAGAATTTAAAAAATGACCTAATTAAAAATTTAGGAATATAAATCCACAATCTCAATTTAGCATTCGAATTTCCACACGTGGGAATTTGCGGAGAGATCAAAATAATATAATTGTCAAATATATATACATAAAAAAGACAATATCGGTAGATAAACATATAAACATGTCATCTAATTCCACAATAACCACACCAAAAAAAATGTAACTGTATTATAGAATTCGGTGATGATAAAGGAGTGAAAACGGTGGGATGGGAGGACGTAGAGATGGCAATTGGAACTGGACCCGTCGGACCCGACCTGTCCCGCCCCGCGATGGGGTGGGTAATACCCAGACCCGTAGAAGTACGGGGCGGGTCTGGACCCAACCCGCGTGGGTCCAAGACAGATCCGGGTCCAATTTCTCTACCCGCCCCGCCCCACCCAACCCCGTTTCAGACCCGCATTACTAATTTTTTATTAATTTTATTATGTAATCTTACTTTATGTTATTTGAATTTTTTTGTTCTTCAATTCATACTTTTAGATACTAATATCTGACAACTATAATAAGAAAATTCAAACAAAAATGCTTCCACTAACGAAAATTAATAATTAAAAAATAAAATAATTTAAAATTAGCAATTGAAACGGCACAAACGGGTCTGGGGCCGGGTAGATCCGCCCCGTGCGGGTCCGGGGTTGGTTATGTGTTTTTGGACCCATACAAGTCTGGATCTGAATCTGGATCTCTATGTCGAACTTGCGGGGCGGGTCCGGGTACTATACTACCCAGTCCCGACCCGCAAAATTGCCATCTCTAGGAGGACGTTGCAAGCGTACATATAAGAATATTGGGCCGGGCCGGGCCGTCCGAAATAAGAACTTGGCCCGCAGGCAAAATGGGCGGGCCCGTTGGCCAGCTGTAGACCTATAGATACACTACAACTGTATATATCTTATGTCGACTCGATAGTCTCCGGTCCACCCCTCTCCAAAAAGTCCGCACCCTCAAAATCCAAAAATAGTCTTCATTTTCGTTATTCACACTGTCAATCAAACACCGTCCTCTCGTTTTCAATATGATTTCTCTCTCTCTCATCACCACTGCAGCTTCTCTCTAGCGTCACACCTTCCCCCATCTCGCACTTGTTCACGATCCTCTTGTTTCTTGATTGTCTCGGGAATATGGTATTCACGTGGAATGAGTGCGATTCTGGAGGTATGCGTTGGTTGATTTAGATCTGAACAACAATTGTTAAAGCATTTGATGCTTTTGACTTTTTACGAGTCGAGTGATTTTAGGGATTCTCATTTCGTTCCTGAGAAAATTGTTGGAATGGAGGTTGCGAGTGGGCTGGGTCCGAGGCTGGGCTCGAGCGCATTGATCAGAGACAAACACGAAGAGAACGATGGGATGAACATCCAAAATCTCGAATTGGAGACTACCGCGAACGATTCCCGGTCCAATCACCATTTCTATTCCATGAGCGCATTGGACATTCTGAGAGAAACCGTGTGGATTCTCCGATTCAATTCAGTAGGGTTTATGGCGATTGTTGCAGTGTTGATCTGCCCTGTCTCGGCCGTACTTTTATCAAATATGTTGGTCGATCAATCGGTTGTGAAGAGACTGAGTTTTCGTCTCATGCTAGTTGCAAAGTCGAGTGGACTCCCTCTCAAGCCTTTCATCAAACAGTCATGTCACAGATTGGCTGAAATGGTGGTTTCAGTTACAGTATGCTTCCCATTGTTTGCCACCTTATCGCTTCTTTCTAAGGCTGCTGTGGTTTACTCTGTTGATTGCACTTACTCGAGGAAGAAGTTCGATTACTCAAAGTTTTATGTGATCACTTGCAAGATTTGGAAGAGGATAGTGTTTACATATTTGTGGGCTTGTGCAATAATGTCCGGTTGTCTCACTATGTTTCTTGTCCTCCTAGTTGTAGTGAGCTGCATTTTCTTGATAATGGGATTCCCATCAGACTTAATTCTTTATCCTGCTATGGTGGTAGGGTTGGTTTTCTCAATCATTTTTGCCAATGCTATTATCATTTGCAACACTGCCATTGTGATATCTGTTCTTGAGGATGTTTCTGGACCTCAAGCATTGTTGAGGTCTAGTTCATTGATCAAGGGGCAGACTCAAGTTGGGCTGTTGATATTCCTTGGATCGACGATAGGGATGGCGTTTGTGGAGGGTTTGTTTGAGCATAGGGTGAAAACACTCAGTTATGGAGATGGCTCTTCTAGGATATGGGAGGGGCCTCTTTTGGTTGTGATGTATTCATTCGTGGTGATGATCGACTCGATGATGAGCACGGTTTTCTACTTCAGCTGTAAATCGTATAGGTTGGAATCAGCAAGTGCGGAGAAGGAGCCAGTTTTGGAAGCTCAGGCGATGGGATCAGGATCAGCAGAGGTTCAATGACATCTCTTTGATTACGAATTACGTATCAAGATTCATAAGAAATGTAGCTAGAGGAAAATAGTACAACTTTTGTGAAATGGTCCGAGTGAAAAAGAATATGTGGTGATGAAGCTTCTTCAAAATGGAATGTATAAGGGGATAGCTTAAAGTAGTTGCAGAATATTAGTAGACTAACTTCGAGGAATTACTTTAGTGTCTCCTACATGGCGACTGGAGAAGGAAGGCATCCTACATTGTGAAGATTGGACCATTGACAAGTATACCATCTTGGAAAGGTTTTTCAAGACTATAGTTTGCATACTTTGTAATAAGTATTCTCCTTTTACCGTTACCAAGTTGACATGAAATTGTTACTCAAATTCCTTTTTGATATGATTGGTGTGTATTGCGGGGCCTGATTCTGATTATCAGCATAAATATATGGGTCTATGGAAAGATAAAATCAACACTATTTATTCCCAGAAATTGAAAATAGCAATAGACTTTTCAAATGCTATGTGGAGTTAAGAATAGCAGAGAGTACTATAATAACAGCTACCAGTGAACATCATTAGAAAATAAGTACTTAACTATGATTCTGTTTTGTAACTTTTGTTTCCTATTCCAACCTAGACATGGCTTCTCTTTGGCAGCAAGCAGCACTTGGAAGCTAAATTTCTTTTGGTGGTATGTATTGTGGTATTCATAGTAACGGACTATCAGGCATTGCCATTAACCAGTTCCCTTCATATATGCTACGACTCGAGATGAGATGGGGTTAGTAGCAGCAGAGGGGCTATTGCAATATATCAGCAGAGTGGTTTGGGCAATGGAAGTGGAAAATATCACAAGTGGCTATGTTCCAAGCTTATGGTGACCGGAAGAACTCCAATCACTTGGTGTTTCTAAATAGTGGAATTGTACAATCCTACCCAAAATCACTATAACAAGTACAAAACTACCCATTTTCTTAAAAACTATATAGGAAATACCCAAATTTCTTAAAATACCCTTACTTTTTCAATTTTTTAACCTTAAACTTGTCAGGTCCGAAAAATGCACTGATTTTAACACATTGCCGATCGATCGGCACAAATAAAGAAAGGGCCGATCGATCGGTCCAAATTGCCGATCGATCGGCATTGCCCGATCGATCGAGAATGTTAAAATATATATATATATATATATATATATATATATATATATATATACACATATATTTGGGGCCGAACATCATCTTCCCCACCCAATCGATCGGCACACTCGCGAATCGGACAGAAAATTTATCTATCGGCACGGAAGGTCGGCACGCCCATCGGACAGTATATCTTCGTCCAAACCGATCGGACACAATGGAAGAGGTTAGTATTTATCTTGAAATCTTAGTTTGTAAATTAGTTTGTAGGATTGCATATTTAAAGTGGTTTTTTATGAAATATATATGTTGGGTTTAATGAGTATAACATAGATCTGCTTGGATTGGGTGAAAATTGGTGAAAATGAGGTAGAAATCGCCGAAAATCGGCGCGCCATTGTTGCCGGCAATTGAGTTTCAGTGCCGACCGGTCGGGCCAGTATGAACCGGTGCCCGACCGATCGGCACGTTTTTTTTTTACGCGATTTTTTTTAATTAATGTTATTTATTAAATATTATAAATTATTAAATATTAATTGTAATATATAGGTCAATTTTAAACTGTTAGCACTACGAGACGTTTCCCCGAGGATCACAACATATTATAAGCATACTTTAGGGACATTGATTAGAGAGAAATTAATTAGTCAGAGTGGTATGGATCTAGTCCATCGGTTTATTTGTGGTCAGTTCGGGAGCATAGTGGGTTGGCCAGATGGTAAGAATATTATGCGGGCTCTTCACCAGCTATTATGCTATGAGGTTTCGGTACGACCTTCGGAGGTTTGGTTTAATTATGTTGGTCAGAACATTCGTTTCTCTCATCCGGAGTTCGCATTGGTCACTGGGCTCATGTTCGGCGAGTGTAGTTTCGACATGGCAGCATCTTATCAGCCTACTCAGTCTGGGGTCTACAGCAGGTTCAATGGTGGGAGACCGATTGAAGCAAAGAACTTGTTAAGCTGGTTTACAAAATATGAGCCCGGTGGCGTTTCAGATGATGACTTGATTAAGTTGTCGAATATTTTGGCTCTTTTCTTCTGGTTCTATGCTCCTGCAGAGACTAAGAAGATTGATACATGTATATGGGTATTGGCTGATGATATTAACCAATGGAATGCGTTCATATGGGGTGCTTTTACCTACGAGGCCATGTTGCACTACCTCAGTTACGTACCAAATTCCCTGGACCTCATAGGATCAAAGTATAATCTATACGGACCGATTTGGGCACTACTGGTATAATATTTGTTCACAACTTAATTATTACTAATTTATTAATTTTTATTAGTTTAAATAACTCGATATATTTATATTGTAATATAGGTGTGGGCATATGAGGCCATTCCTAGTTTTGGAGCTCGTTGTGCAACTCGTCTACATCCCGATGGTTTCCCTCGTTATTTACGGTGATCGTTTAATGACGCCGATCAGCGTGATATAGCCGGTTTTTTTAAGCGCCAGGTAAAAATATTTTTATTATTAATTACAATGAATATGTTATGGATTTTCTTATTAATATTTAATGCACAAATATTCTGTATTTCAAATGAGAGACTCGGTAGTGTTTGAAGTGTTAGAACCGAACGAGCATGAGGAGAGGTGTCAATATTGGCAGAGTGCGGTCGGTAGTAGTCCATTTGGGATACACTTTCCTGTGCCCTTGAACCCCCTACAGCCGACGCAGCATGATCAAGATGGACATCGTATCTTGATCAGACGCACCGAGGAGAGCAGACGTAGTACGAGCAGAGGAGTTGTCGGTGAGAAGGAGGAGCAAGAGGAGGAGCACACTGTCGTAGATAGTAAGAGAGTTCAGAGGCGGGCCCGCCGTACACAAGCATCTTCATCAGCAGCGAGAGATGCATCTGGTAATAAACTTAAATTCTAAGTGAAAATTTTCTGGTCAATTCCTCCTTTAATAATCGTCCCCTTCTTTGATAATTATTAGCAGTTGGTGAGACATCTAGTTTTCTGGACCCAAGAATAAAGGCCATGATCAGTCGATCTATTCAAGAGAATTTTGAAAGGTGCGAGCAAGCTATGATGAATAGAATTGATGATTATCATCGGACTCTCAGTCAGGAGCTAGTGAGTAGGTGTGAGGAACTGCTGGATAGAAGTAGTATGTCAAGACAGTATTCATCATATTCTGATCACGAGGAGGAGCCTAGGCCATTTCAGTCTGGATATAGCTAGCACGCTCAGGCTACGCAGTGGCCTCGGTGGGACGAGCCTGCACCACAGACCTTTGATGTATGGGAGAGGGATCCATCAACTCAAAATCAAGAGGTTGAGGCTATGGATGTAGAAGCAAACAACTACAACTTAGATCTGGTAAGAGAATTCTTCAATTGATTTAATTTCTTTTCCTAATTTAATAATTAAATTTTGTAGGATATGTTTGAGCCGAGTAACTCGTTGGCTGAGAGTTTTGAACAATATTTGTCCGGTGAAAGCTTAGCCTTTCGACGTCCAGATACTTTTCCACTTGAACGAGAATGGTTCCAGAATTTTAAGAAGATTGATTATAATATGGATTGTGAGATGGTAAACTGCTACATCCAGTCACTGCGGGTCAGGCTAGTTCAAGGCAACCTACCCGTGACTCCAGATGCCCGACACACAGTCATAGCGGACTCTACAGTCTTTGTAAGTACATTTCATATCTGAGTATTTTATGGAAAATATTGTATTTCTTTAGTTTAATTTTATCGTTGAATAATTGTTTCCATTTGTCCATATTTCGAGAAACAATATCTCTTGTTTTTCATTCCCATTTCCATAGGAATGAATACTATGATTCACATTTCGAACAGGCATGAATACAGTATCAGATTGTTATTATGACTGAGTGGCTCAAGTTTTGTAAAGATCCACAAAGTATTAGACACGAGAATGATGAGGATTATAAATGGGTTCCTCGAGAGGAGGATGTGCAGTGCGTGAAGGGGATTCCAGAACTTGGGATAAGCGATTGGTACTCCGCCAAATATGTGAGTACTATTCATATATTTTATATTTAATAATCTTAAGGTTCTAAATTATATATTTGTGTCTATTGTAGATCATATTTCCAATCTTGGCAGCACAACATTGGTTCGTGTTGCGGTTATGTCTTTCAGATTGGAGACTCGAGATGTATGACTCGAAAAATCAATTTAGAGAGGCAAATGTATTCAACTGGCGCGTCAAATGCCTTAGAGCTTTTCGGAAATTTATAGCGCGGTTCTTATGGCATGGGAATTATTGGGCGTGTAATGCATATGGTTATCAATTCCCAGGAGGACAGAGACCCTCAATTGTGCTTATGGATGATGAAGAGCAGTACATACAATTGGATTCACATAGTTGTGGGGCATTTACATGCATGACTATAGAGCGTCTCCTCACCGGTTTTCCGACTCGGGCATGGGGTAATGATGAGGCAAACATTAGTAAGTATCGTACTTGGATGGCTGTAAAATGTTTTGAAATGTGTGATAATTTGAATTTATGTATCGGTTGATTATTGTTATGAAATGAAATGTATCGGTTGATTATTGTTATGAAATGAAATGTATCGGTTCTCTGCACCGATCGGCACAGATATAAAATATATATTTTTTTTTAATTTACATTTGGTCCGATCGATCGACACAATCCGAGCGATCGGACCATTATTAAATTTTTTTTTTAATTTACATTTGGTCCGATCGACATAGATATAACATATTTTTTTTTACATTTGGTCCGATCGATCGGATTGTGCCGATCGATCGGACCATTGATAATTTTTTTTTAATTTCCGTTCGAACCGATCGGCACAGATATAAAATATTTTTTTCGTCTAATAAGAATTATATTTGTTTGAAATAAGACTTAAAATCAATATAATTCAAATACACTCTATAAAAATTATAAACTTTAAAATAAAAATTTTATAATAAATATTTGAGGGTAATATTATGAAATGGTGTAATAAGACTTTATATATAACTATACATTAGCAAAATTAAATATGAATCATTCTTGAATCATGGAAGTACTTATTACTCTTTATAAAAAACGAACTCATTTTTTGAAATAGGTGAAGAGGTCGTAATTTTTTTTAATTATGTCTCTATTATTATATTTCAAAGTTATTCATGATATTCTCGATATCCCCTTCGTATATCACTTTTCGTCACTCGAATCCGACGTTTTGGAGTTTAGATGAATAGTATTTGGGATTTTGATTAAGGGTTTTGAGGGTTTAGATGAATAGTATTTGGGGTTTGGATTTAGGGTTCAGGCACGGTTCCCGTTGTATTTTAATATTTTAAAATTTAATCTGTCAGTTCATGTCCTACCGATCGGCACGGTCCGACCGGTCGGATCTCTGTCCTGTCGGCACGGTCCGACCGATTTTCAAAGTTTTTTTTTATTCCTCGATTTTCATGAGATTATATAGAGTACGAAAATAATAGACCATATGATATGAAATATTACGTACATAATTATTAACACTAGAGTAAATTATTCATTATTTGACGGCGCCGGACACTTACGCCTTGTGTGACCTTGTTCCTCGCAAATACTACACTTCTTTGGCGCACGAGGTCTGCTGCTAGATGTACCGGCCTCTACAGCGGATCTTTGTCGGCTATTCCTCGGCCGTCCTGCTTGACGCGTGATAATTGGCGGTAGTACCACCATCGCATCAATCTCTGCTGGGACACCTCACTCGCCCCGTGGAGGTAAAGGATTCATGACACCCGCATATATCTCCCTCCATGTTTCCGTCCGATAGTAGTAATTGATGTGATTATATAAATTCTCACGGCGGTTGTATAAAACTGCAATTGCATGCTTACAGGGGATCTCGTCCAGTTGCCATACTCCACATTCACATGAATGATCGCCTCGGATCAACTCTCCACTTGTCTTTTTCCAGGTGTCCACCTTAAATGAGTCGCGATCACGGATGTAACAACATACCTGAGTGCTGCATCTCTTTAATTTCTCATTCTCATATCTGCAGCTTCAGTCAAAATATCAGTCCTCGCATGAGCCTTTTGTCTACGAGCATCAAACCACTTTTTGAGCAGATGTCGGATTGCCTCGATCATAGCACATATTAGAAGACGTCTTGCAGTCAGAAGTCGAGAGTTAATAGACTCAACCAGGTTGGATGTTAACATACTGTAACGTCGGGTAGGACATTGTGATCTGGCCCACTTCTCGGGACCGATATCCATCAACTTCTCGTACGCTGCGGGTTGTGCCTCTCGTATCGCGTTCAACGCGCGGTTGAAGATTGATGTTCGATATGTATATGCTGCCTCATGGAACATCTGCACGATCCACTTACCATATCGAGCAATCTTATTTGCGATGTGGTAGTAGCAAAGACCGTGGTGTGCTTCCGGATAAACATCTCTTACCGCGTTGGCTATACTTTTGTGTTGATCTGATACAATTCTTGGTCACTAGTGGAGGAGAGTGCTGCTCGGAGCCGAGTTAGAAACCACTTCCAAGAAATATCATTTTCAATCGGACCAACACCAAAAGCAAGTGGGAATATTTGTTCGTTAGCATCAATACCAACAGCGACAAATAGTATTCCCTTATTCCTCCCCTTCAGGTGTGTCCCGTCAACCGCAATCACGTTTCTAAGCTGGAATAACCAAGGACTTCGGCAAACACCAAGCATAAAAAATAGATGTCGGAAATCACCATCAGGACCAACATCTAGATCGGTCAAAGAGCCTGGATTTTGCATACGGAACAAATGCAAATACTTCGGAAGATTTTTATATGACTCTGCATGGCTACCGTAAATCATTGATATCGCAGCATTATGTGCTCGCAGCGCCACACTATAACTCGCTTGGATTCCAAACCTATCCAAAAGATCAGCTTGAATATCGGCGGGTTTCAGTATCTTGCTCTAGCGGTGCATTCTCTGCGCAATATAGGCGGCTACGGCCTTTGCCCGCACATTTCTCGATCCTATGCCAGATAGATCGCGGTTGCAGGTGTGCTCGGGGTTGTATACGGTCACCTCCCAAATTTTTGTGGCTCTACAAGCAGCACGAATAAAATATGGACACGTGTCATTACGCTTGCATATGTATTCGAGTCGTTTTGTGCACGAACGTCGGCACATGAAATCCACTCCATGTTCCATATGCCACAGTGCGACCATAGCATATAATTTATCTTTCTCCCAGAAAACAGCTCCTTGCCGCAAATCACAATCCAATATAAGAGGCAAGCTCGTTGTGAATGGTGGGTCAGATGTATCGAGAGGTATAATTGGAATGATCAAATTACTTGCTGCTTCCATGTTGCTGTATAATATTTCGTCATCGGTATTTGGACGAGTGATTGGAAGAAGCATTGACATGAGTTGGTTGACGCCGCCCTCTCGTCGGATCCACGCAAAGAAAGTCACCAAGCGAACAATTGATCAATGCTTCAGGAATACCTTCATCTTCATCCTCAGATGAAGTGTCGAGATAAGCTTCTTCATCTTCATCTGTTTCGACATGGGTCTCCTCTTCGTGACCACTTCCACCGGGGTTGCTTCGACTCCCACCTGGGTTGCTTCCACTATCGGGCCCTTCAAACTGGTTATCACCTCCGAATTGATAAGACTCAACGAATGTTGAGTTTCGAGCTTCACGATTTACTACGCTGGTATTATTGGGGTGCACTAAATATACTGCAGGCTCTACGTCTAGAAGACAAATACGTTGTAGATCAAGATCACTCTCGATAACGGCCTTTATCGTTCTATGACTTTTACGAGACTCTGCAGTATAATAGATGTGGTAGTCGGGCGGAACTGAATATGCATCCAGAGCGTATTGAATATATTGTCGTAGTACTGCAAGACAAATATTGTTTGCCGGAATCCAAACCATTGTCTCTTGGCCGCCAACATATTTCGATTCACTATCGAAAACTCCGTTAAAATTGACAACAAATTGTTTCCAATCATTCTCCATATTTTTTTCTTGCTTTGGTGGTGGAAATGAAGGACGATGGTGGGTAGCAATAGAGAAGTGGTGATAAAAATGAAGAAGTGATGAGAAAAATCAAGAAGTAATGAGACGACGATAAACTGTGCCCTATCGGTCAAACTGTGTAATTTATTCACGTGAAAGTGTGTCCTATCGGTCGGACATGTGATAGGGCACACTGTCAAAAGGTGATAGGGCATTTATTCACGAGTGCCCTATCGATCGGACACATGATAGGGTACACCGTAAAAAGTGATAGGCACACTCTCATAGTACCCTATCAAATCGTACACATGATAGGACACATGCAAAAAAGGGCACTTGTATGTATTTATTCATGACACAGTGTGTCATATCGGTCGGACACATGATAGGGCACACAGGTGATAGGGCACTGACACATTAATATTTTCAATAAAGTGGGTCCGATCGGTCGGACCTTCCGAATGTGTCCGACCGATCGGACAAATTATGGGATCGGGCACACCGCACTGTGCCGATCGGTCGGACCGTCTCTTCGGACGTGTCCGATCGGTCGGACCGTTGCATGATCGGACATGTCCGATCATATCTTGTGTCCGATCGGTCGGACGTGATCGGACCTTCGATCGGATACTTTGATATTTTCGAGATTTTTTTTTTAACAAAAAATCAATCATTTATTGCACGGAAAATTATAAAAACATTTGACAATCATTGAAAAGAAATTGTATTTATTGAAAAGTAGGGGTATTTTAGTAAAGTTGGGTATATAGTGTAGTTATATATAAGAGATGATTATATTTGTGTTTGACTTTTGCATGTTGGGTAGAACACCAAACGCGCCTTCTAAATATATCACAATTCTCATGTCTTAATCTACATCTCTAATGAATATTTGTTAATCAAGGATTCACAATTTATCTCTCTCTAATTGGATTCTTTAAACAATTCACTCCAATAGATGAGCCAAAATACCTAAATCAGCCAGCTTCTAATGTTTTCTATTCAGCCAATCTGCATATAATCAATCTCCTGTGTCCGAATATTATCATCCATTACACCTTCATGACTATCTAGGTAAAACAACTTAGATATGGAAACTTTCAAGAGTTACTGAATCTCTTGCAAATAAGTTCCATAAACTAAATGGGATCTCCGAATAGGAAACAGTCTGCTTTTAACTTATGGTCAGATAATCTGCCTTATCAACTCTGCCTGCTGTGTATCATGTTTCGTGTTAAGATGAGAATTCATAATCTTGACGAGTAATCAAACTCCAAGGTCTAAGTTCTTTTCTGAAACAATTAGATATTAACAAAACAAAACCTTCACTGGATTTAGGCCGTCAAGACTCCATACTACATGAGTCTACTACGTATAGCACCATGTAGACAAGATCACCAGAAATATATGCACGATAGTTAGAATTAAAGCAAAGGAAATCGTAGAACTCTAAATACGATAACAAACATTGATGCAGTTTATCTATTACTTCTCTTAGTACCAATAATCCAAAAACACGACCAACAATTCTTGGAACAGGGCAATGAGAACTATTCTTGAATTAGAAGCTCAATTGAAAATCTTACTAAAACAACAACTAGGGCGCTGTTAGAGACAAAGTCTATCGAAGGAGATCGAAGAACGTAGAAGAGAGGAGAGGATCGGCACAGTCGGATGTGCCTTAGATCGCATGGTGGCCGTCGTGCATGGCGTGGCTACGTATGCATGGTGGGAAGGTGCATGGCGGGCAATTTTATTATCATTAGTATTTTTAGTATTATTACCATTAGCATAAGTTATTAAGCCCATGTAATGGGCCGGCCGTGTGAGGCCTAGTTGCATGGTATTAGTATTTAATCTAGGTCTAGTAGGAGAAGACTCATCTAGGGTTTTATCTCGGATCTTGGACGGCGTATAGTTACGCTTGGCCGGAAGATTTATCTTCCGTGGGACTCGATTTCGAGTTTGCTTTTGATTTCGTAATTCAATTTCGTTTGGTTATTACAATTGCTTCTACAATTCCTTTACTCTAACAAATTGGTCCGACCTGCCGGATTCGACCACGCCTCAATTAGTCTCCCTCTCTCTCCCATCCTCCCTCATTCAGTATCCAAATATTATTACACACGTATCAATTTTCCACAAGTATAAAAAATTATGTTAAACTCATTGAATCCAATCAAAATTTCTCGAATACCAAGCAAAAATATTACCTGATGTGGTGATGAAATTCATGCCTTCACTGCTCCAGCACCATCATTAGCGGCAGCGTTAATGGAAGCTTCTTCCTTATCCTTTTCCTGTTTCTCAATCAACTTCTTGTTCTTCTCGATCGCATTGGCGACCTCAGCCGGCATATACTTCTCATCGTGCTTCGCCAAAACCTCCGTCGCCGCGAAGTAGCACTCCAAGCTCCTCGCCTTCTCGGAAACCCCCAATTTGCTCGAATTCTTCAAAACAATCTCCTCAATCCTCATGGTTTCCTCATCGAGCGGCTTAATAAAGCCTTCGACCACCGCGGAATGCCCCTCACGGAAGAGATCGGGCAAGCTGCCCTCGTACTTGACCAGAATGTCGGTGATTAAATCTGTGATGACGAACTGGATCTCCGGCGAGGAAGGGATTTGAGCGACGCTGTTCTCGAGCACGAGGCCGCCGAGGCGGAACTTGGCTTTTGAGGGATCGGATTCGTACTTGTGCAGCGCTTCCGTAGGTGTGACGTAGAAGACTAATTGATCCTGAAATTGGTTGAGGACGATGACTACGAATCCGGCGATGCAGCTGAAGGTGAGAGCGTAGGCCCAGAGGCGGCGGGATTGGAGCTGGCGAGCGCGGGCTCCGATGTCGGGCTTTTTAGGTCTGGTCGGTCGGCCCGGCCGGGTTGAAAGGAATCTGAGAATTGGGTGCTGGGGGTGAGTGAAGGTGATGGGGGAACCATGCGAATTGAAGAGTGATTGTGTGATCGAATGAGATTTGGGGATGATGAGGGCGGCGGTGGAGTGGTGGCGAGCGGTGAAGGACGTGGAGTGGGTCTGGTGGCGGAGGAGGAGGAGGAGGCGCGTGGGGAATCTGGGCGCCATAGGATGAGAGTTGGAAATTGTGGAAAAGGGTTTATGCGACTCTACCAACTAACTAGAAATTTCTGACCAGATATATATAGATTAAATTGTGATTTTTGAATTTTGGATATATTTTTTTCAGAAGGGCAATGCAGATAGTGATGTCATAGATAAAAATGTGAAATGATATATTTGTTCAAGGGGAAAATTCAAATATAATATCTTATAGAAAAACACAAACATGATGTTGTGCAAAGATCGATAAGACGACATTTATGGAACAACTTTTAACTAGCGATGTAGTATTTTACAGCGAAAAAAGACAACCAAACCACGAGGATCTCTACAATGTGCCGGTAAGAGCAGGCTGTCGTTTAAAAAAAATCTACATAGAAACCAGCACTTCTATTCGATTCGACGAGAATGCTCAACAAACTTAAAACGAGAACAATAAACTTCAACAAACATGTCTTTCATGAATGATGATCCAGTAAAATTGAGACTTGAATCTAGAATTATTAAGGAGAAATGCGAGAGAGATGAGTAGGATTGTTTCATCATATCAGATGTGGTTAGGAAGTGTGAACCAGTACTATCTGACTATGGTGTACCTCAATCAAATAAAATGTATAATGCCAAAATTACCCTCATAATTTGATAGTGTAAAGAGAACAGTTGCTTTAGTTTTCAGTTCTATTTGATAGAGGAACAAATCCCGACCAGTGAAGAAGCAATAATACTCAGAAAAGGGTAAATGAAATATAGGCTTACAATTGATTGACCGCAAGAAAAAAAAGAAGGCACAATTGATGAAAAGAGTAACATATTAACACACAATAACTCCCACAAAACAATATAAACACAAACAAAACAAAACAACATAATCATAAACATAAACACTACAGTTCATAGATACTGGACTTTAATAGGGTCAAAGAAGATAAACAAATTAAAAACACTCCATATAATTTAGTGTACGCTTTCTTTGGTATAATGATATACTCTTCAGAATTTACCAAGCAACCAACATCTAAAAAGAGATACCGACATGCAATATACATTATGAGTGATGAAGTGCATCTTAGGAAAACGTATAAATGATTTGTAATAAAATTATCCTTCAATATTCAGAACACAAAAGGGAGAAGCTAAGATAAGGCCAAATCCTATATGAGAAATTAAAGTATTAACTACTAAAACAAGAGGCAGATAGGCTTATGTATGTCATAATTCAGTATCGATTAGTTTGCATTTTATTCAAGTACATGTAATTGAGCCTAGGGTTTCAGTATACTAAATCACTACAACGCATTAAAAAAAGCAGATCTTACACATGGACAAAATATCCATCTATGACTATAATACCTACAAAATTGAACAACTCCACTACGACTTCTACTCCTCGTCTCAACCTAGGAACACGCATATGAAGAAACTACATCAGTTGTACATATTTCAGATGCAAACAAATTGGAAAAGACTCTCCTTCGATTGTGATGATATTAGTTGTGTCTTCTTATACAATATATATTTTAGACGACATATAGGTACTAACAGATAGGCTTATGTATGTTGTAAAAAAATTCCAATTTGAGCCGCATTATCATGCTTACAGGTTAAGACATCATCTCCTAACTCATTTTAGTATACAGTCTTTCACCAAACTGCACAAAAGTCTCATATGAATTACACACGCTCTAATATACTAGCATTTAGGTAGTTATATCTGAATATATAGCTCACCACGGAACTCAAATTAACACTTATGTTTAAGCATTTCACAAATATACGTCTTTCAAGGCCCCAGTTGGTAATGTTTATGAATTTAATAATTTCAGTACAAAAAAATCATTCACCTCTTCAGGAACCATATACACTAAAACCCGACACTCAAATTATCCTTATTCATAAGGCGATATATAAAGAAGTTGCCCAAAATCCGATACTCAAATTATCCTTATTCATAAGGCGATGCATAAAGAAATTGCTTTTATATTTAAAAATATAAAAATAAAATACATCTATATGGTAAATATCATTCAACTTAAGCATGAACTGTCATTCCATACTTTGTATTTATGGTACTCTGCATATTCTAATTTGTTAAATCTCTTCATAAAACCAAAACCACAAAATATAAATGGATTATAGTATTATTAAATAAGAAAAGGCTTTGACTTATTAGTTTATTAGCCCTTTTTTCTCATCTACGGTTAGAACTATAAAATAGGAAGCTTAACAAGTTTGTTCATCTCCATTTAGGTTTTAAAGCTTTGTCTTTCTCTGGATTTCTCCATTTCTCGTTGGGTTTTCAACATCGAGATTAAATGATACTCCTGAATCTAACTTCTGAATATCAAGGTACTTTTTTTTATTCTTCTTGCCCATAAGGAAATTCCCTAAGTCTAACTTCTGATATCAGAGAGATTGAAGCGAATAACAAATAGAAAATCTGGTTCGTGTTGTAAACAGATTATCTCGCGCACAGTGACAGTACGAACCCAAGAATATGTTATGTATCAGACTGCACAAAAGGTTGAATAGTGTCAGATTGTATTTAGCATACATATATATTAACCGTATTAACATGGAACACGATAAAGTAGGGGTCAATCTTTGTGCAGTGGAACACTTCAATTATCTGGTACTGATTCATCAATTCTTAGTTTCATTAGCAGAAAACAAGATATACATACATGTATATATCATGGAAACAGTAAAGACATTTCTCAAAAGCAACAGAGTTTTAAATTAAGCCTTCGGACAATTCTTTAAAACAATTAAAACTATAAAAATTTCCCTTATATGGCAAGAATAGTGTAAGCTGCTAGATGATAAAAATTAAAACATTTCTTCTACCCCTTTCAACTTGGGGAAAAAATAGTAACAAAGAAGTGTACTTGAAATTTGAAGAATTTAAATTCAATCGTTTCTTCTACCCCTTTCAAATTCCTCTTGTAGTTTAAATATTTCAAACCAAAAACAATTTAAGGCCCTAAGAAAAGATCAGAAAAACTCAAAATTGAAGAACTCCACAACGTAAGAGCACGGAACAGAGTTTCAAGATATTACCTTGAGATCTCATCTCTGCATTTGTAAGTTTGGAAGAAGAAACGGGAGTGAGAATGAATTTTTTTTTGTTTTGAGTAATAGATTTTGATGAATCATGTGGGTGTGTAGTAAAGCAAAGCGGATCTTCTATCCCCACTTCCGGTGGACCACTTGGTGGCCCACCAATCACGCAGCGCCACGCGTGCATTGATGGGTCCCTAAGTCAATAAATTAATATTAGAGTGTAAAAAAGGTGGCCCACCAATGCACGCGTGGCGCCGCGTGATTGGTGGGCCACCAAGTGGTCCACCGAAAGTGGGATAGGTGATCCCAGCGGTAGTAAAGAGGCCAGTTTGGAAGCGTGCAAAATGTCTTGGGAAGCGCGCGTGTGTGCTTGATTTTTTAGTTCTATTATGTAGGCATGAAAATTCATAGGAATTAAAAAAAAAGGTTTTTGCAGCAGTAGCCATACACTAAAAAACGAAATACATTTATAGTCAACCACTAAAATAAAATACAAATATAGTCATTTTGTCTTTATACGGCGCAAGGCCGATGGGGCCCATCGGCCCCCCATCGGTCCTGAGGAAAAAAGCCAAACCCTCCCCATCGGTCGAGCCACTTAACTTGATGTGATGAAATTATCGGCTTTGAGGGCCGAAGGGAGGCCGAATGGGTGGTGTCCATCGGCCCTAACCGACATCGGCCGAGAGGAGAAAGGCCGAAAGCCGAACATCCCATAGGCCGAGCCACGGTTGTGATGGCCGAAGTAGGGCCGAATGTGGTTATCCGTCGGCCCTCCATCGGCTCTCTATCCCTTTCTTCGAGACGGGATTCGACACAATATTCGACACGACACATGCAAGGCTTTTCCTGCAAACGTACAGTAGGGCCGATGGTGGGCCGATAGAGGGCCGATCGAAGGCATGTGGGAGGTGCAGTTTCAATTCAGCTTTATCTGCTGAAATGACTAGTCAGATATGACAGTCACATGCACGTTAATGAGGGCCGATGGGGGGCCGATGGGGGGGGCGATGGTGAAATGACTACACGAATCCGATTATCACGTGAAAATTGACTGAAAAATTTCTTATAAGACGTAGAATGGCTGATTTGGTTGAATCAACGAAAAATTCCCTCATTTCACTTCCACTCTTCTCAATTCTTCACATCAACTTGATAGAAATGGCCGATTATCGATCAATTATTGTGAAATTGAACGGTCAATTCGATGCAGAGTCGAATTATGTCGGTGGCAATGAGTTCATGGTTTACATTCTTTCAAACAATATTTCGCTCGAATATCTTCGACAAAGCATTGATCGGTGGCTCAGTGCTTATTCCCTTCCGTTCAACTACTTCATTTACTATACTGCTGCTTCCCGACAAACCGGCAGGATGATGAAGGCCATTATGGGTCATGATACTGATCTTATGCGGCTGTGCTCTATCGATGTAGAGCCGGTTGTTTTTGTTGTGTATTCTGAAGTGCAAAATCCTCAATTTGGTGTCCCGAACCAGAATCAATTTCCCGAAGATAATTCTAATTTCGGGGGTCCTAATTGGTTTACGGAGCAAGGATGTAGAAGTAATGATGGCGGACGGGCTCCCCAAAGGAATGTTCTTGTGGAGACGGATTCAGATGATGAGGCGGATTTGGACTCATCATCTGATGATGATGAGGATGAAGACATTCCTTCTGCCATGATTAATTGTTCGTTACAAGATTTTGCTGCATGGATTCGGAGGGAGGGTGGCGTAAGTCAACTTATGTCTTTGCTAGTTCCAGTCAATCGTTCTCGAACAAATGACGAGACTGTATACGACAACATAGAAGCAGCAAGCAATTGGCTACTTCCTATTGTTCCCCTTGATGTTGCCGATTCATTAGCCGCGCGGAACTTGAATACTGTTGTAGACGGAAGTTTGCGGGCAGGATTGATGTTCAGCTCGAAAGATGAACTTTATGTTGCTGATGAACGCCATCCGTCGGGGGAAACCGGGAATTTACGAAAAGTTGATGGAAATCGGATTGGAGAAGTGGTCGAGACTTTTCAGTAAAGGTCGTCGTTACTGTCTACTGACATCGAATGCTGCAGAATCAATAAATTCTCGATTGTTGGAGGCTAGACGACTGCCAATTCTTGCTATGCTCGAGGCAATCCGTCATATGATAGAGTCATGGTTCGATCAACGACGAGTAAAAACAATTTCCAGAAACAATCCGTTGACTGAGACTTCTGAGTTGAGGATGCGGAATGAAGTTGAGTTGGCACGGAAGTTTATGGTTACCCAGGTGACTTCTAATAAATACAAGGTTGACGAAGGTGGCCGACAGTGGAGGGTAAATCTTGAAGATGAAATGTGTGAATGTGGCGTCTGGCAAATCGACCTATTGCCGTGTAGTCATGTTGTTGCCGTTTTGTATCATCGCCGCGAGAATTTGTATAATCATATTAATGATTATTATACGACGGCGACGTGGAAGGCAATATATGCCGTTGTAGTTAATCCGTTACCTCCTCGGAATGAGTAGGGTGTCCCACCGGAAATAGAGGACATTGTTGTTCTTCCACCAATGATTATGCATCAAGCCGGACGTCCGAGAAATAGTCGTCGACCTTCCGGAGCTGAAGCCAGTACGTCAGGGACTCGCCGTCGAAAAAAATGTGGTAATTGTGGAGATGAAGGTCACACAAGGTGGAGATGCCCCAATGTTGGAATGAGAAATAACGAGTGAAGCGGCCTTGTTCTCTGTTTTCCAATATTCTGGTTAATTTCTCATTATTTCTCATTGTCCCTCGGCCCTTGTCCCTCGGCCGAGAGAATGAAATGTGGCCCTCGGCCCTTGTCCCTCGGCCGAGAGAATGAAATGTGGCCCTTGTCTCTATTTTAATTTTTCACATCGAACAAATTTTTACCTTTTCGTAGCCAAAATAAACCAATAGGCCCTCGGCCCTTGTCCCTCGGCCGAGAGAATGAAATGTGGCCCTCGGCTCTCGGCCGAGAGGAGAAAATATGGCCCTCGGCCCTTCGGCTATCGGCCCTCGACCCTCGGCCGAGAGAATGAAAAGTGGCCCTCGGCCGAGAGGAGAAAATGTGGCCCTCAGCCCTTCGGCTATCGGCCCTCGGCCCTCGGCTGAGAGAATGAAATGTGGCCCTCGGCCCTCTGCCCTTCAGCTCTCGGCCCTTCAGCTCTCGACCAAGGATTAAAGGGGCCGAGGCCGATGGAATCGTCGCCCTCCATCGGCCCTCGGCCGAGAAGAATAAAATATAGTTCTAAAATATAATTGTTCGAAATTGTTCTAAAATATAATTGTTCGAAATCGTCGGAATTACAAATTATAATTGTTCGAAATTACAAAATACATTCATTTAATCATCGGAATGAGTGGTTTCGTAGTAGCATTGTTCGACGCATTTCCACACCATCCACTCCCGATATCTTCTGATGTTGGTCTTCTGATTACCCCACTTGGGTGTAGGGTATCCACTTTTGAGTCTTTCGATTGCCATACATGTAAATGGGCCACAACTGTTCGAATCTGGTTGCTTGAATTGTTTTGTCTGCGGCATCAAGATGAATTGGGGACTCCGCCAGCCCGGATGCGTCAAGTTGAACTTATTTGTTATCCAATAACTAGAAGCCTATTGAAAGAAAGTAAGTATTTCAGATAACTTACATCTAGTCTATTGAAAATTAAGTATTTCAGATACTTACATCTTGCAATCGTCTGATGAGCTTTCAGAGCGGCTTCAGATTTTGTTTTCTCACTTCAAAAATATATGCGTCGGCCTTTTTGTTTAGTGAGTCATACAGCTCCAATGTCCAGGACTCAATACACAGGCGGACAATTACCCAATGCGAGGCGGCCAACACCGGAAAAATTACCTATTCGAGCATAAAAATTAGTACACATTAAAAAATAATAAAATAATATCACTTACGAATTTTGCATTGAACCACGGCATCCATGAACCGCCAATTCCTTGATTCGTTCCAAACACGGCCTCGAGCAAACCTGGATTACGTATCCAACCTTCATAGTTCATCTCGAAGCGCTCATGGAAATCGCTATTGGGCTCATAGATTTTTGTATTCCATGCGTCCGCGAGCGCAGTCTAATTGAAAAACAAACACATTATCAGGAAAACCAAACTAGTAAAATAAAAAAAAGGAAAAAACTACACTTACAAAAACTGACGTCCCTGCTATGACCGTATAGCGTGAATCAGGAGTAGCCAACACGTCACGGTCCTTGTACACATCAAGCCTTGAACGAAGGTAGGACAAGTACAAATCAACCTCCGCCTGCCCCATGTCAGACTTAACGTTGAGGATGCTGTTGAAAAAATCATGCGAGAGGTCATGATGCGACACCGTAATCTTTGCAGAAACACCAGTGGCCATGAACCCCTCAAAATTTCTCCTCAAAACGTCACCGGCATCTACCATGTATGGAGTTCCAGAAGGATTCTCTTGTGAAGTCACTAAAGGCTGTAACATGCAAATATGATATATTAATAAAATAATTAAAAATAAATCTTAAAATCAAGTTAGTACCGGAGCTTGGCTTTCTTCAATTCTCTGTTCCGAAGCTTGACTTTCATATATTTGTCGTACATCATCCGTATCAAAGAAATCAGAACCGATAAACTGTTGTTGCTGCATTTATGACAAACATACATAAAGAAATGAACAAAATATAATTAAGTAACAATCGTCAAATACCTGTATATGCGGTGGCTCAACTCGAGGAAGTGGCTCCCAACGTCTAGGGATCCAAACATCTCTCTCCTCGTACATGCTATGTCGGCCCTGGTCAAATCCCCGATGAACCATTCGAGCCGCCGCATCCCAGGGATTTGCATCGCCAAGCGCCGTGCAATCCTCATCTTCCTGTGGCTGATCTTCTCTTTGATTCCAGCTCGGCCACTGATGTACTGTGACAATCCTCCCCTGCGGTGCGGATGTTTCCTCCACCGGATTGTCCTCAACATCCTCTCTTTCCCAATCCTCAAAACTAAAGGATGTGGATCCTCTGCTCGTACCCTTGCTCTTGTCGGTTCCGAACACTTTTTCGATCAGTTTCCCAACTTTTTCGGAAAAAAAAATTCCCGCTCATCCACTTTCTTTGACAGCTCTTCCTCGCGATTTTTGAAGCGTTCTTCTAATGTCCGCAAGGCTCGGTCGTAAGTAGGAACAGATGAATCTTGATTCGGACGATGCCGGGATGACTCTACCTCAACCGGTGCTCGTTTCTTCTTCGATTTTTTCTTTCGTGCAGCGGGCGCAGGAGTTTGTACACTGCCAGCTTCATCGACTCGCCTAGGCTGTATGGGGACGGGTCTCGGAAACGATACAGCAATCGGATCATCTCCATTCACCCTTCTCCAATATTCTGTAAGCTGCTCCTCTGGAGTAGGCATCAGAGTCTCAAGGGGAGGTGTCTGCATCTGTTCAAAAAAAATGTAATCACAAGTTACAATACACTCTTCTACTTGTAAAATAAAAAAAATATATTTAAAATTTTATTTACCGGTGTGGCGAAGAAACTAATCCACTCTGTATATGGTGGCGTAGTGTAAACCCACTTAATACAACGGGGCATACCTCCGGTGTTGACAAGGCGGACACACAGCCGACCCAAATCTGGTATCGCCTCATATGCCCAAATCTAAAATACAAGAACACCATTAAACATCATGACTACTATAAAATTGTCGAAAAATAATTAAATATTTATTCGTACCTGAAGGGCCCAAACTGGCCCATAAATATTATATTTCGATTTCAACGTCTCGATTCGCTTCGGAACGAAGCTCATGTAGTGGAGGAGGGCATTGTAGGTGTAGGATCCCCATGGAAACGCGTTCCACGCGTCTAAATCATCTGCCAGGACCCACATCCAGGTCTCCACCTTCTTCGTCTCGGCAGGGGCGAAGAAAAAACACATTAGTGCCAGGACATTGGCCACCTTCAGATGCTCATCTTCAGAGAGCTCACGGAGCTTATCACTTTTCCACATTTTCAGTAGATCGCCTCCTGTTATTGGATTTCCACCTGTGAGGCTCATGTATACCGTCGACTCTCCGGGGTCGCGAGGTGCATTCGTATCAAAATCAGAGGGACCGAAAAATAATCCTGTCACCAGTGCATATTCGAACTGGGAAAATCTGAGCTCTCGCCCGAATATGTGAAAACGAGCCTCCCCGGCCGGTGCCTGCACCTCATAGCACATCAACTGATGCAATGCTAATACCGAACCTTTTCCTTTCCTCCAGCTCAACAGGTGCCCAAACTGTCCCTCTCTAAACCGCCGGACTAAGTTATTACCCCCCCCCCCGGCTCGAAAGTGTAGTCTTAATCAGTTCCGGTAAAGAATCTCTCCAGTATGTAGTCACTTTTAATGTCTTCTCTCTAATCGGGAGTCGGATGTAATCGGGCTGTCAGTCAAAAAAAATACATTTTAGGGCCGAAAAAGGGCCGAGTTAACGGTCGATGAAGGGCCGAAGGAAGGGCCGAAGGCAGGGCCGATGGAGCTTAACCGCCATCGGCCCCCCTTCGGCCCTTCATCGGCCTTGGCTGCAAAATGCGATTATCGAATCGAATCCAATACAATGCCGAATAAAACGAACTACAAACCAATTCTATTCACAATACTCAATTTCCACACAATTCAACCAACAAATCGACATCAATTCGACAAATTTCACAAAAAAATGACATTCATTCGACTCAAATTTCTACCCAAAAAATCGACACAAAATTGCTCAAAATTGGACATATCAATACCAAATTTCACAGCAATTGCATACAATAGCAAACAATTCGACACCCAAATTGATAAATTTCGATAACAATTCAAGAAAAAAAAAATAGGAGGGACGAGATCTGGAACCTGCTCGGCGTTGGTTGCTCGGCGGTCATTGCTCAGAGGCGGTGGATCGGCGGCGGCGCTGGATCGGCGGCGGCGTTGGATCGGCGGCGGTTATTCGCTGGTGGAAATGCGTCGGCCCTCGCTTCTTTTGTTCTAAAGGCCCAAAGCAAAATACACAGGCAGTAAATATGTGCCTTCAATTATTATCGGGGCCGATGGGGGGCCGATGGGGAGCAATTCTTTTCGGCCCTGAGTAAATCGGCCGTTATATTCGGGGCCAAAACGTAAGCCGATAGGAGGGCCGATGGATATCGGCCACAATGGTATTTTAGCACAAGGACCCCATCAGCCCCCCATCGACCCTAATAATGCCCATCGGCCCTTGCTCGGTCAGTGCGCCTAATAAGACAAAATGGCTAGATTTGTGTTTTTTATAACTCGATGGCTAATTTTTTTTTCTCTTTGGCTAACACGAGGGATTTCCACTTAAAAAAAACCTCAACAAATTGCAACTGTAGGGGGAACAACAGTTGTTTGAGACTGAACCAGTTTTTGTAAGAACAGTAAACACATGTATTGCCCAAGATCGACATTTGGCCAAATTTGAGCAGTGTCCCCCATTAATCTCAATGCAAAAAATTGGGTTGGAATCTTCTATCCCACTACATATCTCACCCTCAAAGATAACTCAACTAAGGGTTAGATGGAGACATGAAGTTAGGTTAAAATGACGCATGTCCTCATCTTAAGGGGTGGGATATTTAGTGGGACATAGAGTGGGATAAATTGTATTTGAATATCCGTAGGATAAATTGTTTTGAATATCAAGAAAACCGATATTAGAAGTTCCCAACAAAGTCCACCAATACATTATAATTTGAATTAAATCTCGTGTAAGAACATTACTTAAAAAATGCTCAAAATTCAGAAAATCTGAGAGTTGGAGAATGAGATTTAATAGAATCATGCTTCCCATTTGTTTGCGTATTAGCTTCTTAAAGTAGTGTTGAGTGCATTTGGTATTCGATTTTTAGTTTATCTTTAACACGAATTTGAAAAAAAGTAGAAGACGAATCACCGAAAACTCATGTAAATATAATTGCGTGCTCCAAAATTTTTGCATACAAACATTTTTAATTGTAAAATTTAATTTCCCCCCCCCCCCAGTTAAAATCCTGTGTACGTCCCTGATTGTGGTCCACTCATTTTTTTTCTATTTTAGGAAACGTTGCTAGATGAGTGAACAGTCCAAAAAAGAAAATGTTGCAAGATGAATGTGACAGAGGGAATATAATTTACTCATATTTCAATATCAATATTTTTCTAACTTTCGTATCATTAAATTTTTTCTTAATACTTGTAAAAAGTCAAATAAAGTACTATTATCTATTTCAAACAATAAAAACCTTACGACTTACAATATTGCATTATAAAGCTTTATAAAGTGTTATTGTACCAATGATCTTTTGGTACCTTATTGAAATTACACATACCAATTGTTTCAATACTTTTCAGTTCCAATATTTTCCCACCCTACCCCAACAGTAAAGAATAATGATAATAATAATAATATAGTAGTACCAGTGAATTTCAACTTACTTATAACTGCGAGTTGATTTTAGACAGTTAACAATAAATAACAAAAATCATGTCACAAGATGATGCAAGGACATAAATTTACAGTAGAAAAGTCAGTGAATCTCCTGCAATCTCATCAATGGTGGAGGCCAAAAAAGGATGACCAGGCAAACATTAATCTTTCCAACCCATTCTCCACAATCCATCACCAAAATGGCCTCTCCCAACTCTCTCCAAATCTCCCCACCAATTCAAAAAAATCTCAGCAATCTCCATTCACTTCCTATGATTCGATGATGACGTCGGAGCCATAAAGTTGGAGTTAGTCCTCTCTCCCTCAGACCCAAACAGCAGATTACTCCAATTATTCGACCCATGCTGAAACCTCGTCGGAACCCGGTCGCTATCTTCCCCTCCTGACGCATCGTATCCGTCGCTAGTCGATCTCGACAAAGGAATGTCATTCTGTCCAGCCATAGCAGCAGCAGTAGCCGCGTGCACGCCAGACCCCACGAGCCTCCTTTCCTCCGGTCCGGACGAAGAGACTCGGAAGGGACGAATGTCCGGAGAGTCCATACTACTCTCCGGCGAAGAAGCCACGTGCACGCCAGACCCCACCATAGCCCGGGTCGCCCTAAAATCACTCCGTGCCTCAAGCTGCAGAGGGGCCAAGCTGGTCGATGTATCGCGGAGATTGGAGAGTGGCATATCGGTAGGTAGGCGGATTCGCCTACTGCCTCGTTTCCTGCTGTTGTCCGGTTTCATAGCCATTTTCCGACCTCTGCTGCCGAAACTGCTGTCCGTTTCATTTACATAGCTCGGGTCGTGCCTTACCACGGGTCTTAAGATTTTGGATTTCTTTCTTGCCTCTGCAGCGGCTTTCGAAACATCCTCCGCGTTTAACCGAGCTAGAGTCCATGGGCTGATCTTCACAGCTGCAGGATTCTTCTTCTTTGTCTCCTCCACTACTGACCTTTTGCCTAAGGAGCTGACGGATACGTTATCAGGAGGTACCACGTCGTACTGCAACACAACAAGACCGAAAGGAGGACATAAAATGTAGTCCAAGGAACTACGTATCGGGTTTCATTCATTCGAAAGGAAGGATCTCTCCGTATCCGTTTCAAGAGAATACTTTACCTCATTTCATCCATAACAAGTTTCCTTAGAAATGCCCTATATATAGGCAGTAGGCTAGAGAACACTAAACCCTAATTTACCCTAACTAATTAATCTAGTTTCATAACAATGTTGAGAAGAGGTTTTTACCTGATCCTCGACAAAGAGGCGCGGTGGAGTGCACCATGCTGCTCGGTGGAACGTGTTGAAGGAGCTGGCGCTGCTTAATCCAGTGATGGAGCTGACGGGGGACATTTGAGGGCTTTGTTGACCGCCAGCACCGAGTTGCTCTTGCTCTCTTAGAGCGATAATGTAGTCATATGTACTTATTCCCTATTAACCCACAATTGGAGTTTTTTAGTTTTTCAACATACCAAAATACATCAATGTGTGAATTAAAAACAAACCTTCTTGGTCAAGAGGACGTGAAAGAAGAAGAGCTGAGAGAGTGGAAGAGTTGCAATCATGGCCAATATAGTGCACACTGCCTGTAACCACAAAAGTGCAACAAAATTTATCCGACTGCTTAAACAAGCAATCCCACCAAGCGTGAAGCAATTGTTACTCACCACAACGATCACAAAAGGAACAACGGTGAAGCTGCTTCCTAGCTTAGAGCTGATGTCAGTAGCAAATTGCTTCTTCTTCAGAAAACAGAGGATAAGTACAAGGATTCCAGTCGACCATTGCATGATAAGCTGCAATCTCAAGTCCAAGGTGCAGAAACCAGTCGCAGTCAATATCTTTAAAACTGAAAGAAATACGTGTTTTGACAATACGAGCATACCAGGAGAAGGGCTGACACCATAAGAGTAAAAAATTTCCGGTAATTCCTTTTGCCTATGCAATTGTTTAGCCACTACAAATTGAGGAAGAAAATGATCAGAAGGTTCTCTTTGACAATATTGGCAAATGATCTCCAAATTCTAAATTATGATTTACCCGGCAATGATGATCGAAGCGGTCAACACACTTGTCACAAACTCTACAATGCTTGCTGTACTTGAAAACCTGAGAGAAGGTAATCATGTTAGTCAACTATGAATCCCTAGGTCTAAGATGTACAGCAAGAAATATTTCCATTTGAAAATGAGTTGAATTCGACATGACGATCTAAATTCATACCTCTACTTCACACAAACTACAGTAGAACATCCCATCCTCGCTCTGATGATCAGAAGACTCATCGCACGAGTTGCAAAAGTAAGCACAAGGCAATAGAGCCAGCAATCCCATACTGCAGGTGCGCGAAGACTTCTTTTCAGTTTCCGCGTTTTCAAGATCAATCTTTCCTTTGTCATTAGCGTCATCTCCGACACCAGCAGGATTGCCATCCAAGACGGAAGAAGCCGACTCTCCACCGTGTTTAGACGCATTTTGTTTGATATGCTCCTTATTGTGGAGGACTTTAAGATATTTCTTGGATTTAAAGACTCCGGGGTCAGCCGGATCAGCACCGGCACACCAAATGTAAAGACCAAATGCACATGCTAGCTGAGAAATTACAGAGTAACAAAGATAAGATGGCTAGGGAGATCAATGCAGTAAAAATGGCCTTGATCAGTTAGAAGAATATCATTTCAGTAAATCAGTTAGAGACTACTAATGCATTTTGGTGTTAAACCTTTAACTCCCTAGTAACTGTTACAAATGGGACGATACTATATAAGGTGTCCAAAATTCCAATCCGATTAATGCCAAGAATCATCAAAACAAAGAGACGAAATGCAATCTGTAAAGCAAGTTTTTGAGAGAGAAACTTGTGGCTCTCTTTATATACGACACGGGGAAGCTAGAGGACAACCACCTTAATTTTTCCTTGTCAAGTAAAATAATGCTTTTTTCTTCCAACTATTCCGACAAGGCATTAAAATGATAAATTACAAACCAAGAAGAATCAAAGGGAAACTAAAATAGGTAGAGATCAATCTGAAAGCAACCAGCATCAAAACCACAGATCTCAGCCTCTTTTACAGCCCACTGAAAAGGGGAACTAGAATTTCTAAAACAGAAAATAAGGGATTATTAAACAATGGATGCAATTTTGCTTACAAGAGGAGTGTAAATCCCCATCATAATGTATTGAAACAATTGACTTCCAACAAAGGGGGCAAAGAACACATAGAAAGCAAACCCCAATGCCAGAAATACAGCAACAGCCACCACCTGTAAACCATGTACACATCCTCATTCAGACACTTGACATTTCTGAAAAAAATAATAAAAACAGAAAAAAAAATAAAGAGCTAATAAGAAAACTCAAGAAATGTGAGATACCTGGAGTGGGTGGTAAGGAAGCTGCCATCCATGCTTTCTCATTGTGGTGGTACAAGTTTGAAATCAAGAAAAGTTGGGCTTAAAGAAAAAGGCAAAAAGAATGCAAACTCTGTTTCAGTTCCAAGCACCAGTCTTAATAAAACCCATTTTCATGGCAGATTTTGGAGCAAAATGACTCACTATACAAGCAACAAAAACAAACCTCCCACCCTCATTTTCAATGGCTATTACCATAAACAAACAACAAAAAAATCAGCTGAAGAAGCAATTCCCTCCACCAAAAAAGAAGGGCGCATCTTAAAAAGATCAAAAAGGGGAGATAAATCCACAAACGAAAGTGGGTGTTGATCAATGGGCTAATAACCTTTTCCCTCCTTCACTCATTTACAACCCACCACACCGAGGTCACACAATGATGGTGAAGAGAGAGAGAGAGAGAGAGAGAGAGAGAGAGAGAGAGAGAGAGAGGGAGCAGAAAAAAGACTTCGCCTTTGGGGGGTTGAAGTGTGTAGACAAATGGGTTTTTTTCTTAGAGGAGGCAAGTAAAGATCCGTCCAGCAAAGAGAGAGAGAGAGAATAGGAGAGAGAAAGGGAGATGTCAGGGGCAAATGCTGGACTGGCAAATGGGTTTATAATTACCCGGGTCCTTGGGCAACCTAACTTCCACTTTTTCCCTTGTTTCTTGCATTGCCTTTTTCCATTACCACCATTTTTCAAAGCTACTCTTCTCCTCCTTCCTCTTCTACTAAATTCTTTAATCTTGTGTCAACAGTAATTTGCAGTCCTTTCAAAGTAGTTCACTAAATAATCAACAAACCATACTAGTCAAAATGTAAAATCATGTTCGATTTTTAAGTTTTTACCGTGAATTGAGCGGTAGAAATGTGATGTGAAAATTCCCAACGTTAATACAGATTGGGATAACATTCAAAACAATCTCCCTCCGTCTCACTCAACTTGCAACATTTTCCTTTTCGAACCGTCCTACTCATCATGCAATATTTCCTAAAATAGAAAAAAATAAATGGATCATAATCATTCTAAACAAATGTACCCCATTATTTTTTATTTTACATCAATACTTTACACAAGTATCATGCTATCTTAAACTCCGCACTCAATCTCAAATGTTACAAAATGAGTAGGACGGAGGGAGTACTATTTATTGCGAAAAGCGACCTTACTAGGATCTGTAGCAGCAGCATTTGGAAGTTACCATAAAGTCCATGCCTCCACTTCCATTTTCTTTTTTGCCTATGCTTCTTCGCATAACATTTGGAATCATTCCTCTTTTATATAGTTGTAGAATTATACTATTTTATTCACCAGTTATTGTTTCACATTCGACTATCTCACATGTTCTTGTAAGATCTCGGACAGATAGATGCAAAATAATTTAGAATTCAATTATATTGAGCATATTATATTATATATTTGATTAATATAAGATTATTGGATTAGTTTTCCTTAGATTGAAACAAAGGATTATACTAAAATTAAAGAGGTTGGAGTGGTTAGTGCCTAAATTGGAAGTAGTTTGGATCTAAAGGTAGGTGGGGATAATTTAAGGATTATTTTTGGACTTTAGGATTATTAGCCAGCATCTTGTTATAATTGGGTCATTTCAATTAATGTATTACTGTATTTGAGTAGAGTAGTCTTGAAGAAAAATTGATTGTTTGTCCTCACGATTTCCTTTTTTCTATCTTTTTTTCTTTTTGTCCCCCATTATCCATTCTTATCATATCCTAATTTTTGTGTGTCGATATTAACCCGCAATTAGAGATATATCCAATATTTATAATTAAAATATGCAATTTTAAAAGATGTGGATGGATCTGCAAATTTGGAAATGCAACCTACAATTTGATAGAGGAAATATTAGAAATAAATTTAAATATGAAGAAAATTCCAGTTAAATAAGCAATTTGGGTGCGGGACTAGATTTGCCTATGCTCCCCACCCCCACTCGATTAATAATGTTTAATGGACTCGAAATGTCAACAAACTAGACATGTAGTGGTACCAATCAAATCGAATTTGTACCTTTTGATCAGGGGAGGCTCAAACTTTTTGGGGGCTAAAGCAAGATATGCGAATATATTTTTTACTATACAAAAAATGTATGATTCAAACACTTGACCTCAAGGAGAAAACCAAATGCTCTCACCACTAGACCAAATCATTTACTTATAATTTTACACGAAAATAATATAATATAGAGAAGTTTTGGGCCTCAACCGAAAACGGGGGCCTTGCCTCTCGACGGGGCCTAAAGCGTCTTACCGGCTTTAGGTTAGAGCCGGTCCTGCTTTTGACTATAAGGTGGTTATTCCGGCGTGTTTTGACCTAGTATTCTCTTGGCTAATATGCATATTTTTTTTAATGTTTTGTGACTAAATTTGTACTCTCTAACTATGTGTTTAATTTGATTTTAGTAGTGAACACACGGATATAATACTAAATTATTGAGAGAAAATCAGAAGTAATAAACGAAGTGTTGGTAATAAAAATAAATTAAAATGGGCGAGTGGGTTTCCCGACGAGGGTTGTGTTGTTTTGTTGAGCCGAGATGCATTCTTTTGGCACCTTCTTGTCAGACGGTATCGTGCTAGATGAGTTGGATAATTAAAATAAAATTAAATATACACTCCACCACATTAAGTCAAAATACTATACGCTTATTCATGGAGTTTTTTTAACCATGCATGCAATATTCTTTCTATTAGTTTATTCAACATTTATTTACGTGATTGAGGTTTCTAAGGGAATTTCGTTTTCTCCAATGTGTGGTGTGTCATGTCATTTGCTTCAACATGTATTATTTACATAATTTACAAATAATAATGTGTGAATAAATTATATTATATGTTCAGAAGCAGATAAATGATTTATTTATATTTGGAAAACTTGTAGTAAATGGAAACATTTGATTCAAGCTTTAAGAAGCCAAGAAATTCTCCCAATTTTGAAATTCAACGGAGATTCTAGTTTGAATACTAGATTCCAACTATCAGGACAAAATTTGTACGCCAAAATTTGCAGGTTTGAGAATTGAGTTGACTTATATGACCCTTCAAGAGTAATTCTTTTTGGATGGCAAGGGCAATCCGCAGCCGCTATCGAAATATGTATTGAGTAAGCTCCGCTCTTTTGCTTTAGCCTACAAACAATACAGGAAGGTTCAACCACCCTAGACTAACCATAAGTAATAGACTCACACATATCAGTCTTAGTGAGTTTTAAACCTATAACCTTCCGACTACATATTACCCATCTTCAAGAGTAATTTACTCCGGGTGTACGGTGAAACCTTTCTGGGCCTGCGGGTCGGGGCATTTTTGTCACATTCGAATTGTACGTTACTGGCGATATAATTTCTTTTTGTGTAAATTGATATAGCCCGTCACGGTTGTGTAGACTGACCGATTCTACACGTAGACGGAATTTAAAATTTAAAATTTTAAGGGAGTAAATATACTAATTTTAAGAGTGAAATATTAATTATTTGAAAAATATCAAATAAATTTAGCAATTTTTGAAATTTGGAATATATGGTGGCTCCCACGTGCCACCCTTGTGTCTGCGTATGCGTGCGTTAGTTTGTCTATTTATTTTTCGCAATATGTAAGTATTTACTTCAACAAAAGAAAATTATCTAGCTATAAAGTTAAATATAATTTCATGTGTTACAAATATCAATTAAATAAAAGAAATTGTTATATAGAGAATAGAGCATTCACCAAATAAATAAAAATGGAAGTATTATTATAAATATAAAAAGGAATGTTGATAAGCCCGTGACTCTGTCGTGGCCCTTTCCTTCTTCTTCTTCTATTTTATTTTTATTTAATATTTTGCTTTGAATTATCTTTTAGGTTTTCTACCTATGATTTTGTCCTTCATCTTACTGGTCACGTGACTGGCACCCCGTGAACCAGCTAAGCTTTACGATAAATTAATTTTAGTCAAACATTTTCCGTATATTATAATTTTTTCCTAATTCCTGTGATTTCTTTTTTCCTTTCACTATTATTTGTTTGCTACATTAAATAAATTTGTCCAATGTGGCTTGTTTGAGCCCAATCTCGTGAAAGGGCAAACAAAGTGAATATTTAAGCATCCAAAATCCTCTAAATAACTACTGCGAGTTTTCATAAAAAATATTCATTCATTATCAATATATTTATTGAAGTCTAGAAGGATGATATATAAGGATTCATAAATGGTTGAGATGTTTCATTCGATAAACTCTTCGTAATTATATCATATCTTATTTCGCTCGAAAATATTCAAACGATATATGCTTCAAGAATATAAAGAGAAAATCAATTCAATTCCGATGTGCTTTGAATCTCTAAAAAGACAAAATAAAGGAAAACATATTTAACAAACACAAAATTTTGTCATGTTTGCTAGGGTTGTAAATGAATCAAATATTTTTGATTCGATTCGGTATTCGTATTCGAATTTTGATATTCGAATTCGAATATAAATATTCGATTTGATTCGATTAGTATTAAATACGAATACAAAATTATGATATTCGATTTGATATTTGAAAATATTCGATTAAATATAAATTTATAATACATTTATAAAAATATGTTTCTTAAATATGTTTTAAAATATTCGATTATACATTTATATATAATTCATATATATAAATATGTTTTATAAAATTTATTATAAATTTGTTTCTTAAAAATATTAATCTTGAATCGAATAGTATTCAAATTCGAACCGAATATTCGAATAATATTGTTTATAAAATATTCAACAAAAAACTAATCGAATATTCAAATCGAATCGAATAATTCGAATATAAATAACGAATCGAATATGAATCAACATTAATATTCAATAATGAATCGAATATCGAATACGAATCGAGTACCGAATCAAATATTGTATTATTTGATTCAATTCGATTTGTTTCCAACCCTAATATTTGCTTTGAATGCTTTCAACCTGGACCGGTTGTACTATTCAACAACTTTCCTGCCTGGGTATTAATTTGGGGGGTCTTTATCAACAAGCTGCTTTAATGTAGTTCGTATTCCATACTCCATTATTACAGTTACAGATATTTACCAAATTTTAATTTTGTTTGAAAAAGTAAAATTCTGATTGGGGTGGTGAATGATGATGTTTTCTCTCATGGTTGCTGCAATTACTCACACAATCATGTCTATTGGCACACCATTTTCTGTTCTTTTTATTGATGATATTTTAATTTATATTTCAAAAATAATTATCAAATTCTGTAGATGAATCACGACTAACAAGTCAATTTCTTGAATTATAATAATTTTGAATTCTATCGACACTTTCTTTTTAGGGCTACCGTATAATTTCGTGTGGTGTATTTGTCTTTGAAAGTTTTATATTTGATTGACGAGTATGCACTCGTAGATGGACGAATTTCCTTGATTTCGGCTTGCGATACAGGAAGAGAACTCAGAAATTTTCATATAATCGAAATACTTGCCCTATCAAGATAGGATTGGTAATTTTATGTTCATCGATATGTCATAGCGATTTGAGGTGTTTAACATATGATATTTTGCAAACTTGTAAAGGAACCGGATTTATCTAGTGTACACATCAGATAGTGACCGCGGGTTTTCATAGTCATTAGAAAAAGTTTTTAATTTTTTATAATTCATTTATTTAAAATATTGGATTTTTCTAGCTCAATATGATGGATTGATCTTTAATTCAATATGATAGGTTGGATTTATTGCATTGGGCTTAGGATAGTAAGAAATTGGGTACTGCTTGATGGTCTGGGCATCTTGGGCCGGCCCATTTCTGTAGCCCAACTCAAATATCTATTATTGCAAAATGGATAAACCACCAACTACACCAACAAAATAATATGATTGGGAGGAATTTGAGACCCAAAAGTAGTTATGATATTTTTTTATACACTACAGATTAGGATAATTATCTAAAATTGAAGAATATTATTGGTGAATACTGCTTTTTATTTTTAAATTTCAGTTATAATATATGCTTTCTGCCACCATCACGAAAAAGACAATATAATTAAGGACAATATAATTAAGGCGCACTAACCAACAAAACATTAAAAGGAACCAATCGAACTTCTACTCTCTCAAGACTTCCAAAAAGAATAAAGAACAAAGGGAAAAGGCTTTTGATTAATACTATTCGTATCTTTGTGGAGTATGATTTATTCCGCATGAACAAATAGTGACTACATATTTCTCTCGATTTTAAGAAACTATAAAACATTAAAGTTTTAAGTACATATGTAAACTAGTGTTATTTCAAGAATAGAAAAATCATTCTCGTTAGAAATAATGATTTATGCACTTGGTTGGATATGTAGCATTATTTTTTAAAGGTGTTTTATTAATGTTGGGGTTTTAGGTTTATATGCTTATTCTTTTTTACTAGACGTTGTGTGTTTCACCTAATTCTGGTTTTATTTTTTCTCCATATGATCGGTGGGATACCAAATTTTTAATCAGTTTGTGCTGCACTAGTTTGGCAGAAATGGGAAAAAACTATTTCTTTCTTTTTTTGCGGCCAACTACTTGGAAAAAGTTGAAAGACAAATATCTAATTATTATAAAATAATCAAATATAAAATGAAGACTTTGTTTATATCTTGCCAATTATTGATCATTTAAATTGCTCAGTTGCTACTTATTTTTTTACGAAATTGATAGATTTATGGTTCAATTCCTTCTCGTCTTGATTTATTTATTTAATTTGCTCAATGTGAAATCAAACAACGATGAATAGAACTTATAATAAAGTCTCGAGACCAACAAAAGAGAAAAATAAGATATGAAATATACTCATCATAAAAAGAATAGAATAGAAAGTCTCAAATAAATGTAAGATCTTAGTTACAAGTTGAAACATTCTATCCAAATTTTAATATTACATACGAGAATTTGCTTTTTAATCTGCATTATCTTCGTTTTTAAAAAATCCACAATTTCATAATTTTAAATTATAAATTTACATACCTAAAATTCCGAACTTGTCCCCTTACTGGATGTTTTTTTCTTCTAAAAACTAAACATAAGAATCCAACTAAAAATAAATAAAGAATGACAAGGTCACAGGACCCAGGTTAGCACGTGGAGTATTTAGGAAATTTTCAAACTATATAATTAAAATAAAATAGGATGAACAATGTGGTTGGACTTTCCTACTTTCTTGTAATGAAAATATTCAATTGTCATTTTCTCATGTTGAGCAGTTGAACAGAGGCACGACGTGACTCCTCAATATTGACTATGACGAGTTGACAGCACATTAAAATATTTTCTCTTTAATATGTATTATTAGATTTAAGAAACATATTAAAAGATATAACTCGAGATTGGTCTCATAAATGCTGCAACAACTAAATTGTCTCTCTCTACTACTTTCTCTGCGTCTCCATCCCATATGTTATTGCACAAATGCTGCAACAGCATTTAAAAATTATTAAAAAGAAAATGGACAAATCTAACTTCTCGATTTTATGAAAATAATTCCTTTTTTTTCCCTTTTTAATCTTTTTATTATTAATAAAAACATTTTTATCCTTTTTTATTTTTTTAATTAAATTTTTTATTAACAGTCGATTTCACATAAAATTTAACAATGGACAAAAATAGCAAAAAAAAAAATTGTTTTGGGAAAAAAAATGTTTGGGGACTAAGTTCACACAATCAAAAAAAATTGATTACGAGATTTGTCAATTTACTTTGTTATAATTATGACAAGTAAGAAGTGTAACGCTCCCTCCATCAAGTGACCCATTTATTTTCGACGCGAAAATTAAGAAAATGAATAATAAAGTATGACAGAGGTATAGATGATAAAGTAAGATATAGTAGATGAGTGAAATAGCGACGGTGCCTTCAACCATGAAAAAAATATCAACCTTTTAATGGACTCAACTTTTAAAATTCATCAACTTTTTAATATTTTTCATTCAAATCATAAATTTACAAAACTAACTTTAAATGAGTCCCCCGAAAATCTACGAAATTAAAATATACACACAATTATGTCAATTCCTATATGCGGGTTCCATATAGGAGAAATACACACAATTATATGCGGGTTCCACAATTATACACACAATTATATCAATTCCTGTCATGCGGATTCCACCACATGACAAAAAAAAAGCCAACTTCTAAACTAAAAAGTTGGAAGTTTCCAACTTTTAAAATTTTGTCCTAGTGGCAAAAAGTTGGAAAAAGTTGCTAAAAAATCTTTGGAGAAATAATTGATAAAGTATGAGAGATAAATGATAAAGTAAGTTAGAAACAAGTCACTTGAAATGAGACATTCCAAAAAGAAAAATGGATCACTTAGAATGCGACTTAGGGATTACATAAAAACACAAATTATATGACACATAAATTGTTCTGATAATTACGACTAACTTAATTGAAATTGTCAACAAATGTTGTGTGATCCAATTCAACTTATTTAATGAATCACAACCATTTACGACAACTTTCACTCTCATATTGGGTTTTTGCAGTGTTGTAGAGGGGGGGGGAACCACAACTCCTTTCATTTGACAAATAGAAATTATTGTAAGAAAATTATAAACCTTACTATTAAAACTCAATAATTTTAGAACCCCTTGCATTCCATGTTTCAATTAAATAAGCATCAATAATGCATAATTATTTATATAATGTTCGACAGTCGGATTGATCCAAAAGTAACTGAACATCACTTTTGTTAATTTTCTTAATTTCTGTATTCAAAATAAACAAGACATTACTAAAAGACGAAGGAATTATATAACTACGGATTAGTGGAGAAGAATTAACTCCAGCTGTAGGTCTCGAATGTATTAGTTTGACTATTTCAAGATTCAGTTTATTCACTAATTTAGTACAGTTTATTTTTCATTGATTTAGTTCAAGATTTGTGACAACAATTGTTGCATATGTCATGTAACGCCTCAATTTTCAAAACATAACTAGAGACGCTACTTCATATTTAACATGCATATTTCAATTCTTTCAAAACATTTTCATTTAAAAGAACCATTGCAAAACTTAGGTTTTTTTCATACTGAGCGGAAGTCTTAAATAAAAATTTACCAAGTCTAACATTTCAAAAGAAATAACGTAAAGTTCATAAACTAAAAACAATAATTTAAATATGATAATTTCTCCTCGTGACCATCACCACCAACACCTCTACGCATCGGCAGAGCCATTTCCTGAAAATATTAAAATAGTGGGTTGAGTACGACTACTCAGTGGGAGATGTACACATTTACCAGAATTATAAATCACACCGATAAGATATGGAAAATTAGATCATACAAAGAGATACTCGGCCACACAGACCACATGAACTTGGAATTGGCCACACAGACCACATGAACTTTCAGTCCGATTTCGACTGACGGTCGGATTTTGATCGATTTTTCATAGAGGATCCGAATTCGAACCTATGGTCCGATTTCGACCCTTGTCTTTCCTTTCAGGATCCGATTTCGATCCTAGGGCCCGATTTCGACCATTCCTTTCATGTCTGTTATAATCACATAAAATATCGAGCACAATATATAATAAAGATAAACGGTAACATTCCACACCTTAACCTTGATTTTGAAGAAAATAATGGATATCAATGTTTAAGTCCTGCGCGCCGATCCTATACATGGAAATTTATCTTAATAACTCTACATGGAAGGTCGTGCATGCATCAATAATTCAAATAATTCAACACATAGTTCAAAATAATCAAACAAATGTATACTATACATTATATACTTATTAACATGCAATTTTAATGGTTTCATATGGTAGTAAACTTAAGTATATTAAATATAATCTTATTTCTATTGACAATTCATTCGCGCGTTGAGTAATTCGACAATTAATCAAATAAATTACTGAAATCATAAAAGTGTTGTCCTAAAAATTATAGATCTCTAACATTAACAATATATTACCTATATCATCATAATAAAACTTATCATGATCAATAATTCATTTAATAGTATACTGAAAACTTTTATTCTTCAATATATATGTACATTGACAAAAGAATCTGGCACACAAAGAAATAAATTAACAAATAAATAGCAAACGTATCCTAAAAATTCTATATTTTTAACATGAATGGCCTAACATATATTATATCCTATTAATATTCAGAATGGTCAAAAACAACTCAAATAAAATATGAAAAACAATTTTCCTATCAAGATCATGAACATGCTGTCAAAAACTGGCAGGTTACGAATAACAATTTTTAACAAATATTTTTCATGATCGGAAAATTCTACAAAAATAATAAAGTATACTATACATATCGAGGAAGAAGATCCTAAATTTTCACGATGATATGACGACGGAAAGATGTATAAATAATTCTTGAGACAGTTCGCAGATATGTTGTCAGATTTTCGAAAATTTTATGGGATGTTATATTATGAGCGACTAAGAGTTATTTATAGGCCTAGAAATCATTATCTAAAGATTCCTAATCACATAAGATATCAAATATATTTTATCCATAATTATTTTCGTACTTATATAATTTAGATAGAATTTAGTCTATCACCTACCATATAAGAGATTCAATCATAAACTTGATCCTAAACATAAATATCACACATAATATCTATTTTAATCATAAAATATAATATAAAATTATCTCCTAATTATTTTACACAAATATAAAATATTTAATCCTTTCATAAATCCTAGCAGGTTTAGGAAATCCTAAGTAAATAAATATTATTCTTGTCTCATAATTTTAACATTATTTCTATCTAAAAAAAACAATATAATCATAACATGATATAAATAAACACATTCAAAGTTCAAAATAAATTTACATAATAAAAATGATTTAATGACGAATAAGATAGATGCTTTAATTTTCATTTAAATTTCTAAGGCGCGACTTACAGAACTAAAACACTTGATAACATGCATGAATAGATATGCAATGCATTTTATATTGAAAATTTCGGGGCGTTACATGCCATATGAGAAAAGGGTCAATGTTTTCATTAAATTTCATACTCAGACACACTCAATTTTATTTGAAAGATTTATGTATCTCAAATTATGAGATGCTTATATTAATAATATATATAATTTGCAAATTCATTATTAATGTGATACATAAATAGTGTGACATGTAAGAATACAAATTGTGAATATCGAAACTTCGTGATCCATCTATAATCTATGGCACAAAGGTTCAGTTTTTTTCTTCCCTATTTAAAATTATACTAAAAATGCATACATCTATCCAAATAGACACATATACATGATGACTTCCCAGTTTATTTCTCTATGTTTTTATTGGATAAAAGTTGGAATATAGTACTCATCCGTCCCACTCATCTTGATGCATTTTCCTTTTACGGGACGTCCCACTTAAAATGACACGTTTACTTAAAAGAAAATAATTTTAAAAATATTATTAAATTATCTTTTACTTTTTTATTTCTATCTCTTACTTTTTTATTTATTTATTTATCTTTCTTTATTATTTATCTCTCATACTTTATCATTCTCTCTCAAAAACTCATTTATCTTCTCTCTCTTACTTTATCCTTCTCTCATATTTTATCATCTACGTTCTTAATTCTCGTGCCGAAAAGAAACGCGTCAAGATGAGTGGGACGGAGGGAGTATATGTTTAGGTGGGTTTGATTGTTTTAGGTGTTCTTGATTTCTTGTTTTAAGGGTTTTGTGTGTGTGCGTGTGTTAGTTTGCTTGCCTTTGTTAATTTTTCTGGTGGATTTGTTTTTTAGCATAAGTTAATACTGGTGCATTAAACAGTTGTATAAAATAATCAAAAGAAGCATTATTTTAACATTGTTGGTTCTGTACAGCACTCTAATCATTTGAAGTCATTTTCATGACATGAAAATTATGTAGTGTGCTGGGGAGTTCTTGAAAAAATAGACAACCCCTTTTGTTTTGTTTATAACTTTTAATGGAGTGGAGGTTTTTAAGACAATCATCTTTCTGTTAAGGTGGGAAAGAACCCATTTTTCATACAAAGTTGAAATCTTTTTCTTGGAGAAAAAAATATTTTTTAATTCCACGTTTTATGTGATTTTGTAAGTATGCAGTTTTTTCCTTTGTCTCTGGTCAATATTAGGCTGTGAGGCTCTTAAATGACCTTATATAGGTCTGATATGCATCCACCAAGACTTTATTATTTAGTTTACAATAATAACTCAAGATTTTTGCTCTGAAAATTCTCCTTGCTGATCAAGTTTGGGAAGACTGATTAGGCCATCTTGCAGGTTAAGAAAGTTTTAATATCAAGATATATTTTTTTTAATTTTCTATTATTTGACCTTGCCCAAGTTGCTTCATCTTACTGTATATATAATTTTGCTCCAATTTAAGATATTTTGTGCTTCCCAGATTGATTTTTTAGTCTTTCTATTGTTGCTTGGAAAAGGGGTCTTTTGCTTGATGATCATATGGGATTATGTATTGATATTTGATGAACTTTTTCTTGATTTCTTGTTGAGATTTTGAAGATAAGTGTTTAATAACTAAAATCCTAGATTAGGCAGTTCTTGAATCCAAGCCCTAACATGTATAAATGCTTATGATTTATCATTTTTCATGATTGAATTTTAACCTAGGATAGTAGAACTGGAAGGGACCAAGATTTTCACTATAATCAGATGCCTACTTATCCAATTTTGTCAACTGAATCCTTTCTTTAATTACTGTAGCATGTTATCTACATTGGTTTGTTTAAGCTCCCATTTGGTATGAGGAAGATCTTTATAGAACTCTAGCCATTCCCATGGGTAGCTGCGTCTCAAAGCCGAATAAGAAGCTGAAATCAAAGGTGAAACGCATATATAGATCATGTAAAGTCCGCAGAAAGACAGCTCGTTCTAGTGTGATTGCACCGGTAGATCACCACCCGGATGAGGATGTTTGTGCCGATGAATTTTCCTTCCAAGGATTTGTTGTGGTGGATACTCTAGAAGGCGATGGAGCAGTCTGCAGAACGTTGCAGAACTCCGATTTCCAATTCTCCGAGGTGCAGCTGAGCCACAACCAAGCTGTTGTAGATAGTAAGTTCCTCCACTAAGCCAACTTGCCTGTTTTTCCTTCAAGATAGGAAAAAATAGTTCATTGTCAGAGATATCTTCTTATGTTGTCTTAACATGATCAAATGTGGCTATTTTTGTTGTTTTAGCAGGAAAATCACAAGAGGAAGTGTGGTTTGATTCACTAAGTGTGCTTGATTCTGATACTGATGAAGATTTTGTTAGCATCATTGGAGGTAATTTTCTTGATGCCAAGTACTTTTGTTCTTATATTATTACCAGCAGCTTAGTAACTTAGGTTGTCTGAATTTTACTTCTTTTCAGATGGTTTCTCATCCAATGACAGCCATACTGAAAGCTCCCCATTCAATGCTGAATATGGTTGTAATAAACCAGCTTTAGAGTTTCGTAAAACTACAGACAGTTTAGACTTTGATCGACGCAACATGGCCTCTGTGCAAAATGTCGATTTTCGTACAAGTACGTATGAGAAAAAGTTATGCAAGCCGAGAGCAGGGCTCCTCATACCTAAGTTAGTTGGTGAGAAGCCTTCATCTCAAGGCAGCTGGTGTCTGCTCTCGCCTTCTGCCTTTAAGCTACGCGGAGAAAACTATTTCAGGCATGCTTTCTTTGTTATTACATGCATAGCGATCTTCTTCCTTGCACTGTTTCTTACGTTGTGTTTTCTGGTGCAGAGATAAGAAGAAGTACCCTGCTGCTAATTATAGCCCGTACGTGCCTATTGGTGTCGACTTATTTGCATGCCCCAGAAAGATACATCATATAGCAGAACACATTGAACTTCCTACTGGTAAACCATACCAAGAAGTGCCTTCACTTTTGATTGTCAACATACAGGTATTACATTGTGTAGAGATACTTAACTATGTTACTGCGATGAACAATTTTGATGCAAAATGCAAGAACTTGGGCTTATTAGAGTAGATGCAATCTTGATGTTTTATTAATGGCAGCTTCCTACTTATCCTGCCTCCATCTTTCTTGGAGATAGCGACGGAGAAGGGATGAGCCTTGTTGTGTATTTCAGACTGTCTAAGAGTTTCCACTCAGAAACTCCTGCAAAGTATTTGGAAACTTTAAAGGTATTTGAATCTCTTACATCTTTGTGTGATGATTTTAAGATGCTGGTTTTGTTACAGTTTTTACCATTTTTCTTGATCTGTTTGCAGAGATTCATAGTGAATGAGATGGAAACTATGAAGAGTTTTGCAAAGGAGACAGTTGTTCCTTTCAGAGAGAGGCTCAAAATCATGGTTAATCCTGTGAATCCAGAAGATCTTGGTTTGAGTTCTGCAGAAAGAAAGCTTCTGCATGCATATAAAGATAAGCCTGTGCTTTCGCGGCCGCAGCATTCTTTCTACAAGGTATACTCGTCAGAATTCCCAATCAAGGATCAAGACTTATTACAGTGTGATATATGATTAATAATTGTGGTTATAGGGGCCTAATTACTTGGAAATCGACCTTGATGTGCATCGGTTTAGCTATATATCTAGGAAAGGACTTCAAGCATTTCGAGAACGGTTGAAACACGGGATTCTTGATCTGGGACTGACAATTCAGGTTGTTCTTTTATTACAAATATGTTTAGGTTTCTGGGATTAGGACAGTAATGGTTGTAGCTTATTGTGATTTCTGATGTCTTTCTGCAGGCACAGACTCCAGATGAGCTACCGGAAAAAGTTATGTGCTGCGTTCGACTGAATAAACTCGAATTTGTGAACGCTGGCCAGATGCCAACCCTTGTGACTCAAAAAGATGAGCAATGAGCCCAGGAAATGAAGCTTTGAGTTCAAGAATGCATTAGTAAAAACTGATGCCTTTGATGAGTTGAGGAAAGTAGAATGAACAGAAGAAGTTGGTTTCAGTAAAGCTTGAATCTGAATTGTGCGTCAAGTACTGAAGCAGCAACTCTTAATTATTTCTCTTGAATCACTCTCTTCATAGAGATGAGCCCTCATTCTTTAATTCATAAAATCTTCAACTTAAACCAACTTTCTCCACCAACAATTTCTTGAAAAGTGGAACTTCATGAAAGTGGAAAAGTAACAAATTTTCTTTGCTTATGACATGTATATATTTTGCAAAGAATTACAAACTATGTAACTAATCTGAATATATATATATATAGGGTGTGGTTCGAGAACTCATCTAGTCCATTGATATATCCAAATTAATGGACTAGATTAAACCCACTTCTCACTTTAAAAAAAAGAAAAAATTGGAGAAAGGGCAAAATGGGAAAATCACTTCCTTCCCATTTGAATTTTGGAAAAGTCATTTCCCACTCAAAATCAATTTCGGTGGTTTCTCCAGTGCGATTTCCAGCGTAGCTTAGGCGGTTTCCTTGAGGCAGTTTCCATGAGGCGGCTCCTTCGTCCATTTTCATATATAGTGTCGATTTGGTGGCTGAAATCAAAATTATAGTGTGGGGGAAGGTTTTCAGCAGAAAACGCAGGTAATTTTAGAAAAATAATCTGGAAATTTAGCGTGTCTTCGTTCTACAATGTATTTTCATCTTGTATTGAGGCATATTTAGATGAACAATAATGGCAATTTGACAATTTTTGGGCTTAAGCCCTAATTTTTGCATATAGTGTATGTAATCTTAGTTTCTGCAAATTTGTTTAAATGATATTTCAGCTTGGTTGTTTTCAGATTGTGTGAGGTGTGCTTGCCTTGTATTTGGCTGATTCGGTCGAAGTTTGTATTGAGATTAAAGAGAGTATGGACGAAGGTAAAGTAGGTATTCAATGTATGAATAATGTCAATTGCGTACCTTACTTGGTTGTGCATAGTTGACCTTCGGTTTATACTGATTTAGCAAATGATTTATGCATTAGTTCATATGTGTAAATGAGTATTCACAGTTTGTGCATCTACATCTGCGTATGCATAAATTTGTTATAGGATTTGCATTAATTGAATTTATCTTGTACATGTATAAGTAGTTCATCGCTAAAATGGTGCATATTAAATGTTGTATTCATGCATAATTGAACATCAGTTTGTGCACAATTCAGCCTTTGACTGAATGGTTTGAGTTTATGCATCTTCAGTTTGTGCACATGTACTCTTCTGTTTGTGCATAAGTATAATTGCATGTTTAATTTGTAATTGACATGTGGTTTATGCTGATGTTTGAATTCATTTATGCATAAACTTCTTATGTGTATATGAACATGCATAAAGTTCGATAAAAATATGCATGGGTGATATAGGATATGCATGAATTGAAAATTTCATCTACTTGTTTGCATAGGTATATGTTATGCATAAAACTATTTATTGTTAAGCGTGAATCAATGCTCAGATATGCATAAGCATAAGCTAAAAGATTCCATTAGTATATTCGATTATATCTGCTTTATGCATATAGTAGGACTATATCATGCATAATAGCTCTCAAGGATCATAATAGTTCGTTGTTATCAGTATGGATCATGAGAAACATTGTATGCATAATACTATTCAGGTCTGGTCTTTATGCATAACATATAGGACCATTATGCATGAATTACATGTTACTTATGCATAACATATTTTAGTTCATTTGAAAACCTTGCAGGGGTGTATTTGATGAGGCACATGGAGACATTCAAATGGGAGGAAGCAAACTGGGAGACGGGGATTGCAGATAAAGACTTCAAGCAGATAATGATTTTGAGGGTTTGCTATTGTTCTACAATAGTTAACTTCGATGAAAACATAATGAAGGAAAAAGTCGAACAAGAAGCACTGAGTCATTTCGAAGAAAGGAAGTTGAATTGTAAAGAAGTTCAGAAGTGGTTGCAAGACAATAAGATGTTGAAGAATAATGCAGAGAGTATTTTGGTACTTATGTTTTTTATTAAACATAAACAAATTTGACGTTGAATTTCTCTTATGGACGAATTAAAAATGAACTAATTATGGCCGTGTCTCAATTAGTGTTATCAATTTCTTAATTATGAAACAACTTCATATGCATGAATCTAGCATGATTTATGCATATATCAGATTAGAGCTGTGCATAAAGAACAGGTAAGTTGCGCATAATAGATTTTTGCGTAAAAAATGAACTGATAATGTACAATGGACTGGACAAAAATATTCTTTCACGTTTTATGCATAAAGAACATATAAGTCGTGCATATGACGCAAATGGTGCATAAAACTCACAAAAATAGTTACTAAAGATCATTATTTAATATAACATCTGTATGCATAAAACTAGGGAAGGTTAAGCATAGACGTCTGAAGAAATATGCATAAACAATCTATAAGCATCCATATAATGGTAAGACATGGGGTGGGTTATGCATAACACATTACGCATTCATGCATATTGCATTATACATTTATGTATATGGTGTGGTTGTTGAAAATAACATTATTTAATATAACATTTGTATCCATAAAACTAGGGAAGGTTAAACATAAACGTCTGAGGAAATATGCATAAACAATCTATAAGCATCCATATAGTGGTAAGGCGTGGGGTTGGTTATGCATAACAAATTACGCTCTCATGCATATTGCAGTATACATTTATGCATAACAAAACATACCATAATGTCTCAAAATAGTAACAAACCTCTAAAATTATAATGTGCAAAAAGAAGTCGATACTAAAACATAACTAGGTGGAGTGAAGCTTATTAGAAGAACAAAGTTTGAGGGGCTGAGTCGAATAACAGAAAGAACTAAGAAGATTCTTCAACATCCATTACTTTTCACAATTCTTGAATCGTGAAGGCACAACTGTTTGCATTTCCTACACATTCTTTTAGTGTCATCCGAATCCAGTTGTTTATCCCCTTCTCTACTATATGCCACATATTGTCGATTTATAGTGTCATCGGGATAATGTTTTATGGACCACATACGAGTATCAAAGCCGCACTCCGGAAAACTTCTTACAAACTTGAAAACTTCCTTCTAGCATATAGTTTTAATTAATGGCGGCATTCCGGAATAAAGATAGAGTCAGCAGTAACATATGAAGCATTTTCGTCCTACAACCCTATCATTTGTCATCTGTCATGCATAAAAATTTAAAATCGTATGCACATGTAAGTAGTAGAATATGCATGAACGCATAATGAACTGATTTTTTTTTTAAAAAAAAGGACGAAAAATTGAAAACTTATGCAGAAAAATACGAATAGAAAATCCAACAAGCATACAACATATTAGCTGGGAGATGAATTGAACAACAAACTGACATATGTTCCGGATTAATGTACCATTACATACCCTTGAAATTGAAACTATGATTTTGAATAAGCAAAAACCATTGGATAACAAATATTATCCAAAATTAATTATGGAATAAAATTTGGTTTGCATGAATCTTGCAGTATATATGCATGATCATGCGTAGTGTTTATGCATAAACATGAACTAAATGTGCAACAATAAGTGTTGGCACATCCTCATGGAGAAAATATATGAACTAAGTGATGCATAACAATATACTGATTTATGCATATAATAGAATAAATTTGTACATTATTTGAAAGAACGGACTGAGAATGGACAATCTTGAGAAGAAAAATATTATTCCCATTTTATGCATAAAGAACAGGTAAGTCGTGCATAAGATGTAAAAGATTTGTTCATACAACTGACAAAAACGGTTGCTAAGATCATTATTTAACATAAAACATATATGCATAAAACTAACACATGGTTAAGTATAAACGTTTCAGGAAATATGCATAAAAAATCTTTTAAGCATCCATATAGCGGTAAGGCGTGGAGTGGATTATGCATAACAAAGTACGCATTCATGCATTTTGTAGTATACATTTATGCATATACGTATGACAACAAAAGCGCAATAAAACAGAAGATAAAGGCTCGAAATAGTAACAAGTCGCTAAAATTATAATATGCCAAAAAAAGTTTATACCAAAACATAAGTTGGTGCAATAAAGCTAATTAGAATAACAAAGTTTTGTCCCGTTTCGAATAACATAAAAAAACTAAGAAGATTCTTCAACATCCATCACTTTATCGCAATTTCTTGAATCATGATGGCACCTTTATAATTTCTGGAATCAGGAACCATATAAATTCTTAAACATAAAAATCTAAATCATAACTAAGTACAAAATAGTATCAAAGGCAATACAGAATTTGGAGAGTTTTTCAATAACATAAAAAAGTATGTAGGATTTTCATCCTCTTCTCTACTACGTACAACATATCTTCGAATTATAGTGTCATATGGAGAGCATTTTATAGACCCATTAGGAGTATCAACCCGCACAGACCTCCATAATCTCTATAAAAGGATTTAGCATGAAACGAAATAGGATTCAGCACAAATTCATAATAGAATATGCATAAACATATTGCATCGAACACAACTGATCAAAACAAAAAACAAGTTTCACAAAATTGAATTCAAAATCAAATTGCCCAATGAAAATGCAATATTTAGAGGAAAAACGAAATTCGAATCATAGTAAACACCATGACAAATGGAAGAACGATTGAAAAATCAATTGGGGCACAAATTGAAGTATAAACTAACACAATGAAGGAATCAAAACCAAAATTGAGAACAAATTGCAAAAGAACAAAACCCCACAAAAATCAATCACAAAGGGAACACAACAGAGTCATTTCTACGAAAATAAACAAGCTCAATTTCAAAGACGATTCAAATTATCGTGGGTGGCGAAAAGCGAGGACGACAATCATCGAGTAGAAAAAGAAGAGGAAAAAACGAAATTAACTTACACTCGACGTCGGCGGCGACTACTACCAACACGGCAGTGGATTTGAGCTGTGAGAGTTACTGGGAGGAAGAGAAATAAGTTGAGTGATTCTCGTTGTTGTGGAGAGAGAGAAAAGGAGTTGAGAGATCGGGAAAGTTATGAATCAAAATTAAAACATAAACAGATTATGAAAATGCCCTTAATGAATTTTCTTTTCTCCTTTTTCCATTAATTTTCAATCAAAAACTCATGATAAATGATAGAAATTGATGCAAGAAATGAATGGTGTGGATGAATTTTCATATCTCATGGGGAGAAGAGGATCTCAAAAGATCCATTTCCTATATATATATATATCCTAGTTTCTATGTTCTATATGTTTTTTTGCTATGTCAATACATAATATGGTACAAAATCAGAGCTTAATGCAAACAACAAAATGGATCTTACGTTTGCAAGAAAGCTATGTTATCCATTCTCCCTTCAAATGTAGTCCTATGTTATTAGCCATTTGTGTCCGAGTAAGTTGTCTCAACTCTGAAGCAGCATTGGCAGAGGTATGGCTACTCGCCTTAGCACCAGGAACGTCGTGGCTGTGCTTCCCCTCGTACGTTGTTATGACCGCTTTACGGTCACTCGCAGCCCTCTCCACATGCTTCCGTACATTACAACCTTGGCTGGTGCATTTGTAGTAGCTTCTGCAAATACAAACATAATTGCTCAAAAAAAGACAGAGAGAGAACAGAGCAAAGCAGAGCAGAACAGAGCACCCCAAAACTTAAGTCATTCAAGAACAACTTTCTTACAACCTTAAGTAAGAAAAACAAAGATTTCACCTTGGATAAGGGTTCCCCTTAACAACTTTCTGTCCATATTTTCGCCATCTATAACCATCATCGAGTAGATCAACTTCACTAGTCGTCTGAACGACAATCCTCGGCTCTGTAACCGTACGATTAGACAATGCTTGCTCTGTTGGCTGAACTTCCGAACGTCTGCCAAAGCTCAACAAAGAAAGACTTATTCATAACATGCACATCTTCAGATGCTTCAAATGTTTGTAACTACTTAACTACCTTTTCTTGGATTCGGGTTCCTCCTCATCTCTCCCACCCACTCGAATCCCATCATCTCCCATTTCTTCACTATCACTTGATCCATGGTCAGGACTAACTTGGCTAGATTCTTGATATGTCTTGTTGCCATTTCCTATATGTACTTCAGACTCCATGTCCGGACAATCTTTCGCACGCTTAGCTGGTTTGAGATGGGTGTGTTGGCCTTTGTATTCTATCTCAGTAATGTGGCCTTCTAGAGACCGCTCAACTTTCTTCTTGACTGAACAATCCGCATGAGTGCATTTGTAATAGCTTCGAGGATACTCACTTCCCTTCACCTGCTTCTGCCCGTACTTGCGCCAATTGTATCCATCATTTGCAGGCTTATCAACTATCACAGGGGGTTTCGGATCAGAGTGAGAAAGCTCGGTTGACCCGTTAGTGGTGTTATGATTAGGCGTACAAGGAGGCCCATTTTGCTGCAGATCTTGAAGGGATGAAGATGGGAATTGGGATTGGATGTGTTGATGAGGTATTCCAAACAGACCCTAATTCAAGAAAGCATAGCACAAGTGAGATTAAACAATTTTTTCCACTTTATTTATCTTTTTAACACGAGTGGAACATCAAGATTCGATAGAAATCAAGCATTTTATTTGCAATTGAATTAAGAATTAGTTTCACATGAAGTTGCAATAATCAAACTTCAAACACAATTATACTAAAAGACGATTCAACTAAAAAAAATCATCAATATCAAATACCGGCGAAGATGGGAAGAACACCGGCGAATCAAGAAAGCTAGTGGGACTGAAACCCGGGGGAACCGTGAAAATTGCCGGCGGCTGCGACGCCAGCAAACCCGCCGGCCTATTCTGCTGAAACATAAACTCACCACTCCCGCCGCCCACCGCAGCCGGCTGACCGAAACTCTGCGCGGTAAGAAGATGGGAAAACGATTCGTTCTCCGGGAAGAAGCTCACACCCGCCCCGCCCATGAAGAAGCTCCCATCCATCGCCGGAAGAATGCTCGTGGGCGGTGGCGGCGGGGATTCGTTTCCAGCCATTGACTAGCTCTTTTCTGTGATATATTTATCAGAGATTGTTTCAAGCTTGGAGAACAGGAGAAGAAGCAAAGCATTTCTAACTGTAGCCAAACAGTAGAAATAGATATACATTACCCACCACTAAAACAAAACACAAATATAGTCATTTTGTCCTTATACTGCGCAGGGTCGATGGGGGAATCCATAGGCCCTCAATTGGCGGAGGGCCGATGGGGGGAGTCCATAGACCCTCCATCGGCGGAGGGCCGATGGGGGCCGATAAACTCCCCCTTGGAGGGCCTAAGGAGGGCCTAATGGAGGGCGGAGGGCTTAAGGAGGGCCTAATGGAGGGCCGATAAATTTTTTTTTTTTTAATCAATGGGCTAAACTGAAAAAAAAAATGTTTACTGATTGAGACCATCGACTGAAATTATAAATTTTTTTTATGATCAATAGCCTAAACTGAAAAAAAAATGTGTATTGATTGAGGCCATCGGCCATCAGCCAAAATTATAAAAAAAAATTTCAGTTTTAATGGCCTAAACTGAAAAAAAAAAATTGTTTACTAATTAAGGCCATCAACCAAAATTATAATTTTTTTTTATGATCAATGGCCTAAAAAAAAAAAAAATCTGACTGATGGCCGATGGCCATCAGCCAAAATTTGATTTTTTGTTTTTGAGGGCCGATCCTGCTTAACTTTTTTTTTTTTGGGTTCAGGGCCGATCCTTTAATTTTGCTTAACACTTGAGGGCCGATAGTTTTTTTTTTTTTTTTTTTTTTTTTTTTTTTTGGGTTGATGGAGGGCCTATGGACTCCCTCCATCGGCCCCCATCGGCCCTCTGCCGATGGAGGGCCTATGGACTCCCTCCATCGGCCCCCCATCGGCCCTCCCATCGGCCCTCTGCCGGATAAAGACAAAATGACTACTTTTGTGTTTTGTTTAAGTTTCAGGCTACATTTGTATTTTTTTTTTCGTTTTGATTAACAGTGATTATTTCCACCAAAAACAAACTGCTGCAAAGAAGCTCAGATACTTCTATGAAAAGTCGTCGCTCTGGTTATGTTTAGTTCAGGAGATGTCAGAAATTGAATATATAATTTTTTTCTTATCAATACATGAATTTTGAATAATTTTGATTTTGCACATAAGTTCTAATTTTTGAGAATTTGTATCCCTTGATTTAATTATCAATAAAATGCTTGATATAAAAAATATCATCGATTATATAGTAAACGGCGTCATGTTTATCATTAGCCGAATTGTCTGTGTAAGATATTCAAGCCTCCACGTTAAATTTATAAAAGTTATTTTTTTTCGCACGTATAAATTCAATAAATTAAACTTAAACTATGAATAAGTTCAAGTAAAAAACAATTCGAGTTGAAATTTAGATATCTTCTCATGATTTTCTTTTTACGTAAATCAAATGAACTTTGAAAAATCAATGACAGGTATGCCAATTAGTACATGAAATATTTGAAATATATTTAGTACTAATATTTAATACTTACAACTACAAAGTAAAGGATATATCAATCAAACAGTACCGTCGTATAATTTGTAGTAAATTGTGTTACTAAACTTATATATGCATTCCACTAATGTAGTAATTCTATCATAATTTGTAGTAGTGATATTAAATTTTGTTATTAAAAAAAGAAAAAAAGATTTTAAAAAATGTAAACTGCACTAACTAACCATGTATTAGTATTGTTGTGGTGAGAATTTACATTATTAAACCATATTTGAACTCTTTAAATTATGAATTTGTTACTTTATCAATTAATTAGTGCATCTGCAACTGTAGTGAATAAGTCCTCATGAGTCACGACCACTCAGTCGGTGTTAAACTGTAATAAATTCAGACATTATTATTTACAAAGGTTTAACTGTAATAAATTCGGCCGTATATATATGGGTCCGTATTACCAAAACATTTGGAGTAAGACTTTTACACTGAACTGGATTTAATTTTGAATTTAATAAGGCATGCAACTGGCAGTCTGGCAGTTCAATTTAATTTAGTTCATTCATATAGTATATGATTTTAGCATGAAGTATGATAATTACTTTTATTACTGTGTGACAAAAATGATCTTATTATTATTCGGAATGCACGTGGGTATATATAAAACTTTATATGAGCTTTGTAGATATTTTATATATTTTTATATTGAATTGTGGCGATGAAAATTAGCAAATCTAGACCTAAAGTTGAGGAATTGTTTGGTTGTATCTTGATGGGTAGGGGTCGGCTTACTATTGTCTTTTCTTAATTGAATTGATGTGGTGGATGTATGCTGGTATCATGGTACAATTGCTCGTAACTGCTCCACAGATTTTATAATATAAGTATTTATAACATAAATATTAAATTCAATAAACATTTGAATATACATAATAAGAATAACTTATAAAAGATTAAAAATATATATAGTGAAAAAACTTAAAAAGTGTCAAAATTCGATAATTGGATCTCTAAATTAACTTCTCCATGAATTATGAATAAGCTATTACCATCCATTTATATAAATAAATTAAAAAGAATTTATAAAAATTTATATAAACTTCCCAAGCACATATATAAATACTTAATTTTCAAAATAAATTAAAATAATCTATTTATAAGTCCTCATAGATGGACCCTTAGCTTATATCTTCTTGTTCTCATGTTATTACATATGAGTTCGTTTCGTTTATTTAGTGTGCGGTGAATTTACGATGACCGCAAAATATACACAAATAAATTGATCAACTATTTTCTTAAAAACAAAAAATTGGCCCAAATTAGTAGTTGATTGGAACTATGGGCTTAGAGCTGTCTATTGGGCCAAGTTTAAGATGGACACTGACTTCATGATAGTTATGTAATACTCTCATAGATGATGTCTCATTTCCCTTTTTTTTATTGTCCCATAAATATTGTTTTATTTTTTAAAAAATTAAAATTGTGTGGCTAAGAATTAACCACAAGTTGAGTGACTCACCACTCTACACACAACCAATAACTCTCATTAAATCCTGTGCCGGAAAATTATGAGACAATATCTATGGGACGGGCCAGAAGATCATCTGGCTCAAAAATGGTGGCCCATTCGGTGGGCCACCAATCACGCCCCGTCACGCGTGCATTGGTGGCCCACCTTTTTAAAACTAAAATATTTTTTATTGCTAACATGGTCCACCAATACACGCGTGACATGGCGTGATTGGTGGGCCACCGAATGGGACACCAATTTTGGGTCAGAATATCCGGATTGATGGGATGGAGGGAGTATTAGTTGCAGTCTTTGCAGATATTTTATATAAAGGTATTTTTTTGATAAATATATGTTTTATAAGTAAAACTAAAATCTGACTCGGTAACTCTATTTTTTTATACAGTGAAGTTTAAACCCTCATTTCCACTAACATAAGAGCATTTTCCATGAGGGCCTGCTTTTTGGAGTTATACTGGTAAGTGGCATAACTTTTTCTCCAAGCGGCGACGACAAGCAACGCTAGTTGAGCGTTGGATGAAATTTACACGGAAAGAGTGGCCTGTTCTTCACACACGCTAGTGCCCTTTTTTTTTTTGTAAATTAATAATAGAAAGAAGCGTTTTGATTGCCGCTGTAATTTTGAAAATGAATTTCGCCTCTTCCTCAGAGAAAGACGATCAAATAATTCTCAATCACGGTCCTTGCGGATCGGATCATCCATATAATATACAAAAAGAAACTCAAGATATTTGATATCTTTCTCTTTGAATAAGATTTCAATTCCAGCGACATAATCCCTCTTTTTTCCGGTCCAGTTCCTCCACGATTAATATAATTTTTCTAATATATTTTTAAGGAATAATAATCTTTATTACATTAAAATAAAAATAAAATAATGTAAAAAAATATAAAATTTAACACAAATTAAATTACCATAACCTAAAATGACAATAATATTAAAATTACACTAAAATAAAAATACAAAAAATACAAAATTAAGGAAATAAACAAATCTTGCAAGTTCCAAGATCGCTACCGGAGCTTCCAAAGTCGCTTCCGGATCCCCCAACGTCACTTTCATATCCTCTAAAATATGGAAAGTCACCATAAAAGCTTGATTGTACTTGTCTTTTGAAAATTATTATTTCTTTTTCATTCTTGAAGTAATCTCATCCAGTGGGATCATAAATACTGTCGGTATATATCATTAAAATCTTATTATCTGATTTCCACATTTGAAAAGCAATAGCTCTGCTATTTGCTTCAGTAGCTTTGTTCTTTGTTTCAATGTTCTGCATTTGTAATTGTAGAAGATTCTCTCATCTTGTGGATGAGTTCTCCATTGATATTAAATGGAGAAGACAATTCATCAAGTGAGATAGGAGATTCTAGTGGAGTTTCCGATCGGAATGAAGACCTTCGTTTTTCGAGAATTTTGTGGATTGCAATCAAACTTTGTAAAATCTTTCATAATAGGCCACACATGCTCGAACACTAAATCCTTTTGGATATTTATCATCGTATGTCATCATTTGTTTTGCACGAGTAAGCTGCATAGTTAATAAAACGTGGGATACTTAGTAAAAATAAATAAAAAACATCAAACCAAATAAATTACTCGTCCTAACAATATCATGTTCAAAAGCTTCGCTTGGATTGAGATATTCAATATGTTGCACACAAGCTTTGAATGATCTAATAGAACTCGTAATCAATTGCATGCGAGTTTCAAGTGATCTAAAGCTTCAGCCATATTTGAAGAAGGTTTTTCTGAGTTATAGAGCTCCATAATACGAATCAACAACGTTACTGGATCTTGGAATATTTCTAAATAACAACGATAAAGATGTTTATCTTCATCAATTGTGTAATTGAGATTTCGAGACGAAGTCATGTAATTTTAGAGAGAAGAATTGAGATACAAAAGAGTGTTGTGTATGTTAAAATGTTTTGTAGGAAAGTGACTCCTTTAATTTGTGTATGTTTTGTAGATATGACATATATATACCGGCAAAGATGATCCAAGATGTGGGATGGTGCAGATTTGAAGGAAATCCAAATGGATGGTGGTGATTCGTTGACTCGATTTTGAAGTTGAAAGATGGTGGATATGTGTGTGCAAAGTGACTCCTTTAATTTGATGTTGGATAGTTGTCTGCAAAGTGCTGACGGATGATGGGTCTCAGCAAAGCCTGTACGAAGCATGGATACAATTAGGTAAAAGGTATAGGTTGTCAATTTGCAGACATGAGTTGACAATTTGCAAACATGGGTTAGATTTCAAATTTCAAGACGAAAAAACATGGGTGGACAATTAATATTACAAAATCTTATAAGATCTCTATATTGGTAGTTGTACAACTAGGTAAAAGATATGGGTTGACAATTTGCAGACATGGGTTGAGTTTCAGATTTCAAGACGAAAAAGCACGGGTGGACAATTAATGTTACAAAATCTTATTGAATTTCTATATTGATAGTTGTACAACTAGGTAAAAGGCATGGTTTGACAATTTGCAAGACATGAGTTGACAATCAAATTCCAAGACAAAAAAACATGGGTGGACAATTAATGTTACCATTAATGAAGGGGTGGGGCCACATCATCTGGAGTTATATTGTGGGGTATTATTTAGCCGATGAAATATATTAAAAATGGTCCATACTTGTGCAAACTTCAAGAATTGCGTACTGCAAAAAAGAAGTATTTTGCAAAAAAAAAAAACAAGAATCGTATAGGAAATACGTGGAACAAACATTTGAAGTTCTTCAAAGCCAATTTGCAATTGTTGCAAATCCAGTCTGACATTGGAAATATAAATGTTTTGATCATATAATGAAAGCATGCATTATAATGCATAATATAATTATTGATAATAAACGAGATTTGTTTGCACCAAGTGAAGATGCAAGAGAAGTATCAACTCTGAATGTTGAAATGATATCAAATGAAACAAATCGTTATCAATTTTATTTTAATAAAATAATTTTTTTAGTGAAATTAAATATATTTAAAGATAATAGGTAATTAATAAAATATTCATAAAATATTTATTTAATAATAAAAAATAAAATAAAATATTTTATTATAGAGTTAAATATAGTGTTGAGGGTTGGAGATACAAAATTTCAAAAGAAAAGATTTACATTTTATTCTAGAGGAACTCAATTCCCTCTTTGGAATCTCTAATAAAACATCTGGAATTTAACCTCGATATACTATAAAAAAATGTGGCGCACACAAAAAATTGATTCGCAAGCAGCAAGCTATTACAGTCAAGTTTATTAACACTTGGTCCCTAGTGTAAGTGGTTCCGCTCCGAACCGCGAAACCGGTCGGACCGAACCAAACCAAATCGAAAAATGTGGTTCGATTCGGTTTCGCGGTTTGGTTCGGTTTATTTTTTTAGAAACCGTTTACATTTGGTTCGGTTCGCAGTTTCAAAAATTTTTGAACAGTTCGAACCGAACCGAACTAATATCCTATTTTTTAATTTTTTTTAATTTAATATTTGTCTTTCTTATATGAGAATATTGTTGGATTTAGATATTAGATTTAAGTTTAGATCAATTCTATTCTATACAAATGAAGAGAAAGTAGTAACAACTCTATACTTATGAGTTTGGAAGAGTGACATCTTATAAACTACTCCCTCTGTCCCAAAATTCTTGTCCGTTATTCCATTTTGGGTTGTCCCAAAATTCTTGTCCACTTTCCTTTTTTAGTAAATTATTACACACAATTTTTTTGTGGGACCCACAACTTTATACCAATCTACACACAACTAACAACTCTCCTTAAAAACCGTGCAAAAAGCAAATTGGACAAGAATAATGGGACGGAGGGAGTACTATTCTTGCATTATTTAAGATTTAAAAAATAAATAAGTGAACCGATGAACCGACCCGAACCGAACCATTTATAAGCGGTTCGGTTCGGTTCGGTTCCGATATTGAAAAAATCCATCAAACCGAACCGAACTATTTATATGTGTTTGGTTTGGTTCCTAAAATATATAAAAAGTCGAACCGAACCGAACCGTTACACCCCTACTAGTCATAAAAAATGGGCTATCCCTCGCCATAAAAAATTGAAAATTAACTTAGGTTGACACACCCAGATTATCCGGGTTCGTCTAAATCTAATGGACCAGCGCCACCAATCCACCTCTCCTAACTCCGCCGCCGCCGCTCATACCGAGCCAATTTACTGCATAGTCAAGCTAGGTGAGATGGCTTTAAATGTAAATATATCATAATCTCCTGACTTTAATCGGTTTAACTCGATGTTTGATGGTTTTTGAGCGCTTTAAACGCGTTTCGACACGGTCGTGATTAATTCAACAGAAGATTCCGGCAGTCCAGATTCACTTGATGTACTGCTAAGATTAAGGTTTCGATGGAGTGGCAGCGAAGAAATATTATGAAAGCTTGTTTCATTTCAAGCTCTTAATTTTGATGACATAGAACTTACAATCTTCATATATAATCAGTTGTTTCTCTGCATGTGCATTAGTAGTGCCCCGATTATGTGTGTTAATTAATTCGCGCAATCTATGTTTTGGTATGTAGGGGGTTCTGCAATTACCTGCAAAAATGAGTTGGAGACAATACATGATGAAAATCTTCGTACCGTTTCATCACAGCTAAGACAAGGGATGATTTCGGGGCCATTCCATGGGATGGATTGGAGCAGGAGGCCTGGATCCACAGAAATCCAAACTGCGGCTGATGAATTTGATGATGAGATGAAATCAGATTGCAAAAGGCTTATTGTTGTCCATGGTGCAGGTTGACATTTTGAGCTTTGTTTGTCATACTTTTGGATTCAATCTAGGATTTCTTATGGTTCTTTTTTTTTTCTCTTTTTTTATAATATAGTCAGTGTGTGTGAAGAACCCCTCACCTTGTTCAAATGCCAACACTCTTAAAAACATAGAAAGTCATGGAGAAGTTTATGGTGGCAGAGACACAACAGATCAATAAAAGCAGGATTGCATTTATAAAGCTTAGTCATGAAAGCATTCATCTGATTCGATCTGGTTGCTTAAAGAGTGTTTTTATTATTTTCAATCAATCTGCCAAAACTTGTTTCGACATAATGAATTTAGTCAGAGACACGAGAGCATTTTCTTTTTGAAACTTTGTTATATCGTAACCTAATAACGTGGCTGAGATTCAACACAATGAACTAAATAGGAGACATGAAAGCATTTCTTGTTGCACCTTTCTTGTATCTTAACCTGATTGGTGATCCTTTTCTGGTTACAGTTAAAACGGTCATGACGAAGTCAATATGATTCACAACAACTTACTCGAGATCATTAGTGTTTTTTGCATAAAACTTATGCCATACAAGCTAATCATTAAAATGTCCAGGTTCATTTGGACACTTTCAAGCAAGCAAGTCAGGGGTTCATAAGGGCGATTTAAGCAAATCTCTTGTCAAGTCCGGTTTTGTAGCAACACGAATATCTGTAAGTCCAATATTATATATTTCTACTTTGTTTTTATTGTAGTATTTTAAGTACTACTGTACCGTTCTTATAATCGTTCAATTTTTTGTGGAGCGAGAACCATGTAACACTGCAATATTTCGTCTTATTTTATAATTTCACATGTTCTCAATTTTCAGGTCACGTCCCTTAATCTTGAAATTGTTAGAGCACTAGCAAAAGGTATCAACTGGTATATGTATTCCGCATGCCCCCTGCCTTACTTTGTCTTCCTATTGGCATGGGATTCTTAGACCCTTTTAGACCTATATCGTAACTCAGTCTGTAGTGAAAAGTTGGTCTCATTGGCATGTTATAACATTGAATAGGCTGACAGCAGGGATCCCATTGTTATCAACACATTTTACTTATTCAAGCTCCATTATGTTTTGTACTATGCACGTTCTTTTGACATGCGGTGCATGTATCTTTCTACAGAGGGTATTCCCTCTATTGGAATGTCTCCATTTCCATGTGGCTGGTCAACTTGCGAAAGAAAGGTTAGTAAGTCACCCGAAAGAAGTTGACAGTTTTCGATGTGGAAATCTTAGAAATTCACGTTCACAGATAGCTGAGGCAGATACTTCCGTTGTGGTTAAAGCTTTAGATGCTGGATTTGTACCTGTGAGTTTTAATCCCCAATCTTTGTTTCTGGTTTCTTGTATATGAGATTATATTACTATGCACATTAAAGAATGGTTAAATTAGAAAAAGGCGTGGGTTGCCTCTGGAAGCAGGGGACTTCCATCGTATGTCAGTTTTTGAAAGAAAAAGTGTTTGCAGAGACTTTCCGTCTATGTCTGCCAGCAGTATAGTCGGAAATAAAGTATCACGGCATTACAATTCGAGTAAGTATATAACAGATGATATTCAACCAATATGACTGATGTCCCATCTGTTTATTGACTATTATAATTGAAGAAGGCCTATCTCTCACTCCGACTTTGTTAAGAGGAAAGTGTGAATGCATTCCAGTGAAATAGGTCTGCACGAAGTAGTTCTTTATGTTATCTGACTTTTTCAGACAGGGTATTGTGATTGCCCGACGTAGCTTTAGAGGATCTGTTGTCATTTATTCCTGATTTAATTCTAATAGTATGTTGTCCTTATGGCTGCTTATTGACGTTCCAGGTTTTGCATGGTGATGCTGTCTTGGATGCTTCATTGGTTTGATATTTCTGTATACACTGCAGTCTAGTTTCTTGGCGTTGGAATGCTTCCAGCTCATTCAAATCTTTGACAGGGTTGCACTATATTAAGTGGAGACGTAATTATTCGTCATCTGGCAGAACAGTTGAGACCTGCCTACGTCATGTTTCTTGTATCCTTCCTGGTCAATGGTTTTCTGATTGCTATAATTTTAAGCTTTATCCTGGAGATTAATTATTTAAAGAATCAGAAAACCTATCTTTGAGGCTGGATGTAAACATAAATTCATTTCATCTGGTTACTAACTCTCATATGTTTGGAGGCTGGATGCTTTGAGTGATAAAAGCGCACAAATGGATTCATACCATAATGCTGATTAGCTCATCTCTTTCCTGCTTCTTTCTACTTCCTATCTGGATAGGAGAAAGCATTACTGTGAATCTTTGCTTAGTAGGAGTTATTTATCAAAAACATTCAGACACTTGTTAATTGGTAGCATTCTAATTTCCCCTGAGATAAAATCCTAAAGCTTGTTATATGCTGCTTATTTAACAAAAAAATGTATACATTTCTCTTATACCGTGCTTGATTTCAGACAGATGTTTTCGGTGTGTATGACCGGCCACCTACAGAACCTGACGCCGTGCTTCTTAGGGAAATTGGTGAGTGTCTGATCTCAATGTGTTGCAACTCATTCCAGTCTGAGTTAGCTTTGAGCCATAGAATGATTAAATTTATCATTATATTGCAGCTGTAAATGAAGATGGGAGTTGGTCAGTGTTGCAGCCTAAACTGCAAGACGCCAGCAGACAAGGTGAGTGAAGGAATATGTTACCATGATTTTCACTATTCCAACTTCAGAAGTCTTCACTATCCTTGTTACTTATAATAAAACTTTCATCTGAACTCCGTGCATTTGTTTACTACAGTTGAAATAAGTGTAGCAGCACATGATACAACTGGAGGCATGGTCACCAAAATAACAGAAGCTGCTATGATTGCCAAATTGGGAATTGATGTTTATATAGTAAAGGTAACGTAGTTATAAGCTCATAGAATCTCCCTATTTTCCACATCTAACCGGCGGGCTAATCTATCCTATCATGCAGGCAGCGACAGAGCACTCGGCAAGGGCTCTGAAAGGACAACTGCCGGAGAATATACCCGATGACTGGCTTGGGACGGTCATTCGCCTTTTATAGCTTGTTCCATTGGTACTCACTCCTAAGTAATTGTTGTTGTAAATCTAGGATCATGAAACCCTTCAGTGAGAAAGGATAAATGTGTTGTTGTAAATCTAGGATCATGAAACCCTTTTATAGCTTGTTCCATTGGCACTCACTCCTAAGTAATTGTATGCTACTCCCACAAAACGTGATGCACTTGACTATACCAATATCAAAACATGAGTACCAGTACCACAATATATAGTGTGAATAAGATGCAACTCATTATTCAGTACAAACAATTCAAATCAATATCATGACTCAGCACAACAATAATGTACATTGTAATGAAGAGCAAGTTGAATTTAATCCCACACGGTAATAATCAAGACAGTTCCAAACAGAGTCTCCACAAGAACAAAACTTGAAAGAGCAAGAAACATAAAACAGTAACCCACAGTCGAGGACATAAAACCATCAATAATCCAGTCTCAAATGTACTGAATCACAACATGGTAAATAGACCTCCCATCATTTACTTTACTATAAAAAAGTCTAATTTCAAACTTAAAAACACTTCAGTCTTCCGGCAAATCCATGGAAAACTACTTGGGACCGATATCCTTGAGGGCACAGATTTGCTCCTCACCCATAGCAGACATAACACTCACAACGAGGTCCTTCCCTTCATTAAATCCATCCTTAATCTGCAAGATTAGGGAGGAAATGTCATAATTAAAACAAGATTTTGGATTAAGGTAAATTAACTAGACATTCAAATGTTTCTTTCACCTGGGTAAGCAGATTATCATCGGTTGGGAGTTTGAGGTCATCCTTAGTGTTCCCATTATCAGTCAGCAGACTCACCTGTGAATTGTTTATTTCAACCAGATGTTAGTGCTAATTGTCTATGTAAACTTTACAACTGGTGTAAGATAAGCAGCCACTTACAAATCCATCCTCAGAGATGTCGATGAGCTGGTAGTCAGTACGATTAACATGTGGAACCTGAGCACAAGTTCGAATGTAAGTTATGGTGTTGCAATACCAAAAGCATAGATGGATATTAGTCAAACAACAAGAATATGCATACATCACAATTGTGGGAAGAAGGAACGATATCCTCGAGCTTCTTGGAAGTGAAGATGTCAATTGCAACAAAGTGACATTTTGCGTGGCCGTGCTTTCCAGTTTTGGAAGTCGAAACTTCAACTACCTGAAATACATGAAGGGGGCCAAATGTAATCGACTATCTATACACATTAAATTTGAATACATACAGATTTGTTTACAATCATGGATCAAAATACCCTTAAATCTTCATTATCCAAATATCAATTGCAGCTCAAAAAGAACAGATTTGTTCACAATCATGGATCAAAATACACTTAAATCTATATTATCGGATTATCCAAATATGAATTGAAGCTCTATAAGAACAGATTTGTTCACACTCACTAATCTAAACATCAATTGTAGCTCTAAAAACTTCATAAATAGTAGAGCGTTTGTAGGTTAATCACATAAAGCACAAAGTAGAACTAAATCTATGAGTTCATCCAAATATCCACAGGTACCAATATCGAACTTCAATTTAAGAGTTATCCTCATCGACACTTGCAAGTTCAACAGAAATACATGGTCACACAAAAAGTCATACACAATTAGCGAGCGACAGACTTAGAATAAAACAATAGTTAACAAAACAGAAAAGTCAACCAGATCTTAAACTACTAAAAAGCCAATAATAGCCGCACGCACTCCGACTGGCACACGCTTAAAATTGAGATCAAATAATCTATAACTTGCACCAACTAATTCACAGAAAACAATAGAATTCAAATCAAATCAAATCAAATCCAAAAGGCGTGAATCAAACCTTGCAAGGACGGCCTTTGATAACAATATAGCCGTTCTTACGGATGGTGCCAGCCTGCTGGGGATACGTTTTGGAAGCGCCAGCATCGGCCTTCGACTCAAACTGATGCTCCTCGTCCGACATCCTCGACAGCGGCGATTCTTAGAGAGAGAAAATAGAATAATTTACACAAGGCTGAAGCCAAAACTGAGAGCGAGAGTGTTGGCGATTTATTTTTGGATATATAGGGTTTGTGCGGAGGAGGGTGAGTTTAGGAATTTCGCATCTGAGATCGATTTTACGGACCGTGGATTCAAGCGGTGAGTGGATGGACGAGATTTGCTTGGATGTTTGTGCGTGTAAATGACGCAGTGTTTGATTAGGGCTTTTTTGAGGTCTATCTTGAGCCGCTTAATGCGACTTTTTTAAATTTATCATTAGTGGGGTAGTATAAAGTGCAGTCTGGCGCACGGGACGAACTGTGGACTGAATAGTTTGTCACGTCAAATCTTTGTACCCGAGAACAACCCTATTAGTACATGGTCGATGGAATATAATCGGTAGAATTAATTGCAATGATCTTATCTCAACCAAAAAAGAATGGAATTATATTATTTAAATATAATACTCCCTCCGTCCCGTTTGAAACGACTCGTTTCAAATGGGCACGAGAATTAAGAAAGTTGAAGATAAAGTATGAAAGATGAGTAGATGATAAAGTAAGAGAAAAAAGATGAGTGTGATAGTGAGAAAGTAGATAATAAAGTATGAGAAAGAAAATGATTATTATAATGAGAGTAGATAAAGTAGGTGAGAGAAATGATAAAATATGAGGAAGTTATTTCCTTTTTAGGAAACGGATCGTTTCAAATTGGACGTCCCGAAAAGGAAAACAAATCGTTTCAAATGGGACGGTGGGAGTACTTATTTTCTTTTTGGTTATCCCATTAAAAAATAATAAAAATTATATGAATCAAATTTAACTACTTAAAAATGAAATAATATATATCACAAAATGCTTTTTTTTTTTAAATTTTATATCGACAAATTTTGAACAGCTTTTAGCAGGACAGAGATATTAGTTAGGAGGTATCCGTGTTAAATACGTGTTTTCTGATTTAAATTATCAAATGAAAAACATAAGTACCCATATAAAATGGTTGGTTCTCACATATATGCACTTGCAATGAAATTTATAGTAATTATGAGAGCCCAAACCTATTTGTGTCATAGTAATATTAATTTAATTAAGGGCAAAGATTATTATCTTTAGTTCCCGAAATACTTTTTGGGTGCGCATTGATAAGGACTTACAATGAAAGTGGAGAATATTAATAAATATTCCAATTTCTTCATACCCGATAATCATAAACATAGTGTGTTAAGACATAAATAACACGTGACTCATTTCACTGAGTTACACAAAGTGGATCGAACATTACTGCTGTTTGATCAGCTCTAACTTGGTAATCTAGCATACAAATACAATCACAAGGTAACTTCATTGAAACTGGACACTACGAGAGGGAGAGGGAAGGTAAATAACATGGGATAGAGAAACAGAACCTGAAAGGTATTTTCTAAAATGAAGCTGATCTTTTAGGCACAATTGAGTGACATTTAGTTGCGTTCGAGCTCGCCCGAAATCACGCCTTCCTTGAACCACTAGCAGAGATTGAGGCGGTGTGTTCAGCATCAGTGTGATGTATAAATATGTGAGGCTGCTCTTCTCTGTCATTTCAAGGAGTGCATGCTTGGTTAAATGAACAATGTGTATTGTACCAAGAAGTCTCACATAACTCTTTACATGTCAATTGCATTTCAAGATAAAATAAAGATTACCAGGAAATAAAGGGTTAAGATAATGATTAAAAAAGTGATAGGCAGTTCAAAAGCATTATTGTACCAAGAGATCAAGTTAATAACTTTATGTGAGACCTGAACAAACAGAAAAAGTGTGGGGATCATATGCACCTTTCATTGGCCTCCTGGTACGTGTAACTTGAAGCAACGGCCAAAAGCTTCCCCGTGTGATTATAAGCCAATGATGCAACGCTGTTGGTATATCTAGGAAACTGAAACAAATGGAGAATTTTATGAGAACATGGTTCGTGGAATGCTACAGATAGGGAACATACTAAATCAGTTAAGCAAATTAGCAAAATCTACATTAAAAAAATAGATCTGCATATTAATGCAAATTGTTTAGAGCATGGACAGTTTTTGACATTATGCGTGTTGCAAACTGAAGGCTTTTCAGTATCCTCTACTTGGCTCTAACAAATCTCAATGTATTCGTATTCTTTAATAAAAGGGGTGGTGAAATATCAAGCACATCTGAACACTAGGCATCCCAGTTGTTAAGATTAATTATACCTCTACCAACCGTTTCCTGTTGAGAACATCCCAAATTGTAGCATAACCCATATCATCACCAGTAACAACGACCCCACGTACGCTGAAAACAGGGAATTATATGGTCATTTGAATCTAATGACTGTAATGGCAAGCTAAGTATGAAGAAGACACATACCAAGGATTAAATGCAATGGAATTTATTGGCACAAGATGTTGTCTTCCGTTCCTATCCTTTGGATGACATCTGAAAACATACCTGCAGAAGTCAAAGCTTAGGTGAAAAACCATGCCTTTTTTTTTGACACTTATGAAATGCAGGACAGAAGAAAAGATTAGTTAGTAGACTTTACTAAGCACAAAATAATACTGACCCCTCATTTGTGTTGGATTGACCAATAACTCCCAATGCAACCCGTCCATCTACTGATCCAGCTATAAATCCTGCACAAACGAGCATCAGCATTTACATCAACTCAAAGATTACAATAGAAGAAATAATAACCCAGAAACACATAATGATGCCATTGATATATAGCAACCTAGCTCAACAAGGATGGGGAAACAAAGAGAGATTGAATTTGGAGCAAACTTGATTATCAAAACCTCAATTTAAGACATTTAATGATTTAAAAAGAGGAAAGATGTAGGGAAAAAGTGGCCTAAGATCTTTTGAGTTCACGAGAAAATATTGATTTGCTTTTATTTCTTAGCAAAGACTGAAACTTAGCCATTGTTATAATACCTTCTTGTTCAGGATTTGAGCGGACACATTTTATTTGGATGTCCACAAAGTATTCTCTGGCTTGAACCAATCTATCTAAGCGACGCAAGTCATAAAGATGCACTGATGACTTGTGAGCAACCATCAGATTTAATCCTGAAAGAGACATAGATTCTACCTCCATGTCTAAACTACTCAAACATCCAAGAGAGCTAGAGCGTGGATCCCAAAAGTTTACTCTCTTATCCCAACTTGCACTGATGACTTGATCTGCAGATTCAAAACAATGAGTTTGCAATCATATTTTTCAGGTTCAACGGAGTTGTAACAGGGCAGCTTGAGCTTCTTATTGATTTTACAGATGTACTACTATTTAATGTAGTTTGAGGGAGATGAACCAGTTTCCAATTTTCATCTAGAGTTATCAACGTGGACAACTTCGAAAGAACGATAATGCCAATAATGATGCTCATCATGGAAATGATTTTTATTTTTCTTTGGATCAAACCATTACTTTCAAGTAAGTGAATTGATAAACACAGAAGCTACCGTATGTTCTTTCAGTAGGATTACGTGCTACAAAAATCTTACGTGTTTCCTCAGAATACTCAATACAGGTTGCCAAGTCTTCATGGTTCCCTATTGCTTCGCTGTTCCCCATACGCATGTCATATCTAAGACATAAATCAAATGCATCATAAAAAGCATTATCAGTTCATGTTGAAAATAAATGAACAATGGAAATGTAGAGAGTTTGTTTTGTTTCTGCCCGAATATTGATGAATAAATTGTAATAGATCTTAGGTTCCTTTGACAGTAATTCACCATTCACTATAGAAAGTGCCCGAATTGAGCATCAAATTTTAAAGAATTTTCCAAATCTTTTTTGGCACCGAATTGGTTCAAAATCAGGCTAATGTAGAGATACTTGATCTAGCTTGCATACCAAGAACTCAATGTATTAGTATATCTCCTGCTCATAGCAGTTTCAAAAGATTATTTGAACTTGCAGATGAAAACCCTAATTCCTCAAATCAAATTATGCAAACATATTCACCATTCAAGTTGAAAAGTCTAGGGCAAGGGCGAACAGTAAACTTATCACTGAGAGTGCTAACTGCACATTTTCACGAACTCTCAGAAAACACTTCAGCTAAGAACAATGTGCAAACACTACCCAATTTCTTATTGGTTCCAATCACAGAGAAAGCTACAGCTAATCTGAGCATGAAACACAATAAATACATAAACATATCCAAATAGCGAACCTGAGAATGGAGCCGTCCGAATTAGCACTGAGAGCAACTGATTCACTCTCGAAACAACAATCTAGAAGCCCAGACCCTTCATTAGGAGCTTCAAATCTGAGCTCGCACTTATCCACATCGTAAAGTCGAAGACTCTGCTCAATAATAAAACGTGCCAACTCTTAGCTCCATAATAAATATGCAGAAAAAACAAGTAATTTTGATAATAGATTTGCCGTAGTTACCGAATCCCATGAGGAAATTAGTAGATTGTTCGAGACCGGAGCAAACCGTATCCTGGAAATGGCGTCCCGAATTGGGTCATCAAAATTCAAGCATGAACCATTCATTCTACCGAATCAATTTCTGGAGACGCAATGCAGAGATGGAACTGATATGGCGGAAATGCCGGGAAGTATTTTGAATTACAATGAAAAACATTTTCAACCTGAAAACTTCCCGCTTAAGAGAGAGAGGAGGCAAAGCCAAGATTTGAGGATGAAGGTCCAGCCCAAATCTAAAGCAATCCTGGTTATCTGCACTGGGCCGGGTATCCAGTAAACTAAACTAACTAATAATTAATCAAATGTCAAATAATCAGATTTTTATTCATAGACTTTATATTGAATAATACTCCATTCGTGACATAGAAAGTGTCTCATTTCTATGAGGCACGGAGATTAACAAAATGAGATTGTGTGGTATCTATTGTTCTTTTTGACTTGTTAATTTTGGTCCACATATTGTATGTCTTTTAAACAAGACACTTTCTATGGAACGACTGAAAAGGAAAACAAGACACTTTCTGTGGAACCGTAGTTTATTTATTATTATTATTATTATTATTATTATTATTAACGTACAAATATACCCTTCAACTTTGTTATAAAGACCAAAAGTATTATGTTTTGATGTAAAAGTACCTTTGAAGTTTACAAAGAGCATAACATGTTATGTACAGAAATACTCTTTACTTCAGTTAATATATTCTGCTCCAGTGGCTACAGCCAGACAGTGAGTAGGTGATGAAGAAGAAAGATGAACATTTATAGAGCAATATTTAGTCCCTCCATGTCATTTCATACACCCAAATCCTTGAATTTCTCACTGGGAATGTAAAAATCAAACTTGACATCAACAGAGCCAGAGCTTTCACCAGTGTCTTTGTATTCGATATTCGTGATCGATCCAGTTTCATCGTCAATCTGATACTCCGTCCTCACTCGTCGCACAGGCACCGTGACAGAATAAATGGTGCCAAGATCTGGATCCGTTGAGACGCTCAGTTGAACTTTGTCCTGTGATTCAATCTCGACAAAGTCGGAGAGTGCGCTGACCACGTTGCTTACTATCTTCTGCTTCGCCTCTTCACTGACTGCACAACGGTCAGAGAAAAGAATCATCTTTAGACGTTGCTTGGCAATGTTTGCATTGGATTTCCTTCTGGTGATAGGTGATGGAAATATGATCTTCCATGCCAAGTTCAAACGTTCGAAGAAGTTCATGTTGATTGCATTGAGGAGAAAATTCTCAGCCTCCTGGGAAATGGGATTTTCTGAAAGTTCAAATTCTCCAAAGATTCCAAGAGGCCGTCTAGAGTGACAACGAGTGTTATGGGCCGTCTAGAGGCACCATTAGCAAAGACATTGCAATCAATCTGTACAGGAACAAATGTTCAAGTTCAGAAAAATGCACATTATTTTACTATCCTCAATCATGAAAGCACTTCGGATATCAATGTGTTAAGACCATAATCAAATATATTTCCTTTGCAAGAAAGATGAAGTCAGCAAGAAGATTCAGACATAAGTCTAGCTAAATAGTTTATAGAGTACACCCCTTCCTAAGCTAAAGTATTTGTAGGTGACTTAAAACATATGATACATGATGAAATACTGTATCCAGACTAGCCATTGTACTAATATAGACGATATACAAATTATCCTTTTTCCAGCTACAACTGAAGTATGACAATTTCTATATTCATGTTGGTGTTCAACTATGCCTCATTATGATGATATCAAGCAATCGTAAAGCAAAGAGAATATAGAAAAAACACTTCACATATATAAACTACAAATCACAGACGGAATGTCCACATGAACAGTGGGATAAATTTGTAAGTACAGCACATAAAGGCAATTTGGGGTATTACACTGCAAAATCGCGTCAAGCACAAGTATCAAAGAAGAAAAGTTATCAATCTAATTCAAGCTCCGATGGCGATCACATAAAAGTGGAAGTCAGCCTAAATTATTGTAGTGCAGTAGCAAGAAGGTGGTATTTCATAGAAAACTCCAGGCTTAACACAATAAAGCTCTAAAGAAACTACACATAAAATGAAAACTAAAGAAATTTCACCAGAAGATCACACAATCTATACATGAAAATGAAGAACAATTCAACAGAAATAACAGAACATTAGTCAAAATTTCCTCGGGAATTCCCCAGCAGAGTTTCTCAACATCCAGACATATAATGGATTCGTTTCTACATTCTCAACAAAATTCACCCAGAATGCTGAAAATAAACCTCAATCAGTCTCAGTATTATTCCATGTTAAGCCCTAAACAAATTAAAAAGAAGAAAAACTAACATAAAAGAGAGGAAACTACAAATGTAAGAGATATACTCCCTCCGTCCCATTGAACTGTGCTCATTTTTTTTTGTACGTAGATTAAGGAGAGTTGTTAGATGTGAGTGAAGTGGTGGGTCCCATAAAAAGAGAGTGAGTAATTATGTGTAAAAATTTGCTTTTTTTGAAAACAGGAACAGATGAGTGGGACAAACTAAAAAGGAAAACGAGCACAGCTGAAAAGAAACCTTAGAAGGGGAGAATTGCGATGTAGTACGAAGAGGATTGAATCTGTACGAACTCAAAGCTGCAGAAACCCGAAGATCTCCTGAAATCGCCATTTCTCGATCAAAATTCTACCTCTCTCTGCTTCGGGAAGTGGTTCTTGTTTGGATTCCGCTCTCTATTTCGCTAGGGCTTTCTCAGTCACTCTTTCCGCTATTCGTTGCGACTTGCCGACTTGGGAGAGTGGACAGTCGATTTCGACCTTACGAGTTACGACGACGTCTTAGGTGAAGCTACGAGCATACGACCGTTATATTTTGGATGACGAGGTAACGCAACTATCGCTATTGAAGTTCGCATTGAGTAAATTCGCTCATATATAATAGCTTAAAAACTATACAGGAGAGTTAAATCATTCTAAGTTAACCCCGCTCTTGAGCATACGACCGTTATTAATATCATACATCTCGGGTGAACCGAAATAATCTGACTCTCTTCCTTAATTTTTTTTAATGTTTATAGAAGTGATGATTAAATAGCAAAAAAATTTATTCTAGTAGTATTAAATTATTTTAAACACCCCACTTCACTTCATATTAAGTAAACAAACTCTATTTGGCTTGTGGAACTCTATGTGGTTTGAAGCTTACAATATGATGGAGTTTTATGTGCACATCATTACAATCTATTTAAAGACGTAGTAAAAGTAATTAAGAAAAATTAAGATATCAAACGAATAAGGGAAAATGATAAAAAAAAATTATTATGGTTCGGGTGAGAATGTGTGTAATATTCGGTGGCGGTACCAGGGGGTGCGGGTGGGTGCGACCACACCCTCCCCCCCCCATTTTTCGTGTCGAAGTCGAAATTCATATTTAAATTTTACGAAAAAAATATTTCGCAACCCCCGTATTTTACGAAAATTTAATAAATGGAAGCGAATTTAAAAATATTTTATGTGTGATACATGTTTTAGAAAAAAATCTAGCTTTATTTATTCATATCCTAATTTATCTATGATTGAATCCCTTATATGATAAGTGATACACTAAATTATATATAAATTATATAAGTACGGAAATAAATATGGATAAAATATATTTGATCGCTCAACATCCTCTGTCTCATATGATAGTGGCCCATATGATGGCCCACCAATCACGCCCCGCCACGCGTGCATTGGTGGGCCATCCTTTTATAACTTAAATAGTTTTTAATTGTTAACATGGCCCACCAATACACGCGTGGCATCGCGTGATTGGTGGGCCACCGAATGGGACACCAATTTTGGGCCAGAGGATCCGGATTGGTATTTGATACCTTATATGATTAGGAACCTTTAGATAATGATTTCTAGTCCTATAAATACACCGTTAGTCGTCCATAATTTAGTTTCACATTAGATTTTCGAAAATCTGTTAGCATATCTGCGAACTGTTTCAAGAATTATTTACACATCTTCCCGTCGTCATCTCGTTGTGAAAATTTAGGATCGTCTTCCTCGGTATGTCTAGTATACTCTATAATTTGTGTAGAATTTTAAAAGCATGATAAGTATTTTTTTAAAATTGTTATTCGTAACCTGCCAGTTTTTAGCAGCATGTTCATGAGCTTGATAGGAAAATTATTTTTCATGTTTTATTTACATTGTTTTCGACCATGATGAATTTTAATGGGATAAGTATATGTTAGGTCAATCATGTTTAAAACATAGAATTTTTATGATATGCTTACTATTTATTTGTTAATTTGTGTCTTGATGTGCCAGATTATTTTGTCAGCATGCATGTAGATTGAAAAATATCCTCCAAGCGCCATGACCAGTTGCAAATTGCTCAAGCTCTACGAATATCCGAAGAAATCAATGATCTTGAAGTTGAAACATGAAAAGGAAAGAATCAAATTAGAAGCATACCACGTCCCGGTGATACGAGATGGAGCTCTCATTTAAGGTCACTTTACATTACAACTTACTTGAGTTATTTGACTCTTTTATAATAGTGTTAAGTGAGATTATAAATGATGATTGTGTTCTTACTTCAAGAGCTGCTGCTGATGATGCTTATGAAGCTATGATGTCATTTGATTTTGCTTTCATCTTGCATTTTATGATAGAGCTGTTGGGAAAGACTAATGGGCTTTGTGAATTGCTACAACGCAAAAATCAAGACATTCTTAATGCGATGGATGCAGCTGTAAATACAAGAGAGGTCATCCAAAATTTCAGAGAAAATGGATGGGATAACTTAAATGAACAAGTGAAGGTTTTTTGTGGGAAGCATGATATTGATATTTCGGATTTGAATGGTGTTAGACAATCAAGTAAAGGTCGAAAGAGAAAGGAAAATTCTGTTACACTTGAGCATTATTACAGGATTGATATCTTCACTGGAACTATAGATTGCATATTGCAAGAGATGAAAACACGATTTAATGATGATTCAGTGGAATTGCTTAAGTTAAGCTCAGCTTTGGATCCTCGAGGCGGTTTCAAATTATTTAGCATTGTTGAACTTACTAAGTTGGTTGAGAAATTTTATCCATCGGATTTCACAAATCAAGAAAAAGCTCTATCTTCAGTATCAGTTAGAGATTTTTGAAGTTGGTATCCGGAATTACTCTCGCTTGAACCAAATCTCGACACTTTCTCAATTATGTCAAGTATTGTCAGAGACTGGAAAGTCAGCTCAGTACTATCTTATAGACAGATTTGTTTCTTTTATTTATTTATATTTTTCTTAAATTTCAACATATATTGAAGTTATCTTTTTTTTTCCCTTACAGATTGATTCGTCTTATTTTGACTCTTCCAGTTCCAACTGCAACATCTGAACGAGTATTTCTAAAATGAAGCTCGTAAAGACAAGGCTAAGGAATAAAATGGAAGATGATTTTCTACTTGGTTCTATGATAATGAGCATTGAGAATGAAATTGCTGAGAGTTTTGATATTGACTCAATTATTGATGAGTTCAATAACATGAGAAAGCATAGATCACAATTTTAGACTCGTTATTTTTGTCGTTTTTATGGTTTTTGTATATCATTTTAGACTCATTATTTTGTCATTTGTATATGTTATAAGTACTTTTGACTTCCTTATGCTCATTGTTATATTATATTTTCTCTAAAAAAAAATTCGGGGGCTCCGCCCCCGAACCCCCAATAAATCTCACCCCCCATCTATAAATCCTGGTTCCACCCCTGGTAATATTGTCATGTGTTTCTTTTATTATAAGAAAACTCAATTATGTTCTTGAAATGTAGTATGGAAAAACTCTCCGTCAATGTTAATTGTACAAATCTCTCTACTGGGCTTAAATTTTTAACTTCTTAGTTTCCTAAATGAAATTACTTAACTACCATCATTCTTGACAAAGAACGTGAACTTTGAAGAAATAAAAATGAATCAATTCGACATGCGAGTAGCAATGTCGATGGTGAGTTTCTTGATTATAATTTTGTTTTCGTTATAGATATGACCCAATATTTATTCTCCCTAAATTGATATAGTTAAAAAATTAAGGACGATTGAGACATTGAGTATATGCACGGTTAATTTTGATGGGAGAATTTTTCTTGTAATATTTTTAAGAACACGAGGAGTCTTTTTACAATAAAAGGAATGCATGATAGTTTTATCATTTTCACAAAAAAATTTATTGTTTTTTGGTTTTTGTTCAAAATAAACCAGGGACAAATTTATTTCATTTGACATGATTTATGAGGATGCAATTAATTAAACAGATGATGCATAATAAAGATTAATGGTTGTTTTCCCCAATTCGTTAATGGAAAATTTGTTGTCAATTTGTCATGTAAATTGTTGTGCAGTAATCTTTCTACTCAATTCGAACTACAACAAATATTCACCAGAAGAGCAGATAACTGGAACAATTCGAGGATAAATAAAAACTAAAAGAAATTAGGGCGGCACCAAGAATTTTGCGACCCCAGTGAATGGGGAGATGGAGATGGGGATGGAGAGTTTCTGCCGTAGTCTCGCGCATCGCATCAGCTTCCAAATCCACTAATAACCACCTATCTATTAGATCTCGAATTTATCCATCAGTTTCAGATCCCAGAAATTATTTATTGAATTTCAGGTCCTTTTCTGCGCTCCCCGTATCTGCGCGCGATGTCGACGAATTCGATGTCGGAGTTCATGGTTTTGATAGAAACCGGATATTGGAGGAGTTATTGGCTGAGGAAGAGGCTGGAAAAATATCAGTGAGAGCTTTTTTTCTTTGTACCAGGTTCGTCTACCGTCTACTGTTTTATCGATTTGTTATGGAATGTAACGCTTATATATTTATTAGAAGTTCTAGTTTTCATCTTTTTAAAGAAAGATTTAACGGTTGTGTCTGATGTTCGCTTGTGCTTTCGTTCTTGAAAGTAAAGGTCATCGTGTTTTCCTTTTCTGGTTCAAAAAGATTGTGCTTGATCTCGGGTGTTGATTTTGTTTGTTCTTAGATTCAATCACTTGCACAATCGTACTTACAGTGCCCTTTTTCCTTTTCTTTTGTGTATGTTGCATTTCGATTTTCAGTTCTCTAAGATTCATAGTTTTGGCAGCGTTGATTTGAAGAGTATGCAGGCCTGGTAATTCAAAACATATTGTTCCTCCTACCTCACGTTCTTCAAATAATAGCATAGCTCTCAGATTTTGTGGTCCTCCCAGACAAACTGTAAGTAGAGTTCATTTCGTAATCTTTTGTTTATTTGATTGGTTTTTGCAATTCCTCAATATCTTGGTGCTCTGCTTGCTTATTTTCTTATGGTTTAGTTAGGCTAGGAATGAAAAGGGTCCAAATATCGGCCTTTTAGCAATGGGAGTAAGCCTCAGAATCCATCTGGCATGGTCCAGTTAGGAACTGGAGTTGGGGGTTTGGTGGTGAGTGTACAGACTTGCAAAGATGTCATAGAAATAGGTGCATTATAAAAAACCTTGAATTGCCATGAAAAATCCAGATATATCGTAGTTAAATATAATAAAAAACCTATATATCTGATATGGATGTCTTAGGTTGCCAGCAGTTGCAGGTTCAAGTTACTTTGGATGTGTTTTTCAAAGAGGGAAAGAGAATGCTACTTTTATCATTTAACATAAACAATGTTCTTGACTCTGGAGAAACTAAGTATGAGTTCTAGTTGTTCAGTATCAAATATTCCTGTATTGTCCATGTATTTGTTTGCCATATTATTACTTCTACATTTACCTCGAAAAAAATACAGCTTCATTGTGTATCAGATTATGCTATAAAAGAGCAGCCTTTGGTGGTTGAGGACATGCTTGGAGGTCCAGATCATATTGTTTTGAAAAATTTAGACATGGATAGCATCCGCATAATTGGTAGCGTTCTTGGCCAAAGCATTGCTCTGGACTACTTTGTATCACAGGTTAACAATTAGATACTCTACCTTCTTTCTTTTTCTAGAATCTTTTTCTCCATTCTAGAAAAAGAAGTTCTAATTCAGAAGATTGAACTCAAATATATATTAATGTGTATTAGGTTGATGGTATGGTTGAGGAATTTGCACAAATAAATAGGAGCATGGAGAATACTGGGACTTTCACTATGGACCGGAAGAAGTTGTTTCAACTTGTTGGGAAGGCTAATTCAAATCTGGCTGATGTTATCCTAAAAGTTGGTCTTTTTGAGAGGTAATATGCAAGGTAATGCTAGCGTATTGATGCTTGTAACTTTCCGAGTGGGTATCTGCTCTTCACCAAACAACAAACATAGTGCGTTAACAAATTACTCTTGTTGCAGCATGAATTATCTTTGATCTTATAATGATCATATGGTAGTTGTCAAAATAGCAAAGCAGAAAACTAATTCTTAATTAGCAGTTCTAGAGCTGTCATTGTTAGAGTCTTTTCATCTCATGGCATCAATTAGAGAAGCTCCCTTTACGGAGGGGCAGATATTCATAAGCAAAATTAGGGAAGATTGGATGGTTACGTCAATAAATCCCTAAAATAATAGCTTGGCATGAATGGTTTAGATGGGACTGTAAGCATCTGGCAAGAAAAAACTTGTTCAGCATGATTCCGTATAATTTTTTTAGTAGCATGCAGAACCTCTATAAATCAATAACCACCATTATGTAATCATCTTTTTGTTAATAATTTGTCGTCGTACCAAGTTATTACATTATATAGGTTTTAACGTGTGCTCGTCTTTATGCACTATCTATAAGAAAAAACCCGACTACAAGTCTTTATGCTTGAAATTTGAAGTAAGAGTGCAGATTACTGATTGTTCTTAATGTTTGTATTTCAGATCGGAAATTGCCTGGAGAGATGCAAAATATGCCCAAATTCTTGACTACCTCCGTGAGGAATACGAGGTGGCACAGCGATTTGGAAACCTTGATTTTAAGTTAAAATTTGTTGAGGTATGCACATTTCAACTTAGAAGCTTTATTTTCGAATATCTGGGCTATAACTAATGAGGATAGGAGAACTTCACACTTCTGAGTTTAAGACTATTCGAATTGAAGGGTGAACTTCTTCTAATCAGCAACTATTAAATTTCATTCCCTAGTGACCCTTTTCTGATATACGCCCGGTTAATGCTCCGTGTCCTCGTCTTTGTCATATTTGAAGTAGTTTGTGGTGTCTATAGAAGCTCGATGATCTCGTTGTGAGTTACAACGCCGTGTTGGGTTACTACGAGTGTGGCATTAATGTCTGTTTTGTTTATGTTGGTGCAGCACAACATCCATTTTCTTCAGGAAGTGCTCCAAAACCGGAAGTCAGATTTGCTGGAATGGTGCATCATAGTTTTGTTGGGTTTAGAAAACATAATCTCGATGTATGAGATTGTTAGGGAGTCTATAGGAAGTTGAATATAGATGATGATGATGATGATACAGATACAATGTGTACGCCATTCTTTTAGCAGCATACAAATTGTAATAACAAATTCGACACAAGAATTAGTGACATGATATGTCATGGCTATCGAATATTCTGTAATGGTTTAGTGTAAGAACATAAGGCAGCATATTCTCTATCACAAGAGAAGGATCATCCAACGCCACAACTGCAAAACCTTTCTAATGTGAAACAGACAAAATTCCAAAATAAAATAAAAGTAGGAAAGAGAATTCACGAGGTTGTTTGTACGGCGACAATTGCTGAGGTGTGTTGATATTTATAGTCTCAAGATTGCTTTATTAATATCAATACAAAAGTTTAATGTAGTAAGCATATATATATCAATTGGATGAAGTTTATACTTATAATGCAAATAATATTCTAACCAATTTACTAAATCTTAACAATGTTAAATCAAACTCCTTTTGAAAAGAAAGGAATTCGTAACCTTAAAATAACTTAACAATTGAATTGTTTTCCTTGTAGCAGCCCTGAGTGATTCTGCTACCTTTGATTAATTTTTAAGTAAAAATTTACACTTTTACATGTTTTTGTAAATTATTGCATATGAATAGAGGGTTGCAGATACCCTTATTATATAAATAATACAAGTGATTAATTAATATTATCGTATTACTACGCATTAGCAGTGGTGGGGACAGTGCTAGAGTTTCTAAATTTCCTAGTATATATTCCACTCCAGCATTCTACAACTTCTAACATTCTCTTTTCTTCTGCCCTTTCCTCGGCCAAGTATTCTCCTCTAAAAACTCTCTCTCTCTCTCTCTCTCTCTCTCTCTCTCTCTCTCTCTCCCACGTTGAATCTATGGCTGATGTAGAGTTGGACGTATGAATGACATGCTATGATATCTCTAAGTAGATAAGAGACTTAGCGCTATCAGTAGCATGTCATATTTTCCACTTCATATATATGACTCCAATTTGCTTCGCCTCTTCTACTGCATTTTCATTTTTCAGATCCTATATGATTGATGCGTTTTTTTTATTCCTAGTGGAGCTTGCTAATTACTAAACAATCATATGTTTAAAATTAGGGACAGAGTTTATGTTCTAAATATGAAAAATCGATTTTATTAGTTTTATTACAATTGATTAGTAAATACATCATACATATAATATTGTTTGGGATCGGATTTAAAATAATAATCTTTAATGTATTAAATTTTAATTAATTCAAGTAGTATTTTTATCCATAGCCTTTTCCGTCTTGGGTTTCCACGCTACACCTATGTTCTGATTACTCGCATTTACTTTTCATAAATTCAATACACTTATTTTCTGCATCCACAAAACAGAGCTCTTCTTTTGGATACCTAAACCACCCAATCAAACAAAAATTCAATAATTTCTCTTGGGATGGCATAGCGGTTAAAATGGATAGCATGTAGTCGGAAGGTTATGGGTTCAAAATTCACCAAGATTGCTATGTAATATTACACGATTTTTCTTATGTGATTTGGGACGGATTATAAAATATTTGTCTTAGACTAAAATTTCGCGGTCCCAGAATTAAAAATTTGTTACTTTGGTTTCCCATTCTCTTTAAATTTGTTACTAATTGCTTTATTTAAAAGTAAAAAATATTTGTGGATAAGATCAAACAAATTTGACACGGACAAAGAGAGAGATTATTAATGGGTCAAACGCTATATTTATATTAAACGTGAAGAATATATATGAATATTATTAATTGAGGATGCATTTTATTTCAAAGGTTAAAGAGGATAATGTATTGGAAATTCTCTATCGTGACGTCTAGAACTAGAAGTTAGATAAATAAGAATGAACGGGATTTCGACTAAGAACTAAGAAATAAAAAAAGTCTACAATTCTACTTTGTACAGATACAGAATAAGATACAATATAGATATGGTATTTTATAAAAGGTGCTAATAAATATATAATTATATGGTAATAAATGTAAAATAATAAAAAAAACAATTATTTTGCCGAAACATAGAAAGCGTACAAATAATGGCAAGCAGTGTCATCTTTAATTATCAAACATGAGACTATAATGAATTTGCCGTGTCATGTATAAGCTTTTAATACATATATATTTAAAATTTTTGGAGTATCAATACTTTTAAGAAGAAAGTAAATGAATAAATGATGCATTAAAACAAACTGATTTTTAAGTATAAAGTTTCATCGCGGTCTCAATGCATATATGTATTGTTTGCGTGGTTCAATCTAATACTCCCCCGTTCCATTATTTATGTCTCATTTGCTACATTTATTTGTCCCATTATTTATATTATATTTCAAAACTTAATATAAATGAGTGATCCACAATCATCTAAATAAGTGAATTTCACCACTTTATACCTTTCAGCCACAACTTTATACTTTTTCACCATTACTTTATACCTTTCTACGACCCGCCTTAATTTCCGTGTCGAATCCCTATGGAATATAAATAATGGGACGGAAGAGGAAGTATATTTCATCATTTATACGACTTTTTGGAAATCTTATCCACACCCTTCGTCCTTTTTGGTGATCGTTTATTTATACTTATATAGCACTTACTTATTGAATTATTCAAAGGCCGCACTTCCTAGAGAAAATTATGTACATTTTATAAGAAAAGATTGTCAACCATAATCATTCTTGAGAGTTCCAATTTGCGATTACAACTATAAATAGGGATGGAGGTATCATATCATTAAACAAATATCAAAAAAACTGAAATTATTTTTAGGTAATTTTCGGTACATTATCAAATTTGGGTTTTGCTTTCCAATTCGTAGTATCCAAGTTTTATTTATTTGAACCAAAGTTTTGATTCCAATATTCCTATACCCAACACTTTATATCGGATTCATAATATTTAATTTCAAACTGTCTTCACAACCATATCCTAAAGAATATTTCTCAATCTCCATTTTTCTAATTTTATAAGAATATTTCTCAATTTCCATTTTTCTAAACTTAAGTTCCAACAAAAATCAATTCACAAACTCTCTCTCTCTCTTCCAATTTCTTTTTTACTTATGTTTTTTGTTTTTGTTTTTGTTTTTTCTGTTTGGGCGACTTTAGATCTTTCCTCTATTGCTAACGAAAAAACAGTTTTTCCGGTTGAAAATTAGAATCAGAAGCGCGCGAGAGTAACAAACTGAAGTACAATGACCGGAAGCGACGGCAACACCAGCGGCGGAGCCCACGCCGAGATGGAGAAGAAGAAAGAGAAGGCACGGGTGAGCAGGACGTCTCAAATTCTGTGGCACTCGCACCAAAACGACGTCGCGGCGGTGAGAAAGCTCCTTGAGGAGGATCGCTCCCTCGTGAACGCCAGAGACTACGATAGTCGGACTCCTCTCCACGTTGCGGCAATTCACGGCTGGGTCGATATCGCCAAGTGTCTCCTGGAGTACGAAGCTGATGTAAACGCTCAAGATCGATGGAAGAACACGGTAAGATTTGACCGCAATTAACAAGTATTGCAGTCAATTTTCGTGGGTAAATGGTATGAGGTGCGTGGATTATTGTTGATTACGTCAACGAGTAGGTTTGGTGGGATTTTGCTATTACGTGTTTGTATTCATAACTGTGTTGGTCTAAATTTTGAGTGATGCAAATTGCAAGGTGAGTTGATAGTATGTATCCTTTTATGACAGGTTTTTTTTAGGGTTACTGTGTGTTTCAGTTTTGTTGATTTGCCCAATTTATCATATTATGCATTTCTTTTGCTGAAATATTAACTGAAGTTTTCCCCAAATGGCTGAAAATTTAATTATTTTATTATTATTATTATTTGCATTAACAGCCTTTAGCTGATGCTGAAGGAGCAAAAAGATCTCGGATTATTGTACTGCTGAAATCATATGGTGGGCTGTCTTTTGTAAGTAATTCCTTTTTGCTGCATTCTTTTTCATGTCTATTTGTTCCTCTCCCTTCTCTTTGAATCTTGAAGAACTTTAAATAGATGGTTATCTGCAAGGCATGTTTCTGAATGCACAGAAATACTATTTGGTTTCTTAGCTTATTTCTCAAGTGGGGCATGTTGCAGGGGCAGAGTGGAAGTCATTTTGAGCCGAGGCCTGTTGCACCCCCTCTTCCTAACAAGTGCGACTGGGAAATTGAGCCTTCTGAGCTTGACTTTGCAAATTCAGCTCTGATAGGGAAGGTCTGGATTCAATCTTGTCCGCTTTAGTTTTTAAGAAAACGTCAAAAGGTCAAATGATTATTTCTAACTTCAGAAATGTATACGCTATGTGATATCAACTTCATTTGAAATCTGGATGCATTGCTCTTGTTTCCAATTTTCAACTAAAGGTATTGCTATCAAGGCATCATATCTAAGTCGTAAAGCACATACCCAAATTGAATTGAGGATTGGGTATTAACTAGTTTTACTTTAGTCCATCTATGTCAGAGGGATCTCAAGATAAATCCCCATAAAACATGGGTGAGGGAGAAACAAAGTTTACAATATGATTATGAGTTGCAGTCAATTCCATTCATGTTCATTTTTTTATCACTTTTTTGCTTGACAGAGGTTCATCACTGAGTCTCGCTTGACCTTATGCTTAGAACTTTCAGATTTTGCTTGCAAAAGCTCTTTGCTGATGTCAGATGATGTTGTTACTTGTTAGGGGTCTTTTGGTGAGATACTAAAAGCTGGTTGGCGAGGAACACCTGTCGCTGTCAAACGAATCCTTCCCAACCTTTCAGATGATAAATTGGTGATGTGCGTCTCTTAAACTTCTTTTTCTGACATTTTCCTCGTAACATTATTCTTCTGACATTTTCCTCTAAGTTAATAACACATTATGTGTTTCTTCTGACTATTTCTAAGATGTTTATGTCTTCTCTTGCTTAAAATTCAGCCAGGACTTCAGGCATGAGGTCAATTTGCTTGTGAAGCTTCGACATCCAAATATTGTCCAGTTTCTAGGAGCTGTTACCGAAAGGAAGCCCTTAATGTTAGTAACAGAGTACCTCAGAGGGGTAAGCAAATGCGTTTCTTGTCCTCCTTGGAAATACGTCGTCTAAAATTTTGGAACTTCATATGAACTAATTCCTATTTACAATTTTTTTATAGGGCGATCTACATCAGTATCTAAAGGGAAAAGGTGCGCTTACTCCATCAACTGCAATCAATTTTGCACTTGATATTGCCAGGTATCGGAGTCTCATTCATTTATCAATGGCTTAATCTACGACTATGAAAATTCGACCATTAAGAATTTGTAGTGCACTAATCAAATATCTGCAATTTTTCTTCGGACAGAGGCATGGCTTATCTCCATAGCGAGCCAAATGTTATAATACACAGAGATCTGAAACCAAGGTTAGTTGCTTTTATCGTGGTAAAGGTTCCTTAAAACATATACACTCTGCTCCCACTGTATCCTGCAAAATACATGACAATGGTGTGGGTGAATTTTATATATCTGTATGATGAACGTGGGAATCCCCACTTCCCTTCTAAGCTTCCAAGATAATATGTCTGTACGATATGTTTCTAGGAATGTTCTTCTTGTCAACACGAATGCAGACCATCTAAAAGTAGGAGATTTTGGATTAAGCAAGCTCATAAAGGTGCAGCATTCTCATGATGTGTACAAATTGACTGGTGAAACTGGAAGCTGTGAGTGACTATTTAAATGTTCTTTTTATCCAAAGCTATAAGTTGTTGTTGATGCTCGACATTTTACCTTTCCTTGTGATTTCATTAGATCGTTATATGGCACCTGAAGTCTTCAAGCACAGGAAATATGATAAGAAGGTTGATGTGTACTCTTTCGCAATGATATTATTTGAGGTACTTTTTTTTTTTTTCAATTGAAAATCATGAGAAGTGGTTTTTATTTTTTGGCCATGTACGGCGTAGAGTACATTTTTCTCATCAAAATCCAACATGAAGGGTCATTTTATTGTTGCAGATGCTTGAAGGCGAGCCACCAATGTCGAATTACGAACCATATGAAGCTGCCAAACTTGTCTCTGAGGGGCACAGACCAACGTTCAAGGCAAAAGGTTACACACCTGAATTGAGAGAGTAAGTAGCTCTCAATTTGAAATAATGGAGTAACATACTAAGTCTAAATTGCAAAATGAACTAAATTTAAATTAGCTCCTGTAACGTACCGAGGAAAGTCGATTTAGACAACAAATTGTTCACCTTAGGCCACTGGGATTAGAAACTGCTATAGTGACATTGGCATGCATATTTGGATAATCCTCGCAATTCTTGTCAAGTTCATTATTTATCCATCCTACTTATCCGAGATTTTTGTTTAGGTTAACTGAGTCGTGTTGGGCGCCGGACATGACTCACAGACCTCCCTTCTTGGAGATTCTGAAGAGACTTGAAAAGATTAAGGAAACACTACCATCTGATCATCACTGGCACCTTTTCTCATCCTCATCCTCATCCTCCAACCATTAATTTGTGTTTATGCAATATGGAATTCAGATTGTCTGTGAATAGATAGTTGCCTAGAGACTTGTTAGCTATATCACTTTTATTCTGGCGATTGGGATGTAGATCTTGCAAGTGTTGATGTTGTTAGGTACCTAAACTTCTCTTGATTTATTTAATTTTTGATTTTTATACTGGTTGCAATTAGGGTTGTAAACAAATCAGATAGTTTTGATTCGATTCGGTATTCGTATTCGATTTTTGATATTCGTATTCAAGATTTTGAGATTCGAATTCAATTATAAATATTCGATTCGTTTACTAATCAAATACAAATACAAAATTGTAATATTCGATTCGGTTCTTTTACAACCCTAGTTGCAATCTATTTTTTGACAGTTGGAGGTAATGACCTTCTTCTGCTCAAAATGTTTAGTGGGAAAATTGTCATCAGAAAATCAGTAATTCCATGTTCAAGAAAACCACCCACTGTAAAAACAAAGTGAAGTTTTTATTACACTTCTGTTCCCATATCAAATCAAAATTGTAATTCATCTCTTAAGTAATTGTACAGTACTTAGCAAGGCTAATAAATTATTAAGAAACTAGGTTAGATAAGCTTCTTCTTCTCGAAGAAAGACTTGAGATGCCAAAACTGCAATGCAGCCACAGAGAGGCAGACAAGAAGTGAAAGAAAACTAAACCAGAACATCTTCGAATTAGTAGATCTATTCAGGTTCTGCATCTCTTCCTCCCTGCAACAAGCATTAACCGGTCAGCCATCGGAAATCTAATAATCCAGCATATTTCACGTGGAAAGATGGGGGCAATCAGTACGTAACATAGATTGATCGGATAGACATTCGTGTCCCACATTCATACTCCCTTCTATGTCACACTCACAAATATTTGACATGCGGCATAAATTTTAATAAAATAACATCATAATCAATTATGGTAGGTCATATGTGACAACGTGTCAACACATTTATGGAGTGTAACATATAAGGGAGTATAGAAGTGTTTGTGTAGATTGATTACCTTTCACGTAGAATGTACATCTCATCGTGGATGGATTGTACTGTGTCGAACATTTTCTTCAGCTCTATTTCCATTAACTGAAAAAATACGACAAAATTAAGAAATCAAGATATATAGAAAGGATATAAACTTCAAGAACCCCCAATTTTATCATAGCAGTGCATCATAATTAAGACAACTCTTGAAATGATAGAATTCAATTGCATGCGTCCAAATATGAACAAATGAAAATAGTTGAACAAACAAGACAAGGAATAAAGCGTGACAAGCAAGCAGAACTTGATTAAAAGAAGAATACATCAAGATCCACAAAACAATAAGGTTAAGATCTACTTCTTGTACAAAAGTAAGAACCTATGTTTCCACCTTATTTTGAACTATGCTATTTTCCCACATAATCTCATCAATTATTCCAACTAAAAAAAAACCAACAAAATGATCCCCTCCATGGATGGAGATATAGATTAAGAATGAAGTTTTAGGGTTTCCAGGTGAAGGCTTGAAATAGTTAAAACTAAGTTCATTAGTTACCAATCAAATTGCTTGCAGTGGCACCGAAATAGCATTGAAGGGATGTTACGTATGTAGAATTAAGTAAGGTGGCAGGAAGATTCAGCATTGCAAGTGAACCAAAAAATCATTTTAAAGTACACCTAGGGCTTGGATATGCCATATAGAAAAAGAACTTTTAAAAAATTTCGGCAGGAGGAAGATACGACAGAACTAGATGATTGGGCCAGATTTTGCTGCACCAAGCTTGTGCGTAAACCAATCTCCAACCAAGTCTAGTTTTATAGTGTTAACAAACAATGCAGAAAATAGAGGCCCACTTAGCAACCCAGAGAAGTGAAATATAATAGTCTACTTCAAAAGTGACAAACACACAATTCAGCAACTAAAATGTTCATTTAGCAACCAACACAAGTGAAAACCATCAAGCCAGCAAAGAGAAACTAAAACGATAACTTGGATAGTCACATAACACATGCCTATGATCAATCAGAAAATATAATATGCGTAAGATCACTTACTTCAACGGAACCTTTTTTGGCCACACTGGGCCAGTCCTTGGCAGCAACCCCAGACTTCCAATCGAAGTCGATGGTAATAGAAGTAGAAGGTTTGTGATCAGAAGCAAAAAAGCAAGCCATGTAATCCCCTGCCTCCGCTGCTTGAAATGCAAAATGCCCCTCGGTCACATGGTCTGAATAGTGATAGCTGTTACCAAATGATGATGTAACCTGCACGTCTCAACAAAGATCTCTGTTAAGAAATTATTCGACCTCGTAAAAATCCATTCAGTGTAAGTGATACGTTACATATCGGGTTTCCTTCATTCTGGAGGAAGGAGCTCTCTTGAAATCTCTCTAAAGAAAACATATTTCATTTCTTCCACAATAACTTCTTAAACAAAGGCCCTTTTCATAGAACTACAACAATAAACCCTAAATAACTTAATCTAAGTATTCAAATAGCAATTAACTAAAACTAATTAATCTAGTTTCATAACCTTCGCAATCGAAAAATGAAAATACAAGTTTCAAAACTAATCATAAACCTTTCCAAAACCTTCACCATTTAGCAAAATATTTTTTGGTAATCGATAGCATATATGAGCATCCCAAGATGAAATCTTATCTACTCATTCAACTCACCCAAAACTATTTGATCCCATACCAATTAAAATCAAGATACCATTAGCAGAATATAACTTAATTTTGTGAACGGCAAACACAGAAATAGCACCAAAAAAAATCAAATTGCCAAAAACGTTAATAAAAACACGCAAAAGATGCATACAAACATCACTGAGATAAACAGATTCAAAAGCGTAATTCCTACAAACCCCTCTAAACTGCGCATAAAATCGCCCAAGAAAAAACCAACACTCAAAAACTAAAACCGCCGAAAAAGAAACTGAATTTCGAAAAAAACAAAAACAAAATGAACTTACCCGAACAGTAACTTTGTGAGAATCAGGCAGAGGGTGTCCGTCATTGTGGTTTACAATATGGTATTTTCCAACCGTCATAGAATTACTCTTGATGTCCTCGGATATGCATTTGGTGTGACCAGATTCCAGATCGAACTGGATCGATTCCGTCCGCCTCAATAACAAGAAAACTGAAATCAAAACAAGCAAAAAACCATTTCTTTGGTTTTGGATTTTCATCTCGACGATGATTTCGATGGAAAAAAGGTGGGTTTCGCCCTAAAGATGGGGAGTTTTTCGCTGTCTGAATTCAAATTCAAGTCGTTGAGAGTTTTCTCCCAACATTCACCAGTCTTATTTAGTTTAGGTAGTAGATGAAATCAGAAATTCCGAAGTCAAAAGGCTGTATGTATATGCCCACTTCAACTATTTTGCAGATTTCTTCTCTTGGTCTTTTATTTTCTAATTAATTGGATCATAGTCGTGTCACGAGTTGCTCAGCATCCAATTAAACTACTCCACGTAGGATCCAGTTAGTCGGCTACGTGGATTCTTTTTGACATTAAATACATTATAACAGCAATTCATTTCCAGTATAATCATTAAAAAAAAAACTTTTAATGTATGTTATTCTACAAAGATAAATTAAGAACACATTGAGGACAATATTACCCTAACTTGATAAGTATGACCATAATTTTTTATTGAGATTTTATTCTTTTAATAAATTAGATAATATAGAAGTAAATTGTACATTTCATAGTTATCAAAGATAAAATGCACAAATTTAATAATCCACATAACAAATTGTATATTTCATAGTTCATATGTCAAAATACAAAAAGTAAATAGTTTGCTAGAGCTTCTAAAGGGGACGTCGATATAATAGTGTTAATAATTGGTTATTGTAGGTGAATCTCAGAAGTTTAAAATTTATTAACATTGTTAAGTATTTATGGTCTGCATATAGTGTATTTTACAAATTAATATTACATAAAAACAAGATTTATCAATTACACAACTTTTGAGTTGTTAAAAAAAATAATTTTGAGATTCATTCCACTTCTATCAACTCAAAAATAAAAATTGATAAGCATTATTGCTTCATAGTAGTATAATGCAATATAGTTATCTAGTCAAATTATTTGTGTATGTTATACTTATGAGGAGAAGTTCCGTCTCTATATGATTTACTCCTTCCATCCCATAAAAAATGTATAATTTTTCTTTTCGAGCCGTCTCATAAAAAATGTATTGTTTCTTAAAAAAACAAACTACATATTGATCAAAATTAAAAAGTTAAAAAGTCAAATAATATACATTAAATAATTCTATTTTTTTAATCTCCGTGCCACATAGAAATAGGAAAGATGAAATATTTTGTTTGATGTCGGAATAGAAGAATAATTGTAATGATGCAGCAATATATGTTTTTAGACCAACTAGCATAGGTTAATTGAGACACAACGGCATAATAGTAGTTTAGGACTTTGCTTTTATAATTAAAGTAACTGAGCCATAATTCCATTATTTACTGATCACATGCATCATTAACGTTAATCCCGCATTTATTCCGTAATCATGCACTTAAAACCCATATTGTAATTCCACTCCATTCTCAGATCCCGAATCAAGATTCAAACATCCAGTCTCATCGAAACCCAATCAAATTCAGTTGAAGATTAAAAACAAAACAGTAATGAAGAAATTGACTGGATTAATCAATTATCGTTGTTGGTAAGCGCAATTAACAAACCTAAATTCCCAATCTTTTAAACAATTGATGAAAACTCTCTCTCTCGAAGTGTTGTGTATCATCATTAGGCCACCAAACATCATTCAGCAGAACCCTACCGAGATCGAGTGATGAAAGGGAAGAAGAAAAAGGGGGACAGAAAATAGATCAGAGCAATTAATATAACCGTTTATTATCTCCAGATTTTGCTAAAAACAAGATGGAAGTTTTGCAAATCGCTTTCGCACTCTTTCCCCACTACCCTCAAACTAACAAAATCATTCCGTGAGCTTTACTCCTCATTTAATTTCGTCGATTTTCCCTCGTGAAATCCACCGTTCTCTCTGTCTCTCTCTAGATCCCCGTTTTTCTCACTCCTTGAGATCCAACTTCTTCAATCTTGTTTTTGCCTATTCGTCAAAATCAATTTCATATTTCTACTGTGCTTTCATTCAAATCGACAAACGCACCCCAGCAATTATCAACAGACCCTACCTCCAGAACTGCTCGCGTGTTTGAGATTTACATGCTTTGATTAAATATATCGATTCTTTTCGCATCAAATTAGGTTGTGCTGGTGATAGTGTATCGGGTTGCGGAATGAAGGTTTCGCGATGGTAATGAGACTGCAATGGAGGCGGCTAGATCAGATAGAATTGCGGATAAATCTGCGGCATTGCAGGGGCCGCTGGTACAGAGACCGAGATTGCAAGTCTGGTTTATTAGGGTTTGTTCTAGTATACTAATTTGGACGTGCTTGGTTCAACTCGTGGCGGTTGGGGAGCTCTGGCACCCTCGTTTGCTTACTGGATTCTCGGGTTTCACGAAAATGTCGGCTCATCAAGACCGATCGTTGCCTTCCCCGTCTCCGGTCCCGGCGAGTGAGTAGCATCTTTTTTGGGGTAATTTGTGTTGGTTTTCATATGGTACTTTGTTGTCAGTGTAGAATGCTTTATGAATATGAGTTGGGTGTGATGATAAAATAATATTATAAAGTGATTTAGGTGGTGAATATTGCAATTGGAAAAAGGGAATGAACTTTTATGGTATAAATGATGTTCTAGTAGGATCCTGCACTTTATACAGAATTACTTGATTGAGCCAGTGAGTTGTTATGACTCAGGAAGAAGGTGCGCCTTACGTTAGCTGATGACTTTCTTTGTTCATGTTGTTGCTTGCTGTTTGGGGCTATACTTATCAGAATGCTATAGTGTTCATCCTTGTAAAAAGGCAAAAACTTGATAGTTAATTGTTGTCTTGTATGCGTTTGACTCTTGAGTGTTAACATGTTCTTGGTAAAGAATGGGTTTAATTTGGTATCTAGGTTAGATTATTTACACATGCTAAGTTATGTTTGGTTTTTTATTTTGAGTTAGAGATAGGATAACTGAAAGTACAGAAGTGTTCCGTTTCATATCAAGTAAAAAGAAGATGTTTTTCCATCCCGTGTAGTCATGTATGGATTGACTATAAATACATGCTTGAAAAATGACTTCATCTTCTTAGGTGACACATTATGTCATTCTATGTAATGATTTTGGACTTTTGATTTCTTCTTCAGGTTTGAATAAAGGCACAGAGTTGTGTCTGATATCTTAGGGTTGTATAATTGAGACACCATCTAAATCAAAATGTTTGGTACTGACAGTTGGCTCTCCATTTCATGTATACTTTTCAGGGAACTATACGAGTAATGGCTTTCTTAAGATCTCTTGCAACGGTGGCTTGAATCAGATGCGCTCTGCGGTGTGAATTTTTGTCTTGCTTCTTGTTTTCTACCTAATTGCGTTTCACTTGTCTAATTTCTCGCCTTTGGAATTTCAGATTTGTGACATGGTGGTGGTTGCTCGACTTTTAAATCTTACCTTGGTCGTTCCGGAGCTTGACAAGACATCGTTTTGGGCTGATCATAGGTATTTGTCATTTGTATTATTAATATCCTTTACCTGCTTGCATTTTTAAATCAGCAGTTAAACATGCAGCAATTTCGAGGATATTTTTGACGTGGAACATTTCATCAATTCATTAAAAGATGAAGTGCGAATAGTCAAGAGATTACCAAAGAGATTTGGCCCACGATATGGATATCAACCACTCGCAAAGGCTCCTGTTAGCTGGTCAAATGAGCAATACTATTTGCAACAGGTCCATATGCTGTATTTTTAACAATTTTCTAGTGCTAGCATAAAATTCACCTTGACGATAACATCTTCGATAGGGTGCTGAGTTGGAGACAGTTTGATCTTGCCACTTTAGTAAGAGTGGCTTGTGCAAATAATAATATTAGATGCTTGTGGTAACTTGTATAGCTGAGCAAAGGGTTCCTATGTCTGGCTGAAGTGTTACTATAGGTGTTACAACAAATACTGTCATTAACATCTTGCTACAATTAATTGAAATTGAATTTCCTCTCAAGCATTATTTGGATTTATTATCCTATAAGCAACTGAGTTCAGATGATTTATTTAGAGACAGTAATATTGGTTGGCCCTACTTCCGACGATTTAATACTGGATATATTATGATCTATATATCATCCAATGAGCAACCAGAATTTCCAGCCAGCACTCAGTAGTATATATGCCTAGTTGCTTACTTCTGATGATTTTTTCAAGAATCACTGTAGGTTCTTCTCCCCTTATAAAATAGTGTTTGTAATTGCTTATAGATACTGAGATCACATTCGAACCTTAATTAGATTGAATATATTGTATTTCTTGCTGCTTAGCAATTTTAGTTTTGTTACCTTTTCTTATTTATCAGAAGTTAGACGGACAAGTTTTAAATTCTACCTCTACAGATTCTTCCTCTCTTTGCTAAGCACAAAGTGATACACTTCAACCGAACAGATTCACGGCTGGCCAACAATGGGATTTCCCTCGAGCTTCAGAAGCTTAGATGCCGTGTCAATTTTCAGGCACTTAAGTTTACCCCTCAGATTGAGGCACTGGGGAATAAGTTGATCCATATTATTCAACAGAAGGGGCCCTATTTAGCATTGCATTTGAGATATGAGATGGACATGTTGGCTTTCTCTGGATGCACACATGGTTGCACTGAAGAGGAAGCCGAAGAGCTCAAACGACTGAGGTAATTGCTTCAACAAACTTACTCAGTTATCTTAGCAACATAAGGATTATAGATCGGGTACTTAAAGTTTCATGCCATGCGAAGATCTACTTGCTACAGTGTGATAAATCAGTGTCTGACTTGTTATGCAATAACTGTTTCATGCAGAATCCACATTAGAAACTTCTTTGGATAAAAACAGATACTTCTAGATGATGTCAATTCTTGGGATGCTAAATGTCATAATAGAGTTATGTTGTAAATTAAGAGAACCCTTTTATTTATTCTTCCGGTGTCTTAGGTGCAGCATAATCACATAACTCATCCTAATCGCCATTTACTGCTAAAATGATGGCAGCTTAAGTTTTCTAATCCTTTTCTTCTCTTTCTTCTAGCATGCTCATGCCTTAACATATTCTCTTCTTGGGTTTAAATCTGCATCAGATATGCATTCCCCTGGTGGAGGGAAAAAGAGATAGTATCTGAAGAGAAGAGATCACGTGGCTTATGTCCTCTTACTCCGGAAGAGATGGCTTTAATTTTGCAAGCATTTGGTTTTAAGGGTGACACTCAGATCTATATTGCATCTGGTGAGATATACGGCAGTGAACGGAGACTTGCAGCACTAAGAACTGCTTTCCCAAGAATTGTGAGTTTATCTTTCTTAGAATCATTACTAACATTTCCTGAACGAGAGAACTGCAATCTGAAATGTGATATTTCTGCACGATTTTTAACGTCTGATCCTGATATAATGCTTCTAATTGGGATATTAAGATTGGTGGACTGGAGATTTAGACAACACATAGTACATATGTTCATTAAGTTAACTGTCTTTACTTTACGTCTCGTTGCCAATTTGATATGTTAGTTGCTGCTTCTCTAAAAACTTGCCATCTCACTGGTTTCAGGTAAAGAAAGAAATGCTGCTAGACCCTTTAGATTTTCAGCAATTTCAGAACCATTCATCCCAGATGGCAGCAATGGACTTCATGGTTTCGGTTGCCAGTAATATATTTATTCCCACATATGATGGTAATATGGCAAGGGTTGTAGAAGGTCATCGTAGGTACGAGGATGAGTTTTGGATGCTACACCTTAGTCAATCTAGCAACACAACCCTCTGAAGAACCTTAACTTTTGCAGGTATCTTGGATTCAAGAAGACGTTCCAACTGGACCGTAGAAGACTTGTGGAACTGTTGGATTTACACCAGAATGGAACTCTCTCTTGGGATGACTTCTCAGCTGCTGTGCAGACGTCTCATGAGACAAAAATGGGGCAGCCATCTCTCCGTAAAGTTATCGCAGACAAGCCCAAGGAAGAAGATTATTTCTATTCAAATCCTCATGAGTGTCTGCATCAAGTCATGAACTGTGCAAACACATCTGCAACTGGAAATGCTACTATTTCGCGGTGAGACTCGCCAAACGGACTAACAGAATGTCTATGGATTTCACGGTGGAGAGGAAGCTATACGCCACTTCAAGAAGCAAAGGCTTCGGCTTGGCAGAATGCTTCTTGCAACCCTGTAGAGATAGTAACCCTATTGCTAGGTATGTGATTTTTATCATCACACGTCATGATTTATGAATTGCTGCAAGAGATGAACAAATACATGAAATGCCTTCATTCGTTCTGTTTATAAGCATTTCTTTTCTTCTTCTGCTGCTGCTGCACTTCACTGATTTGTACTTACACATGCTATTTATGAATCATTACAAGTATCATAAACATGTATGGTTTTGTCTGAATGAGTGTGCAAGATTACTATATGAAGATCCAAAATTATGATTAATGGAGCAAAATTCTGAGATATTACTCGTACCAACTTCTTCTATTTAGGTTCCCAGAAGATTATGTCACCTTGCTCACCAACTAGGCCAAGATCTTTAAGCCTTCTTTCTTGGTAATATTCAAGAAAATCTAACTCCGACTCCCTCTCTTTAAAGATATCATCTATCTGCTGCAACACCCTCTTCTCTCCTCTTCTCACTCCGACTGCCATTGCAAGCCTTGAACTCAAGTTCCCTTCCTCCATCATCTTCTCATCCTGCAATTTGATCTCTAATGTAAGGTTAACTGTTCAAGAACTCATTTAGAATGAAGAACAACTTAAATCAAGGGTGATTTACCTCTTCAATGGTGGTATTGTAGCCGGAAAGAGCAGATTTGCATGCGCCACGAACCACTTGACATATGAGTTCCTCATTAGCACGGCTAACAGGCAACTCAAGGAAACCCCACACTTTGTTTCTGAAAATCGATTCGAGGAGAAATGCATCGGTCCCTCCAAGGGCTAAGAGACGCAAGTATTGCAGCATGACTGTTTGAAGGGGTTGGCCGTACTTGATGTCAAAGTAATAAGACTCTCCTAAACCATTTACCTCAGCTATGTCCAACTTGTCTGCAAAGAATTGATCAGATTCTGATATTTCCAGTGTCAAAGTGAATGCATCACGGTTAGAATTCGGTTCGATGAATCCATAGTCTAGAGCCATATCTGCATTACTCTTGTTCAAATCATATTGGATGTAAACCTACCAAAAAACAGAGTGTGATTCAGCTATGAAACTGATTAGAGAAACTCAAAGAATTGATGATGATTAAATGAAGAATGGAGTTTCTTTCACCTGCTCACCAGCCTTGAGAGATAAAGGGCTTTTTAATTGAAACAGATAATCCCATGAGAAAAGGCCTGCTGCACCTCTCACCTCGTAAGCATGATCTTCAGTTGTAACTTTCATGCTGTGATTAATCTGAGCATATGATGATTCAACAAAGTTAAGATTTTTCTTCTGAGTTTGTGAATGTGATTCAAAGGGCTTACTTAGTACTGCATACCAAGTCAGCAAAGGGGATGACGACAAGGTTTTCGTTTCGAAGACGCGAAAATGCCCTTGATCTGAGCATTCCAAATGCCCATAAGAAATCTTCCATTGTGATGGTGAAAGGAAAGAGCTGCTTGTTTGGAAGTATGATTTCTGCTTCTACTTTAAGAAACTCACTCTGTACATACTCTTTTACGCCCGTTGTAGTGCTCAACAGTTGGGTTCCTGCACAAACCCAACTCAAGAATGTGAACCCAACTTCCCAACATAGAAAAGATTCAGTTTTTATGATCAACAGTTGGGTTCCTGCATCTCAATAAATAAATTTCACAAACCCAATTCAAGAATGTGATGCCAACTTGCCCAAGATAGAAAGATTCAATGGTTATGATCAATTCAAGAAACTGACCTTGAATCTCAAGAAGCTCCTCTTCCGACCTGCTCTGGAGTGGAAAACAGAACAATACTTATTAAAACAAATTAATCTGAAAAAGAAGCAATAGCAACAAACAACAATAAATTTAACCTAAACCCACCAATATATAGTAGAATCTGTGCCTTTTGGAAGAACATCAAGATAGTACTTCCACTTAGACTCCTCTCCCTTAAACCTCTCCTTAAGCAAAAACAGAGCAACAGAAATCCACGGCTTCAAGCCGGAGCAAATGCTCCCAATCTCCGAGGCGGCTGCAGCATCCGGGTTGATCCAGAACTTCTTGGGTACCTCCAAAATGACGTCGTTTCGTGAAATGTCGCGTGTGGCAACGAGTCCGAGGCCCTCCGGCACAATTCCCGGCTTCACCGGAGTCTTGGATGAGACAACTCCTTCGTCTTTGAGCCATTTCCAGAATACTTCAACCGTTTGAGGGATGTTGGAGTTTGTTTCTGTTGACAGGACGGAGTTGAGAGAGAATGATCGGTTCTTGAAGTGGTAAGGAGTTGGTTTGGTTCTGGAGGGAGAAAGGAGATGATTTTTGGGGTTCTTGAGGATTAAAGAGAGTGTTGAAGGGTGGATTGCAGAGAAAGATGCCATTGTTGTGCGAGTGAAGTTGTAGTAGATCAGTATGTGTATGTGTGGATTGGCAGTTGGGAGATGAGGTTGAAGATTCTGGTTTTGGATAAACCTTTTCGCACTTCTACATGTCTATTTTTAATTAAAAAAAAATTCTTCAATTAGTTCTATTTTTAGGATTCAGTTTACATTAAATAATTCTGAAAATCCTTACACAAAATAAAAAAGAAAAGGCATTCGCTCATTTAACACACAAGAGTAAAACATTTCGCCTTACTTAGATCTGCTTTTAGTGATTAAATAACCTGCAAGGTACAATACTTTACTGTGGAGTAGATAATCGAGATATTTTTAGTTTCTTAAGATTGAATTTGAATAAATTCCCAAAGTTGACTGCGTTATGTAAACATTATTAATTGCAACACTTGAATGTAATAGATAATTCTATAAAGAACTACATGTCCCCTTGGGATGACAAAGTTGGTGAAGGTGGTTGATCCGGGACCGATAGGTCCTGGGTTCGTTGTGGAGCCTGTCACCTATGGTTAGCCTAGGGTGGTTGAACTCTCCTGTGTGGTTTTGCAGGCTACTGCACAAGGAGCGGAGTTTACCCAGTATGCACCGAAGGTAGCGGCTGCGGGTTCCACGTATCAAAAAAAAAAAAATAAAAAATAAAAAATAAAATACCCATGCACTGTTCTCTTGGGATGACATAACGATTAAGGTGGATAGTATGTGGCCGCAAGGTCATGAGTTCAAAAGCCACCAAGATTGCTATGTGTGAACCTTTCACTTACAGGCTAACATGAGCACACATATGAGTGGAGTTTACCAATGCACCTCGTTACCATGAGCACGCGTAAATATTTCTAACTTTTATGGGAGTGAGATTATGATCAATCCATCCCCACGCCCCGTCCCCATTGCGGGAATTTTGAATCACCCAAAAAAAAAAAAAAAAAAAAAACTGTAACATGTGAAATTCACATATTGTAAGACCTTTCCTGATAGTACTCAATCACTTCGACATTTTCAGATTCAAGAAAGAGCCATTAAATATGCAAACTTCAAATATTTGAAACTTTATCACAGCATGAATGTGACAGTGAAGATCATAAGTCCAAGAAGAAAAAAATGTGAAAGAACCCTTCTTAGTTCACTCGTGTTTGTGTGCATCATACAAGAGACGGCTACGAGCTAGTCGTCATTCAAGATCATGTGCATTGACAAAACAAGGATATCTTCCACAGAGTCTCCTGCAACTTCAGGTCATTGACAAACCAATGCATGGATATTTACTAAATAGACTGCTGTAAATATGGAACAGGCAGCACTGATACAAGGGAGAAAATCAGACATGTACAAGACACATTCTTTGATAAATGGCATGTTCATTCAACTTTTTAGACTATTCTTCCAATTTGCTTTTGCAGTGACCCTGAAAATCTTACTAGTAGAAAAGTACCTAACTCAGGAAACAAATATTTTAAAAGGGGCATGGTATAAGCTTTCGGACGATGAAAGGAACTTTCACAGATGACAGGTAAACTTCTCATTTTATACAAGAAAACATTGTCATTGGGGAACTCCTACAACGAACTCAGGGAGAAATCCAAAATCCTACCTGAATGCTTTCCTATGTACTTTTGTGTTTACGAGTTGATGGGCGACTTGAACTATCTGTTAAGTGCTACATCCATTGGTTCTAAGACAGTAATAAAGAAATCCTCAGGTTATACTTCTATGCATTTCTAACAGACGAGCTCCCAAAACTACGCACTTCTAGTGGATTAAGTTGAAGAAGAATAAACTCATAATGTAGGTTGCAGAGATTGGCAATGTTAACAACCAGTACATTCACAAGCATATCATGTCTCCTCAAACATATTAATAGAAGCTTAATACAAGGATGGCAGAAAACTTGTCATCCAAATCAAAAGCAGATGAAATACCATAATCATTCATGACCTCAACTTGCTCGTTTGCATGAAATGTAACGAACCATGATAGGGGTAGAAAAAAATTAGTGTATGCCAACTCTGAATATACATCCAACAAATAATGGACCACTATATCTTAATCTGAGCTCGGAGCTAGAATGTTCAACCTTATTAATCATCGAAAGGACCATCCATCTCATGAACATAAGTATAACAGTATTCAGTATTCCACATTCATCGTCGATCAAGCACGTCCCAAACATGCATATAAACTCATATTAGCTTGCAAGCAAACACAAGTCAGAAAGGCAGGAGAGTAATAAACTAATAAAGCATATAACCAGACTCAAAACAGCATTTCCCCATTCCTCAGTAAGTCCATATAAATTAATCCCACAAGTTAACACCAGTGGTATGCAATATGCAATGATATAATTCATCATTATCGTAGCCTCACTCGGCCTTCTCAATATCCTATCTAATTATTCAAAACATAAACTATCATGAACTCTGAGTTTCTCAGTTAGAAAAAAGCAGCAGAAACAAGTATAAAGAAAGAAGATAAATCCTCAAAACCCTACCGAATCAGGATTACTTCTTTGAATCGTCAGCTGACAAAGCTTCCTCATTTTCCTTGTTCTCTGATTCGCTAATCAACCTTTCCTTTTCCTTCTCCTCCTCCAATTGCTTCACCGCCTCCTCCTCCATCGACTTCTCCGCCTGCAAAATCGGAGCATAATAATCCGAATGCACCTCCATACACTTCTTCAGAGCTTGAGTAGCTTGAAAACACTTCTCCACTATATCCGATTCGTTCTTCTCTGCTTCCTCAACACACTTCTCCCACCCTACAAACGCCTCCTTACATCCACCCTCTTTCATAAACAAGCAAAACCCACATTCACCCACCTCCTCCACTTCCTCGTCGCCATCTCTTTCCTTCATCGATTCTACCGAGTCTTTTTCAAAAAGAGTCTCCTTTTCTGCAGGAATTCCTTCGGTTCCGGCAGTTGGGTGATCGCCGGCTTCATGAATTGGGGCTCTTGTTTCCGGATTCTGCTGTTGGTCGGCCGATCCGGATTCCAGGGGTTTCGAGGAGTTTGTCCCAGACATGGAAGCGCTCGCAGCGGCGGAGGCAGCGGAAGAGGAAGTGAGGTTCGGCTGCGAATGCGTGGAGAGGACGTCCATGGATTCTATTCTAGTATTAGAAGTTTAAAACCCCTTGTTAAACCCTTTTATCTCTCCAATATTTTCTCTCCATATACTATTGTTGTGCAATACCCCCTAAATTAGACATTTAAGAAAAAAAAAAATTAAACAAAAACTCAAAAAATTCTCTCTGTGGCTTTTATTTTTGAAATTTAACTAAATTCAGATTTTCGTCCAATGTACTTTGTAAAATAAACCCTCGACACATAATTCTTGTCTTTCAATTGTCCTATAATTCTTATATCATTTCATAAAATAATAGATTACTACAAACACTTTATTTAAGAATTTCACCATCTTCACTCACAATCGATGCGCCAAAAAGAAATGAACATCTTCACTCACAATAGACGCGCCAAAAAGAAATGAACAATCATGGGAGTACTGAACAAATGAACGACTGATGTTTCTGCACAAAAACTTGTGTGTCATACAATATACTCCCTTGTATGTCACATTTTATAAAGTGTTGAAATGTGGCATATGTGGCCCATCATAATTGATTTTGATTTGATTATTTAATTAAAATATATTCCACATGTCAAATGATTTATGAAGATGACATATAGTTGAGTATAATTGTGTGACATCAAAGTCTATCCGATGTTCTTGGATTGAGTTTGGTAAATACAGAAACACTACTTTTGTAAGTTTGTATATAAAATATGAACTTAGATCATATTTAATCGATCAAATCTGCCGGGATAAAAAAAGGACCAATAATATATAGCAAATATAACCAAAAACAAAATAAAGTTTCCAAAATTACTAGACAGCCTCAAAGACTAACATAAGCATTATTCAGCACTGCGCAGAGAAGCTGATCCTAACAACTGCAAAAGATGTCTATTTGCAGCAGCAGAATCCACAGCTAAGAGGAAATAATGTCTCCCAGTTGATAAAACTGATCAACCAAATTTAAGCAAAAAAGTGCAGAGTAGATCTGTCCTGTATAACTAAGACATTCAACCTTGAATCAACTTCAATCATGCATATTAGATCACAAAGGCAAATGCAGTTTCTAGTTATTCTCTTCGGGATTTGGCTTGACCCCGCTGCAACAGAACAAGTGAGGTAGCTTGACACGGCCGCATACCCTGTGTCAAGATAGATAAGGGCTCGTAATAATTCACCAAATTATGGCATTGCCTCACTTGAAAGAAACAATATGTAGACGCTAAGGAACATGCCAATTTGGAGTACACAGCTGAACATCCTATCGAATGACTGAATGGAAATTCACTAACTCAGGGTTATGAGTCAAAACAATACTTTCCAAAATCTCATCAGTACAATTTTCATAAAGTACTCACAATCTCTGTTCTTGGTTTAAAAGCTCAATCATTCTTTAAACTGTTGAATTATACTATAAGTTAACAACTCGAAAAAAACCTTTAAGAGCCTCTGAAATATAAGGCCATAAATAGACAACAAATCCAGAAGTAATATATTTACTCTTGAAATATGTGAGTAATGAGCAATCAGTAACTTGTTTAAATCTACTAGCTCAACTATTACACAAGCAGAAACTCCCTAAAAAGACAGACGACCAAAGCAATGGAAAGAAATAACTTACTTGCACTTGATTATTACCGGGACAGGTTTCAAAGCCTTTGGTCCATTTCTAATACCTCTCTTGTGAGGGGAAGTCTGGAAAAGGAATTTCACTTAAAAGTCAGCATCAAGCAAATCAAATGATTGTTAAGGGTAGCTTAATATCCAATTTTAAAGGTCAACGACTAGGTGAAACAACAAGAAAGCTGCAAACTCTGGAAAGAATTCAATAAGGTACATGGATAACACAAGATGAAGTCGTAGGTTGATATTCTAACAATACTGGTAGAATAACCAACAAAAGAGAAATGGCAAGAACTGGATAAAGTGACTTTAAATCAAAGTGCCAAATTCCCCTTTAGGAGTTCTTGATAATTCACAATAGAACCAGGCATAGGAGTGCAAACTGCTATAAGAACTTCGAAACTTTCTATCTTGGACCGGATCAACAACTTAAGTGTGGGCCTTGTGGTCTAGAACAAGCCACATCATCTCCTTTTTAAAAAAGCGAATTGTGTTACCGGTAACATATGAAATGATATTTTATTTATGAAAATATCGCAAGTTACGGTACAGATGACGTGGTTTTTCCTAAACCACAAGGTCCACAACTAGCTATGGATCAGGTCTAGGGTAGAATTTTATGAGAACTTCCAACCAACGAAGAAGAAGAAACTGAAATCCAAACTACAAAGATAGCCTCACACTCTATCTCAAACCTAAATAGGCAGAATAAGGAGAGAAAAAGAAGCAGAAATTCTATGTAGGGCTACGTTGCAAATCATCCACCATGTAAACTACATAATACATATCAAATGCTCAAAAAGACATTCTTACAAAACTTCATCCACACAAGCTTTCAGTATAAAAGTCTGATTTCACGAAATTTCATCCGCACAGAAACAAAATTGCAGATTCACCACGAAGGCATCTTCATTCAGAACCTAATTCCACTAAAGTGGCAGCATCAGATAACTTGCAGAGATACAGCTGATTAATCATACTCGGGATGAAAATGCAAAAACTCAGATTGATAATTCATTTTAGAAAGCATGCTCTAGTAATTTGTATGTTGCAACAATTCTAATTCGGTAAGAGAAAACAAGAAATCTAAGATTTTGAGAAAGCTACTAACAGTATGTATCAAACAAGGAACCAGCAAGAAGACTATATGAGAAAAAGGCAACTCGATAGTAGCATAGGGGATGCAAAATCAGTTCAAGCAGTTATAACAATACCCAAAAAAAAAAAAAAAAAAAAAAAAAAAAAAAAACTAAGTCAAATTCACCTTCCTTTTAGGGACCGCCATCAGCTCCATAGCTCCTCGGAAGAAAGGTGAATCGAGAAAACGAGAGTTCCTATTATTTCCCTCGTGATGTTCCGGAAAAACAAACGGCGGCAATGTAGTTTTAATCTGGTGGTTGAAGGCGGTGGCAAGCGGCGCAGGCTGGGCTAAGGAGTGGACCAGTCGCCGGATGGATCCTGCGGCACAGTCCGCCCTTTTGCCGGCGTATCTTAGCATCGCGACGAACGGAAACTGTTTGTTTTGTGAAATAGGAGTCGGACACTGAGAGGGGTTTAGGAAATAGGGCTTTGAGCGAGAGAGAGAACGAAAACGATGTCGTAGGGGAAAATTTATTAAGTGGAAATGATTTTCTTATTTTCAATCCAATATAGTTTTATGGGCCGTTTAATGAATATGTTGCCAATCAAATATTATGATTATATAGTTATTAGCTGAAATTATTTAATTTAAAGTAAAGCTAGATGTACATAAAATTAATATCAATATTCGTTAAAAAAAATGAAAAGTTTCTACTTCCTATTATTAGTGCCTTTAATTATAGTATACAATTTGAATACATAACTCTTTACGAATTTTAAAAGGTTGTTATCATTTACACTAAAAGATTTGCTCAATCTCATTATATTTTTTAAATTTGACATGTTAGTCATAAGTTATCACGTACAAAAGAATATTGTAATTTGAGTCCTATAAGTAAATCAATTTATATTTGAATAACAGGCGTATGTGTTTATAATTCGTATAGTATCAATAGAATTTTATAAAATAAATAAATAAATGAATATAAAAAGGATCTTCAGCAAGCTTAAACCGTCCGATCCCAACTGAAGCACAATCCAACCCCATATATTAAAACTGCCATTAAAAACGTTCCTGCAATAAACAAACTGATGAATCGGTCAACCGATTAATCCTATTAAACCTGCCAATTTCTCTCTGAATCAAGAATATTTTCCAAAGGCATTAAATATCCATTAAACCAGATCAGATCAAGAAACTGAAAAAACCAATTCCTACAAAGACAGTTTGTTCAGACAAATTCCTGTCTGTTCGGTTTTATTACACATCGTGTAGACCACAAACAACATAGATCAAGCTCTTCGTACTTCTTAAGAGATTGTCTATAAAAGAGAAGCCAGCCCTTCATGATCCACACAAAATATGGAGATTTTCGATTATCCTAATGATATATTGCTTGAAATTCTCGTAAAACTCCCCATCCAATCACTTTTCAAGTTCAAATGCGTTTCCAAGAACTGTCTCTCTTTGATCTCTCATGCTTCTTTCCTTCCTCAATTCGTTTCGAGGTCCGAAGATTCGCCTCCTTTCATGCTCATTTTCCAGATACACTGCTTCAAGGGAGCTCTTGGCTTTATTGGTAGAGGTAATAATATCTTCAAGAAAACTTCTTCACTCGCTTCTGATCTAGGTCGACGAATCACCGCAACGAGCAACGACTTGATCTTGTATCAATCAATCAATATTCACGAAGCACAGTATGTTGTGGCCAATCCATTCACAAGGCAATGTGTTAGACTCCCTTTGAGAAGAATTTTAGGCCGCTCGGTAACCGGACTTATCTCCTGTGTGAGAAATGGGATCACTAGCTACAACGTTGTAATTGTAACCAAGTATCATGACAAGGCATCGCCATGTCTGAATATTGAAGTATTATCATCTGAGAGAGACAAGTGTAGATGTTTCGAGATGAGTTTCGAATTTGGGGTTGAATTTGATATGAGGCCATGCATTGAGTTCAAAGGGGTGCTTCATTGGATATGCAATAAAATGAGTGGCCTCCTTGCTTATAATCCATGCAGCAGTTGTGATCAATTTAGACTCATTAGTATACCGAATGAGGTGTACGTGATGAGAGGGAGGAACGCGGTTTTAGGCACGTCGTGTGGGGATTTGTACTATTTTGAGATGAGTAGGATTTGTGTGGAGAGGAGGAAGCTTAAGTTGCCAAGGTGGAAGCTGTGGATGCTGAAGGAGTATGAAAGGGGGGAATGGAGGTTGGCTAGGGAGGGGAGAGAGAGAGAAATCGAGTGTTTTGGGGGCGTACGCAGTTTGCTTTTGACCTGTGGTGGTCTTCTCCTTCCTATAGCATTTCATCCATGGAGGGAACATGTGGTGTATTTCTGGTACGAGGGTTATGTCCTAACTTTTGATGCTGAGAAAGGATGGTTTGAAGACGAGTATTTCTCCACAGAAGGTGTGGTTGGGGATTGGGAAGTCTTTCCTCTGTTGATGCCATTTTGCCCAACTCAAATTCCTAATAACATATAGACATGATTTTTTTTGTCATTTGTTAATTTTTTTTTTTTTTTTTTTAAGTTGTTGCATTTGCGCTTCTCTTGCAGGAGAAGCATGTGTTCTTGCAACTTGGGCTGTGGTGCTACTTTTCTTCGGACACAAGAAATAACACTGCCCTTTTGCTTTTTCATTTTTCTTGGATTCTTTAAATATATTCTCTAAATTTGTGTCTTCTGTTGGGATTATGCAGCATGGACATTTTGGATTACTAGTTTTCTCTCAAAATGCAAAATATAAAGAAAAAGGAAAGTTGACAGTAGACTGGATGAATCATACGTGGCAAGACTCCATTGGTTTTGAAACCTACAAAATTACAAACTGATCTTGCAATTCGACCAATCTCTTCACCCACCACCAACTCCTGCAGCCATGGAAGCCGCAGCTGCATCTCATTACATACCAACTAACTTAACTACCTTAACCGCAAAATGGCCACAACATAAAACCCAATTCCTCAATTTCACTTCTTACAGCGTCCTCAATCCCACCAACAAAAGAGTTTCTCTGTTTCTCAGCCACTGCTCCACCAAACCCAACACCAATAATCAAGAAGCAACGGCAGACGAAAGCCGCACGCCCTCAAATCCGCCGCAAAACTCAAGAATCCAACCAAAAGCAACTCCAATTTCAAGCGAGCACCTCTCTTCAACTTCGTCGTTTTCTCGGGGTTTGATCTTCGATCTGGGCGGAAAGAATTCGTGGGACAATCTCGAAATCGGCTCGCCCGTGGTGAAAAGGTTCCTCGGAGACGAAGAGGAGCGGTGGTACATGTGGTATCACGGCCGGTGCAGCGAGAATCCCGGCTCCGATTCGATCGGATTAGCGTCTTCCAGCAACGGGGTCCACTGGGAAAGAGGCGCATCAGGTGTTCGATCAAATGCCGATGTGGGAATTGTTATGAGTAGTAGTAAAGACTGGTGGGCTTTTGATACGCAGAGCGTTAGGCCTTGTGAGGTTGTGATTATGTCCAGCACTAAGGTCAGATCTAGCAGCGCTGTCTACTGGCTTTATTACACTGGCTTTTGCTCCGAGGATGTCGAGCTTAACATAGAGAATTCAAAAAGACTGCATTTAGGTTTTGATGGGAGGATTGGTAGATCCTTGCCCGGGCTAGCAATGAGTCAAGATGGGAGGCATTGGGCAAGAATTGAAGGGGAGCATCACAGCGGAGCATTGCTCGATGTAGGGCAAGAAGGCGAGTGGGATTCGTCCTTCATCGCCTCACCACAAGTTGTGTTTCACGAACCCTGTGATCTCCGGATGTACTACCACTCGTTCGACGCTGAGGCCGGGAAGTTTGCTGTAGGCATTGCACGGTCAAGGGATGGGATGAGGTGGGTGAAGCTGGGGAAGATACTTGGTGCAGGCGCGGATGGGGCTTTCGACGAGTGTGGGATGGTTAACCCTAGAGTTTCGAGGAATCGGAAAGATGGGAAGTATATGATGGTTTATGAAGGTGTTGGTGGGGATGGGAGGAGGCGCATTGGTGTGGCGGTGAGCGTGGATGGATTGAAGGAGTGGAGGAGAGTGGGAGAGAGTCCGGTTTTCGAGCAATCGGATGATGGGGGATGGGATAGTGAAGGTGTTGGATCGCCATGCTTGGTTCAGATGGATGGAGATACAGAGGAATGGAGATTGTATTATAGAGGGATTGGGAGAGGGGGGAGGACTGGGATTGGATTGGCTGTTTCTCAAGGAAGTGAAGTGGGCAAGTTTCAGAGATGGACAGGATTCATTTTGTGACAAGTAATCCTAGAATACTTTGTATCTCTGTTTGTGTTCTGTTCTTATACACACATTCCTTGTCATATGAATCTCATGTTTGGCCTTTTTTTCATCACACAATTTCTTCTATACTTTTCTTCTTTATTAATATTGATGAATTGCATGTAAAACTGTTTAATTGATTCGAAATGGCCCGACCCAATGTTAATTGTAGTTCCACAGATTTCAACACGAGGCTAATTCCAATACAAACACCAAGAGTATTATATATATATTTTATATAATATAATACATATTAAACTTTTAAATTGTCTGCATTCTATACTCAAGGATCTAAACCCTGATCCAAATCTGCACGCGTCCACAAATTCGGTCCAGTTTCAGATTCGAACGGGGCAGGTCTACCCTTTTGGATTCGTTGGTGGGATTTGAATAGCTAATTTAAATTATCTTATTTTTTTTATTATTAATTTTGGTTGGTGAGAATTTTTTATGGAATTTTCTTATTAGAATGTTATCTACTATTACTCTGGAATGTGAATTGAAAAATAAGAATATTCAAATAACATTAAATAATAAAGTTAAATAAAAAGATTAATAATGCGAGTCTAGAGAGGAGAAGATAGGGAAATTGGACCCAGATCCACCCTAGACCCGTCCCGTGCTTTTGTGGAAACTGTATATTACCCGCCTCATCATGGGACGGGACATGATAGGTCCGTCAGGTTCGATTCCGATTGCTATCTCTAGACACAAGGTTGACCTAATTCGATACTTTGACAGCCGTAAATATATCCAAGGATATTTTAAGGCCCATCCTAAGTTGGGCTGCTATTGCAAACGTACAGGCTTCATCCCATTATTTTACAAATAGTACCCGACTCCAGAGAGAGCTAGTCTCTTGATCGGAGCCCACTAAATTCATGATGTTTTAGTAATTAAAAATAAATAAATTAATATTCAAAAAATAACCTGACAAAATTAAATAGAGATATTATAATTTCCATTTATTGTGGGGAATTTAATTCACCATTTGTGGTATACGTACAGATGATATACCAACAAATTAATTATAGCCTTGCCCACGTTGTTTATCTATCACTACACTGTTCACAATTTATGGAGGGTGAGCCCTACTTCGCATCGTTTGAATGAATCTTCGTATTTATGTTTATGCAAGGAGTACAACAAGCCCGTCGAAAAAGGTTTATTTGTGGACTTTTCTATGATTTTTCTGATACATAAATGAAAGGAGAGATCTAAATATCCGGGACCAACGCTACCCTATATATAGATAATTAACGATTTCGAGAATTAAATAAGTGTTGATTTTATTGAAATATTTTTTTTTATTCATGCATATTTACATAAATGATTTTTTTGAAATACAAGACAAACATTCGCTCCTGTTTGAAAATATGTTTAATAACATACCATGACACAAATCAAACATACTATCATATACATGAGAATAAATTAATTACGATTATAAGACATCAATGAAATTCAAATTTGTAATCTTTATGACATTCTCAAATCCACACCATAAACCACCCTAAAAAGGGTAAAGTTGCCTTAAACATTATAGGATAATACGTGGAGTTCATCTCATCTTATCGTATGTGTAATACGTGGAGTATGTTGTCATAAAGTTAGGAAAAAAAACTCTTAAAACTTTGACATGACTTGTGACGTTGGACGTCAAGGCACGAAAATCCTCAATTTATCTCTGTCTAAAACATAACGAATCAATGATCGACATGGCCTACATTTGGTCTCATTATTTTAAGAAACAAAAATTCTCAGTTGTTATTAAGCTTGAGACTTTCATTTAATTTTATAATATTTTTTAAATATACAAATATATAGTCTTAGTCAATGAAACTAGCTCGATTTTCTTCGTGAAAGTTCTGGGTTCAAATGTACTTAACTACTTTAGCATATATTTATTTTTTTGGATTAAATGAAAACAAATCATTTTAAATCAATTTTGACAACTCTACTTATAGCATCATAGGTAAATTTAATTGATGACATCTAAATAAACATTAGACATGCATTAATACTAATTTGTACTTTGGTTAGCATGATTTAGTGATTAGCTAGCATTGATGCTCTTTTGACATCTTGTAATTAATTAATATACATATTAGGAACGAACGGCTCTTCTTCTTTTCCTTTTTCTCTATATATATATACTAAACGGAAATATTCCGACATTACTTTGATCAATCTAGACCAATGGACCACGAATCTGGCAAGAATTCATAAGGCTGCGCATTTATAAGGAGATAGGTCTGATACCCTGCTACATTTCGCATACACAATGATACAACAATTGAAATAAATGTAAAATTTCTAAAACTTTCTTCATCATAATCAAACGTTACACAACTTCAACTTTGTTAGCCCATTACTTTTAACCTTACACATGCTCGAACTATATGAATTTAATTAGATTAAAACCCTAGCTAATATGAGAAGCTAGCTAGCACAAGATATCTCGATCTAGAAAACGGGCGAACCGATAGGCGAATTCACCACGTTTAGAATGTTGCTCCAGTAATTGATCTTGTTATCTTCAAATAGAGAGTTTTGAACCGCTGGTGCGGAGGCATTTGGAAGATCCGTGAAACTGTCCAAGATGTTCGGAAATCTTAACGAATCAGAAGCGTAAGTGGAAGCAATAGGGAACGTAACATGATCGTGCAGCTGAAGTGAATTGTCCATTATGCCCTTGCTCTCCTCATCTTGATAACTGGCTCCATTGCCTTTCCCAACCATGCATGTAGCGGCGTAGTTCATGTTGTCCGCCGTCGCAAATCCGACGGCGTTCGGGACGGCGATCATGTTGTTGGAGAAGTTAAAGATCGACGTCGGCGACTCGAGGTCGTTACCGTTAGCGGCGAAGAATGTCGTCGCAGTAACGTCTTTTCTAGTACTAGTACTCCTTGTCCCTTGCCATACTTTAAGAATGTCGAGACAAGGCTTCTGCGGCGGCGTAACCGTGGCGGCGGCGGAGGCGGCTTTGTTCATCAATTGAGAGTTGTACGAGTTTGACTTGGACTCACGTACGATCCTGGCTTCGGCTTCGAGCCGCGCGGTCTCCCACTGAGCCATGTGGCTCAAGTTAGCTATGTCCTTCGGCTGGCTGCAGCCGAGCGCGTGGTTCTTCGGCTTGTGCGTGGCTGGGTCAATCCCCATCTTGACCAACCTCTTCTTTAAATGGGTGTTCCAGTAGTTCTTGATCTCGTTATCGGTCCTTTTAGGCAAGTGGCTCGCGATGGCTGACCACCTACGTACACACAACGTCCAATCATATGATCAAATAATTCGAACCCATCACCCCACAAAAAGGAAATATTCTTTAGCCCGTTTCGACGTCAGCTAATCGCAAAACGGCTAAAGACTATTCTACCCTTGGCAATTAATCTGTTCCTCAGTTATAAACTATCTAGGGCCTACAGTAATTAACTTTCTTGTACCTTAATTATAGAATTCATAATTTACTATTTCTCTCACTGACCATCACCACATTTCATTTTATCCACCAACTTAATTAAATTAAATCATACTTATTTCCGAGCAAAGCATGAAGCTGAATGATAGTCTGTTCTTCCTGCAAGCTGAACTTCCCTCTCTTGATATCCGGCCTAAGATAATTCGTCCACCGTAATCTGCAGCTCTTCCCGCATCTCTGAAGCCCTACTCCACCAATAATAATCTCATCACCACCTTCAAATCAATCACATATATATGCATGCAATATGCATAGACTAGATTACTATATCATGTATTCGTACCTGCTTTTGGAGGGAGGGATCGCCAGCTACCATGTCCATGCTCTTGAATAAAAGCTAGAAGCTTCTGATCTTCTTCGGGAGTCCACGGTCCTCTCTTCAAGCCTACCTTATCGCAGCATGGGGACCTGCCCATGTTTTTTTTTGCTGCGTTTAGATAAAAAACTATAAAAGCTATGGGTTTAAATTGCAGCGCAGTGGGAGGTGGGTTTGGTTTGGTATAGCTAGTGTTGTGCTGAAAACTGTATACGGTAGTGGAATTTATACAACGATGGGACGAACGATTTAATGCAGAGGAATAAAGTGTTTATAGGATTTGGTGTGGACGTGTTTATGGCGATTAACTTTGCGGCATTAACTGTAGCTATTTTTACTTTCTGATCGGGCAAATGAGAAATGGCTGGATTTCTGGTGAAGTGAAATCTACGCGTGTCTGGATTTTTCTGCGTAGGAGCTAACCCTAATTGGTATAAATCATTATTTCGATAATAACTCAAGTGTGTACCACACCACAAGGGTATGTGTTAAATATGACTCACATTTTTTAATAGAAAATGACACATGTCAATACCCTTGTGGTGTGGTACACATAAGGGTATACAAAAGTGGTACATACAAGCCGCTCTGTAATTCAAGAAAGCATCTACGTATGTAAGTTCGATCCAGAATTGAGAAAGGAAATGAAGTTTGGAATTTCAAAAAATCACACACAATTTTATTTAATTTTGCTTTTCATTTATTAACTATTAATCTAAACAAAAAATTATGAAAATTATAATTATGTATATATAAACTATTTATGCTATAGAATAGTGAATTTAAATAAATTTCTAAATTATGAAAATGGATTTTCACGCGAATGATGATTACCAAACTTAAGTCGTACCAATCGTAGGAGAATGGAAATTCGAATTATCATTATTTTGCAATCTTATTCAATACACCGATCACCTTCTCAGAATAATTGATTTTAAGTGTTTTTAAAGTAAATATTGGATTTATGTTTCATTACATAGGGGAAATAACTAGATGAAGTTTAATTATTAGTTAATTATGGATTATATCGTTTTATATATTATAATAATATTAATATTGTTACACAAACTTAAGTTCGAATAAGAAAGAAAAGAAATGGGTGTCATTTATTAGCATTCAGAGCATTGCAATACGTACCAATGGCATGCTTTGGGAATTTACTACTGCCTGCAGACTGCATCATGTCGCATTAAACACTGAAAACAACAGTTATACACATTTACACGTATATCTTAATCGTAAAAATATTCAAATGAACCAAAAGAATCATACTCCCTCCCTCCCTATTTTATATGCCCATTTACTTTTTCAAATATATTAAAAAAATATTTAATGATATGAAAGTTAGATAAATGTTGGTATTGAAATTTGAGTAAATTAAAATAAATTACTAAAAAGTTAATGCCATAATTGTATTTGCTATTATAAAAGTTGGATAAAATAATATTTTTTCTATATTATTATATTAATTAGATCTATCAAAGTTGGTGAAAGATTTAGTTAGATACAAAAAAATTACTAATAAACATATAGATTTGGGACAGACGAAAAATGAAAATAGACATATATATTTGGGACGGAGGGAGTATCAGACTTTCCTAGTATTGTCTATAGAATACGCCAAAATACCTATCATTCTTTTACATCGCACGAATATCGGGTTGAAATCTGTTGTCTCAAACTATGAGTTTTTGATAATAAAACTGCATAATTTTAATAACAATATAATTTGTAATTTTTCTTTTTTACTCTTTATTTTTATTAAAAGTACGTAGTTTTAATTAAGAAATGATTGTTTATGCGAGTCGTATTTAAAAATATGATTTTTGTCGTATAATCTTAATCAAATTTATTTATTATGAATATGTACGGCGCCTGGAGCAATTCTATATTTCAGGACGAGTACGGAAACAATAAAAGTAACTGCACTCACTAGTATATACACTGAATGTTTATTAACTTTATATTAACAAAAGCTCCTTTACACGTCACTAAATATATTTGTCGCGACATGTTAATTTATGAATAAATAAATACAAGATGCAATACAATAATAATTGTAGTTGAGACTGAAATAGCTCATTAACTTTAGCATTAATTGAATTAAACACCATAAGCCTTTTTAACTATTTTTCCTTATTTTTTGATTAAAACATTTTCCAATTTATACAATAATGTACAACACAAATTAGTGAATTTTGTGTTCAAATCCATCTTCTAACTTCATTAGAACATATAACTCAGCTAAGGACTGTCAATCAATTCGATTAACCGAATAAATCATACCAAGCAAAATTTTTGTTAACCGAATTAAATTGAATTGAAAATATTTATAGCTTTTTGTTTTGTTTTGTTTAACCAATCGGTTAGCCGAATCAAACAGAACTAAAAATACAGAAATATCTTAATTAAAAATATTCATTTCTTCTTTAATTTTAATTTCTAATAATAATTTTTAATTATTTTTTAAAATTTTCTCCTTGAAATTTTGGTTAAAACCAAACCAAACTGAATCGGATAAAAAAATTTAGTTTAAAAACAAACTAAATAAATATATTTCATTTCAATATTTAATTTTACAAAATAGAAAACCGAATCGATACCCCTAACTCAGCTCAAGGCATCAACATTTATGGAATTGTCTACTCTGTCACTAGATCAATATGTGTTTATGATTAATCACTTCATGTACTACATGTGATAAAATACGAACAAACGAGAACACTATTCTTTAGTAGGAGTTATGATTAACAGAAAGTCCACAAACACCAAAGAAACATTAAATACATAATCATAAACAATTTTTTCCTAATTAGTTTAAGATCTGCACACCATAAACATTCAAATCGTGACCTGATTAATACTATGAATTAGGAGTTCTTCCTTGTAAGGATTTTTTGATTTACTATTTTGTATTTAGTCAGTAATCATCGTTGTTGAGTATATGAATGATATTATGGTGCAAAGTTTTTATTAGTACGCACACAATAAATTTTTTGAAATTAAATTGTGGAGTTATTTTGCCGTACAAGACTAGTAAATTTGGTTAGGTGGTGATTTTTTATGTGACCAGGCCCAAGTAATTAACATGTCATGAAACACATTAAATCAGATTTCAGAGGGTCTTAAGTATCAGTAATTTTGGATCGATCCATCACTAAAGTGGATATATATATTAGGTCTAAAATTGAAATCATATATATACATGCATGTTAATATATAAGATAAATAATAATTATTATGAGTGCAATCAAACTATTATTATTAAACAGTTTAGTATTGACATTATGAGTGCAATCAAACTATTATTATTATGATTTTAATTTCACAATCATACTTATAATAAGATTTTATTAGACATATATATAAAGTTCATTGATCTTATGGCACAATTATTACAATAAAATTTATACTTAAGTTGAATAATTAATTTTTTTTAAGTAATTTTAAATAGTTACAATTTGAAAAAGCATTAGACCCATCCCAACGGAATTCAGTACGGATGAATAGTACTGCATCAAATTTAGTGAATAGTAAGTTATCTAGGGGTGATATAAGCCTACATGTATCACTAGACTACGGTTGCTTTTTTTTTTTTTTTTTTTTTTTTTTTTTTTTTTTTTTTTTTTGAGGTTTGCTGAAATATTCATTCCGACTAAAAATAACATAATACTATCATTATCATTTTCTTAAAGTTATATTTACCAAATACCCAACATTACCAAATTACCCTAAGATTCGTCAGCATGTATGAATCCAAGTGTTTCCTTTGTAGTTTGTGCCAGCAATGCCGAGGGATATTGGACTGCTTTTTATAGTAAATTGGCACTAGTGGGGTAGCATCGGCATCCGTAGGCTCCCCTCGGCACTCGATGTCAGTCAAATCTAAGAGAATACAAATGAAAAAATGAGGGTAAATCGGTGAAATTTGGTATTTTGTAACTTTAATTTTAGTCAATTGCTATTATTGTGTTTTTTTAATGAGAATGATTATAGACATACCTTTCCTCTTTTGGTTTTTTTAGATCTACTATAAATTAGCGACGATAATGTATGAATACAAATCTATTACTTGTATAAAAATAAGAAATACCAACTAATTTACGTATTTGTGGTATGCTGTTGAAAAATTATGCAATACAAACTTCGTATTGTGATTAGGAGCATATCTAGGAACAGTTGAGAGCCACCGTCCTCTAAATTCCGTGCACTGTCGTATTTTACTTATATTATTTCATCCTCCTAAATTATACATTTCGCTATCTCTTTTGAGATTGCAGATTTTAATATTTAATTAATTATCTTGAATCCATTCATAATTGTGATTGCGCATTTCTCACATCATAACCAAATGTCATGTTATACTAACAATATTTAACTCAATCGAAAAAAGCGACATATCTAAGATTCAGTAACTCCCTTAGGGTAAATTTGAAAATAAATAAATTCCTTCCACATGTATGAGAAAATTTGAAAAAAATAATATAAAAATCACATGTCCTGTTAGACTTCTTAGATTTCCCCTTTGTCACGTAGATTTATTTGTAAATTTTATTTTGTCAGTATTGTGATGAAGCCACGTCATGGTTGTTACGACACTAATAAATTCTTGTATTAAATGTGAGAGTATTTATAAGGTATAAACAACAATAAATAGTAAAGTTTGTTAGGTGGTGATTACTGATATGTTTATGATACTATGGCCCAACTAATTAACAATCAAAATCCCCAACGGTCCCAAATATTAACACGTGTCCGTGCTCCCCATTTCCCCAAACACCTTTAATTACTCTTGCTACATTTTTGGGCTTAATGTTTAGATTCACAACCCTTCTACTTTCGACTGCACAAAACTTTGAAATATCACAACATATTACAAGCCAGTTTCTATAAACGCCCATTTTGTAAACACTTTAGATAACAATTGCGGGTTTCACCAGGTGACGACGTTGTCGTCAATTGAAATTGAGAAATCCCTAAAAGGAACGAAAGATGGCACATTAATAGAAGGCAATGAACGTGGGCACTAAAGTGTTATTGATTTCGTTTTGAAAATAAGGTGGTGTATTGATTTTATTTATTTATTGTGGGTTTACGCGTAGTGTCATTTTAATATGAATAATAAATATGAATAATAGTTAATGTATCGTGCTCGGCAGTTGTGGAATGAATATTTTCCGGTTTGGATTGGTACAGCATTTCAGAACCTATTTATTAGTATAAATTAATGTAAAGATGATTTCTCCCAACCTACTTATAAAAAATGCTCTCTCCTCACATTAAGTCCCATCACACTGCATAAAGTTCAACACACAAAACCCAAAAATTATGCCTTCACAATCATTTGAGAGAGAGAGGGTGTGGCAGCCCAGTGGCTAAGGATCTTCTGGTTCACTTTCGGAAGACCACTACATGGTCCACCAATCAGGTGGTGCCACTTTTGGAAGCACCGCACCGCACCGCAGCCGGCTAAGGATCTTCTGGCAAAAAGTGGGCAAAAACTCCGAAAATAAACATACAAGAAAGATCAAAATCTATAGATAACTAAAAAATAGGAGCTAGGAGGGAGCACAGTAATGTAATGTTATGCTTACTAAGAATTAAGTGCATATGAAAAGTCATTAGCACAATGAGTGCAGCTGAGACCACTTGTTTTGACCACACAGTCATCAATATTCTCAGTAATGAGCACCAGAAGCTGCAACTGTGCAAGACGTACACAACTCAACAGCCTTAAGCCCTTAACTGCGATTTTTCCAACGGAGAGATGAACAGGGGAAACACTGTTTTTTTTTACCATAACAGTGGGTTGGTCAAACACATTTCTCCTCCTTTCATTCCTTCACCAACTCAACGTGTCGCCTTGTGGTTGGAGGCGATCAATGTCTTCCTGCATTCATAACTGCACAGATGAAGATGGTGGATGATAAAAGCTACACCTTCAATTGGAGGATTAAAACTCAAAACTCCTCTACTGTCTTAAAGAATCCATCACACTATAGGATAGCAGGACTAACTTCTTTCCTCTTACATCTTTTCATGGGATTTAAAACAAGTGGATGACAAAAATTTACAGGGAAAGCTAGTTATGATATTCATTGTTACCATAATAGAATCATAGAATGTCTAGCAACTCAATAGAATGCCGGCCCAACTATTCCTGGAGCAAATACCATTCCAGAGTTCCTCAAAGCTACCTAAATCCAATTAGTTGTAGAGAGACTTTCCATTCAGTGTGTAGTCCTTACCTACTCTGTAACAAGACAAAAATACTTTTGGAGAAAGTGATGGATGCATCCTCCACATGAAAAACATAATATGTTTTGAAATAAAACAGCTACAAGGAATCACTACTCGTCCAACAGTCCAAGGTACCTCGGTGTCAATTATATGACGGGTAAAAACAAAACGTATATAGAAGAACACAGGTTGAAGAGAAGGCAGCAAGTTTCCGGCATGACAGTTACAACTCAAATATAGAGCAAGACTAAAAAATTGAAGATAATAGGACTGAATTTCGAATCATGTGCAGTACATTACATTAGTCAGCAGATATGTGTTCATTTTCTGAACCAGAATATCAACCATTGGGGCTATTTGACCAGAATGAGAAAAAATATATGCCTTCGAAGTAAAGCAATCAGTTTCAGAACAGAAAACTAAAAAGTTAATCGAATAACCAACCCTCGTCGTCTCTTTTTGCATATCATCAGAAACTCAAAAGAAGAGGTTGAGCGTACAAATGTTCGACATTAACAGCAACGGCTAGAAGGACTGTAGGCCAGAAATATGTACAAATTTCTCACAAGAGAGCTGGAATACAAACTGCCAAGTTGGGAGGAATCCCTTTCCCTCAGCCCCTAATTCGACAAAGCAATCATAGGAGTTTCTACATTTGTCTTATCTTCCTCCCACGCGGCTTGATTCATCATTCTAGTCTTAACTACATTGGCAGGACAACTAGAAGCAGTGCCTGGACAACAGGACATGATGGATGATAGACTGTGGGCATACATATTGCCATCACATATCTGGTCTTTGATTATGATCTTTTGTACATTTACACAAAAAACTACACGAGAACCTCCAAGCACAATAGGAAGTGTTTGTCTGAAGTCACCGCCCAGTACAATTGTTTTTCCCCCAAATATTTTTTTATTTTCCATCAAGTCACGGAGCAACAAACCAAGAGCCTCAAAACTTTTCATAGGCCTTCAAATCTTTCAGCATGAATAATCTTGTTTAGAGCATCAAAAAGTACGAAGCTGAAGACCCTTGCTCAAAATAAGAGTACCTGCTTGCGTCCTTACTTTGAAGAGATCAACAGGGATAGCAATAACCTATGTTGAAAAGCAACTTAAGGTAAAATGCAAACGATAACTACACGAGCATGTTTTCACATTATTTATTGACTTCAGTACTTTGACTTCAAAAGAAAGTTGATATTACAGAATATACTTATATGTGGTAATTGCTAAAGAAATTGTATACATATATGAAGTCCAATGAGTATTAATTTATTAGACAACAGAAAGAATATTGGATTATAAAGCCATGGGGAAAAGCAAAAGGTAATTTCTACAAAATAATAGTAAGCAGAACCACAAAGGCAAAAATCTCATGGAAAGTTGCTTATTCCTGAAAAACAGCTCATTGGTTAAGAATAAAATGGAATAATATAACATCAAGGGCTCAAGCAAAGTCACAAATTCTAAAGAAAAATCAGCAGGGTGGCATGATTAATCTTTTGTGAACATAAGATGTTGGTACAAGTTCATTCAATAATTAACTCATGTAAAAGAACATGATCGGATGTGGAAAAAAAACATCTGATTACTCTGCGAAAAAGCTAAAACATTCGGATATAAAGACTATAAAGGCTCTGGGCTCTGAAGTAGAGGATCTTCAAGGATATGCTTTAAAACTTAAAAGCACAATTCTTCAATAATAAAACACACCGGGCAGCACAAATTGTGGAACAAGAGCCAAATTCGCAAGTTATCCAACTAAACATTGATTTTCAACAGTCTGATCAACTGACATTTTTTTTTTTGGAAAATAACTGGTGATTCAATTACAAAGACAACAGCTGCATCTATGGAATCCAACAAAAAAGAAAAGAAATTAAAAGAAAAAGGAGGAGAAGACAAAGACCGAGGACTAAGCAATTCAACATTCATATCTACATCATCAGATTTTTAGTAATTCGTGCTGTGCAGGACACAGCAGGTGATACAACTCGAAAGAAACAACAGTGACTTTGATGAATCAGATGATGTTAGAATTTTTGACTGATCTACCTATCATCAAACCTTCTAAGACATTCTTTGTTCAATGAAACTGATCAAGTGAAAAATATACGAGGTCACCAACACATCAACATTAAATTAAAATTACTAAATACTACTCCCTCCGTCCCATAAATATAGTCCAGTATACCAAATCGGGATGTCCCACTACTCTTGTCCAGTTTCCTTTTTTGGCAAAAAAATTAAAAATGTAACTAATCTAATCTAACTCAATTACATTAATTACCATTAACTAAACCTAATTAAAAATTAAAAAGTCAAAAATAAAAAACTTTTTATTTTTCAAACAACTTTCCTAAACCCTAAAAACATTTCATCTACCTATCTACACCCTGCGCCGTCCCAAATCCTAAGAACTCTATCATCTTCTTCCATACACCCACACCATTTCTCTTGCAAGAGTTCGACAATATGAAATCCGAGCCGTGGGTTTCTCTCACAGCCACGAGCCTCCCAAAGACGATAGTGGCTGGGTGCAGGGCCGGTCCTGAAAAAAAAATGGGCCCGGGGCAAGCATTAAAAAATGGGCCCTCTCTATAAAATAATATATATCAATTTCATCGTCTTCTATTTTAATATGTATCTTAAAAAAATAGCTGACCTTCATTTTTGATGACTTAGTTGTGTTCAAAGCAGTTTGATATACAAAGAAATTGAGAAGAAAAGAGAAATAGAGATAAATAGTAATAGAAGTATACAAATATGATGAAGAATTGGAAATAGTATTTCCTTATTTATTACCTATTCAATTATTTTAATTATTTTGAATTCTATATTACTATATTAGACTAGATATAATATTTTTTGTAATATAATTATGAACCAAATTTATTATATTAACTAAAGAAATTTATTGGGTCCTTTCTTTAACTAAAAAAAATGAATAAAAATACCAATTTTTAAGTAGAAAACGTATTTATTAATATAAAAAAAAATTAAAATGAAAAAAAAATGGTCCCCAAAAAATTTGGGGCCTTGGGCGGCCGCCCCTGTTCAACCTTCATGAGGGCTGGCCCTGGCTGGGTGATAGTGAGGAAGCCGTGTGATGGGCAACGACGCACGGTGGCCACCGAAATTCGCAAGGATTCCCGACGGTCCAAGTGAGAAAAGCCTTCGCCGCTTCTTCATTCGACAAATCCGGTATCTACTCTAGGGGCCGCGTCGGATCTAACCTCTAGGCTCGATAGCAAGGCCACCGGCGCGATGATGAAAGCAGCTACAACCATGGGTCGAACACCGCCACTCTCGCCGGCCAGATCCAACTCGCAGATCGACTGAATCTGTCCTTCATGTTCCGCTGGACTCGCCAGCCGGCCCGATCTGAGCACCAATGAGGTTAGCGTCGCGCCGAAGAGGACTTCCGACCTTCAAGAGTTCTCTGCTCTGCTGGAGCGTGAAGGGTTCAAGGCTGCGCCGGAAATTCACTGGTGAATTGTTCACTGTTTCATGATCAGTTAAAAGCATCAGGGTTTTCTTTTTTATTTTGTTAATGTAGAACATCTTTTTATCCTGATCCAATGAATGTATAATTTGATGAATCAATTTTTATAATTTTCCTGCAGGAATAATACAGTTAATGTGATTGTAAAACTTACAACTGTACAACATATATTAACTTTAACTCTCTAGTGTGCATTATTAAAAATAAGCATATATAAATATTTATAAAATCAAATTACAAAACGTTAAAAAATAAATATAAAAAATAATAAAGGCAAAATGTGAAGTCTTAATTGAAGAGAGAGAGAGAAACAATTAGCAAAACGCTTTAATGTTGGGTCCTACCACTACACCACAATTAACAACCCTCCTTAAAAACCGCACTGGTGGACTATATCTATGGGACGGAGGGAGTACTACTTACCCGCAACAGCAAGTTAATAACACCACAAACGCTCCTATTAAATTAAACTTGCTACTCAGCAAGTTTATTCAGAGATGAGTCCACAAGTAAACTATATTCACAAGAAGAAATCAGAAGAAATTATACGTTCAAATTAGTGAATCATTACTTTATTCCATTAGAATTTCGATTAATTTAATGTTGGGTTTGAGCCCAATGGAATTAATTTTAACCCAATTCAATTGATTTTGGCCCAACAGATACCCTCCTACGCATTAGCCAAAATTCCTAGGCGCAAGCCAAATTTCCGAGGCGCGCGATTCCCCGGAACGAGGCGCAAATAAGAAACGGCGAGGGAGAGGCGTCCGCCTCAGAACGATTTTCCGCCGCCTCAAGCGTCTTTTAGTACCAGACATCTGTGTATGTAGTTTTAATAACAATCTTGCAATTCTTTGCATTTCCAACAACGCATTTTTCCTAGCCAAAAAAAAAAAAAATCAAAGCTAAACCAGGAATACACAAATGTGCAATTAAGGAGCAATTCATGAACCGTTGTACAATTTCTAAACTACTGGTATTGAGAAAATTAACAGCGTGATTTTATTGATGTTGAGGATCGAATATATATATATACATTCTGAAACTGCACAGCAGTTATTCCTAACTAATTCTAATGACTGCTTAATAGCTTAATAAACTGCCTAACAATTCTAACGGAAGTGGAACACGATTTCTGGTGTAACAACTCTGATTTCTGGTGTAACAACTCTATAAGTGGAGTAACAACTTTATTAGTTGTTACTCCCTCCGTCCCACCCATTTTGACGTGTATTCCTTTTCGGGACGTCCCACCCATCTTGACACGTTTCCAAAAAAAGAAATAATTATCCTTCTACTTTTTCATTTCTCTCTCATACTTTTTCATTTTTTTCATTACTCTCTCCTACTTTATCCCTCTCTCATACTTTATCATCTCCACTTTCTTAATTCCCGTGCCGAAAAGAAATGTGTCAAGATGGGTGGGACGGAGGGAGTACGTTTCTTCAATTCTGATTTCTGGTGTAACAACTTTATAAGTGGAGTAACAACTTTATTAGTTGTTACGTTTCTTCCTTTCCTTTTGCGCTTTCTTCGCAACAACTATTGTAAGCTTTTGCAACGGCTATTGCCACGTGTCTTCATACTCTTAACATTCCCCTGGCGACCTGTCTTTTGTGTCTTCTTTCCTTTATTGCTGTACTCCTTGTAATGGTAGCCTTTTAACTTTCTTCGAAGCCGGTCTTCATACTTCTATCATTCCCTTGGCGATCTGTCTTTTGTCTTCTTTCTTTTAATGTTGTACTTCTTCTAATGGTAGCTTTCTAGCTAGCTCTTCGAACCGGGATATGTTCACCGTTTTTGTTAAGATGTCTGCTAACTGGTCTTGTGAAGAGATATATCAAACGTCCAACTCTTTTGTCATAACTTTTTCCCATATGAAGTGTGTATCAATCTCTATGTGCTTCGTTCTTGCATGTTGAACAGGGTTAGCAGCAATGGAAGCTGCACTTTGATTATCACACCAAATCACAGATTGTTTAGGAATTTGGATTCCCAACTCACCTAGCAGAGACTTTATCCATACTATTTCAATTGCCGTGTCTGCTAGTGCTTTATACTCTGATTCTGCACTACTTCTTGATACTACTCTCTGTTTTCTTGAGCTCCATGAGAGTAAGTTATCTCCTAGATATACACAGTAGCCACTTGTTGATTTTCGATCATCTAAGGAGCTTGCCCAATCAGCATCTGCATAACCTGATAGAATATTTGTTATCGCATGAGTGAATTTTAGCCCTAGATATTGTGTGGCCTTCAAGTATCTGAGTAGTCTTTTGCAGGCTTTCCATTGCATCTCGGTTGGAACTTGCATAAATTGTGATAGTTTGTTGACTATGAAGGCTATATCAGGCCTTGTTAGTGTGAGATATTGTAGTCCTCCAATAATACTTCGATACAGAGTAGGATTTGAAAAAGTTTCACTATCTGTTTTTGACAATTTTTGTCCAGCATCATAAGGTGATGGTAGAGGTTTACTATCTAAAAGGTTTGTCTTGACAAGTAGCTCTCTTATGTATTTTGCTTGGTGTAATATAGTAGTTGTAGCATTTCTTACTACTTGTATTCCTAAAAAGTAATTTACTTCTCCTAATGTTTTTAATGCAAACTCAGTAGATAGTTGTTTTATGAATTTATTTATTATTGTTGGTTCCTCTCCAGTTATTAATATATCATCTACATATACTAGTACCAATAGCAGTTTTCCTTGTGTTCTAATATAAAACAGAGAGTGATCTGAGGTTGACCTTTTGAAGCCTATTCATGGTAAATGGTTTCTAAATCTTTCATACCAGGCTCTAGGAGCTTGTCTTAATCCATAGAGAGATTTTTTAAGTTTGCATACATGTTGAGGATATCTCTGATCTATAAAGCCTGCTGGTTGTTGCATAAATACAGGTTTTTCTAGTATTCCATTTAAAAAGGCATTATTAATATCTATGTGTTGTATTGGCCAACCATTTGATACAGCTAAAGCAAAAAGTAATCTTACTGAAACTGGTTTAACTACAGGGCTAAAGGTTTCTTGAAAGTCAATTCCAGTTTGTTGTTGAAATCCTTTTGCTACTAACCTAGCTTTATATCTATCTACCGTGCCATCAACTTTTGTTTTAATCTTATATACCTATTTATTTTGAATTAGATTCATATCTGTATTAGATGGAACTAGCTCCCAGGTTTGATTTCGAATAAGAGCAGAATATTCTTCTTTCATTGCTTGTTGCCATAGTGGATTTTCTAATGCTTCCTTATCAGTTAATGGTTCAGTAGGCATAGAGTTTATAGCTGAATATGCTTTTGGTTTATAAATTCCTTTCTTAGCTCTAGTGCACATAGAATGTTTATTCTGTATTTTTGTTGGATTTGATTTGTTCTGTACTTTCTGTGTAGGCCTTTTTGTAGTATTTTGCAATGGTTGGGAAAGAAACTTTGTAGAGAAGGGTGGAGGTAGTAGGGGTATTAGTTGAGTTTGTTTATCACTTGTTATAATATCTATATTTGGTTCAGTAGAAGTTTCTATATTAGGTAGGAACAATTTTTTGTATGGGAAAACTCTTTCATTGAATAGGACTGTTCTAGCTATGTATAGTCTTCCTGATGGGTGTAGGCACCTATTTCCTTTGTGTATTGTACTATAGCCAATAAACAGACATTGTGATGATCTAAATTGTAACTTATTTGAGTTATAGGGTCTGAGATAGGGTAACAGGAGCATCCAAAATTTTTAAGAAACTGGTATTCTGGTCTGAACAGAACCTGATATGGAGATTGTTGATTTAAGACATGTGTTGGTAGGCGGTTTATAAGATAAACAGAAGTAGTGAAGGCATCCCACCAAAAAGAATAAGGAAGTGTAGCAGAAGCAAGTAGAGTTAGGCCTAATTCTAATATATGTCTGTGTTTTCTTTCAGCTCTACCCTGTGTTCTTAAAACCGGCCCAGTCATTGACCCGGAAAAATATTTTTTACCGGTTGAACCAGTCGAATCAGTTCAACAGGTGGGTTGACCCGGTGTGACGTCATAAATATATGATTATTAAATTATATAAATACATAGGTATTTTAATAATACTAATAAATATTAAAAATGACTTACAAATATATAAAATAAATATAAGCATATTTACGACTCCCAACCGATGTGGGATGAGTGTAAGTAGTTAGATGGAAAAAAAGTTGATGAAAAAGAAGAAGAAACTATCCCACATCGAATAGAGAAGAAAACCAAACAGAAAATTAACCTATAAATCCCTCCCTCCTTGTTTTAACAACCTGTCAACAGTTGGTAATAATAATTAGTCTACCAACATTAACATAAATGCAGTTTAAATTTATTAAGCATTTCTCATTTATGAAAATAGGGTTTTGCTTTCGGTTATCATACTAATTGAAACCGAACATGGATCGGTTATCGGCCAACAGAAAAATCGATCGGTTTTGAATTTCTGAAATCGAACCGATTTGCAACCCTATTTTTTTCAATTTTGTTTTTTTTACATTCAATCCGAGTTACCGGCTCACATGTAGTGTAGTTGGTATTCCCACTTCTGCGCAAGTGGTTGATCTTGTGTAAGGTCTTGGGTTCAATTCCCGTTAGGGACGATTTCTAATTAAAATTTCCTTTAAAAAAAAAAAAAAATTCAAACCGAGTTGACCCGGTTCCCAAGTACCGATTCAACCGGTCGAACCGGCCGGGTCGCACCGGGTCGATAGCCAAAACGAGCCAGTACGTAACCCGGCCCGGATTTTTGACCGGGTCCGGGTCAAACCGGTTGAACCGGCTGGGCCGGGCCGGGTTTCAAAACATAGGCTCTACCATGTTGTGGGTGAGTATGGGGGCAGGGATGTTGGAAATGTATTCCTAGACTTTCAAAAATAGGTTGTAGACTTCTATATTCCCCTCCCCAGTCACTTTGGAACCTTTTTACTTTTGTTAAAAATTGTCTTTCTATGAATATTAAAAACTTTTGAACTACTGTAGATGCTTCAGATTTTCAGGTTAAAGGATAAATCCATGTGAATCTACTATAGTCATCTACAAAGTGTATATAATATCTGTATCCTTCTCTAGATGGATATGGACTTGGTCCCCAAAGGTCACTATGTACTAATTCAAATGGTTTTGTTGTTTTGACTTCTACAGAAGGTAAGTTCTTTTGGTGTATTTTTCCTATAGCACAATTTTCACAAAACAATTCTTTGTTTATTGTAGACATAGGTATGTTCATCAGTTTACACACTGTTTCCAATACATTTGAGTTAGGATGTCCTAATCTTTGATGCCACAATGCTTTATTTGTTGTTTCAGTGTTCAGAATAGAAGTATTATTACCACTAATACCACTAGAATTAGATGTAGAGTTACCAACAGACTTGGCTTTCCTCTTATCTGTTGTAGCTTTAGAAACTGCCTGCTTGAAATCCAGTTGGTATAATCCATCTTTAAGAGGTCCCTCCAGCAAGGTTTTGTGTGTAGCTTTGTCCTTGACAAGACAATAATAGTCATGAAATTGTATATATACCCTGTTATCTGAAATAAATTTGGAAATACTTAGCAAATTCTTAGAAATCTTTGGCACATGCAAAACATGATTTAATAGAAACTGTCTAGTTTGACTAGGATTTGTAATAGTAATATAACCAATATTTTTAATTGGAATTGAAGCACCGTTGCCTACTACCACCTGGTCTCCCCCATTGTAAGGTGTTGTAGATTGGAGATTTGTCAAGTCTGCAGTTATGTGAGCAGTAGCTCCACTGTCCAGATACCACCCATGTGATGATTGATTTGATGATCCAGAAGCTATATTAGCCATCTGAGGACAGCCAGAAAAATTATTAGTTTGGAAATCAGAAGGAGTAGGGAGTAGAGGAGGATTTTGTTGACGGTTGATGACTGCTGTGTTGGCTTGGTGTCCAGAGTTCTGACCAGTGTACTGTTCTTGTCCTGAGAAGCTTATGTCAAACCTTTTGAAGCATTTTATTGCAAGGTGTCCTTGTTTACCACAGAGTTGGCATATAGCTCTTCCTCCTGGATTAAACCTTCCATTTGTTCTGCCACGATTTCCTCTATAGTTGGAAAATCTTCCTCTGTTTCTTGAGTAGTTAGAATAACCTTGTCCTCCAGTTGAGGCAACATTAGCAGTGAAAGGATGAATCTGAGCTGATCCTTGTCCTCCAGTTGAGGCAACATTACCAGTGAAAGGATGAGAATGAATCTGAACTGATTGGTTCATCAACCTTACCTCATGTGTTTGTAGTTGATTTTGAACATCATTTAGGGTAAGTGTGTGTGCTTGAGCAGTTAGATGCACACAAATAGATTCATACTCTGGTCCTAGTCCAGCCAGCACAAATAGAACAAGTTCTGATTCTGGAATCTTTTGATTTATATTGTATAATTCATCAGAAATTGTGCGGAACTTCATGATATAGTCATCTATAGGTAGATCTCCTTTCTTCATGGTTTGTAATTGAAAACGTAGGTTCATTGCTTTTGCAGAAGATTGAGAATGAAATAGTACCTCAAAAGCTTTCCACAATTGTACATCTGCCAATATAGCCCAACATAGAGGTTGATATTGAGTTTAGCAACCAACCAAATAGGTATTGATCTCTGCGTAGCCATGTCAGGTAGTTTGAGTTTGGAGGTGGATGAGGATTTTCTATTGTTGGCGGATTTGCAGGAGAGCTGTCTGGTGGATCTAGTTTGAGAAGTAAATCTTCAAGGCAATAGGCTCTCACAGTTGCTAGAATCTGAGTTTTCCAAAAGATATAGTTACTCTTATCAAGTTTGATAGAGATTGGATGGATATTTGGAAATGGAACAGTATTTGAATCTACCATTTCTGTAGGATTCAAGTTCTTGTGAACGGAAGAAAATTAGAGAAGTAGAAGATCAGATCTTGAAGAAGATCAGAGGAAGGAGATGATCAGAAATATTAGAAGAAACGAGTAGAAGATCAGATCTGAATCAGATCTGAGAGAAATCAGAAGAAGAAGATCAGATAGAATTTTGAGATTTTAGAGTGAGCTCTGATACCATATTGAGAAAATTAACAGCGTGATTTTATTGATGTTGAGGATCGAATATATATATACATTCTGAAACTGCACAGCAGGTATTCCTAACTAATTCTAATAACTGCTTAATAGCTTAATAAACTGCCTAACAATTCTAACGGAAGTGGAACACGATTTCTGGTGTAACAACTCTGATTTCTGGTGTAACAACTCTATAAGTGGAGTAACAACTTTATTAGTTGTTACGTTTCTTCCTTTCCTTTTGCGCTTTCTTCGCAACAGCTATTGTAAACTTTTGCAACGGCTATTGCCACGTGTCTTCATACTCTTTAACAACTGGAAAGCCTAAATTCAGTTATAAGAAGTACCTGAGCAATCGCAAGAGAACGGCCGGGAGATCCAGGAAAGCTGTTGCGCAAATGCTCGTAGCCGGCGATTCGTGCAGGAGTGTACAACGTTAAACGGAAAATAGCGGGAGATAGGTTTTCATACATCATCCCTAAAACGACGTTCACTAGCTATATGGAGAGAGCAGGCTTTTGCCCGGGTCTTCGGCCTTCTCGGCCCAACTACATGGGCTTTTCCGGCCCAACTACATGGGCTTTTCAGTCTCTATTTTCTGGACCTCAGACCGGCCCGATTTTTCTCCAATTCTACTAATATCAATTGAATTGGGATAAATCGTAGGATTTTCTTTCAATTTTTAGATGCTAATTCCTTAGGAAGAGAAATTAGATGGGGAAGAGAAGTGATTAATTATGTTAAAAACCCGAGTATCAAATTTGAAAATGTTCATAGATCATGAAATTTTCTCTTTATATAATTTGAAAAAAGTTAAATAGTATTGGTTCTTGTAAATATTTTTAGTATGAAAAAAGTGATAAATCTTGTTTCAAACTTTTTTTTTTCATTTGTGATTCTCATTCATAACATACATTTATTTTTATTCTGTTTTACTTTTTATTCTCATCATACATACCGTAAATTTAATTGTTTGGATTTGAAATTAATACGATTAAACCTCGAACATGATATATGCACCGTTTGGAAAAACAACTTAATTAATGACTTATGACAAAAGAACTTATTCCATAAGAACTTATGTATAAATATTTAAATTTAATAAGTTAATTGTGTTTGGATACATGGAATAACATAATTTATGTAAGCAAAAGAATCAAGTTAAAAAATATAGTTGCCAAGATTTGATATGGGAACCTCCTTAAAAGTTACTGCCATAAGTTAATAATATTATTAACTTATGAAATTAAGTTAAAAATAACTTATTATTTAAAATAAGTTATTTCGATAAGTTTTCTCAAACGCAAGTAAAATGACTTATTATTTAAAATAAGTTAATTAAAAATCAATTGTTTATAAGCTCTTCCGCATGCGGCCATAATTTTGTAGAATACAAAACTATAATACATTTATGTGTATCTAATTGTTGTTACATCTATTAAGACTATTAATTAAGACATTTAAATTTCCGATCTCGTTCTAATAATGAAATTAACTACTAATATTATTAATTATAGATTATATACTATTGAAAAGTGTAGTAATAAAATTTTAAACATGAATAAATAAAACAAACATATATTGTTAAAAAAGACAAAATTAAACAGAAACAAACAAGTGGTCAGTAGTCTTTCAGATAACATAAAACCTAAAAGCAAATTTGCATATAATAACAAAATCTCTTTCAATCTACGAAAACCCTAACTGCTACTACGTCATCGTTGCCAATAATTTCCAATGGCTACAGTAAACCTACTCTCGATAATGGTTGCAGGCCATATCTAACAGATCATGCACGTCCAAATTAATTAATTCCCTAATTACCCCTACAATACGGGCGGCTCCATCATTGGCGAGCTCACCATATTTAGCAAGTAATCCCAATAATTCTTACTGTTTTCGAATTCTTCGACAAGGGGGCCTCCCACATCGGAGTCATGCGTAAATGAGGCAAGGTCCATTGTACCCATCAATTCGCAGTCGTAATCCGAGGGATCATATAAAAAGCGATCACCGGTGTAGCCATCGCCTGGTCCAGCACCCCATGCACCGTGGTCGTCGTTCCCCAACACGTCTTTATTCGCGACGATCGGACTAACCTCCGGAACAGTAAGGCTGCTAGGGGAGAAGTTTAGGGTTGAAGTCGGCGACTCGAGGGAGCCGAAGAAGCAGCTTGGAATGGCGGTCGACTGCCACACTTTCAGCACGTCCAAGCACGGCACCGCCGCCAGCCTCAGCGGCGGAGGCGGCGGTGCAGCGGTCAGTTTGCGGAGGACCGGGAGTTTGTATCTAAGTTTCGACTCGCGGGCCAGCCTCGCTTCGGCTTCCAATCGAGCCGCTTCCCACTGCGCCATGTGGCTGAGGGCCGCCGACTGAGCCGAGCCGGCCGGGTTGTTCCTCGGCTTGTGGGTCGCCGGGTCGATACCCATCCGGGTCAACCGTTTCTTGAGACGTGTATTCCAGTAGTTCTTGATTTCATTGTCGGTTCTCTTTGGTAAATGAGCTGCTATCGCTGACCACCTGAAGCAAAATAGAAATTAATACGACACCGTTTCAGGAAAGATGTCAGCTAGCCTACATAAGCTGCGGCAAACATAATTGAAGATATCCAAAGATCTTCAATATTATTTATAACATTTCAAGTTACCATAATAGTCAATTATTATTATTATTTATTAAGGTTGTATTAATTGTTTTCACCTATTCCCTAAAAGAGCATGGAGTCGAATAATGGCCTTCTCTTCATGTGTGCTGAACTTCCCTCTCTTGATATCTGGCCTTAGATAGTTCGTCCATCGCAATCTGCAACTCTTCCCACACCTCTCCAACCCTACAAAGTTAACGATGGATTAGCAACGAAATCTTCAAACTAGCGATGGAAAAATAAAATTAAATACCTGCTTTAGTAGGGAGGGCACGCCAGCTGCCATGGCCATTTTCTTGGATATAGGCGAGGAGTTTTTGGTCTTCCTCTCTAGTCCAAGGGCCTTTCTTCATGTCGGTCTTGGGGTTGGAGTCTGGTCCGACCATTTTTAGGGTTTGGTAAGAGAAGTTTTTCACGAGGAGAGGAAGATGTCGTCTGACCTGCAGAATAGTGGAAATGGTTCCTCGAGACAAGCTGCATGTGTGTATATATAACTGAATATGTTGTGCATTATATTCTTAAAATATTATTATTTATAAATATTTTACCTAATAAATTTATGAGGAAGACTACTACTACCTGTGAGCTTGCGGCAGCATTATTGGACCATAATTCAAATCTCTCTGTGTAATTTTAAATATGCTCTGTTTATTGCTATCGGGTTATGACGTAGGAATTAGGAAGCAGTGACTCAGACATGACTGCTGTTGTTAGGAGTATTTATTACACGGGCCATCAAAATTTGCTGGTAAGATTCTTGTCGCGAATAAGTAGGATATGGATTAGGGTTTTCAGTGCCTATTAATTTATTTCTTAATCATGCGAATGTTCTTCACCAACTTCTTCGATCCTGTTCGGAATTAAAGAGAGAGGGAGGAACCTTGAAATTGATTTAGGGTTAAAAGCTTTAACTTTTGATCTCGTATATTGGTGTAATTTACCCTTTTTTTTAATTGACGAGTGATGCAAGCCATCCTAGGCTAAACACAAGCGACGAGCTCATACATATAGGTGTTGGTGTGTTCGAACTCATTATCTTCGGTCATAAACTAACACTTCAACCGTTGTACATGTAATTTGTTGCGATGAATAAAATTCTGCAAATAATTTTACAACCATCAGCCACACGAATCGTAAAACACGCACTCCTATCCTTTGTACTTCTTCCTTAATTGATTGCAAAATTGATGAACCGATCATAAAACTAATAAGACTCGTTCTCACGTGTGAGAGTTTTCACAATGACTCGTGCTTGTCAAATTTCACTTCTGAGAAATGTAGATCACTCTTTTTTAGAGTTGGGATTCTATTATCCGCAACAAATTATTTTTAATTTAGAAGATGATTGGTACATTTTTTTTATTTATTTTTATTATGCTCCTGTTTTTTATTTTTATTTTTTATTATGCTATAGTGCAATAGTTTGCAAACCACATATAATAGTTAAACTACCTTAAGGGGATAGAGTGACAGACTCACATAACGTGTCCAATAAAAATTGAATCTATTACTTTTCGATCCCGGACATCAACCTTCACCGCTATGTTAAGTACAGTGATTGGTACATTTTTCATAGTACAGATAGCAAATTACACAAATGTTTAGTTTAGGACAGCCGCATAATTGATTCCGAGGAGTTGGCAAGTATGATCACAAGGCGTGCCACGTATTAATGCCATTGTTCACATCCAATAAATGACACGTGGGAATTTATGCCTTCTTTTCTGGACCACTTAACTATGCGGGAGTAAATGTCTGCTTTAGATAATTCGACCGTTCCGAGAAAGTTCATAACAAATTGACAAATGACAATAGTGTGACGGACCGTCTTAAATTTCCCGAAATTCACGACAATAACAATGCCTCGTTATACGCACACCTTTTTAGCCGAATATTCTCATTGCAACTTCAAAAGCGTTATCAAGTGACCAAATTCTTTACCCAAAAGTCCATAATCTTTAGGGTTTGAAATTGATAGAACACAAATTGATGCAGTTATCTACATTTTCTTCTTAAAGTATTTGGATTAAGTCTATCTAAATCAAGATTTTAGAGTCGGGTTTTCAAAACTATGAACACATTTTAAATCTTAAATAAAATATTTTGAATCCGAACTCGAATCTAAAATTTAACTCCAAGTTGCGAATGATATGACCATAATTTCTTTCTAGGCAGGGGCGGATCCAAGGGGGGGCGCCCGGCGGCGGCGAGCCCCCCGAACTCGTGTCGAAACGCGATTTTATATATGTAATTTTTAAGAAATTTCGTATTTCGCCCCCCGAATGTACACTTCACCCTCTTCTCTATCGAATTTTTAAATTTCGCCCCCCCTCTCTCGTAATCCTGGATCCGCCCCTGTTTCTAGGGCTATTGTTGTTGTAAATTCCAGTAGCTAGATTATCAATATATAACGTTTATAAATATAATTAATGATTTTTCTAGGACAAGAAAATACTAATTGGCCAATATATATGGAAATGGTACGTAACGTGTCTACTCAATAGAAAAGACAAATCTATAGTACTTTTAGCACTACTCGGTGGAGCGGTAGAAGCATCAAAAGGGTGTCGACTGTCGAATAATTGATCAAACAATTAGTTAACTTTTTAAATAATTCAAAATCGTATATATTACACATCAAATCAAATTGTACACACAATTTTTAGGAAACTGGAAGTTTGCAATCATTTTTAATTTGTGTCTTACAACTTAATTTAGGGATAAATATAAAAAAAGTATTTGGTATGATTATAAGTGCATAAATTCTCTAATTTTAAGTCAAATAAGTAGAAGTTTCATACGTTAATTGCTTGGATCCAAATTAACAAATTATGGCATTTTTATTATTTTAGAGAAATTATCTTTTTATAATTCTACCCCCACTCAAAATTGAATAATCCAAAATTAACCCTTAAATACCTTGATAGAAAAACCATCACATCCTATAATTATTGCTATGGAACACCTGAAATACTTAATTTTCAAATATTAATAAACCATAAGCTTTCGAACACCTAAAATAGTGCAGTAAATTTCAAAAAATAGTGCACCTTTAATTAAATAAAAATAAAAATTTATATAAATCATGTAGTCTGGTTATTAACAATTAATATAATAAAAGAGCAATTTTTTTTTATATAATCACAGTTGTAAATCCTACTCGTTAACAATAATAGATTCCCGATTTAGAAAATTCTTATCTCGAGTGGTTTAGACCTTAAAAGATTCCACTTTGATGTTGGGGTTATAAATACGACCAACTACCCTTCAGACGCTTCTGATTCAAGCATAATAATGCGTGCATGAAATGTTAACAATATACATTCAAGTCGTACGTACATCATTGCAAATCACTAGAGTTTTCCTTCTTTCTTGTAATGGCCGTGCATTCAGTTTTTTAACGGTTCTTGTTTCCAACAGTACTATCTAGTAACTCTATATACTTCTCTGGGGCGTATATAGTACTCCCTCTGTCCCGTTTGAAACGACCTGTTTTCTTTTTCGGGACGTCCCATTTGAAACGACCCGTTTCCTAAAAAGGAAATAACTTCCTCATATTTTATCATTTCTTTCACCTACTTTATCTACTCTCATTATAATAATCATTTTCTCTCTCATACTTTATTATCTACTTTCTCACTATCACACTCATCTTCGCTCTCTTACTTTATCATCTACTCATCTCTCATACTTTATCTTCAACTTTCTTAATTCCCGTGCCCATTTGAAACGGGTCGTTTCAAACGGGACGGAAGGAGTATATCTTATCTCAGTTATATATTATATCTCAATCAAATAGTTACAAACAAGTGTATAAAATAAATATAAGAACATATCCGTCTCTCTTTAGAGTGACTTAATTAGAGTAACCCTTATGATTCAAAAAACCCTCATGCTTGGTTTTCATGTTCTATTGAAAGAGCGATTTTCTTATAATCGCGGTTGTAGATTCTACTCGTTAGAATAAATTGTTTCGGAAACTAGAAAATTCTTGTCTCGAATGGGCTAGACATCAAAAGGTTCCATTTCATGTTGAGGTTATAAATACCTCCATGTTGCACCAACTACCCTTGAGGCGCTACTGATTCAAGCGTAATAATTCGTGCCTGCAATTTTAACAATATTTCGAAACCGTACATCATCGCAATTCACTAGGGATTTCCTTCTTTCTTGTAACAGCCGTGCATTCAGTTTTTTAACGGTTCTTGTTTTCCAACATTATTATTCAGTAACTTTATACACTTCCCTGGGCATATTATATACTATAATATATCTCAATTATATATGTATATATTATATATATGTCAGAAGGTTTCTGATTGTGTATGAAATAATAGTCCAACCAACCAGCCACGAAGTTAAATGTAGTTGTACGGAATTAGGAAGCCCTCTGTTGCCCGTTGGGTTACCCTATGCTGTAGCCATGATTAGAAGTCGTCTATTTTATTAGTACTAGTACTAAATGATCGAGTTGTAAATGAGTTGAATAATTATTTAATAAAATTGAAATTGCTTCTCGAAACCCTAAAATTATGTATTTATAACCCTAAACATCAAACTCTAACACCGACAGTATGTAGCTTAATTAGTTTGTGTATTTTTATTCCTTTGTGAGTAGTTGATGTAGTGTTCAAGCTTTGGGTTGATTTAATAATAATAATAGTTTAAAAAAAAACATTAAACTCTAACATAAAAAATCAAACCCTAATTAAAAAAATCGGAATAACAAGGAAATTAACTATTGAAAACAAAAATAAATCAAAACCCTAATTGGAATAAAAAGAAAATAAAAAACTACCGAAAATAAAAATGAAGCTTGATACCAAAATAGTAGAATGTCGTCTTCGCCTCTTAAACATTTCAGACATCCATTGAATTCTCGATATTTTCCCTCACCCTAATTTCACTCCTTTAATATATCATTAGTAATGGCCAATTTAAAAGGAAAAAGGAACAATTTCTTTTTTTAGAAGTATGACAAAAAAATGATCGAAGCCCACAGACATATATTACAACTACACTCCGACCAAACACAATAGAAGTTTTTCTTTTTGTTTTTTTCCTAAAACCACAAAAACTAGAATTTAATTAAAGGGATATATTTTGGAAGTATTGTTTCAAATAATATTTTTAAAAAAGCATATATACTCTATAGTCCAAAACATAAATAGCTTCCGCTGTCATGAAAAAAACGAAAAAAGCTGCACCAGTGGACGACCACGCTATTTAATGCATGGGGCATACGTATATATTGAGGAAGATGACGCGAGGATGATGAGAAAGTGGGGTGAAGAAATAAAAATGGTGTGGGATTTTGGATTCTATTATTCATATAACAATTTATTAAAGACAATACATTATACATCCCCTTTCAACGGACACGCTTTTATTGCATTGTACCGCCGCTTATTGCATTGTCTTTTTTACTCCATTTAATTTTGATATCTCACTTCTTTTCCGTATTTATATTTAGGGTTTTAACCGATCATATGTATTGTACAAATTAATTAATGTCTGCATTCTTACAAGCTGGTTGGCGCAATGGAAAATATGTAGTTTTTTTCATCGAACAAGTACAAGTAGTGTAGGCATGAGGTAACTTTGGTTAGCAATGATGTTGTCTTTTTATTGATAAAGGAATTTGGTGAAAAGAATGAGCGCGTGTGACCACACATTTGGTTGAAGTTTTCTTGCAAGTGTCTTTTATAATAAAGTAAAACATATTAGAATTTGATGTAGATTTAAATGAACACCCTCTTTATTTATAGGGTGCGTTCCATGAAAACAAATCTTTATATGAAATTAGAAATTATTTATAACATGTCCACAACCAATGTAATGTATAGTCTCATACGTGCAATATATAAACTTCACTTTACACTTTTATCCTTAAATATATAAAAATATAAAAAATATGCATTAGCGATAGATTTAACTCTGACAGTCCAATTAAGTAAAAATAAAGGGTGCCTATATACTACCTATCTAACCTTTTTCCCTATTTTATTTACAAAAATTAAGGTTGCCGGCCAGGCCCAACTTTTTTAGATCTATATAATACTATATTTTGATTCTTAATGCTAAAAAATCGTGTTCTAATAGTGTCCACAATCATTTCAATTATAAAATGGAACGGCCGTATGATAATCCTAAATTTAAATAATATGGCCGTCACATTTTATAATTGGAATTGATGTGGGAGACCATTAAGCCACATGATTTTAATATAAAGGATGTCCCCTATATATTTATGTGTGTGATTGTTTCTATATTAAAGTATGTGTTAATATATACTATTAGCCAAAATCCTTATAACAAACACATCTTTAGCCATTCATTAAAAGAAAACACAAATATAGTCATATTAGTACAATTTTATGGTAGATTTTATGATTGACGACTGCTTCTTGTTTGCCTAGGGCATATTTCGTTAAAAAATGTGAGAGAACCGATGAAAGACCGATGGGACGAAAAGAAGGCCGATGGGAGCCGAGAGATGGAAAATAATTTCCTTCAAAATAAAATTGTTTATACTCTCTCCGTCCCATTATTTATGTCCCATTGGGACTGGGCACGGTAATTAAGATAGTGGAGGTAAATGTGTAAAGTTGTGGTGTAAAAGTATAAAGAGGTGGGGTCCACTTGCTTAGATTGATTGTGGTCCACTCATTTATTTCCTTATTTGGTATGAGACATAAATAATGAGACAACCAAAAAAGACAAGTAGGACATTAATAATGGGACGGAGGGAGTATTATTTAAGGTCGAAAACCATCGGCCCTGCCATAGGCCCAGCCTTCGGCCCTAGAGCATATTTATTGAAAGGCCGAAAATAAACCAGCTTCTATTATTGGAGGGTCGAAACCTCTCGGCCTCGGCATAGGTCCTCCATCGGCCCTGAATAGTAATTATTATAGCAGCTCTCACCTTATTTTTGGCCTTAGATTTTTCTCTCGGCCTATGGAGGGCCGGTGGAAGCCCTCTATCGACCTCCATAGGCCCTCCATCGTAATTGTTGTAGCAGCTCTCACCTTATTTTTGACCTTAGATTTTTCTCACGGCCTATAGAAGGCCGACGGACAGTGGCGGATCCAAGGGGGGCGCCCTGCGGCGGCGCCCCCCGAACTCGTGTCGAAACGCGATTTTATATATGTAATTTTTAAGAAATTTTATATTTCGTCCCCCGAATGTACACTTCACCGTCTTCTCTATCGAATTTTTTAGCTTCGCCCTCCCTCTCTCGTAATCTTGGATCCGCCCCTGCTGATGGAGTCCCTCTATCGGCTTCTATAGGCCCTCCATCGGCCACTGCATTTCAAACTAAAAAAAATAATATTTGCACAAATTCTTACATCACCATCTCAAATGATTGGAAAAATGTGATTGAAGACAAAAATAATCTAAATGGCTCAAGTTGTGTTTTATTTTTAGTATAAGGCTATAACTGAAAGCTGATACTGAAAAGCTGATACTCCGGCAGAGCTTCCAAGTAAAACAATCGACAAGTTGCAAGAACTAAACCAAACCCTAGCAAGACAACGAAGTTGAACAACGAGGCAATCCCTACTGTTCACTCACTCTTGTTGTCAGATCTATTATCATTTATCATGTTTTGTTTTTTAGTTCCGATGACAATAATAATTAAGTTTCGGGTGAAATAGTGACGACGTGTTAAATGAGAGAAGGAAAAGGACCAATGAGATGATTGGATTATGTAATGTGACGTATGCCACTCTTATCCCCTATTAAATTGTCAATGCGTCTCTTACCTTCCCTTCTGCCATGCAATTATTATTAGCGTTTAATTTTACTGATACACATGGACATAGGGGTGAAAACGGATCGGAGATTATTCGTCCGATTCGAAGTCGTATCCGATCAGAATTAAATTCGGGAGGCAATTCTAATATCCGGTCGGATACATATTCGAATCCGAATAGTTTGAATCGGATACGGATTCGAATTCGGATTTCACAATATCCGCCCGTATTCGATTTTTTCCATATTTAATCGGATATTTTCCGGATTATGAAATCGAATATTTGAAATATTTAATAATTAATTTTATAATATAATAATAAATTAATATTAAGAAATATATTTAAAAAAATTAAAGTCGAGATCCTCCGGTTCCTTGACGAGTGACAACGGTCTGCTCCTCCCCTGCGAACCCGGCGAAAGAGGAGTTCGGCTTCCAAACCACCGGCGGTCTGCTCCTCCCCTGCGAACCCGGCTTCTTCGCCGAGATCCTCCGGTTCCTTGACGGCGATGAGGAGAAATTTCGCGGCCTGAGCATCTACGATTTCCTCCGCATTGCCTCAGATCTCAAAACGGACTGTAACAACCCGGTGCAGATCTGCCGGATTGTTAGTCATAGTTGCCGGATCTGAGAATATTTGACGCAATTGATGTATGGATGGGCAGAGATTTGTATTCACGAAGGAGTTGTAAAGGAGTTTGAATCTGAAATTAAGAACATGATCGATAGATATTCATGAGAGAGAGATCAATTGAGAAGGAGATTTTGAAAGGGGAAGAGAGCTTAGACGATCGAAGATACTAGATAGCATGATTGAGAAGGAGAGAGAGAGAGTTGATTGAGAGAGAGAAAAAAATTGAGAGGAAAAGAGATTGGAGAGAGAAGATTGACTTTTGGGAATAACTTTATGATATTTAATTACTAAAAAATATATGATTTGCTCATTGTTAGGTATTTTATTTTAAATTTTAAATTTTTTTTTGTATTTTTTTTATCTTAAAAAATATGTTATTTATAATGGATAGTATATTAACTATAATTTGCATTAAAATTTCAATTAAATATTGTATACGTGATTTTTTCATGTGTTGTAATCATAAAAATTTATGAACTATTAACTATTATTTATGAATCATATTATTTATTTATGAATCATATTATTCGATTAACTATTATTTATGAATCATATTATTCGATTATTATTATTCGAATTCGATCTGAATTCGTCATATATCCGCCCTGTATTCATATCCCGAATATTCCGAATCCGTATTCGTATCCGGCCTTTCCATATTCGAATTCGAATCCGAGAAAAAAATATGGAATCAAATATGGAAAGAGCACTATCCGTCCGTATTCGATCCGTTTTCACCCCTACTTGAATATCTGCCGCCCCTACTCTCTCCCTTTCTCCCCTAGTTACTTTGAAATAAATTTGCCAGATGTCACGAGCTGGGAAGGGAAGAGCAGTGCTCGCCGCCAGCATCAAAGTAACCCCCTCCCTCCCTCCCTCCCTTCCTTAAAAAGTTAAAAGCTCGTGGGCGACCTTCCAATTGTGGTAATTATTATTATTTGTACCTTCGTTTTTTCGTGGTTTCATTACTTATTTTTGAACTCGTAGCGGTATTTGAATTTCATATAACTCCTCATTTCTAGATACTTTTTCTCATGTAAAACTACTGTGGGTCTCATGGTCCCATGCCATAAATGGGGCTTCTGAGACATGAACTCACACATTTATAAAACAAGGCAGCAATATTTGAATTGAAATAATGTATGTATGGTTAGTTTTTAGTTCTTAAGTCCATTATATATATAATTGTTATTAGTATGTTAATATACGAATTTTGGATGAGTTCTAATTAATGACGGACTCATCTTGTGGCAAGGGGAGGCAAATGCTTTCCCTTGGTTTTGTTCATAAATTATTAAAACCTATGAGTTTATTAAAGTTTTTTCTACTCATTTATAGTTTAACTTCGATAAAGTAATATTTAATAAAATAATAATTTTGTTAATATAGTAATTTCTTACGGTCCCGATATAGGTCAATGTACTAAAATAATATTCGATAAAGTAATAATCTCGTTAAGTGAATATTTTTTCTCGATCCCAAGATTATTACTTTATCGAGGTTTAATTGTATGTGACTTAAAAAATGGTTAAAATTTGAAAAGTTGTATTTAAACACAGTAAAAATCTATGTTAGAAACTCCAAATATAGCTGCTTCCCCTTAATTTGCTTAAATATTAGCATTAATGAAAACTATAGACAAATTGGCAAAAACTTTCTGCAAAGAACTTGATTTCATAGTAGTCTGTATGTTAATTTATGTAATTTAATTTCGTTTTTATAGCTTTGAAAAAATGTGCGATAAATCAATAGCATGGGGCTTAATTTTGTTTGGCGATGTTAAGAACTTCAAGTGAGTATTTGATTTTTTGAATGTGTCATACATATACACGAAAAATATAATCTCATTGCAATATTCTTCCCAATGTAGAACTATTTTTACTTGGCAAAAAATAACTCTATTTAACCTGAATTCCATAAGAAAGTGCAGAAGATTAGTAACAAAAACTCATACAAAGAATAATCTAAGATATTTTTAATTAGTAATTTACTTCAATGAAAGAAAAACATTTAAAATTATGAGATGGACTAAGGTGCATCATGCAACAAGATCCAATTACTCAATTTTAATTCAAATTTAACCCGATTCAATATTAAAAAAAATAAAAATTAAATTAAATTATCATCCCCTCTCTCTCGACGCCTCCCCTCTCATACCTCCCCTCTTTCTCTCTCTCTCTCTCTCTCTCTCTCTCCACTTTTCTCTCTCTCCCACTGCCCTCTCTTTCTCTTCCTTTCTCCACTCCACTCCCCTCTCTCTCTCTCTCTCTCTCCCATCGTCCTCTGTTTCCGCCTCCATCTCTATCTCCATCGCCATTGCTCCTCTTCGTCTCCGCCTCCGTTGCCATTACTCCTCGCACCTCCACTTCCATCGTTTTGGTGGCCTGATTCACTCCGTGCGATCATCCAGATCCACTTCCGCTCCATTCAAATTTCTATGGGCCTTCCCCCCCCCCTTGTCGCCGCAGCCGCATTTATTTTATTTTACATCGTATTTTTCGTATCAACTTATCTAATAAATTGATCTGTCGGAATCTAACGTCGTGGCCACATTCGTGACCGATTCGCTTTCCAAACTTTTCATACATCCGTCGCACTGAATCTGCACAAGAATATCTACATCCTCTCGCTTAAACAGGTGAACATTTTTGTTTCCAAGTGTAAGATTTGTTTAAATGTTTGAATTATGCTAATCTTCGACGTGCGTGGTTTATAGATGTGTTTCGTGTGTGTATTTGTAGGTGGATTTGAGTTTAGCTTTTGATTCGTCCCCAATGCAAGAGATCATATTTCATCCTTTTTAGCACTTTCAATAGTTAGTATCACTCATTTTCTTTCTATTATTAAAACTGTAGATTCCTACCCTGGTTCATCATTCTCTTTCATATTGTCCGAGTAATTATTTATTTTGTTGCGATCACTCTTATAACTATTTTTTCTGTTGTTGTAAGTCGAACTTTAATTTGATTTTGTTTGGAGTATTGAAATCGTTGCGTTTGCTATGAGCTTATTGGTTAACTAATTTATTGAAGTGTCATTTCTTCTAACATAAAGTGTCGTTTGTTAAGAACAATTGTGTCATTTGTTTAAAACAACTCATATTTTAAAAATGACACTTTTATTCAAAATAATCGATTTTTTTTTAAAATAAATGATACATTTATTTATTACATGACACTTTGAGTAACATTTCTGATACTCTGCTCTTTACTATGAATTATGGTTTACACAGACACTGTGCTCATCATTGACACATTCTTTTGTCATGATTGACACACAACACAGAGACAATTGACGTTCTGCTCTCTACTGTGAATTATGGCTTAAACAGACACTCTACTCATCATTTACATATTCTTTTGTCATGATTGACACGAACAACATAGATAATTAACTCTCTGCTCTCTACTGTGAATTATGGCTTAAACAAACACTCTGCTCATCATTAACATGCTCTTTTGTCATGATTGACACGTATATCAGAGACAATTGACACTAGAAAATTCTACTACATTACGAAATAAAACTTATTCCACAATTTGGGTAACATTTATGGTTACTATGCTTCGTACTGATCACTAGATTAAAGTGACACGTTCCTTAATTCTGAGTGACACTTTACTTCAGTGTGATTGACACTTTGAGATAAATGACACATTTGTTCGTTGCAATTGACACTTTTTCATAAATAAATGACACTTTTTTTTTTGAAAAAATTGCATTTTTTCAAAAATAATTGATAGTCAATAAATGATACAAATGACACTTTTATTTGTTACGATTGACACTTTGAGATAAATAACAATGACACATTTATTCATGAGGAATTTCTACTATTAGCCAAACAGTAGAAATTAAAAATAAATGTAGCCCATAACTAAAACAAAACACAAAAGTAGCCATTTTATCTTTATCCGCGAAGGGCCGATGGAGGGCCTATGGAGTCTATCGGCCCTAAGAAAAAAAACTGAAACCCCCGTCGGCCGAGCAAATTCATCGGCCGAGCCACTGAATTCTGTAGAGACAATTACAAGGGCCGATGGAGGGCCGAAGGTGGGCCGATCTCCATCGGCCCTCAACATATTAAAAATATATATATATATATATATATATATATATATATATATATATATATATATATATATATATATATATATTAAGAGGGCCATCGGCCCTGAACTTTAAAAAAAAAAAATGTTAAGCAGGGCCATCGGCCCTAAGAAAAAAATTTCAAATTTTGACCGATGGCCGATGGCCCTCAATCAGTAAACTTTTTTTTTTAAGTTCAGGCCATCGGCCATCAAAAAAAAAAAATCAAATTTTGGCCGATGGCCGATGGCCCTCAATCAGTAAACTTTTTTTTTTTTTTTAAAGTTCAGGCCATCAGCCATCAAAAAAACAAATTCAAATTTTGGCCGATGGCCGATGGCCCTCAATCAGTAACTTTTTTTTTTAAGTTCAGGCCTGTGGCCATAAAAAAAAAAATTCAAATTTTGGCCGATGGCCCTCAATCAGTAAACTTTTTTTTTTTAATAACATGTTGAGGGCCGATGGAGATCGGCCCCTGACACTCTGTGCCACAAGAGGACAAAATGGCTAGATATGTATTTTTATTTAGTAAGAGGCTATATTTGCTTTTCGATTTATTCTTTTGGCTAACAGTGTATATTAACACTTCACTACAACAAATTATTAATTTAGTGACGAACTTAATGACGGATTTTAATACGGGTCACCAATTTGTGACGGATTTGTGACGGATTTTTTAATTAAGACATAGTGACGGATTAGTTACGGAAATATTAGTCACTAATGTTAATGACGGACATATTCCGTCACCAAAATAATTTTATTTATTTTCTTTTTTTCTCGTGATGGAATTTATCCATCACTAATTTATTGAAGCAGGCTACGCTTGTATAGTGTCCGATATATCTGTCACTATCTAGATTATCAATTTATTTATTTTTAAAAATTCGTAATGACAGAGTCACCCATCACTAATTAATACATGTCAAAATAATAGTTGTACTATGATTGAATAGTGACGACTATATCCGTCACTAACTAAACTTTTGATTTGTTAATTTTATTAAGGAGTATCTTAGTGACAGATATATCCGACACTATTTTAAATGTGAATTTTTCAATAGCACCATGATATAGTTTGGGTTATCCTTAAGTAGCGATGGCAAAAGGTTCTGGACTTGTTGGATCCGCACGCAATTGGATAGGTAATAACCTTATAAGATATAAATGTTAATTTCTAGATTTCAATATATTGTATTCAAAATTGTAATTATGAGTATGTATTTAAAAAATGAAATTAACATTTTCTATGTTATAAATAAGTATTTTTGAAATATAAATTTAAATCGTATTTTTTTTATTTATATTCTGTAATTGAAATGGATTATGAATACAATTATGATTAATTCATTGTTACAATTGAAAACTTTTTATAACAAGTGAAAAAATATCACTCCTATTATTGACTGAATTTTTATTCTGTTAAGCATTTCATAAATTAAAAATCAGTTCATTGTCTTTTACATAATACACTACAAGAAATTCACCGTACACCGACGGAAAATTCCGTCGGTAAACCGCGAAATTCCGTCGGTAATAAAATTACCGACGGAATACCGACAGAATAAATGCGTCGGGTCAGGCTTTGTCGGTAAATATTACCGACGGAATATTCCGTCGGTAATATTTACCGACGGATTGCCGACGGAAATAAACCGTCGGAAGATTGTCGAGGAGGAAATTTAAAATAATTTTTAAATAATTTTTTTTTCTTTACCGACGGAAGTTTCCGTCGGTAAATTTAAAATAATTTTTAAATAAATTTTTTGTTTTTATTTACCGACGGAATTTTCCGTCGGTAATGTTAATATAATTTTTTAAATAAATTTTAAGTTTTTTTACCGACGGAAATATCCGTCGGTAAATTTAAAATAATTTTGTAATATTTTTTTTGGTTTATTTACCGACGGAAATATCCGTCGGTAAAACGTCGGTAGATTTTTTTTTATATATAAATTTTTTCGTTTTTTTGCACCCAGTTATCGACAACCTGCAATTTTTAACCAACCAACACATCACATATATTTAACCAACCAACACATCACATATAACGATTCAAATCAACTCAAAAAGCAAACCGAAATATAAATATATAAATCCTAAAATCCAAATATTCAGTATATATACATAAACCATAAATAAATAAATCATAAAGAGGTGGGAGGAGGGGACTGATCAGCGCTGTCGTCCGGAGGCTGTCGTGGACCCATTCATTCATTCAAAATTATGTTCCCACAAGGATTGGACCCACAAATGTGGAGACTCATTCATTCAGTTCTCTTTAATAAAAATTTGAGCCTTAAAAATTGGACCCGGACCCGCCCCGTGGACCCACAAATATTTTAGATATTAATAAATTTAAAATTATGTTCCCACAAGGATTTGAACGCAGGTCATCCGAAAATATACAAACACTCTTGACCACTAGACCAACAACTTATTTGTTCAATTTAGACAAACATAAAATATATATAATTTTAAACTGATATTTTATTAATTTTAATTTAAAACATAAATAAAAATGTAGTAACTTTAATCAAATATAATGATTGTAGTAAGCATGACTAATATTTCATGTGAAAAATAAAAATAAAACACAAAAACAAAATCATCTTTCAAATATATTTTGTAGCTTTTATTCATCATATTTCTTTAATTTTTTTAAATATACTTTCATATGTTATGATTCTTATTAAAGTACTATTACACATCAAATATATAAAATGAAAATAACGATAAAAAGACGAAAATAACGAAAATCATTTTTCAAATATATATTTTGTTTTTTATTCATCGTCTTTCTTTAACTTTTTCATATATTATGATTCTTATCAATTGCTTATGATTCTTATCAATTGCTTGTGCATATGTTATAATTCTTATCAATTTATAACTGAAGTTCATAAATAATAAGATAAGAGTATAATTTTTCACCTGTATCAATAATTTTCTTACATGAACAAATATAAATTTTGTTGCTTTTGTTCATCATCTTTCTTTAATTTTTCAGACATACTTTCAAATCTTATGATTCTTACGAACTTATGAATTGCCTATGCATATGTTATGATTCCAAACTCCAATTGTTCATTAGTCATGAAAAAAATTCGATTGTGAACTTGTAATTGTTCATTAATACTTATTTGTAACACAAAAACGTTAATTTCATTTTCGAAATACATGTTCATGATTACAATTTTGAATATAAAATACTGAAATCTAGAAAGTTAATAATAATAATATTTATATTTTCTAAGCGAATTTTTGTTAGATGTATTTTCACTTGTTATAAAAAGTTTTAATTGTATTTGTTCATTTACATGATTGTATTTACACATATAATCCATTTCAATTAAAGAATAGAAATAAAAAATTGCGTTTTAAACATATATATTTTAAAAATACTTATTTTATGATATAGAAAATATTAATTTTATTTTCGAAATACATACTCGTGAGTCGTGCACTACAAGAAATTCACCGTACACCGACGGAAACTTCCGTCGGTAAACCCCTTAATTCCGTCGGTAAAAAAGTTACCGACGGAATACCGACGGAAGAAATGCGTCGGGTCAGGCTTTGTCGGTAAATATTACCGACGGAATATTCCGTCGGCAATTTTTACCGACGGAATGCCGACGGAAAATAATCATCGGAAGTTTGTCCCCGAATATTCTGTCGAGGAGGAAATTTTTAAATAATTTTTTTGTTTTTTTACCGACGGATTATTCCGTCGGTAAATTTAAAATAATTTTTTAAATAATTTATTTGTTTTTTTACCGACGGAAGTTTCCGTCGGTACAGTTAAAATAAATTTTCAAATAAATTTTACGATTTTTTTACCGACGGAATTTTCCGTCGGTAAATTTTAAATAAATTTGTAATTTTTTTATGTTTATTTACCGACGGAAATATCCGTCGGTAAAACGTCGGTAGAATTTTTTTTTTTTTAATATTTTTTTTTGTTTTTTGTACCAAGTTATCGACAACCTGCAATTTTTAACCAACCAACACATCATATACAATTAACCAACCAAGACATCACATATAACGATTCAAATCAACTCAAAAAGCAAACCAAAATATAAATATATAAATCCTAAAATCAAAATATTCAGTATATATACATAAACCATAAATAAATCAATCATAAAGAGGTGGGGGGAGGGGACTGATCAGCGCTGTCGTCCGGAGGCTGTCGTCGGCTAGAGGAGCCCATCATCTCCATAAGCTGGGTCATCTGCGCATTCATAAATGCGACCTGCTCCTCGAGGCTCCTCCTAGCTGCCGACTCCTCCTCCAATCGGCGCATGATCTCGGCATTACTCTGGGATGGCCCCAGTAAGGAAGTAGAAGAGCGGCTGGCGGCGTTGATGTAGCCGCTCCCTTCCTCGCCGAAACCGTAGAGCCGCTGCTTCTTATCCCGGACCCCCTCCAATCGCAGATAAATCGCGTTTTTATCCGCGTTGGGGCCTTCTTCAGCAGCAATCCGCTCCACCTCCGCCTATTACAATATTAAATAGAAATTAGTCAAACTCAAAATTCTAGAATAATAATCTATATATTGTAATTGTGTGCTTACATGAAGTCTCGCAGCCTTCATGTTGGAGAAGTCTCCACCTTTGTAATGGCGACTCTAGAAAGTGTCAAAGGCGGTGGACTCTAAGGAGCATCCCCTCTGAGAAGCCTATTCATAACATGCATAAACAAAATTATGTCAAAAACAAAGACATAAGAAGCTAAAAAACATATAAAATGAGACTTACCGTAGACTGGGAGTACTGCATGGCTGACCGGGACCCTCCTTTGTGCTTGCTCATCCCGGCGCCCGGCTCGGGCTCTGACCTGCGGCACTGGGATGCAGTCTCTGACTTCTGGAGCACCTCTGGCCGCATCCAGTAGTCGTTGAGGGCCGCCCACCTCTCTGTGTTGATGTAGTCCGGTTTTTGAGGGCGGCCTTGCTTCATTTCGTAGTGTCAATCGCTGAACCTCTTGGATGCCCTCTTCTGCAACATGTGGTGGACTGCCTGGTCCCAGTCAGTAGGCCAGCAGAAGTGCTTCTGCAATTTACATGTTTATACATGTTAGATATATATAAATAAATACTAAATTATAAGATTGTAAAATTGAAAGAAAAACTAACCTTAAATTCTTCAAAATACTGCTCCTTAATTTCAGGAGGAGTCAGCTTCCAAGTGAACCCAGTCGGGTTATTGATCTTTTTAAAACAATCAACGATTGTCGAGGCCAATCCAGATGGCTCAAGCAATCGCCTATTATTGAAAATTGGTTAATCCAAGTGAAATTTGATATATTTAAAATTAATAAAAGCAATTATTACATACCCCTCAGGTGAAATCTCGAAACATCGGCGGCTATCCACCGAGTAAGAGTCGGTAGAACCCTGATGGGGTCCACCCGACTCAGGGGGACTGCCCCCATAGCCAGATGTCGATGGGGGTGCTCCACGCCCAGCAGGAGCTGATACAGTCCTGCCACGACCTCTGGGAGGCGCCATGTACCTGAAAACAAAGAATAATCATCAATAGTTTTTGGCCAAAAAAATAAAATAAAATTCTTTTAAAACCTGTAAGGTGTACTAGTCATCACTAAATTCCTCATCTTCTGATGTCAGAACATGTTCTTCTTCATCATCATCTCCTTCGTCAAAATCTTCCTCATCGAGTTCTATTGTTTGACGTGGATGAGATAATGTTATATCAGGTTCCTCAAATAGGCTTCATTAAAGTTGGTTGAAGTCGTTACGTATATTACATAAGTTAGAAAATAAGACAAGCGAATTATAGAGAAACTCACTTGTGATATTCTGTAACCTCGTCGCAGTTCAACAAGATGTATAAGTGGGCGGCATTATACTCCTTTTGATCAAGATATCTCATTGACTTCACGCCAATTGGACGACCTTTTGGAAGAAATATAGAGGGGACATCTATGTTGTCGACCGTCTGGCCTTCTTGTTCCACTTCGCAATTGCGAGGCATCCTCCTCAGTCTAGTGTGGATATGATCTTCAAAATAGTACGAGCAGAAATTTGAGGCTTCTTCAGCTAAATAAGAATTGCATATGGATCCTTCCACACGAGCTTTATTGCCAACATATTTTTTCAATTTCCCTAAATATCTGATAAAGGGTGGTTCAATGCATTAATAATTAGGAAGAAAGGATATTGAATAGGAAAACGATAATATGAATGATATTATACCTCTCAAATGGATACATCCATCGATATTGAACAGGACCGGCTAAACGAGCTTCATCGCCTAAATGCACCAGGGAGATGCTCCATGGAATCGAAGAAACTTGGTGGAAATATGCGCTCCAAGTTGCAAAGAGTAATTGGAATACTCTCGTTTAGTCTCCTCATATCTTCAATTCTTATAGCACGAGATGTTAAGTCTCTGAAGTATAAGCTCAACTCTGTAATAGCTGTCCAAACAGGTTGTGGAAGAAGTTCACGAAATGCAACCGGTAGAAGCCGTTGCATGAAAACGTGACAATCATGACTTTTCATCCCAAACATTCTTAACTTACTCATGTCTACACATCTGCTCATGTTGGACACATAACCATCTGGTAGTTTGAGCTGCTTCACCCACGTTAATAATGCATGCTTCTCTGTACGACCCAGCATGTAACATGCTTTCGGATAATGTCTGTCACTCTCGTTAAGCTTCTTCAGTTCAGGTCTAGCACAATATGTATTCAACTCTGCCCTAGACTTCGGCGTGTCTTTGGTCTTTCCTGTCACATTTAGGACAGTGTTGAACACATTATCAAACACGTTATTCTCAATGTGCATGACATCGAGATTGTGTCGAAGCAACAAGAATTTCCAATAAGGAAGATCCCAGAATATGCTTCTTTTCTTCCATCCCGTAACATTTTCTTTAGAGACATATTTGTTAATACCATCGTAGTCTTCGGTGACTTTCACAAAACCATAAGCTTCAATTTGACTAAGTATATCTTCTCCTGTTCTAATGTCAGGGGGTGAACGTGCTACAACTTTATTTTTCAGGAAAGACTTCTTATTTCGTCTGAAAGGATGACTTAGTGGTAGAAACTTTCTATGATTGTCAAACCACGACATCTTACCACTCTTCTCAAGATAAAATGCATCTCGATTGTTCCATGCACCGTGTGGCATGCGAATTTCCCACTGTACTCCATCCGGACAACATTGAGTAGGCCGAAAAGTCGGATATGGTCCATAGCAAAGCGGCTCGCATATTGAAATTTTGCTTCTTGGAAACATCATACGCAGACACGCCATGTTCCCACGGGTTCAATAATTCGGCTATCAACGGTCGTAGAAAGACATCCAAGTTATCTTTTGGATTTCGAGGTCCGAGGCACCAACACCGTGAGAAACATGAATTGATCTTTCATGCACATGCCGAGCGGCGATTGTAAGGAGTTAGAATAACGGCCACAAAGAGTGTTGTTTTCCAAATTGAGTAAATGTTTGAAAACCGTCGGTAGAAAGACCTAATCTAACATTGCGAATCTCCGAGGCAAAATCGGGGAAACGTCGAATCCAAGTGCTTCCATGCTTGGAGAGTCTGCAGGATGACGCATCACTCCATCGTCCACCGATGAAGCATGCCAACGCATATGAGAAGCGGTTGCATTAGATGCATACATCCGCCGGAGTCTAGGGGATACGGGAAAGTAGCACATTTTCTTAGCGGCCACTAATTTTTTCTTCCCTTTCCTACTAGATTTCGGATGTAGTCTAAATATCGCGAGGTACCGCAAAACTTACAACTCTCCAGTTCATTATCTTCACGCCAATAGATCATGCACGAATTTGGACAACAGTGAATCTTCTCTACCGGCAACCCCATGCCACTAAGCAATCTCTTAGACTCGCTGAAGTTATTAGGAATCAAATTTCCTTGGGGAAGCATATCCTTAATCATTTGACTCATCCTGTCATAGCCCCTTTGCGACATATGATTCTCAGCCTTCAAGTTCATCATCTGAACTGCTGCAGACAATTGTGAGTAGGTCTCACAACCAGGCCACAACTCCGTGTCGACTGCCTGCAACATTTCATAGATCTTGTTTGCTTCATTATTTGGTGACTCCTCAATATCCGCATCATTATAATTTGGCCCAACATGATCCATTACTATCCTTTGATAGGAGGTCGACGTGTCATTTTGTACATTTCTCGTAGCTTGTTCATTTAGGGTTACGTGTTTCTCCTCATGAGATGACCAAACTTTATAATTTTTAACGAATCCCTTCATAATAACGTGCTCTCTTACAACTTGTGTAGTCAAAAACACCTTATTCTTACAATTTTTACACGGACATCTAATTTTTTCCCCGTCCATATAATTTGTCTGGCTACTTGCCCAATCAATGAAAGGCTCAATGCCATTCACAAATTGAGGATTCAATGAACCATCTATTGTTCACCGTGTATACATCCACGAACGACTCATTATTTCAAATCCTGATTGTACGAATGGAGAAACAAGTTGATTATCAAGAGAAGTTCGACCTTGGTATGTCTTTAGTGAGAAAAAATTGTCTGAAATTTGTTGTCATTTGACTCTTATAATCAATCAACTAATCAGTGCTATTTAAATAAGATTGTTTTCTTGAAATTTTTTTATGGATTGTCAAGTGTAGGAACTAACAGTTGATTTTTTATGTAAGAAGAAGAAATAGGACATTAAATTTCAATTCTTATATCTTTATGCAAAAGGGATCCAAAATTAAATAAGTAAGATGAAGGGTATTAGTTCTTAGGTTCTCATCATATCAATCTCCTGATTTAACATTCTTATACTTAAACAATCAAAACAAACAATTTGCGAAGCATAGTTAGAGAAGTTGAGCTACTGAAAAACACCAAAACAAGAGCTAGAACGTGAGTGTGCTAAAATGAAAAGTATACAAACCCTGTTCTGAATATAGAAAGATCTAATAACATATAAAACACAAGCTTCAACATTGGCAACTCATTAACAAAAAATAACTCTTTTTTAGAAGATTGACAAATGATATCTGAATAAATCCAACCAACACAATTACCCTTTCTTGACAGAAAATAGGACTGACTAAAACACCAAACTCTCATTCTAAATATTCACCGTTCTTCAATTATTAATACTATTATTTCAAGAATCCCGGCACCATTGGCTGGAACTGGTTGTCCATTATTGTGCAACGTAACTTATCCTCTCTCTCTTTCTCATACATAGATAGATACACATTAGTTGGCATGTCTCGTGTAGTCTAATTAGGACTTCATCTTCGCAACATTTCTGGCTTTAATAATTTGATTCAAAATTTTAGAACAATCTCGATTGTTCCACAACGAGCGCCAAAATATGAATGATCAAAGCATTCATTTTTGAACAAAGTATTAAGCATTCACAAAGTATTAAGCATTTTTGAACAAAGAATTAAGCATCACAAAAGTAGTAGGGTAACCTGGAGAGAGAGGGGCTTCGGCGAGCTACTGGCGGCGGCGAGCTACTGGCGGCGAGCGAGCTACTGGCGGCGGCGAGCGACGGACGGCGGCTCCACTGGCGGCGGCGACAAGCTGCAACTGAAGAACTCCTGCGTTGTATTCTGTTCTGTTCTGCGCCTCCGCCCGTAAATTAATCTAGGGTTCACCGACGGATTTACCGACGGATTTCTCCGTCGGTAAATTATAAAACATTTACCGACGGAATATTCCGTCGGTAAACATTTTTTTAATTTAAAAATGATTTTCTCAAAAAATAAATTATAGTTTCGATTTAAATAAATCAAAATATATATTTTACCGACGGAATATTCCGTCGGTAAATTTAATTAATGATTTTCTCAAAAAATAAATTATAGTTTCGATTTAAATAAATCAAAATATATATTTACCGACGGAATATTCCGTCGGTAAATTTAATTAATGATTTTCTCAAAAAATAAATTATAGTTTCGATTTAAATAAATCAAAATATATATTTACCGACGGAATATTCCGTCGGTAAATTTAATTAATGATTTTCTCAATAAATAAATTATAGTTTCGATTTAAATAAATCAAAATATATATTTTACCGACGAAATATTCCGTCGGTAAATTTAATTAATGATTTTCTCAAAAAATAAATTATAGTTTCGATTTAAATAAATCAAAATATATATTTACCGACGGAATATTCCGTCGGTAATAAAATAAAAAAAATAATTGGCAAAATTGAAATTTGGCGACGGAATATTCCGTCGGTAAAAATAGCGACGGCTTTTTTCCGTCGGTATTCCGTCGGTAAGTTTAACAGTCATATTCCGTCGGTAAGCCGACCCGTGTTTCTTTTCCGTCGGTAAATCCGTCGGTAAATTTGATAATTTTTGTAGTGATAATGTTAGCATTTATCTGTTCAAAATAGTGTTTTTTGTTTGAAAAAACATACTAACTTAATTCATAACAAATGCAAAAGTAATTTTTCCTCATATACAAATAGTACAAATCATAATCTTCCATTCAATTATCAAATAAACCTTCTAACAAAATGGAAATCAAAATCGAACCAATAGAATTAGAGTATAATACTTATTGTTGAATTACTTTAAATTATGGACAAATTTAATTATAAGTCATAAAATTGAAAAAATATATATTTTTTATTAAGATTTAAGATTTATATTATAAATTAATAAATATTAATTTAATAGAGGATAATACTTATTGTTGAATTACTTTAAATTATGGACAAATTTAATTATAAGTCATAAAATTGAAAAAAATATACTACCTCCGTCCCGCTATTTCTGGCACACTTTCCCGAAATGGACGTCCCGATTTTTATGGCACACTTCCTAATTTGGAAAAAACTATCATTTCTTTCATACTCTCTCCTAATTTTTCTTACTTTATCATCTTCTCTCTCTTACTTTACTATCTTCTCTATCTTACTTTATCATCTACTCTAACTCATCTTCTCTCTCCTACTTTATAATCTACCCATATCTAATTCTTAATTATCTACTTTCTTAATTTCCGTGCCGAAATGAAATGTGCCGGAAATAGCGGGACGGAGATAGTATTTTTTTAATTAAGATTTAAATAGTCGTCTTTTTATTATCGTAATAAACTATAAAAGAAAATACCCTTGAAGTTTGGCCTAATTACCAAAACCCACGCGACCACGCCTAAATTTCTGGCAGATCGTTCGTCTATCGAATTGCAGTTTTTCACAGATTCACTCTTAGGGTTTACTAATTGATTTTGATCGTTAAATCAAGAAAACGAAAATGGAGGATATAATCGCAGCAGTGGTGATGATGATCGTGGTTTTCTCTTTGATTCCACTGTATTTGTGGAGACGACGTCTCGATTATGCGGTTCCTCACCAACATGAAGAAGAGGTTCAGTTATAAATCGCTCCTTTCAAATTGCCATTTCTTCGAGTACCTATGCCGGCGATTCTATTGTTATATTGAAATTATTTCGGAGTTCAAATGTTATAGTTCTTGAATGAATAGTTTGTGGCGATTTCGTGTTCGAATTAGCCTACTTCGTTAGTTAATATGTGTGATTTTGAGATCGGCGTAGGATGTGCAGGCGAAAAGAGTGGTTAGAGGTGGAAACAATCGGCGAATGCGGCGAAGAACTGCGGGTTCTTCTGCCGCCAGCACATCGTCTGCTTCCGCTAACGTGGAAGGTTTTTCTTCTCTATCTTTAATCACTTTCTCTGCAAGTTAGTATGCATTGTTTTCCTGTTCTCTGTTATGGTCAAAATCAAGATTGCGCAGATGGAAATTATATATCATAACATAGATACACGAACAGAATGGAAACAAAGCAGCAAATTGATGACTGTTTTTAATTATTAATTATTTGAGTTCATTAGTCCAGCACCGAGATTGAATTGCGAGGAACACGAAGATCAAGGCTGAGAATTCGGTTAAAGTTGAACCGTCTGACGCAGTGAAAGATGGGAATGCTAACAACAATAATTCGAGCAGTGCTGCGGCGATGGGGGCGAACGGTTCGGTTCCGAACATCCTTGTGAAGGAGGACACGGTGAAGAGCATTTTCACTAATAATTTGCAGACTACCGGCGCCTACAGTGCAAGAGAGGAGAGTCTGAAGAGAGAAGTAAGCACAAATTCCTCATCGTTCATATTTTAAGCTCTGGTATCTTATCAATTTCACAAAACTGGATCAGATTGCTCTAGATGCTTCTGTTATTAATTTTGGAATGGAAATTGTTGAAATTGTGAAATTCTCGGAGTTGTGATGGTGTGCAATCTCAACAGACAACCATAGTTCAAAGATAAACGAAGGGGCTCGCGTTGAAGAAGCGTTGCATCAATACTACTACTAAGGTATTTGATAAATATGCTCCACTTTTATTGGTTTATGATTAGTTTAGTTTTAAAAAATAATAGAAACAGTGTGAATTAGCGTGCTTGGAACATAGTCTCTGATCCTACTATCTTAGTTTTGCTTTTGAGTGTTTAGCTTAGTAGAATATTCTTTAAGTTTAGGATTGTGATAGTCTCTAATCCTACTATCCTACTTTTGACTTATGAGTGATTATATCCTAGTTTTGACTTTTGAGTGTTTAGCTTAGTATAATATACATTTTTATCACTATACTTATATTGGACTGTGATATCACAGTACGAGAGCCCGAGAGTTAGAGCTGATGACTAGAGTGGATGAGCTCAGTGCACAAATAGACAAAGATAAGGTTGAGCAACGTGCAAGGGATGAGGCGTTTGAAAAGAAATTAGAGGCACTCCAACAGCTGATTGCGAACCAGCATAGACGAGAGGATTGCACCTCCTCTTCCCATGGTTGATTATTATGTATTCCTTGATACATTAGCATTATAAAACATGCATTTATATTTTTAGCTTTGTTGTTTAGAAAACTTCTACTATTATCTTCAAACATACTAAAAATTGGTGTTATTAGTATGTAAATTGTTTTCAGGTGTGTATTGTCTCATTGGTTTCGTTGAATATTGTGTTTTGTGCTTTTATGGAATTGGAGAATTAGAAAACAAAATATATTCTACTAATAATTCTAAAAAATATTGACGGAATAGTGACGGAAAAAAGTAAAAACAATAGTAAATTGGTAACGGAATGGTGACGGAAACTAGCCGTAACAAAATGGTGACGGATATTCCGTCACAACATAATCAGTTTTCTCCGATAAGACTGAGCAAATAGTGACGGACATTCCGTCACTAAAGGGTGACGGACCAAATCCGTCACTATTTAGTGACGGAATGTCCGTCATCATACCGTCACCCATAGATGTGGGACGCGACGGATGACGTGATCTCGGTGATGGATTTTCCGTCGTTAAGTCCGTCACCAACTGGTGACGGAAGCTATATTCCGTCACCAAATATTTAGTGACGAAATTATTTTGACGGACACAATCCATCACTAATCCGTCACTGAAGAGAAATAGTGACGGAATATTTGTGGATAATGACGGAAACATCCGTCACTAATAAGCAAATTTCTGGTAGTGCTTTATTCATTACAACAACGCATTCCCTTATCAAAAAAATTGGAAAAAAATAAAAAAATTATTTAAAACAAATGATACTTTTGTTCACAAAGAGTGACACGCCTGTCCTTACAATAACGGGGAAAAAGAAATGAAAAATAAAAAAAATGAAAAAAAAATTCAGAAAAAACAAAAAAAAAAAATAAAAATTAAAAAAAAATCAAATGAATAATGACGTCATACTGACATCAACGGATCAAATGCGGGTCAAAGCGAGTCAAAATTGGATAATTGAATCATGTTGCATGTGCAACATGATGCACCCAAGTCTTTATCTAAAATTATAGATCGATTGTAACTTTAATATATTTGAGAGATTAAAAAAAAACTTAAAATCTTGCCTCTCCTTGGTTAAAATCCACCTTCGTTCCTAATTCTAGTTTTGCTCATGACTTTCAAAATGCTTGCGTAAATACATGACATTTTTGCACGCTTTAGAAAATTTAGGAGGCCAAGCTATCATACGTGGTTTACTACTTAAATAGTAGGTTTATTTATGACAAAAAATATCGTTTTCTTTGATAATTAAATTGTCGAAATTTTTGACGGTGTGCTAATATTAATCAATTCAAAAGTGTTGTATTTACGTGAATATTTTGAATGTCAAATGCAAAATTAGAATCCAGCTAAAGTTCACATATTAATTACTCTATATTTGAATACACTGATAATAATAATAATAAAGGAGTAGGCACATACATCCTGATTCAATTACTCAATTTTGACCCTTTTAAAAAAAATAAAAATAAAAATTGTTGTAAATAAGATTTACTATATATATGATGATTATATCTAAACCCTAACATCCTATCTTGTGCTCTATAAATAGAGGTTTCCACCCTCATAATAATACACATCTTATTTTCCGTCTTCTCTATTATTCTCTTATTCCATATAGTTTATAACACGTTATCAGCACGAAAAGATTCTTTCCATGGAAAAGAAAATCATGACGGTCTTCTACTAGAAAGATTCTCACGGCCGAAGGTATAATTTTTCCTTTCAATTGTTATTTCATAATACTTTTCTTATCCAATATTCGATTCCGTACATATCTAATATCTTCACAAAAGGAATAGTACTATCACTCATCTTTATTTATTATATTCATCACTTACACATTCAATCATAATATAATAATTGAATGAAGTATTATCAACTATTTTATGGCACAACATCAATTGATATTATATGTTCAACTATGATTCAATTTAGTTGACTATTCTTATTATATTATTATTATTATTATTATTGTTGCTCTCGAAGTAGCACAATTGATATTCCCGAAGAATATCACATGCTCTTAACGAGCGATTCAATTTATTTATTGATAATTTAATTGTTGCTCAAGAAGTAGCACAATTCAATATTCCTGAAGAATATTGCGAGCTCTTAAAGAGTCATTCCAAAACATATTTTGAACTTGAATTGTTGCTTCAGAATAGCACAATCAATATTCTTGAAGAATATTATATTTTCCTAAAGAGCAATGTATATTTAAAAGTAAAGATTCTTTTCTATTTAGCCGGAAGCAAACAAAAGAAAAGTTATCATACTACCACCTTGAATGTATTACACATTCATAAAAACAAGTAAGACAAAACATGTCATAAACCGAAAGTTCAAAGGAGCTTTATGCTTTGACATGATAAGTTCGGACATATGCAAGCAACTATGATGCGCAACATAATTGAAAATTCATATGTGCGCTGCAGAGAGATCCTGGAGAATCTCTTAATTTCCATGAATGCTCAATTTCTATAAAAAATGAAGCACTTGGTAGAACTACAATTTCAAAAATAAAGAGCCCAATTCCATCAAGAAGAATTATCTTGATAAAGCGAGTGAGTTTATTAAACTCCAAGTTCCTCCTGAAGAGGATTTGATATTAAATGGATTTGGAATTGAGATTAAATAATTAGTTGCTCATATCCATACTCAAAATGGTATTTGTCCGTATAAAAATGATCTCACATTAAGATTGTTATTATGATGAAATAACATTTCCAACATTAGTTGAAACATATGTCACATGTGATTCCTGAAGTAATCAATGTAAAATCTACATCCAACAAAAGCGCAAGAACAAACTAGTACATTTGGATTCCAGAAGTAATAAATGTGAACAAGAAGTCGAAATGTTCACTTGCAAAAGATTGCAAACCAACTTCTTGTTCTTTTGTATATATTGAAGAAGTGACAATGTCATACATTTGCTGCAAATACCCCGCAAGACTAAATGTCCCCGAAGGACAATTACAAATGGTAGCAAATGAATATAAAGTTCATCAAAAATATGGTCGATCAATTGGTTCTAAAAGCAAATTTGTGCCTAAGTAAAGGGGTACAAGATATGAATCAAACCATGATGAAAATGCTCATGACAATCAAATGAAGTTCCTGAATAACTACAAGCGTATGAAAATAATGAGATCTCAAAATATTGGAGAAATCAAATATCGTCATGGACGCACGGCGGTATTTTCGCCTTTTAATATGACTCTTGAAATGAAAAAAGAGGATCCTCAACGACAATCTATAAGAGATTGTCAAGATAGAAATAATTGGCCAAAGAGGAACGAAGTCATACAAGGTGAATTAAAATTCCCTAGAAAGCCGGAAATATTTGGACCTGTAGTTCCAAAATCCGGAAAGTATATCCCTGAAGGATGCAAATGTGTCTTTGTTACAAAGAGAAATAAAAAATTACGAGATATAGGGCAATACTCGTAACACAATGTTTCTCTCAAATACCGGCAATTAATTATGTACTCTCCCATAATAGACGCCATTGTATTTTAGAATTTGATTAATCTACTTATGTCACAAAAGGCTTGTTGTGCGCCTTATGGATGTAGTAAATATCTATCAATATGATTCACTAGATTGTGACATATATATGAAGATCAAAGCATGTAAGACAAAAAGATATTTTCAATCAGACTGCAAAAGTCATTGTAAGTGCTGAAATAGTACAACCGTATATGATATAATAAGAACGACGAGTATTCATTGACAGAAGGGTACAAGAATGATGACTTGAATTTGATTGAAACTCCTGAAGAGCATGATACTTATATGTATACTCCGTCCAAATGACTTACATAGAGTAAATAATTATGAATTATTTTATTCACTGATAATCCAACTTACATCATTGTCGGCATTAGGGGGAGATATGAAATGTGAATGATAGAATGCCGCAAATATCTCGTTGAATTAATTATTATATTCATGCACTATGAACCAGAAGTTCATCAAGTTATTTAGTGCAAAAAGAGTGACTAAAATCTCATATACCCGTTGTATATGCACCATTAAAAAGTGAAGTTCCTCATAGACAAAATAAATCAATTAATTCTCATTAACGACAGAAGCGTGAGAGATTTATTGGTGCTAAGAGATAAGAAGTCCGCGGAATGCAAAATTAGAACACATCACTCCAATTTCCTCCTGAAGAGGATATGTGAATCATTATGTATAAAAGTACTTGATGAATTCAACCCATGCCTAAAGACGGAGTTAGAATCGAAAGACTTGGGTTGAACTAATAAATATCTCGACATGTAGATCGAGCATCTCCCTGATGGAGTTACGCTAGTCGATCTACCTGAAAGGTATTTAAAGAGATTTTATTGTATCGCATCCAAATAGATACCTAATGGTTGATTTAATCACTTGAAGTGAATGGAGACTCATTTAAACTTATAGAAGATAACAAAGATGTTTTTAAACCAAAAGTTCCTTACTTATGTGCAATTTGAAGATTTGAAATGATATTGATCATCCTTTGTTATCTTCGAGACAAACATGCTATTTTTCTATGAAGATAGTTAAACTTGTGTTGCACATATTAGTTTTGACCTTAAAGATAACCTTAAAGATTGTTATCTTGAGGGGGAGTGATAAATTTTAAATAATCCTGAAGATTAGACTGACTCCCAAAGGGTTTTCTTAGTTAAGGTTTTTAACGAGGCATCCAATGCAACACACGAGTAAATGAGTCATTGAGATTGATTTATAAAAGAGTCAATGTAGCACATGAACTCCAAAAGAGTGGCGGCATCAACATCCAGCAAATTCGCTCAAGTGACAATCTAGCGGATTCTTTTGCAAAGGAATTACCAACGTCAACATTCAAGAAATTGATACATAAGATCGATATGAGCCGACTCAAGGATCAAGAATGACTATATTGAGGTGGAGCAGCTGTACTCCTTTTTCTTCGACCAATTTTTATCCCATTGGATTTTTCTGGTAAGGTTTTAATGAGGCAGCAATTTCTGTTTGGGGATGGTCCATCAAGGGGGAGTGTAGTAGAGAAGATTTACTCCCTCCGTCCCATTAGTAGTGTCTTGTTTCTTTTGGGCGCGAAGATTAAGAAAGTGATATTGTGTGGTGTATGTTGTTTGACATTTGGGTAATTTATTTTGTGGTCACAAATTCTTTGCTATTTTTAGAAACAAGACACTACTAATGGGACAGAGGGAGTACTATATATATATATATGATGACCATATCTAAACCCTAGCAGCCTATCTTGTACTCTGTAAATAGAGGTTTCCACCTTCATAATAATACACATCTTATTTTCCGTCTTCTCTATTATTCTCTTATTCCATATAGGTTATAACAAAAATCCTTATTTTTTTTTCGCTCCGCTCAGATCTAGCTCTCTCTCTAGCCTCTCTCTCTCCTCTTCGCGTCGCTCTCTCCGCCTCCACGAACAAGATTCTCTAGTCGTTGCAGTTGATCTCGATGCGGCCGCTACCATTCTCCCTCAGCCTCCCCGCCTATGGGTTGAAGTCTACCAGCCGGCAGCTGAGAGCCGCCTTGAGCACCGCCGCATCGGCATTCCTACGAGATACTCCTTGCCCTCCTAATGGGGGGATCGGTGGCCGTCGTTTCGGTTCTGCGTTTTCTTGGCGTTTGTTCTGCTCCTATCCCTCTCCTGTTGGGATTTTGTATACTGGAAGCAAATTTTATGTTTGTATACAATGTGTTTTGTCCCTATCACTATTTTAGTCTCCTATCTGATAAATATATATATTTGCACATGTTATCCTTTATCTTGTATAAAAGTTAGATTTGTGTGGTGTGTCGGGTATCACAGAAGACAACACAAATTGGTTGAACTGACAAGATATAAACAGTTATCACAACTGAGACAACTTCAGGATAAGTTGTGGGTTTAAGCTGCAGTTTAGATAAGAAGTGGCTTTTCTTAGCTGCTTGTGTTTACTGGTACACTGAATGTGGTGTATTGACGGATCACAGTGAGATGTGTTCTCCTAACTGACCTTAGTGGAGAACCAAGATCTCGGTGACTTAGCTGGTCTTAAGCTTGGTAAGACTTCAGCTGAGCGCATTTTGCTATCTATCACTTTGACCTACTATGGTGAACTTCATCGCGACCGGAACTACGTATCTTGGGTGTTAGTAGTTATTTGTGGCTCAGGCTGGTTGTCTGTATCTTGCAGCTATATCCCAGTAAAATGGGTTTATAATATCCCCTGAGGAACTCGAAAGGATTAACACACTAAACCCGATCGGTTGATTAAGTTTAGGTGTGTTAATAAGGTCGAGTGGTACTACTCAGGAATATAAGATGTTAATTAATTTAAGCTGTCAGTGAGCTTAATTAATTAACGGATATTTCTATCTTAAATGCGGAGATCGATTAAGTCTAAAATACAAGCCCTTGCTCAATTTGGGATAAAGGGGTAAGTCAGCACGGATTCTCTAGTGGAAAGAATCTGTGTTTATTAATTAATTTTACTCTGGGCTGAGCATAGATAATTAATTAATTTGAGACCCAACTTTATTTCTTGTATTAGATCCATGATCTGGCCTAATTAGTTGCCTAGTGATTTATTGTCTCTCAGAAATCATTATTAATGGATTAATGTATTTTTACCTTATTTAATAATGTTATTTATCTTGAATTAATTGGTTGGGCCAATTAATTGATAAATATTAGCAGCCCAATGGATATATTAGCTTTTGATGCCTATATATATTAGTATTTTGTTCAGAAACAGATATATACATACATAAAAATACACGCACGCGTGAGTTTGTGGGAGAGACAGAAATCTTATTTTCTCCAGTTCTCTGACCACCCAGAGGGAGAAAAAGGCCGGGACACAGATCAGAAGATCTGACACATGAGCAACAATCAAAGTCGCGACAACATACGAAGGAGGAAGGTATCGTTTCTAACTTCAATTTTCCTTCATCTCCCTCCCTCTAATTTCAACATAGGTACATTTAATTACGATTTCATTTGTTCTGAATTGTGAATAGCTGGATTCTGATGCTTGGGGAAAAATTTGGGAGGATGAAGGTGAGGAGACAAATGGTGCAATGAAGGATCTGGGTCGGCGGAGTAAAGTGAGTCCCTCTTGTTGTTGTTTGAGTATTATCCCCAAATCTTAATACTAATCCAGGATATAAAAATTGAGCAACATTTCTGATTATTATGATGATCATATTTTGTAGACCAAAATATTGAATGGTGGTTTCGTATGATTACGAGATTAAATTGACACGTTTTTTAATTATAATTGACACTTTCGTTAACTGTGATTGACACTCTGAGATAAGTGACACTTTTGTTCATTGCAATTGACACATTATGAGAACGTTCTCTACTTCGAGACAATTGACATTTTTGTTTATTACGATTGACACTTTGGGTAAAATTTCTAGTTATTATGCTTCATATTTTATTATGTATTTACTGCATTACAGTGAAATGTTCCTTAATTAAAATTGACACTTTAATTCATTGTGATTGGAACTCTGCGATAAATGACGCTCGGAATGTGACACATTTGTTTAAAATAAATGACAATTCTGTCAATGATGGTAAAATGGCGTCCCAAACGAAAATGATATTTTTTTTCCGAAATAAATGATATTCGACAAATGAAACTTTTGTTCATAGCAAATGACACATTTATTTATTACAAATAATACACTTTCTCTTATAAAAAAATTAAAAAAATAAAAATTAAAACTTTTGTTTTGAACAAACGACACTTTTGTTCACAACGAATAACACACTCATGCTAACAGTAAGGTGAAAAAAAAAATTAAAAAAAGCAAAAAACAAAAACAAAAAATTAATTTTTTTTGGAATAATGACATCATGCTGAGTCAGCGTGTTAAATCGGATCAAATGTGGGTCAAACCGATCAAAATTGGGTAATTGGATCATGTTACACACAAGTTTTTGACATAATAATATGGTAAACCGAGATTAAAAAAGAAATCGACAGGTAATTGGAACCAGTAATAAAATAAGCAAATACTGCCAAGATTCACATGCTATTTTAAAAATATATATACTTCCTCCATAATTCTTGCTCCAAAAAAATTATGTACTCCCTCCGTCCCATTAGTAGTGTCTCATTCCTTTTCGACACGGTTATTAAGAAAATGGTGTTTTGTAGTGTGTATTGTTTGACTTTTGAGTAATTGATTCTTGTCTACATATTTCTTATCTTTTTTAGAAATGAGACACTTCTAATGGGACAACCAAAAAAGGGAAATGAGACATTACTAATGGGACGGAGGGAGTACATTTTTTTAAGGAAAGTTGTTAGTTGTATATAAAGTTGTAAGGTTGTGTGTAAAGATATGAGACCCTCAAACAAACTGGTTGTAATAATTTAATATTTTTAAAAATTGAGCAATAATTATGGGACAGTCCAAAAAATATGGAGTAATAATTGTAGAACCATCGAAAATGAAAGTGAAGCAACAATTATTGATGTCAACGGTTTAAAAATTACTCCAAATTGGGCCAAAGGAATCTAAAAAAAGCCATAGTAGACCCACCTGTTTCAAAACTGGGCTTCATATATTATTCGGTCATAGACCACCCCAAATCCGTCGCGCACTGTTCTTTTTTTTGCATTTAGTATTACACACTTTGCTTATTTGGTATTATCTAAATTGAAACTTATTACGAAAAAGATAAAAAAATAAAAATATAGACGAACTGTAAATCTCAAGTAATTATGTTGAGATTCCGATCAATTGATGAAATCATATAGAATGCCAAAATTCCAGATTCCATCATATTTAGTTTTCTTATTTTGTAAGTTTTTTTTTTAAATTTTAATTTTTTTTCCCATAAAAACCGTTGTCTATTAAGTATTGTTGAGTTGTCTTTTTTAGCCATTTTAAGTTGTATCATTCTTGTTAGTTTTAGGGATGACAATTTTGCAAGTCGGGGCCGGGTATCATTGGACCCGAACTTGCCCCGCGCCTTAAAAAAGGGACACATACCCGCCCCGTGGACCCGCACAGGTCCAGAAATTAGGACCCAGCCCCGGACCCGCGCAGACCCGCATATATTTTAAGTATTAATAAATTTAAAATTATGTTTGCACAGGGATTCAAACCCAGGTAATCTGAAAATTTACTAACACTCTTGACCACTAGACCAACAACTTATTTATTAAATTTAGATAAACATAAAAAATATATTTATAAAAGATATATAATATTAAAATTCTTGTTTTATATTAATTTTAATTTAGAACATATAAATAAAAACGTAGTAACTTTAATCAAATATATGATTGTAGTAAGCTGATTGATATCTCATATGAGAAAAAAATCATCTTTCAAATATATTTGACAGCTTTTGTTCATCATATTTCTTTAATTTTTTCAAATATACTTTCATATATTATGAATCTTATGAACGTATGAATTGCTAATGCATATGTTATAACTTATGATTCTTATGAACTAATGAATGAAGTTCATGAATAATAGGAGTGTAATTTTTCACATGTTACCAAAAAAAAAATCCAATTGTAAATTTATAATTGTTCATTAGTCATAAAGAATTTTAAATTGTGAATTTATAATTTTCCATTATAGTTCATGAATACTTATTTGTAATATAGAAAATGTTAATCTCATTTTTGAAATACATGCTCGTGATTACAAATTTACAATTTTGAGATTTGAATATAATATATTGAAATCTAGAAAGTTAATAATTATATTTTATAAGTTAATTTTTTATTAGATGTATTTTCATTTGTTATATAAAGTTTTCAATTATAATTACTAATCATAATTGTATTCATATGTATAATTCATTTCAATTAGAGAATGGGAATAACAATAAATTACGTTTTGAATATTTATATTTTGAAATACATGCTTGAAAGTTACTCCCTCCGTCCCGCTATTACTGTCCCATTTAGTTTCGGCACGAAGATTAAGAAACTTTGTTTCAATGTGTATTTGATGAGCCTAGATTTGTAGCTCATTTATCCATTTAATTTGTGTGTTTTATGTTATGCAATTGCAGATAAGTAGCCTGGATTTAGAGAAAATAGGGAGAAAAATGGTGCTGCTGGATCTAGAAGTCTTCTGGCCGAGATTGATGGAATCACCCAGAAGACCGGACAAAAGGCCTGAAAATAGGCCAGAATTAATGCAGAATCCATTGGGCCGAAAATTGAGAAGAAAAATGCTGAAGCAAGCCCACTAACCCGGCCCACATCATTCTGGCAAGCTTATGGTGGGAACTAGGGAGCTAGAAGCTACATCATGGCCTTACTTTGACCAGCAACCCATACATGCAACAGTTCTTCCCACCTACCAAATTCAGATATTTTGTGAAGACTAAAAGGGAGGGAACGAAGCTGATAGAGGAGAACTTTTTCATACTTACATTTTCCATGGATGTAGCTCATTCCTCTCTCTAGAAAACTCTTTAAAATTTCCACCATTAATGTAGTTCCAAAAACATCTTTACTTTTCTGCCTAGAATAGCTTGAAGCTCTCCAAGGAGAAGACTTCCTTTTGTGAATGTTATCTGTCAGCTTTATTTACAGTTCTTAAATTCAGTCTTTAATGTTTACATTTACTCTTTCATGTTCGTTGCTAAGTTCCTCTACTATTCACAGCTAAGTTAATTTATTGCATGCTTTCTGTCCATATTACGCCTTTACATATAAATGTCTTTGCTTTCGTACAATGTTGTCTCTTGTTATTTTTAGTTAAATGTTCATGCTAGTTCTTTGCTGTTTTACGAAAGTTTGCTGTTTCAACCTTAAGCTTCAGATCTGCTTCATGCTTTATTTTTACATGCCTAGTTTTATGTCCTAAGTCAATATGTGTAGCTAATTTCCCAGATCTGGCCGAGGTAATGAGACACCACTCCTAAGAATCCGTGAGATGTGAAAACGTGCTTGATAATTGGTTGAGTAAAGGTTTTAGTTGAATTCTGTTTGAGATAGTTGAGAACTGCTTAGATCTGATCAACCTGGGCAGGTACGCATCTTTCTGGGCAGACGTAGGCTAGATGGGTTTTCTGCTTTGAATGCTAAACATCGGTAGATGCCTTGATTTGGTTCCTTTGTTCTTAATGCTCCTCAGTGCCTCCCTAGTCATTGCTAAACAAGGTAGGGTAGTCACCTGGGTAGGAGACTGTTTCTATGCTCAACATGACAGTTCCAGCGTAATAGAAGGAATGGACGCCCCTGTGCTCAACACAACGTCCTAGCCAGATAACCTTAACTAAAACTGATTCACATAGTAATCTAGGATCTGACCGGGGGGGTGAAATTACCTTGGCTGGATTGCTTTTATAACTTGTTACTTGATTGTTGATTATTTTATGTTATCTTTCTGCCTAATTATAGAACACCCTAAATTTATGGTGGCTGCTAGCCAAACCCTTTAGGTCAGTAGAATTTGTTGCTTAATCAACCGTTCCTTGAGGATCGACCTCTTGCTTGTCACTATACTTGTCCAATATAGTTATGCGCAGGTGTTCTTACTTATAAATTTATTTGGTCCGCGCGGTTCTAACAGCGACGGAACTGCGTGTCCATCAGTATTTTATAAGTTTTAATTAAATAAAGAAATTGACACAATTTTCGATGAGTGGTTGGTGGTAGAAATGAGAATTCATCCAAATTTTTGCAAGACATAGTTGAGGCAATTGATTTTTTTTCTTATGTTTTCCTTTTTTATATTGTATTTTAAGAAATAATCTAAAGTTTTCAAAAAGTTAAATGTCACAGCCCGATTTTCGGGAAAGGGGCGTGTGACCGGGTGAGGTGCAATATGGATAAATAAATCGAGAATTCATGATTAAAAGATAATACAAAAATTCAAAACTTGAATTATAGGATCTTCATATCGAGATCATTCAAAATGTTATAAGTATCTGAACACATGAAAAGTCGTTCGGATGAAGATAAGTCTAGAGTGACGACTGACAAAAGAACTACATTCCTTGAATTGGGCAAAAAGAAACATTTAAGCACATAATTTACTTCGTGGGACAGCAACCCTCGCCTCAGCTCCGTCCGTCAGCAGTGGCCGCTCAACCTGAAAATGTTTTTGAAAAGATTTTGGACTGAGTACTAGTGTATTCAGTGGGCGAACAATTTGAAAACATTTTATTTACAAGAGCAGTTATCCAAGGCATAATTGTATAGCCTAGGAGGTTTTAAAAGGAAAAGAACTCCTAAGTATACGAAACATTTTCCATTTCTTTTGCTCACGCGTTCCGCGTTCTTTTAGTTACTCTTTCGATCCCGGAACATATCCTCGTCGGATTCAATTTTATCTAGGGTCTCGAGCCGTTACTCAGAGCACCCTTTTCAAACTTTGGATATCGGGCCTTTCCCCAGATATCCCTTATAAACATTAGTACACAGTGGAGATCAACCCACTACACAACTAACTGGGGTGTACACAATTCTAGTCTGACGTGCTAGGTCAGAACAAGAACCTCGATCGACCATACAAGTGCATTAAACTTAATCGAACGCGCATAAAACATTTCAATATGATTTATGAGCTCAATAACTCAAAATATTTTTAAGGAAAGTAGATCCCATCTCGTGGAGCTGTCGTTAACCGTGCACCTTTCTTTCCTTCGTTTTTTTCTTTTTACTCTTGTTGCTGCTGAACTTATTTGACTTTTCTTCCCTGTCTCCCACTCTACAATTTACCCCTCTAAATAGGCAGTTTCAGCACAGATCTTTGATTTCATCAGTTGCGCAAGGTGTACAAAAGCATATATACATAACAGGGCCGAGAGAAGGTATAAAAATGGGCAGTGGCTAATATTTAGTGACTGATTGAATGAACAGGCCAAAGCTCAAATTTGTTTACTAGGGGATATTTGGGTAAGGGTTATATAAACTCAGGCCATAATTAAGGTTATCCCTAGTGCCTTCTATCACATGGTGCACATGGTATGTTAATATGGCGACTTTGTGACATCTATTCTCTCAAAAAGAAGTAAGTGGGGAGTGCCCCACTCTAGGCTCAATCCTGACTATTTAGTGCGGTTTAATTAGACTCAATATCTGCCCCTACTTCATCGTTCCTAGCGTCTTCTAATCCCAAACAGTGAAGAAAACATGTAAACATGCTTGTGATTCACTAAGTTTTGAAAAAAATTGGGGCAGGTGGCAATCATAATACATAGCAGACTTGGAGAAACATGATATGCTTACGTACAAACAGACAACAAAACTAAAAATACCCCTCCTCACACTTTAGAGCCCTGCTTGTCCTCAAGCAGGCAGAATTGAGTGTTCAGGGCAGAAAAAGACAACACATAACTATCCCTCCTCACACTTTAAAGCCCTGCTTACCCTCAAGCAGGCAGAGAGTAAAGGAGAAGAGAAGACACACAACAATAAAAATAAACACACCCCCTCCTCACACTTAAGAGGAGGAAGGGGGAAACAAAGAAAAAGACACACAAACAGGGGGGAGTGAGTTGAAACCGATTACCGATTGCGCGGCTTAGCCGCGCGCTTGCCTTTCTTCACGGCCAGTACCTCGAGCTGCCTCTGTATAGCCGCAATCTACTCCTGCAATGTGAGCAGGAGCTCTGTGTCCACTTTCTTGGACCAAGAGGATGAGGGTCCAACAGCTGCTTTCCCAGCGTGAGAGGTTGAAGAACCTGCAGCCACAGAAGTGCTTGGGGTGCTCTGCCCGGGTTTAAGTATCTCTGCAGAACCGTTTGTCTTGTCAGGGACAGAGGGATCTTTAGGTACTGAAGTGCTCAAAAGGCTCAATCCCAACTGGTTTTCCACTTTCAATTTTTTTTCACAGTCAATGCTTGACCGTATGTCCACTTCCCTTGTTGTTCCGTTTTTGTCTCTTTTATGCTCTGGGTTTAACTCCTTAGATCTTGCTATTTTTGGTTGATCATAAAGGTCGAAAACAGTCTCCTTTGCGGCTAGTTGGATCATGGACGATGGGGGCTTTTCTGAAATCTCTTTGACTTTGATATCACTCATCCCATGAGTTTCTGTCCCAGTTAGCTTTTGTATCAGGGTCAGTTCTAGCGTATCCTGCACCAACTCAGTCTCAAGATGATCTTGGACCAGGGGGTTAAACACATCGACAGTATAAGCATTTTCCATGTTAGTGATTTTTTTCATTGCCTCATTAATGTTATATGTGTAGTGGTCCCCCAACCAAGACATGTCAATTGTGCCTCAATGCACATCAATTATAGCTTTAATTGTGTCCAGAAAAGGTCTACCCAAAAGCACCCCAGTTGTTCCTTTAGCTTGTTCATTATTCGTTTTAATCACATAGAAATCAGCTGGGTAAACAAATTCATTGATTTTGACCAAAATATTTTCTAATAATCCAACTGGGCAGATGCATGACCTATCCGCCAATTGCATAATGACTCTTGTTTCAGTTAATTCAACACCAATCAGACTCTTATAAACAGAGAGAGGCATGACATTTATTGATGCACCAAGATCACACATAGCAAGGGGAATCAATTTTTCACCGATTAAACAAGGAAGGGTAAACGCACCTGGGTCTACGCACTTCTCTGGAAGATTACCTTGAATAATGGCAGATGCGACCTTCTCCATCAACACTTTTTCATTGTCGACCACCTTTCCAGCTATGAATTCCTTGATGAATTTCCTCACTTGGGGGAATTCCAGAGCATCTAATAGAGGTATGTTGATCTCCATTTTTTCAAATAGAGCCTTATAGTCCATGACATCTATCATAGGCTTTGGTTTCATGCCCAGGGCTTCTGGAAATGATGGTGGAATGGCAGCTCCAGTTGGTTTTTGCACTTTTGGCATTGCCTGCATTTCTTGTTCCTCTTCTATAGCTTCTTTATCATCTGTCAATGTCACATTTTTGTCCTTTTGTGCTGGCTCTTTCAACTCTTTTTCACTTCTCAACATGATTGCACTTGTATTCGCATTTCCCTTGGGGTTTGCTTTGGCTTTGAATGGAAACTGTACTTGGTCAGCCCTCTAATTTAGTATCTATCTGGGAGCTCTTTTTATCCAGATCAAAGTGCTCTCTCCAGTCGAATTCCCAAGCAGTTCTCCGCTCCTTTGGTAGCAGATCTTTCAAGTCCACACCAGCCTGCAATGTTACAACATTTACAAGTATTTGTGGATTAGGTTGAACCGCGGAAGACAACTTCCCATGACCTTGAGCCTTGGTAGTTTTATTCTCCCATGTTAATGCAGCTGGAAAGGGTGGGGGTATCTCCATCTTTTTCGCCTTAGGTAGACATCCATTTTGCTTCTTCATTTTGCCGATTCATCTCGAGAAAGGATCTTGAAACCAGGCAAGATCAGTGGCTCAGTGGTTGCAGTTGGTTTCACCACTTTGGTTTCATTCTTACTTAGCATGGTAATCTTGCTCACATTCGCCATGGGATTAATTTGGACTTGCGAAGGCACTGTGCCTTGATTCTCCTTCAGCTCTTTCAACGAATTTGCAAGTTGTTCCATTTGCTATGACAGGGTACTCATACCAGTTTTATGTTCAAATTGGGTGTTTTGAAATTCTTTCCATAATTCCTCGTTTGTTTTGGCAGGCCTCGGTGAAACAAGTTCGTTTGCAGCTTGTTGTGCATATGCGAAACTTGGTGGGACTCCACGGTGTGATGGATGATAAGTCTGCTCCTCGCAAGGCTGCTGTTGAGGTTGGAAATCGTGGTGTTGTGGTTGTTGGTATAACTGCAGTTTATAGATTTGTGGAGGCTGCTGATAGAAAGTCTGCGCAGGCTGTGGGGCATACTGATTTCGATTTTGAAAACTTCGGTGATGAAAGTTTTGTTGATAGTCCTGTGGAGGCTGCTGGAAATTTTGGTTTTGTGGCTGGAGGTTTTGCTGAGGTTGGGTTTGGAGATTTCGGTTTTGGAAATTCTGTTGAGGTTGCTGGTAGAAAGTTTGGGCAGGCTGAGGTGTAATTTGGTTAGGAAAGCTTTGTTGTTGGAAGTGCTGCGGAGGCGATTGGTAGCTGGATTGACCTTGCTGGGGAGGGTCTCCTGGTTGTCTCCATCGGAGGTTAGGGTGATCTCTATTCTTCATGAAGTGATACCCTCCCACTGCATTTACATCTTCGTATTCAACTGCTGTCATGGTACATCTAATAGAAGAGTGGCCGAGTTTGCCCCACGCACCACAAGTTACCTCGACCGGTTCTGCTGAAGTTGATTTGTTCACTACCTGGTTCAACATCTTCTCAATTTTTTCCATTCTGTCTTCGTTTCTTCTTTCATAATCTGAGGAACTTGCTTGGGCAACCTTCCTCACATTCCTGGCATTCTCTCTGTCGTACTCCTTAGTGGAGTCCACCAGTCTTTGAATGTACTGACTGGCCTCACTAACCTTAAAGTGAGTGAATCCTCCTCCACTTCCGGAATTTACCAAGTCTTTGTATTTCATGGTCATGCCTTGGTAGAAAAACTGGAACAGTTCTCCATCTCTATATTTATGATTAGGGCAGTCTCCCACCAATCTATTAAAACGTTCCCAATACTCACTGAGGTGTTCATCATACTCCTGGTGGATACTTGATATTTCTCTCCTCAGGGAGCTTGTCTTTGTTGCTGGAAAATAGTAGTCTAGGAAGGTAGTCTCCATCTGTGGCCAATTCTCAATAGAATCTGTGCACAGACTCGAGTACCACATGTTGGCTCTGTCGCATAGTGCATAAGAGAATGCAACTAGCTTCACTTGATCGTCGGTCTGCTGGCCAGTTTTCTTCTGGAGCCTGCATATCTTCTCGAATTCATTCAAGAATGAGAAGGGATTTTCATTCGTCTTTCCATAAAACTTAGGCAGGGCATTCAGCACCACTGCCTTGAGTTCCACTGAATTTTCACCATAAGCGGCGATCTGCACAGGGTCCTTCCACTTCCTGGCAGTATGTTCATTGACCTCGAGAACCCTTGGATCATCTTCTTCCATGACTGTTTTGGATTTTGTTTTTGATTCAGAATCAGATCCTTCCTTCTCAGCTTGGTCCTCTGCCCGGACAAACTGAGTATCTCAGTCTTCTGGGTAGCTGGCTTCAGTACCAGCCTCACTCGTAGTCTCTGTATGCAGAGTTCTTTCGCCCTGCGACTCCAGTTCAGTTTGTTGCTTGCGCAACCGTGTCTTCTTCCTGAGTCTCCTAGCAGTCTTCTCAATTTCAGGGTCTAGCCAGAAACTTGGGTTGAACGAGCCACTCATAAACACCTAGAAGAAACACTTGGGTAGAACAAAAATAAAAAGGTCAGTAGAAAAGGTTAGTTTAAATCAAAACGCCATTCCCCGACAACGGCGCCATTTTGGTCGGGCACGATTTCGTTGTTAAAATCGCGAACCAAATACAATTTATAACACCTGCGACAGACAACTAAACTAATACAAGCACAGTTAGCAAGCAGGGATCGAATCCACAGGGAATGGGTAGATTTAAGCAATTTATCTCTAAAGACCGAAAAAGGGTTTGGTTAGTAACCACCATTAACTTTGAGTTTAATTAACACTAGACAATAATCATAAACTGCGCAATTAAAAACAGGGGATGAAAACAAATGTTAAAAGCGACTCGGCTTTGGGAAGATCCACATTGATCAGCCTTCAATCCTCGAATCTAAGATTAATCGGTTTTCCTAAGGTTGCTCGGCTAAGGTGCCGTGTTGAGCACGGACGCACCTAAATCCTATTCTTGAAATGGAGAAGGAATGTTGAGCATTAACCTACTCCCTACCCTAGTGTCAATCTACCATGTTGAGCATTGCATATATCTACAATTAAGGAGCATTAATATCTAAGAAACCGAACTAGCAAAGCTACCCATGTCGAGCATGAAAGTAACTCTACCATCTCCCCTGCCTGTTCAACACCAGCCCAGTTAACCTATGGTGATCAGTCCTATGTCATCTTAAGCAAGCATGTACACAGATCTGGAACGAAACACTTAGTTAACCAATTTTAAGCACATTAAGATCTCATGAAGGCAAGGATCGGGTGTTTCACTGCCCTAGCCGAATATAGGGTTTAACTACACATAATTAGAACAAGAAAGCAAGCTAACATGCAAGGGAATAACATCATAAATGCAGAAAACACTAACTTGAAGAGCATTAACTTCAGAAACCTTAAATAAACAGAAATAACAGTGCAGAATTAAATGAATGAAACAAGACAGAAAACAGATAACATTACTGAGGCGGATCTTCGAATTTTAAATGCTTTAGCTGGGCGAGAATTTAAGTGCTTCAACTACTTGAACTTTGAAGATGAAGAGTAAGAACAAGAACTAACTAGAGAGAATTTCGAAATTTGAGAGAAAACTAAAAAGTAGAGAGAGAAAAAATCTAAAGAGTTATGAGAAGTAGTGATAAAAGTTGTGAGAGAGTTGTCCTCCTTACTATTACATAACCATCATCTAAAAATAAGTTCAAAAGTTGAAGTCTAAATCATTATATCCCCATGCATCGAGCCTCTCCATGCATTAAATGTAGCATGGGCGGGTTTGACCAAAATGGATGAAAGCTGATGGGAGCAGTTGGTTGTATAAGGAAATCTTGCCCTACTGGGCAGCTGTGGTAGGAACAAGTATCATGCCACTGTACTTTTCTACACCAGTTTCCTTTCATAGCTAGTAGCTCTACCAAACAACTTTCCCTCCAATTTCTTTCAATTCTATTGGGCTGGGCTTCTTCATGTCATCATTTAACACATCTCTTCGGCCCAGTAAGATGGCCCAATCGGAGGGGTCCAAATCCTGCCCAGTTCAGCATAATATTCTGGCACAAGTCTTCTTTTATCATATTTTGCATGCATGCAGCTTCAAATCTCTGCTTAGGCCACATTCACCATCCTTTCGCCTTTTATCCACCTCCTACACGCATAAACACGAGACAAACAAGCATAATATCGGTAATATAAAAGCAACAATTACGTGCTTATCAAATTATCACTATTAAAATATTCTAACGCACATACTCATATATATATATATATATATATATATATATATATATATATATATATATAGGGTGTGGTTCTATGGAGAACACCCCTTATATAGAGAAATAAGAACACATTAAGACCATTGATCTTGATGTATGGATGGCTTGGATTGGTTGGAATATTACTTTCTTTTTGATTAATTTTCTTCATGGGAAGGCGACTAAAGGGCAATCTGGGAACAACGAAATTGTACATATCTCGCTCAAGAATAACCCTTTTTCGTGAGTCAAATTTTCCCCAATTCTCACAAACCCTTTCCTCCCATAACCAAATTCTCACAAACATGTTCCCATCATCGATTCAATTCGAATATTCCGGCTAGAGAAGCGTCGCTTTTTTTGTTCGAATATGTCTCGATTCGACGCTTCCAACTAAAAATCATTTCACTCGCCCATTTCACCGGTGTCGGGGGGATTTGGGAAGGTGCGTTTGAATCATTCTTCATCCGTTTTCTAGAGTTTTGAAGCATGAATAGATATTGAAGACGAGAGGTACGCGTTGAAAAATGTTAATTTGGGAGTGTATTGCAAACATTGTCCGAAAAATGATATCTAATTTTGTTAATTGGAATTTGTGGATTAGGGATTTTTTTCTATCAGTTATGAAAGAGATGTTCGTATGTCTGATTTTCAAATTGGTGTTAATTATCAATTAATTAGGGTTTGACGAACTGTTTAGTGGCTGAAATTTGTGATTATGAAATCGATCTGGGTTTTCGATTTTTTGGTTGGATTAAATTTGGGAGTGTATTGCAAACATTTTCCAAAAAATGTTATCTAGTTACATTAATTGGAATTTGTGGATTGTGGCTTTTTTTTTTCTGTTCGTTCTGAAAGAGATGCTCATTTCTGGCAATTGAACTAAAAAGCAGTTTGTAAGAATGCACATTTGCCTTGAATGATTATGCACATTTCATGTAAAATGTATGCTATGCACATTTCATGTAAAATATATGCAAATTAGGCATTATTTAGGGATGTATGCAACGTAAAAATGTATCCTGCACAATGTATGCAAATTATGCTTTATTTAAAATGTATGTACAGTTTGTGAGTATGCACATTTGCCTTGAAAAGAGTGTGCACATTTACTTGAAACTATATGCAAATTTTGTTGTATTTATTTGCACATGTTGTCTAAGAGACATTCTAGTTGAAAATGGCAGTGATGATGAGCTCTATAATCAGGCAATTGATAATTTCGAGGTAAAAATTAATTAGATTCTGATGCACATTTCATTATATTCACATGCACATTTTATTACATTTATATGCACACTCAGTGTTTCTTTATGTGCACAACTTGCAGGTTGATGATTATCTTAATGATAATGGAAATGGAAATGAGGAGCAAGTACCAGAAGGTGAAAGAGAGAAAGTGGATGATGCCGTTGAGGGAGGTGAACAAGAAACTGAATCAGAGGACATCAAGGTAAAATTAAATTGGTTTCGATGCCCCTTTCATTATATTCATATGCACATTTTATTATATTTATATCCACACTCAATTTATATTCATATGCACATTTTATTACATTTTAAAACTGACTGTTTTTTGTGTGCACAAGTTGTAGGGTGTTGATGTTGTGGATGGTAATGAAAATGCAAATAAGGATACTACTAAGGAGACGATTGAGGAATGTGAAAAGGGCACAAAATCAGAAGGAACACAGGAAGATTACAATGAAACAGACAACAATAAGGGGTCCCGAGACGAAGTTGTGACAGACATGGCTGTAAGAATTAGTTAACTATTTCAGCATATTCAATGATAAAGTTCATTACATATAAACTCAATTGATCTGACTACCGGTAGGAAACTTCTCGTGATGGGGAGCTACGGAACAAGAGACTACAAAAGCAAAAGTCAGCTACTTGTACATCCCCATATGTAAGAAGAACTGTAGATTTGACAAAGCGATTGGTTAAATCTGAGAAAGTTATAGGAATGTACACTTTTTACAATAAGGAGTCACGGTAAGTCTGAATGTATAATGAGCTATCAGTTTTGAGTTTCAATTTGTATTAATAACTAAAAATACTATAAATGGATCTGTGTGGGGATAACATACTCTTTGACAACGCTGCTGATTTGGAGCTTCGCAAGGAAATATTTCTCAGCTTAGCACGAGGGAAGCACGTAAACATCATTAGCATGCAGCTATGGAGCAGATGGCTAAATGAGAAAGAAATCTTGAAACCAAAATCCTCAGAATGACGTTTCTTTGCCAGTCCAAAAGCCACGGTAAGTATAATGTGTGCAAACATGTCTGAATGATTATGCACATCTATGCAACTGTGTATGCATACATTTCTAAATTATTCTGCACATCTATGCAACTTTGTTTGCAAACATTTCAGAATGATTATACATTTCTTTGCAACTGTGTATGCACACAAATCCTTTATGACACAAACTATAAATTTTTTATTTGTTCATTTTATAGAACTACGCCATGAATCGCAACTATACCAAATTTTGTGAGCAATTACTGGGGGAGATAATTTGTCATCAAGAAGAGGAGATAGCTTTGCTTGACCAGGTAAGGACAATCTGAATTTATTGTTTCAGTAATTGATAGAATTGTTAGTGATTGATATGTACAATACACAGTTTGTGTTTCCGGTGTACATTGGTCAGCGGCACTTGATGGTAATGTTTGAGATGAAGAAGCATAAGGTCCATGTAATAGATAGCTTGAATGATGAAAAATCCAGATGTTCGGATGCAAAGTACTTGGATTGCACAAATAAATTGGTACGATATTCTAAGTTTCTGATACGAACATGTTATGTTGTTCTAGTATTGCCAACTGATAAATTGAATTACAATGTGTAGAGAGAGTCACTAAGGGTGTTTCTGTTGGATCATGAGCTAGAGATGAAGGCTGGAGTTGTGCAAGTTTCAAGAATGAACGTCGTGCTCGTGAAATGGGGAGATCCGAAGAATGTAAAGGACAGTGGGGTGTTTACCCTGAGACATATGGAAACATCAATGGGCGACTCGGGGACTTGGCGGTGTGGCCTAATAAAATATTCAAAGAAACAAATTGCAATCCTAAAGGTCAGGTACTGCACTGCACTCTTGACATGGCCGCATAACCCGATAAGTGAGCAGACAGTTCAAGCCGCGGAAGAACACTATGAGAAGGTCATCCAAGGAAGAAATATAGACGTGGCTAAAACATTACTTGGTTGATGCTTTTAAATTTTCAGAATTCTTTTGTGATGGAGTTTATTATGTTATTTAGTAATGAAGTCCATAGTAGCAGAAGTAGAAGTTTTGACATATGCAGATTACATGATTTTTGCTTACACACTTAAGATATATTATGTGCACATTTTATATATTCGATTCTAACTGCAGACTTTGTGTTTTTGGATATCTGGTACCTATAATTATCTTCTATGGATGTGTACGTTTATTCTATTTAAAAGGGTTTAAGCGAAGAACAATAATAATTGTTACATGCACCTGCTACCAATCATTTTACACAGTTACGGTATTTGTTATGCAGATCGAAGGCATTTCTTATGCACACCACCTTTGATCATATTCACACTCAAATTATATTCATGATTGCACAACACCTTTGATCATATTCAATTCATATTCAGACATGATTACATCTATATTTATCTTCTATGGATGTGTACGTTTATTCTATTTAAAATGGTTTAAGCGAAGAGCAATAATATTTGTTACATGCACCTGCTACCAATCATTTTGCATAGTTACGGTATTTGTTATGCAGATCGAAGGCATTTCTTATGCACATTTAAGGTATTTGTTATGCACGTTTCGGATAATTGAAGATTGCACATTTAGTATGTTTAGTGTAAATAGAGGCAATACAAATTGACGTCTAAACATCAACAAATAATTAAACAAGGATCCATGACCAGGAATTTGAAATGTCATACATCATGAAACAATAAAAATAGTGTAATTTGGTCAAAGTTCAAAGATAGATTTGTTCATTCATCTTCAAGGCTCGTTTGGTCATAGTTACAAGCGTCGTGATTGGTCAATTATTAGCATTTGCTTCATTTCCTCTTTGGTTTTTTTGCTTTCCTAATAGCAGCTTCCTATCTAGATTGAATACGACTCCCACTACCCTTTGTCTTAACTGGACTGGGAGACAATACCGATACACTCACTAGAACCAAACAACCATAGAATTCTTCAATTAACTTCTTCTTAGCATTAATACAATCTGCCAAATTTTTACGAAACACAATCACAATGTGCATAAATGCAGGTCATAAATGTGCATAAACATAATAGGTGCATAAAAAATCATAAATCCAACTAAAATCTACACACAATTGATGAAGCTCACGACATATTCTCTTCACAAATAACACTAAATCCATGAAATAAACTGCATCCTAACAATAATAAAGAACAAAATTATGCGCCGACTTATGAAACCCATTAAATGCTTGTTCTAACGAACACACAAATTTCTTCATTGCACAATCAATACAAAATTATAAAACACCCAATTCAATTTGAGAATTACAATAGGATTATTGAAAGTAAAAATTACCCATATCCTTCTGAAATGATAGTGGCGAAATCCAAACGGTATGGAAATGAAGGATCGAAGACAGTGAATCGAAGAACGAAACAATGCAAATTGAAGATTGCATTTTTCTCTTGAATTGAGACCGAAATCTCTCGAAGCGTTTCCAGAGCAAGAGAGAAAGAAAATGTTCTTAATTCTTCAAACATAAGGGGAGAAAATACGAATTTACCCTTAATGACTATTTTTTCCCTTCAAAATTTGATGAGTCAACATTCAATCTGAACCACCGATCACGAAAACGAATGACACGAATTTGTTCTTATTTCTGTCAGTAAGGGTGTGTTTTCAATTGATCCACCCTATATATATATATATATATATATATATATATATATATATATATATATATTCTAGACATGTAGATAATATGACTAATACTTATACCCTTAAATTAAGCCCAAAGGGTTTAATTATTCTATTTAAGAAGGAAGTAAATTTGGTCGCTTATTACCACTATAAGGGAGATAGGTTAACAATTTAGCTTCGTATATAGGTGTTAATATAATAATCAAATTAGCAATTGTCAGTACGATAAGCCTTGATATGATTCGGACATTACATTCTACCCTCCTTAAAGAAAATTTCGTTCCGAAATTTATGTAATTGGGACTCTGGATATTGAGCCTTCATCTTATCTTTCATCTCTCAAGTTGCTTCCTCTTGGCTGTGATGATTCCATAGTACTTTGACTAAGGAAATTTGTTTTTCCGCAAGTTCTGAGTCTTCTGATCGAGTATCTGCACCGGCCGCTCCTCGTAGCTCAAATCTTGGGCTAAGTATACTTCATCATAGCTGATAAGGTGCTTTGGATCGAAGATGTACTTTCGTAGTTGCGAGACGTAAACCACGTCATGTATGTTTTTAAGGCTAGGCGGCAGCGCCAAGCTATAGGCTACAGGCCCAATCCTTTCTATGATTTCGAAAGGACCTATAAAGCGAGGTCGTAGTTTTCCTCTTTTGCTGCTACACCCTTTGAAGGGAAAATTTTCAAGAAGACTTTGTCTCCGACATTGAACTCTAGATCGATTCGACGTTTCTCTGCATACGACTTATGCCTATCTTGAGCCTCTTTAATTCTTTGTTTGATTAAGTCCACTTTCTCCATCATCTGTTGCACCAACTCTGGCCCCAAAAGTTTTCTTTCGTCCACTTCATCCTAATATAGTAGTGATCTACATTTCCCACCATACAAGGCCTCGTATGGGGCAATTCCTATTGTTGCTTGATAGTTGTCACTGTAGGTAAATTCCACGAGAGATAGTATGTCTTTCCAATTTCCACTTTTGTCATCGCGTGCGGGTCCAACGAGTCCGGAGCCTTTTGCCATCTCTAGTTAGTTTGCTTCAAGTTTTGATAGACTAGTATACGTGTTTGATCCTGCTTTCGATTTAATTTCGTTATTTTTTGTTTTACGGAGTATGTCATATTTGGGCAATATTATTCAATTTGTTTTTGTGATATATACGCCTCACACTCCCCCCTAATATTGGATTTTTGATTTAAAATAAAAGATTCCTGTATCATAATCATAAAGTAACAAACAGTAACAATTGAATAAAATACCCCACTATCCAAATATTATAAGATCCCGTAATTATTATTTCCTTATATTTTAGTTTGAAATATGGATTTTTTTTTCCTTATAATTGTTAAATAACTTAAACAAAGGACGAAAATAGACAAATCTTGTAAATACTTCACAAAATAGTACTATAAATTACCAATTTATGCGGAACGGAAAAGATGATACGGACATTGTGAGTGGGATGCCACCAAAACTAAATCGAGATTACTAAATTTGTGAATTGAAAAAGATGATCGAAACTATGACTTCATGAGTAGGAACGACTTTCAGCTGCAGTTGGAGTGTTTGGAACAGTCAGCTTTCAGCAGAAATTTTCTACCAAATATAGCCAAGATAGAGAAGTTGTTTAAGCTGCTATGACACAACTTTCAACTGTAGCTCACAACTTATCTAATTTATTGAATTATTTCATCCTTTAAATATATTTCTATCATTCTCAAAAAATCATTAATTTTAAAATTAATATTTTTCTTAGTTACAAATTTAATTATAATTATATTTTGATATATTAGTAAGTAATTTGATAAAAAAATTAAATTTATTATTTATAAATTCTTCAAGTTTAATGAAATAATTATAATTAAGATTAAATATAATTAAATATATATTAATTAAAATAGTGGGTTCTAAAAATTTTAAATTTTAAATTAATATTTTTTTCTATTTTTATTTAATGATAATTATTTCTTAGCTACATAATTAGTAAAATTAAATAAAAATATTATTATTATGGATTTTAAGCAAATAAGTAATATTTAAAATATAATATGTTTATGTTAATAAATTTATATAATATGAAAATTTATAATATTTATTTATTTATTATAAATTATAATTATTTAATAACATTGAGAGTAAAACAAATATTTTATTTAAAAACTTAAAATAAGTTACTGATATTAGCAGTTTTCCAAATACTATTTTTCTCACTTTCAGAAGTTTTTAACACTTATTTCGAAACAACTACAAATTCTCAAATCATCAACTTTTAGCACTTATCAATAAAATTCAGCTACTTCATACACCCACTAAGACTTCACTAATGTCTAAAATACACCTACTAATCATTAGCGTAAGACTTGCATTTTCTGAAAATGATGAAAATATGAGGATGGTTTGATAGTTCCAACTATTTTATGTTTTTATGCTAGATTTGCTTTTGAGTTTTGACTTTTGATATAAGTCAGTTAGCTATTTCAGAAATCAGGCATTAACCGCATTACATTAATATTATACTCCTAATAAAGATATAATGCAATTTATTTATTAAATATTTCAAATGAAATAGACACGCCGAAAAGAGGAAATAATAAAAAGAGAAGCACAATAAATGGAGATCGCCGTTTTCATAAAGGAACAGCAAAATATAGACGTTAAACATGTGATGACTGTTGACCACCATTAAAAAAGCATAAGTTACTGCAATTCGACCGTTACATCTCCTCAAATTTGAAGAGTAAATTCTGCGAAAAGATTTGAAAGCAAAAAAAAAAAAAATGAGAGTAACAGACGCACCGAGAGAGCAAGTGATGGAAGTTGTAGGAGAAGAGGAAGAGGAGGAAGAAAGAATTCAAAATCTCAGATCCAAAGCTACAGAGCTTCTCCTCAGAGAAGAATACACAGACTCCATAAAAATCTACTCTCAAATCATCTCTCTCACCCGAGAAACCATTTTCAGATCGAGCCCAGATCAAACCCGCCTCGCCAAGATCCAACGGACCCTCTGCCTGGCCTTCTCCAACCGGGCCGAAGCCCGGGCCCGACTATCGGAGTTTTCCGAAGCGATGAGAGATTGCGAGGAGGCGTTGAGGATTGACAAATCCCATTTCAAGACTCTTCTCTGTAAGGGCAAAATCCTACTGAGTTTGAATCGGTACGGTCTTGCATTGGACTGCTTCAAGAAAGCGAATCTTGATCCGCAAGCCAATCAGAATTCTGACATGGTTAATGAGTTCTTAAGTAAGTGTAAAAAGCTCGAGTCTTTATCAAGAAGTGGAGCGTTTGATGTTTCAGGTTGGGTTATGAGTGGGTTTAAAGGGAAATCTCCCGAGTTGGGTGAGTATGTTGGTGCAGTTGAAATCAAGAAATCTGGGATTAGTGGGCGTGGATTATTTGCAACGAAGAACGTGGAGAGTGGGAGTTTGATGGTGGTTACTAAAGCTATCGCCGTTGATAGAGCAATAATGCCTCAAGATTGTGGGGAAGTTGCTCATATGGTTATATGGAAGAACTTCATTGATAAAGTGATGGAGATTGCAACAAAGTGTGAGGATATCAGCAATTTGATTTCAAATCTATCTGCAGGTGAAGATGAGGGCTTTCTTGAAGTTCCCAACATCTCAATTTTTCGGCAAGAGGCAGAGATGAGAAGAGCAATTTCCGGTGAGAATATGGATAAGGGGAAGTTTTTAAGCATTTTGGATGTGAATTCAATTCTTGAAGATGCAATTTCAGCCAAAGTCTTGGGGAAAAATGCAGACTACCAAGGTGTAGGTTTGTGGATATTGGCTTCATTCATCAACCATTCTTGTGATCCTAATGTGAGGAGATTGCATATAGGCGATCATGTGGTTGTCCATGCAGCTAGAGATTTGAAGGCAGGGGAGGAGCTTACATTTGCCTATTTTGATGTTCTTACACCTCTCAAACGCCGTAGAGAGATGGCAAAAAATTGGGGGTTTGTATGCAGATGCAAGAGGTGCACATTTGAAGAGAATGTGTGGAATGAGCAAGAAATGAGGGAGATTGAGATGGCTTTAGGAAAAGGGTGTGTAGATATGGGGAATTTGGTTTTTAGATTGGAGGAAGGGATGAGGAGATGGATGGTGAGAGGGAAAGGGAAAGGATATTTGAGGGCCTCATTTTGGGAGGCTTATTCTAAAGCATTTGGGTCGGAGAAGGTGATGAGGAAATGGGGGAGGAAGATTCCGGCGGCGGAGGCGGTTGTGGATAGTGTGGTGGATGTGGTGGGGAGTGATGAGAGGACTGTGAGGGTGTTTGTGGAAGGGTTGAGGAGAGGTGGGATTAATGGTGTGGTGGAGATGGAGAAGATGATGAAGTTGGGAAGAGGGGTTTATGGGAAGGTGATGAAGAAACAAGCACTTAAGACATTGCTTCAAATAGGTGGTGGTCAAGATTGAATAAGTGATGATCTTCTTCTTGAGTTTTCTGTTTTTGGTGATTTTAGAGTCAGTTTAGTTTGTAGTTATTTGATTCTCAAGTCATCTTGAGGGTTAATTTGACACTTTGGTTCATGATTTTGTGTTTGTGTTTGAAAATGCAAGTACTTTTACACTTGTTGATTTAATTGTGGAGAAATCCCATCTATTTTAGGGACATATGTGTTCCCATTTGTTTATAATAATATTTCCATCACGCCTTTTTTTTTTTTTTTTTTACCCTCGTAACTAATAACAAAGATTTTGGCTAAAAAAGAAAAAAATACTAAGGGTGTCAGACTAGCCTTGGGCTTTCAGAGTCCTTCAAGCTATCTACTGTCGATTTTCTTTGGATGGTGGAAAAGTAGCTACGGGGAAAATTTCTATTGGTGGTTTATTATTTAGTTTTGTTTCAATTTATTTCACAAATATCATTATTAAATGACTCATAAAATAAAATCAAAATTATATTAAAATACATAATTTCTTTTCCCTTTATAATAGAGTCCAATATTGCTATATTTCACCAACAAGAAGAAAACCCTCTTTTCTTTTCAAGCTTTCATCAAATCAAATATCCCTTTTTCTTCACACATTATGGATCCAAATCACCCAAATTTTCTATGGTTTCACCAATTTTCCAATTCCGAATAATTTTCCAATTCCGAGTATCAACAAAACTCCCAGTATTCTTCAAATTATCAATTCTCTCCAATTCTGGACCAAATTTCTGCCTCACATTGTTTCTTCTTCACAAAATATTTATCGCAGTTTGTTTTCAGATGAACAACGTCAAAATAAAAATCCAAAGGACCTAAAAAATGTTTGGTGTGTGAAAGTAGATGTACCTTTTATGTCATATTGGATCTTCGCTAGCGAAGATGCTATACAAGGTAAAAATCAAAGAGAAGCCACCTTATGACACGTATTCATAAAATGTATTAGGATAAGCAAGCAACAATCCAGATGAATTCAGAGAAAGAAACATTGACGCAGTGAAAGGTAATTGGAAATGACTTAATGAAAATGCAAACAAGTGGGCGACTGCTTGCAAAGAGGCACATGCTCGTAAAAGGACTGGAATGATTCATAAAGATATTGAGAAAGAAGCTCATGGCAGCAAGTTCCAGGATTCAGTTGTATTCAATAAAGATATGTGTAAATATGACAAGTGGGATTTATATTCAATACTCGGTGCACCACATGTTTATCCCTAAAGTCAAGTTGATGAGGATCGAGAAAGCATTGGCGGATCCAAGGGGGGGCGGGTAGGTGCGACCGCCCCCCCGAATTTTCGTGCATTACTATGAATTTTCGTTTATTTCAAGTAATTTATATGTTTGTACCACGTAATTTTTCGAATTCGCCCCCCCGAAATTTTTAAATTTATTATCCTAAACTAAAGTAACAATGAAGAATTAGTGTTAATGTGACTACGAACTTCTAAAAATATTTTAAAAAAAGTATATTAAGTGAGTTACATATATAACTTTATGCAATTAATATATTATGTTTTATTTTTTTAATTACTTGATTGATCTCAAATTAGCAAGTGTAAATAAACTATCATTTAAATACTTAATTAACTCCTCAGCTAGATATTGTTAGTCTTCATAATTTTCTCCAACTAAATTTAGACTGACAAAATAAGATTGTGTACGATATTTTTCGAATAAATCTGAAGAATATAGCAGTTATTTATGAAAGAAGAATATAATCTCTTAAATAAGCCAAAAAGAGTAAGTATAATTAGACTTACGTAGAAAAATGTCCTAAAAATTTTTCTCGGGGGCTCCGCCCCCGAACCCCCCAAAAATATCATACACCGATAAATTTCGCCCCCCCTAACCAAAAATCCTGGATCCGCCCCTGCGAGAAAGTGGTGGAAGCTCGAAACAATATAAGACTTTCGGGGGGGCAAAACGAGATCATTAATGATTCCTCATCCCGAAGGAAGATATAAGGCGAAAAAGAAAGTAAAATGTATGACATCTCAATCTGATTGTATTCATTAATATGCTGAACAACTTCGTGTTCTCATAATCTTTAAAGACAATGAGACTGCATACTATTAGATATCCATTGAATGGCCAACTCGAGTTGGAGCGCCACAAGTTAGAAATTGAGAGTAAGAAGGTGGAACGTCAAGATATGAAGAGAAAAGAAAATATGTTGGTTGCACCGACAAATATTATTATGCACAATCTGATAGTAAAAGATGAAAACGAGTCATACCAAAATTATTATGATCATGCATACTTTCTTGCGGATATACCTCAAAGTGTACAAGCAGAAGATGACGAACCGTTTTACTACTCTAGTTCACGCACTACAAGTCTTCATTTGCATATGGTTAATAGAGACCAACTTCGAAATATAGAAGCTCATATTGCCATTCAGAATGACTTGATTGAGCGTATATGGTCAAAATTTGGCACTCATCAATAAATTATGTAAAATTTACATATCTTCGGTTGTATCCATTTCATATTTCATTCATCTATTTGTAGCTCGATTATATATTTTGATTTACGTATTTTTAATCTTACTCTTCAATTTGAGCAAGTACAAACTTTTTGTTTACATGATGGTAATTTTTTAATTTTAATTAGAGATTTTAAATGAAATTTCTAATTAAACATAATTTTAAATGCAATTTTAAATTTAATAAAAAAATATTATAGATAGTAAGTAGTTAAAAATAAATAAAAAAAATTAAAGTTAGATTGGTGTGGTGTTATTGATGGAGATATAGATTAAATTAGATATTTGATTGTGGATTGATTAGAGAAAAATGAATATTTTATTAAAAAGTTATAGTTGGGAAGTATGAATGATGATATTCTAATAAACAACACAAGATGACACAAATTTTCATTAAAATTGTCTCAGTCTTCGAACCAATCCACATTGAATTCAATGTGCGGCCCAATCCATCCATTCGTAAGCTAACGAGCCTCCTAGCCGGCTCACAAACTAGATAGTAGTAATTTTTATTCTTAATTTTCTTAATTACAAAATTAAATTTAATAATTATTATTTAAATAATAAAAATAAATAAATAATTGTATGATGGTTGAACCCTCAATGTTTTATTTGTAGTAATACTAAATGCCATTGTGCCTAGCCTCAAGCCCATGGGCTTCTCTCGCTCAAAGCTCAATGGGGTTCGTATATATAGGCCTATTTTGTTAGCTTCAAAATTTTGAATCCACCTAGATTGGATCATTTCGGACTAATTTTATAACCTCTACATGTTATGATAATCATGCAATAACAGAGAATGATGTGCATGTAAATTATCATGAGTTCGGATTAAAATACTCCCTCCGTCCCACTAGAAACGACGTGTTTTTCTTATTGGGTCGTCCCACAAGAAACTGACGTGTTTCCTAAAATGGTGAAGAATGTGTGGACTACATTTAACTACTAAAAAGTCAAATAATCTACACCACATAATACCACTTTCTTGATTCACGCACTCAAAAGAAACGTGTCGTTTTTAGTGGGACGGAGGGAGTACTATCACATGTGACTGGTAAATTTATATTTCATTTTTTTTAAAAGAAAAGATGGGATTGATATTATTTGAACCAAGTTGGTCAGGCAAAGGAATATGGAATAAATCAACATTGAGTTTTTACTGGGCTTTTAAGAATGGGCTGCCCAGTTGGCCTACCGCCTATGTATTATATAGATATGCTGTGTGTTCGTGTGTGTGAAGAAACTGTCCCTAAAATAGTGATGATTGAAGGAGGAAATATTATTTTATACTCCCTCCGTCCCACAATTCTTGTCCCTTTTCTTTTGGGCACGGAAATTTAAGAGAGTATTTGGTTGTGAGTAAGATGGTGGGGGCCCTTAAATAAAGTATGTAATAATTTGCTATTTTAGATAAAGAGACAAGAATTATGAGACGTCTCGAAAAGGAATAAGAGACAAGAATTATGAAACTGAGGGAGTATCGAAATATAATAGGTCAAATTTATGGGTAAAATGTTTAATCAGTATGAAAAGAACTTGGAATTTCCGACGATTGAGATATTGTCAAATAAGTAGTAGCTCTCCTGCTTACATCGAGAAAAAGGGGGAGAAAAATAAATAGTGCTGGCGTCAACAAGAGGTAGGTTGGCCGTTGGCCACCACATAGAAAGAGAGAGAGAGAACTCGTGGTATGGTTGTGATTGATTTTAGGATAAGCTCAAACATAAATGATGGAATAAGAAAGAGTGATGCCTATCAGCCTATCTAACAATATTTGAATATTATAAACTTTTTTATAATAAGAAGAATTCATAATTAATATTCGAAGTATAAATGTATGAACGGTTCTGTTATAGCTTCTATAATGTAGTAGTATTTTATCTTCTGTTTAATTCAAATTCGTATAGTTGCTGATTAAATATGATAGTGTTCTATTATTGAAGTGTGTGGATTAAAGTTTTTAAGGCATTTTTGTCCTTTCTTGTTGTTTTTTCCTAGGTTTGGATACATCTAATTAAGAAATAACTGTTAGGCTAAGATAGATGACAAGGATTAAAGGCAATACCTATCAACTTTAAGTGTTGTGTATAAATTTGTGGTAAAAAAAAAAAACATTGAGTTGACATTCATGACTAACATTGTAAGATCCTACCGTCACTTCACGACAAATTTAATCACTTTATTTTTGTGTTGATCTTTAATTCTTGATCTTAATCATTTTATAATATAACATGAAGAATACTAAAAAAATACTCATGATTTCATTTTAATAAATTAAATAATAATAATCATCATGAGTGGAAGTTGAAACTTGAAACTTATTGCGGTCGTCGTGCATGCAATTGAAAATAAAAGTATCTGATGAAAGCAACCAGATGATTTCCATCTTCGGTTTTAAATATACTAGGGCAAACACCCGTGCTAACGCACGGGTGAATTTTAGGTATGAAATTAATTTAAGTATTTTTAAAGCATCAATTTATATTTAGTATTTCTTATTAATTCAATTGATTTTTCACATGATTTGCTTTTATATAGGGCAAACACCCGTGCTAACGCACGGGTGAATTTTAGGTATGAAATGAATTTAAGTATTTTTAAAGCATCAATTTATATTTAGTATTTCTTATTAATTTAATTGATTTTTCACATGATTTGGAATGCTTTTATATAGGGCAAACACCCGTGCTAACGCACGGGTGAATTTTAGGTATGAAATTAATTTAAGTATTTTTAAAGCATCAATTTATATTTAGTATTTTTATTAATTCAATTGATTTTTCACATGATTTGGAATGCTTTTATATATATATATATATATATATATATATATATATTATCCTCTTAAAAGTCAGTTTTATTCTTAAATGCTATTTTTCAGTCAGATCATCAACAAAGACAAAAAAATAAAGCATAATTTCAATGAAGAACAACTAAAATTCATCACAAGTCTATCATGTCAAAAAGAAGTCTGCGACATGAAAAAATAAGCAGTTCATGAAACCAATAGAAAAAAATCCACAGAAAGTACAACTATAAAATTTGATATACTTTTCTGAAAACAACATTTCTAGTTACAGAACAATCTCCACCATCTTCCCTCACGACCAAGATTTTCAAGCCAGGTTGCTTAGTAACACGTGACATAGCCACATACAATTGTCCATGAGTGAAAACTGGATTTTTCAAATATAAATCAACTGACTGCAACGACTGTCCCTGACTCTTGTTAATAGTCATTGCATAAGAAACAATGAGGGGAAATTGTCTCCTCTGAAATTTCAATGGTAGGGCTTAAGAAGAATCTGCAACATATATCAAATCAAATAAGATAAACCTTTTGAGGATATATAAAGTAATGAAACAAAACAAATAATACGAAGGGACAATATCATATTCCTACCTTACTAAGTGCAATATCAATCACATTATGCTAGCAAATCATATAGGTCAAGTCTTAGATGTTTAGAAACTTTGGACTGGATTGAATCTCAAATAATTCCATAATTCACTTCTAAAAAGAAAAACTCATAAATGATTGCATAATTAACCGAAAGAGCAAGAAAAAAGTTACCTGCATTGAGGGCGTTTTTTACATTTTGCATCGCGGGCACAAGGTGTGATGCGAAACCCAGATCCGGCAACGTCACGACCTCGTTGCCGACACTGACGATGATGATCTTGTTGGATGGGTAAAAGGCCAGCACATTCGAGTTGACCCAATTTCGGGCGAAATCTTAGAGAAAAAAAAAATAAAAGGGGTCTGATACCAAAATGCATCTTCTATTTTACTGGGAAAGATAACTAATAGTTTCCTTGCTTCAACCACCTATGAGCTTTGACAAATTTAGAATCTGGATAGTATCAATTCAATGTGAGAGAAGAGCAAAAAAATCATGTGTTACACATTCATTAATTCAAATTATATTGATGCAATATTTTCAGTTATGTGGAAGGAAAACAAAGAAAGACATTCATCAGGAAATTCCACCCTTTACCATAAAAGGTAGAAAATCACAAATAAAAAGGGAATAATCCATAAAACAGGAGAGTTCATCTACATCGAATGAGTACTGTTCTTCTACTGAGTGCCCTTAATCAGTAGTACTGTTCACGAGTAATGTTCATCAGTAGGAGAGGTCATCTACCGTTCATCGATGGGAGAGGTCATCAGTAGTAATGTTCATCAGTAGGAGAGTTTATTTCCTTTTATTTACCACTTGGGCAAACACCCGTGCTACGCTTTCCGCGATTTTAGGTATCAAATCCGCGACTTTATGAAGCAGTTGAAAGGTCTACGGATAGAATAATACATACCTACGCGGCTGTTACATTGTACTTACAAGCAAATTTTTTACTTTTTAGAAACCAATTATCCCACATTTTACTTCATATAGATTGTACTTCATATAGATTGAACCTAAATAATATAGCAATGAATATAAATTTAATCATAGATATAACTTAGGATTCGGAGTGAAAGAGACAGACTTATGTGAAGAATTATTCACAATTATTGATGCAGGAGCGTCATAAACTGTTCATCAGTAGGAGAATTCACCATCAGTAGCATGAACAGGAAAGTTCATCTACATCGAATTAGTACTGTTCATCTACTGATTACCATTCATCAGTAGTACTGTTCACAAGTAACCTTCAGCTCTGATCAGCAGAAACATTAAGAAAAGTCCAATACAACAATGACAATGAGAATTATTCGTAATAGTTGCATATCAATGCCCAGTTATCTATAGATTCATTAAGAATAACGAGAGAGAGTAAAAGGAGGGGAGTTAGAAGTTCGGAATGCAAGAAATACAAGAAAGAAATTTCTTAGAGAAGAAAAACGCCATATTCTCTGTCCCTTCTGATTCAATCATCAAATCTGTGAAACATAGACAGTAGTATTTCAACACTGTTGGAGAGCAACTGCAGAAAACTAAATTCACACAAAAGATCTTCCAAAGCAACTTAAACTACAAGTATAGTCCCTTGTTGGAGTTCCCAGAACCTAAGTATAAAGAGGTGTGACTATTCATTCAATTGCTTACATTCCATAAACCATAATCATAAAGAAATGGTAAAGTGCTTGAAATCATAAATATGCTATAAACAAAGTATAGATAGATCATGCTTACCTTAATGATTTCAACGAGTTGATCTACTCCACTTTCACCAGGGAAAAGTGGCTGAAATAATCAAATTGAACTTCACTTTAGCAAGATAAGAACTCCAATAAGATAACAGTTGAAGAGAGAGGCAGTTGATTCACCAACCTGTCCAAGTAATAATTCAGCCATAACACATCCAGCAGACCAGATGTCAATGGCAGTGGTGTATTCTGTTGCACCAAATATGAGTTCCGGAGCACGATAATACCTCGAACATATATATGAAATGTTTGGCTCTCCTTTGACATACAATTGATAAAAAGATAGTAACATAACAAAGTCAAAATCTGATGAACCTAGATCGCGGGGGGGGGATACTCACCAGTACTTTTGCACTTCCAAAATCACATAACTTCACCTGATGGGTGTGTGGATTAACCTGCAAACAGTGTGGTAATAAGTTAGTCATTTGATATTTGCTAGAATAACGATTGAATTGAACATAAGATTACCAATAAGTTTTGTGGTTTAATGTCCCTGTGGCACACTCCAATACTGCCATGTATATATGCCAGTGCTCTGAAAATCTGCCAAGAGAAAGGCACTTCACTTAGAAAAAAGTCTCATTGGTAAAAACAAGTCAACCTGACAAATTTTGAATTGAAATGCAGTAGCTCTAGAAAACCATAGAATACAAATGAGATAAAGTATACCCGATAAGCGTAAAGTTTAACATGTATCATCGGCATCCTCCGACTCATCTTGTTATAATGTCTAATCACCCTATGAACAGTCTCGTGAACATACTCCAAAACCAAGTTAAGGAAGAGCTCATCCTTCTCGGTTGTTGAGAAGAAACAATGATTCAAAGACACAACATTAGGGTGGTCCAGGAGACGCATGGTTTGCGGCTCGCGGTTCTTGTACCTCTTATCTTGAAGAACCTTTTTAATGGCAACAGTTTCTACTGTTTCTAGACATTTGGCCCGAAGATAACATTAGGAGATATAAGAAATTCCGAAGTGTGAAAGCGGTGAAGCTAGTATTTTTCCTTACACCACCAAAGAGAAGGCGGGGACAAAGAAGCAAATTCGAAATACTACTCCGAAAGATCCCCGGCCCACATTACGCTCGGCCATGTGGCCGATTGTCCGATAGAACAAGGGTTGAAGACTACGAATAAGAAAATAATAAATTTTTTATAATGCAAATTCGGAGGGACGAATTTAACCTCGTTTTGGCTGACCATTTCTTCCCCCAATTGTTGTCACAATAATATGACCGGTTTCGTTCCATTACCATCTACAACCGCAGGTTCCATATCCTATGACGAAAGATAACAGTTAGCACATCTATAAGAAATGGCATATAATAAAAACAGATTGAAGTTCTTAAGATAAGTTCCCGTACCTTGTCATCCCCGAGCTTCATCTCGTTCATCTCATCCGGCACTGTCCATTTCACCGGGTTTTCGACCAAGATCTCTTACATCGGTTGCGGGAGCTACACTAACGAGAGGCCATTCACTTCTAATCGTATAAACGAAGCGGCCTTTGCCACCAATTATACCAAATTGTATAAGAAAGACCACTCAAAACCTATCTACAAAAAAAATCAAGCAAAAGTGAGAAAATCCCTTCATAAAAGTAGAAAACTCCAATAAGAGACACAACTACAAACTCTCCCCGGGTTTTCTTGTTTTAAGTTGGTAAACGAGACTAATAATCGGTTTTAAGTTGGAAACTTAGAACCAAAACCCCAAAGAAACGAAAGCCAAAGCCTTTAGAATTATAAGGCGAAGGCAAAATTAAAAAAACACATAGTTTCTTGCAGCTTCCATAAGAATATGGAACGGTATACAAAATTAATGACCGCTACCATAAGAAATCGAGATCTAGGAATAAAACAACTCTCACAATCTCGAAAAAACAATTAAATCAAAATCGTCCCTAAACAAAAAACTAAATATGCCTGGACCGAAGAACAATCTCCTCTGGAGCCTCTCGAGCCGCTCCACCTCCTCCCTCCTGCATTTTATACGGTGATATTCGGTCCAAAGAGTAGAAATACGAAAATAAATTCGGTTCGCAGACCAATTGACCTGTAATCCCCGGAGAGCCGTTGTGATCGGATGCGCGAGGGACCGTCGGTTCCATTGAAGAAGGCGGAAAGTGAGGGGAGAAGAGGTGTACCTTGCGCCGCGGAAGGTGTACGGGAAGGAGAAGACACTGCGAGAGATGAATTGATGAGTTACAGAGGCGCGACTAAGAGAAACTGGAATTGGATTAACGCAACAAGAAGGAACCGAGATTCGCTGTATTGATTATTGCAAACTTGTCGAAGACGAAATCACGAGAGTCATCCTTCGATGAGTATCACCGATTTTAGGAAACTTAGGAAACTTAAAGCCGATTTTAGGAAACTTACCGAAGTATCGCCGAAGGGGTGAGATTTACGTAATTTCAGCAAAGCGGGACGATCAAAACCCTCGTTTGAAACCGCCTTCTTTCGATGAGTTTTCTTCAGAGCCGCCTTCTCACGAATCTTTGGCTTGGTTCCTTCTGCTTTGCCGTGATTTGCCATCGCCGGATTTTTTGTTGTCGGTGGATTGGCGGCGGGAGGGTTTCTTCGGCGATGTAGGAAACTTACCGAAGAGGAAATCGAAAGTCTGCCTCACCATTTCTTCTTCTCTTATTTCTCATAAGCCCAGTTCACATCATAAGCCGTAAATATACGCCATGCCCTATGTCGGGTAGATAGAGGTAGGCGATCGTTGAAAATCGGGGAAGAAAAAAAAAAAAGCGTAGCACGATGGGACGTGTTAGAACAAAGTGTTTTTATTAGTATGAGCTTTTAAGAAGTAATAGATATAATTAAATTTGTTGTATATATTATGAATAAGTCTCGAATTCCAATTGTAAGATAATTTCCTATGAAAGAGGCCGATGAAGACAAGCCCCAAAGAATTAATTATACCTCAACTTGTTTAAAAATAGAATGAAAGACTAAAGAGTTGGTAATTAAATTAAACTGAAAATAAATGAGATTCAGAAGAATATTCTTGATTTATCTTTGGTCCAAATTTCTGCCATTTGAAAACCATAAAATGGATTCATTCATACAAGAACACAACATACTCCCTTTTGAGTGAGTTCATCCCTCTAAAAGCACATAAAAACTGAAACATTAAAACACAGGAGATTGTGGCAAATCTTTTAGAAGCCCCACGATGTGCCTTTCTCCTCGGCGATTTTCGAGCACCGGCATATATACATGGCAAGATTGGAGTGTGCCACGGGGACATTAAACCACAAAACTTATTGGTAATCTTATGTTCAATTCAATCGTTATTCTAGCAAATATCAAATGACTAACTTATTACCACACTGTTTGCAGGTTAATCCACACACCCATCAGGTGAAGTTATGTGATTTTGGAAGTGCAAAAGTACTCCATGACTTTGTTGATGGTTGGGTAGAATTCAGACAGGACAACCAATTGAATGATGGAGACTTTCTGACTTTCTGTTTGGTTAAGGAAAGAGAGTTTTTGGTTACCATATTCGCACCAAATGGATGCCTTAAGTTTCTTAAGGAAATGATTGAAGAGCATGAGGGCGCAGAAGAATATGAGTTGGAGGAAGAGAAAGCCGAAGAACACAATTACCAAACAGGAAGTTCAACGCCAGCTAATGTAATCCGCACAGCAAAGTCATGGAGAATGAAGAACACTTATACACAGCTGGATATTCATGATATCACTCAGCCGATATAGCTTTCTACTGAATCTGTCCACTACTGATTTGATGATCACCTACTGATTGGAATATCACTCAACTGATAAATAATCCTATTCTTTTCACACTTCTTAAAATCTATTATTCAGAAAACTCAGCAAAATGATTAAATTATCATTACCAACTGAGTGTAAGTTGGAAACTTAGAACCAAAACCCCAAAGAACAGAAAGCCAAAGCCTTTAGAATTATAAGGCGAAGGCAAAATTAAAAAAACACATAGTTTCTTGCAGCTTCCATAAGAATATGGAACGGTATACAAAATTAATGACCGCTACCATAAGAAATCGAGATCTAGGAACAAAACAACTCTCACAATCTCGAAAAAACAATTAAATCAAAATCGTCCCTAAACAAAAAACTAAATATGCCTGGACCGAAGAACAATCTCCTCTGGAGCCTCTCGAGCCGCTCCACCTCCTCCCTCCTGCATTTTATACAGTGATATTCGGTCCAGTAGTAGAAATACGAAAATAAATTCAGTTCGCAGACCAATTGACCTGTAATCCCCGGAGAGCCGTTGTGATCGGATGCGCGAGGGACAGTCGGTTCCATTGAAGAAGGCGGAAAGTGAGGGGAGAAGAGGTGTACCTTGCGCCGCGGAAGGTGTACGGGAAGGAGAAGACACTGCGAGAGATGAATTGATGAGTTACAGAGGCGCGACTAAGAGAAACTGGAATTGGATTAACGCAACAAGAAGGAACCGAGATTCGCTGTATTGATTATTGCAAACTTGCCGAAGACGAAATCACGAGAGTCATCCTTCGATGAGTATCACCGATTTTAGGAAACTTAGGAAACTTAAAGCCGATTTTAGGAAACTTACCGAAGTATCGCCGAAGGGGTGAGATTTACGTAAATCGTAGAAAGCGACGATCAAAACCCTCGTTTGAAACCGCCTTCTTTCGATGAGTTTTCTTCAGAGCCGCCTTCTCACGAATCTTTGGCTTGGTTCCTTCAGCTTTGCCGTGATTTGCCATCGCCGGATTTTTTGTTGTCGGTGGATTGGCGGCGGGAGGGTTTCTTCGGCGATGTAGGAAACTTACCGAAGAGGAAATCGAAAGTCTGCCTCACCATTTCTTCTTCTCTTATTTCTCATAAGCCCAGTTCACATCATAAGCCGTAAATATACGCCATGCCCTATGTCGGGTAGATAGAGGTAGGCGACTGTTGAAAATCGGGGAAGAAAAAAAAAAAACTGTAGCACGATGGGACGTGTTAGAACAGTGTTTTTATTAGTATGAGCTTTTAAGAAGTAATAGATATAATTAAATTTGTTGTATATATTATGAATAAGTCTGAATTCCAATTGTAAGATAATTTCCTATGAAAGAGGCCGATGAAGACAGCCCCAAAGAATTAATTATACCTCAACTGTTTAAAAATAGAATGAAAGACTAAAGAGTTGGTAATTAAATTAAACTGAAAATAAATGAGATTCAGAAGAATATTCTTGATTTATCTTTGGTCCAAATTTCTGCCATTTGAAAACCATAAAATGGATTCATTCATACAAGAACACAACATACTCCCTTTTGAGTGAGTTCATCCCTCTAAAAGCACATAAAAACTGAAACATTAAAACACAGGAGATTGTGGCAAATCTTTTAGAAGCCCCACGATGTGCCTTTCTCCTGGCAGATTTTCAGAGCACTGGCATATATACATGGCAGTATTGGAGTGTGCCACAGGGACATTAAACCACAAAACTTATTGGTAATCTTATGTTCAATTCAATCGTTATTCTAGCAAATATCAAATGACTAACTTATTACCACACTGTTTGCAGGTTAATCCACACACCCATCAGGTGAAGTTATGTGATTTTGGAAGTGCAAAAGTACTCCATGACTTTGTTGATGGTTGGGTAGAATTCGAGACAGACAACCAATTGAATGATGGAGACTTTCCGACTTTTCGTTTGGTTAAGGAAAGAGAGTTTTTGGTTACCATATTCGCACCAAATGGATGCCTTAAGTTTCTTAAGGAAATGATTGAAGAGCATGAGGGCGCAGAAGAATATGAGTTGGAGGAAGAGAAAGCCGAAGAACACAATTACCAAACAGGAAGTTCAACGCCAGCTAATGTAATCCGCACAGCAAAGTCATGGAGAATGAAGAACACTTATACACAGCTGGATATTCATGATATCACTCAGCCGATATAGCTTTCTACTGAATCTGTCCACTACTGATTTGATGATCACCTACTGATTGGAATATCACTCAACTGATAAATAATCCTATTCTTTTCACACTTCTTAAAATCTATTATTCAGAAAACTCAGCAAAATGATTAAATTATCATTACCAACTGAGTGTAAGTTGGAAACTTAGAACCAAAACCCCAAAGAACAGAAAGCCAAAGCCTTTAGAATTATAAGGCGAAGGCAAAATTAAAAAAACACATAGTTTCTTGCAGCTTCCATAAGAATATGGAACGGTATACAAAATTAATGACCGCTACCATAAGAAATCGAGATCTAGGAATAAAACAACTCTCACAATCTCGAAAAAACAATTAAATCAAAATCGTCCCTAAACAAAAAACTAAATATGCCTGGACCGAAGAACAATCTCCTCTGGAGCCTCTCGAGCCGCTCCACCTCCTCCCTCCTGCATTTTATACAGTGATATTCGGTCCAGTAGTAGAAATACGAAAATAAATTCAGTTCGCAGACCAATTGACCTGTAATCCCCGGAGAGCCGTTGTGATCGGATGCGCGAGGGACCGTCGGTTCCATTGAAGAAGGCGGAAAGTGAGGGGAGAAGAGGTGTACCTTGCGCCGCGGAAGGTGTACGGGAAGGAGAAGACACTGCGAGAGATGAATTGATGAGTTACAGAGGCGCGACTAAGAGAAACTGGAATTGGATTAACGCAACAAGAAGGAACCGAGATTAGCTGTATTGATTATTGCAAACTTGCCGAAGACGAAATCACGAGAGTCATCCTTCGATGAGTATCACCGATTTTAGGAAACTTAGGAAACTTAAAGCCGATTTTAGGAAACTTACCGAAGTATCGCCGAAGGGGTGAGATTTACAGAAATTCTGTAAAGCAGACGATCAAAACCCTCGTTTGAAACCGCCTTCTTTCGATGAGTTTTCTTCAGAGCCGCCTTCTCACGAATCTTTGGCTTGGTTCCTTCAGCTTTGCCGTGATTTGCCATCGCCGGATTTTTTGTTGTCGGTGGATTGGCGGCGGGAGGGTTTCTTCGGCGATGTAGGAAACTTACCGAAGAGGAAATCGAAAGTCTGCCTCACCATTTCTTCTTCTCTTATTTCTCATAAGCCCAGTTCACATCATAAGCCGTAAATATACGCCATGCCCTATGTCGGGTAGATAGAGGTAGGCGACTGTTGAAAATCGGGGAAGAAAAAAAAAAACTGTAGCACGATGGGACGTGTTAGAACAGTGTTTTTATTAGTATGAGCTTTTAAGAAGTAATAGATATAATTAAATTTGTTGTATATATTATGAATAAGTCTGAATTCCAATTGTAAGATAATTTCCTATGAAAGAGGCCGATGAAGACAGCCCAAAGAATTAATTATACCTCAACTGTTTAAAAATAGAATGAAAGACTAAAGAGTTGGTAATTAAATTAAACTGAAAATAAATGAGATTCAGAAGAATATTCTTGATTTATCTTTGGTCCAAATTTCTGCCATTTGAAAACCATAAAATGGATTCATTCATACAAGAACACAACATACTCCCTTTTGAGTGAGTTCATCCCTCTAAAAGCACATAAAAACTGAAACATTAAAACACAGGAGATTGTGGCAAATCTTTTAGAAGCCCCACGATGTGCCTTTCTCCTGGCAGATTTTCAGAGCACTGGCATATATACATGGCAGTATTGGAGTGTGCCACAGGGACATTAAACCACAAAACTTATTGGTAATCTTATGTTCAATTCAATCGTTATTCTAGCAAATATCAAATGACTAACTTATTACCACACTGTTTGCAGGTTAATCCACACACCCATCAGGTGAAGTTATGTGATTTTGGAAGTGCAAAAGTACTCCATGACTTTGTTGATGGTTGGGTAGAATTCAGACAGGACAACCAATTGAATGATGGAGACTTTCTGACTTTCTGTTTGGTTAAGGAAAGAGAGTTTTTGGTTACCATATTCGCACCAAATGGATGCCTTAAGTTTCTTAAGGAAATGATTGAAGAGCATGAGGGCGCAGAAGAATATGAGTTGGAGGAAGAGAAAGCCGAAGAACACAATTACCAAACAGGAAGTTCAACGCCAGCTAATGTAATCCGCACAGCAAAGTCATGGAGAATGAAGAACACTTATACACAGCTGGATATTCATGATATCACTCAGCCGATATAGCTTTCTACTGAATCTGTCCACTACTGATTTGATGATCACCTACTGATTGGAATATCACTCAACTGATAAATAATCCTATTCTTTTCACACTTCTTAACATCTATTATTCAGAAAACTCAGCAAAATGATTAAATTATCATTACCAACTGAGTGTAAGTTGGAAACTTAGAACCAAAACCCCAAAGAACAGAAAGCCAAAGCCTTTAGAATTATAAGGCGAAGGCAAAATTAAAAAAACACATAGTTTCTTGCAGCTTCCATAAGAATATGGAACGGTATACAAAATTAATGACCGCTACCATAAGAAATCGAGATCTAGGAATAAAACAACTCTCACAATCTCGAAAAAACAATTAAATCAAAATCGTCCCTAAACAAAAAACTAAATATGCCTGGACCGAAGAACAATCTCCTCTGGAGCCTCTCGAGCCGCTCCACCTCCTCCCTCCCGCATTTTATACGGTGATATTCGGTCCAAGTAGTAGAAATACGAAAATAAATTCGGTTCGCGAGACCAATTGACCTGTAATCCCCGGAGAGCCGTTGTGATCGGATGCGCGAGGGACCGTCGGTTCCATTGAAGAAGGCGGAAAGTGAGGGGAGAAGAGGTGTACCTTGCGCCGCGGAAGGTGTACGGGAAGGAGAAGACACTGCGAGAGATGAATTGATGAGTTACAGAGGCGCGACTAAGAGAAACTGGAATTGGATTAACGCAACAAGAAGGAACCGAGATTCGCTGTATTGATTATTGCAAACTTGCCGAAGACGAAATCACGAGAGTCATCCTTCGATGAGTATCACCGATTTTAGGAAACTTAGGAAACTTAAAGCCGATTTTAGGAAACTTACCGAAGTATCGCCGAAGGGGTGAGATTTACAGAAATTCTGTAAAGCAGACGATCAAAACCCTCGTTTGAAACCGCCTTCTTTCGATGAGTTTTCTTCAGAGCCGCCTTCTCACGAATCTTTGGCTTGGTTCCTTCAGCTTTGCCGTGATTTGCCATCGCCGGATTTTTTGTTGTCGGTGGATTGGCGGCGGGAGGGTTTCTTCGGCGATGTAGGAAACTTACCGAAGAGGAAATCGAAAGTCTGCCTCACCATTTCTTCTTCTCTTATTTCTCATAAGCCCAGTTCACATCATAAGCCGTAAATATACGCCATGCCCTATGTCATGTAGATAGAGGTAGGCGACTGTTGAAAATCGGGGAAGAAAAAAAAAAACTGTAGCACGATGGGACGTGTTAGAACAGTGTTTTTATTAGTATGAGCTTTTAAGAAGTAATAGATATAATTAAATTTGTTGTATATATTATGAATAAGTCTGAATTCCAATTGTAAGATAATTTCCTATGAAAGAGGCCGATGAAGACAGCCCCAAAGAATTAATTATACCTCAACTGTTTAAAAATAGAATGAAAGACTAAAGAGTTGGTAATTAAATTAAACTGAAAATAAATGAGATTCAGAAGAATATTCTTGATTTATCTTTGGTCCAAATTTCTGCCATTTTCCACTAGTTGCCAAGCTAGAGTTCAACCACGCCACGTGTGGCTAAGATGATGTTGATCCAAACGAACAAGCCGCCAACACACGACTTCAATTAATTTAATACGACTTCAATTACTTTAATACGATTACTCCATTAAAATAACTGATCCCCAAACCCCTTCATTCATATCTCAATCAAGATGATGATACGTTGTCTCCACAAGTATGGAGCAAATAAATTGATTAAAAAAAGATTCAGTTGTGATCATCTTGTGGGCATGATGTCAACCAAATATTTGATCATATAATAGTGGATTAGATCTTTTATCCCACTCTATGTTCCACTACATTTCTCACCCATTAATATGAGGACATGTGTCCTTTTAACCTAACCTCATCATGTCTCCATCTAACTATTAGTTGAGTCAATCTTGAGGGTGAGACATTTAGTGGGGCACAGTGGGATAGAAGATCATCACCCTATAATAGTAGGGTTTTGAAGATACGGTTGCTTATTGCACATTCGAAACACACCAATATTGTTAGATATGCAGGAAAATATAATTTACATTTTATAACATGGTTTGCATGTTATTCTAAAACATTAATTAAGACAAAGTCAGTATAAACCAATCCGCTTCCTCTGGCCCATTTCCCGTGTCCCATTCGGTGGCCCACCAATCACGCTCCGCCACGCGTGCATTGGTGGGCCATGTTAAAATAAAAAACTATTTTAATTATAAAAGGGTGGCCCACCAATGCACGAGTGGCGGGGCGTGATTGGTGGGCCACCGAATGGGATACGAAATGTTGGGACGGAGGATTTCTAGCGAGTATAAACCTTATATCCTCTATGCCATTTCTTATGTCTTATATTGTCCCATCAATAAAATAATAATACGTGTTCTTATTAATTAATAATTATATTATTTTATTTGAGATTTGTTTGCCTAAGAAAAGAATTAATTATATTTAGTATGTGATTATTAAAATAAATAAATGCTTCCATTCTATTGGTGGGACATGGATTGAGACATAAAAATTAAAATGGATTGATCCTTATTATTCTGCTTATTACGGGTGCCTTTTTCCTAATAACAAAAATATGTAATTTCCTAATAGAAATTTTATTATGTGATTTATAGTCTAATCCTTACGTTTCACTGCAATTGTCAATTTTTATTTATTTTTTATTTTTTATTTTTTATTTTGAGAGGAAGATTAAAAAAATTATTATGTAAATATGAATAATAAAGAAGTGGGATTCAATAAATTATAAAAATTATTAATTTACTAAAAAAATGAAAATAGATAATTGAAATTAGATAATACGAAAATGAATATTGGCTGCATATAACTTTGCCCGTCTCATAAAAAAAAGTACTGCCCCTTGCCCCCACCGAATTAGTTCAGTAATCCTTTTCGGGGTGTCTTATTGAACTTGTCCAGTTTCTAAAAAATGAAGTAGGTCTCACATATTTAACAATTTAAATTAATTCAAAAATATTAATTAATTAAATGGGTTCCACAACTCTACCTCACAAATTAATTCTAAATTTTTAATTAATTTATGATTCTCACACCTTTATCAATCTACACAAATCTTACTAAATTACTGCATCGAAAAAAAAGTGGACAAACTCGGTGGGACAGATGGCGTATTTTTTTTTCACTTTTCAAGATTGGTGAGAAAAAAATCTGAGTGAAAAAAGGTGATGGACTCCAATAAAAACCCAAATCTTGATGTGGCTAGATAAGAACCGCAAGGTACACCACACCCATCAAGATTTTATTATAGTTATCTTTTTCAAATGCTTATCTTTCTTGAAGATTAAGGACAGGTGTCAACCTTCTAAGTGGGTTTTGATAGCTACTCTTTTGGAGGATGATTCGGTCATAAACTTTTGAATTAAAGTATAAATTAATTATCAAATAAATACAGTATATTGATTATGAGTTATACGGTTTGTAGTAGAACTTGCTAGACTGGGGGAAGAACCAAGCAAGTTTTTAGGTTTTATACGTTATTGACCGGATTTAAAGTTGCACAATGTACTGGAGAATATCTATATATAGTAGCTAGAATTAAAGTTACGTATTATTAGAGCATTTTTAAGAAATAAAATTGGGGGTTGATGAATCAAATATTTCCTAAGCCATGTCAGAAATTATAATTTACAAATTATAAGAAAATTATGATTATCTTTAACTCTTTCAGCGACTTTACATGCAGAAATACGAGATGGAATCACCTGTCCAATAAATCACTGTCTAATTGATGTCCAATTCAAAACGACGTAGTTTTGTATTGAAAAATTATAAATTAAAAAGATAAGATTGAAAAAAAAAATTTATAAATAATTAAATAGTGCATTTTTTAATACAAAACTACGTCGTTTTGAATTGAACACCAATTAGACAGGAATTTATTGGACAGATGATCTCATCCCTAGAAATACACATTGGGTTGGTGTTGCATATCGAAATCACGAACTCACTAAAAAGCTTAATATATGGTATTAGAAACTCAAGCACGAAATAATACTCTAGCACCATGTCTAATATCCCTATTTCCAATTGAACTAATACAAGATTTATTTATTCTTAAAAAAAATCAATCTATTACTTGTTGAGCTATACAAGCTTTTTTTTTCACGGGTAGGATCCATTGTTATCTTATTTATTTTGAATTATTATTTTCATTTTACATTTTATTATATATATATATATATATATATATATATATATATATATAAATGTTTTTTTATAGAAAATACCGTCTTTCTTATCATCTCAACATTTAATTTCCCATGCAATAAATTTAATTCCTTTTTTTCTCCCACGAAATATTGAAAAATTACCTATAATTATATATCAAATACTTGTTCTTCTCGACTGCAACGATTAGAATATTTCAAAGCTAGGAACTAATACTGGACATCATATTCGCACGTGTTACATACAATAAAACAAACCCAAGCTAAGATATAAAATATAGTACTGCGAAACATTTATGTGGCTGGACCAGTGGACCCTATATACATATCCAAGTGTTATTCGCACGCAAATCATAATTAAAAAGAAAAAAAGAAAAAGATGCAGAAAAAGAATAAAGAATAAAAAGGGATCGAGAATAGTAAAGAATTCTATTTATCTTATCCCACAAGCATGGGTGGCTTCGCTCATCCATTACATACTTGAAAGGTGTGAATATGAAAGTAAAAAAAAAACAACCTAATCAAAATACCATGATGTAATATGCCTCCTATATGCAACATGACAAATTCCACCAAATATAAAACCCCTTCACATCTTCTTGCAAACATTTCAAACCCTCTCCTCTCTTTTCTCACCATACATCCCTCTCTCTCTCTCTCTCTCTCTCCCCTCTCACACTCTCAAATTCACCCCATGGTAGGATCAAGAATCACCTCGGTTCTTCCACCCGGGTTCCGATTCCACCCGACCGACGAAGAACTAATAGTGTACTATCTCCGTAACCAAGCTACATCGCGACCCTGCCCTGTTTCGATCATACCCGAAGTCGATATCTACAAATTCGATCCGTGGCAGCTTCCCGGTTTGTACCTTGTACCTTTTTGACATTTTTGGGCATGAGATAGTTCCAAGCCATCTAATGGCCGAGGGTAATTAAGTAATTCATTAACGACTTTGGTCTTTGTTGCATGTGATTAATTCAGACAAGGCGGAGTTCGGCGAGAACGAGTGGTACTTCTTCACCCCGCGCGACCGGAAGTACCCGAACGGCGTGAGGCCCAACCGGGCCGCCGTCTCCGGCTACTGGAAGGCGACCGGCACCGACAAAGCCATCTATAGCGGCTCGAAATACGTGGGTGTGAAGAAGGCCCTTGTGTTCTACAAGGGCCGCCCTCCGAAGGGTGTTAAGACTGATTGGATCATGCACGAGTACCGACTCAGTGAGTCGAGGTCGCAACCCTACAAGCAAAACGGCTCCATGAGGGTAAGTCAAATTTTCTAACCCTAGTTATCTGGGTCTTTGTTTTTCTTTGAGTTTTCGTGTACGTATCATGAATTAGTTACTTTCGATTGTTAAAGTCAGCACGAATTTGGGGTTTCTTGCTTCTTCACGTTGTTGCAGAATATATATATTTATATTTATATTACAACTTGACTAATTAATTAGTTTAATTTGTGCATGGATATGCAGTTGGATGATTGGGTGCTATGCAGAATCTACAAGAAGAAGAATTTGGGAAGAAGTAATTTAGACCAGCCGAAGGTTGAAGAACATTCATTAGGCCAAATTGGAGATACAATTGATCCCTATTATAATCACAATCAACAAGAAGCTCCATACAAATTTCCAAGAACATATTCACTAAACCATTTATGGGAGTTTGATTGTATGGACTCCATCTCGCAGCTTCTCAACGGCAACTCTTCATCATACAATGTATCCTTCAATGATCAAGAAAACAGCAATGGAGGTTTTTCGCGGCCGGACGAGAAGCTTCCGTTCGGTCAAGCACCGGAACTTCCTCAGCCTCCTGTGCATCAGACAACGTTTGTGAATCCAGTTTATGAATTTCAATGAGAAAATTAATTAAGGATGGACTGAGAAGCAAAGGATAAGGATTAAGGGCAGCTAATTGTACAGAGGATTAATGGCAGAGGCTGTCATTGTTAATGTATAGTGGAATTATCTGAGAATTAATCTTAGCTCATTTGTTTGTTGTGGGGGGATATAATTATAAATTATTGTAGTACTTCATGATTATTGATCCAATTAATTTAGGTTCATTGATTATTAAAGTTGAAGCAGCTTGTATAACTATATATATATATTAGGGTTCCAGTATACTGAAATTTGTTGTTTTAATAGATACTGTTGATAGAAACACTATAGCGTTACAATGTAGATTAATATAATTAAATATCTATCTAGTGGCTTTAGTTAAATGGGATATATTCTTTTTCAATCTCAACAAGCCACCAAACAAAGACTTCTGAATTTCAGTATGTAAAAAGTTGGACAAGTTCAAAATAAACTTGCGCCGCAATTTGAAAAATATGAATTAAACCAGTTTTAATGTACTTTCGGAATCTAAGTAGAAATAAAGAATTGTTCTACCTAACCAAGTTTATTTAGAACAAATGATAGGATAAATTTATTAATTTATTGCTGCGGTTATGAATTTTCTTATAAAAACAAAAAGTGGTTGTGCAAGGATAAGAATCATACACGGTATATATGCTAGAATCCGTAATAGACGGGGTGGGTGCATGCATGCAGTCATTTCAATGATATCGACGTTTTATGGATACTTTTCGGATCAGGACGAATTTGATTATTACATTTAATTTGTCTTAATGGCTCTAGATTACATAATTACTTTGAACAAAGCACTTGACTAACGGATACCGGATTTATTCTTTAATTTCCTGGGATGTTTATCGGCTCAAAACTGATGATGTACATATGACGACACCACAACATGTTAAGAAAGTAATAATTTCACATTAAAGAATCAAATATTGTAAATGACGGGCTTTAATTCTAGAAAATTAAATAAACAAGTCCCTTTATGTATTTTATATTGGGCAAAAAAAAAAAAAAAATCTAGTGTAGGAAAAAAAAACTCTAAAACTACTAGGTATTATTCATTTCTTTTTTTTTTTTTCAAAATATATTCTGTGATTTTAAAACTTGTTCTTGAGAAAAACCGCTTCCATGAAATTTAATTTTGTCTGCGTCTGAAGGACTCTCAAATTTTTTATTTCATTAATTTGTCAATAAAATTACATCTATTTACATTACTAAAACATTCCAGGAAAAATATTATGTGTTCAAGTGGAAATCCATAAAACTACTATATGTTCATTTCTCAGGGAAAAAATAAAAAATGCAGGCACAAATTTAAAGCTGACGTGAATGATTTTCTTGCAACAGTTTTTTAAGAACAAAGATTATTTTTTGCAAGAAAAAACAAAGAGTGGTTTTACACATTTTTACCTAATCACAGAGAACTTTCGTATTTTTTCCCAAAATATATTTTTCAAAGTAATAGGTGTAACTATGTAAGCTAGAGACCAGTGATTATCTAGCTTCTCTGATTAGTGCAGTAACAATAGACACTGTTTTATTGAAATTATAGCAGGAGTACATAGGGTTATTACATCATAGTCTATAATCTAGCTAGATAGATATGTTCCAACATTGTCTTGGTGGTAATCTATCGTCTCCTTGATAATACTAAAGCTGAGAAAAGGATCAACAGAATCAACACAAAAACTGCACCAAAAGAACCGATTAAAGATATTGTGGTACGATTGCAGAAACTCTTGTACTGCTGACAAATAGCAGACCAATTAGCTGAAGCATTCCCCTTGTGTGCTAAGTAAACAATAGCTGCCGCTGCTGAGGCTCCTGCACTCAGCACAGCCAGCATTGTCTGCCCAAAGATTCCGAATCTCAGCAAGATAATGAAGCACAAATATAGAGAAGTACTCAAACTCTTACCGCGTCTAGAAAGATGACAAGTGCTCGACTCTTAGCCGCTCCGGTCTTGATAATATGATAGATGGCCATCGGGACTGAGAACGCTAGATATCCACACACTGTTGCATTCGCGATCACGAAGAACCTAAAGAAAAAAAAAAGACAAGAAAACAGATATAATTAAGTTGCATCCTTAGCATTCAAGAACAATGTAATAAAACTATCACAAGTGTACCTAAAGGTTGGGATATCATTGTATTGAGCTTGGAATATGAAAGCTTGAGTGGAGAAGGGAAGCGTCTCGTCCGTCGTCCCCATCGCCACAGCACTTCCTAGTGTCCCAACAATTGCTAGGATTCTCAGAACAAGGTCTAGTATTGGAATTAATCTGATCGCCGTTGACTGTTTCTGTTCTTGATCATGATATGATCCTTCTGGCTTCATATTTTTGTGCCTAATTAATTAGTGTTTGTTGCGTCCGCATTTTTGTTATATAGAGCTTAGATTGTTAGCTGCTGAGAATTGAATAAACATTTTGGGGTGCCTACAAATTTGCTGCAGAAGCAAGTTTGGATCATAGCTAGATTATCCAGCAATGAAAGAAGAGTAATGAGGATTAGGTTACAGCAGGTTTGTATGCATGTACTTTTGCATTCATCATTGATTTGTTTATGCAGTGAGAGTCATCCTTTTTGGTGATCTTTTACTGTTATTTTTGTCTTTTCTACAGTTAGGTTAGCAATCAACTGCCTAATTGTTGACGTATAATATGTAATGAGTGTGATACAAATGTACTAATTGTATGACATGGAAATTGTATTATTCGTATAGTATACATACTAAATAACATGTCATGCACCCTAGGGCATGAGGTGGGCCTGTCTATATTAAAATGTAATGATATAAGGTTTAAATATGCCCTTAATGTATGTTTTAGAACAAAAATGTTATTGAACTTTTCTGTAAAAAGTAAAAATACCCACTCTAAATATGACAAATATATCATTTTTACTTAAATATTTATATATTCTTATATCTTTCTGGCAAAAGAAAAAATATCCGATTGAAAGGGAAGTTCTATCTCATGCGCATTAATTTTTTTTTATTTCATGGTATATGTATATATGTGTGTGTGTGTTTTATTTTGAGTATTTTATATCATATGATTTTTATGTCAAAATCAGTTATACAAGATATGACCAAGTAATTTTTATAATCTTAATTTCTAAAATCTGGACAAGTTACTTCGGATTTGCTGCGTCATTTCCAGAAGAAATGCATCTAAACCATTAAATAAAAAAGATTTCAGTTATACTTAAAAAAAAAATTGACTAATTAATTGCACGTATTTGATAATTTTAATTTGTTTTATTTTAGTATATGTAGGAAAATATTAAATTGTATATTTTGACCATCTTTACAGTAAGTGTATTTTTGCACCTAAGCGTAAATCATAGGTATTTGCACCTAAACCAAACTATGTCCGAAATCTCGGACTAACCATTAGTTAAAAAAGATTTCAGTTAAAGAAAGACTAATCAATTATGGCTCGTATTTAATGATTTGAATTTGTTCTATTTTAGTAGGAAAATAATATTAAAATATATTATTTTGACCATCTTTACATGACATGACATGTAAGCATAAACCTTAACCCTACAATTGAATAGTCGTCAATAATCCCCTAAGCAGCCGTAATTCTTATATTGTCTGTCCTCGAACGGAACATGCAGTTGAAAGAAGAAGCGTATCTTGTCGGAAGCAGCTTGGCCTTCCAACTTCCGCACAACACATTGATACTCCTCCTCACTCATCAACTGATCCCCACACTGCATCCACCAGCTCCCACCTCCAAAGTAGCACTGCCCATCGCTGCTCAAACACATCTCTTCCAATCCAACACAACTTTTCACTATGTAACATGCAAAATCCATCTCGCTCCTACTCCCGCTGAATCCAACTATCTCCACCTTCTTCAACCCTCGGTGGATCTCAACATCATCACTTCTCGCTACTTCAAACACCTCATATTCTCCGTCCCACTCCCTTCTATCCCACTACATGCACAGTATTAATATTAATTATTTATCACTACATGAATTCTAAAAGAACAAGAGCAGCGAAAAAGACTGACCATTTCGAGACGCAAAACTTGTAGCATAGGACAGGCATGGAGGAGGGGAGCGAGTGACACCAGATTCAGCCTTGTTTTCTCTCGGATGCCCAAATGCAACCTTTCGAGTCTCGCCAACCCATTATCAACTTGTTTTGCTAATGCCACCTCATCATAAACAGACCCCATAATCTGGAGATACAAACACTTGAGATTGCTTACGTCTTTCGTAACTCCTCCTCCGCACACATACCACACCACATCTTCTCCTGAGAGAGAGAGATGAACATTCTCCAAACTGGGGACGTTCCGGAATAAAAACCTAACCATTCTATGGTTGGAGAAATCGAGAGTGAGGAGACGAGCAGCGGATATCTCTATCTCCTCCACACCTTCACACTGACCCACCATAAGACACTTCAACCGGAGGTCGGGCCCACAGACGCGTAACCTAGGATGTACAATCTTGCAGTGTTTGATCATCAGAGTCTCGAGGCTCAGACAGTTGGAGAGGATGGAGTCTAAGCAACCGGGATGCGCGGTGATCCGTGTGAGGCGGAGAGTGTGGAGGGAGCAAAACGGAGTAGTCAAATCCGGCTGCAGAATGCAAGCCTCCAATTGAAGCTCTCCCAGAGATGGAGGCAGTTTGGAGAGGAGGCGACAAGGGAAGCGGCCGATGCGGCTTCCCTTGTCGGTGCACTGCAATCCGAGCATAAGCTTGAGAATGCCTAGCCTTCGTAGGGAGTCGATGCATTGCTCTAATTTCTCGTCGGATGATTCGGTCATGCATGAGATGCACTTCAGAGTGTGGATGGCACCGGAATGGTGATGTAAGAATCTTTCGACTCCAAAGATTCCGTCGTGGTCGGGGTGAGGGTCTTCCGGGCAGTATAAGAATATGGGTTTGATAGATTCGTAGAGGCTTCTCCACCTCTTTGACAGCACGCTCGTTCTTACGGCTTCCTCTGTCGGAATACGTGAGATGATTGAGATCAGATCGTGATCGTCCAGTTCACTGATCAAATCCGCCATACTTTAATTTTATGGTGAGTTGGGGTTATCAATATAAATCACTCTATTTACATATACTTTAATTTTTTGACGAGGGTAAACCTTTTTTGTTGACGAGGAACCGCAGCCGCTACCTTTGGTGCGCACAGGGTAAACCCTCGCTCCTGTGCAATAGCCTGCAACCACCTTTAATGTGACAGGGTGACAGGCTCACACATAGCGTGTCCAGTGGGAATTGAACCCATGACCTATCGGTCCCGGACCACCCACCTTCACCGCTATGCCATCCCAAGGGGACTACATATACATTCTCTTGTCTCGTCCTATTTCGGATGAAGGTTTAGTTTGATTTGATTTTAATAACATTTCCATTAATTTTGTCGATATGCATCTTAATTATGGTATTTATTACTAACAATTCGCAATACTTTCCATATTTCAATTTAATTTTCAACAATGTGCATATATGGCGTGGTATACTTGCCCTACTTTTTGTTGATTTGATTGATTTTTTTCAAAATGGTATCATGCTTTTTTTTTTTTTCATAAAAGATTTAGTTTTCTTATATGACTATAGTAACATTTGCAATACTTGCCATATACCCCTTTAATTTTCTCAACAAGGATATTCCATTATATATAATATTTATTTAGTTAACATATATGTGGGGTTAATTAATTTTCTAAATTTGATTATTTTTTAAAATACGCATGATACGATACTTAATAAATGCGGATCTCATATTTATTTTTAAAAAAGAAACTCAAACACAAATATTGCAATCACACAAGTATGAATGCCTCTTAAAATTGAACTCACGATATTCTTCATGATCAGCCACTGCCCCCACTGAACCAATAAAAAACTAGCGTGTATTTTCTTGTTACAAACTGGAATTTGCTCTAGTGGTTTCGTTGTAACTATTTGGAATTCGTCAATGGATCAATTCAAACCTCTCAAAGTGTGAATTTTCGTAATTCTCTTTTCTCTTCTCTTCTTCTTCACCTTTATTTTTCTCATTTTTGTCTTACGTCTCCCGGCAACTGGAACTATCATCTCTTATGTTCAGGATTTATGACACATTAAAATTAAAATTAAAAATTCAGCTAGTTATAAAGTTTATTTTTTAAATGGTGTACATGAAGTTTTCTATACTTAGCCAAAATATAGATTTATATTTATTATAATTAAATTTTTTTCTTAGAATTTTTTTTTCCTTTTTTTCCTTTTTTTTCCTTTTTTTTTCCTTATAGTTTACGGTCATATTTAGGAAAATAACTTAATTAAGGACTCATGACAAAAGAACTTATGTATAAGAACTAAAATTTAATAAGTTAATTGTGCTTGCATACATGCAATAATAATGATTTATATAAGGAAAAAAATTTAAGAAAAAATGTGGTTACCAAAATTTAATATGAGAACCTCCTTAAAAGTTACTTATAAGTTGAAATAAATTAATAATATTAACTTAAGAAAATAAGTTAAAAGTAACTTATTGTTGGGAAATAATACTCCTTCCGTCCCACTCATCTTGCAACATTTTCCTTTTCGGGTAGTCCCACTCATCTTGCAACGTTTCCTAAAATAGAAAAAAATGAGTGGACCCCAATCATCCCAAACAAGTGGGACTTCATTATCTTTTACTTTACACCACTCCTTTACACATTTACACCACTACGACAATTATCATATCAACATTGACCAATCCGAGGCTGCCATATCAGCCCTAGTCAAAGGCGGCAGAATAGTACCTCGTACAGAATCCGCAAAAGCGAGCGAAGCTCGACAGGTGTCCATGCATTCAATGCATTCGACCGTTGTCAACTCGGAGCCAATGGGAGATCGATCTTTTCTCAACGGATATATCCCCAAGCTCGTCTATAAATAGCAGAAGGCCTTTCATTAAGAGATGACGGAATTTCAAGAAGCTCAAGCATACTCAAAGTAAAAGAACAAGTCTTTTCTTTCATATTCACAGTTCTTTTGCCAAGAAATTCATTTTCTCTTCATACTCCAAGCATGTCAGCTTACTCATCATAAGCTTACTCCAGGTAAAGAATATGAGACACATATAATTAATTAATTATTTAGAATAGCTTTGTAAGGTCGAAGTGTGAGACTCATATAATTGATTGATTTGAGTTGATAAAAATGTGAGACCTACTTACTTTTTTATAAACAAAACATTTTTTATAGGACATCCGAAAAGAAAAACAATGATACTTTTTTATGAGAATGATGTAATAACTACTTTTTTGCGTAAATACCAAAATCCCTTTCAAAACAGCTGACATTGAACATGATTTTTAAAAACATAAAGTTACCAATTTTATAACTACTTTTCTGCGTAAGTACCCAAATACTCCCTCCGTCCACTAAAAGCGTCCATATTTCCCAATTAGATTGTCCCAATATAAGTGTCCCCTTTCCTAAAATAACAATATTAACTCTACATTCAAAAATAAGGTGGGCCCCTCATTACGCACTACCCACCCCACATTATTATACGTACTATCTCTCCAAAAGTTTCTCTTTCACACGATTCCGCTCCGAACTCAAAAAATTATGATTTTTAACTTTTTAAAAATTTTAGATTATTTCTTTAAATCGTTTACCTCCATGGCCCGGTAAGGAAAAATCTCCTTTCGAGAATTTGTATGGTGAAAAACCAAATGTAAATTATTTTCGGATCTTTGGTTCAATTTGTTATGTATATGTTGCAAAGTCTAACAGAACTAAGCTTGATCCGAAAGCAAAGAAATGTATTTTTGTTGGCTATGACTCATGCAGAAAAAGGGTGGAGATGTATGGATCGAGAAACAAAGAAGTTTGTTACTTCTATGGTGTTTGATGAAGTCTCTTCATATTATTCTGAAGGAAAATCCTCCGTTGAACAAGTCGTTCTTGATGGTAGTCAAGAAAATTCACAGGAGCATTCAGAGCGCAACATAGAAGCTTCAGATAATAGTGAATCTTCAAATTCAAACACCTCAAATTATGATGGAGAAGAGCAAGTTCAGAGAAGGTCAACAAGGGAGATAAGACAACCAAGTTATCTCAAGGACTATGAGGTTCAAGCTAACCCTTGCACTGTTACATCATGTTTCTTTACAGGAGCAGCAGATAAGAACCAACAAGTTTTGAGGAAGCAAAAGGGTGTCTAGAATGGGAAGCAGGCATGGAGGAAGAGATTGATGCAATAAACAAAAATGTTGGGAGATGATTCAGTCTTCTCACAACCAGTTGAGACATAACTCAGTAGCTCTGTGCTTTGAGTATTTACTGAATATTTGAAGATCCCAAAACCCTATCTTAGCTAATGAACCATTCAGTTGTAACCTGTTCTGTTTTGTCTCTGAGATTTCAGACTCAGTAGACACTCTGCATCTAGTTCAGACACTCAGTAGATTACCTGCCTCAGTACCAGAAGTAGAAGACTTAGTGATACTGGACTCAGCAGGAGCAGTACACTGAAAGGAGTCAGTGGAACTGAACTCAGTAGGAGTAGTTCACTGAACTCAGAGTTGATCTTCAGTAGAGCTGACTCAGCAGGAGCATGCTACTGAATAAAGATCAGACTCAGCAACGGCTGGACAGATTTCTGACTGTCAGATTCTTTAAAGTCAAATCAACAGAGTCAATACGAGGAAGAAAGAAGTCAGCTTCAAATCTCCTTGAAGTCTGTTCTTTCTCACCTACTTTCCTGAACCTCGACCAATGACGAGTAGCCACATGTCCTATATCTGTTAAAGCTGCAAGTCAACAACTTTCCAAAAATGGAGGGAAAAGACACTACAACCATACTTTGAAAGAGCCGTTAGCTACCCAAAAGAGAGAGACAAAGGATCGTCGTCTCCAACGGATCTATCCTTATCTCTGCTCTATAAATAGAGGGATAAAATTAAATTGAAGCTCACCTAGAATCAAAGAACACACAGAGCATTCAGAGAGCAACTCATAAACATCCTAAGTCTTCCGCAAATAATTCAAAGAAGTAATTTCCGGCGAAAGACTACATACTTGCTCATAGGGAACTAAGCTGAACCAGAATCATATAGCCTCTAGTATCCAAGCGACTAAACACGAACCCAAGTCTATACTTAGCCGTTCGTCGCTCTAAAAGCCACATTCTCGTTCCCTGTCCCTCTAACCTAAGCTCAGTCGATCATATCCATAGCTTAGACAAAGGAGTTCATAGTCGAACTGATCCTTATTGTAAAGGACTCCTTCATAGTTGGAGAGTTTCTCAAACACTCAGTTTGATACCCTGTAAACTGAGACTTGCTCAGTATAAATCTCAAGACCAGTGTTTGTCCAGCGTACAAACCAACTGAGACTATCTCAGTATAATACATAGCTTCCTGATCTTTCGGGACAGTGGACGTAGGATTGTTGGATCCGAACCACTTTAAAAATCGTCTGTGTTCTGTGTTCACTATTTACTGTTGCATTGATTACAGTACATACTGAAAATATCTTTAAAATCATTCAATTGAGTTTCAGCAAGCTTAATCGACTGCACTAATATATTGAAATTGTTTTGATAAAAACGTTTTCTTAACTCAACTGAATTTGGGCCTACATATTTCCGCACTGCTGAACTCTATCTGAACGGTACTGAATTCTGACTCTAGTCAGCTAGCAGGCCTCAGTAAAGTCAGTCACTCTGCCACGCGATTCAGAACAACTTATTTGGTCTGCTGAATTAATTAGTTCAGTACGACACTTTCCTGAAAAGGACTGTTCGCATTTAAAGTTGAGAAATCGGTTTTCAGGTGTATTCACCCCCCCCCCAAAGATAATGGTGACTGGGAAGAAGATCCCCAAAGATAGATCCCCAAAGATAGAAGTCTCTTCACCCCTGAGGAGAAGAAGCTTCACAACTTAGACCGAGTCGCCAGAAACGCCATACTAACCACTCTGAGCGATTCTTATCTCGGAAGAGTTCAGGACTGCAAGTCCGCGAAAGAACTCTGGGATTCTCTAGCGCTACTGAGTCGGGGGACTCAGAAGATCAAAGTGAACAAACTCGCGCTGGAACTTCAGAAGCTGGAGAGACTGTCTCTCATGCCCGGTGACTCCATTGAAGATCTCAACATCAAATTTACGGATCTGATAAACTCTATCAACGGGCTGGGAAAGACATTCTCCAACCGAGAGAGGAATCTCAAAATTTTGAGGGCATTGCCAGATGGTCACTGGACTCCCTTTGCAACTTTATTGCGCCATTCTGACTTAGATATTGTTACTCCTGACCATATCTTTTCAGAACTTAAAGCTGAGGAGTTCGAGTTTGGCCTACCTCAAAGGAAGGAGCGAGCTGAAGCTGACACCCAAGTCGACCATGCCCTTAAAGCATCAGTCAACACAACAGCTCCGGCGTCTAGCAAGGCTGAACCTTCACTAAATGACATACAAGAAGGAAACTTAGCCAAGAAGTACGCACTGCTTGCCGTGAAGTATCAGAAGGAGAAGGAGAGGCGCAGGAAGCTCTCAAGAGTCGTCAGAGACTCCAAGGGTAAGACTGAATATACACCCAAGCGCACTCCTGACTCACATACTTTTGAATGCAGGAAACAGGAGGACTCAGCTCAGTCGAAAGACAACGAAAGCAGAGAAGAAAGAGTCACAACCTGCTATAACTGCAAGAAGCCAGGACACTATCAGTATAACTGTCCTGAGCTCAGCACTGCTGAAAGAGCAGCACGCAAAGCTCGAAGGGAGAAGTTCATCAAGAAGCGACAAACGTATATTGCCGGTGAACTCTCAAACGACTCAGATGAAGTCGACTCCTTCATGGATTCATCAGATGATAAAGAAACATTCATGACCGTAGAGCTTGAAGCTGAAGAAGACGTTGAAAAGTGTCTCATGGCAGGAGAAGAGGATGAGGTAAACTCTCACGCACCATTTAACTCCTCTTCACACTGCACACACGACACTATTTCAGGTGCAGATGAGACTCTGGACGTCGCAATTGCATATGAAGAACTACTCGACGAGTAGATTCAGATGAGTCTATGGCTCATTAAGACTCTTTAGGGGTTGGATACCCTGAAAGTGGAGAATCAGAGACTTTCTCAGGAGAGTCAGGTTGCTACTGAGTCAGAAGGACTTGTGTTGAGGCTCAGGGAGGAGATAAACTCTCTGATGGCCAAGTCTCAGCATCAAGAAGATCAGATCTCAGTACTGACCAATGACTTGACTCAGAAAGATACTGAACTGAGTCTACTGAAGCAAGAGTTGTTAGGACTTCAGACCGAGCATGAACTGCTGAAGAAAGCGATGATGTCTGGAGTAACCTGATGACAGAGCGGTACATGGGCGCTGAAAAAAAGCTTGAGGCGATGCTAGCAAGCAACAAGCCTAAGCATTGTAAGGAGGGACTTGGATTCAGCTATGGAGCCTCCTCATCTGCCCCCGTACGCTCAGAAAACCGGCTAGCTAATAGGTTTGTTCAAGGGGAGACCATCAATGCAGAGATACTGAACCCCCTAGCCAAGAACAAACAAAAGATGAAGGCACCTCATCCCAGTTATCAGCATTCTGACAAGAAGATCAGCACAAAATCACCCCAGTTCAGTCAAGGGGGAACCAACAAAGCAAAATGGACTTATCAGTATGGACCTTCGCAACTGACGCATCCAGCTCAGTATGGGTCATATTACTATGATCCTATAGTCAGGAGAGGATCTAAAAGTCAGAAAAAGAAGAAGAAAGCCTTACAGAAGGCAAAGGTCAGCAGTCCACCTACTTAGAAGATCAGGACTCCTGAACTTGTAAAGCCTCAGAAGTCAGCATCGACCAGTCCAATGGTCAAATATGTTGATAAAAGTGGAAAGAAACTGTCTGAGACCACCAAGGTCGTGAGACGGATTTAGGTTTCCAGAACTAACATCTAAGGACCCAAAATAAAAAATAAAGGGTACTTAAATATAATTCTGTTTTGCAGGTGCACAAGGACCCTTGGTATGTGGACAGCGGATGCTCAAGACATATGACATACCAAAAGGACCTACTGAAGAATTATACTACTGAAGAAGGACCCCGAATCGAGTTTGGAGACAAGGCAAAAGGCTATACCAGAGGCTATGGAACACTCAGCATTGGAACCGCAACAGTTCCAAGAGTATCATATGTTGAAGGACTTCAGCATAATCTTCTCTCTGTTAGTCAATTTTGTGATAACTCGAATAGAGTGATTTTTTACGCTGGTTTCTGTGATATTATTGATAAATCTACAGGGAAAACAGTGTTGTCAGGTTCGCGCAAAAAGAATATCTATGTAGCTGACTGGAACTCAGCTGAACCTGAAGCTTGTTTGTTGGCGAAGAATGACAACAGAACGGGGTGGCTCTGGCATAGAAGACTCAGCCATCTCAACTTCAAGACGCTCAACAAATTAGCTAGAAACACTCTAGCAAGAGGACTGCCGAATGAAGTATTCAGCAAATACACTCAGTGTGAAGCATGTATGAAGGGAAAGCAAACAAGGAATCAAAATCCTCCTGTTCCATCTCCTTCCACTGATGGAATCCTTCAGCTGCTACATATGGATTTGTTCGGTCCAGTCTCTCCGGTGACGATCAGAGGCAAGAAGTATGCATTAGTGGTCATTGATGACTACTCGCGCTACACATGGGTCATATTCATTGCCAACAAATCTGACGTCAAAACAGAGTTACCAACGCTTCTGAAAAGGCTCAGTGTCGAAAAGAACACTAAGATCATCAAGATACGTTCAGACAGAGGAACTGAGTTCCTGAATTTTATGGTAGAGGAGTTCTGCAAAGCAGAAGGCATAGAGCATGAGACGTCTGCCGCGCTCACGCCTCAACAAAATGGGGTTGCTGAGAGAAAGAATAGAACACTCAAAGAAGCAGCAAGAACCCTGCTCGCAGACTCAGGAGTCCCAACCAAATTCTGGGCAGAAGTTACTGATACTGCATGCTATACTCAGAATAGATCACTACTGACGAAGCAGCATAAGAAGACACCATATGCATTATGGAACGGTAGGAAGCCTTCTTTATCTTATTTCCTTATTTTTTGGTGTTTGTGCTTTATTCACAATAATGGGAAAGATCAGCTGAAGACTTTTGATAGCAAGTCAGACCAGGGAGTCTTCTTAGGATACTCCCGGGTCAGCAAAGCCTTCAGAGTCTTCAACTATCGGACCCTTTGCTCGGAGGAAAGCCCTCATGTTGTTTTTAATGAGTTTGCTTCTGAAGACAGGAGCAGGAACTCTAAACCTGAATCTGAGGACATCAGTAAGCAGCTACAGGATCTAAGCTTAAAAGACAAAGTTGAAAAGATCCAGCTATGTTGGGATGATGATTCAGATGAAGAAACTGAAGACAAGTCCACTGAGTCTCGACCGCCAGGCGAAGTAGCCGAAGCAGTTGACTCTACTGAACAGAGTCAATCCCAGGTAACTCAGGTACTTGAAGAAACCCAAGTGGTAACTGAGACCTCTACTGAGGATAATAATTCAGGGGGAACTAATGATGTTCCTGAGCTAAATGCCCCTGAACCTGGTGACTCAGTAGATCATACTCTTGTAACTGAATTGCTTCAAACACAGAATAGTACAACTGAAATGCCTAACTCACCTACTATCTGTGTTGAACAAATTTCAGATTAAGAGTTGAAACATCGTAGATCGTGGCTGGACGCTCATACCTCTGATTTGATTATTGGAGATCCTTCAGCAAGCGTAAAGACAAGATTCAGATTCTGTCAAGGAGAAAGCGCTCTATACTCCTGCTTCTTGTTTACTGAAGAACCTCAGTCAGTTGAGGATGCACTTAAGGATGCTGATTGGATCATAGCTATGCAGGAGGAGCTGAATTAGTTCACGAGAAACGAAGTTTGGGAGCTTGTTGACAGACCCCGACATCAACATGTAATTGGAACTAAATGGGTCTTCAAGAACAAGCGAGATGAAAACAACATCATAGTAAGGAACAAAGCAAGGCTCGTGGCAAAAGGCTACTGTCAAGCTGAAGGGATAGATTTCGACGAAACGTTCGCTCCAGTTGCAAGATTGGAGGCAATCAGACTATTCCTAGCCTACGCAACACATCAGAGGTTCAGAGTCTATCAAATGGATGTGAAGTCTGCGTTCCTGAACGGCGCACTGAAAGAAGAAGTCTATGTAGAACAGCCTCCCGGCTTTTAGCAGGGACATTAGGTCTACAGACTCAGAAAGGCTCTGTATGGGTTAAAACAAGCACCCAGGGCTTGGTACGATACCCTGTCTGAGTTTCTTCTTCAGAAAGGTTTTCAGAAGGGCGTAGTAGACCGCACATTATTCAGCATTCGACTGGAAGACGACATTTTACTTGTGCAGATCTACGTAGATGACATCATCTTCGGTTCGAAGAACGTCATCATGTGTCAGCAGTTTGAGATAATGATGAAGGACAAGTTCGAGATGTCAATGATGGGAGAGATGAACTATTTCCTCAGATTTCAAGTCAAACAATCTGAGAAGGGAACGTTCATCAATCAAGGCAAATACACTCGAGACCTCATCAAGAAATTTGGTTGCACATCCGGCAAACCAATCAAGATCCCGATGAACACGAACATGAAAATCGATCTTGATAAAGAGGGAGTATCAGTAGACCATACTGAATTTCGTGCTATTATTGGTTCTTTATTATACTTAACAGCTACTTGACCTGACATAACTTATGTTGTAGGTGTCTGCGCTCGATTTCAGGCGAATCCCAAGTAGAGTCATATGGACTCAGCAAAGAAGATTCTCCGATATCTTAGAGGAACACCTGACATGGGTTTATGGTATCCAACTGATGATAATATTAAACTAACTGGTTATTCTGATGCTGACTATGCAGGATGTAGAATTGACCGAAAGTCAACTTATGGAACGTGTCAGTTCCTTGTCAGCAAGCTGATCTCATGGTTTTCAAAGAAACAGCACTCAGTAGCGACGTCAACTACTGAAGCTGAATATATGGCTGCCGGAAGTTGCTGCGCCCAAATCCTTTGGCTGAGACAGCAGCTACGCGACTATGACGTTATTCATAATGAAGTGCCGATCTTCTGCGATAGTACCAGTGCTATTGCAATCACTCATAATCTTGTACTTCATACGAGATGCAAGCACGTGGACATCAGACACCACTTCATTCGTGATCATGTCGAAAAGAAGGATATCAGGATGGAAAAGATCGATACTGACCATCAAAGGGCTGATATACTGACCAAGCCTCTAGCTGAAGCCAGATTCAGAGAACTTTCAATAGAGCTAGGTCTGCTGGACCCTACTGACTCTAATCAGTAAGTGGATTCAGGAGAGGAGCATTCAACAAGGGGGAATGTTCACTCTCAGTACTGAGTAAATTCAGTACGTAGAGACTCAGCAACCATCTACGATGTTCAGCTGACAGGTTTGCATATCTCTACCCAGTAGCCAATGAAATATTTTTGTACATTTATGACTTAGATTCAGCTTCGTATTCAATGCCTTATGAAATGTCATTTAATATTAACGGTTTACATTAAATACACGACATTCTATGTAAAAGCATGCTGAACTCTGCGACGCATTAAATGCATGTCGTATCAAGTTACTTCTTTGGCTATATACAACTGTATTTTGACTTAGGCGGCTAATATGATCATTGTCTATTTTATAAAATCCAATCCTGGCCGTCCATCTCATAAAGCGAATTCAAACTAAATCGTGGATAATTAGCTGTTCATCTTCTTTAAGATATATATACGCGTTCAAAGTTTAGAAACCGCCATTTCTACTCTGCAAATTTCGAACCCTAGTTTTTCTGAGATAATACTTGCCTCCTTGCAAAACTCATTTTCAAAAACCTCTCAGAAAAATCTTTGGTAAACTTCTAATAATCATTCAGTATTGCATATGTTAATTTCTATATTTTTATTAGATACTGATCTATCGTTCTTGCAGAATACTAAGTATGGCAGGACGTGAAGTTATCGTTCCGAAAGATATGCAAGAGATCCTTGAAAAGGACAGAGTCTGGTGCGAGCCCATGATGGAGTTCGACGCATGTGACCTCGATTACATGGAGGAAGTCTTCTACGCCCTCAGAGAGACTAGGCTTGAAGGATTTCTGATGAGGAAACCGTCCTTCTTCCTCCCACGCCAGATGGCGACATCCGATGTCGTTACGTCGTTCACTCAGTTGGCGACCCCTCCCGTGCCATCACTGAGATTAAAACCATATCGATCAAAGAAGCACTCAAGAGAAGCTTCAACCTCCCAAGTGAGGGATTCACCACCGTGGCGTATAAAGATGATCTTATGGACGAATATTTATGGGACTTCTGCGGGAAGCCGACTACGTTCAGAGCTGCATTTCCGAAGAATGTCATGCTCCCTCAGTATAGAGCATTGGCTTATATAGTGACTCAGCTGCTGACGAGTCAGGTCGGGTCCTTTGATCAGGTTTCTAGGCCAAAGCTTCAACTAATGATGGCCATACACGATCGAGCAAAGATCAACTGGAGCGAATTCTTTCTGAAAGAATTCATGACTCAGTCCGTGAAATTCGATAAGAAGAGTTTTTGCCTTGCCGTAAAGGGAAAACTATTATATGGACTGAAGTTATCGATGATGATAGAAGATTTCTGTGGAACGGACAACATAACTTTCGCTGACAAGCAATAATTTAATCCGAAGAAAGTCCGCTTCCAGAACAGGGCAGCGGCCCTTCAGTAGATAGGATCAGGGCCTGCTAATCCCAAGTTCGGAGCTCAGAAGACCTCCACACCCACCAAGAAGAGGTCCCCTCCGAAGTCTACTCCGAAAACCCCGACCAAGAAGCTGAAGAGAGTCAGTGAGGTCGTGCCGGAGGCAGAGCCAGAGGCAGTAGTTGTTGAGCCTCCTCTGCAGTTGAGGGATGAGTCTGAGTCATCCGAGAAGACTCCGTCAGTGGAGAAGGTCGTCTCTACTGAGTGTGATGAGACCGTGGACCAAGGGGTCCAAGCTGAGTATATTCCGACATCTCAGAGCCCCTTGGACATTCCACCATTGAGCAGCATACCGTCTGCTGAGAAGCAGCCATCTCCAATAGAAGTTGAAGATTCGGAGACAGCTTCTGAGTCAGAATCGATCGGGATTGAGGCCTCAGTTCTCCAATCCAGAGCCTCCCGAGAGATTGATGAACGGATCCTGGAGATAGCCAGCCACAATGATTTAGTCATCTTAGCAAGGCAGGCCAGGCTCCACATGCTGATCCGGTTTCAGGAGTGGCACAATCTAAACAGCCTCATCAAACACCACTCCTGCGAACAACTCCATGAGGAGGAGCTGATCATAAGGGGCAAGATTGGCTACTCAGAGCCATCAGACGTTTGCTCCCTTGAAGATCTGAGGGTTGTGATGCTAGCCATGTTGAACGACAGACAACCTATTTCAGCATCGGCACCCTCAGATGGGTCTGACCTCGATGGTCAGGACCCACCTCGTGATTCAGGCCCTAAGAAGCCTGATGAGGGAACTCAATTGGACAAGGATGCTCCATCATCCACTGCTGAACCACCGCTCAGCATCCTTGGTCCAGGACAGTCAGCGGCTGGTACTTCGAAGGCAGCTGAACCATCTCAGCTATTACTCGAATCTGCCTTCGAAGTAGCGCCCAGCCCAAAAAGCCGACGCTCGAAGTCAGTGGCCAGGGCACTGAGGAGTCAAGGAACTCAGAACCGACTCCTCGCCCGCGCCGTCCACAAGACGTGGAGGCAGACCACTCAGGCTCATAGTGCTGAAATCAAGGGACTCAGGACATCAATTCAGACTACACATGTCCCTGATTTCTCCAATATACTGAACAACGCACTCGCCGCACAGAGAGCCAACTTCGATGAGCAACTGAAGACAATTCAGGCTGGCCAAGCCCAACTGCTTGAAGATTATAAGGCCGCTCAGAAAGCACATACTGAATCTGTCTCCTCCATCTCTCAAGCCTCAGACCTCAGGCTCCAAACCATTCAGAAGGCTATAGAAGAGAGTGTGGACAAACAGTTTCAGGAGTTCCAGACAGCATCAGACGCCTCCCACAAGAAATACAGTGCACAACTTACTGAGGAGAGGAACGAGCTGCATGAAAGGATAACTAAACTTCAGTATGCTTTGGATGACCTATCAGAACCCTACAAAAGTCTGGACAAGAAGGTATCTACTCCCACCCCTGGCGTATTTGCTGATGCTAAAAAGGGGGAAGGAAAAAGGAAGATACAGGAAGGAAAAGGGAAGGTACTGAGAGTACCAAAAGGAGTGAGGTCAGTGGCAGGGGCAACTCAAAGTCAGATAACTACTCCCACTGGTACCTCCACTCAGACTGGCGAGGCCCAGGGTGTCTCAGTAGCAGGCGATGTAGTGTCTGCTGAGACCGGCCCAAGCGGCTCAGTACCCAAGGACGTGGCTACTCAGGCAACCCAAACACCTTCTAACATAATCAAGGAGGTTGCTAAGTACGCAGACGAGGAGTCTGAAGAGGAAGAGGTTCCTCTACCTCCTCCAGTTGCCGGCAAAGGCAAGAAAATTCTGACGCTTCCTACCCCTCCCTCTAAGAAGAAAGGACCCAAGAGGTATGTTACTCCGTAGGAAGAAGCTCAGATCGCTGCTGATGAGAAAATGGCAAGAGAGATTGCTGAGGCTAAGGCTGCTAATAAGCCTAAGAAGAAGCCAGCCAAAGGCAAGACCAAGGCTCCAGCAGGTGGAAAGAAGACTGGACCTAGACTGCCTCCCAGGAGGCTGAAGCTAAGGGATGAGGCAGATAAGGAAAATGAGAAGGAACAGCAGCAACAGCAGACTACTGGTCAGCAGGGTACTTCAAAAGAAAAATCCACTACACCTGTTGATTCAGAAGAAGAGCCTCATGTACCCTCCTATATCCCGTCTAAGGAACAAGATCTTGAGATGCAAGAGATATGGGCTCAGATGGAGAGGTATCTGTATAGAGGAGAAGAAGTAAGATAGATAGAAGCAGCTCGAGAAAGGCTCAGACTAGCAGACTTGGAAGCTCTGAGGCTGAAAGCTAAAAAAGAAGCAAGTCAGAGGATTCCTGAGAAAGCAGACATTCCCTACAGATATAGAAGATTCAGGAAACCTACTGATCTCAAAATCCACAGATGACCAAGAGTTGATGAATGGATGCCTTGGGAAAGAACTCAAAGGTGGGAGTCATTGAAGGCTGATTTCATAAAGAGAAATTATTTCTGGAGGTACTGGTCTGAAAAGCACAAGTCTATATCCTTTGCTAAATGGCTTATGAGGACAGATCCTAAAATATTTGCAAGGGTTCAGAAGGCTTTAAAAGACAAGATAGATGTCAGAGTACCAGCTTTAAGAATCATGCCGCCCCCACTGAAGCTAGATGGCTCCGTTCACTATGGAGTTATTGAGAAGGAAATCAAGGATGCTGCTGAAGCCAAGTGCTTAGAGGAAGATGATCCAGCTGACTTTGCAGAGATACTGAAGCTGAGGAAGATCACATACAGGATGTATGGACTGCCTCTTCCTGAATCTAAATCAAAGGACTTCAAAGATAGGATTAAGCAGTTCAGATGATTATTAGCTTCTGTGTTTCTTGTAACTTCTTTTCTGTTCTTCTTAGTATAGCAGTTGATGTACATGTACTGAACTTATTCACATCTATAAAACATCACTGTTATTGGCCCTGATAATTCCTTATTATCTATATGGCCTTGTTTGTTTTTATGCTTAACACACAGAATCACTCAAGTGATTACTGACTCACACACTCAGTTATTATATATTCTGTCAGTTTTTACTTAGCTAGTTTCTGTTAGATTGCGTAGTTGGGGGAAAATGTTGTTAGACAAAGGGAAAATTGCTGATTAGCTTCTGTATAGGTTTTGATATTTCTTCCCTGATTCCCTCAGTAGTCTAGGACTTGAAGAACAACTCCACTGATTCTACTTGTAATATTTGTAAGGATCTATGTTTCTGATAAGTCATAGTGTTAGGTTTTGGCATCATCAAATAGGGGGAAAATGTTGGGAGATGATTCAGTCTTCTCACAACCAGTTGAGACATAACTCAGTAGCTCTGTGCTCTGAATATTTACTGAAGATTTGAAGATCCAAAAACCCTATCTTAGCTGATGAACCATTCAGTTGTAACATGTTCTGTTTTGTCTCTGAGATTTCAGACTCAGTAGACACTCTGCATCTGGTTCAGGCACTCAGTAGATTACCTGCCTCAGTACCAGAAGTAGAAGACTTAGTGATACTGGACTCAACGAGAGCATGACATCGAAAGGAGTCGGTGGGAACCGAACTCGGCGGGAGTAGTTCATCGAACTCGAGTTGATCTTCAGTAGAGCCGACTCAGCAGGAGCATGCTACTGAATAAATATCAGACTCAGCAACGGCTGGACAGTCTTCTGACTGTCAGATTCTCTAAAGTCAAATCAGCAGAGTCAATACGAGGAAGAAAGAAGTCAGCTTCAGATCTCCTTGAAGTCTGTTCTGTCTCACCTACTTTCCTAAACCTCGACCAATGACGAGCAGCCATCTGCCTATATCTGTTAAAGCTGCAAGTCAACAACTTTCCAAAAATGGAGGGAAAGGACACTGGAACCATACTTTGAAAGAGCCGTTAGCTACCCAAAAGAGAGAGACAAAGGATCGTCATCTCCAACGGATCTATCCTTATCTCTGCTCTATAAATAGAGGGATAAAATCAAATTGAAGCTCACCTAGAATCGAAGAACACACAGAGCATTCAGAGAGCAACTCATAAATATCCTAAGTCTTCCGCAAGTAATTCGAAGAAGTAATCTCCGGCGAAAGACTACATACTTGCTCATAAGGAACTAAGCTGAACCAGAATCATATAGCCTTTAGTATCCAAGCGACTGAACACGAACCCAAGTCTATAGTTAGCCGTTCGTCGCTCTAGAAGCCACATTCTCGTTCCCTATCCCTCTAACCTAAGCTCAGTCGATCATATCCATAGCTTAGACGAAGGAGTTCATTGTCGAACTGATCTTTATTGTAAAGGACTCCTTCATAGTTGGAGAGTTTCTCAAACACTCAATTTGATACCCTGTAAACTGAGACTTGCTCAGTATAAATCTCAAAACCAGTGTTTGTCCAGTGTACAAATCAACTGAGACTATCTCAGTATAATACATAGCTTCCTGATCTTTCGGGACAGTGGACGTAGGATTGTTGGATCCGAACCACTTTAAAAATCGTCTGTGTTCTGTGTTCACTATTTACTGTTCATTGATTATTGTGCATACTGAAAATATCTTTAAAATCATTCAACTGAGTTTCAGCAAGCTTAATCGACTGCACTAATATACTGAAACTGTTTTGATAAAAACGTTTTCTTAACTCAACTGAATTTAGGCCTACACATTTCCGCACTACTGAACTCTATCTGAACGGTACTGAATTCTGACTCTAGTCAGCTAGCAGACCTCAGTAAAGTCAGTCACTCTGCCACGCGATTCAGAACAGCTTATTTGGTCTGCTGAATCAGTATGACACTTTCCTGAAAAGGACTGTTCGCATTTAAAGTTGAGAAATCGGTTTTCAGGTGTATTCACCCCCCCCCCCTCCCCCCGCGCTACACCTGAACGTTACTCTCGGGACCAACAAAAAATTAGCTTATTATAAGCCTATCACTTGTAAATAGGTGTACAAGTTGAAGAAGAAATCTGATGGAACTGTTGATAGATGTAAAGCACGACTTGTTGCTCGTGGTTTCTCCCAGAGCTACGAGCTAGACTATGAGGAGACGTTCAACCCGGTTGCAAAAATGGTAACTTTAAGAACCATTTTTTTCTCTTGCTTCATTAAAACGTTGGAAATTGTGGCAGCTTGATGTAAAGAATGCATTTCTTTACGGGGAGTTGGATCGTGAAGTATTCATGGAACAGTCAAAAGGATATGTTTCGGAACAATATCCTCATCATGTTTGTCGGTTAAAGAAGGCATTGTATGGTCTTAAACAAGCACCATGTGCTTGGTATGGTAAAGTTGCTCAATACTTTATCTTTTGTGGTTGCAGATTCTAGTTTGTTGGTCAAAGTACAATCGGGTAAGTGTTTGTTGGTTCTGTTGTATATGGACGATATGATAATAACCGGAGATAATGAATCTGAAATTTCTATGCTGAAAAATGAGCGGTCAATACGTTTCGAAATGAAGAATCTTGGAGAAGCCAGCTGCTTTCTTGGACTAGAAATTGAAAAATTGGATCAATGATACTTTGTTTCTCAAAGAGGATATGCAAGAGAGATTGTGCAGCGTTTTGGCATGGGGGAGTCAAAGGAAAAAGCAACACCTGTGGAACCACATCTCAAGTTGATAAGAGATGAAGGGAAGTTACTGAAGGATGCAAAAAGGTTCCGACAACTAGCTGGTAGTTTAATTTATTTAACTATCACAAGGCCGGAGATTTCATACTCGGTTAGTATCATTTCCCAATTTATGCAAAATCCAAGATCTTCTCACTTGGATGCTGCAAAGAGAATTTTGAGCTATATGGGGACTATCGATTATGGTCTCATATATAAGAGAGGCGATGGTTTTCTTTTGAAAGGTTTTACTGACGCAGATTGGGCAGATAATGTAGATGATCGCCGATCAGTTTCGGGGTATTGTTTTAGTGTTGGTTCTGCTGCTATTTCATGGTGCAATAAGAAGCAGCCTACTGTTGCTTTGTCCAGCAGTGAAGCAGAGTACATGGCAGCATCAATGGCAGCTCAAGAACGCATTTGGCTGAAGAGAGATACTTTTTATAAAGTTGACTATGTTGTAGAGATTTTCTGCGGCAATGAGAGTGCTGTTAAACTTGCTTCAAACCCAGTTTTTCACGCAAGGACAAAACACATTGAAGTTCGACATCATTACATTCGAAAGTGTTGAATGAAGAAATTGAGTTGAAAGGAATAGTTTCAAGTGATCAAGTGGCTGACATCTTCAAAAAGGCTTTGGGGAAAGCAAAGTTTGAATTTTTAAGAGCTGCTCTTGGAGTTTCTAGTCGTAAGCATGCACTAAGGGGGAGCCCGGGACAGTTAAAAATTAGTGCAACTTATTTTAAATAGATTGTTTTTGGTTTTACTTAGTTGTGTCGTTCTTAGTCTTGGTGAGACTTGGTCTCCTTTTTTTTTTAACTCCGTTCCTATTTTCTTTGCTTTGTTAGATAGTGGAGTCTATTTAGGAGAAGTCTGTTAGTTGAGAGAATTAGTTAATAAATAAAGGTAGATGTGATGTAATTAAGTTCTAAGATCAATAAAAAGTTTATTCTCTCAAAGTAGTTTCTTCTGAAATTTTTCTTCTTCTTTTGTTTTATACGAGATTGTTGGTAGTAGTTGTGGGCCAGCGTGGCGGAGGCGGAGGAGCCTGGGCCGGCGAAAGACGGAAATTGGGAAGGAGGCCTGGGGGCGGTTGGGAATTGGGAAGCTTCTGGATTCGGGAAGGAGAAAATCAGCAAAAATGAAAAGACCTAATTAGAGGTGGAGGAGTAATATTTCACGGTTAATACGGTAGTGGTATGGGTTATACCAAATACCGTTACTTAGCCAGAGAGTGCATTGAAGATTTTTTTAAAAAAATAAAACATTTAAAATTTTTATTATGGATGCAGAAGAGTAAGTCGGGCCCAGAGAAAAATATTAAAAAATTGATTTTTGGGTCAAATATCGAGTAATTTGCATAACTATAAAATATAAATGCATTATGATTTTATTTTCTGAATTATGAATCCAAACATAAAAGTTATTGGAACACGTGTTTCCTTTTCTGATTGAACTAAGAATTTTATTTTAATTTATTTGTTGCAGCAGTGCAAATTTCTAATTTTGATATGAACTGAGAGCAAAAAGAATAAAGTCGCTTTGCATGTAGTGGTATACGAAAAAAATTCAACCAACAAATTATAATTAACATATGAAAAATGGATAATATGAAAATGACATACTCATCCTTTAATATCCATTTTAATTTCTAAGACAATACTTATGTGACATAAACACATGATAACATACATCAAATTCAATGCTTCTCTAAATAAAAATTTGGATTGTCATTTCGCAAATTCTATCCCTCTCCCTAACCCAATTTCTATTTTTTTTATTTTTTTAAATTCCTTTTTTATCCACTTCAGATGCTTCATTTACTGCCACCAACTAACAATTTTCCCATTGAATATTTATTTCATGAGTGTGCGAAAATAAAATAAAAACACTTGAATTTTTATTATGGATGCAGAAGAGAAAAAAAAATTTGATTAAAGGTTCCAACATCGAGTAATTTGCATAACTAAAAAAATATGAATGCATTATATGATTTTATTTTCTGAATTATGAATCCAAATATGAAGCTTATTCCAACGCGTATTTCTTTTTTCAGATTGAACTTATAATTTTTATTTTTATTTATTCAATGCAAATTTTCTAATTTTGATATGAATTGATCGCAAAAAAATAAAGTCTGCCCACTTTGCGTGTAGTGGTGTGTACGAAAAAATTAAACCAACAAATTCTAATTAACATAAAAGAATATCGCTACTAATTAAAACCCTTCGTTTTCCATCTCTTTCGATCATGATCACTCGTGTAAATAGTGGTGACATTGAATATGACTTTTAAAAACATAAATTTACCAATTTTATAGCGTAAGTCCCCAAATACCCTTCAAAACCGCCTACCTTTATTTGACTCTCTAAAAAAAACAAGCTTTTATCTGACGCGATGCTTTTTTGTGTCTGAAGTATGGAGGTGGAATAGCACAATCCGGATCATTTGTCCCACTTTCTTGTGTCTCATTCGTGTCCCACTCACATTTTAACTGTAAGCACCTAGGTGCTTACGATTATGCTAAAATTCAAATCGTAAGCAGCTAGCTGCTTATAGTTAAAAATGACAGTGGGCCACGAGTGGGACACAAAAAAATGGGACAAAAGATCATGTGAGGGAATAGTACCCCATTGAGAAGGTTTGATGAAATTCACATATTGTAAATGCACATATTCTTTCTCTCTATGATCTTTGTAGCTACACTCATTGTAATGAAATCCTTAAATCTTAAACTTGAAAATTTTAGATTATAACTTGAATTAATTTAAATTGAAGAGAAACTCTAGGTTATCCCAACACAAGAAAATATTTATTTCTAACTACGAAAATTAAAATTGAAGAAAAGATTAAGGGGACCAAAATAGGACACACCATATATATTAATTTAAATCCAAGTTCGAGAATGACTACCAATAAGTCCAAAAGCAAATACTCCATCCATCCGTTATTTGTAGTTCACTTTCCCATTAAGATATCCTACTATAAGTGGTTGGGATCCAAATTGGCAAAAAAAAAACTAGCTCTCTCCTATTTGATTATTTCTCTCTTTTACTTTATCATCAACAATGATTTTATATTTCCTACTTTAACATCAAATCACTCTAGGGGTGTTCGATATGGTATACCGTACTATTTTTTCTATACCGCATACTATACCAATAACGGTCGGTATAGGAAAAAGCCTACCGTTACCGTACCGATCATTTCGGTACGGTATGTGCGGTATACCGATTTTTCGGTACGGTATGTGCGGTATACCAATTTTTCGGTATACCGTAACACCCCTAAATCACACACCATCTCACTCATTTTTCTCTCTTATTCTATCAGATACTCGTCTCTCATGCTTTATCATCTACTTTTTTAATTCTCGTGCCGAAAAATTTTGATTTGCTTATAGCGGAACGGAGGGATTAACTTGCAGCCCATAAATGCTCAACATTGTTAAGACAGTCAAGATAACATGCAACTCGAAGATTGCAAATCAACACACTGAAAACCGGATTAGATTAATCCTTCGTGGGTCGTTTGTTGATGTGATTTTTTTTCTCCGTACGTCAGTTTCAAATTTGCAAACATGATGTTAGCAAAACTCAGTCATATTCTGGCTATGCAAACCTAGTTGATGCATAAGTATACTATATTTTGTATCTCCATAGTCTTTTGACCTAAGAAAAAAACATGAAAAGTTATATCTATTTGCTACAAGCGCCTTTGCATTGCATGTGTTCACATTACAATTGCTCGTCTATAAATAAGGACCAAAATGACTTCATCTTACCACCAGTTAATCACCACACTCGTTGAGTTGAAAATGACAAAGAATTTTGTGTTTGGGAAGCTGTGTGGGGGACTGAGGTTCTCCTGAGGAAGCAAGTTCATAATAAGGAAGAAATTGAAGGTTCCTTACATACCTCTTTCTATTTCAATTTTCTTGTTTCTTTTTTACATGTTCGAATTGAGTGCATTAATTACGCGGTTTACATGCAGTTGAGTTTGAGAAGAACGTGAATGTGATCGTGCCGCTGTTAGAGGAGAAGAAGCACGCCATGCTGATGATCGTGCTCCCGTGCATTTACTTTGGTACAGAAGCTGAGCAGGTTATTGACGAGATGTCTGCCTTGATGGAATCAATTCGGGTATTTAATAGCTTAATTTTGATCGTATCATGTGTTTTTATCTCAGTGCTATGTATTTGAGTTTATCCACAACTAATTTTCTCTATATTGATTGGGTTGTAGGGTAATCCCAAATTTAGCAGCAACTTCACGATCAAAGTCGACGGCAATCTGAATTTGATCATACAAAGGTACTATACTAGCTAGCTAGTATTAATGACATTTTTTAAATTCTTTTAAATAAATATCATATCATTATTTAATGATTCATTTTGTAATTAAAGGTTGATGACATGTTATTGTAGGTACTACACACAAAAGCTTGTGTGTACCACTTTCGTATACCCTTGTGTGTACCACACCACAAGGGTATTGGCATATATTAAATATGGCCTACTTTATTTAATGAGAAATGTCACATATCATACCATTGTGGTGTAGTATACACAAGGGTATACGAAAGTGGTACATACAAGTCGCATTGGGTACTACATAGCCCCTGATGATGGCATGAAGTATAAGGTGGCGGTGTCTTGTGGGTTGCTGAAGCCGATGGAGGTGTGAATTGAGGAAGGCAGGCGCAGTGCTATGGGAGTCGGAATAACAATATATGTTTATTATCGTGTGACTTACTAACTATCTATATTATGATGATCTACGTATGATAATTAATTTGAGATACTATGAGATGTGATACGTACTCTAGTTTCATATAGATACTAGAGGACTGTAATAATTACAAAAGGATGGTGTATGAACTTTATGTGTGATTAATATATAGGTGGTGTGTTAATTATAATATTTTTTGCTGGTATATATTGTTAAATATCTGTGTAGGTAGGAATAGGAAGGGTTGCTTTGATGGAACGGGAACCCTCCGATCCTCATGTGTTCATGGGTTATATCGATACTAAGTCGATGTGAGTACAGAGGTGGTGCATATTTGGCGAGCAAAAGGTGATCGATCGATGAACAAATCTAGAAGCAATAAGGGTGATGGAGTGGTTGGATAGATTAGTTATGACTTATGTTAGGGGTGTTCGGTATGGTATACCGTAAGATTTTTCTCATACCGCATACCGTACCGAAAAAGTTCGGTATGAGAAAATGCATACTGTAGTCGTACCGATAATTTTGGTATACCGTAATTCAGTATACTGAAAGTTCGGTATAAGTAATCTTCATATCGTTGTCATACCGCTCTTTCGGTATACCGTACCGTACTTTGGTATACCGAAACAGACGGCATACTAAAATAGGAGGTATACCAAAAATATAACATTATACCTAAGCAAACGGTATACCGAAAAACAACATGCCATGAAACAAAACATGCCGATATAGAAAACATGCAAATCATATCCAAAAGTGTCTAAGATAATTAGTAGAACATGCTTATACAAAAAAATAAAACTTAGTCCATCAAGGGCAAATTATATTCAACATCTCAAAAAACTATCCAAATGTCTAATAATAAATAAATAATGTGAATACAGTTAGTTTATTAATAAATATGAATCTATAAATCTATGATATAAACATTAAGTAGTATAATGGATAGTTCGGTATATATCGGTATAGTTCGGTACGAATCGATTAGTTTGGTATCATTTTACGGTAGGTAACGTGGTTTGGTAGGAATCGGTATGGTTCGGTATATGATATGTACCGCGGTATATCAATACATGTTATATACCGAGGTTCGGTATGAATCGGTATACCGCGATATACGATATATACCGAAATTTCAGTATTCAATGGTATACCGCGGTATGGGAAATTTCATACCGTTGTCGTACCGAAAAACTTCGGTACGGTATCATACCATACCAAAAATCTCAGTATACCGAAAATACCATATTTTTGGTATTTTTTCGGTTCGGTATGTGCGGTATACCGTTTTTTGACATATTACGATCATGTTCCTGCTTCCATCTTGGGACGCTTATTAGTATTAATTCATTTTGTAGTGATATTGCTAAATAGCGACCTTCCCTTTTTTTCTAATGCGATTAACTTGATTACTTAGCTGATTAGATTGAATTAAATAAAATTCGCATATGTGCTTAATACTTAATTAGTCTCACAACAATATTTTTATTCCCAATTAAATATTTTCACTAGATTTTGTTTCTTAATTATGTCTTTAGTTCTACTTATACAAAAGAACAACGATAATTTACCTTAATATATAGTATATTTTAAAACAGGAGAATATATATATATATTCTCATGAAAACCAATGTTTATATGAGAACTAAAAACCAATCTAGATTGTATATCTCAATTTAATTAACGGTTTGATTTCAATATAATTAATACTATGTAAATATTTTATGATATATTAAGTGTAATTTTGTAAACAAATTTTTTATGTATATCGTTTATTTTGGTAAGATTTATATCAATCTTATCTAATCTATTCTGAAAATGGATCTAAATTAATATCAAAATCACATATCAAATATCAAATTAAAATTACGTTTTCATTTATCTACATTCGTTCATCTCATCTAATATCGTTTGCATCTCCGGCTTCAATAATCTGCTTCAAAATCTCATGTCATCATTGTGGAATACTATTCAACGCAACCATGAGGGACCACGAGTATGAAGGTTCGCTGATGAATCTTTTTCCTTTGTTTATCGTGTTTGGATTCAAAACGTCACAGGTGCATTTAAATTTGTGTTGTGACTATGTATTAGATTATATGTGTAGTCAATTACTGATTTATTGATGCACAGTGACGGGACTAGAATTTTTTAGTTGGAGGGTCGAAATAAACATAAGAAAGAATCGTGCCGATCGAAGGATCGAATGAAGTGAAAAAACAAAGGCAGAACAAAGAATTTCAACCCCTATAAAAGCAAAATTCCGGCAGTCGGGGGGTCGGCCGACCCCCCCCCTAATTCCGTCCCTGTTGATGCATTTAAATTTTTTTATTAGTGATGCATCGTTTAAATTATTGGAAAAAAATCGGACTTCATTCAAAGAAAAATGAGAAATATGATAAAATAAAGCAACTAGATTTATTGAAAATCTAACCTAGCCTATCTTTTTATGAGCAACTAGATTTATGGAGCGTTTTTTATTTTTTATTTTTAAAATTTTTAGTATAAAAATCAAATGTTTAGCATGAGAAATGTCTGCCTAATTTGATTTTGTTTGTTGATGCATTGCTATTTTTTGTTTGATGCATATTTATACATAACATGATGCATGCATATGGTTTATAAACTTAAACTTAACTTATACTATTGTTTAACCGACAATATTACATTTGTCATGTATAATTTCGTATATTTTTATACATTAATACTTATTGTTACAACTTTGAAGCTGAGTCATCAACTTGTATAGTGCTTTAAGGTTTCAATTTTCTACTTTGATTGATGCATATGTATTTAGTGATTAATGCATATGAAAATATGGTTCAATATATATATGTATTTGAAGTAACTGGAAAATAATGCAGTTGATCTTTCAAATGCTTTCATTATAATTGATGATTAATTTATCCACAATCTCTAATGCATAAACATGTGTTAAACGATGCACATAATAAATGTGAAGTTAATCACTTGTCTTTCAGATGCATTCGTTTATAATGGTAGATGCATAGCTTTATATCATTTGATGCATATACAAACTCTAAATATGCAGTGATGCATAGGTAGATAGGTCTTTATGCGTATGCTTATGTTATTTGATGTTTAAGCAAAATATTATTAGTCTGATGCATATACATAATAGTTTTGAATGCTTAGTATTTATTTATTTTTTGTATAAATTATAATAAATGAATTGTTTGATGAGTATACAGTCTCCTTGAATCAACACTTAAATGAGTGTTTATAATTTTGTTCTTACGCGTGTATTCATTTGTTTGTGTATATGCATCGATAATAAATACACTGATGCATTTGTAATACCAAAAATTGAATAAGTGAATATTATACATTAATTATTTTTTCTATGTGGTATGAATTTACAAATTGAACTACTTTATGCATTTAATTTATTATTGCAGATTTATTATGTAGTACGATAAAAATTCCTGAATGACAAGAGTAGAAAGATATTCAACACACGTACCAGAAGATTGTGATTTTGAAGAATACTCAAAATTAGAAGTCAGCAGCAATAGATTTTTTATATACTTAATTACAATATTAAGTCCATGATGAGTAGGCGGTTATTTGGAGTTAAATTATTGATGGAGGCTATTTGTATCCTGGAACTTCTTATTATTGTGAAGTATAGATTAATTGTAGTTTTTTGTAATTACAAACTATCATTTTGATTTATATTTACACAATAAAATATATGTAGACCGTAATATTCATATATAAGTTCGAAATGATGCATCGACATACATTGATATGTGCATCATTTTAAAGACAATGTAAGAAACACATATATGTCTTTTAGTAAAAGTAAAAGCAAATCGAAATTAAAATGCATGTAATAATACGAAAGAATGCATCAACATACATTTAGGTGTGCATCATTTTAATCACAATGTAAAAATCACGAAAACGTAATTAAAACGGTTCTTGTTAAATTTAACAAGATATCAGAGGTTGAAAAGATAGTACAAACTGGCGAACTACATGCTAATATTTTTCTCTAATATAAAGAAATTAATTTTTCAGTTGTGAAAATGTGGAGACTCATTCATTCTGTTCTCTTTAATAAAAATTTGAATATTGATATTTTTCTCCATTACGTTAATTTTGAAACAACCTTACCAAACATAATTGATTTTAGATGAGTTGGACTCCTGTACATCCGGTTGCAGGTGCAACCGGACGTTTAAAAGTAAATACGCGCGAGTTTTGCAATAATTCAACAAAGGTGCAGTAGTGCAGTTGGCTAAGCTGCTGGGCTCAAATCCCATAAACCCGGGTTCGAGTCCCAGCAGCGTAATTTTCAGTTTTTTTATTTTAATTGATATATTAATTTAAAAAAATGATATATTTGTTCATAATAATTCATATTTTTATTATAATTATTTTTTCAGAATAAGTTTGTCTTTTTTTTTTAATAATATTTTTTTTCATTTTAATTGATATATTAATTTAAAAAAGTGATAAATTTGTTTTAAATAAATAATATTTTTATTCCAACCAATTTATATTTTTCTCAAATCAAGTTTGTCCTTTTTTTTTTCATTTTAATTGATATATTAATTTAACAAAAGTGATAAATTTGTTTATAATAAGTAATATTTTTATTCCAACCAATTGGAAAGTATCATTCTTCCTTAAGAAAAGTATCATTCTACCTTATGAAAAGTATCATTCTTCCTTAATAAAAGTATCATTCTTATTGAACAATAGTATCACATGTTGTTAACAAAAGTATCATTCTTCCTTAAGAAAAGTATCATTCTGCCTTAAGAAAAATAACATTCTTCTTTAAGAAAAGTATCATTCTTATTGAAGCGATAGTATCGCATGTTGTTAACAAAAGTATCATTCTTCCTAAAGAAAAGTATCATTCTTCCTTAAGAAAAGTATCATTCTTATTGAGCAATAGTATTACATATATTCTTATTGAGCAATAGTATCACATTTTGTTAACAGAAGTATCATTCTTCCTTAAGAAAAGTATCATTCTTATTGAGTAATAGTATCATATGTTGTAAATAAAAGTATCATTCTGCCTAAAGAAAAGTATCATTCCTATTGAGCAATAATATTTTTCTATGTTTTTACTATACCCTAGAGGGAAGTCTAAACCATACTTTTTCTCCAGGTTAAAAATGCTCGCGTTCCTTCGGAACACTCGCATTTTAAAGGGTTTGGAAAAAGCTAGCGTTCCTTCGGAACACTAGCATTTCCAAACCCTTTTAGTTGTGGAACTGCTACGTTATTTTTCCTTATTTTTACTGTACCCTAGAGGGGAAGTCTAAACCCTACTTTTTTCTATGGTTTAAAATGCTCGCGTTCCTTCGGAACACTCGCATTTTTAAAGGATTTGGAAAAAACTAGCGTTCCTTCGGAACGCTAGCATTTCCAAACCTTTTTAGTCGTGGAAGCTATTGCGGTTTTTTTCCTTGTTTTTACTATACCCCTAGGGGAAGTCTAAACCCTACTTTGATTCATAAGTGATACATTAGTTAATAAGAAGTGATATTTTTATTCAGAACTAATGATATATTCAGAATAATTGATACATTTTTCATATAAAGTGATACTTTTATCATCTCCACATATTTCCCTATCATGTAATTGAAAAAAAAATTAAAAATATTTTATTTTTATTAACAAGAATAAATTCTAAATACACATTAATATTTTTTGAGTCATATATTATTTTTTTGAAAATAAAAAAAATAAATTTATTAATTTTTTTTGTATCATAAAGTAATTTAAAAATAAAAATTCAATTTTTAATGTTAAAAAAGAAGGTTTGTTGGTGATGTAGTTGAAAAAAATTATATATATTATATTTTTATTAACAAGAATAAATTCTAATGTACATATTAATATTTTTTGAATCATATTATTTTTTTGAAAATAAAAGAATAAATTTATTATATTTTTTGTATCTTAATGTAATTTGAAAAAAAACAAATTAAATTTTTAATATTAAGGAAAAAAACAAAAAAATAAATTTATTATATATTAATGTTAAATTAATATTTTTAAGTCATTGGGTGCTGCTGCTGGGTCTCGAACCCGCGTCCAATCGGATGAGAGCCCAGCAACACACCAACTGCGCTACATGTGCGGTTGTGTTAACTTGTACATTAATAATATATATACCTTACGCAGCCGGTTGCACCTGCAACCGGTTGCACTAAAGTTTTTGCGTTGATTTTATTTTTGGTCGATGGTAGATATTTAAGGAAATTAGAAACAAAAATCTTAGAAAAAGATAAGATATCAAAAAATAAAAGATACGTTACATATTATATACAAAGTAAATTGCAAAAATATCATTTTCTCTAATTTTATATAACAAAGTATAAGTTAAATGAGATTTTAGTATGAACCATAGATTGAAAGATATAAACGGTCTAGATAAGTTCTTAGTTCTCATTTGAGGGTAGAGTTCTCATAAGATCTCTCTCATATATATATACACTAGAAATATCCTACCACGCTAGCGCGGTGTCTGGCCAAATTAACGTTAATTAAATTATAATTTTTTAAATTATGATTTTTTTCTTAATGAAGAACAGCGTCAGTAATGATGTTGTAGATAAAGTTGGAAAAAAATATGTTTCATCCAATAGAAGATGCATTGTGTAGACATCTATCAACAATTGTTCTAAAAAATGTCAATATAATACTATTTGCACAAAAATATAATGAGATAAATTTCTTTCTTAAAATAAATAACACAAATTAGAAAAGAATGAACCTTTTGAAGGTAGATAAGTTACAGTTTATAAGTTATTTGAAAAAGAAGAGTTTCATTTGTACCTTTTTCACGAAGAAGCCCAAAAATTTCAAATCTAAAAAAATGAGGTGGTAGAACAAGTTTTTCTTCACAAATCTGAAGAGAAGAAACAAAAAAAAAACAATATTCAAATCTAAGAAAATGAGCGATCTTATACCCCTGTTAAAGTAAGTAATATGCATTACATTATCGTGCAGTTCATCAAATGTATCTCTAGATGTTTTCCACCGCGCATTGCACGGTAGTTTTTTTTAGTATTGTTATGATTGCGTCGAAAGAATGAAATATGTTGTATAAAAGGGAAAAAGTGTGTACGTTATTTAATATTAATTACCTAAAATACCATAATATAATACAAACTTCAACAAAAAGATATATAAATTAAACGTAAACATTTCAAAATATCATATACTCCTAAGAGAGTAGTAGATGTTGTTGCCTATATGCAAAAGTGAAAATGCAAAAGAGGGGTAGTTGTTCATTTTGGATTGATATTGATGTACTTCAAACAAATTTTGAACTGCTACATCATATATTTTGAAGTATGCGGCTGCCCCGAAAAACTTGGAAGTATGCAGTAAGAGGACTCGAAAAAACCAACACACACAAAATCGACACATAACAAAATTAAGATATCCTTTGAAGGCGTGCTTGTGTCAAAAAAATAGACGACTATAAATTTAGTAAATATTTGCTGACCTGCTGCAGTAACAAACAACATTGTCTTCACATAAACAAATAGCAAAAGTATACAGTTCAATTGCTTCTCTGAAGAGTTTAGACTGCATCGGCTTGTTACCTGACGAATCAAGGAAAAAAAAGTATTATTAAGAAAAAAATAAGTCATTACAAAGGGATGAGTAATCTCCAAAGTGATGGCATCCTAACTAAAGATACAACTCCGATCTCTGGCAAGAACCAATCAAGATTTTAGATTCTTTGTGATTTGAGACCCACCAGCAACTGTAGACTTAGAAACTGTAGACTTACCCTTTCTAACACCTCCTCTCGAAGACTTGCTAATTTGTTTCAAGCCACAACCACCACCAGAGGGCTAACCCCCCCCCCAACATAAAAGCTTGCCCTCTTTGCATGTGAGACGCCAAATTTGTGACAAATAGTTCATTGTATAAATGTCGAGGAATCCATCAAACAAGCAAGACAACATATGAACTATTCTTATTTCAAGATACACAAAATACACAAGAATTAAATAAAGACAATATTATGGTTCAATGGACACAAACACACAAATAGGGCTAAAATACGCAAATTGTACGCCTGGACAATACGATAAAATGGCGATGCGCTTAATTAAGGAGGAGCAAAAAGCGATTTGCAGATAAATTGATTAATTGGGGATGAATTTAATCGAATGGCATGGTGTACTTGAAGAGATTGTCTCATCGACAGCAGCGAACCTTGTTCTCAGAATCGTAGCTTGGTAAATTGCGGAACAATTAAGCCCACAAGGTATATAACTATTATCCTCTAGTCCTAAAAGAAGCTTTGATAAGAAGACATTTAGCCACTGATTGATTACCAGTTATGCGAGTCGAAACTATTGTTACGATTGTCTCCCAAGACGACTACATAGCCTTCTGGTACGAACTATATAAGAACAAGAAGAATGTGTAAGTTTTCTCCTTACTAATTACTATACTATGACTGAAGCTAGAAACAAACACAATTTATTACTTGTGCTTCCATGTCATACTCAATTGGCTCCAAAATATAATCCTCGTTTTGAGTTATATCATTCACCATCAATTTTCCATCATGAACTTGCGCTAAAGCTCGTAAGGTATGAAAATGGCGAAAAGTGAGGAATGATAGAAGATGAAAGATTTTATATATATTGGCTTGATTGCACGTTTTAATCTAACGGCTGAGTTTTAATCTTTCATAACTATGGACGGCTAAGATTTAATGTTAAAAAAGGATGATTACCAAAGCCGCCTAAAACATAGATCTACGTAATAAAGGTAAGTGAGAAGACATGCATTAAATGCACGACAGACAGCATTAATTACTCAGGTTAAGGTTTCCTACTGATCTTTCCTTAAACTATTAATGGCGGGAAATGAATGCACATTAACTACTGAGTGTGAGCGACTGATGCAATAAATGCGAGCATGCTTAAAAAAAATAAGTACACAAAATTACGCAAACCTCTTCAGCTGAACTTATCAGCTGGTTACCGTTATGTATAAGGAGAATGGTTGTCATGCTGATGACTATGTTCCCCCTTGCTGTGTACAGTGTGACTTTCCCAACTGAGTCACTGTGTACAGTTATATCATTCACCATCAAGTTATGTCGAGGAATCCATCAAACAAGCAAGACAACATATGAACTATTCTTATTTCAAGATACACAAAATACACAAGAATTAAATAAAGACAATATTATGGTTCAATGGACACAAACACACAAATAGGGCTAAAATACGCAAATTGTACGCCTGGACAATACGATAAAATGGCGATGCGCTTAATTAAGGAGGAGCAAAAAGCGATTTGCAGATAAATTGATTAATTGGGGATGAATTTAATCGAATGGCGTGGTGTACTTGAAGAGATTGTCTCATCGACAGCAGCGAACCTTGTTCTCAGAATCGTAGCTTGGTAAATTGCGGAACAATTAAGCCCACAAGGTATATAAATATTATCCTCTAGTCCTAAGAGAAGCTTTGATAAGAAGACATTTAGCCACTGATTGATTACCAGTTATGCGAGTCGAAACTATTGTTACGATTGTCTCCCAAGACGACTACATAGCCTTCTGGTACGAACTATATAAGAACAAGAAGAATGTGTAAGTTTTCTCCTTACTAATTACTATACTATGACTGAAGCTAGAAACAAACACAATTTATTACTTGTGCTTCCATGTCATACTCAATTGGCTCCAAAATATAATCCTCGTTTTGAGTTATATCATTCACCATCAATTTTCCATCATGAACTTGCGCAAGGAATATAGATTTAGATATATGATGGAGGTCGGAAGAGGAAATCTAAATAACCAATTGACATTTCTTACTTCCACGTAGTCGCTAGCTTTTGCTACAATTCGTTTAATGAAGACATCAGATGTACTAAAACCATATTCCTGCAAAACAAGTGAACCAACTCCTTGATATAAAGATGACAATGCAGTAACTATACTGAAGATGATCAAGCGGAACCTTTCTAAAGCTACCTGAAGGAAAGCCGGAGCCTTGAAAATCACAATTTCAAAGACATCTGGCTTCTTAAAAATGTAAGGAACCTGGAAACAGCACACAAAAGAATCAAGGATGTGAATAATTTTGAATGCAAACAACACAACATCAATGGTGCTTCATCAAGCATCCACTATCGAAAGATTTTCACCAGCAAACAATGGACTAAGAGGAATAACTTGTTCTTATATAGTTCGTACCAGAAGGCTATTGTCTCCCAAGACGACTACATAGCCTTCTGGTACGAACTATATAAGAACAAGAAGAATGTGTAAGTTTTCTCCTTACTAATTACTATACTATGACTGAAGCTAGAAACAAACACAATTTATTACTTGTGCTTCCATGTCATACTCAATTGGCTCCAAAATATAATCCTCGTTTTGAGTTATATCATTCACCATCAATTTTCCATCATGAACTTGCGCAAGGAATATAGATTTAGATATATGATGGAGGTCGGAAGAGGAAATCTAAATAACCAATTGACATTTCTTACTTCCACGTAGTCGCTAGCTTTTGCTACAATTCGTTTAATGAAGACATCAGATGTACTAAAACCATATTCCTGCAAAACAAGTGAACCAACTCCTTGATATAAAGATGACAATGCAGTAACTATACTGAAGATGATCAAGCGGAACCTTTCTAAAGCTACCTGAAGGAAAGCCGGAGCCTTGAAAATCACAATTTCGAAGACATCTGGCTTCTTAAAAATGTAAGGAACCTGGAAACAGCACACAAAAGAATCAAGGATGTGAATAATTTTGAATGCAAACAACACAACATCAATGGTGCTTCATCAAGCATCCACTATCGAAAGATTTTCACCAGCAAACAATGGACTAAGAGGATAACATCTTTTCCGTAGGAATAACTCAAACTTGGATCTTCAAACCTATCAATATAACGTATGTTTTCTATAATCGCTAATTAAACTGCCCGCGATAATTCCGGCTATCATATTACAACAGGGTATTTCAGCCACATAACATCTAAAGCTTTCTTGACTTGGCAACATAGCCAAAGAATTGCCATCAAACCTATCAATATAATGTATGTTTTTTTTAATTGTTAATTAAACTGACCGCGATAATTCCGACCATCATAGTACAACAGGGTATTTCAGCCATAACAAATGTAAAAGCTTTCTTGACTTGGCAACATAGCCAAAGCATTGCTATTAAACATTGATAGGATTATAATGCTTCCCAAAATTGAATTTCTTTATGGGTATAAGCATCTTGATCAAACCTAAGGATATGTGCTTATTACTTCAGTTAAGAATGATTCCCAACCTTCTCAGTTTCTTGCATACAATTGGGAGGATTTCATAAGCCGTACATTTTCATTAAGCATTTTAATGCAGAAATACTAAAACTTTGCCGAATTGAATTCAGAAACGAACCAACAAAAGTGTAGAAATATACCTTCTCAGCAAGAACTCTATCGCCCACATCAAGTATAGGGTACATAAACATGGAAGGGATCGACCAAGGCTCGGCCAATGTGGATTTGAATAGAATGCTTACACTGAAAGCAGTGAAAGCCGCCTTAGCATCCTCAGAGGCGAAGCAAAGATTCATCATCTTCAAAAGCCAACTGTTGTTACTAATTCCACTGCTTCTCTGCTGCAAAACCTTGACGCTGGTTGAGCCACCGTTCTTAGCTGTGCAAAACAAGAGAGCCACTGCTCTTCAGAGCATGCAAAACAAGAGAGCCACTGCTCTTCAGGGCAGTGAGGTGGACAATTCCTTACTCCAGCTTCAAGAGAGCCACTGCTCTTCAGGGCGGCGAGGTGGACAATTCCTTACTCCAGCTTCAAGGGAGCTCCATGGTCTTTTACCGAGAAAAAGGTAGCTCAATGATTTTCACTAATTACCATGTGGCTTAGTTCGACGAGAAAAAGGTAGCTCAATGTTTGATTCCTTGATCTCTTTGAGTATCTCGTTCTCCACCGCCAGATGGTTGTGGATTAGCCAGAAGAACCACGTCAGCGCCGCCGATGTGGTGTCGCGGCCGGTGAGGATGAAGCAGATCACTACATCGGCGACGAATTCCTCGTCGGAGTGGCCGGAGATCAGGAATCTGGAGAGGAGATCCTCCGATTCGGCTAGGGCTTAATTTTTCCCCAATTTGTGCTTCTTCTCTCTCATCACCTTCTTCGCGAATTCGCGAACCTCGTGGATCTTATCCTTGAGCTCCTTCTCCTTTCCGATTCCGAGATATTTTTTGAATCTCCATGTGAGAGGAACGTTCGAATTGAATCTCTTGCTGATGAGGTGCAGAGCGAACTGGAAGACGGCGGCGAAGCTCGATTCCGGCAGCGACGGGAGCAAGTTGTTGAATACTGAAACTAGGGTTTATGCATGAGAATGAACACGAGAAGAAAAGATTTCATTGATGAACTGAATGACTTAACTTACAAGCTAGTCTCAATCTAGATATATATATAAAAAAGATATCTGCTTCTAGATGATTCGAACTAACTAATCTATCTAACTAACATTGCTTCTAGATAGTTCTTAACTAACTAATCAACCAACTAAGCATACTTCACGTGGGAAAGCAATCAACGGCAATAAGATCTTGTGCATGCTTTTGATCAACGGCCGCATGTGCATGAGTGGAGCTTGATCCATGTGCATGTGTGGAATAAGATTCACAATACAAGTAGGCGGGATCGTAGCCGAACGCGATTTTGCAGATGTTATCAAACGTGAATCTCTGCTGAATATCCTGCAAATCGACGACCTTCTCGCCGGCGAGATCCAGCGTGGGGACCAATCGGTCGGAGAGCTTGGAATCGACGACGGTCTCGACGAATTTCCGCAGCGAGCGGGTGTTGAACTGGTGGCTGGAGAGCTGCCGCTGGAACTTCCAATTCTTGCCGTCGGCGTTGAAAATGCCGTCGCCGAGGAAATCGCGGATGGTGACGCGGAAGTCGTCGCCCTTGGGGTAGTTGACTAAGTTGCTTTTGAGCATGTGCTGGACGATGGCGGTGAAGATCTGCCGGTAGCCTAAGGGGCGGCGGAGCGTGAAGGTGAGCGTGGGAGTGGAGGTGATGACGTCGGATATCCACTGCACACGCCGCTCCTTGTTCTTCCAGATCTCGAAGATGGAGCCGAGGATTGGGTAGGAATTGGGGATTTTTTAGTTGTATTTGTTGTTGTGCAGAAAAATCGTATATGGGTGAGGGGGGTTCTACTGTTTGTGGTAACTGCAACCCATGTATCTCCTTATATATAAGGAGGGTTGTGCAGGAAAATCGTATATGGGTTAGGGGGTTCTACTGTTTGTGGTAACAGTAACCCATATATCTCCTTATATATAAGGGTAATAAAAATTGTAGATGGGTTAGGGGGTTCTATTGTTTGTGGTAACAGTAACCCATATATCTCTTTATCCTTATATATAAGGAGGGTTGTGCAGAAAAATCGTATATGGGTTAGGGGGTTCTACTGTTTGTGGTAACAGTAACCTATATATCTCCTTATATATAAGGGTAGTAAAAATCGTAGATGGGTTAGGGGGTTCTACTGTTTGTGGTAACAGTAACCCATATATCTCCTTATATATAAGGGTATATATATATATATATATATATATATATATATATATATATAACCACTAGAAAATCCCGCGTCTCAAGTTAGGGTTCTGATGTTTGACCAAAAGCATACTTTTCATATTCGTTCGCTCACGCATTTTCTTAATTCCCCCAACTTACTGTATATAAGCTTAATTTCTCTCTCTACTCTTATAGTATACGTATATATTTGCATATGTGGGTTATTGGTGGAGACTGATTCTGTTAGATTACAAGCAGCTAATACAGTCGGAAACAAACAAATGAGTCGGAAAAGCGAAAACACAACAAAATGTTCAAAACAAATCTTCGTCGAGTCGAGGATAGTCTCTATCCGCAAGAAGAAATACGCCCCGATAGTACTCTCGATTTACTGCATATCGTCCCCAAAGATAAAACGACGACGTCTCGAAGATTGCAGCACCGCAAAATCATCGAGTTCCGGCGAAGAAGACTTTCAGGCGAGGACAAGAGCTGAAGAGCTTAAGACACTAGTATGTAGATGCAGAGAATATTTTTGTTGGTGTGTTGAAATGTCATGCAACTAGTCGTATTTATAGGTTGTTCTGCTCAGGTGAAAGGTTATAGCTGCCAATTAAGGCAGGTGAACGTGGGGAAGGAAAGTGGAGTGGTGGAGTCGTCGAGCTCCGGCGAACAGGACTTTCAGGTGAGGACAGGAGCTGAAGAGCTTAAGACACTAGTATGTAGATGCAGAGAATATTTTTGTTGGTGTGTGAAATGTGATGCAACTAGTCCTATTTATAGGTTGTTCTGCTCAGGTGAAAGGTTGGAGCTGCCAATTAAGACATGTGAACATGGGGAAGGAAAGTGGAGTGGTGGAGATCACTTGAACAGTCTCATTCTAGAGACTTTCAAAAAAATAGGCTTGGGTGTGGCAGGTGCACTGCACCACGAACTAGATCAGGCCACCAATGTTGAACTGGGCTAGTCCAGCAAAATCCAAGTTCAAGTCCAAGGACAAGGACACGGACTGGGCACAGTGCGGCGCCCCGTGCCGCGTGTGAGACGGTCGGCGAATAGGCTCGCGCGCATGAGCATGTGTGGCCCAAGACCACCACATGTCACTTTGTTATCTCCTACTAAATGGTAGAGACTTAAATACCACACAAAATATTACACATTAATCAATGTAGGACATTGATTAATGTAATAACTCTCCAAAACCCAAATTAGGTAAGTTTCTCCACTTTAGGTAACATATTAGTTTTGTCCCCCCCTAACTTCGAGTCACTATTTCTTACTCACCGAAAATCAGAATCGAAAAATTAAGCACACTATAATTATCTACTCGAAACGTAGATCGACATCATATATCTCAATTCATAAATTGAATATGTATCGAGGCTCGAAAATGCGATCGAAACGGGCTGAATTTCGCTCAAGTCATATTAGCATTAAATGCTAGTACTATTTCCATAATAACCAATTTATTCATATATATATATATATATATATATATATATATATATATATATATATATATATATATATACCTTCTATTTTTCCAACAGATTCTTGGATCAGTTTTCTTGACTTGTTCTATTTTCCTTCTCCATTTATTCTTATTCTTTTCATGTTGGGATATTTGCTTATTTATTTTTTACCCAAAGTCCCCTTCTCTATCTGTTGGGTAGGTAAAATGCTTTATCAAACATCATGAGCTGAAATTGCAATAATTGAAGATAATGTGTTTAATTCACTCGTTAGTCTTTAGGCCCTCAAAGAGTGAAACGCATATTGTAATATCTCACTTTTCAAGTTCTGAAAACCGAAATACTATGAGACGATTTTATGTTTATTTTCGATTTCTCATATTTTCCTTTATCCGATTTCTTTTCTTTTTTTTCCATTTTCTTTTTGAGTCACTACTCAGAAGTCAGAATCAAACTCAGACCATTTTCTTCCTGATGATCTGCAATTCGATCCATTGGTCCCGATTTAGAATGGTTCCACGTCGATTTGAAATTCGATTTAGGTTGGTTCGATTTGATTTTGTGAATGTCTACTAAAATACTGTGTTTGGCTCAATATCATTTGGAGCTACTCCTCAGTGACTGCGTTTCTGGATAATGTCATGATACCAAAAAAATTTACACGGTAAGATTTGTAATAGGTGGCTTACATTATAAATCGTGAAGAGGTATATAATATATATATATAAATAATACTTGAGGGTGTATTCTTGATATCCAAAATTAATTTGTGGCTACTTCACTGGAAAAGAGACATTTAATTTTTAGTAATTATAGAATTTAATTGATAGGGCCGTCGGGCGGTAAAGAGGATAATACAGTGCTTTGCATATTTTAGTAATAAGCGGACAGGTGATTTTGTTAGATTAAAGATTAGATTATAAAATTAAATTTGAAACGTGGCTTCATGCATACAAATGGAGAGACACGTTGTTTTCATATTAATTACGAAACGTTGCATGTTGTTACATGAAGTTCTCTCTTGAATGGACACATGCATGTGAAAGCATGCAACGTTACATTACATGCGTTGCATGTTGTTGTTGCATGAAACATTGCTTAGCATGGTAATTACTCTCTTTTGCCATACAATGCAACTATTCGGAAGAGGTGTTATTGGTCTATAAATAGACTACTCCCATACGAGAACAACACACTTTTAATTCATCTTCAATTCCTCTTTTATGTCTCTTCCAATACATACATATAAATTAGCTCATATTTCCTTAGTCCCAAAATATCAAGTACGCCGGAATTACGAGAAGTAGTGTGATGAGTCGATTTCGTACCTAATTATTTTTGTCCGAAAAGTCTCTTAACTGTGCAGGCGAGACGCTTTTGTTGGCAGTTATTCAGGAAAATAGGTTGATTTGGCACGACACGTGGAAATGATGTGGCAACGAGTTTCCAGCTGTAATGGCGAGATTTTGAGCGGATTTGGCCAAGAAAAGAAAGAAGGAAAGAAGAAGAAAATAAAGGAAATAAGATAAGGAAGCAAAGGAGATAAATAAGGAAGGATGAGATTTTACCATATCTCATAGATCCTTTCCTTATCCACAAAGGAACCCTAGTTGTGATCTAATTCCTAGGAGCACTATAAAAGGATGAGGGAGGCACGAAATTCAGCAACCTTTACAACCATCTTCTCGCGCCTCGACCTCCTCACAACCTCGAAACATCAATCCTTTTCCGATCCATTCATTTCCGAAGCCGCCGCCGCCGACCGAAGCTATTGCCACCGCCGTCGTTCCTATTCCACCGCCGAGGAGAAGAACCAACGACCATTCCATTTACTTCATGCAGTTCCTTTAGTTTACGTAGAAGAAAACAGCAATTTCGTAATTCAGCTTTTTAAAGTTCGAACCTTTAGTTTAGTTCGTTTCTTGCTTCCGTTTGTTTTGAGAGATCGAAGACCAATCGGTACTCTTGATCCTATTTCAATTTTAGTTTTAATTCAGTTTGTGTTTCGTTTAAATTCAGTAAGTGCTTCGTTTTCAGTTTTAATTCGTATCTTTATCTTATTTTCAGTTTTCGTACATGTTAGGATTAGGGTTACGAATGATGTATGTTCTGTTTTGCAAAGTGTCTTACCTGTGCAGTCAGGACAGTTTCATGAGTAGCTAAACTTTTAGTGGTCCGGCAGGATGTAAAACGCACACGTGAACAGTACATGAGGCTTAGGTTCTAATAATTAATTGAAGGGTTTCGGGTTAATTCTGGTTTATTTAATTTGACTAGTAATTTAGGATTTGTCACCCTAAGTTGCGTAGTTTGTAGCTAACTTAGTACTTCCATCGTTTCTCGTGGAATAAGGCTAGGTAAGTAGCAAATTTATTCATTAGAATAATTGGATTAAACCGGTAGGAGACTATTAGATGCCCAACATACGAGTAGGCTCCTATACTAGGCTCCCTTAGTTCGATAAAGCTGTTTAGCTATTAAATCTATTGATTGCCCAACAACGTAGGTTGTAGCTAAATTAGGGAAGTAGCCGTTTCGATGCCCAACATGGCGATTACCGACTAAGTAAGTGAGAGTGAGGATTACGCAGTTTAAGTTACGGTAATCTATAACTAGTTAATTCTTAAGATTAATTCATTTTATGTGCCGAGGATTGGAATTACGTGTGTGCGAATATTCTGCTGGACCCATCTCTTACCTGTCTAGTTAAAACAGTTTATTTCAGTTTCCAGTTTTTACATTTTTTTCAGTTTTTATAAGTTCTTAGTTTAGATAAAAACCCAAAACTTGCGTGGTTGCTAACCAAACCCAAGATAAGTAGGAAAATAATATGTCTAGTCCTCCGTTCCCTGTGTTCGATACCCTGTGAACTATACTGATATAATTCTCAAGTTTTGCAGGATTATTTGGTGCAATACAACGATCACCAAATTGGCGCCGTTGCTGGGGAACGGTGTTATCTAGTTTTATTGCTTTTCTACTAATCTTTTTGTTCTTTTAAGCGTTGTATGAGCAGGTCCTCCAACCCTAATCTGATATTTGATCATGAGATCAAGAAAACAGCAAAGAGGAATAGGAAGAGGACAAAGCTGTAAAAGCAACAGATTCTGTCCGAGGCAAAAAACGTCTTAACTGCCCAGTCAAGAGACAGAACAGACACCGTTGATCAGAACAGCGCATCAGAAATAGAGATTGTCGTGTTGGACGAAACAAGGCAGAACACTCCTATAAACAGCTCAGAATCTGAAGAGGAAGAGATGGAAGAGGGAGACAATCAACCGCTACCTTTGAGAATGAATGTCGGATCGCTTGACATGGGAGTGGACTTACCCGGTCCAATCCAAATCACAACTACTGAACAAATTGATGTCAAGCTGAACATGGTCGCTGCCATTCCGAAGTTCTATGGGAGGACGAACGAGAACCCAAATTCCTTTTTGGCCTCGTTCAACCAAGTCTGCAATCTGCACAGGCAAGGCAATCTGGATGCATTCAAGCTCAAGGTTTTTCCATTCACACTTCAAGACAGAGCACAAGCTTGGTTCTCAAGTCTTAAGCCAAACACGATCACGACGTGGGCCCAGATGCGTACGGTTTTCTTGAAGAAGTATTTCCCGCAATCAAAGACGAATGCACTTAAGAAGCAAATTTTCGGGATCGCTCAAGAAGTCGATGAATCTTTCGGCGGATATTGGGAGAGATTCGGACGACTCGTTGATAGTTGTCCTAACCATGGCTATTCGGACGTGGAGCTTTTACAAATTTTCTATCAAGGTATGACTGACGAAGCAAAAGTCATGGTCGATATCGGTTTAAAAGGGAATTTCCATACAAGTCTCTATGAAGATGCAAGAAACATAATTGAAGGACTTGCAGAATCTACCTCTCAATACAAGGGGCCGAGAACAACAAGGAAGGCTGTCAATTGGTCTCATTCAGACTATATGGACGAGATCGATACTAAGGTGGATGCAAAATTTAGCATGTTACAAGACAAGCTAGACCTACTGCTTAAGCAGAACACTTTTGCTTCAAATCGATCAATTGATGATCATTCATGTGGAGCCTGCGGAGAGAAAGGGCATACGTCACTACAATATCCGGGAGAAGAAATGAATGAAACTGGAAACTGGAGTGGACAACAAGGGGTTCATAAGAACCTTAGATGGAGGCAGCCGAAAGTTCAATTTCAACCAATGAATCCACCTCAACAACAATTTCAACAACCGTACCAGCCTCTGCAACAACAGAATTATCAGCAAGTGTACAAGCCCCCGCATCAAGGGCAATTTCAGCAGCAGAGTGTCCCGCCTGCCCAGTCGGAGCAACAGAGCCCTTTAGAAAAGCTTTTGGCCGAAATGGTTTCTTCGCAGAAGGACACTACTGCATTTCAACAACAAATGCAACGGGAGATAAATCAGACAAAGAAGGATCAGCAAGCTACGATGGAAAACTTGGCCAAGCAGATGAATAAGTTGAATTCTACGATGCAAGTGATGAAGAGCACTCAAGGACAGCTTCCAGCTCATACTCAGCCTAATCCGAATGCTATGGCTAATGTAAGTCAATTAAGTATGTGTGGTAAAAAGGAAACAGATGGAGAGAACAGTGCCCGACTGCCCAAGCGAGTGGAATTTCCAGAAAGTCAAGTACAACAACTCATCCACCGCTATGACAATTTGTACCAGACACCTACTAATGGTACAAACTGTGTTAAACAGTCGTCTCAAGCATACAAACCTCCACACCATCGAATATATCAGCAGCAAGGTCCATCGCCTGGCCAGGCAGACCAGGAATCCTCTTCGTTTGAAGAATTGATGGGCGAGATGATTTCTTCTCAAAAGGAAGCAATTACATACCAGAGATAGATGGAGAAAAAGATAATTTCAAATCAAAATGAGATCCAAGCCATGAAGGAACAGATGCAACAATTGAAGATGGATTAACAAGTTACTTTGGAAAATCTATCCAAACAAGTGTCCAAACTGGCCAGTAACTGGCCAGTTCACTCCAAGATCTGAAGGGAGGTCAAGGGTGTTTACCTTCACAAGCTCAAACACAGCCCAATCCGAGTGCCCAAAACTGCAACCAAATTACACTGCTTGGAGGAAAAGAATTGCCTGGCCCAACTGTACAGGCAAGACAACTAGAGAAGTCAGCAGCGACGAGGAAGGCTGCAGATCAGCCCATACCACCAGAAAGCTTAAAGAAGCAGTATGATGATGATCCAGAACAAAAACAGGACGAAGAGGACGTCCTAACTGGCCAGTCAGAGCCTAAAAATCTGATTCCTTCACCATTCCCCGAAGCTTTGAAAAGGAAAAAGATGTCGAACAAGGAGTTCATGGACTACCTTAAGATGTTCGAGAAATTGGAGATTAATAATCCTTTCCTTGCAGCCGTCAAAATTCCAAAGTTCGGAAAGTTCGTGAAGGATTTTATTGCTGGAAAAATCCTAAAGTCCGGGAAAATTGTCATGGACCACTCCGTCTCGGCAATCATTCAAAGAATGCTACCCGCTCAGTGTGCGGACCCAGGTATGTTTACACTACCGTGTTTGATAGGAAATGTTATGATTAAGCAGGCTATGTGTGATTTAGGTGCATTCATAAATGTTATGCCATTATCCGTTTATAATCAATTGATTGGAGTTGAATTAGTATCCACTAAAGTGATAATTCAATTAGCGGATAGGTCATGCATTGCCCCGGTAGGTTTACTTGAAAACATCTTGGTCAGAATTAACAACTTTGTCTACCCAGCATATTTCTATGTCATAGACACAAATGATAGGAAAGTTGAGGGTACTGCGGGTGTTTTATTGGGTAGACCGTTCTTAAAAACTGTGAAGGCCATAATCAATGTAGATGAGGGATCTATAAGTGTTGCATACCATAATGAAATGTATGATTATCACATTGCTGAAGCACTTAAGAGGCCCTTTGATCATGAAAATGAAAATGCTTTATCTACTGACTCCATTGAAAGCTTTGTCCAAGAATATCTTGAGACGTATGTGATGCAGGATAAGATGGAGGTCACCTTGACTCAAGGGCTGACCGAATAAAATCTTGATGATATGAGGGATCAGGAGATCAGAGAAAGCATCTTGGCCTTACAAGCAACTCCAGAATTGGCTACTGTCAGTAGTTTGTCTCAACTGCCCAGTCAGGACGATTCTATACCAAAATGGCTGAAAATCGTGGAAGTAAAGCCCCAACCTGAAAGAGACAAGATAAGGGCAGCAAGGGAGCAGACTACCATCGTCTTGCAAGGGGATAGGCCATCAACCAAGTGTGAGGAAAAATTTCGGAAGAAGGCCTATGCAGATTTCGAGTGGTATAAAGACTGTGGGAAGAGATTGAAGCGGGTGATCAAGGTAGTGGATGAGACTCCACTGTTCATGCCGTCACCCGATTGACTCTTGAAAAGGAGGTCTAGCCGAAGACTTTAAAGAGAGGCGCTTCCGGGAGGTAACCCGTATTTTTTCCGTTTTTCTTTGATTTCGTGTTTTTAGTTTGATTTTATGCTTGGTGTTGTTTCTTTTCTTTTCCAGATTTTGGCTAAGTATGGAATTAGGATTTAAGTGTAAGGAGATGGCCTTTGGAGGAGCAAAGTATGGAATCTGGATTCCCTTGGCCGCAGAGTAGATCGCCTCCGCCGCACAGTTATGAGCAGACTGCCTCGCCTGCCCAGGCGAGGCGACCGGTGACTTTTCTTCCCTAATTTTATTTTTCATTTTTGTGTTTTTGTTTTATGTTTTGAGTCTGTTCTTGTGTGTTTTTCTTGTTCTTACACTTGATAGGGATCAAGTGTAAGGAGGGGTGTGTTTCTTTGTATTTTATCTTTTGTCTTTAGTTTTCGTTTGTTCTAACACTTGGTAGGGACCAAGTGTAAGGAGGGTGTTTTTGTGTTTATATTGTCATGTCTTCTCTCTTTGTTTTGTCTTTTCTCTCTTGCTCGAGGGCGAGCAAGGTTTAAGTGTAAGGAGGGGGGTATTTTGTGTCGAAGCATGCCAAAATTTTTGATTTTGAAGTGCCGTTTTCTATGATCAAGCTTGTCTTAGTTGTGCTTTTATTTTCAATATGCTTGCTTGTGGACTTTGTGAAGAGTAGATCTAGGCACGCATATGCATGTAATTTGGGATGACGAAAAATAAACTTTGTTGGATCGAAATTTAATAACCACTCACTTAAATTAGATTTGAGCCTTAAAGTAGGACACTTCCTACTATTCTTTTGAGAGTGTTTATCCGCAAAATCGCAATATGTTTGAGTCACTTGTGATAAATGATAGGAGGCACTAGGGATTTTTAGCCACACGGCCGCGACAAAATATTTCCGACCCTACATTATCCCTTAGTGAACCAATTTGAGCCTTGACCGTTTCTTTGATTTGAGTTAGTAAAATTTAAGCCAAGGCCTTTTTAAACTTTCTCTTGACCCATGTTATTGCATGTTTTACGAACTCTTTTGTGCATGAAAGTTAAAATCCGAAGTTTTACATATGTCTCCTACCTACCCAGTCTAGACATGTTGCAGAGAACAGATTGGATAAAAAGTCTAAGTGTAAAAACCGCTCTATATAAGCGAGAATTCAAAGTGTTGCATGCATGCGGTTGAGACAGTTTGTGCTCAGGTTGCAAAAAAAAAAGAAAGTATATGCCACGAAAAAAAAAAAAGGGAAAAGAAAAAAAAATCTGAATATGAAACGTGGCAGAAAAGGAAGAGTATGGGTGCATAGTATTGATATTGTAGCATTGAAGTGAATTTTCTTAAGTGGTGGGAATTTGTTGTCTTGCTTGACCGCACAGGTGAGAGAATTTTACATGCATAACATTGATTCTGAATTTTAATGGAGCTTAGTACCCCTAGGACCCTTACCAACATCAATTTGTCTAAGTCCTAAGCCCCATTACAACCGAATGAGAAAGACCTCTTTGATATTGCTATTGTGATGATCTCTTATCGTGATTGTGTGGATTGTTTTCCTTTGAGTGGCTTGAACCGGACTTAGATTAGTTGAGTGTTGAGTGAAACTTGAGTAGATCCACATTGTTTAGATTTTGACCAAGTTGATATATATGTGCTTAGTTTCAAAATTTGCATTGTCTACTTGTTGGATGAGATCATGATTGCATGATTCGACATTGCTTGGCTAGTTAATTGGTGTGGAGAATTTCGAATTGATTGGTATGGCTTCTTGTGTTCGTTTTGTGAGTCCGTTGTTATTTTCTTTCTTCCGTTCGTGTCGAGTCTTGTTTTTGTTCTTATTCGAGTCTTGAGTCTTTTGTTTTGTGTCTAAGGTCTTGGGGAAGACCAAAAATAATTAGGTACTTATCTTTTGTTCTTCTTATACTCGAGGGCGAGTATAGTTCAAGTGTAAGGAGATTTGATGAGTCGATTTCGTACCTAATTATTTCTGTCTGAAAAGTCTCTTAATTGTGCAGGTGAAACGCTTTTGTTGGCAGTTATGCAGGAAAATAGGTTGATTTGGCACGACACGTGGAAATGATGTGGCAACGAGTTTCCAGCTGTAATGGCGAGATTTTGAGAGGATTTGGCCAAGAAAAGAAAGAAGGAAAGAAGAAGAAAAGAAAGGAAAGAAGATAAGGAAGCAAAGGAGATAAATAAGGAAGGATGAGATTTTACCATATCTCATAGATTCTTTCCTTATCCACAAAGGAACCCTAGTTGTGATCTAATTCCTAGGAGCACTATAAAAGGATGAGGGAGGCACGAAAATCAGCAACCTTTACAACCATCTTCTCGCGCCTCGACCTCCTCACAACCTCAAAACATCAATCCTTTTCCGATCCATTCATTTCCGAAGCCGTCGTCGCCGACCGAAGCCATTGCCACCGCCGCCGTTCCTATTCCACCGCCGAGGAGAAGAACCAACGACCATTCCATTTACTTCATGCAGTTCCTTTAGTTTACGTAGAAGAAAACAGCAATTTCGTAATTCAGCTTTTTAAAGTTCGAACCTTTAGTTTAGTTCGTTTCTTGCTTCCGTTTGTTTTGAGAGATCGAAGACCAATCGGTACTCTTGATCCTATTTCAATTTTAGTTTTAATTCAGTTTGTGTTTCGTTTAAATTCAGTAAGTGCTTCGTTTTCAGTTTTAATTCGTATCTTTATCTTATTTTCAGTTTTCGTGCATGTTAGGATTAGGGTTACGAATGATGTATGTTCTATTTTGCAAAGTGTCTTACCTGTGCAGTTAGGACAGTTTCATGAGTAGCTAAACTTTTAGTGGTCCGGCAGGATGTAAAACACACACGTGAACAGTACATGAGGCTTAGGTTCTAATAATTAATTGAAGGGTTTCGGGTTAATTCTGGTTTATTTAATCTGACTAGTAATTTAGGATTGGCCACCCTAAGTTGCGTAGTTTGTAGCTAACTTAGTACTTCCATCGTTTCTCGTGGAATAAGGCTAGGTAAGTAGCAAATTTATTCATTAGAATAATTGGATTAAACCGGTAGGAGACTATTAGATGCCCAACATATGAGTAAGCTCCTATACTAGGCTCCCTTAGTTCGATAAAGTTGTTTAGCTATTAAATCTATTGATTGCCCAACAACGTAGGTTGTAGCTAAATTAGGGAAGTAGCCGTTTCGATGCCCAACATGGCGGTTACCGACTAAGTAAGTGGGAGTGAGGATTACGCAGTTTAAGTTACGGTAATCTATAACTAGTTGATTCTTAAGATTAATTCATTTTATGTGCCGAGGATTGGAATTACGTGTGTGTGAATATTCTGCTGGACCCATCTCTTACCTGTCTAGTTAAAACAGTTTATTTTAGTTTCCAATTTTTACATTTTTTTCAGTTTTTATAAGTTCTTAGTTTAGATAAAAACCCAAAACTTGCCTGGTTGCTAACCAAACTCAAGATAAGTAGGAAAATAATATGTCTAGTCCTCCGTTCCCTGTGTTCGATACCCTGTGAACTATACTGATATAATTATCAAGTTTTGCAGGATTATTTGGTGCATTACAACGATCACCATAGTGCAACTACTCGTAATTGAAAAGCCTTTGTATCTTGGAGACGAGTGATATAGACCGCTTGCACCAAGTAGCGGAGCATTATCGTCTTGCGGAGAAAGAGTCCAACTCTTGCCTCGGCTAACGTTATATCCATCAGTTCGACACACCCGTGATAACAATCGCAAGACGATAATTGTGTTGAAGAAATGATGACAAGTAGCAGTGATGTACCCGATCCCCTTGTCCAAGTAACGACAAGCAGTAGTAATATGCCGCCAAACTTTACAACATCAACGAACAATCAGATTCCAAGCGCCCTGTTCATGCGGAAAGGCCGAAAAAATTCTCAGGTTCTGAATTTATGCGTTGGCAATCTAAAATGCTGTTTTATTTAACTACTTTAAATTTATCTCGATTCTTGAAAGAGTCACCTCCAATTGTGGGGGGAAATGAAACTGATGAGCAAAAACGCATAGCGCCTGATGCATGGTATCATAGCGACTACATATGTCGCAACTATGTCCTAAATAGACTTGACGACACTCTCTATAGTGTCTACTCGACGGCAAAGATGTCGAAAGAGTTATGGGATTCTTTGGAGATAAAATACAAGACCGTAGATGTCGGTCTAAAGAAGTTCGTTGTTGGACGATTCGTAGACTACAAGATGGTGGATGCCAAAACTGTAGTCGAACAGGTACAAGAGATTTAATTGATCATACATGATATACTCGCCGAAGGTATGATCCTTTCTGAATCATTTCAAGTTGCAACTGTGATCGAGAAACTACCACCGATGTGGAATGATTTCAAGAACTATCTCAAGCATAAATGTAAAGAGATGAGTCTCGAAGATCTGATAGTCCGTCTCATAATTGAAGAGGACAATCGCAAGGCAGATCGAAAGACCAACAAGCCGTCTATAGAGGAAAGGGCTAATCTAGCCGAGTGCAGCACTAGCACTAACTCAAAGAAACGCAAGTTCTATGAAAAGAAGAAAGATTCAAAAAGGCAGAAAAAGATCAAGGGAAATTGCAGCAATTGTGGAAAAACTGGCCACATGGCAAAGGATTGCCGCAAGCCAAAGAAGGAATACAAAGGCCGTCCACAAGCAAATATGGCGGAAGAAAATTACGTGCCCGTCAACATGTCTGAACTCGACCTATCTGCGGTCGTAGATGAAGTAAACATGGTCGGTAATCCGATAGGATGGTGGATTGATACCGGCGCTACCAAGCACGTATGTGTGGATAAATCAATGTTTTCAACTTATGAAGTTGTCAAGGAGGAGAAAATGCTATACATGGGAAATTCCTCTACTTCCAAGGTCTATGGAATTGGAAAAGTTGTACTCAAGATGACGTCGGGATTGAATTTGACTCTCCAAAACGTAATGCATGTTCCTGACATTCACAAGAATTTGATCTCCGGCTCTATTCTTAGCAAGGCCGGATTTAGAATAGTGATTGAGGGGGATAAGGTTGTACTGTCCAAAAATGGACAATTTATAGGAAAAGGCTATGTAGATAGCGACCTTTTCAAGCTGAATTGTATCAATGTAAATGTTATCCGTGATAATAAAAAGACCCCCGTTGTTTACTTGACTGAGTCTCCTAATTTATGGCATGATAGATTAGGACATGTAAATCTAAATACACTAAGAAAATTAGTGAATTTAGAATTGTTGCCGAAAATGTCATTTGACAAACATTCAAAATGTGAAATTTGTGTAGAAGCAAAAATGGCTAAACAGCCTTTCCATTCGGTGAAAAGATCGACTACACCTCTTGAATTAATTCACACCGATCTATGCGACTTAAAACTTGTGCAAACTAGAGATGGAAATAATTATTTCATAACATTTATAGATGATTGCACAAGATTTTGTTATGTATATCTTTTGAGAAGGAAAGACAAAGCTTTCGATGCTTTCAAAAGCTATAAAAACGAAATTGAAAATCAACTTAACACCAAGATCAAAATGATCCGAAGTGATCGAGGCGGTGAGTATGTTGCACCTTTTGCGGACTTTTGTCGTGAAAACGGCATTATCCATCAAACAACTACACCTTATTCACCACAATCAAATGGTGTTGCTGAAAGAAAGAATAAAACATTAAAAGAAATGATGAATGCTATGCTGATAAGCTCGGGCTTACCACATAACATGTGGGGGAAGCTATTCTTTCGGCAAATAAAATTTTAAATAAGTTGTCTTCAAAGAAACAAGATCAAACTCTATACGAACTATGGAAAGGTAGGAAGTCATCCTACAAATACACTAAAGTGTGGGGGTGCCTAGCAAAAGTTGAAGTACCTAAACCTAAACAAGTAAAGCTAGGACCTAAAACTATTGATTGCATCTTCATAGGATATGCAAGCAATAGTAGCGCATATAGGTTTTTGGTACATAAGTCGGAAATACCCGACATAAATGAGGGAATGATTATAGAATCCAGAATTGTTGTCTTTTTCGAGTCTATATTCCCTAAGAAAGAAAAGAATGATGTAAGTTCTAAGAAACGAACTCATGAAGAAAGCTCACTAGAAAATATTGACCAAAGTGATGGGTCAATACCAGAATCAAAACGAGGAAAACGAGCGAAAATAGCAAAGTCTTTTGGTCCAGACTTTGTAGTCTATTCATTAGAAGATGAACCGCAAACAATCAAGGCTGCATTGTCAAGTCCTGATGCTCCTCTATGGAGAGAAGCGATTAATAGTGAAATCGAGTCAATTATGAACAATCACACTTGGGAGATTCTTGATCTTCCTCCCGGGTGTAAACCTTTAGGATGCAAATGGATTCTAAAGAAGAAATATAAGGCCGATGGGTCTATTGACAAGTATAAAGTGCGACTAGTAGCCAAGGGTTACAAGCAAAAGGAAGGGTATGATTATTTTGATACATACTCTCCCGTAACGAGGATAACCTCGATAAGAACGCTAATTGCCATTGTTGGTTTACATAACCTTGAGATACATCAAATGGATGTTAAAACGGCATTTTTAAATGGAGATTTAGAAGATGAAATTTATATGGAACAACCTGTAGGGTTTGTGATTCCCGGACAAGAAAAGAAAGTTTGTAAACTTGTTAAGTCATTATATGGACTTAAACAAGCTCTCAAACAATGGCATGAGAAATTTGATCATGTTATGTTATCAAATAGTTTTAAAATAAACGAGTGTGACAAGTGTGTGTACATTAAAGGCACACCTAACAACTTTGTCATTATATGTCTGTATGTTGATGACATGCTTATTATGGGAAGTAATCATAATATAATTATAAATACTAAAGCAATGTTGAAAAAAATGTTCGACATGAAAGATATGGGAATAGCTGATGTAATTCTAGGGATTAAGATCTCTAGAGCATCCGAATGAATTACTTTATCACAATCTCACTATGTAGAGAATGTGCTTAAGAAATTAAATGCTTTTGATCTACCTTCGGCTAAGACTCCTGTAGACTTAAGCCTACACTTAGCCAAAAATTGAGGAGATCCAATTTACCAATTGGACTACGCTAGGGTCATTGGGAGCCTAATGTACTTAGCAAATTGTACAAGGCCCGACATAGCATATTCTATAAGCAAGCTAAGTCGGTTCACAAGTAATCCCGGAAAGGATCATTGGACCACACTAACTAGAGTTCTAAGGTATTTAAAGCATACTTTAACTCATAGTCTGCATTACACAAGGTATCCCGCTGTATTAGAAGGATATAGTGATGCAAATTGGATATCCGACACAAAAGATTCCAAGTCCACAAGTGGTTTTGTGTTTACCATAGGTGGAGGAGCAGTATCATGGAAATCCTCTAAGCAGACTTGTATAGCTCGGTCTACAATGGAATCGGAATTCATTGCTCTAGATAAAGCTGGCGAAGAAGCCGAATGGCTACGAAACTTCTTAGAGGATATTCCGTGTTGGGAAAAACACGTGCCTCCCGTCTTAATACATTGTGATAGTATGTCTGCAATAGGGAGAGCACAAAGTAGTATGTATAATGGTAAGTCTCGACATATTCGTCGAAGACACAATACCGACAATTGATCACTAGTGGAATAATGTGTATTGACTATGTGAAGTCAAAAGACAATATTGCGGATCCGTTTACTAAAGGTATTAATCGTGATCAATTGTACAATGCAGTTAGGGGAATGAGATTAAAATCCACACTAAAAGAACGTTCTTAATGGTAACTCTACCATGATAATTGGAGATCACATGAACATGGTTCAAAGAGACAACTAAGTTAAGAATGTTCAAGTTGTGCACTTGGAAACACAACTAAAAATCCATTCTCGAAGCTGTCTCAAGTGCAAACCTGTAGCTTGTGGTAAAAGGGTAAGCGTATAAGCTTTTAATGATTCCTATAGCCTTATTGGTGGAGTATGACAGGATACTCTTTATAGGAGATCACCTATATAAGTGAGAAGTGTGGCCGCTTCAAATAGAAAAACACTTATGAATCCAAGATATGGTCCAAGGCCAAAATGGACACAACGTGAGAACGAAAAATATTGTATCTATTATTGTGTATATGTTATTGTCTTGGTTTACACGAAAGCTGACTGGTTCAAGACATCACGTTCACCGAGCAGCGAGTAAATCCGATAACATTATACTAAGGAAGGTTCAAAGCAAAAAGCTACCTATCCTGATGCAATAATAGGTCAATTGGGACTTTGGTTTGCATAACATTTTGCATTTGCATTTAGTAATCTAATGTGGGGGATTGTTAGATTAAAGATTAGATTATAAAATTAAATTTGAAACGTGGCTTCATGCATACAAATGGAGAGACACGTTGTTTTCATATTAATTACGAAACGTTGCATGTTGTTAGATGAAGTTCTCTCTTGAATGGACACATGCATGTGAAAGCATGCAACGTTATATTACATGTGTTGCATGTTGTTGTTGCATGAAACATTGCTTAGCATGGTAATTACTCTCTTTTGCCATACAATGCAACTATTCGGAAGAGGTGTTATTGGTCTATAAATAGACTACTCCCATACGAGAACAACACACTTTTAATTCATCTTCAATTCCTCTTTTATGTCTCTTCCAATACATACATATAAATTAGCTCATATTTCCTTAGTCCCAAAATATCAAGTAGTTCGCCGGAATTACGAGAAGTAGTGCAACTACTCGTAATTGAAAAGCCGTTGTATCTTGGAGACGAGTGTTATAGACCGCTTGCACCAAGTAGCGGAGCATTATCGTCTTGCGGAGAAAGAGTCCAACTCTTGCCTCGGCTAACGTTATATCCGTCATTTCGACACACCCGTGATAACATATTTTACTTGGTGGGTATTTGGAGTAGCTGAAACTTATTGATAAGTGCTGAAAGCAGCTGAAAGTTGCTGATTTGAGAATTTATAGGTGTTTGGAAATAAGTGCTGAAAGCTGCTGAAATGAGAAAAATAGTGTTTGGAAATACGGTTGCTTATTTTAATTTTTTAAATAAAATATCTATATTACCCAAATGTTATTAAACAATTATAACTTATAATAAAAAAAAATTGAGAAGTTATTTTTTTTATATTATAATTTCGATTTCAGTATTATCCCTAATGTTATTACATAATTATAATTTATAATAAATATATAAAATTTATAAATTATTGCTATTTTATATTTATTTTTTCTTTCTAATTGTCATCTCAATATTATAAAATATAAAATTAATTAGTATATTAAATAAAATATTTAAATGAAATATTTAATTGTTATTTATATTATAATTTAATTTATATTAAAATATAATATTTTTTTATTAATTGTGGAATTATAATTAAACTGTATGGAAAAAGTTTTTTTGGAATAAAATAAAATTTTAAAGAAATTTATTTAATAAATTCCATAAACTGTAAGATATAAGTTGTAAGTTGGGGTGAGGCAACTTAAGTAGCTTCTCTAAAATATGGAAAGAATAAGAAAAGCTCTAACTGAAAGCTAGTTTCCCAAACACCAAAAATATAGCTGAAAGTTATAAGCTGCTTAGCATAAGCTGTTCCAAACACTTCCTTAATATCCGAAGTAATATTAATATTATTTCTTCTTCAAAAAATATTAGACGGTGGGTAGTTTTGGAGCACAAAGACTTGTGTGTCACACAATATACTCTTTTGTATGTGATACTTCATACGGTGTTGACTTGTTGCATATGTGGCCCTCCATAATTGATTTTGATTTGATTGTTTAATTAAAATGTATTCCATATGTCAAATAATTTGTGGATGTGACATATATTGGAGTATAATTGTGTGACTCCAAAGTCTATCCGGTTTTGGAATAGTAGTATTTGTTAAAAAAAAATGAATAGAATAATGCGAAATGAAATAATATGGTAAACCAAACCATGTCCGAAGTCTTGGACTAAACCATTAATTTAAAAAGATTTCAGTTAAAGAAAAAATGACTAATTGCACGTATCTAAAGATTTTTATAACTCTAATTTCTAAAATCTGACAAAAATACCAGTTATTTAAATAGTTGTATATTCTTAAATTTGAATATTTTTAAAATACGCATGATACGATACTCAATTGATCGCGTGATTTCCCATAAAAACCGCGAACCAAATACAATGTATAAACAATTGCGACAGACAACTAGAATAATACTAGCACAGTTAGTAAGCAGGAATCGAATTTGTAGGGAATGAGTAGATTTAAGCAAATTATCTCTAAAGAACGAAAAAGGGTTTGGTTAGTAACCACCATGAACTTTGGATTTAATTAACACTAGGCAATAAATCATAAACTGCGCAATTAAAATAGGTGATGAAAACAAATATTAAAGGTGACTCGACTTTGGGTAGATCCACACCAATCGGCCTCCAATCCTCGATTCTAAGATTAATCGATTATCTAAGTTTGTCGTGTTAAGTACGGACACACCTAAATCTTATTTTTGAAATGGAGAATGAATGTTGAGCATTAACCTACTCCATACCCTAGTGTCGATCTACCGTGTTGAGCATTGCATAAATCTATAACTAAGGAGCATTAAAATCCAAGAAACAAAACCAACAAAGCTACTCATGTTGAGCATGAAAATAACTCTACCATTTGCCCTGTCTGTTCAACACCAACCCCAGTTAACCTATGGATAATCAATCATATGTTATCTTAAGCAAGCATCTGTACAAATTTGGCAAGAAACACTTAATTAACAAATTTTAAGCACATTAAAATCTCATGGAAGGCAAGAATCGGGTGTTTCACTGCCCTAGATGAATCTAGGGATTAACTACATATTTAAACCAAGGAAGCAGGATAACATGCAAGAGAAAGACATCTTAAATATAGAAACACTAACTGGAAGAGTAATAACTTTTGAAAACCTTAAATAAAGAAAATAACACTGCATAATTAAATAAGAGCAACAGAGCATAAAGTAAATTGTTACTGAGGCGGATCTTCAAAATGTAAAGGCTTGAGTTGGGCGAGAATTTAAAAAAAAAAAACTAACTTCTTGACTGGAAATATGAAGAACATTAACTAAAACTAAAGAGCATTCTAAAACTAGAGAGATAAACTAAAAATAGAGAGATAAAGTAGTCCTAAGAGTTATGAGAATTATGGGATATCTTCTCCTACTTACTATTATAATACCAGAATAAAACAAGTTTTAAAAGTAATTGTCTGTTTTCCCACAACTTTTCCGTTGTGAGTCAAATCCGTGCATTAATTTCTTAGAGAGGCTCAAGACCCAGTTGTTATTTCAGGTAGCCCCTTGCCCTGTTGGGTGGCTGGTGGCGGGAAAAGGCGACCTGCTCCTTACACATTCTGGACCATCTTCTTTTTGTAGCCTAGTTACCTCTCCCTTCAAGAACAACTTTCCCGCCATTTTCCTTCCAGATTAATGGAATGTGCTTCTTCATTTCTTCATTCAATTCATTTTTTCGGACCACTAACATTGGCTCAATTGGAGGAGCCCAAATCTGCCCATATCTTTAAATTCTAGCTCAAATCGCCTTAATCCGCATCCTTGCATGCATGCAGCTTCGTATCCACCATCTTTTCCGCATTTTTCTACTTCCTATATAGATAAATACAAGACAAATACACGTAATATCGGTGATATAAAAACAACAAATATGTACTTATCATTAATAAACGTCGATCTCATTTTCGTCATCTTCTTCTTCACCTTTGTTTTTCTCATTTCTGTCTTACGTCTCCCGGAAACTGGAACCATCATCTCTTATTTTTAGGATTGATGACAGATTAAAATTAAATTAAAAATTCAGTTAGTTATAAAGTTTATTTGAAATGGTGTACATGTAGTTTTCTATACTTTGCCAAAATATAGCTTTATATTTATAATAATTAAATTTTTTCTTAGAAATTATTTTCCTTTTTCTCCTTATAGTTTACTTCTCTTTTTTTTTTCCTCTTTACGTTTCTTCTCCTCTTTCTTTTTTCCTCCCGTTTATTTTTTCATTTTATGTTTTGTCATCACTTTTTTTATGGTAAATTTTGTGTAATTATTTGGCCCCACTAACGTAAATCTCTTACTACGCCATTGTTCATAATACGCACCTAATCGGCTAATACGTCGTTATTGCATATTAACATAATCTCATTTCAAAAATGGTTTCTGAAAATATTTAACTAGAGTTATTACAGATGATAAAGAAAATACATTTGAGAATAAAAAAAATTAATAATAATAATTAAAAAATGCTTAAAATATGGACACATGTCAAATACTGGAATGGGAGGCGCACTACTCCCACCATAGCATCAAACTAACCATGTTAAGTAGGGGCTGTCGATCAATTCGGGATTGGTACAACTGATATCGATTATGGGTATATCGATCCCGAAAAGCCATGAAATCTCCTCCCAAAGCCATTCCCTTCTTCGATTTTCGGTTAGCCCAGTACGGGCTCGGTTAACTGAGTTCGGTATTCAGTTATACCACAAATTCCGAAATTCTGCCCCTTGGTAAAACAAAAAAATGCTCCAGGCCGGTTTCGAATTCGAACCTAGGCTATTATGGATAGGAAGTTCTTATTTGCAATATATTAACCATCTTTCAGAAGATAATATCTTGGATTCTTGATTCTTAATCATGTCAGTCTACTTCAGCAAGTAAACAACACAATTCCAAATTTCCAAGAGTACAAGACTTAATTGTCGGTGGTCGCTGTCAGCGCCGAGAAGACAGAGGGGGAAGGCCGAGGGGTTGTCGGTTGCGAGCTGGGGAGGCGGACGTGACTGAGGAGGGTGGCAAATCATCGGGCTTGCGGAATTGCTGGGAGCAGTTGTGGACCGGCGTGGCGGAGTTGTCGGCCGGAGTGACGGAATGAGGAGCCCGGGCCGGCGAAAGATAGAAATTGGGAAAGGGGCTTGCGGGAGGTTGTGAATCATCAAAAATGAAAAGCCCTAATTGGAGGTGGAGGAGTAATGTAGTGTTTGGAAGAACTTTTATAAGTAATTTTTAGGAGCTTATGCTTAAAATTGCTTAAAGTTGTTGTTAAGTAAAAGTTGTTAGTGTTTGCAATATTTGAAAAAAAAATAGTTTAATTTTAGAAAAAACAGTTTTGCAAACACTTTTATAAGCTGATTTTCAATTTTTTTTGGCTTCTGCTTTTAAAAAGCACCTCTGACCAATTTATGGGCTTCTGTTTATTCTGACTTATTTTAAGCTTCAAAAAAGCAGAAAATTTCATTTCAAACATTAAAAAAGTGTTTCTGCGATGAAAAAGCCCAAAAGCAACTTATTTAAGCTATTCCAAACACTACCTAAATTAGTATCGGTATTTCGGTTAATACGGTAGCGGTAACGGTTATATCAAATACTGCTATGCAGATCAATTTCAAAATTGATACTCATTCTGTATATGAGAGCTGATATTTTGGTATTCCAATACCTTCAGTTGTGGTATAGTATTCAGCTAATACCAAATCTCGATCCTGTTTAGACAAGTCTAATTAAAATACTAGTAATTACCAGTTGCAATTTAAATCAGAAAAATGATAACATGCTCATCCTTTAAAACAATACTCATAAGACATAAACACATGATACCTCACATAAAATTCAATGCTACTCAAGTTATGTAAACACGGACCATCTCAAGTTTTTCTAGAGGTGATAACCAACTGCACTAACTACAATTAATAATATTTTATAGTAGTCACACTAAGTACCAAATACAGGACCTTTCAAAGCCGCTAACATTGAACATGACTTTTCAAAATATAAATTTACCAATTTTATAACTACTTTTCTGCATAAGTACCCAAATACTTTTTCCATTCCGGATGAAATATTCTATTCATTTCGGCGAGGTAATTTATGCGGTCGACTTTTGTATGTTAAAAGAGAGAGTGGTGTGAGTGAGGCTTACAAAAAAAGTGACTTTTTATAAAATATAAATTTATTTTTTTTAAAAAAATATAACATTTATGTGGAACAACCCAAAATAAAATGTATAGAATAATGCGAAGTAATAAGATAATAATATGGTAATAAACCAAACCATGTCCGAAGTCTCGGACTGGATAGTTAAATAGTATAGCCAAATCTTTGCTTTCTTGGCAGAAACACCTCAAAATGACACTTCTTTCTTCCCCTAATCTTTCATGCTTCTCCTACAATCCCACCATCAGACAAACTACAGTAATCTCAGTAACATGCTCTGCTTCGAAGAAAATCATCCGAGATCTGCCGAAGAACACCCGGAAATACTGCTCATGTTGTCCCAGAAGACATTTTTTCGGACCAATGCTAGGAACAGTTTTATTGCCAACTCTACCGTTATTTGCCTCTGAAAATGATTCTCAAGATTCTATGGTATGATTTTTAATTTCCCTATCTGGTATAGATGTGTATAGAGAAAACGAAAAATTAAAGCTTGGTGGTGAAAAGTTTGATTGTAATTTTGATTCAGTTCTAAGAAATTGTTGTATTAGTCCGATCGTAGTGTTCTCCCCCGTTAAATTTGAGTTTACCCATGAAGTATGCAAATATATCTTATTTGAAGAATCAATAATTTATCTTTATTTTTGGCAAGTAGTATTTGTAAATTGGTTGAGTGTTTAGTCGAGGAGTTGCAAGAATTTAGACCCTTTATCTGCATAGCCTTAATCACTTCATTTAATGTTTGTATTCAGTTAGTGTTTATTGAAGAACACAAAATTGAGTTGTTTTGCTCCATTAAATTCAGACAACGTTGAATAGAATTCGTCCTCCGAGAGCAGATTGGTATGAGGAGTTGTATGCATTAGCTCTGGACAAATTCACGAAGCCTTATGAAGCAGAGGTTAGTGACCTTTTTCCTAACTTGGTTTTATTGGGTTTTGCTGCATATACAGCCTCTGAACTTCATTATGTGTTGGTAGATTGCAGTTTACAAGTCAGAGCTATTTGCTAAGTTGAAAGGGAAGGCAGAAAAGATACTGGAGATCGGTGTAGGGACTGGCCCGAATCTTAAGTATTATGCAGAAAATCCAGATATCGTTGTTTTTGGAGTTGATCCAAACAGGAAGATGGAGAAATATGCACAGACAGCAGCTGTGTCTGCAGGTCTCCCGCCTTCAGATTTTCGGTTTATGCAAGCAGTATGTATCCATTCCACCTCCCATAACTGTCTTGACATTTCTTAATTTCTACTATTTGTTGTCTCTTGTTGGCCAGTCTTAGTATTGCTGATTGATATACTCCACAATTGTATTTGAGAAAGTAATAAATAATGGATTGACTGATTGCGATTGAGCTGTGCGAAATAATTGTAAGAGGTGGAATCTGAGATCAAGTAGAAGGGCCTGCTTAACTTGTCCATGGGACTAAAAGAGATGGAATACTCTCTCATTCGTGAATTTTCTCAATAATTGAAAAAACATTGTTAAGAAGATTTTGGCTGATATTGCTCGATATAATGTGTAGGTTGCAGAGGCTTTGCCGGTAGAAGATGCTTCTGTTGATGCTGTTGTTGGAACCCTCGTCCTGTGTTCTGTATCGGATGTTGATCAGACACTGCAAGGTATGTACTAATTTCTTACTTTTTTTTATCTTACAAAGCTTATAATATCATAGAGAATTGGAGTAAATCTTTAAGTTGTTGTATGCATGTTCCACTATGATGGATTTCCATTTCTTACTTCCAGTAGTATTCTTAATATATTTCATTAGTGATGAGTAAGCTCCCTCTTTAAGCTTAGTTTGAAATGTGTGTATCAAACTAATATTTTGATCACCAAGTTCATCATATCGATACTAACTTGATATGAGTACAGAGGTGATGAGGGTGCTGAAGCCAGGCGGGATGTACATATTTATCGAGCATGTAGCAGCAAAAGGTGAGGATTCTAGACTGATGCATACAAGAGAAAGCTATAGCATTACATCTAAGATCACACCATTATGTGCAGATGGAACGCTTCTTAGATTTGTACAAGGAATTCTTGATCCATTGCAGCAGGCTGTGGCTGATGGCTGTCATCTAACCCTACCTACTGCAACCAGTATCACTAAGGCTGGTTTTGCAGGTGTCGATGTCAATCAAGCCGTTCTATCCTCAGCCTCCTTCACAAACCCCCATATCTATGGAATAGCATACAAATAGAAGTGAGACATTTTGGAGCTCCAAATTATATCTGAAAACCGTAATTAAACAACATACTGTGATGTAAGGGGAGTGGATTCTAATGGCTTAGATCGATGTTTTCGACTTGCATTTGATGAGTTATGTTGCTGTTCGTATAGACAGGTTTCAAATGTATGCTGCACTTCTTGTATTAATATCCCATGTTTGTTTGCTGCCATTTTGTGACAGGAATGAGATTTTTTAGAAGTATTTTGGAGAATTTTTTTTGTAATGATCTTGTTGATAGAATGTTTATAGCCTGGCATCTTCAAACATTTCACCTGCTGATAAATGATTGGAGATACCAGCTAATAAAGTGGACTATCATTTTAATTTAATTATTCAGGAATAGTATTGTTGGATTTGTTTATATAATCATTCCCATTTTTTTAATGCACTTGATTGCTTAGCTGATTAGATTGAATTAAATTCGATTCTGCTCGTGTAGTTAGATTTACTTTTATTTATCAATAATATAATGATTGGAAAATTATGTAAGAAAATTAGAAAATAGAAAATAAGAAAACCTTGTGTCATAATTTTATTCTTTAAATTGGAAAAATGGGAGGTCCAAGTGTAAAATAAAGTAGTGGGGTGAAAAAAATAAATAATAGATAGATAAGGGGTGGAAGTGCAGTATAACGACTATGAAGAATCGCGCTTCTCTCCGTCAAATTAGGGTTCTTATATTTGACCCAAACGCAAACTTCTTCTCAATTCTCATTCACTCTCTTCGGTCCAGTTCCTTTACTCAACTGTAAGCTTTCTCTCTCTACTGGTATAGTATATGTATTTGTTCGTGTGTTAATGTATATGTGGGTTATTGGTAGAGACTGGGTGTTAAGGGTTTTTAGTTCAATTTTCTGGCCTTGTTCAATTTCTTCTCCATTTCTTTCTCATTATTTTCGTTTGCGAAATTTAGCTTCTTTTGGCTGGTATGGAGTGCTTTAGTTTTTATTCGAAATATTTTTTTATTTTTTTATTTTTTGTTCTCTCTATTACGTATGTAGAATGCTTTATCAATTATCATGAGCTGAAATTGCAATAATTGGAGATAATTGAACGTCTTCTACTTGATTTCCATAAAAAGAACACTATTGTGGTTGACTTTTTGTATGAAATTAGAAGTTTCGTTATTCCTGTAAATTTCAATCCTAGCTCGAGATTCTTTTAACTTTCTGTTTTTTTATGTCTAATAGAAACTGCAGTCTATCATCCTTCAGCTTAAGATATAGGCTTTTAAATTCAGAATCTGACATTTTCTGACATAAGTATGAAGAGTGAACTTAATTAGATTAAATTGACTCAAATGCATTTTTGTTGTTTAACTACTATTTCTAATGCACCTGCAAGCTGTCAGCGTTATTTTGTTGATTAATTATAAGGGAAATTATGTTTTGTTAAGATTAGTTGGTTTCATTTTTCTGTACTATACCAACAATATTTGACTTCGATTGGACTTTATTCTTTTTGCTCTCAGATGTGCATGGTTGAACACTTGAAGCTTTGAGCTAGTTTGAAAAAGAAGGTGCAGTTTTAAGTTATCTTCAAAGGCGGTGAAAGTAGGCAGTGCTATCTGCTTATTGCCTTTGTGATTGTCTTCAGTAGGCTAGTATAGCTGATTCCTGAGCTTTCTTTCAGTGATCCAATAATAGAGGTTACTTTATTTATTCTGTTTAACTCTGAGCGGATGAACATTGTTTAAAAAGCCCTACTTTTAGAAGCAATGGACTAACCTCCTTTTGAGATTTGAGAACTTTGTGGAGGTGTCTGGAGAATATTTTGGTGCCTTAAAGAAGTCAGGTGTGTTGTGAAAGATTGCTAAAACGGGGTCCCTTTGTTGTGTGGCTGCAAGGCCACATGGGTCTAATACGACCAGCAGGGACTGGTCCGTGGGACCACATGAGCCCTATTGGAGAACTAATACAAGCTTTTCTCCTCCACCTTCAAGATGGGACTTTCAATTCCAACCGGAAACAGTGTCATTTGGTTCCCACGATGGCATTCAGTTGTATGGTTCTTCGGCATCATCAAATAGCAGAGAAAGTAGAAGTTGGGTGAGAGGAAACAATCTGACTAACCATCAGTTTCTGGTGTCTGATGGAGTTGGTCCCTACTTAAGCAGTCCGGCGGACATCTCTCCTTCGCAGCGATGGACTCCCCCAGCAATACAAGAAATCAGCAATGATGATTATGGTCCTTCGAGTAGAGGTATATGAATTTAATTTCTTGTAGCAAGGTTGTTTTATCGTGTTGTATATGTTTTGCTTATATTGCTCATTGTCACAGCAATATGTTACTATTTCATAATGCATGTGGGGAGCAATTGTTTGGTTTTGGTTTTCATCTTTCTCTAAGAGCTCAATGCAATTATTAGCATTGCCATAGTAAACAAATAAGTTTGAGATATTACTGTTTTTTCACTTTTTTATAGTATGATAGAAGCCAAGAAAGTGCAGCCGAAAATATTGATCTTAATGGCCTAATCTTAATGGCCTAATAGTACTGCCTAACAATCGTCCTTGATTATTCCTTTTCAGACGTAGTTTGGAGGCCATTATCCTTTTCTCCAACTATGGAGGTACCGTATCTGCACTTTTGTTAATGTTCTAACAATATTTAGTAGCTCAAGTTCAATATTTACGAAACCGAAAACCTTATAGGGAACGTCAGCAGCTAGGGACAGTGGAGGATCCACATCATCCCGATCAGACAGTAGTTGTGATTATGAGTCCATGGTCAAGTCACATACCTCTCATCGTAACCGTCGTTGCTTCATGTCAAAAGCTATTCATCCTCTATCCCTTCCATCAGAAAGGCCCACTAGAGAGACTAATGGCTTAGCATCTGCTGGGCTACCCGAGTTTGACGCCATGACTCCACTAAGAGAAAGGCATCACTTAAGCAGTGCTAGTGGCAGCATTGATTTCACCGACGCACCCGAGCAATTCGAATGCGATCTCTTAACCAGGTCTCGTAGCACTGCAGATTGCTTCAGATGTGGGTTGTGTGAGAGATTCCTTTCACAAAGATCGCCATGGAGTTCGCGTAGGATCGTGAAAAACGGAGACATGCCGGTTGCTGGAGTCCTCTCCTGTCGCCACGTCTTCCACGCAGAGTGCCTGGAACAGACGACGCCTAAAGCTCGTAGGAACGACCCTTTGTGCCCCATCTGTATGAAGATCGAAGAGAACTCCCCGGATCAGAGAATGTTTTCCAAACTGAGGAGTAGTTTCCTGCGGCTCAAGCCTTTTTATGAAGACTCGCCGTCCAAGCAATGGGGCTGCGTGCAAGCAGGGGACTGCGTTGAAGGGGCACTGCACACGCCTACACGAAACACGTTGCTGTCGTTGAGTAGAAGCCAGTTCAGAAAAAATCTTTCTTGGAAGGGCAATCCAAGTAGAGAACACCCGGGAAAGTTGAGAAAGAGCGGTTCGTTTTCGCCTCAGCTGTTTATAGGAGGATCTGGTGAACATGGTGCTGCTGGCTCGTCCAACACAGGTAACAAGTGAAAGCAGAAGCTCTGTATAGACTAGATGGGGATTGGGTAATGAGTATCTTTCATGCTGCTATTGTTTTTTGGGTCCCTTGTATGGAAAATGTTATTATGATTTAGTACTGTTGTTTGTGGTATGTTGTCTGTAGGAGGGTCATATGTTGTTCCAGATATTCATATGTATTAAAACCTCTCGACATGAAGAAAAATGTTAATCTTGCTTTGCTGGAAACTAGCTTTTCTGTTTCTTGTGTTTGTTATCAAAACGAAGCCGTCTACTGTAAAATAATCACTTTGTTATTGAGAAGATTTAGATCTTGATACTACGGCGTATGCTTTTCTATATCTAGTCTAGAGTCTGGGCCCATTCAGCCTTTCTACAGCCAACTTTCTGGACCAAGAAAAAAGTATTTTAGGCCTTAGCAAGCCCCAATTTTGAGCTACATTTGTGAAGTCTAATATAAGGGAGAATTTTTTCCTCCCCTATCACTCCCCTATCCAATAAAATTGATTTTTTTTTAATATGCATAACATTAATGGAAATAAATAGAATTTTTATTGTTTTATTATTTTATTTTCATTGTTTTATTATTTTATAAAATGTATTGTTTTATAATTATATAGAATAGATAATTTTATCCTTTTACATTATTACATATTTATAAAATATAATATTTAATACATATGTAAAATATTGAAATCTATTTAAAAATACATTGTATAATTTTGAAAAATTATAATGTATACATACATATTATATAATCTAATTGTTTCCACCGGAATGCACTAATTGATATCTTGTGGAATGAATATTCATCTTCGAAGAATTGGATATTATGTAATCTATCATTTTCATTTAAGTAATTTGAATTATCTTTTTTCCAATTAATGTAGAATGTATTTTTCATAAACAATATTATTATGTTTAATTTAATTATAGAAAATAATTGTATTTAAAAATGATTTGTAAAATTAAAAATGAAAATTTTATGGAATATTTCTTTTTAGGAGAGGGATAAAGGAAAACCGTTGGAGATAAAACACTATTTTCGCACAAAAAAGGGGATAGGGCTTCCCTACTATGAGGGAAACCCTTGAAGGTGGCCAGACCACCTCCAACCTTCACATTCCCCTAAAAATTCCTCCAACCCTTCTAAATTCGCCTCCCCTATTTTGAATGAGCCATTTTGAAAATTTCCTCCGCCCATATCCCTCTTCTATCCAATTAAATTCATTAATTTTTTTTAAAATGCATGACTTTGATAAAAACAAATAAAATTTTCATTAAATAAAACTACTCCCTACGTCTCATAGAAAATGTCTTATTTTTCTTTTTGGACTGTCCCATAGAAAGTGTCATGTTTCTAAAAAAGTAAATAATGTGTGAATCAAAATTAACAACTCAAAAGTCAAACGATACACACCACACAATACAAGTTTCTTAATCTCCGTGCCCATAGAAAGATGACACTTTCTATGGGACGGAGGGAATACAATTTTTACTGTTATGTATTATGATTTTTTGCAATTAATGTATAATATTAATCATGTTTTTTAAATAAATATATAGTTATTTTAATTTAATTATATTACATAATTATAGTTTAATTTAATTTATAAGGGTAAAAAATAAGAATATTTATGGAATATTCTTTTTTATGAGTAAAATAGGGATAATAATTGGGAACGGAATATTGTTTCTACCTTAAGATAGAAATAGGGCTTCCGTAAAATACGGGAAACTCTTGAAAATACCCTAAGGCTCGTTAAATGTGAATTGGTGAATCTAGTCATGACTTTGTATGGAAATGACATCAAGTTTCCATTAACGTTGTTTTTATGATGAACAGTGACTTACTAATAAATAAAAACTTCATTGTTATAAACTAAATAGAACGAGAGAATAATAGAGAAAACGAGAAATAGATGTATATTATTATGAGGGTAGAGACCTCTATTTATAGAGTACAAGATGAGTTCATGGGTTTTTAGGGTTTACATGGTCATCACAATATATGGTAAATATAAATATATATATATAATATATTTACAACACTCCCCCTTGATTGACCATCCCTAAAAGAAACTGCTACCTCGTTAAAACCTTGCCAGAAAAACTCATTGGGATAAAAACTGGTCGAAGGAAAAAAAGTACAGCTGCTCCACCTCAATATAGTCATTGTTGATCCTTGAGTCGGCGCATATCGATCATGTGTACAAACTTCTTGAATGTTGACGTTGGTAATGCCTTTGTAGAATAATCCGCTAGATTGTCACTTGAGCGAATTTGCTAGATGTTGATGCCGCCACTCTTTTAGAGATCATGTGTTGTATTGGCTATTTTATGAATCAATCTCAATGACTCATTTACTCGTGTGTTGCATTGGATGTCTCGTTAAAGACCTTAACTAAGAAAACCCTTTAGGGAAAAACTTAGAAAGGAAAAAAGAGTACAATCATTTGACCTTCATGATCATTTGACCTTTAGGAATCAGTCTAATCTTCAGGATTATTTACAATTTGTCACTCTTCCTCAAGATAACAATCTTCAAGGTTATCTTCAAGGTCTAAGCTAATATGTACAACACAAGTTTAACTATCTTTATAGATAATAACATGTTTGTCTCGAAGATAACAAAGTATGGTCAATATCATTTCAAATTCTCCAATTGCACATAAGTAAGGAATTTCTGGTCCTAAAACATCTTTGTTATCTTCTATAAATCTAAATGAGTCTCCATCCACTTCAAGTGATTGAAGCAACCATTAGGTAGCTATGTGGATGAAATACAATAAATCTCTTTAAAGACCTTTCAGGTAGGTCGACTAGCGTAACTCCACCAGGGAGATGCTCGATCTGCAAGTCGAGACAATTATTAGTTCAACCTATGTCTTTTGATTCTAACTCCGTCTTTAGGCGAGTTGATTTCCGCAAGTACTTTTGTACATAATGATTCGCATATCCTCTTCAGGAAGAATTTGGAGTGATATGTTCTAATTTTGTATTCCACGGACTTCTTATCTCTTAACACCAATAAATCTCTCATGCTTTTGGCGTCAATGAGAATTAATTGATTTATTTTGTCTATGAGGAACTTCAGTTCTTTCATGGTTCATATACAACGAGTATATGAGATTTTAGTCACTCCTTTTGCACTAATAATTTGATGAACTTCTGGTTCATAGTGCGTGAATCTAATAATTAATCCAACGAGATGTTTGCGGCATTCTCTCATTCATATTTCATATCTTCCTCCAATGCCGACAATGATGTAAGTTGGATTATCAATGAATAAAATAATTCATAATTATTTGCTCTATGTAAGTCATTTGGACGGAGTATACATATAAGTATTATGTTTTTCAAGAGTTTCAATCAAACTCAAGTCATCATTTTTGTACCCTTCTGTCAAGGGATACTCGTTGTGCTTATTATATCATATACGGCTGTACTATTTCAACCCTTACAATGACTTTTACAATCTAATTGAAAAAATCATTTTGACTTACATGCTTTGAGCATGTTAAATCCTTCAGGGATCTTCATATATATGTCACTATCTAGTGAATCATATAAATAGATATTTACTATATCCATAAGGCGCATATCAAGCTTGTGTGACATAACTAGATTAATCAAAACTCTAAAATTTTGCGTCAATTATGGGAGAGTTTTCATAATTGATTCCCGATCTTTGAGAGAGACTTGTGTTACGAGTATTGTCATGTATCTCGCAATTTTATTTCTCTTTGTAACAAAGACACATTTGTATCCTTCGGGAATATTTTTCCAGATTTTGGAACTACAGGTCCAAATATTTTTGGCTTTCTAGGGAATATTACTTCACCTTGTATAACTTCTTTCCTCTTTGACCAATTATTTTTATCTTGGCAATCTCTTATAGATCGTCGTTGAGGATCCTCTTTTATCATTTTAAGAGTCATATTAAAAGGCGAAAACACCTACGTGCGTCCACGACGATATTTGATCTCTCCAATATTTTGAGATCTCAGTATTTTCAGACGCTTGTAGTCCTTCAGGAACTTCATTTGATTGATTAATCATTTTCGTCATGGTTTGGTTCATATCTTGTACCCTTTTATCTTAGGCACAAAATTGCTTTTAGAACCAATTGGTCGACCATATTTTTGACGAATTTTAAATACATTTGCTGTCATTTATGCTTGTCCTTCAAGGACATGAATTCTTGTTGGGGGTATTTGCAGCAAATGTATGACATTGTCACTTCTTATTTATATATAAAAACATCAAGAAGTTGGTTTGCAATCTTTTGCAAATGAACATTTCGACTTCTTGTTCGCATTGATTACTTCGGGAATCCAAATGTGACTAGTTTTTTCTTGTGCTTTTTTTTCTTTGGATGTAGATTTCACATTGATTACTTCAGGAATCCGAATGTGGCATATGTTCCACATAATGTTGGGAACGTTATTTTATCATAATAACAATTTTAATGTGTTTTTGTTTTTATACGTACAAAATCATTTAGATTATGGACATGAGCAACTAGGTGTTGAATCTCAATCCCAAAGCAATATAATATTAAATCCTCTTCCAGAGGAACTTGGAGTTTAATAAACTCACTCGCTTTATCAAGGCAAATCTTCTTGATGGAATTGAGCTCTTTATTTTTGAAATTGTAGTTCTACCAAGCGCTATATTTCTTACAGAAATCGAGCATTCATGTAAATTAAGAGATTATTCAGGATCTCTCTGCAGCGCCCATATGAATTTTCAATTATGTTGCGCATCATAGTTGCTTGCAGATGTCCAAAGTTATCATATCAAAGCATAAAGTTGTTTTGCACTTCCGGTTCATGACATGTTTTGTCGTACTTGTTTTTATGAATGTGTAATACATTCAAGGTGATAGTGTAATAACTTTTCTTTAATTAGCTTCTGGCTAAATACAAAAGAATCACTACCTGCTTATATAATTTCAATATGCTATACATTGCATATCCTTAAAACTTAGTAAGTGTCTTCTAGACTTACTAGAGTAAAGGACATGTTCAATAGTTAATTTAGTATAATTTGATAGAATGATACAAGCTCTTCGGGAGCCTTTAATAATGTTCGATGCACTAGATTTTAAAATCTTGCAATTTAAGAGGCATCTATTCGTATCGAGCTTTAGGGAGGACATGTAATTAATATATTTACTCAATTCTATTGGGATGCTTTGTTTCATTCTATTATTATCTCTCACATGCCTCTTATTGGCAGATGAGCATCGATATCAAGATTTCATTAATGCCAACAAGACATAAATACTGTTTTTCATTCAGAAATAACATATATCATCGAAAGTACGAGTTGCTCTTTAAGAGCATTTAATATTTTTCTAGAATATATATAATGCTACTGCATGAGCAAAAGTTGAGGCATTTCCACAAACACGTGATAGTAATGGTAATATCACAATATGGTCATTCTTCAGGAATGTAATTGTGCAACTTCTAGAGCAACAATTTAGTTTATTCAAGATAAATGAAATCAATATATTACAAATTTTGAGATCTACCGGATCTCACAACTATTATTGAAAAGAAATTAAGCAACAATAGGTATTGGAAATGCAGTTGTCAAACATAGAGGAGCTCTTACTACCACTCCATGTAATTAGGTAATACTTTAAATTACAACATACCTTTATATATTAATTGTTCTTTAGGAACATGCAATATTCATCAAGAATATTAATTGTGCTACATCAGGAGCAACAATTAAAGTATGGTTGTTGTAATATATGATTTCAAAATAACATGTTTTAGTTGTTCCAAGAACATGTAGAGTTAATTGTGCTATTTCAAGAGCAACAATTAGAGTTACGAACATATAGCATTTGCCAAAATCAAGAGCTTGAATTGTTCTTCAAGAACATGTAATATTCTTCAGGAATACAAATTGTGCTACTCCAGGAGCAACAATTTTAGTCTATATTAAATTGCTTCAGGCGAAAGGTTAATATTTTCGAGAAACTCAATTGTTCTTCAGGAACGTATAGTGTTCTTTGGGGATATCAATTGTGTTACTTCATTAGCGACAACAATAATAATTCAAGAGCCAAGATTCGCCATCAATAAGATATATTCTATGAATTGTTCGGTACGTAATATTCTTCAGGAATATTAATTGTGTGCTACTTCAGGAGCAACAAATTAAGATTGTATGTATGTATATATAAATAATATACAGTGTGCAGGAAAAAAACTTAAAAGTATATAGTAAATACATAGATAATATTAATAACTCTTCAGGAGTATGTAATATTCTTCGAGAATATTAAATTGTGCTACTTCTGGAGCAACAATTAAATCATGTCAATGGATAATATGGACTTGCTCTTTAAGAGCATGTAATATTCTTCAAGAATATGAATTGTGCTACTTCGGGAGCAACAATTTATAATATATAAATAAAAGCGTATGTAGAAATATTGATTGTAAATGTTCTTCAAGACCGCGCAATATTCTTCAGGAATATAGATTGTGCTATCGCCACACGTAATAACTTAATAAAAGAAAGAGATCAAAAAAAAAAACATACGTACATTCAATTGATAGTCATGTTTGTTTAATTAATAAACAAATATGATTATTATGTTGTAAACACATATATTTACAATCATTAAAAAAACCAAATGGGTGTCGAGGGAAGGAATTGTACCTTTGGCCGCCGTCAATAACTTCTTTTAGGAGAAAAGTTGTCGTGCTGATAACACTACTACAAAAAAGCCCATAAACAATTGTTATTAACCGTTGTCGTTGTAAATTTTCACTGTTGTGGAAGGTCCCGTTGTCGTAGATAAGCGCTCATAGACAACGGTTATTAACCATTGTCGTACCGACTTACAAGTTGCGGAATCTCTCGTTGTCGTAGATAGGCGCTCATAGACAACGGTTACAACACGCTTTAGATACATAGACAACGGTGAATAACTCTTGTTGTAGACGCTTACGACAACGCTTATTTAAATTTACAATGTTTTCTTGTTGTTGTTATACATACTAACAACAACAGTTTTAGATCTACATCAACGGTTTTAATGTATTACAATGTAGTTGATTACCGTTGTCATATAAACTTACGACAACACTTATTAAGTAAAGACAACGTTTTTAAACGTTGTAATAAATATTAACCACAACGGTTAATTCATAAATATCCTAAAAAATAAAATCACATCCGTGTCCAGAAAAAGTGTTACAAAAACCAAACTAGAAATTAACAAACTATTGTTTTAGGAAGTATAGACAAAATGCTGAACAAGGTTTCAATGTGTATGTACCAACAAAAAAAACATAGACGGAGACTACTGATTCAAAAGAATTACTTGTTGGTCTGTACACTTCCAATTGCTTCCTAAATCAATTCGGATTACCACAATCATAAATGTCGAATCCTGTGAAACTGCACACAAGTAGAATATAATCATTCATAGCAAACATATGATACAAATATTATACAAATTCTAAAAATCACATATCCAAGAAAATGCACAACTCTCTTAAGTATAGCTACGCTCGTAGAACTATAACATGCTAAAAATCAACAGAAGATACGAAAATGTCAATCCAATAACTAACGGCATACACCATAAAGAAGCTTGCTCTAAAGCAATTGTCCTTAATTACATGAAAGATAACACTTGAAGCTGCAACTCAATCATAATTTTATAACGATAGGAAACAGCATATAATACACACAAACATACTAATAAAGTATTTATTTATATCAATTACCTTTAACTAAGTTATATGTTCTATTACTCGTTCTGCCCACTCTTTTTGGACTAGCTCAATGTCCTTCAACGAATATTTTTTTCCTTTCGAACTGTTAAAACACAAAACACATAATTAATAGACAACTATATAACTACCACTTATTTTCAGTAAGCTTAAATAAAAATATATTAATAGACAACTAACTACCAGCAATTTAAGCGAAGCAATCGTCCCATCGCAATCAGATTCAACTATTTCTCTCATATATAGAAAAACACAATTGCATTACATATATAAAGTATTTATGAAAAAAATAAATTAAATTACTTGTTGCCGGCTCATAAAGATGTTTGCCAATTGCAATATAGCCAACACCTTTTAATGATTCTACAACATACAAATTTAGATCCTCAACTGCAAGTAAAGATGTCAACAAGATCAAATCAGGTTGAGACATTTAAATTTTTGGAGCAGAATCAAAGATATTATGAAAAGTGAGGCTTAGCATACAAATATGCACAAGATACATAAAAAGTGTTAAATTTATGAGACTATTTTAGGGGTGTGGTTGGGCTAAAACTGTAGAATAGAGATTAAAGAAACAACTTTTAGAATGTGTTTCCACCTCCAGGAGAAAAAAATTTACAAATATCAAAGGCCATTAAATATAAAGTTCATTTTTTCTATCTGCAGAATGTGTATTACCGGTATAGAGTGACCTTGGTTTGCACGTATCAGAAGCTCTCCGTCTTCTTCCAACAGGCCAAGCATTTGCTTGTTATCATGTCTGACAGCCTGTGAGCATATTTACACACAAATTAAGTCATCAATAAGGAATAAAAAGAACCACATACACTAGTAGCCTCCACCAGCGGCTGAGACAGGTCCGACGTCTTTGTGGCGGTGAACGCGTCGAAATCATCCTCGAGATTCCGTTGTGACTCCTCGTTCTCGGTGTCAACGATCGAGAGGTCGACGGAGCCCCAATCGACGCCGTACAGGACAGACGAGGGGCAGACGTGGAGTAGAATAACGGCGTCCCCCGATCGGATGTAGTGGTGGACGGCCCATTTGACGGCGAAGGCGGACTCGTCGCTGAGATCCACGGCGATGCCGATCTTGCGCTGGGCGTTGGTGGTGGGGGTTTCGGTGGAGAGAGGGGTGGTAGGGGGAGGGAAGCGCAGTGACGGGGAGCGGACCTTGATGGCGGCGAGCAGTGGCAGGTCAGAATCCGGTTGCATTGCTGTAGGGTTTGCGATTTATTGCAAACCAAATCATTATTTTAATTTATAAATTTATTCAAATAGATCCTCCTTTTATAAAATTCACCATAATATCTAATTTTATAATTAAAATATAGATGTATATACTGTATGCCTTTGGCTATTCGAGGTTATGATGTAGGTGATGAAATTTATAATTTTAAGAGATAGAGAAATAAATCTCTAATTTATATAGAATGAAATAATCGGCCTCATGAACTTTATTGAAAAACTAAAATTCTTGTTAATTCTTCCCAAAAAGGATTACTCCTTGTATTATAATAATATTATATATATAAATATAAATATAAATATAAAGTATTATATATATATATATAAGTGTTAAGTGTAGGGGTGTTAAAAAATATCGAAAAATCGGTATACCGCCCATACCGTATCGAAAATATATCGAAATATCGAAATTTTTGGTATACCGAGATTTTCGGTACGGTAGGATACCGTACCGAAGTTTTTTGGTACGGTAAAGGTATGGGTTTTCCTATACCGCGATATACCGTAGCATACCGTGGATACGGTACATACCGTATACCGATAGATACCGTTTGAAACCGAACCACCGGTATGTACCGATGTTCCGACACATACCGTGTACCAAAATATACCGATCACGGTATATACCGCATACCGAAATGATACCGAATGTCGATCTATACCGATCACGGTATATACTGCATACCCGAAAACATATCGTATATATCTTATAATATAGTATCTTTTAAATGCAAATTTAATATTTTAGAATTTAGATACATTAAAAAGTGGTACTTTACTTACATTAGTCATTACGAAAATTATAAAGAGTTCATAAAGTATTTCATGATATTATTATAAAACTATGATATAATATATACTTTTGTATGAAATGATCAATTAAAATTACTTTTTAGTTTTTGTGTCGAAAACGGGACACAAAAAGTCTACTACGAAGGAGGAATTGAAAATATCATGAAGAACTTTGAAATATAATAATATAGATATATAATTAAAGAAAAAAGAAAATATGACCTCTTCATGTTTTCCGAAAAATGAGTTCGTTTTTCAAAAGAAGAGATCTCTACTTCCTTGTTTCATAAAGAGTTCATATTTTATTTTTTAAATGTATAGTTATATTATAAAGTATTTCATGATATTATTATAATACTATGATATAATATATACTTTTGTATGAAATGATCAATTAAAATTACATTTTAATTTTTGTGTCGAAAACGGGACACAAAAAGTCTTCTACGAAGGAGGAATTGAAAATATCATGAAGAACTTTGAAATATAATAATATAGATATATAATTAAAGAAAAAAGAAAATATGACCTCTTCATATTTTCCGAAAAATGAGTTCGTTTTTCAAAAAAGAAATCTCTACTTCCATGTTTTATAAAGAGTTCATATTTTATTTTTTAAAGTATAGTTATATTATAAAGTATTTCATGATATTATTATAATACTATGATATAATATGTACTTTTGTATGAAATGATCAATTGAAATTACTTTTTAATTTTTGTGTCGAAAACGGGAAACAAAAAGTCTACTACGAAGGAGCAACTGAAAATATCAGGAAGAACTTTAAAATATAATAATATAGATATATAATTAAAGAAAAAAGAAAATATGACCTATTCATGTTTTTCGAAAAATGAGTTCGTTTTTCAAAGAAGAGATCTCTACTTCAATGTTTCATAAAGAGTTCATATTTTATTTTTTAAAGGTATAGTTATATTATAAAGCATTTCATGATATTATTATAATACTATGATATAATATACACTTTTGTATGAAATGATCAATTGAAATTACTTTTTAATTTTTGTGTCGAAAACGGGACACAAAAAGTCTACTACGAATGAGGAATTGAAAAAATCATGAAGAACTTTGAAATATAATAATATAGATATATAATTAAAGAAAAAAGAAAATATGACCTCTTCATGTTTTCCGAAAAATGAGTTCGTTTTTCAAAAGAAGAGATCTCTACTTCTATGTTTCGTAAAGAGTTCATATTTAATTTTTAAAAGTATAATTATATTATAAAGTATTTCATGATATTATTATAATACTATGATATAATATATACTTTTGTTTGAAATGATCAATTGAAATTACTTTTTAATTTTCGTGTCGAAAACGGGACACAAAAGTCTACTACAAAGGAGGAATTGAAAATATCATGAAGAACTTTGAAATATAATAATATAGATATATAATTAAAGAAAAAAGAAAATATGACCTCTTCATGTTTTCCGAAAAATAAGTTCGTTTTTCAAAAGAAGAGATCTCTACTTCTATGTTTCATAAAGAGTTCATATTTTATTTTTTAAAAATATAGTTATATTATAAAGTATTTCAGGATATTATTATAAAACTATGATATAATATATACTTTTGTATGAAATGATCAATTGAAATTACTTTCTAATTTTTGTGTCGAAAACGGAATACAAAAAGTCTACTACGAAATAAATAATGGTAGTATATTTAATAGTAGTTTGCTGGACGGAAATTGTATGTTTTCTGCATTTGTTCATCTTTATATTCTTATTTTTAATAGGTTTTTTTTTTCGGTATACTTTATGCTTCGGTATACCGGTGTTCTTTTGATATACCGTTGCTTTCGATATACCGATATGCGGTAAGGCATACCGCACGGCTGGTATGGCAACGGTATGAATACTTGCTCATACCGCACTTACGGCATACCGATCAACGGTATACCGCAATGACCGGTACGGTAACGGTATGCAATTTCCCATACCGCACGTTTTCGGCACGGTATGGGAAAATTTGGACGGTATGTCGTACCGTAACACCCCTAGTTAAGTGTTAAGTGTTACTAAAAAATATATAAGTATAGTATTTTTAATTTGTATATTATAAAATATTTTTAAATTATATGTTAAAATGTGTATTTATAGATTTTTATAAAAAAGAATTTTATTTAATTTTTATTATGATTTTTAAAATTATAAAATTTATAATTAATTAACATATATATATATCTAGGTAAAAGACAACGTATAAACAACAACGGGTATTAACACCGTTGTCTATCGTGCATACGACACCATATAAACGACAACGGTTATCAGAACCGTTGTCTATGAGCGTTTATTTGCATATACGACAACGGGTCAACGACAACGGCTGTTAAAAATCGTTGTCTATTAGCGCACCCATATACTACGACAACGCTTAAATGACAACGGTAGGCACTACCGTTGTCTATGAGCGCCTTCTTTAACATACGACAACGGATCAATGACAACGGTAGTAAAAAAACCGTTGTCTATGAGCGCACTTTTGATATAAAAGACAACGGTTTTAGTTACGACAACGGTTTTTTGAGCAACGACAACGGTTTTACACAAAAAACGTTGTCTTTCAAGTGTTGTCGTAGGCCAAAGTTGCCGTGCTGATAACGTGTTATAAACTAAATACTCCGTCCGTCCCATTATTTATGTCCCATTGAGACTGGGCACGATAATTAAGATAGTGGAGGTAAAGGTGTAAAGTTGTGGTATAAAAGTATAAAGGGGTGGGGTCCACTTGCTTAGATTGATTGTGGTTCACTCATTTATTTCCTTATTTGGTATGAGACATAAATAATGGGACAACCAAAAAAGGCAAGTGGGACATTAATAATGGGACGGAGGGAGTAGAACGAGAGAATAATAGAGAAAACAAGAAATATATGTGTATTATTATGAGGGTGGAGACCTCTATTTATAAAATACAAGATGAGTTCATGGGCTTTTAGGATTTCAATGGTCATAACAATATATGGTAAGTATATATATAAAATATATTTACAACAATCCATTTTTCACTTTTCCTAATTTAGTTATAGCTAATTATAAATCTTAATATCAAAGCAAGCAGCGTAATCAAGAATTATTAACTAAATATTGTGATTGGACTTCTTTAGCATGTTGCACTATCATATACTAGTAAAACATTTAGAAAATTTAAGGTAGGTAGCCTATGGCCGGAAGGTCATGAGTTCAAAATCCACCAAGACCGCTATATGTGAGTCTGTCACCTATGGTTAGCATAAGGTAGTTGAACCCTCCTGTGAGCGAGATTTACCCAGTGCGCACTTCGGTAGCGACTGCAGGTTACCCTCGTCATCCAAAAAAAAATTATTTAGAACATTAAATATATCACCGAGATAGCAGGGGACATTACTAACTGTAGTAAAACCTCTCTAAATTAATATAGTTGGGATCGGAAGATTTTATTATCTTATAAAGATAATAATTTCTCTATAAAGTAATATTTATTAATTTAAAGAGAGTTTTCAACCTGAACGAAGGAGAATGTATAGTTAATCTCTAAAAATAATAAACCGTAAAAAATACAATGAATCATTTGACTACATATAGGAACAATAAATTAAGTTCATTGTTTTAATAAAATGAATCGTTTGACTATTTAGGAACAATAAAATTAAGTTCATTGTATTTTTATTAAAATATATTCAATGTATAATGGTAGTAGTATATAATATATATAGATGATGAGAAAATAATTAGATTTAATTTTTAAAAAAAACAATCAACACTAGAATCATATTTTCAGAAAATTGTCGTGTTCTGGTAATTTAAATGATTATTAATTTATGATTTCGATTGGACCATATATTCACATTGAAGTTTTCTTAAAATTATTATCTTATTATCTTATCGAATTTGATGATTTTTTACACTGGTACGAGTCGGAACCAGAGAAAAATATTATTTTAGAAAAGTTATTAATTTACTGAGCATTAAATTACGGAGGTTTTACTGTATTATTAATATCGTGGCCAAATAAACTTACAAGGGGACCATAACATTTTTGCTTATCGTGGCCAAATAAACTTACAAGGGGACCATAACATTTTTGCTTAACTTGACATGGTATAATTTGAAATTTCTTTGTTTCTTTAAACCTATACAGTACTATCCATTCTTAATGCTTTTGTGATTTATTTTGCCGACAACTTGCTTCTCCCAACTATACAAAAAGATAAGATTTTCATTTTCAATAGTCTGAAGGAAAAATATAATCAGGCCGATCCTGAAAAACTAGAAAAAAAAAATAGGGATTCTGTGCTGGCAAAAAAAAAAACAAAATAATAATCATAATAATAATAATAATAATAATAATAAATAAAAGTAAGGTCTCGTATTTATATATTATGTTTTGTGTAATAAAAAGTACAAAAAGTTTCTTTTGTCCATCGGAATTTGGATGTCTTTCCTTTCATAAGGTCCATATTATGATCTATATTAACTACATTTTACACTAAATTAAATTTATATCAAATTTTTAGGAGCCCCGTAAAATTTTGGGATCTGAATGGTCGCGTACCTCGCAAGTGCTCAAGGCCGGCCGTGTTCAATACAATCATTTTATTGACAAATTAATAATGTAAAAATAATGAGAGTACAAGCTTAGTTTTGAAACCCGGCCCGGACCGGCCAGTTCAACCGATTTAACTCGGATCCGGTCAAAAATCCGGGCCGGGTTATGTATTGGCCCGTTTTGGCTATAGACCCGGTGCGACCCGGCCGGCTCGACCGGTTGAACCGGTACTCATGAACCGGGTCAACTCGGTTTGAATGTTAAAAAAAAATAAAAAAAAATAGGGTTGTAAATCGGTTCGGTTTCAAATAACAAAAACTGATTGATTTTTCGGTTGGCCGACAACCAATCCATGTTCGGTTTCGATTAGTATGGTAACCGAAAGCAAAAACCTATTTTCATAAATATTTTAAACTATATTACTGAAATTTCTCAAAAAATGAGAAATACTTAATAAATTTAAAATGCATTTATGATAATGTTGGTAGCCCATTTATTACCAACTGTTGGCAGGTAATTAAAACAGGGAGGGATGGATTTATAGGTTATTTTTCTGTTTGGTTTTCTTTTCTATTCGATGTGGGATGGTTTCTCCTTCTTTTTCATCAACTTTTTTTCCATCTAACTACTAACACTCATCCCACATCGGTTAGGAGTTGTAAATATGTTTATATTTGTTTTATATATTTGTAAGTCATTTTTAATATTTATTAGTATTATTAAAATACCTATGTATTTATATAATTTAATCATATATTTATGACGTCACACCGAGTCGACGTAAAAATTATTTTCCGGGTCAATGACCGGGCCGGTTTTAAGAACACAGAGTACAAGTCGCACGCGAGTTACAAATGACTTCAAGAACACAATATTTCTTGTAATATGTAGTAACAAATATAGAATAGTTTAACATGAACACGGATATTTTTATATATTAGCCGAAAAATTGAAAAGACCAAATTGAGTGGTATGTATCGATGCATGTGAGCAACATGTGACGATGGGTCCATGAACATATGGGGCTAATCCATATCACAAAAACAACAACAGAATCATTAATAATGTATTCAACTGAATTCCTCAAACATGCATATAACAACTATTGCCTACGTAAGCATTTTTACCTTTACTAAAAGCAGTAATTTCAAACTGGTCGCCCCTCCATTAATCTATGAATTGTCTCAATGCATAATTATTTACTTTGTTAATGGGCTTCCTTTATTTTTGTTAATGCTCTTCTACATCACACACCTGTCATTCTTGCCGATGCATGCATATTCAAATTTTATTATCATCTCTCGTAATAATTTAGGTTTTTATTATTTCACTAAGTCTGAATCGTAATTCACTCTAAGTTTAGATCGTATCTAGTTATCGGTTTAACCTTTACATATATTAACATTGTTAATTAGGCAACTGATTCAATATTTGAAAATGTGCATACGCGCATAATGATGAATATTGTATAACCAGTGATACTGATGAAATTCGAACATGTCATTTTAGCAGATTTTAAGACAACCATAAATTGTTGTGGAATATTATCATAGCAAACATCATGTGGAAAAAATACAAGGCCATGTGCTGGTTTGACATATTATCTTCTTTCACTAACAATGGAGTCGTCGTCGCATGTAATAATAGACTTAGTTGAAAAGGGCCAGTTGGTATCCATCCATCCCAGAAAAAGAAACCCTCTTCATTGACTAATTTGAATTAATCTTTTTTCTTCCTCTTCTCATTTCGTTTTCGCCAAACGGATGAGCATTATTATCTAGCTCTTTAATCTATATATGTTATATAGTTGGTCCAACGACCATTTACATAATTATGTAGATTTTTTGGGCTATATATATATTATACAAGAACGATAATTATTCAATCATATTATCGTTCGATTATGTAAGCTATCCACGACATAGAATACCTAAATAGGAATTGATTTTGCTAGTAAATAAAAGTTGGTGTGCAATCAAGTTTCTAAAGAAAACACAAGTGCAAGGGCCAACCGGTTCACGTGCAGATCGTTGGGAAAGTGTTGGGGCCAAATGATAAGTTTGTCTAAAATTTTAAATTTAATAGGAATAAAAAATCGAGGTAGTTATTTCTTGCTTCATAACAGAAAACGATTGTTCAGACAAATTATGATTATGGCAGACAATGGTTAATGTATGCATTACACCATGTTGATCTTTGTCGCATCAAAAAGCAGCTGGTTTAAAAAACATTACATGTTATTCCTTTTCATAAAGTGTAATTTGATTTCATTGATTTACTTTGACAAATAATTGCTATAAATTATATGGTTAATTTTCGTGAAAACTTTACATAATTAGGATAAATCTTTTAGCAATATATCTGTTTGGTATAGCTAATGAAAACAGTTTATTCTAGAAAATAAGTTATTTTTGATTTATTTCATAAGAGGGTAGAAATAGCTAATGAAAATACACCTTGTTAAATTATAAAAATTAAATTCTCAAATCATCAACATAATAATAATTTCTTAAACTATAATTTATTTTATTTTCCTAATTAAATGCTTATACTATATAAATGTATTCAAACGCAAATAACTTATTAAATTTAAGTGCTTATGTCATAAATAATTACGCAATAAGCACTTATTGCATACGCACTTAAGTTGTTTTCCAAACGCGGTGATTATCATAAATTAGGAACGCTCTTCAAATTATTATTTTTTGTTTTATGACAAAGGGAATCCGCATAGAACTATACGGGCATTCGATGGAGAGTTCCCGAATAAACCTGCTTTTCAATTATTGGTAGATTACTTTATATATTTTAAACTAAAATGTAACAAACATAAACTAATGATCCAGAAATAATATAAAGTTATCTGGAATTGGAAGCATCCGTGTCGGTAATTACAATGAATCTGCGATTAATCATAATGGAATCTTAAGTAAATCTTCCTTAATTAGTGGCAATTAATCATTTGAATAATCATAATCGCTTTATTCTTTGCCTCTTCATAAAAAAATATAAATAAATAAATTATGTCTGCTAGGTTGGGAACTCAAACAGTACGTACTTCTTTTTTCTTTCTTTGATAAAGAAGCCCTTAAGTTTGTTCTTTTTTCAAAATGCTTAATATTAAAATCTAAATGACCAACAAACAAAATAGTAATAAAAAATAAAATAACATTGCATTGTAAGGCATAATAATTATTACTACACTTCACGAGAGTAATTGCATTATTGTGTGTAGGTGGAGGTGAAGTAGTTAGGATTTTGAATTCGAGTAACGACTAACAAAGTAACGGCATATGTGGTTGTTAGGTATGATCAAATTTGGTAGTTAAAAAATAAATCCACCAAATCTTTTATAGTTTTATAGGTAAATAGAAATCGTATTTCTAATAGTAGAGTATCAAAAAGTTCCACTAATTGCGGCGTGGCCGCGGGGCATTACTCTTCACTTCCATCTTTTTCGTGTCTACGTTTCTGTCCACAAAGCCAGCTATACGAAGTCTATTAGTAACATTAAAAATGACACATTTCACTAAATAATACATACCATAGTTTAAAAAACACAAACATTTTAAAAATCTTAATATATAGTATTAAACACTACACGACAGTGTTCGGCATTGCTATAAACACATCGGTTTCTAATTTAATAAAAATAATACAAAATTAATTTATTTTAAATATTTCAAGATTTAATATGGAGATTTTATTTATTTTGAATTTATTGTTTTTATTTTATATTTGGTCATATATATATATATATATATATATATAGATATATATATATATGATGTGGATCTGGTGAGAACTCATCTTTAATGTGAGAACTGTAAACCCTGCATAATTCTTATATATATGCATAATCCTTATATATTTTATGCAAAAAAACCGATAATTTTATATTTTTATCTTCTGCATAAAAATATAAGAATTATGCATAATGTAAAATTACAGGTCTTTTTGCATAAAAAACATAAGGATTATGCACAAAATATATAATGATTATGCATGGTTCTCAGTTCTCATGTTAAATGCAGATTCTCACATGATCCACTCCCTATATATATATAGGAGGAGGTTCAAATGTGAACAGTCTGTTGTCGTGTGAACACTGCACTTTAAAGACAAATGTGCTGCACTTTAAAGGCAAAGATACTGCATTTTAAAGTGCAGTACATTTGTCTTTAAGTGCAGTACGTAAAGTGCAGTATTAAAGTGCAATATATTTACCTTAAAAGTGCAATACATTTGTTTTTAAAGTGCAGTGTTCACACGTTCACACGATAATGATTGTTCACACGGGAACCACTCCCTATATATATATATATGTCATGTGTCCTAACTATTTCAGAAGATTTGGTATTCATATCGTATTGTATTCCGTGTTCGTGTAACTAAACTATATGAATATCTCTAGTTCATCCTTCAAATTCACAATGGGTAGCCTTTATTCTATTAGTCAAATCAATACATAATATAGATCCGTGGTTGAACTGAAATTGAAAATATCGCTTTCTGATTGGATGCTTCTATATATAATCTTCTACTTACGTAGCTGTCCGATTAGTTACGAATTGTCAACTATAATTAGTGTAATCCAACTAAGATGGTAAGTTATTTAGCACCAAGATAATTAAGGGGGTGTTTGGGATAGCTGAAGCTTATCGATAAGTGCTGAAAGTTGTTGGATGCTGCTGAAAGTGGCTGAAAGTAGCTGAAAGCTGCTGATTTTGATAATTTGTAAGTGTTTGCAAAAAGTGCTGAAAGTCAAAAACTAATATTTGAAAATATTAATTAAGTAGTATCTTATAAAATGAAAATGTTATTTATTTCTCACTTATTAAACAAATTTAGAATTTTTACACAAATAAAATTTAAAATTTATTTCCACTCATATAAAATAGTATTTTAATAAAAAAAATATTAAAATAAAAATTAGAAAAAAAATTAAGTATAATTAATATTATTAATTAAAATCAAGAATAAAAAAGATTATAAATTATATTAATAAAATAAATATTTACTTATTCTTTGTTAAATGACAAATAAAAATTATACATATAAATAAGCAATATCGATCATTAATTAAAAAAAATAGTTATAAGATTATAATATAATGTATTAATTAAAAATGTTAAAATTATAAAAGCTATAAGCTATCAGCTTCAGCTGCTCAATACCAGCTTACGAAAATTCTCTATCTTGGATCCTAATACCTTTCAGTAGCTCTATAAGCTGAATTTCTCAAACACCAAATTCATTTCCCGAGATAGCTTTCAGCTATAAGCTGTTTCAGATAAGTTATCCCAAACACCCCCTAAAAGTGATACAAAAAAGTGACTGCCTATTAATTCTTTGCCCCTATTAAGTACAAAAATATGTCATTTCAAATCTTATCTCCCTAATTCTTTCTTAAATTTGGGAATATTACTACCATTCGATAGCATTACCGTGCTTAAGTTTTTTTGAGAAAATAATAGGTGTGTTTGCTACACTAATATAGTTTTTTATGATTATGAGAATTTTGCTCGTGTGCGATGTATGATACATCTATTTATATGTGACAATGTTTATGGTACTACGCAATCTACTACATTTTGTGTATTTGATTTTATATATATATATATATATATATATATATATATATATATTTATTCGTGGAACCCGCAGCCGCTACCTTCGGTGCGCACTGGGTAAACCCCGCTCCTTGTGCAGTAGCCTGCAAACCACACATGAGAGTTCAACCACTCTAGGCTAACCATAGGTGACAGGCAACACATAGTGGTTCCAGTGGTATTTGATTTATATTGTGTACATAGGGAGTTGCTCGAGTTATTTTATTTATTCCATATAATTAACTTGCAGATTATGTAATACGAAATAAAATTTTATCGATTGAAGGGCATTATAAATAATGAATATCATTTAATGTCCGTTGAAGAAACTAGATCTTAACTATTTATGAAACTGTGTAGGAAAGGCAGATTCTTGGAGTCCAATCTAATCAACATAGACTGAAGAACAACAAGATCTACTTTTATGATTTTGCATGCACAAAATGTCGTACTTTTTAATAATCTTGATAATCATTTTCTTATTCCGTTTGCTATTTATCAAGACTTTGGGTTCAGATAAAATCAACGGCAGAAAGCGAACATTGAGAAAAAATTGAATCACACATAGAAAATTGATGGCCATGATTTTCCATCAATTTGAAAATAAAGAATAAATATAGAAAGTGAATGTATAAATAATTTGAAAATTATTTCTATCAGATATGAAATAAATAAATAAATAAATAATCTAAGAGTGTCTTGCTCAAAATGTCCAATCAATTGAAATGAAAAATTTGCAATGCCGGAACTTAATTTTTTAAATTTGTTTTTTTTAATCAGTTAGTTAGATAGGTCTCTGCTTCGCTTTCATCCATTATTTTAATCAAGTTCAATTTTAACCCACAGTTTAATAAAAGTATTCGATTTTGATTCGTTTTATATATATACACCATATTTGTCCAATTTTAACTCTTTAAACTTGTGTGATGCTTACGAAAATCCATGACGCTAGAAATGAAACTAAGATTAACTTAGCGGGCTAAAAGTAAAACTAACTCACAAATTTGATAAGGCTTAGCAAAACTTGGTTCTCTTGAGAATCAAAAGGCATGGGGCCAATGCTTTCCCTTTAATAAAATTAAATGCGTTACTACTCAATGACGATACAACAATAAGAAATGGCAAAATACAAGCGACACGATTATAATAAATTAAAATAGTATTTTAAAATAGAGGATCTCGTTTGTCTCGAAGCAATCATAATAAAATGTCCACGTATACAGGGACAGCTTTGTTGTATGGATGCAAACACATTTCCTAAACAACACCAATTAATTGACTCGTCGCCATAAATAATCTGGCGCTGTTGCATGAAATTTGGCGGTAAAATTGAAGGAAAGCGAAACGAGTAGGGAAGAAAGTCGAAACAAAAGAGAGAAAGAGCAAAAACAATTTCGATCACGGAAGTATAGGAGGCAAAGACGGGGAGAAGCATGTGCATCTGTTTCCATCTCCGCCGTTCAATCTTTTACCCGTCGCTTTCGTATTTACATACAACACCAGCATTGTCAGAACATTTTTCAACATTTCTCAATACTAGTATATTTTTCATATAATATATATACTCCCCGTTTTAATATTAATATCCCGTTACTTTTGTGCACGGAAGATAAAGGAGTAAATAAGGGTGATGTAGATATATAAAATGGTGGAATTTTTTTTCGAATGAGATATGAATAATTAGATGGATCAAAATTGTATACATTACATTAATATTGAGACAGAGGGAGTAGTATTTATTATTTTCAGGTGGAATTTTTTTATTATAGCAATTGAAAAAATCAACCTGTGTTTTGCAAGATGATGTTAATTGTTAATAAGGGGATGAGCACTCAAATCGTGTGCAATTCTGAATATTCGTATTTCTTTAACAAATTATAATTTCACCTTTTTATTGAAATTTCAAATTAACTCAAAAAAATAATAGATATTTTTATCAAATTCCGAATCCGCCCTTTTAACTGAAATCTTGTAAATAAAATAAAATAATGAGTTTTATGGGTACTAATATTATGCTGGCCTAAATGTAGCATTTTCTACTATTATATAGAATATTTCCCACCCGAATTGTCGCTACAAGATTGGCCCTAGCAATTAATAAAGTGAAATTCTATATTTTTTATTATAATTTTAGATAATATTTCTTTATACCGCCCCATCTATATATATATTGCATGCATACTGTAATAAATGAAATTAAACTAGGTAGTCCACTTGTTCTATGATGCCTTCCAATTTGCAGAAATTGAAGGACTATAAAATAATAACAAAAAATATTCAATAAAAATAATATATAAATAATCTAACAGTCCAACTAGTAGTCAACTTTCTTTGGTGATGCCTTCTCCGTTTGGCAGGTTAATTTTTTGAGTCGTCTAAGCACATTGTTCGTGTTCATGCAAGTTGTCATTAAATTTGTTTAATATTACTATAGTATAATCTATATAAAAAATAAATGTAACCCCGAGAATCTTAGCCGTATTACATTTGTTTAAGCATGTCAGTAATCATAATCACATCTCATTTTCCATGCAGATTTTGCAATCTTGCTGCAATCAAATCTCAGAAGCCATTTTCAGAAAAATTAATTCAATTTCCTCCACTTAATATTTAATGTGCAATAATTTGTTGGCATTATTATTATTATATTGAAAAAATTGAGAAAGTGTTGAGTAGGTACTTAATGACAGTTAATGCTTATAGTGAAGTTAGGAATTATGCGCCTACTCATTATTCGATCGTCCCCATGTGCACAAACTTACCTTTTCTTTTCCCTCCAACTATTTAAATATTTCAATTAGGATTTAGGGCCTCCAAACATTTCATCTAGGTGAAGGTATAACCGGGATAGGGGCGGATCCACTATTAAATAGCGTAGCGGTGAAGGTAGATGGTTTGGGACCGAAAGGTCATCTGTTCAAATACTACTGGAAATGTTATGTGTGTTTGTCACCTTAGGGTGATTTAACTCTCCTTTGTTGTCTGTGTGGTTTGCAGGCTATTGCATAGGAGCGAGGTTTACCATGTGCGCATCAAAAGTAGCGGTTGTGAACTCATCGTCATAAAAAAAAACAATTTTGATGAACGAAATAATTCATATTAAAAATTACATGTAAAAAAAAATTGTTATTTTGTACATTCATTCTCGGTCGATCTAACTAGTGAGATAAAAGATCGTTAAAGTTTGATTCTTAAAAATTATATAAAGGAAAAAAAAAGGTTAATACACCCTTCAAGGTTATAGTTTTGGGGTCAATTAAATATGAATATGAGACTACATGAAGGCACGAGGGGAGTAACAACTTACTTTAGATTAGAGAAAAGTAGTTACGTGCTAGTGCCAGACCCTTTCACTAGGATGACTTTTATTTAGAGCTCTTATTTTATGGCTATCGCCAAATAGCTTTTATTAAATCGGTTTGCGATCTACGTTTATGATGAGACTGTACGATTAGCACACAAATTAAGAGCTTTGTACTATTAAAATTATTTTTTAACAAGATAAATATATGGTTAAAAATGTAGGGAATGGATCATGTCGAAAGTTAAATAAAATTGAAAATAAGAAGCACTTTGTATCTTTTATTTTATTATTGGATGATTTAGATTGAATAGGGCTTTTAGAATATTGGTTATATATAATCATTAATTATATGTTTCGAGCAAAAATATAAAAGTTATTGAATTTATACATGTAAAAAAATCTAAAAATCATACATAAAGCAATATAAAAATTATACAAACTAATTGGTATCCACAAAAACGTATACATAATAATACGTGTATATATTAATGGAAAAGCACATCATCTGATTAAAATATCAAATAATACTTACAGAATACTATATATGATCTGCCATGCACTTCTTGTCACAAAACAAACAAAATAAATAAAAATCGGAGCATTTAATTACGCCACTATTTACGATAACTAGTAAGCCGAATTTATACATTTCAAAGGGACAATGCCCTCAAATTTCAAAATATTGAAAGAAACAATCTAGACAAAAGATTTCATACTACAGAAACAATCTAGAAGATGTTTACTGAATGGATTCAATAGATTAGACAAGCTACTCTTGATCGCGTGGACATAGTAAGACGAAGTGTTTCGAATGATTCAATAGATCCAAGTGCTTTGATCGCGTGGACATAGTGACCGAAAGTGTTGAGCACTGCTAGCTGACTGGAGTCTGAATTCAGGAGCGTTCAATAGTTGTTTAGTAGCGTTCGGAATGTGTAGACCCAATTTAGTTTGTTTGAAAACGTTTGTTTATTAAAGTCGTTCAGTATATTAGTGCAACGTTTTAGCTTTTACTAAAATAGCAGTTGTATGATTTTTTGTAAAGATATTTTAGTATAAGCAGTTAATCAATGCAATAATTAAACGACACAACAATTTTAAAGTGGTTCGGATACGCAAGATCATACGTCCACTGATCCTGAACAACGCAGGACGCTATTTTATTATACTGAGTTAGTCTCAGTTAGTTTGTACGCATGACAAACTGTAACTTGTGATTATAATGAGCAAGTCTCAGTTTACAAGGTCAAACAGAAAGGTTTGAATGTACCTCCAACGATAAAGGAGTTCTTAACACTTAAGAACAGTTCAATAACTGAACTCCTTCGGTTCTAAGCTATGGATTTTACAGTTGAGCTTAGGTTAGAGGGTGAAACGAGAATGGCTTCTAGAGCGAAGAACAAAGAGGATTAACACTCTGGGTTCGTGTTCTTCACTTGAATAATCGCTAAGTATTCTAGAGCATTGTTTCGTTGTATGCTTGAGTTCCAGTATGGTCGTTTGTATGATCGTGTAGTGCAACTTGAAAGACCACGACCTTCCCTCTATTTATAGTAGTGAGCGTGAATAGATCCGTTGGAGACGAACAATGCACGTGTCACTCTATATAGGTAGCAAACGACTTCTTTTTCGAATTTTGTAGAGTCCGCTTCCTATGCAGAAAGTGGTTGACTTGCAGCTTTTGTCGGAGACTTTGTCAGCTGGCTGCTTGTCAATGGTCGAGGTACAGAAAGTGGTTGAGACATATTCAGACTTCAAGGTTGATACTGAAGCTGACATTTCTCAGATGTACAACCTCGGACAACTCTACTGAATCTGACTTTGAAGTCCACTGTCAGTTAAAGCAACTGACAGGCCGTTGCTGAGTCTGACCGAAAGGTTCATTATGTTGCTCCTGTTGAGTCCAACACTACTGAGGGCTAAGACTCTGAGTTCAGTAAACTGCTCCTGCTGAGTCCAGTTCTACTAACTCCTGAACACCTTTCAATATGTTGCTCCTGCTGAGTCCAGCCATACTAAATCTTCACTCCATGGCACTGCGGCAGATAAGCTACTGAGGAACAGCAGATGAAACTACTGAGCCGAAACCATGTTGAAGACGAGTCTACTGAGTTTGAAACACTCAAAGACAAAGATGTTAACTTTTATACTTGAATGATTCACCAATCAGAATAGAATTTTGGGATCATCTATTGAATATCTCCCAACAATATACATCTACTATCAAAAGTACACATTAATTAAAAATCTTACTCATGTACAATTTAATTGTAATTAATAAAAATAATATAAAAACATTAAAAAAATAATCATGTATGACAAATTGAATAGCTCATATTTCGAACGACGTTGGCGCAAGTTCCATCCGTGCCCTTTCAGTTAGAATGTCGCTGAGAATATTTGACTGAAATCAAATCAAAGTGCAAATGCAATATATACATTTCTAGTCTATAAAAGGGGCGGAAAAATAAGCTTCAAATTACTATATTAAATAAGGGGACAAAATAAGCCATGAAGGGAAGAAAAAATATACCCGGTAAAAACAAACAATTCTTCACCGTTTCTTAGTATTTCAGAGTTTACTAATTAGAAGAAAAAATTAAATCACATTAAATTCCAGTTGTTAGAAAATCAAGAATTTATTTTTTCGAAATAAATCATTACAATCAAATAAAATGAAGAGAAAAGAAAAGACAAAATATGAAAAAAAAGGAGTCCTGCGGCAAATGGGTTTTTCTTCACATGCTACGGATTGATAGATTTTTAAGCCTAGAGGCGAAATATTATAAATATTAGTATAAATCAAAAGGCACCGCAAGAAAAGAAAAAGAAAACAGTGGATTCCCACTTGCAAGTTTGCAACAAGCTAGTACGTTTTTTGGTGCTGTATTCCTATGTCTTAAATATTATAAATATTTTTTAATAATTTTTTTTAATTTAATTAATATGTACAATAGGTTTCTTAAACACTAAATTTATTAAAACACATGAAATATTAGTTATTTATGAAAGAATTCTACTATAACGTTATTTATGAATATATTTTTTATAAATTAAAATTAAACCAAACCACCGCAAACTTTAAGAAAACTGTGGGTTCTCTCTCTCTCTCTCTCTCGGTAAAAGGTGGAATTTCTGCACTGAATTCTTCCACGGCGATAGTTATTTCATTTTATTTTTTATGGTAATTATTTATGTTATGTCTTACACTTAATATATATTTTTAACTGATAGTAAATTGAGACATTTCCATTGAGTCCCCAGCTCATGAACAGGTTATTTTTAAGTTTATGTTAAAAAAATAAAACAGCAATGCACATGTAATTATCCATAAGTACTCATTTTAACTTGTTTTTATAAGTTGATATCGATAGTAGTAATTTATATTAATATATGGTAAATGCTCATTTCATAATTCTTAAGTATTTCATAATTTATATTGTTTCATAAACTCATTAATTAGGTTGAATTAAACGACTCATCAACATGAAATTTTACAGAAAGAAATTCAGTTGTGGAATTGACGTTTAAACCCCCTCCCAGTGTGTGGTCCCCACAGCAATAGCCTTTAATGTTGTAGTTAGAGGACTGTTGGGATCTTCTGACCCATTTCCGATAGACCACTTGATGGCCCACCAATCACGCGGCGTCATGCGTGCATTGGTGGTTTATCTTTTTTACACTTTAATATTCATTTATTGGCTTGAGGGCCCACCAATGCACACGTGGCGTCGCGTGATTGGTGAGCCATCAAGTGGTCCATCGAAAATGTGCCAGAAAATTCAAACCGGAGGGCGCTGGGATCTTCTAGCCCATTTTCGGTGGACCACTTGATGGTCCACCAATCACGCGGCGTAAGGCGAGCCTCCGCAGTCCGAACACTTATTTAATCTCTATTTATATCGCCACACTCTCTTCCCATTTTCCTCAATTCAATCTCTCTCTCTCTCTCTCTCACTCACTAGCATTTACTTTCGCAGAGACAGCTCAAGAGTAAATTTCTTTACATTCTCACCTATACAGTTATTTCTCTAGAAATCACTAACGAAATTCTCCCACATTTTGCAGAGAGTGAAACAATGTCTCTTCTTCCACTCTTCCTAGTCGGCTTCCTCGCAATGGCGTCCGCCGTCAATGCCTACGGCGGAGGCTGGGTTAACGCTCATGCAACCTTCTACGGCGGAAGCGATGCTTCCGGAACAATGGGTATGCAATTAATTAATTTACTATTTTGCAAAATTGTAAATGCATGTTTGGCTGAACACAAATTGTTGCGAAATAGGCGGCGCGTGTGGGTACGGAAATCTGTACAGCCAGGGGTACGGTACAAACACCGCAGCGCTGAGTACTGCACTTTTCAACAACGGGTTGAGCTGCGGGTCATGCTACGAGATTAGGTGTGCGGGTGAGAGGAAGTGGTGCCTGCCCGGTTCGATTTTGGTGACCGCTACCAATTTCTGCCCGCCAAACAACGCTTTGCCCAACAATGCCGGCGGGTGGTGCAACCCGCCGCTCCACCATTTCGACCTCTCCCAGCCCGTCTTCCAACACATTGCTCAGTACAGAGCCGGCATTGTTCCAGTTGCTTACAGAAGGTAGGTTCAATTTTGACCTAATTTTAAGGATATTTTTAATAAGACGTTAAATTCATGTCCTAATTTGGTGAAGCTTCTTTAATGGCGACTAGTGTTTTCATGACTCATATTAAATTTTGAACTGTTTTTTTTTTTTTTTATTGTATGGCTTTGGTCACTAGTCACTAATATTCCCCCGGACCTTTTTGCCCCTGCAAATATTAATTAATGTTTGCTTGTCATACTAGGATCCGATCCAACAGAAGTAGGCCCCTCGGTTATGAAACTACCAAATTAACCCCTTACCGTTTGATATTTACAGGGTAGCCTGCAGGAGAAGGGGGGGAATTAGGTTCACCATCAACGGACACTCCTACTTCAACCTCGTACTGATCACGAACGTCGGCGGGGCCGGCGACGTGCACACGGTTGCGATCAAAGGCTCGAGGACCGGATGGCAGACGATGTCGAGGAACTGGGGGCAGAATTGGCAGAGCAACAACAATCTCAACGGCCAGAGCCTCTCGTTTAAGGTGACCACCAGCGACGGCCGCACTGTCGTCTCCAACAACGTCGCTCCGGCGAGCTGGTCGTTCGGCCAGACCTACGCCGGCGCTCAGTTCCGTTAATTAAATCTCGCGAATTTATAGTAAAGTACGACGTCAGTAAGTTAGGTCAGTAGTGTTATAAAATTAGCGGTGTGAAGTAGTAGTTGGCCTCGGAGGTGGAAAATGGAGGGGGCTGATTTTAAGTGGTCCTTGTCTTTTTGGGGTTAAAAAGAGAATCACTCATTTTGTTGGGGTCGAATTCTCTTTGCTCTTGACTTGAGGCCTATTATTTTGAGGATTTTTTTTTTTTAATTTTGGGTGTTTATTTTGGGAAGTAATTTCTGTCGGTTGGAAGGCAGAATATGGCTGAGGTGGATGCAGTACTACCCGCTTCCTATTTAACAGTAGTCTAGTATGAGCAATTATATTATGCTCTGTCTTTGTATTGTGTTTTTTAATTGTATGAAAAGAAAGATGTAATTAAATGAAACGCCTTGTTTCTAGTTAGCATTCTTAGTTTTCCACTTATTTACATACATGATACACCTCATGTAAGATTTTTATGTACTATTGTGTTGTCAACTTGTCATTTGATAAGTCATTCGTGGGCTTGGATCTACAACTGCAAGAAAATGGGCTACTGGCCCAGTCTTCACTCGGTAATTTTATTTTAATAAAATAAAGATCATACAAACTCATGTTATGCATCTCAACGAAACAATAATTTAGGATATTATTATTATTATTAAATCTATACTACTTCCTCCGTCGCAATATTTGTGGTTCAATTGATTTTGGCACGAAAATTTAGAAAATAGTGTTATGTGGTGTAAATTATTTAATTTTTTGATAGTTAAATTTAATCCACACAATCATTATCTTTTTTAGAGGTAAGCCACAAATATTGGAGCATCCATTTCGAGAAAGGGAGCCACAAATATTGGGACGAAGTGAGTACATGCTATCGGTCAAAGATAATTTAGGATGATAGAGCTGTAGGTACATAATCCATCAAAACTACTATGTATCAGGTTGTAGGTTATTGTATAAAAACAAAGTTTATCCTGTGCACATAAAACTAATACCTATAATACCTATAAAAACAAAGGTTATTGTAGGTTAATCGAATTTTAGCGCTATTAGCCTATTATATGTAAAACTAATACCTATAATAGTTTTTAAAAAAATGGTCCTTAACGTGCTTTATCATAATTTTTAATAAGTAATATAAATATATAACGTACTTTCTGTTAATACCAGTATTTAAAATAATTGGAAATGTATGTTTCTAGCCATTCCCCTTAAAAAAACACAAAATTATCCATTCATTATAACTATAGTTACAAAATACTCAATTTTACCAATTCACCTCACTTTTTCACTTGTTTTATATGAGATTTGACTGACATTTGATGTCCCAATGATTGTGCACATGTTCGACAAAAATAGAAGCAACTGCCATCGAATGCCAGGGGGAGCCTACGGGTGCCGATGGTATCACACTAGTGCCGATTTCCTATACAAAGCAATCAACTTTTTGTTCAGAACAAAGATTCTCGACATTATTAGCAGAGCCGATAGACTAAGTGGGTGTTTGCAAAAGCTTAAATTATTGAACTTATAGCTTAATTTAAGAAAAAACTGTTTTTGAGTGTTTTCAACAACTTAAATTCGGAAAAATTCTCTACATTTAAGTTGAATAAGTTGAAGTTGGTTAAGTTGGTTTTTACCAACTTCTCCAACTTAATGACATATTTATAATTTCGGATAAGCTATGATTTGACATTTTACTTATAAATCACAAAATAAGCTACTACAATATAAATTTTGCAAACACTAGTTTTTCAACTTTTTTTTTCTTTTAAGCAGTTTTTGCAAACACACCCTAAATTCTCTAATAAGCTACTTTTACCAACTTCTCCTTAATTTAAGCACTTAAAAAAAATTTAAGCTATTGCAAACACCCCCTAAAGCACGCCATCGACACTGTTTAAAAAAAATTGTTCAAAAACGACACCAGAACAGAACCGACATTATTGAAACATTTCTTCTCTCTCGGCACACCACTTGCCGCCGCTGAACCGAGGCCCCGCCGCCGCTGAACCCGATGTCCTGCCGCCGTGTGAACGTCGAGCCACGCCACTACTGCTATGTCTTCTTCGGCACAGGTATGTTTTTCTTCGGCCCCGTAGGCTTTGAATGATTTCTTGAAATTGAATGCGCAATTGCTTGAGAATATATGATTATGGATGATTTAGTCATGTAATCTGATTGGGCTTATTGTTGGATACACGAATTTCATTCGAATTTGCTTAAATTGCTATTTTGCTACAGAAACTGCATTTAACTGCAGTTTACTGCTGGGCAGAGGGTAGTGCCGATGGAGGTCCGATGGGAGATTCTCCATCGGCACTGGTTGGTTTGTGCCTAGATATCTTCTCGGTCGAGGGCTTCTACTTGCCCTCGACACTTTTTGTTAGTTTTTTTTTAATAATGAATAATCTTTTTCAGCCTGCTTATATCCGATTACCAGTTCGGGAAAAATCCCCAAAAATTACCATTTATTGGAGAGATCAGTTGTCCAAATGGATTAAGCGGTCTCTTTCACGTGGGCGGGTAATGACTTAGTTCAGCGATTTTTTAGTGGTCAATTTGGGCACCTTCTACCGTGGAGGAAAGGGAAGAGTATCTCACAGGCTTTGCATCAATTGATGTGCCACGAGGTGCAGTGCGAACCTGGGGAGGCTCGTTTTCATATATTTGGGATCGAGCTTAGATTCTCAAAATTAGAGTATGCACTAGTTACTGGATTGACAATCGGAGAAAATACATTTAATCCGTATGCACCACGGGAGCCACAAGAGTTGGGAGTCTTCATGAGACTTAGAGAGGGTAAAGCCATATCAGGAGGGGATTTGTTGGGACTTTTGAGAGATAACAAGCTCGGTGATCTTTCGGCTGATGATTATTTGAAGGTGGCAAATATAGTGGCTTTGATGTCCTTCTTCTTTGCACCTGCTCATACGAAGAAGATTGAAACGTAGATGTGGGTCTTGGTCGACGATTTGGACGTATGGAACACTTTTCCACGGGGTTCCTCCTCTTACAATGCCCTACTACACTACTTGACCTTTGTCCCTAAACGAGTGGATCTTGTCAAATCGAAATACAATCTGTACGGGCTAGTTTGGCACTTTAGGTACCATTGTGGATTGGTTATTTATTTTTAATTTGTTGGTTAAAAATCTTTTTTTTTAATTAATATGATTTATGATATAGATTTGTGCTTATAAGGCGATTCCAGATCTGACACGATTGTGTGTCCGCCTCATCAATCGGGAAAGTATGCCCCGCTGTACAAAGTAGCATATATTATGCAACCAGATACAGAGTGGATTAGCTTCTTTGTAGCTCCGGTAAAATAATTTAATTTATTTTTTCATTATTTCAACAAAATTGTATTATCTTAGTTGTGTATGATCTGACTTTTGTGTTGGTCCGGAGACGAAAAGTCAGGTGTAGAGGGGGGGTGAATACACCTGAGCTCTGTTTCTTTTTTTCAGTGAAGGTCAGCTGAAGCTGATGTTTGCAACTGATGAACAGTGCCAAGTAAGCCTTCGATCACTGGGGTCAAAGTGAGTCGGCTTCGAGCTCTTCTACCGACCGATGTCGGGATTACGAAACTCCGGTCGGAGACCGTAGTGCGGATAAGTGTTAGGCCCGGAGTCGTCTCTTTTGAAAACGCGTTTTTGCAAGTTAAATCTTTTGGCTGTGCACTTTATAAAATACGTTTTATGCAAGCTTATGATTTTCAAGTCAGTTGAATGCTATGCAATAAAATAGTAAATGAACACAAGCGATTTAACGTGGTTCGGATACGCAAGATCCTACGTCCACGGTCCCGAACAAGGCGAGAGAACTTGTTGATTATTTCGAGCAAGCCTCGGCAGGGGATACTGCGTGACCGGACAGTTCCCTCTAAGTTATAGTCCTTAGCGACTTTACAATCCAAACCTAAGTTTAGAAGGGAGGGAATATTCTCCAACTGAGAAGGAGTTCTTACAACAAGAACAATTCACTAAATGTGAACTCCTTCGGATCTAAGCTATGAATCTAGCAATGAGCTTAGTCTAGAGAAGAAAGGGATCAAAGTGCTCTAGAGAGATGAACTACAAGAAGTGTTCTATGAAAACTAGTTCGTCTCTCGGATAAGCTTGAAGGTTCTAGAGCGTTGTGAGCTTGAATGATTTCCCTTGATTTCGCGTATATTCCTCTTTTTTTGAAATCTTCAAATCCTTCTCTATTTATAGTTGTGAGTTGTGGCATATGTCCGTTGGAGACGACGATGCCACGTGTCACAAGCGTCCAAAGAAAACGGCCACTATTCAACTTTGTTGCGGCCAGGCGCTTAATGCGACCGTTCGTATGTCTTTCGCCGAACATTTGAAGGGACTTTAAGTGCTTCGGGTCGCTTTACGTCGGACTGAATACTCGAAAGTCTGTCTTCTTCGGGCGAGTCGTCCGACCGATAAAGTGAGCTTCGTTAGTCGGTTGGTCGATCGCGAAGGTATACTCGCTTGCACTTGGTTCTTCTACCGATGACCATCGGCTTGTAGAGAATGCTTCTACGAGGTCCGGGCCACTGATGCGGGATCTTTAACCGAGTTTGATATCACCGCCGACGAAGAATGTAAGCGATTACACCGATGACGTGGGGTTCTGAAAAGTATCTTCAGCAGAAGATCAGTTCAACAACTACCCCGTACAGGACTTAGACAAAATAATAAGCATTACATCAAGTCTAACCTATACATCAACTAATCCTATCGACACACTAATCTACTGATATCAGCTCGGTTTTGGGATCTTCAATTCCATAGTACTACTATGATTTCCCCCAATTTCTTTTAACCCTAGAACAGCTGAGTATCAATCTATTGACTCATATCCAACATTTTGATTTTAACATCTTGAACAGATGGAGTCACCCCTCTCGTCCACGCTCATGCCGACTGATAAGGAGCAGTTGAAAGACTACTAGAGAAGTGTGAATGAGGAAAACTCGGTCGATGTATCTTTCCCAACATCGGTCCCTCGTGCAGCCGCGGAATAAGAACAGAGATAGTGTGACAAGGCTACGGGCCCCTGCAGCGAAGAAAAAATCTTAGAAGAAAGGCACTTCCGACGCAACAGGAGAGTCATCTGGCCGTTGGGTTGAAGATATGCCTTCGAGTCGAGTTTGATAGAATGATGAGGGATTTTGATGAGCAGTGGGACAAGCGACAGCAGACCTTGTTGAAGAAGGTGGACGAGCATTAGGACAAGCCGGAGGATAAATTTTCAAAGAGTGAAAGAAGCGTTGAAAAAGGTGTTTCGTCTGGCAAGCAGTCGGGAACCACTTATGGGAGTAGTTTCTCGACAGAAACTGAGACCGACCACGAGGATGAAGAGGATACAACGATTTTGCCTCGCCGCATACCGACTATTGAGTAGTCCCCTTGGAACAGTGAGGAGTCAGTAGAAGGTTCCCTAGAGGACCCTACGGATCCAAATACAGACTTGTGGGATAATGTTGCTCAGAGGTTTTCTAAAGTGAAGCCTTTTCTTTATGGAGTAGAGCATTTTGACTTTGGGCGACAGTTGAATTCAAGTGCCTACAATATTCTTTGAGAGTAAGTTGTAGGCACGTAGTGGCACCCTTAGGCCCATCATAGGCATGGAAACTGTTAAAGGCACTTAAAGGCAAAGCATGGGCACTGTGTGTATTTTTGAATTCAAGTGCCTAGAATATTGATTGAAAAAAATTATAGACTCTCAGCGGCACCTTTAGGCACGCCATAGGCACTGATAGTTTTAACAAAAATAATTTTTCTATCGAAAATTGAGGTCATGTATAGGTATTTAAAGGCTTACAATGGGCACTATGTGTATTTTCCAATTCAAGTGCCTATAATATTCATTGAAAAAAAACTGTAGGCACGCAGCGGCACCTTAGCTCCCCATATGTACTATAGATTCTTAACAAAAAAATATTTTAATCGAAAATTGAGGTCATGTATAGACACTCTAAAGCATACCATGGACACTGTGTGTATTTTATAATTCGAATGCCTATATTATTTATTGAAAATAAACTGTAGGCGCTCTGCAGCACCCTTAGACACTATCGGCACTGACTGATTTTAACAAAAAAATTTAATCAACTTGAAAATCAATTATTATTGGCACAAACTACAAGGGAAACACTTGGATTCATGCATGATGAAAACTTAAGGATGATTTGGTAATGTTGAATATTTGGTGAAGATACCTTTAATTAATGGATAATATTGTGTTATTTTTAGTAAGAATGAGAGCATCCACACTGCTACTGGATTACCCATCCATAATTATGGATGGATGGTTTTAGGCGTTGCAGAAGAAGATTGGATGGAGAGAGAAAATTTTCCGTTTAAAGCATTGGACGAGGAGAGAGAGTATAATGGTGGGACCTTCATCAAATTATTGTCGGCAAAGTAGCGAAGAATCCTCATACTAATTAATTGAAAAACTCTTTCTTCAATTGAAAGACAAGCAAGCAAAATTTTCCACCAAAGATTCAATTTTGCAGACCAATTTTCTTCGAATCGGCACACCAATTTTTCCACCAAAGATTCAATTTTGCACAGAAAAATATCGATTCAATTTTTTCCACCAAAAAAAAATGATTTGCCCAATTGGAACACAAATCAATCGATTCAGTTTTTTCCACCAAAAAACAAACGATTCAATTGGAACACAAACGATTCATACAAAAAAAATTGATTTGCCCAATTTTTTCCATCAAACAAACGATTCAATTTTTTCCACCAAAAAACAAACGATTCAATTGGAACACAAATTAATCGATCACAATTGAAGATTTAAACTCTTAATTTCATCAATTGAGAGAGAGAGAGAGAGAGAGAGAGAGAGAGAGAGAGAGAGAGAGAGAGAGAGAGAGAGAGAGAGCAATCTTCCGAGTGAAACTGATTTGCCCAAAAAGGGGATCTTAAGATTAACTCCGATTCCGGCATCTGCGAGGTTGATGATTGACGGCGGCAGCGGTGGAGCGTGGGCAGCGGCGGCGCGGGGAGGCAGGAGGCAGGAGAGAGAGCGGTAGAGTGAGGCAGGAGGGGGAGAGAGGAGCTCGCGGAGGGGGAGAGAGGAGCGCGCGGAGGGGGAGAGAGGAGCTGGCGGAGGGGGAGAGAGGAGCTGGCGGAGGGGGAGAGAGCGGCAGCTCTGGGCAGGAGGGGGAGACACGTCCAGGAGATGGGGGGGGGGGGAGGAGAGAAAAGATTATATATCGGGGTGATTTTCCGGCTGTTAAAAACTAGGCGTTTATAGCCGTTGCACTTTTTTTATATCCGTTGAAGTTGCTAAAAACATTTATATATATATGCAAATAAGTTACAACAAAAACCACACAATCATATTATTATCTATCTATATCATCCTTTTACAATCATTTTTTTAGTAAATTTTTATTATCCTTTTTAGTGTATTTTTATCTTCAATGGATAAAAATAACAATTTCAATATTCCGAATTATTACAATTTGGATGATGATGAATTAACTCCGAATTCTCAAATTCCTCCAAATTCTCAAGTTCCTCCAAATTTTTCGTATCCTCAATTCAACCATCCACCGCATTTTTTTCCACCTAATTATCTATATACCCCAAAATTTGGGAGTTATGGGATGCCGGGTAATTATCCATATTTCACTCAGAATCCAACAAATATTCCCAATTTTCCGGCTAATATGTTTGGATTTTCTACTCCGACATCAACAAATAAACAGTCCCGATCTTCTCAAGCAGTTGAAATAGGTTCTCCATCATCGGTTCCAGAAACTCAATTCGAAGAGGAAGATTCACCCATTTCAGTTGGCTCTATGGAGCAAGCAACTACTGGTGCGACCGGTAAGAATAAGAGACTGGTTTGGAAAAAAGAAGAGGACGTGCGTCTAACAAACGCATGGTACACGATATCTGAAGATCCAATCACCGATAATTGCCAAAAGGAAGCGGCCTTTTGGAATCGTGTTGCAAGCTACTACAATGAAAATAAACCCGATAGCCTTCCTACTCGTACGCCGGCGGTATTGAGATCTCACTGGCATTACATTAGGGCGCTTGCAATAAAATTCAACGAGTGCTACAGTCTCATATCAAGTCTATATAGAAGCGGATCATGTAGCGAAGACGTCTACAAAATGGCACTGGAAAAGTACCGCGAAGAAAAGGGCTCGTGTTTTGCACATGATCACGTGTGGGAAATCATGAAAGATCATCCAGCCTTTCGATCCCAGTCTGACTATGTTGATATTGCAACGAAGAAGTCAAGGACCTCTGAATCGGGGGCGAGCAACACATCTTCCACGCAAAACGTAAGTTTTGATTTTGATTTAAATGAAGAAACACGTGCAATCGGACAAAAGGCTGCAAAGAGAAAGGCGAAGAAAAAATCATATGCAAGCCACAATCACGACGATGACCACAATGATCTAAAGCAGATGCAAGCCAAAGTTATCAAGAGTATAGCTGAGTTGAAGTGCATCAAAAAAATCGAGATTGAATTGCGCCAAACCGAGATTGAGTTGCAAAGAGAACGAACTAAAGAGGAGAAGAGACAGAAGAAGAGAGAGAAGCGGTCCAAGCTATTTGAAATCATCCAACGCGATACAAGCAACATGACACCTGAGCAACGCTATTTTCATAACATAGAATGCAAAGAAGCTATGACAGAATTGCAATCATGACCTTAAGTCTACAATAACAATATTATGTACTAGTTCGTAATTTTTATTTTAACTGTTGTATTGTTTAATTTTCCATATTATGCCAAGTTTTTAAATTATTTTTTTTCCCTTTCTTAGTATTTATTTTAATTTATCAAAATTAATTAAGATTTTTTTATAATTATTTATTTATTCGAAGAGTAACAATAAATATTATTATATATTTGTTGTTATTAAAATATATTGTTTGAAAAAATTAAAATAGTGGGACCCAAAATAGTAAAAAAAAATTATATGAATGAACGAAAGAATGTGGTTGAGTGTTTAAAAATTGAGTGTTTGAAAAAAACTGACATGACAGAAAGAGAATGTGATTGATGGAAGAAAGGAATGCGGATATTCTGAATGCTTCAACAAATCTCTTTAAAATATTAAATAACTAACTTGACCTATGCAGACCATAATATTATTTTAGTATAACTACTTGCATATTTCCAAGAAACATGAGATTTAGATTCTTTGGACAAATCTACAGCCATAAAAATCAATTATCTTTTCAGTGTTTCATCATAGCTTCTGTTTCTCTGTCCTTTTTCAGAGATGAGTTTCTTCATTTACAAGATATTTATTTGAATTACGAGATTATATAATTTCCTACAGTTATGTTCTATATGCAAGTTTTCCTGCAAATATTTTGTTGAAATTGAGGGGAACGTAATTAGAATTAAGCATTTAAGTTTAAGAGTTAAAAAAATAGAATAACTAAATTTAACCAATTCAACCAACTACCTACATACCCCGAAACTGAATACATAATTACATCAAGACAAATAGGTGTTATTTTTTTATGCAGATGTACAAAATCTACCCTCTCCAGTCAAACAGAATCTTATGTGGTTCAGTTCAAAAATAATATTAATTAATTTATTTTTTTTTAATTTCTCGAAGACTAAATTTTGAACGCTAATTGGTAGACCCATACCTTATTTTCGTATGATTTGTCCCTTATTTATGGTAAATTAAGGAATTTAGAAGTGAGCGTTGTTCAATTCCTTGAAAATTGTAAAGAAAAGTCAAATGAAATGTGAAGGAAGGCGTAGTCTTCAATGTTTGCTGCTGCAGTGCCGGTCTAATTCTCGATATGAGTCCGTGTCTATCGAGCCTCGAGCCCCGTGAGTCCGTGACTCGTTAAATCCTATACTCTTTGCCATCTGTACATCTTGTAAAAACTTCCTTTCGTAAATAATTTTTTATTTTTTTTAACATGAAAATATATATACTACTCCCTCCCTCCCATTTATTATGTCATATAAAAGTCCGGTACGGAGATTAAAAAAGTGAATGTAAATGTTAAAGTAGTAGTGTAAAATTATAAGATAAAGACCCACTTATTTAGATGATTGTAATCTACTAATTTTCTATCATTTTAGCTAGGTATGAGATTGTATGTGTGGAACAACCCGAAATGATATACTCGCTCTGTCCCGCTATTTCTATCATACTTTTATAATCGGATTGTCCCGCTATTATTGTCATCTTTTATAAAATAACAAAAACTATTTCTTTTTTTTTGAAGACGAGGAACCCGCAACCGCTACCTTTGGTGCGCACAAGGAACCCGCAGCCGCTACCTTTGGTGCGCACAAGTTAAACACCGCTCCTGTACAATAATCTGCAAACCACAACAAAAACTACTCTTAGACAAAAAAGAAGTGGGTCCCTCCTACTTAATATTCACCCCCACATTATCATTCTCTCTTTCTTTAAAAATTTATCTCTCACACGATTTTCGTTTCACTCCGTACTCAAAAATTTATGCTTTTAAACTTTTTGAAAACTTAAAATTATTCCTTAAAATACAATTTGAAAAAAAAACATAAAAAAAAAATCGATTGTCTCAACTATGTCCTGCAAAAAATTTGGATAAATTTTCATTTCTTCCACCAACTAATTCTCGAAAATTATACTCATTTATTAATACAATAAAAACTCATAAAATACACATTTAAATAAAGTTTCTTAATTTTCGTGCATAAATCAAATGAGACAGTAATAGCGGGACGGATGAAGTATTATTTAATTTGTTGATTATTATCAATATATTTTTTATCTTTTTAAGGATATGATATCTGTAATTAGACACCTTAATTAGGATAATGGGACGAGGGAGTGCACCTTTTCCATTTTAATTTTGATTCATTCAATATAAAATTGATCTTTTAAATATTTAAAAAAGAACATCTATGACAGTACTCTATGATTTTTTTATCATTCACGTGTGTCGATAAAATCCATATATTAAAAGTAACTTGTATATATATAAGATATACAATCCTCAAACAGCTGAATTCAGCTGCTACCATATGCGCCGAAATACATATTTTCTTCCCATATTGTACCTATACTTTCCCTAAAATCCATCCGTATCCTCATAAAAAACTGATCAACGCCGTTATTATCGACGGAGTCAATAAAATATATTATAATTGTGTTATAATTATAAAATTATTTATAATTAAACAAACAGCTGAAATTCAGCTGCTACCATATGCGCCGAAATACATATTTTCTTCCCATACTGTCCCCGTACTTTCCCTAAAATCCATCTGTATCCTCATAAAAAACTGATCAACGCCGTTATTATCGACGGAGTCAATAAAATATATTATAATTTAGTTATAATTATAAAATTATTTATAATTAAATAATATTATAACTCATATTGTATTATATTATATATTAATTATAAATAAATTAGTTATAAAATTATATATTATGTATATATTATACTAACCTTATGATACAAATTATATATATAAGACATATTAATTATATAATATATTATGATCACAGCGTAGGATTTTATTACAATGTGCTATGTGTCTGTCGTTATATGATTTATGTATTACAATGTTTATTATATAATGTATATTAATATTATATTTAATATTATGTTATAATAATTATAATATATATAATATTATATAATATAAATAGTCTAATATATATAATGTAAAAATTATAGTATTAAAATTTACAAATTATAATTAATATATTATGTATATATAATACTATTACAAATTTTATAAAATGCTTAATATTATAATATGTATATCAAATTATTATTCATATTATTATATATATTATATATACTTATGTAATAATAATATATATAGTATCATAATACTATTATTAACATATAATATACTGATGATCATAATATATAATATTAATTATTATAAATATAAAATGTAATATATGAATATATATATAAATTTCAACATGTTTAGCCCTGCTAGCAAATTTTAAGATGTTATGAGTCTCCTCCGAGTTGCTTCATGGCTGCTGAAATTCAGTTGCTACCATATGCGCCGAAATACATATTTTCTTTCCATATTGTCCCTGCTTTCTTGTGAAATACCATACTGCATTATTTTTTGTCCTTTTGCGCAAATTTATTTCCAGAAATAGCTTTCCTTTTCATATAAAAACCCGACTGAGTCCACAGCTCGTTCTCAAAAGCTCGCCGCCATTGTTGACCCACATTAATGCTGGAGAAAATACGAGCACAATTATCAAATATGTAGCCGTAAGAGTCTTGGCTGAACTAATTAATTGTAAATTTATTGAAATATAATTTTCGGATGTAGTCATACAGCTGTTTATTGTAAAATTATTGAACTAATTAATTGTATTTCAGCCAAGACTCTTACGGCGGTTAACAGCTGTATGACTACATCCGAAAATTATATTTCAATAATTTTACAATTAATTAGTTCAGCCAAGACTCTTACGGCTACATATTTGATAATTGTGCTTGTATTTTCTCCAGCATTAATGTGGGTCAACAATGGCGGCGAGCTTTTGAGAACGAGCTGTGGACTCAGTCGGGTTTTTATAGGAAAAGGAAAGCTATTTCTGGAAATAAATTTGCGCAAAAGGAGAAAAAATAATGCAGTATGGTATTTCACAAGAAAGCAGGGGCAATTTGGGAAGAAAATATGTATTTCGGCGCATATGGTAGCAGCTGAATTTCAGCAGCCATCAAGCAACTCGGAGGAGACTCATAACACCTTAAAATTTGCTAACAGGGCTAAACATGTTGAAATTTATATATATTCATATATTACATTTTATATTTATAATAATTAATATTATATATTATGATCATCAGTATATTTTATGTTAATAATAGTATTATGATACTATATATATTATTATTACATAAGTATATATAATATATATAATAATATGAATAATAATTTGATATACATATTATAATATTAAGCATTTTATAATATTTGTAATAATATTATATATACATAATATATTAATTATAATTTGTAAATTTTAATACTATAATTTTTACATTATATATATTAGACTATTTATATTATATAATATTAAATAAAGCAAAGAAAAAAGAAATAGACACAAAAAATTTAACATGGTTCGGTTGATAAACCTACATATAAGGGCGGAGGAGAAACAATTTGTTGGTCAGGAGACGATAGTCAGGTGTAGAGAGGGGGGGGGTGGTGAATACACCTGATCACAATTTCTTTTTCTCAGAACGCGAAGGACAGTTGAGCTGTAGGTTGCAACTAATGAACAATGTCAAATAGTAACCTTCGATCGCGGGTCAGAAGTGTGCCAACTACTGAGCTCTCCTACTGACTTTTGTCAGTACTTGAAACTCAGTCGAAGACGTTGTGCGGATAAGAGTGTGGGGCCCGGAGATTCGTCTCGGTTTGAAAACGTGATTTTGCAAATCAAGTAATTTGGCTAGTGCGCTTTGAGAATACGTTTTATGCAAAGATATGATTTTTAATCAGTTTGTTTGCAATGCAATAAAATAGTAAATAACACAAACAATTTTTAACGTGGTTCGAATACGCAAGATCCTACGTCCACGGTCATGCCGAACAGGAGTTCTTGTTGATTTATCTGAGCAAGTCTCAGCAAGGAATCTGTGCACAGGACAGACCCTTCTAAGTTATAGTCCTTAGCGACTTTACAAATCAAACCGCAGTTTGAAAGGGAGGGGATAATCTCCAACTAGGAAGGAGTTCTTACAGTAAGAACAATCACTAAAAGTGAACTCCTTCGAATTTCTAAGCTATAAATTTGGCAATGAGTTTAGCTAGAGAAGAGGGATCTAAAGAACTCTAGAGAGAAGAACTAATGATATTCTATTGGGCAAGTTCTTCGCTGGATTGATCTTGAATGCGCTAGAGTTGTTCGAAAGCTTGAGCGTTTTTCCGTTGATATCCCGTGCGTGAAGCTCGGATTTCTTCTCTATTTATAGTTGTGAGCAGGCATATGTCCGTTGGAGAAGATGATGCCACGTGTCACAAGCTTCCAAAGAAAACGGCCATAAATTCGAATTGTTGCAGCAGAGTTGTTGGACATTGTACATGAGAGCAACTTTAGTTGGTCAGAGCAGATATGCTTTGGCGGCTTCTCATTGATCGAGGTTTGTGGTAGGTGAGATGTGTCAGACATCGGAGTTGACTCTCTCAAATCCTCGTATGTCTTCTGCTGACTTTCGAAATGACTTTAGCGGTTGAGTCATTTTTTGTCGGATACAGTAGACTTTAAGCAGTCTCTGTCTTCTTCGTCTGAGTCGGCTGACAAGAGATATTCTCTTGAGTATGGTCAGCTGATGACTGCGAAGGTACTGAGCTTGCATAGAGTTCTTCTGCTGATGTCTGTCAGCTGATGAGATGTCTTCTACTAAGGCGAAGATCAGCTGATGACTTAAGAACGCAAGCAATTACACTGATGACGTGGGGTTTTGGAAGGTAACTTCAACAGAAGATCAATCCAACAATTTACCCCGTACAGGACTTAGACAAAAAGATAGATAATAAAAACAGTCTAGCCTATACATCATCTAGTCCTATCAAGGCACTACACTACTGATATCAGCTGGGTTTTGAGATCTTCAATTCCATAGTACTACTATGATTTCCCCCAATATTATTTTAACTACTAACAGCTGAATACCATCTACTGACTCATAACCCAACACAATTCATTAATAAAGAGAAAATTTGTCTATTCGAAAATACAATCTCAAGCCCAAAGGCACAAACTCACAAAATATATTAATTAGTCTAAACATAATTCATATATTTATAAGTGAGATTAATAATCATCATAATTAATTATTCGGTAATACTCAAACCGAATTTGAGTAATAGTACATTTACAAGCAATTATAATTACTAGTTTAGGTGACGGTTTAAGGTCCAAAACATTAAGGGGTCCCAAAATGAACAAAATCGAACTTTAGATCTATCTGAAAACCACTAATTTTATTGGGCTAAAACATTTTCAGAAAATAATATAATATACACTAATACTCTTTTTGTTGTTTCGACTTAAACCTTTTTCTTCCATGATCGCCTTCACTATATGAAATTCCAAAAAATCTCATCTAAGCACTAGATTTTCATCTTGGTTATAAAATGTGTACAGCTCTAAATCAAATTTATTTCAAACAGCATGGTGGTGGTGGTCACCCATTTCAGCTGGTTACTGGCCAAAGGGCGGCGGCAGTAGTGGTGGCGCAGCATCCCTGGTAACAAGGGAGGCAAACAGGGATGGTTGTTTTCTTTCTAAATTATTTTTATTATCTTTATAATTTATTAATTCTTGTCATTGGGTTTTGGTTGAGTTATGGGGCAAAATGGAACTACCTTTATTTCATTAAAAGGAGAGAGGGCTTTTAACTGTCCCTTTTTACTCTTAGAAATGCTAAAACCTATATTTTATGGTAGATTAGGACTAGAATTAAGAATTTATACTTTAATTAACCTAATGTTTATTTGCCACATAAGGAAATCTTACTGCTTGGGATTCAATAATATACGCTTGTCAATTTGAATTGCCACTTATAAAATTAATGGGTGGACCAATATATTTTATTAGATGTAGCAATGTAGCACATAATATATAATGTGGCAATATATAAAATAACCCAAAATTAAAGGAAGGTTACGAAAATATTCTAAAATTCCTTTTCATTTGTATTGCGTTTGCCTTTTCTTTTAAGATAATTCTTCATATTTTAAACATAAGTTTTAAGTGGATTTTAACATAAAAATTTATCAAATCCAACTTATCAAACTCCTTCATGGTTTTGAATTTTATAATTTTCAAACTTCAAAATCATACATCTAAAAGTTTTACAAATATAATATAATAACAAGAACTTGTTTTATTAATTTTAATCCTTTGGCCCATTACCACTTGTGGTTCAAATGGGCAACATAACCTCTGAACCTACACTTATTATTGTTACCCATTAAACCAAACTAGCACATTGTTTAACCGGCTTCGCACGATGTTATGATCATGCCCTATGTGCACAATCATAAAGATATAAGATATCAAATCAAGAAGAAATTGAAATCGTAAATAGGAATGAAATAATATATGTATTTAAGCTGTTTTTTCAAACAAGGGTTACTCTAATGTAACTTGTTCTTAAAGAATAATATTATCGTTGTATAATGTGGAACTTTAAATTGATCAATAAGCGCTTAAATTGATCAATAAGCTATTGCGTTTGAATACTTTTATATATATATTATGTATATTAATATTATATTTAATATTATGTTATAATAATTATAATATATATAATATAAATAGTCTAATATATATAATGTAAAAATTATAGTATTAAAATTTACAAATTATAATTATATATTATGTATATATAATATTATTAAAAATATTATAAAATGCTTAATATTATAAGTTTTTTATGAGGATACGGATGGATTTTAGGGAAAGTACAGAGGCAGTATGGGAAAAAAATATGTATTTCGGCGCATATGGTAGCAGCTGAATTTCAGCTGCATGACTACATCCGAAAACTATATTTCAATAATTTTACAATTAATTAGTTCAGCCAAGACTCTTACGGCTACATACTTGAAAATTGTGCTCGTATTTTCTCCAGCATTAATGTGGGTCAACAATGGCGGCGAGCTTTTGAGAACGAGCTGTGGACTCAATCGGGTTTTTGTATATCCAGACATATCATCCCAGTAGACATGGAAATTCTTTGGTTCTTTTTTTCATTTATGTTTGTATACAAAAAAACTATTTTTTCCCCCTCTATATAAGTTTGATTTTTAATTTTTTTTCCCTAAATGTTTGTATAGTTGAATCTCACAATGAAAAGCATTTAGCAGTTGGAAATGGAGATGGTCAAAATGAACTCATTGCAATGTCAAGGATTTGTGAATGTGAATTCCACTTCTAACCTCCACATTGCTTGCTGGTGTCGTTTTTGCCAAGTCAAAATCATTATTTATTCATAGAGAAAGCCCAACCAAGATGACGAAATTGCCCTCAATTCTAAAAGTCTAAAAAAGCAGCCATAGTGGTGTAGTTGAGAATTACCAACTCCATAACTAATCAATAATCTTAGTTCAATGATGATGCGCATACAAACTGGGTTAGGTTCCTACCAAATGGTAACATTTGTCCATAACTATAAGACGTCTATGATGAAGAAAGTCAAAGGTAAATTAACAAAAAAAAATAGGTGAGGTTGCTTGAGGTTTTGGTATATCTATATTCTATCAACGTACTAAACTTTGAATTTGAAGTCTTGGACTATCACCATCAACTGGAACCACTTTTAGATGTGACAGAACTCTCAATTCAAGACTCAGTCATTTACATATTGTTAAATTTCTAATAAAATAAGAAAACTCTGTATATTGTTAAAATATCTGTGACTAACATACAAGACCAAGTAACAGCATGAAAGCAGACTAAACCAAGAGTACTGTTTCAACTGTTGTGTTAGCATAAGAATATAGGCCGCATACCGGTGTATGATGAGAGAGAGAACTGGGAGTGTGTATCACCATATGAACCTCTGCGTCCCAGCTTCGTGCACCCACAAGAATGGCTGATACAAGAACATATACATTGTGAAGCAATTGATGGAAAGATACAACAACCCCAGAAGAAGCCAACTCGTGTAGTCAATAATGTTGGAGTGAAGAACCATGAAGAAGAATGGAATGGTATAGTATCTGAACTCTATCAGGGGATCGGGAATGAGAGATGTATGATTAAATGCCTAGAGAGAATATATAAAAGAAATGAATGCTGGAATTTGCACTAACCCAAATTACTGACAAGGGAGAACCATGAGTAAACATAAAAAGGGAGCATAATGTACTTGGTCGACCAATGGTAATTGATGACTTTCCTAGCCAATCCTTTATGCGTCCGCACCAGGAAGCTTTGACATGCAACAAACCAAGTTCAAGAAAATTCTAGCCAATAACTCATCTTCTCAATAATACTCTAGAACATTGCAAAATTAATTTGCCAAAAAGTACATAAATAGAAGAACAAATTGTTCAAGAAAAGGAGTCAACATGCTCCAATTCGTCGAATTTCTGAGTTACATCAGATTCGAAGAAATCCTTTTTCTTTCAAGAACTCCCGCCGATGGAGAAGCGTTAGAAAAGATATAGAAGAAGGTTGTGTCCGGAACGTGTGCGCGTTTAATTGAAAATAAAAGGTAGTGGATGTTTTTATTAGATTTCTTTTGTTTTAATAATAAAAAATTACAATTGTAACCTTTGTGCATATTAGTTGTAATGAATTGCAGCAAGTGAAAAATCATAGAAAATTAAATCTTTGTCCATTTATTTTCATAATCTAATGGCTTAAAGGTGTTTTTATTTGATAATATATATATATATATATATATATATATATATATTAACATCAATAATAGCACAAATATTGTATTACACATCTAAAAATAATTCATAACACTGAGACCTATATAGGATCCACCTTAATTTGTATACTTATTCGATTATGAAATTCCAATTCACCACTATGCCCTATATCGAATTTGTAAAACCATGTGTACAATAATTTCAAGTATTTATATTAACAATTCAACTAGCATGGAAATCTTTATTCAACAATTACTACAAACCATACCTTAAGAACTTGATTTTCTTTATTGGAATTAAAAGAGATTTTCTTTTCAGGGTGTGAATCTTCTAATCTACACTAAATGGTTAAATAGTCTTCTTAAACCTTATCAGAAAAAACTAGGGATATTACACATTTAAAATCCCATTTGCTTTGTATCTTAATCCAAATGTCTTCTTGGTTAGCCCTCAACAATGGTACCTTCAGCCTAGCATAAGATGTCATATCGCCCAATGTTTTATTTTCTACATCCACCAAATTACTAATATCTCTACCCTTTGAATTGTTCATAGATACTGCATTTTAATCCAGCTAAAAGACGATAAATTCCACCAATATACCATCGTACAATCATTTTTTTTTTTTTGACAATTAACATAAATAGAAATAGCAATATGCATTCAAAGTAACCGACTTTTTACCATATTTGGATCTAACAGAGTTAAGAAAATAAGGATGCCATGCATTCATGGATATTTATTTAACTCGTATTTGTAAAAAATAAAAGCGAAACTTAGTTCATTTATGATCATGTAGTACTTAATTATAAACTCAACTTCGATTATAACCTTCAGAATACTGCATTGAGAAAAAAAAGAAAAAAAAAGTTCTTCTATGAAGAAGAATCTGCACCACAGAGATGATAATTGGCTCAAAAAAATCAAATTTTGTCACAAGAACCAATAACAGTTAGAAATTACATTGTAGAATCAAAATTATACTCGCTTTAATAATAAAAATGTTCGTTTTTTTTTCATGAAACTTTAAAAAACGGTTTATTTTAGTCATTCGACAAGTTTGAAATTCACTCGTCTTTTTATTTTTGACAATTTCTATCGGATGACCAAAACCGAACTCATTATAAAGTTATAGGATCATATGACCAAAATTGGTTACTACCACATTAGATAACCAAAATTGAACACTTTATACAATTATAGAACCAAAATCGGACACTACCACATTAGAGAAATAAAATCGGACAGATACCATGTACATTAAAGGACCAAAATCGATTTTCTCTCATGATATTTGAGATAATAATAATAATAATAATAATAATAATAATAATAATAATAATAATAATAATAATAATAATAATAATAATAATAATAATAATAATAACTCTACGTATTCTACAACAAATAATGGGTAAGAACAGGTTCAGTCATCACAAATAATGAATGAGACTGAGGTATTTACTTTAACATGCTTTTATGATTAACATGAAATATCTTTATTTTATCTTATGATATTATGTAACACAAACAATTGTTTCCCTTACTGTCTTACATATTTAAGCGGCTATTTGTCCTTATAAAATAATTAATTAAATATATTTTATTTTAATTATTTTACAGTCATAAATTATTAAGAAGAAGAATAAAAAATTAACAACTAATTTAAACAAGCAATTGAATATCTTGAAAAATTATAAGACGTTGAAGTTCTAAATTTAAATTATTTTTAAATAGAAACATTTTTTTCAAAAATTAAACAATTAAGTGAATAATACAAAATAATATAAGAATAAAATTTTTGACGGCTGACTAAATGGGAAATACCAAAATTAATTTAGGGCACATCTTCCCCTTCCCTACTCACAAGTCGGAAACAGTCTCAACCGCCGCAGCCGCCCCTTTCCGATTTCCGTCTTCCGCCCAGCATCCCGGAACCGCGGCCCCTCCGCCACCCTCCCCGCGTACGGCGGCACGCCAGCACCGCCTATTGGCCATCCTCCCCTGAACCCTCCGCCACGCCGTAAGCACTAAGTCGCCCGCAGCCCCTCGACCCCCCCCTCTGCCCTCTCGGCGCCGGCAAGTGTAAGTCCGAAATTACTCAAATTAGAATAGGGTGCCGACTACATCATCATCTTCTGCCCCTTGCTGCCGTACACAAGGTGGATTTTCTTTTCGTATATCTCTAATTTTTGTTTCTTGATTTATTGTGGCAAATTTTCAATTTCTATGATTCTATCAATTTAAAAGTTTTTTTTATCTTTATATGAGTATCTAATAGGAAATTGAAGGAATAGGGAGAACTGGAGAAATCATGTGAATTAGGTCCAGATATTTTTGTAAAATTGCTAAAAAAGAAAACACTTTGGGGGTTATTTGTTCAGGATTAATGTTGGAGGCACACATAAAAGAATCAAGATTTATCTATGATGAATGGAATTCTTTAGCGGAATGGATGTTAATCAGCTCAATGAAGCCTTAGAATTAGAGTCTGATCGCAGACTCATTATTTTCGGTGTTTGTGGTATAACCGGCTAACCGAAAACGGAAGGGGTATCGGCTTTGGGATGCATTTTCTTACTTCGGTTAACCGATAACTAATATTAGTTATACTGACACGAACCAACCTACAGCCCTAAATTATTACTATCTAAAAAAATTAATTAGAGGCCCCCGATATTTTGGGGCCTGGGGCGGTAGCCCATGCTCGCCCTCCCACAGGGCTGGGCCTGGTGATAACATGTTTGTGTATGGTCTAAGTTCCTCTTTCTAATGTAGTAGTACTTCTTAGTGAATTTAATCTGTGTAGCAGATATAATCATTCAATTTAGCAATGAGAATCATTCAAACTGAGTCTTAACTTAGTTATTCGTATTGATTTTTTTGATTTACTAGAACTGCTTCAATGCTTAAATTAACATATCATATGTTATTTATGACTGCATCCCAACCGGAAAGCACCACCACTTTAAAATTATCAATGTAGGTGATGGCTATAAATTTAAATATTAATGTTGCTGATTCTTGAATACTGTCATTTACTCAAGAACTTGGTAAAATTTATTTCTTTGTTATGATTAAGATGGTTTTTTTGCTGTTTATATTTTTGATTTGAGCTGATGAGTTCATGTGAAGAGTGTTAGTGAAATTTAATGCAGATTGATAACATGTTTGTGTGTCATATAAGTTCCCCTTTCTAATGTTCATTCTTAGAGAATTTAATCTGTAGCAGATACAAGCAGTCAAATTAACCTTGAGAATCAATCAAACTGAGTCTTAACTTAGTTATTTGTATCGGTTTTTCCGAACTACTAGAACTGCTTCAATGCTTGGCTAGTTCGTTTTCTAAACCTATTTTAGTGTATTTTATCTGTGTGCCAGATATAACCATTCAAATTATAATTGAGTCTCAATCAAACTGAGTCTTAACTTAGATATATACCTCTTTCTGCTGGCATCTTTACATAGTTATTTTTATCAGTTTTGATGTACTAGAACTGCTTTGGAATTTGGCTAGTTCTTGTATTGGCAACCAAGCATCTGTACTTCGTCGTGAATTTAATCTGTATAGCAGATATAATCCTTCAAATTTTCATTGAGAATCAATCAAGCTGAGTCTTAACTTAGTTATTCGTATCTATTTTTTTATTTTACTTGATCTGCTTCAGTGCTTCGCTAATTCGCTTTTCTAATACATATTCTAGTGAGTTTTCTCTATGTAGCATATGTAACGGTTAAACCCTATTCTTCTTCATCAGTGCTGTGGCAAGTCGAGTTAGGCAAATCGGCAAACTTGATCCACTATGGGTAAAACCGCAGTTGCACTGATCGTAGCTCTATGGCTAATTCCCCTTTCTTTTATCGTGAATCGCATTGTTCCGGAACCTTACATGGTAAAATCTTGTTTTTACTCATGTTTCTGATTGACCTAATTTTTCGAAATGGTAATTGGAACAATTCTTTTAATTCTGAATGGTATTGGTGGCATTGCAGGATGAGATATTCCACGTACCGCAGGCGCAACAGTATTGTCGGGGCAATTTCAGAAGCTGGGATCCCATGATCACCACCCTTCCTGGATTGTGAGTCGTCATTTGACGTTTATTTTCATGTTATTTTGTTGATTAGAATTTTTATTTATTCTTTATAACTTGTAAGCATTGTCACTGGCTTCTGCTTCTACGAAGTCCGACTTTTTGTTGACATTGTTATTGGTACTGGATGAACTAGTTGACTAGTGTGGTCACCAGTAGAGGCCAAAGATATAATCTTAACTTATAAACTTAGGATTAGCTGTTTGCTAAATTGCAATTGTACAATGTCCCCTGATCAATTTTTTGTCTTATTTAGGTGTAGGAGTGGGGATGCAATCCTCTTTTTTTTTTGTTCAGAAATCTAGAAATGTATGGAGAGATTAGAAGATTATCTTCCTCTAAGTAGTTCATTGCTGCTAAGGAGCTAAGCTGTTATACATGACATTTTCGTTTCGAGAATGAATCGAAATAACTAGATAACTGTGTACACAATTCAGCTAGAAAATAGGTTGAATGATGCTGTGATGAGCTGGTGATAGATGATGAAAGCAGTGGAAGGCTTTCTTTACTAAATCAAATTATACTTTTCAAGTAAAAAAGCTTATATATGCAATTTAAAATTTTGCAGGTACTTTCTTTCACTTGCCTATCTTGCTTCTCTGTTTCCAGGGCTTTTCTATATGGGAGCAGTGTCATTGTTTTCAGACTCATGCTCTACTTCATTTCTACGACTAACCAATGGTATTCTGGCAGTACTATGCAGCATTCTTTTGTATGAGATCATAATCCATCTGAGACCATCTCTTGATGACAAGAAAGCAACACTACATGCTGTGGTTTTGTCATTGTATCCGTTGCACTGGTTCTTCACCTTTTTATACTATACAGATGTGGCATCTCTAACTGCAGTACTTGCCATGTATCTCTTGATGTTGAAGAAGAAGTACATTTTCAGTTCTTTGGTAAGAAAAGTTCTTAACTTATTAACGTCTTGAGGTTGTACTATTATAATGGGGGTCAAACATATAGTAATGCTATTACAACCTGTTGATCTGTAGTTTTAGTCTCAGTATATTTTTATGTCATCTGCTTTAGCATCAAGATGTACAATTAATTCTTGGTTGGCAGTTTTTGGTTTTTTACTTTTTGATTCTTCTGTGATTGATTATGCATAAGCATGGGGATTGTGCTTTTGCGACCATTTATATTGTTCAAGTGCTAACTGCTAACAAATCTGAGAATGTTGTACTGTTCTCAAGTATTGAAAATTCTTGTGATTATGTAGGAGTGCCCTTGTTTTTGATTGTATCCTGCATTTTGGCTCAGAATAAGAGTGCATAATCTCGTGTTTATAGACCTTCTATGTGAGACTTTTCTTTTTTGATGCTAAATGCTAGCTGTAATCTGGACAATATTCTTATAGAAACTGCTGTATTCAGTGCAATACCAGTACTGATAAAATCCCATAAAAAATAGACGTGGGCTAAAATGGGATTTTGCCTACATCTAGCACCCTTGATTTTAATTCTTTTCCTTAGCATTCCATCTGCACCGTGATGATCTTATTTTCATTATTCTGTAGTTTGGCACTGTTGCCGTGTTGATGAGGCAAACAAATATTGTATGGTTGCTCTTTGTTGCTTGCACTGGTGTTATAGAATTCGCTCAATCCCATCTGAAGGATAAGGGGGAAGTAGATCACTTAAGCACATCAAATGAAAATGATAGTCTTTCTGCCAACCATGCTGTCATCTCCAAATTGAGAAAGCGAAGGGTCAACAGTGGTGAAAAGAATAAAAAAAGACTTCTTATTGAAACATCAAATCCTATGGCACATTCATCTGGTAATACCTCATGTCCCTACAATTCAGTAATGCATCAAATCAGTCGAGAAGAATCTTGGAAGTAATTATTGTTGAATAAGAAAGTTGGATGTATCAAGTTTCATGTGGAGTTGCAATTGCATGTTTGTGCATGCAAGAAATGATACTAGTAGTCATAACAGGGTTTGCAATGGTCCCCTCAGTAGCGCCTTGGAAGATTTCATTTCTCATAATATTTTGCAGATTTTTGTTTTTTGTTTTTCTTTGTTCCAATTTTGCTAACTAAATATTTTCATGTTTTCCTGTGTAATGCAGGATTAGTTGATGAGATTTTCAGCATAATTATTCTATCTTGGAATCATTTCCTGGAGCTTTTTGTTATGTTAAGTCCTTTCTTTGTGGTATTTGTGGCTTTTGTTGCATTTTTGCACTGGAACGGGAGTATTGTTCTTGGTATATTCTCGTTCTGTTTCTCTTTTTTCAATTCTATTGGCTGTATATATTTTTGGTATCCCTCTTCTGAACTGAAAATAGTAACTACTTTGTCTGAATTTTCAGGGGCTAAAGACGCACATACAGCTTCCCCACATTTTGCGCAATTGCTGTATTATGGCATGATTTCTTCTCTGTTTACATTTCCTTTCCACTTCTCTTTATATCATGCTGCAATGCTATTCCAACAGCTCCTCAAGAACAAACTGCTCGGTTTCTTTCAGTGGTGCATGGCCTTAGCCTTCGGTTTCCTTTCTGTGCAATTTTTCAGGTTAGGTCATCCAATAAGCTCGAGAATTTAAGTGTCTTTTCTTTGATAATTCTTGTGAGATTCAGCTAAGTTCCATTTACCTGTCTCATTCTATCAGTTGAGTAGCCTAGTTTTAAGTTTTATTTTATCACGTTTCTTCAGTATGTTTTGTCATGAGTATCTTTTATGCTTTTTTCTTGCTCAATTTGATATGAGTTTCTAAACTTTACTCCCTTCTAGGAAGTTGCCAGTCTTTTAGCATCTCTGTGTTCATTCTTCCTGATCTGCATGTTGAGAGTATGATATGCGTGTTCCATTTGCTTCACTACTGAAATTTGGGTGGCTGTTTTCATTTTAAGGGGAAATCTAGTGGATTTAGCTTGCTCTCTTCTACATTATAGTAAAATGCTGAATTGGCTTCTGCAGCATTGCCCATCCATATCTCCTAGCAGACAATCGGCATTATCCTTTCTATTTCTGGCGGAAAGTCATCAATTACCATTGGTCGACCAAGTACATTATGCTCCCTTTTTATGTTTACTCATGGTTCTCCATTGTTAGTAATTTGGGTTAGTGCAAATTCCAGCATTCATTTCTTTTATATATTCTCTCTAGGCATTTAATCATACAACTCATGTTAATTACTTTGTTATTTGCAGCAAAAAAACAGAAGAAGCTATGGGTGTTGGTATATGTTGTAGCTTGTGCTGCATCTCTCATTCCCGCTCCCCTGATAGAGTTCAGATACTATACCATTCCATTCTTCTTCATGGTTCTTCACTCCAACATTATTGACTACACGAGTTGGCTTCTTCTGGGGTTGTTGTATCTTTCCATCAATTGCTTCACAATGTATATGTTCTTGTATCAGCCATTCTTGTGGGTGCACGAAGCTGGGACGCAGAGGTTCATATGGTGATACACACTCCCAGTTCTCTCTCTCATCATACACCGGTATGCGGCCTATATTCTTATGCTAACACAACAGTTGAAACAGTACTCTTGGTTTAGTCTGCTTTCATGCTGTTACTTGGTCTTGTATGTTAGTCACAGATATTTTAACAATATACAGAGTTTTCTTATTTTATTAGAAATTTAACAATATGTAAATGACTGAGTCTTGAATTGAGAGTTCTGTCACATCTAAAAGTGGTTCCAGTTGATGGTGATAGTCCAAGACTTCAAATTCAAAGTTTAGTACGTTGATAGAATATAGATATACCAAAACCTCAAGCAACCTCACCTATTTTTTTTTGTTAATTTACCTTTGACTTTCTTCATCATAGACGTCTTATAGTTATGGACAAATGTTACCATTTGGTAGGAACCTAACCCAGTTTGTATGCGCATCATCATTGAACTAAGATTATTGATTAGTTATGTTGGCAATTCTCAACTACACTGTTGGATATGAGCAGTAGATGATACTCAGCTGTTGTTCGGTTAAAAGAAAATTGGGGGAAATCATAGTAGTGCTATGGAATTGAAGATCCCAAAACCTAGCTGATATCAGTAGATTAGTGTGTCGTTAGGATTAGCTGATGTATAGGTTAGACTTGATATATTGATTATTATTTTTGTCTAAGTCTTGTACGGGGTAATTGTTGAACTGATCTTCTGTCGAAGATACTTTTCAGAACCCCACGTCATCAGTGTAATCGCTTGTGTTCTTCAGTCAGCAGCTGATCTTCCACTCAGTCGAAGACAAACGCATCGGTGACAAATCATCGGTAGAAGACTACTCCCGGATGATAGTCATTAGCGTAAGAACGTAAACAAGCACGCACCTTCGCATCGCCGGTGACCTACTCGGTAGATGCTTTGTGTCGACCGACTCGACCAAGAAGACAGAGACTTTTCGCCCATCTGTATCCTACGAAAGCGATCCAGCTATTCAAGTCTTTTCGAAAAGTTCAACAGAAGACATACGAGGTTGTTGAAAGGTCAACTCTGACATTCTCACCAACTACAAACCTCGACCAATGAGAAGCCGACAACACTTACCTACTCTACACAGTAAAGTTGCTCTCATGAACAGCCGCATTAACCGCCCTGCCGCGCAACAAGTTCGAATTAATGGCCGTTTTTCTTGGAAGCTTGTGACACGTGGCATCGTCGTCTCCAACGGACATATGCCATAACTCACAACTATAAATAGAGAAGTTTTTGAAGCTCCGCAAGACGGAATTTCGAGGGGACAAGCTCAAGTTCATAAACGCTCTAGAACACTCAAAGATCATCCAGAGGAAAACTTGCTTACTTAGAAGATTTCTCAGTTTTTCTCTCTAGAGTTCTTACATCCCTTTCTTCTCTAGACTAAGCTCATTGTCATATTTATAGCTTAGATTCGAAGGAGTTCACATTTAGTGAATTGTTCTTATTGTAAGAACTCCTTCTCAGTTGGAGAAAATTCCCTTCCCTTTCAAACTTAGGTTTGGATTGTAAAGTCGCTAAGGACTATAACTTAGAGGGAACTGTCCAGTGCACAGTATCCCTGCTGAGGCTTGCTCAGAATAATCAACAAGTTCTGCTTTGTTCAGGACCGTGGACGTAGGATCTTGCGTATCCGAACCACGTTAAATCGCTTGTGTTCTTTTCTTGTTTTATTGCATAGCATTCAACCGACTTGAAAATCATAAGCTTGCATAAAACGTATTTTATAAAGCGCACTGACCAAAAGATTTAACTTGCTAAAACGTGTTTTCAAAAGAGACGAATTCCGGGCCCCACACTTTCCGCACTATGAGTCTCCGACCGATTCTCAAAATACCGACAACGGTCGGTAGGAGAGAGCTCAGTAGGCCGACTCACTCTGTCCCGCGATCGAAGGCTTATTTGGCCTCTGTTCATCGGTTGCAATCATCGGCTCGGTGACCTTCATTGAGAAAAAGAAACCGAGCTCGAGTGTATTCACCCCCCCCTCTACACCGACTTATCGTCTCCGGACCAACAATTGGTATCGAGCTCACGGTGTTCAACTGATCGCCGGTTCTGAAATACTGGTCCTCTCGAACTGATCCTGAAAATCGTTTTCACTGCATAAGCATCTTTTCAGCATCCTTATACTCTTACTCTTACGATGTCTAATATGTCAGGTATTAGGATGGTACCGATGTTCTCAATAGAGAACTACACGGTATGGCGCGTACGAATGGAGGCACACCTAACGTCACTCCACGACAGCATGTCAGATGTCCTAGAGTCAGGACCGATCATTCCCATGATCGACAGCGTAGTATTTGCTGCTGGAGGAGGCGTGGGAGCACAAACTGGTGCTAAGGTTCCCAAAGATAAAACTGCCTTCACGCCTGAAGAAAAGAAGCTGCACAACCTTGATCGAGTTGCACGTAATGTCATACTGACTACGCTCAGTGATTCACACCTCGGAAGGGTACAGGATTGCAATACGGCGAAAGAGCTATGGGACGCCTTGGCTGTACTGAGCCATGGAACCCCTCAGATCAAAGAAAACAAGCTCGAGCTAGAGCTTCGGAAGTTCGACGCCTTTGCAATGGAGCTCTATCGAAACCATTGACGAGCCGAGTGTCGGATTCACCAATCAAGTCAATGTCATCAATGGGCTGGGGAAGTCGTTCACCAACAAGGAGATGAACACCAAGATCTTGAGAGCGTTGCCCCAACAGAAGTGGCTTCCATTTGCTACTTATTTACGTCGCTCTGATCTAAATGCTCTAACTCCTGATGTTATATTTTCAGAATTAAAATCGGAGGAATTCGAGCATATCCTACCCCAAAAGTGCTTAAGCGCTCCACGGTGACACACGGTTCGATCACGCCTTCAAGGCAACGAACAAGAATACGGAGCCAAGCCTATTTCCTCAAGCAAAGCTGTGGCCACATCGATAACAAAGTCTTCGGAGACTTCAGGCCACGACCGGCTAGCACCGATGGCTCTCAAATATCGGAGGGAAAAGGAGAGAGTCGAAAGGCCGAGGAAATACAACCGAGATTCTTCTTCGAGTAAGAAAGACTATCATAAGAAAGAAGAATCTAATCCTTCTACCGAATGCGGGAAATCGGAGTCTGTTTGCCGCATCCGTCTAAAGACTCAGCTAGTAAGAGCAGCAGAACATCCACCTGCTACAACTGCAAGAAGGAGGGACACTATCGGTACGATTGTCCCGAACTCTCAGCTGCTCAAAGAGCATAACGGCAGGCCAGGAGAAAGAAATTCGCCGAGAGACGGCAGGCCTATATAGCCGGAGAGATATCCGACAACTCAACTGAGGAGGATACATTCATGTATTCTTCTGAAGACGAAGCCGCATTCGTCGCAGTTGAGGTCGCAGAGACAGTACCTGATGAGTCAGCCGAATACTGTCTGATGGCCGGAGAAGAGGCTGAGGTAAATTCTAAACACATTATTACCTCTTCTTCACACAGCACATAAGACACGTACTCGGTCACATATGATCCTCTAGATGTGGTACAAGCCTACGACGATCTGCTAGAGGAACAGATTCGGTGAGCGAGAGAGTTCAAACAGAACCATCCGGAGAACTTGAACAGGTAAAGGCTGAGAATCAGAGACTTTCTTATGATTGTCAGGTCTCTACTGAGTCAGTGGATCTAGTTGCGAGACTCAAGGAAGAGATTGAATCTCTTATGACTAAGTCTTAGCTTCAAGAGACTCAGATCTCAGTTCTGACCAAGGACAATTCTGAGAAAGAGACTGAAATAGCCCAGCTCAATCAGAAGCTCACAGACGTGCAGAATGACTATGACTCACTTAGAAGGAGTGACGAGGTCTGGAGAGGTTTGATGACTGAACAATACCTGGGAGCGAAGGAGAAGCTTGAAAGCATACTTAGAGCACAACGGCCAACTGCTGTGAAAGAAGGCCTTGGCTATACCCATGAAGCTTCCACCTCCAAAAGCTCAGCAACTCTGGCTGATAGGTTCGTCAGAGGAAAGGTGCAAGCTGCTGACACCACACCTCAGGCGAAGAACAAACGAGAAAATGATTGCACCTCGGCCCGAGTAGCAACAAGCAGTGACCAAAGGTTCCGGCCCCGGGACACCGCGATCAAATTCGGGGGGGAACCAAGAAGGTCAGATGGGCAGAACAGTACAAGGAGCCACTGTATGAGCACCCGGCTCAGTACGGCTCGTACTACTATGAGCCCAGGGTCAGGAGAAGCGCTAAGACTCAGAAGAAGAAAGCGCTTGAACCCAAAATCATCAGCAGAAAGTCAGTATCTCCAAGTCCTGTGGAGAAGAAAGCTGACAAGGTTCAGAAGAAGAAGTCTAGGACTTCTAAGGTCCCGAGACAGAACCAAAGGGTACCTAAAAATGCCTCTGTTTTGCAGGTGCATAAGGACCCATGGATAGTGGACAGCGGCTGCTCGAGACACATGACTTACCAGAAGAGCCTGCTGACCAACTACGTACAAGAAGATGGTCCCAGAATTGAATTCGGTGACAACTCAAAAGGCTACACAAGGGGATACGGAACGCTGAACATTGGGACTACCACAGTTCCAAGAGTAACATATGTTGAAGGACTTCAACATAATCTCCTTTCAGTCAGTCAATTCTGTGATAATCTTAATAGAGTAATCTTTGACGCTGGTTATTGTGATATTGTTGACAAATCTACAGGAAAAACAGTGTTATCAGGTTCGCGGAGGAAGAACATCTATGTTGCAAACTGGAATACCGCAGAACCTGAGGCTTGCTTGCTCGCACAGACTAAATCAGGTGACAAGTCAGGCTGGCTATGGCACAAGAGACTCAGCCACCTGAACTTCAAGACCATGAACAAGTTTGTCAAGAACTCTAAAGTCAGAGGACTGCCCAAAGAATCGTTTATCAAAGACAGAAATTGTGAAGCGTGCCTGAAGGGAAATCAAACAAAGAGGAGCAATCCACCTATTCCGTCACCTTCTACTAATGGAATCCTTCAGCTGCTTCACATGGACTTATTCGGGCCAGTCTCTCCAGTGACTATAAGAGGCAAGAAGTATGCCCTTGTCGTCATTGACGACTACTCGAGATATACTTGGGTCATCTTCATCGCCAACAAATCTGATGTTCAGACTGAGTTACCTAATCTACTGAAGAAACTCAGTGTAGCAAAGAACATCAAGATTAAGAAGATACGCTCAGACAGAGGAACAGAGTTTCTAAACTCAGTAGTTAAGATGTGCTGCGATAAAGAGGGAATTAAGCACGAGACATCAGCTGCACGCACCCCTCAGCAGAACGGACTTGCTGAACGTAAGAACAGAACACTCAAGGAAGCAGCAAGAACGCTCCTAGCAGACTCAGGACTACCATCAAAGTTTTGGGCTGATGCTACTGACACCCCCTGTTACACTCAGAATCGCTCACTACTGACACAGCAACACATGAAGACGCCTTACGAACTGTGGAAAGGGAGAATTCCTTCTATTTCTCATTTTCATGTTTTCGGCTGTCCTTGCTTTATCCACAATAATGGGAAAGATCAGTTGAAGGTCTTTGATAGCAAATCTGATCAAGGAGTATTCTTAGGATACTCCCGAGTCAGTAAAGCCTTCAGAGTCTTTAACTATCGGACTCTTTGTGTGGAGGAAAGCCCTCATGTTGTTTTTGATGAATTTGTTACTGAGAATAGGAAAGATACAAAGTCAAATACTGAAGATGTCAGCAGCAAGCTACAGGATCTCGGACTGAATGATAAAGCTGAAAAGATCCAGCATTGTTGGGATGATGAGTCAGACGATGAAGAAATTCAGACTCAGCCAACAAGCAACGTAGCTGACCTAGTTGATTCTCCCAAACTGAATCAACAACAGGTAACATCGGTCGATGAGGAAGCCCCTGTGGTAACTGAGACCTCTACTGAGAATGTAAACTCAGGGGGAACGATTAATGTTCCTGAGCTAAATGCCCCCGAACACGGAAACTCGGTAGATCCTAACCTTCTTCTCCGAATTGCTACGGTCACGTAACGGTACTACCGAAATGCCTAATACACCTGCGGCGTGCGAAGTAGTATCAGAAGAAGAAGCCCGACTTAGGCATTCGTGGCTTGATGGTCATTCTTCAGATCTTATCATTGGAGATCCATCAGCAACTATAAGGACGAGATCAAGATTAAGTCAAGGAGAAAGCTCACTTTACTCTTGTTTTATGTCTATAGAAGAACCTCAGTCGATAGAGGACGCACTTAAAGATGCTGACTGGGTCATTGCTATGCAAGAAGAGCTGAACCAGTTCGTCGAAATGAAGTTTGGGAGCTTGTCGACGGAACTTGACATCGGCACGTGATTGGAACTAAGTGGGTCTTCAAGAACAAGCGAGATGAAAACAACGTCATAGTCAGAAATAAAGCTCGACTAGTTGCTAAAGGATACGATCAAAGCGAAGGAATTGACTTTGATGAAACGTTCGCTCCGAATACTAGATTGGAAGTCATTCGTCTTTTCCTAGCTTATGCAACACATCGGGGATTTAAGGTATATCGAGATGGATGTGAAGTCGGCTTTTACGAATGGCGTGCGAGGGAAGAAGTCTACGTGGAACAACCGCCCGGCTTTCGAGCAGGGACATCAAGTGTACGAGACTTAGGAAAGCTCGTATGGGTTAAAACAAGCACCCGGGGCTTGGTATTATACCCTATCGGACTTTCTACTTGTAAAGGTTTTCGAAGGGGACGGTAGATCGCACCCTATTCAACATAAAGTCGGGAGATGACATTCTACCGGTGCGGATCTACGTGGACGACATCATTTTCAGGCTGCGTAAACGAAGTCATATGGCGGAGCAGTTCGAGAAGATGATGAAAGAGAAATTCGAGATGTCCATGATGGGAGAGATGAATTATTTCCTTGGATTTCAAGTGAAGCAATCACCTGAAGGAATCTTCATCAATCAAGCCAAATACACTCGAGATCTTCTCAAGAGATTCGGCTGCGACTCCAGCAAGCCAGTCAAAATCCCCATGAACACGAACTTTAAAATCGATCTAGACAAAGAGGGAGCTTCTGTTAACTCTACTGATTATAGAGCTATTATAGGCTCTTTACTTTATTTAACAGCTAGCCGTCCTGACATAACTTATGCTGTAGGTGTATGCGCAAGATTCCAAGCGGATCCCAAGCGAAGTCATTTAGACTCAACGAAGAAGATTCTGCGCTATTTAAGAGGAACACCTGATGCTGGGTTATGGTATCCTGCTGATGATAACTTAATACTAACAGGTTATTCTGATGCTGATTATGCAGGATGCAGGATAGATCGAAAGTCAACTTCCGGAACTTGTCAGTTCCTAGGCAGCAAGCTGATTTCTTGGTTTTCAAAGAAGCAGCATTCAGTAGCAACGTCCACTACCGGGCCGAGTACATGGGCTGCAGGAAGTTGCTTGTGCCCGCATCCTTTGGCTTCGACAACAACTTAGAGATTATGGTATAACTCAGGATGAAGTGCCCATCTACTGCGACTCCACAAGTGCAATTGCCATAACTCAGAACCCAGTTCGACATACCAGATGCAAGCACGTGGATATCCGACACCACTTCATCAGAGACCATGTCGAGAAGAAGGATATCAGGATGGAAAAGATCCATACTGACAAGCAAAGGGCAGATATACTGACCAAACCACTAGCTGAGAACAGGTTCAGAGAACTATCAGTTGAGCTAGGTCTATTGGATCCTACTGAGATGCGTCAGTAGATGCCGACTACTGAGAACATCGTTGTCTAACAATTGGTAACAATTGGTATCAGCATAAGGAATCGTATCGACGAGTCGGATAACTAAGTACAGTGACTCAGTTGGGAAAGTCACACTGTATGCTAGAAGGGGGGAACATAGTCATCAGCATGACAACCATTCTCCTTATACATAACGGTAACCAGCTGATAAGTTCAGCTGAAGAGGTTCGGTAACCAACTGATAAGTTCAGCTGAAGAGGTTTGCGTAATTTTGTGTACTTATTTTTTTTTGGCATGCTCGCATTTATTGCATCAGTTGCTCACACTCAGTAGTTAATGTGCATTCATTTCCCGCCATTAATAGTTTAAGGAAAGGTCAGTAGGAAACCTTTTCATTTGCATAAACTGAGTAATTAATGATGTCTGTCGCGCATTTAATGCATGTCTTCTCACTTACCTTTATTACGTAGATCTATGTTTTAGGCGGCTTTTGTAATCATTCCTTTTATAACATTAAATCTTAGCCGTTCATAGTTTTTGGAAGATTAAAACTCAGTCGTTGGATTGAAACTTGCAATCAAGCCAATATTTACAAAATCTTTCATCTTCTATCTTTTTCCTCACTTTTCGCCATTATCAAATCCTAAGAGCTTGTATCGCAAATCAGTTTCCATCTCAAACTTCTTATAACTGCTTTGCCTGTACATCTCTCAAACTCTCATACTCGGTAATGTATTCAAATCTGCTGACGACTACCAACTTACTCTATTTTCAAGTGCTAACAAGTTGTTTTGCAGATTTCTATGGCGATCGTACAGACTCCTGAACCTATAGTGGAGATCATGGCCATCCGAATTCAGTTCAAACCCACAATGGCTTTCCGCCAGGTGGACATTCCGTATCTGGAGCCAATGTTCGATGCTCTGGAGAGGTCAGGGTTGGATACCCTTGTGACCAAGCATCCGCGTGCCCATCTGCCAAGGCAAGTGGCAGAAGCGTATTTCAACTGGAACTCAGTGGTTGCCGGAGGAGAAGAAGCTTCCTTCTCATACATGCGAGAAACAAATCCGAACCAGTGGAAGCCGACTCAACACACCTTCAACATCCGAGAGGCTCTAGTCCTCGCGTTTCAGCTTCCTGATTCTGGTATCTCACCTATCGGATTTAAGGAGAGGGAGATCAATGCCTATGTACAAAAGTTCTGTGGACGCAGTGATCTGACGTTCAAGACAGCTCTCCCGAGGAATCTCTTGCTACCTCAGTACAGAGGTTTAGCGTATGTGGTCTCGCACATACTGACAAACTCAGCTGGATCGTATGATCAACTGTCCAAACCTAGGATTCAGCTGATGATGGCTATTGACGACGGAGTAGAAGTGAACTGGGCTGACTATTACACGACTCAGATGAAAGCCCAGGCCCAGAAATTCACTACTCTACCCACTGGCGAGAGGAGGATGGCCAGTGTGGGTAAGCTTCTATTCGGGACTAAGATGTCTGTCCTAATAGAGAGTGTTGTACAGAGGAACTCAGCTTTCGAAGACTTAAAGCCGTACAACACTAAGCTGATAAAGTTCAAGACTAAAGAAGTGACGGAGAAGTCAATTGGCAAAGGGCCACCTGAGCAGAAGAGAGCTGCTCCCGCCCCGCCATCTCCCGCCGATGTGCCCAAGAGGAGGAGGCTTATCAAGCCACGACCACCGAGGTCACTGTGGCTCGGCCGATAACTGTCATAGAACAGGCTCCTCCTCCACCTCAAGATGATCAAACCTTGGACTCCGACACGGGGATGGAAGGAGCCACCCTCAAGGAGAAAGCTCAAGTCATCGGCTCAGATGACACTCGGTCGGACATTCGAGAGCCAACCGAAGAGACCGAATGGACAACAACTCATACCACTCGTCTACGTGCTACGCTGAGATTCACGATCGGATTCCGAGAGATAGCCGAGCATGAAGACTTGGTTGACATTGCCATCGTGGCAAGAGTTCGGATGCTTCGAGGTTCTTAAACCGGGATATTCGATAGATTTTGCAAAAACTCGTCGGCACCATCGATCTACCGACAGAGGAGCAAGATTTACGAGCGAGAGATCGGATTCGGGGAGCCAGCTGATTTAGCGTCCTTCGAGGATCTTCGAGCTGATATGCTCTATCTTCTTAGCCTGCGTACCGCAGCTCCTGCTGCTAATGCTCCGCCTCCATCTCCTCCTGCTGATGAGGGTGATGACCAAGAACAAGATCAGGAGATGGAAGGCAACCCCAAGGATGCAGAGTTGGGAGGCTCTGCTGAGGGACCAACTCCCCATGAGAAGAGCCAATCACCACCCCCTGGTACATCAGGTGAGGCTCAGGGCGCTCCGAAGTACAGTCGGGAGCAGCTCCTCATGTTTTCTGATCAAAGGCTCGGAACAAGCTCTTACCATATTTAACCCATTGGTTCCGTGTACTCCAAATCAGTGAATAAGGCGATCAGACGCCAAGAAGCTAAAAACAGACTTCTCGCCAAAGACGTCCATATCAAGTGGGAGAAGTATACGAAGGCGTTGACCGATAGCTCCGAATAAGCTAGCGGCCGGCATCTCCACTCCTCAAGAGGCTCCTTCGCGACGACTTTAAGGAGATGATCGAGCAGGTTTTGATAGCGCAGAAAGCGGATCTATCTGCACAGAGTCGGTTCTTGCTCCAAGCTCAGCACAAAACATTTACTGAGCAGCTGACTCATGCTCTCACAACAGTCCAAGCTCAAATGGATGAGCGAAACAAGTTGGCTACAAGCAGCCTCCAGACTGCTATTAAGCAACAGGCTGAGGCCTTGAACGAGATTCAGAAGGAGATGAAGGAATCCAATGATCTAGCCCTGTCGAAACTCCGCCGAGAGTCAGTTGCTCATCTCAATCGATCTAGGGCAGCTCAAGAGAAGGACTGGGAGCAATACTGTGACTTGGTCAAGGATTTCGACTCTACAGTTACTCAGATCAAGGACTCAGTATACAAGCTCGAGAAAGAAGTCACAGCTATCCGTACCAACCTCGATAAGGCTGCTGATGCCAAAAAGGGGGAAGGTATAATAAAAGATGAATCTGAAACGGATACAGCTGATGTACAGATAATCAGGGAAAGGATTCAGGAGGAGAGACCCTCCACAGCTGAAGAACCCGCACAGACTCAGGGGGAAAGGGCTCAGGAGGAAGGACCCTCTACTACTCAGGATAAGAACTCTTTTGATGTCCTTCTCCTAGAATTTCCACTTCAGCCAACCCTGTTGGTCCCGTGAGTGAGTTCAGGTGTAGAGGGGGGGGGTGAATACACCTGAATCCAAATTTCTCAACTTTCGAACACGAACAGTCCTATTCGGGGAAGGTGCCGATCGAAATAGTTCGGCAGACTGCATAACCGTTCGAATCGTGTTAAAGGCTAAAAGAGCACTGACTCAGCTGAGATCTACTAACTGACTAGGTCAGAATTCAGTATCGATCAGTGAGAGTTCAGTGTGCGGAATTGTGTAGGCCCAAATCAGTTTTAATGAGGAAAACGTTTTATGCAAGTCTCAGTTCAGTAGATAAGAAATTCAGAATACTGAGACAGTTAAATCGATTTTAAATATGATGTTCAGTATGCACAGTAAAACCAATGAAACAATAAGTAAACGACACAGATATTTTTAAAGTGGTTCGGATATCAACAATCCTACGTCCACTGTCCTTATAGATCAGGAGGCTATTTATTATACTGAGTTAGTCTCAGTCAGCTTATATACTGGACAAAGCCGTGGCTTGGGGATTATACTGAGCAAGTCCCAGTTTACAATTCTATCAAACTTTAAGTGTTTGACAAACTTCTCCAACAATGAAGGAGTCCTTATACAATAAGGATTGGGTTCAAATGTGAACTCCTTCGTCTAAGCTATGGATATAACAAGTGAGCTTAGGGTTAGAGGGATAAGGAACGAGAATGTAGCTATCTAGAGCGACGAACAGCTGAGGGTTTAGCTATAGGTTCGTGTCAGTCGCTTGGATACTAGAAGCTTATGTCGGTTCAGCTTGGTTCCTTTTGAGCTGGATGTAGTCTTTCGCCGGAGATAACTCGGTTGATTCTTGCGGAAGACTTAGTCGTTAATTTCGCTCGTTTGAATGCTCTGTGCGTTTTCTAGGTTTTGGTGGTTTTTGGTGAGCTTCAAATCTTGAATGATCCCTCTATTTATAGAGTGGAGAGAAGAATAGATCCGTTGGAGACGATCTTCTTCTTTTTCCCTCTTTTGTGGTAGCAAACGGCTCTTTTGTGTAGTAGGTACAGTGTCCTTTCCCTCGTTTTACAGAAATATGTTGACTGTAGATTTAGTAGGTGAGACGACACGTGTATGCTTGTCATTTGTCGAGGTGGATGTGGTGGTTGAGACAGAACAAACTTCGAGGCAACTGAAGTTGACTTCTCTCTTCCTCGTACTTGACAACACTGATAGCTTATCAAAAGATTCAGACAGTTCAGAAGACTGTCAGCCGATGCTGAGTCTGATTTTGTATTCAGTAGATAGACAGCTGAGAAGGGTCTACTGAAAATCAGCTCTGAGTCCAGTGAACTACTCCTGCTGAGTTCAGTTCAACTGACTCTCTCGATATCTTGCTCCTCGCGAGTCCAAGTATTCACTGAGTCTTCTACACTGGTGCTGAGGCTGATGAGCTACTGAGCGCCTTGACCAGAGCAGAGTGTCTACTGAGTCTGAAACCTCAGAGACAAATACGAATACAAAGGAATGGTTCACCAATCAGATAGGGTTTTGGGATCTTCAAATCTTCTCAACAGTCAGAGCACGAGGCTACTGAGCGTGATTCAGTATAGAAGATAGAATCATTTCCCATAAGTATGACATGCTGAGGATTGAATCATCACCCAACAAACCCCCATCTCCTCTTCTGCTGCTCACATTGAAGAAGTAGCAAACTTTATTGAGCAGGAGACAGAAGAAGAAGAGCCTGAGCCTGAACAATTGCCACCGCAGAGGCCGGGGAAGGAGATTGCAATTGTATCTACTCCTCCTTCCTCCCGGTCCATAAGTTCAAATCAAAAGCGGAGCAAGAGGCTTTTGACCTCAAAATTGCCCAACAGCTGCAGGATAAGCTCGACCATGAGCGTTAGCTTGAAGAGGCAGCAGAAGCAGCAAAGAAGCCCAAGGGCAAAGCTGTTAGGGGCAAAGGCAAGAAAAAGGTCGGGTCGGTCGAAGAGCAGAAGAAGAAAGCCCAAGTAGATTTTGCTAAGGCTCTTCCGACTGAGATCCAAGCTACTGCTCAGAGTATTCCCACTTCTACTCTAACACCTGAGCAGATAGCGGAAGATCAAGCGACATGGGAGGCGACGCTGCAAGGTCTGAGTCTCAGGCGAGGAGACAGTAGAGCAGCCACACTCCGCGAAAAGAAAAGGATAGCTGACTTGGCGAAAATGCGTAGCTTATCTCTCAAGCCGCACTGATCCGAGGAGGCGGATCCCAAGAGGATCCAAGTTCATCGAGGGCCCATATGTTAAGAATATTCCTATCCCGCATGTGGATAAATGGGTGCCGGCGATATGAACGTCCATTGGGAAAGGCCGAAAGAGGATTTTATTAAAGGCTATTTTGTATGGCGCATTTATCCTCTCGATCGTCCGGTGATCGGTTATTCGACGAACTAATCTCGAGATTTGATGTCTCATTCAGAGATCGGCTGAGACAGATTATGGAAGAACAGAATATTCCCTTCCGTGCCCCAGCTTTCCGACGTATTCCTCCGCCAAGAGCTGCTAGTGGACTGCTATGCACGAAGGACATTGAGAGAGAGATAGAGGAAGCTGCTTTCCATCTGGGTTTGCTGCCTGACAATCCTCTTGACAACGAAGAAATCCAGGAGATCAGGATCAGAGTTTACAAGTATTATTATCTGGATCCTCCTGCTGAGAAGTCTGCCGATTTCAAGAAAAGGACTCAACGCTTCAAGCGTCAGCAGTGATTTCTCCTTCTTTTTTATTTCTGTTGTAATAGCTGTAGGAGCTTGTACTTCATTGATTATATATATCAGTTCCTATTGCTTGTTAGACAATTACTCATTGTCTTCCAGCTCTTTGCATCGTGTTTTTCACGACTGATCACTAAGTGATCTGACACACACTCACAGTCAGTTTCTCTGATTTTGCCTATCTCCCACCTACTGAAGTATTGAAATTCCTTTATTTTTTTCCTCAGAATGTTGTAAGGGGGAAATTGTTGTCAGTAGGATAACATCTTTTATAGACTTAAGAAGTTTAAGAGGTAGAGGTAGAGGTTTTGGCATCATCAATTAGGGGGAAATTGTTAGATATGAGTCAGTAGATGATACTCAGCTGTTGTTCTGTTAAAAGAAAATTGGGGGAAATCATAGTAGTACTATGGAATTGAAGATCCCAAAACCTAGCTGATATCAGTAGATTAGTGTGTCGTTAGGATTAGCTGATGTATAGGTTAGACTTGATATATTGATTATTATTTTTGTCTAAGTCCTGTACGGGGTAATTGTTGAACTGATCTTCTGTCGAAGATACTTTTCAGAACCCCACGTCATCAGTGTAATCGCTTGTGTTCTTGATCGCCAGTGATCTTCCACTCGGTCGAAGACGGCGCATCAGCCGACAAATCATCGCAGAAGACTACTCCCACTGATAGTCATCGGCGGAAGAACGAGAAACAAGCACGGTACCTTCGCGGTCGCCGCTGACCTACTCAGTAGATGCCGTATCAGCCGACTCGATGAAGAAGACGAGAGACTTTTCGATCTCATCGTATCCTACGGAAAGCGACCCAGACTATTCAAGTCTTTTCGAAAAGTTCAGCAGAAGACATACGAGGTTGTTGAACGGTCAACTCTGACATTCTCACCAACTACAAACCTCGACCAATGAGAAGCCGACAACGCTTACCTACTCTACACAGTAAACCTGCTCTCATGAACAGTGCATTAACTGCCCTGCTGCAACAAATTTCGAATTAATGGCCGTTTTTCTTGGAAGCTTGTGACACGTGGCATCGTCGTCTCCAACGGACATATGCCATAACTCACAATTATAAATAGAGAAGTTTTTGAAGCTCCGCAAGACGGAATTTCGAGGGGACAAGCTCAAGTTCATAAACACTCTAGAACACTCAAAGATCATCCAGAGGAAAACTTGCTTACTTAGAAGATTTCTCAGTTTTTCTCTCTAGAGTTCTTACATCCCTTTCTTCTCTAGACTAAGCTCATTGTCATATTTATAGCTTAGATTCGAAGGAGTTAACATTTAGTGAATTGTTCTTATTGTAAGAACTCCTTCTCAGTTGGAGAAAATTCCCTTCCCTTTCAGACTTAGGTTTGGATTGTAAAGTCGCTAAGGACTATAACTTAGAGGGAACTATCCAGTGCACAGTATCCCTGCTGAGGCTTGCTTAGAATAATCAACAAGTTCTCCTGCTTTGTTCAGGACCGTGGACGTAGGATCTTGCGTATCCGAACCACGTTAAATCGCTTGTGTTCTTTTACTGTTTTATTGCATAGCATTCAACTGACTTGAAAATCATAAGCTTGCATAAAACGTATTTTATAAAGCGCACAGCCAAAAGATTTAACTTGCTAAAACGTGTTTTCAAAAGAGACGAATTTCGGGCCCCACACTTTCCGCAGTCTCCGACCGATTCTCAAAGTATGCGACAACGGTCGGTAGGAGAGAGCTCGATGGCGACTCACTCTGTCCCGCGATCGAAGGCTTATTTGGCACTGTTCATCAGTTGCAATCATCAGCTCAGCTGACCTTCATTGAGAAAAAGAAACTGAGCTCAGGTGTATTCACCCCCCCCCCCTACACCTGACTTATCGTCTCCGGACCAACATACACCACTATGGCTGATTTTTTAGACTTTTAGAATTGAGGGCAATTTCGTCATCTTGGTTGGGCTTTCTCTATGAATAAATAATGATTTTGACTTGGCAAATGCTTTTCATTGTGAGATTCAACTATACAAACATTTAGGGAAAAAAAATTAAAAATCAAACTTATATAGAGGGAAAAAAACAGCTTTTTTGTATACAAACAGAAATGAAAAAAAAACCAAAGAATTTCCATGTCTACTTAGATGATATGTCTGGATATACAAAATTGCAAAACGTTGGGGTTATCAGCATTTACAATCCCCTTTCAACTTGCAGATCACATAGCCTCTTCTAGCTACAAGTATAAACAACCTCAAGGAGATGGTAAAACAAAAATGACTTCAACCCTCCGGTCCTAATGCTAGTCACAGCGATGAACGCCATATCCCTTCGAACGAAATGATGATGATCGACACATCATCGTGGTACCTCCTCCGCTCGCCTTGTGGGATCTCGAGCAAGTCGTAGAAGTCCATGCCTGCATACATTATCAATTCTTGATGTTAGGTTTAGGTGGATGAATTTTAGACTTTTAGTAGATATGTGATTTTGCAGTTTTTGTTATACTGGCTGCCTTAGCTGCACGGACCAACACTTCTTCGACAAGATGTTGAGCCGGATCTCCTTCTGGGAAAGTGGTCATGAACATTTCAACTTCAGAGACGGCCTCCTCGTTGGTGAAGTATTGATAGAGGCCGTCGGAGGACAAGATCAAGAACTTGTCTTTGGATTCTAATCTGTGGTGGCAGAGGAAGGGTGAGCAAGTGATGTAGGGGGATGTTCCTCTGTAGTCAATTCTGAAGGTTTCAAGAAGCGCATTGTTCCACTTGGGCTGTAAAACAAAACCAACACCACCTCCTATTCAGTCTAATTCAAGAAAAGTAGAAAACTCCCATTCATCATCTTAGTAGCTCTTCAAAGTTATTTAGACTAATATACCTGTTTGAGGAAGCCTGCTCCGAAGGCGCGGGTAACCTTCAAGGACCCTTTTACTCTTCCATTCCTAAGTGCAAAAGCATCATCTAGATGTGCATACCTAATCCTCCTTACCTCCTAAAATATTCAACACCACCGCAAATATATATTAGAACAAACATTTGAGCAGAGGATCAAGAAGGGGAATGATCAAGTTTACCTCTCTACTAGATGTAGTATGATCCATTGTGAGCTGATAAGAACTCAAATAATGGACAGAATCCTCTTCATAGCCATATAGTGATTCATCAACTTGAGATTCGTTTTCGGGTTTTTGAGCTAGAACCGCCCTACTATCGCCTACATTCATCAAATACACATCATCTCCCTTCATCACCATTGCAAGAACACATGATCCCATCAAAGCTAACTCAGGATTCTCCATCAACATCATGTCTGCAATCTCCAAATAAGCTGCCTCAGTCTTCCTCAACGCCTGAGATAAAGCTTTCAAGACTGCAGAATGATCGATACCATCACAAGCCAAACTGCTCAGTTTCTCCCTCAACTTCTTGTCAAGCTCTACCCTTTCTTTACCATCCAAGCTTTTTGAAAGAAAGGAAGAGCTGTTAACCGTGCTTTCGCAAGATTCGCCCCTATCATACCACGGCAAACCCTTGAGTTCCTTGTAGACATTTGTGTAGAGATTGATGCAATGGATCTGGGTCTGGATCTCATTTTTTGAGATCCAATGAATTTGAATCGAATTTGGATCAAAGTAAAAAATCTCGGATCTGAATCTGGACCGAGGAGGATGCGGTCCAAATTCGGTCCATTGTCATTCCTACCTTTGTCCCATTATTAATGTCCCACTTGCCTTTTTTAGTTGTCTCATTATTTGTGTCCCATACCAAATAAAGAAATATAATATACTGATGATCATAATATATAATATTAATTATTATAAATATAAAATGTAATATATGAATATATATAAATTTCAACATGTTAGCCCCGCTAGCAAATTTTAAGGTGTTATGAGTCTCCTCCGAGTTGCTTGATGGCTGCTGAAATTCAGCTGCTACCATATGCGCCGAAATACATATTTTCTTCCCATATTCCCCCTGCTTTCTTGTGAAATACCATACTGCATTATTTTTTGTCCTTTTGTGCAAATTTATTTCCAGAAATAGCTTTCCTTTTCCTATAAAAACCCGACTGAGTCCACATCTCGTTCTCAAAAGCTCGCCGCCATTGTTGACCCACATTAATGCTGGAGAAAATACGAGCACAATTATCCGTCGATAATAACGGCGTTGATCAGTTTTTTATGAGGATACAGATGGATTTTAGGGAAAGTACAGGAACAGTATGGGAAGAAAATATGTATTTCGACGCATATGGTAGCAGTTGAAACAGTATTATAATATATTTTATTGACTACGTCGATAATAACGGCGTTGATCAGTTTTTTATGAGGATACGAATGGATTTTAGGGAAATAATATATAATTTTATAACTAATTTATTTATAATTATAAAATTCTTTCCGGAGCTTGATTTCCGGACCTTTGGATAATCAGTTTATATATACATAATATATTAATTATAATTTATAAATTTTAATACTATAATTTTTACATTATATATATTAGACTATTTATATATTATATAATATTATAATTATTATAACATAATACTCCCTCCATCCCATTATTAATGTCCCACTTGCCTTTTTGGTTGTCCCATTATTTATGTCTCATACCAAATAAAGAAATAAATAAGTGGACCACAATCAATCTAAGCAAGTGGACCCCACCCCTTTATACTTTTACACCACAACTTTACACTTTTACCTCCACTATCTTAATTACCGTGCCCAGTCCCAATGAGACATAAATAATGGGACGGAGGGAGTGTTAAATATAATATTAATATACATATAATATATAATAAACATTGTAATACATAAATCATATAACGACAGACAAATAGCACATTGTAATAAAATCCTACGTTGTGATCATAATATATTATATAATTAATATGTCATATATATAATTTGTATCATAAGGTTATTATAATATATACATAATATATAATTTTATAACTAATTAATTTATAATTAATATATAATATAATACAATATGAGTTATAATATTATTTAATTATAAATAATTTTATAATTATAACTAAATTATAATATATTTTATTGACTCCATCGATAATAACGGCGTTGATCAGTTTTTTATGAAGATACGGATGGATTTTAGGGAAAGTACAGGGACAATATAGGAAGAAAATATATATTTCGGCGCATATGGTAGCAGCTGAATTTCAGCTGTTTGTTTAATTATAAATAATTTTATAATTATAACACAATTATAATATATTTTATTGACTCCGTCGATAATAACAGCATTGATCAATTTTTTATGAGGATACGGATGGATTTTAGGGAAAGTATAAGGACAATATGGGAAGAAAATATGTATATCATATAGTATTATGTTATAATATATTATATAATATTATATATATTATAATTATTATCACATAATATATAATAAACATTGTAATACATAAATCATATAACGACAGACACATAGCACATTGTAATAAAATCCTACGTTGTGATCATAATATATTATATAATTAATATGTCTTATATATATAATTTGTATCGTAAGGTTATTTAGTGATATAAACTTTAATATGAAAATTTATAAGGCGAAGTTCAAACAAGAAAAGGTATACGGACCGGTCCGCATGATACCATAGATATGTAGGCACTAGAGATGAGAATAGCATGACACCCGTCTGCAGCCCAGCCCATACTAAGCCAATTTTATTTCAGGCCCGATCCTTGTCCCTTAAACCGTTTTTTTTTTTAATATTTATAATTACTATAAAGCCTTTTACTTTTGGGGGAATTGGTGTAGTAGCCGCTCTTATTTCCTCCGTTTTTTTTTAATTTGATTCACTTCTATTCGACGTGATTATTAATACAAAATGAGTTTGGTTAGTATAAATATAGGTACCTTTTGAAATTAAGAAGTAAAAATTTACGATATAGAAAAATGAGTAGAATAACCAAATGGAAAAAAATGAGAAAAATGACATAAGACAAATGCACAAAGACTTGTGTGTCATACAATATACTCCCTTGTATGTCACATTTTATAAGGTGTTGACATGTGACATATATGATCCACCATAATTGATTTTAATTTGATAATTTAATTAAAATGTATTCCACGTGTCAAATGATTTATGGATGTGACATATAATGGAGTATAATTGTGTGAAATTAAAGTCTATCAGAGACAAATGAGGCCAAGGGTATACAAAACAAACATTTTTTTTTCATAACTTAGCTAAAGTTAACAAAATTTCCTCACTTTTTCTGATTTTATATATACAGTAGGTTTAAATCACATTTTGACTTGGGTGTTTTTTATTAAAAATTTATACAACACAAGATTATTTATGAATGATTAAATTGTAGTTATAAATTAATTTAGGTTCTAACAGGTTCCTAAATAAACTTAATAAACTTGAAATTGAAGTTGTCAATTATTTTCTAAATTTTTTTGGTTCTAACCGAATTGCAACTCGTTTCTAATCGGATTCTAAACGAGTTTTGATTGAGTTCTGACTAAATTCTGATTAAGTTTTCATCACTACTCATTGTGGGAAATAACAGTTAGTGTAAGAGTGCTATATGCTTTTACAAGTTTTTTACACAAAATCTGAATAAAGTTGAATATTTTGCAGAATAGATTGATTTTATTGAAAGTAGCTATATTGTATGGAGATTTATAACAATGATTATTTTGTGCATGTCCTATCAATTTTGGTTACTTTGAAAATATCCATTTTTATTAACATTAGAACAAAAAAGACTCATTCTTTCATGAAAACAAGACAAGTCATGTGCGACGATTCAAAAAGGAAAATAAGACAAATCGAACGGACGGAGGGACTCCTAACTTTGTTGAAGGGCAGATCGGTCCAATCAATTCCGAACGCATATCCGCCGTCTCGGCAGTACGCCAGACGTGCCCAGTTGAGATGATAGTGAGGCTAGGGGTGTTACGGTACGGCATACCGTCCAAATTTTCTCATACCGCATACCGTGCTGAAAACGTGCGGTATGGGGAATTGCATACCGTTACCATACCGGTCATTGCGGTATACCGTTGATCGGTATGTCGTAAGTGCGGTATGAGCAAGTATTCATATCGTTGTCATACCGACCGTGCGGTATGCCTTACCGCATATCGGTATACCGATACAATGAGGTATATCGAAAGCAACGGTATACCGAAAGAACACCGGTATACCGAAGCATAAAGCATAAAGATAGGCGGCGGCCGGCGGGCGACTAGCGGCGGGCCGGGCGGCGCGGCGGCGGCCGGCGGGCGACGGGCGCGAGTCGCGACTATGGCTTTGGTGGGGTGGGGGGGCGGGGCGATCGAGATTCGAGATTAGGGATTAGGGAATTAGTGGGGGAGGGTTAACTATTTTGTTACTTTATTTATTTTAAATATACTACTATTAAATATACTACCATTATTCATTTCGTAGTAGACTTTTTGTATCCCGTTTTCGACACAAAAATTAGAAAGTAATTTCAATTGATCATTTCATACAAAAGTATATATTATATCATAGTTTTATAATAAAATCATGAAATACTTTATAATATAACTATACCTTTAAAAAATAAAATATGAACTCTTTATGAAACATGGAAGTATAGATATCTTCTTTTGAAAAACGAACTCATTTTCCGGAAAACATGAAGAGGTCATTTTTTTTTCTTTAATTATATATCTATATTATTATATTTCAAAGTTCTTCATGATATTTTCAATTCCTCCTTCGTAGTAGACTTTTTGTTTCCCTTTTTCGACACAAAAATTAAAAAGTAATTTCAATTGATCATTTCATACAAAAGTATATATTATATCATAATATTATAATAATATCATGAAATACTTTATAATATAACTATACCTTTAAAAAAATAAAATATGAACTCTTTATGAAACAAGGAAGTAGAGATCTCTTCTTTTGAAAAACGAACTCATTTTTCGGAAAACATGAAGAGGTCATATTTTTTTTCTTCCTTAATTATATATATATATTATTATATTTCAAAGTTCTTCATGATATTTTCAGTTCCTCCTTCGTATTAGACTTTTTGTGTCCCGTTTTCGACACAAAAATTAAAAAGTAATTTCAATTGATCATTTCATACAAAAGTATATATTATATCATAGTTTTATAATAATATCATGAAATACTTTATGAACTCTTTATGATTTTCGTAATGACTAATGTAAGTAAAGTACCATTTTTTAATGTATCTAAATTCTAAAATATTAAATTTGCATTTAAAAGATACTATATTACAAGATATATACGGTATATTTTCGGGTATGCGGCATATATCGTGATCGGTATAGATCGACATTCGGTATCATTTCGGTATGCGGTATATACCGTGATCGATATAATTTGGTACACGGTATGTGTCGGAATATCGGTACATACCAGTGGCTCGGTTTCAAACGGTATCTATCGGTATACGGTATGTACCGTTACTTTCGGTATGTACCGTATCCACGGTATGCTACGGTATACCGCGGTATAGGAAAACACATACCTTTACCGTACCAAAAAACTTCGGTATGATATCATACTGTATCGAAAATCTCGGTATACCAAAAATTTCGATATATTTTCGATACGGTATGGGCGGTATATCGATTTTTCGGTATTTTTTAACACCCCTAAGTGAGGCTAAGGGTGTAAGTGGTTCCGCTCCGAACCGGGAAATCGATCGGACCGAACCGAACCAAACCGAAAAATGCGGTTCGGTTCGGTTTCGCGGTTTGGTTCGGTTTATTTTTTTAGAAACCGTTTACATTTGGTTCTCGATTTTAAGAAATTTTGAACGGTTCGAACCGAACCGAAAAAATATCCTATTTCTTAATTTTTTTATTTAATATTTGTTTTTCTTATATGATAATATTATTGGATTTAGATATTAGATTTAAGTTAAAGATCAATTTTAATCTATACAAATGAAGGAAAAGGAGTAACAATTCTATACTTGTGAGTTCGGAATGAGTGACATCCTATAAACAATTATTTTTGCATTATTTAGGATTTAAAAAATAAATAAATAAATAAAAAGGTTAACCGAGGAACCGAACCGAATCAAACCATTTATAAGCGGTTCGGTTCGGTTCTGTTTCGATATTGAAAAACTTATCGAACCAAACCGAACCGAACCATTTCTATGTGTTTAGTTCGATTCCTAAAATACATAAAAACCGAACCGTTACACCCCTAAGTGAGGCTGCAAATCCCCACCCCACCCAAACCCGAAAATACCCAAAATACCCTCAAAACCCGCCTTTCCACCACCGCTGCAGCCACCGACTCCGGCATAAAATTCCGACAGAAGGTAAACTACCTCCAGTCCCTAAGAGTAAATCCCGCAAAAGCCCTCCATAAAAACCCAAATCTCCGCTCTGCCCCTCTCTCCAACCTCGTCACCGTTACAGAATGTCTCTCATCGATGGGCGTCGAACACTCATCCGCTGGCCGCATCCTCGAGATGCACCCGGAGCTCCTCACCTCCGATCCCTACGCGGATATATACCCAATTTTTGATTTTCTGCTAAATATCGTTGAACTCCCGTTCCCAGATATCAGGAAGGCGATAATTCGGTGCCCTAGGATTCTCGTTTCCGACCCGGAAACCCAATTGAGCCCGCGTTTCAGTTTCTAACTGAATTGGGCTTTTCTGGCCCGAATAGACTAATCGCTCAGACCTCATTGTTGTTGGTTTCGAGCGTTGAGTTTACGCTGATTCCGAAGATTAGATTTTTGGTGGGGTTAGGGGTTGAGTATGATGAAGTGAGGAATATGATTTTGAGATCGCCGGGGTTGTTGACATTTAGCGTGGAGAAAAATTACGTGCCGAAGGTGGAGTATTTCTTGAAGGACATGAATGGGGATTTGGAGGAAATTAAGAGGTTTCCGCAGTATTTTTCATTTAGTTTGGAGAGGAAGATAATGCCGCGCCATAGGCTTTTGATGGAGCATGGATTCTCTATGCCATTGTCGGAAATGTTGAAGGTTAGTGATGGAGAGTTCAATGCGCGGCTGGTTGAGAAGCGGTTAAGCATGGTGGATGGGAGTTCCTCCTAGCTTTCTGTAAGTTGCCGTTGTTTCCATTTGTATATTGATATTTGGCGTTATATTTTATTGTTTATAGATGGAACTATGAATATTACTTTAGATTGTAATACTTGATTTATGGGAATGCATAGTTTTATGTAACTCAGTTTGTGCTTTTGTGTTCTCCTTTATGTATGTTATGCTATACATTACTAGGGAGGTTAAAACCGCGCTAATTCATATGTGAGTTATTTTGTAATGCTAGAAGTGTGAAGAGCGAGAATGATCATATGACATAGTATGAATTTTGGATAGTATCAAATAGTTTTTATTTTGGATTTTAGTATTACAAAATGAGATGGGGAGTTTTCATTAGGAGTTTTGCATTATTATTATAGTCTTTTAGCTTTAGCTGGTGTTTTGAAAGACATTCAGCAGTCTAATTTCCTGCTGAATATCATCTTATGGTGCCCAATTAGAATTAAAGGATCTTCTGCTTTCTTTCTAATATACTTTGACTCTTTTCTCATCACGGACTCTAACTCTAAGACTCTTGTAGATGCATACACAACAATTTCTATCTAACATGGAGTTCTTCCCTCCAAACCTTACCTCCTGTATGAGACTATTAGCCACTATGTTCAAACAATGAGCGATGAGCAGATGCAACCGTGTGATTTGTAAAGTCCGAAAATGCCCTCTTGCTAGCATTTGTGCATGTTATTGGTATTTAACTCTAGTCGACAGTTTTAAATCTAAGTTCTTTTATGGTGGTAAACCTCACATGCTTGTAAAACGGGGGGTCTAGATGTAGACCAAGTGACCAACCCAAAACTTCTCAAATTCTTTGTTATATGGGAGTCATCTTTCACAATGTCGTCTGGATTTCTTATCTATCCTATTTCACGTACCCTGTTTTGTTACTGCAGTGTGTTCAAGTTGCTCTTCATTTTATAAATAGACGTGGTATAGCACATGATATATAATATACCAAGTGATGTGTGCCAAAAGCCTCTAGACTATATAACAACTCAAACTCAATCTTTAAACACGACGCCAATAATCCAGACTGGTTTTGAAGCCAATAAGAATGGGGACTGAAGTTAAATGTAAAATCTAAAACAATGTGGATTGAAGCTAAAGTTGCCCTCTAAAAGCAGTATAACTCAGCTGCTAATTTTCGAGCCAAGTAAAATTGCATCTGCCTTTATTTTAATGTATCATGCTTATAGTTGTGCTTTACTTTGATTATCTTGGATGTTACATTTTTGCACAAAAGGATTTCCATGGATGTCCGTTTCTAAGTTAGATTGCAAAAAGCGCTACATTCTCATTTCTATCTTTCAATTCATTCAGCACAAGAATATTGAGCTTGTATGCTATATATGGTATCTCCTACATGCATCTTCCATTCTTCAGAATAAGAATATTGTGCATGTATGCTATATATGGCATCTCCTTTATTCATCTTGGAAATAACTTTTCAGAAGCAAATGGCTATTGCAATCAAGGAAGACTTTTTTTAACTCACTTCTGCATGAACTCAGATTTTCAGTTACTTTACACATTGTGTCATTCCTTTTCATCATACAAATTCAAAACATTTTCACAATTAAGATCAAAGCCCATGATTTAGCTTTCACTGTAGCTTATGCTGAGTTATGTCTCCATGCTTGAAGCCCAGTAGAGAAAACCAAATAGTGACAACTTATGTCTCTGTAAGCACCTTCAATAATTGCAGGCTAAGTTAAAGAAGCTGTGGTTAGAGTGTTGCAGTTTTAATCAGATTGTATTTCAGTAATTGTACGAGCCTGCCATCTCATTGCTGCAAACTAATATTGCCCTCTTTAAAACTGCTACAGTATATATATTTGGATAATCTTTTAATTGCTGCACCTTTGGATTTTATGAGTTAAGGAAACCAAATATGTGAGTGGTGGAGTTATGTTTGTGAAGGAATACTGGCAGAAGCCAAAATTGTCCTTCAATAAAGACCTGGAATAAGGGCCTTGTTTAAAGGAACTGCTGACAAAAACTCAGTATATCATTTTACCATGGGAGAAATGCCAAAACTGCATCTCTCTCTCTCTCTCTCTCTCTCTCTCTTGTGATTTTGAGTTTGTACATGATCTGGGATCCATGAACAAGTGCAGTCAAAAGAAGCAGAGGCTAGGTGGGTGAGTAGAGTAGTAGGGTTTTTGTGCATTGAATGAGTTGTACTCAACAACGGACAACCCTTAATTTAGTTAGGCAGGATTAGGATACCATATCTTCAATCTGCTGTGATGCAATGCTTACTTAATACACTGACAAACTCAACATCTTTTCAGATGATTAAATCACTTAACTCTCTCTTCTCTCCTCTTGTGGGGGAAATTGATCATTTGTACCTTTCTCCCTTTTATACCCTTGGAATTCTTGATCTCGACTCTTTGCATGGTCCTTATATGCATGGTTTTAGGTTATTAACAGAACGAAACAAGAAAAAAAACATGCTCATCTTGGTTGTACCTTGATTTCTCGATGTCGGTTCTTGGCATGTCAGTGTCTTGATTTTTCATCTTCTGCACTAATTAATGATCAAAGGGTGAGTGAAGTTGATTATTTATTTATTTATTTTTTTCACTTTCGTGGGATGATTGATCATGTTTTTCGACCTAAAAAAAAAAAAAAAAGAGTAATGCGTGGGGAACTCCAAAAGTGCCCCTGGGTTATTTGGTTGACGACGAGTGATATTATGAGGAAGAGGGCAGTGGGGTCATAGTACAATTAGTGTTTTCCTTCACTTTCCGTATGCAGCACCTGCAACAAAATAGAGGCTTCATTTACCATCATCTCACTTTCTCTCTCCTGTTAACGTCTCTCTGTCATCTCTCGGAAACTGTGGTCGTGACGCCAATTCCTTCTAGTCCACTTGGAGAAATCAGGATTTTGGTCGTATACTTTTCGTTTTATTTTTAATTTTGATTTCATAATTTTTAATGTTTTGGTCTTTTAATCTTTCTTTTCTTTATTTATTACTCCCTCCATCCTATAATTGTTCTCTCTCTTTCCTTTTCGGGACATCCACAATTGTTGTCCCTTTTCTTAAAATAGTAAATTATTACACATATTTTTGTTGATGGTCCCACCATCTTACTCACAACCAACCATTTTTCTAAATTTTCGTGCCAAAAAGAAAAGGGACAAGAATTATGGGACAAAGAGAGTATTATTTTTGTTTATTTTAACTATTAATGCTGTTATTTGGTATCATAATTTATACTTATAATTTTGGTTCCATATCTATTAAAATCTTGCATTTTAATATTTTATAATTACTTATTTTCAGTTACAAGATCAAAATTGCAAGTGAGAAAAAATTATAGTATGACCCAACTTGGGCGAAGAAATTTATGGGATCGAGATAGTAAAATAAAAATAATAATGTGATCAAAATTACATGGTTAAAAAACTACTTGATCGAAACTGCTAAGCAAATGAAAGCAAAATCGGGCAGTCCTACATTTCACAAAGCATTATAAATATTAGGGGTGTGCATAAAAACCGTCCAATCGCCTCCGCCCGCTTGACCCGCCCGTTGAAAATCGTAACCGCCGGTTAATTTTTCTCAAAATTAACCGCGGTTCAATTTTTTAGCAAACCGCCATTGAGCGGGTGGGTCGCGGTTTGCCGGTGGCGATTAACCGACCCGCCCGCCACCCTAATTTTTTTCTTTTCTAATATTAATCTTAGATACATGACTCATCAAAGTGGCATTTCAAAAATTCATTTTCCATATGAATGTGTGATAGTGCCGTGAATCTTAAAATATATTATCATACTCATTTCATTTGAAGTTATATACATTATATGATTTTGATTTTTTTTTGTGGTACACCAAAGTGTTGTCTCCTACTTCATGTTTAAAACAAATAATTGTCGTAGTAGGTTTTTTTTCCTTCTAACTAAATCAACTTACAAAATTCGTCACTGTCGCTATAGATAATAAATAATTAAGTAGTTAGGATATCTAATTATTTGATCCGCAAAACCGCCCGCAACCGTCCGCAAACCACCCCACCCGACCCGCAACGGTTTGGAAAAAAATGAAACCACCACAGTTTGTAAATTCATAAAACCGCCTATGTGTAAATCGATTAATTTTTATGTTCGAACCAGCCCGAATTCGTCCGCGCACACCCTTAATAAATATGGAGATTCATTTGGCTAAATTGAAAAGAAAATGATGAGAGTGGAGATGAATGAATTGAACCAAGAAAATGAAAGAGGTGGTCGGAAAATGTGCAGATGAATGATGTGATTGATAAGATGTTTGTAACTGTATACATCTGTAGAGCTTTCATGACAATAACCCCATTCAACCCATCAATTAAATTTAACTACAGTAATAGTATTTCCACTTTCTTTTTCCTCTGCAACTTCTGTTTATGTCACAACGAGTTTCTCCAGGCTACTATTTTTACTATTTCTTGACCACCTCATACCGTTCATCAAAAAACCAATCACATGCGCTACAACGTGCCTCTTCTATCCACTAATCAAATCTAATTGCTTTTGAGCACGAGAATTTAAAAAGTGAATGTAAAAAAAAATGTGCAGCGTAAAATTATAAAGTGGTGGAGTCTATTTGTTTAGAATGATTGTGGTCTATTCATTTTTTTTCATTTATGGAATATGACTTATTTAGTAAGACATTCCAAAATAAAAAAATGAGACTTATTAGTGAAACATAGAATATGTACTTCAATATATTCTGTGTAATTTATCATGACGTTTGTCATAAGAGATGAAATTTAAATGGGAGGGGAAAATTAATTTAATTTGGAATTGTTGGAATTATTTCAAGCATTTATTGTTTTTACTAGTTGTCATTCTTTTGCGCTGTTGAATGAGACAATCAAGAGGGGTCTGTGCCCTATTTTTGTTTATGCCAATTTAAGTCCTAAATTTGATTTTCAGTTTAATTTCAATAAAATCATTTTTGTTAATAGGATAGCTAGATTGCACGAATAAGCGATACACAATATGGTTACAATACGACATAAGACATGACATTCTGAATGCATAGAATATGATGAGTCACTTATATACTTTTAGAAGTAAAATATAAATTCAGAATAAGTAAAATGATAATAAAATCCTAATATTACAACAAATGAAAACTAATTTTAAGACCAAACACTTAGTGTAGAAAATATAGAAGCAACAGACATAGAAAAACATATAAATGAAGGTGGACATGACATGTTCTATTATCCGGCACGATAATTAGAGTAATTGTTCGAAAGGAGTGTTGATACATTGCTTTTGTTTGGTAGATTAGATAAAATGAGAAGAGAGAAATAGGTAAGAAAGAAAATAAAAAGAAAAATAAAGAAGAGAAATATGGTGGAATTTATATGTTGTTTGGTAGGAGAGAAATTGAATAAAAAAAGAAGAGGGGAGATATGATGTTATAATTGAAAATTTAAAAATATCTTTAAAAAAAAGAAAAAAAATGATTTATAGGGTTAAAATTATAATTTATTATCAACTTCTCTTTAAAATGCATTTTATCTTCTAAATCTCTTCCCTTTTGGAGAGAAAGAAATTAAGCACATATCCCACCATTTTTCTTCTCTCTATTTTCTCTCTTCCCAACCAAACAACAAACTTTCCTATTTTCTCTCATATTTCTCTCTTCCCAATTTCTTTCCTCTCAATTTTTCTTCAGCCAACAAAGGGGTTTTACAAGTCTTCGTGCTCTCTAGAATGTTTGACAATTAATTATGTCTGATGTTATGTCAATATTTATAATTAGCAAGTTAATGATGAAAATAGGGAGTACATAGTTGGCCACTTGGCCTGGCAATTGGACAAATTTAACTGATTTTCATGCTTCATTTCTAACTTCACATTTGTTTGGATGCCTTACTTCATCTCTCTCCTCTCTCTTTCTCTCTCTCTCTGGTTGTGTAAATTTGTCTGGTAGTAGGGTGATGTTCATCTTGGAGGTGGAACCCTAGAACGGCAGCAGTTACCATCATTGAATTTTTCTATGCCATATAGTTCCAAGGAAACACACCCAACAGAATCTCATGCCAGCAGTCCTACTTATATATGGTGGGTCATCCAATTATCATCCATCCATCTTCTTTAATTCATCATCTCTCTCTTTCTCTCTCTAAAACCCCACCCTCTCCCTCTTTCATTTAACTATCCATGTTTCAGAATAAAGCATTTAATTATGCTTCCCCCTCAATTTACAAATCTACATGTGCGCTTTCAATTTTAAATTTGTTACACAAGCTTTTGCAATATTACATATCCATGCATAAATCATTAAATCCTAAACTTGGGATGTTAATGAAAAATCAAGAATCTTGTGAAAAATGTTATTTGGAGAAGTGGGGATATATAAATAAAGCATATATAAAGTTGAACGTATAATGGCCCATCAATTATTCGTGATGTAGTCAATAAGAGTATCAAGTGTGTACGCTTTCCCACGTGCGGGTCAGGCTAGGCACACGTGTGATTGGATTGCCTGCAGAAAAAATCACTTCATTACAACTGTATATATCTAACTCTATCTCACAAATGTATTTACATAAGTAATCAAGAAATTGTTTAGGGTGTCAAAATACTGAGAGAGAGTGATGAGAAGTTTTGACCTTTCCCTTTGATTATCTTTATGGTTCCAAAAGTTTCAGACCAGATAGTAGATTGTCCTTGTCTCGAATCACACACACGCATGGCTATCCCTCTAATTATTTAAGTGGGCTCTCCCATTTTATTTTATTTATTTTTAATTTATGCATATAAAATTACTTAAGCAAAAAAAAACTACCCCATCATAATCTTTGGACTATTTTGTCGGGCTTTTTAAACAAGTTTTTTTTGTTCTAAACCACTTGTAATTATAGCAGGCGTTGGTCTTTCTAGTCATTTAAAAAACATTATTATAAACAATGACCGATCTCGACGGTCGCTCTAAAATGGACAGATTTTTAAATTTTTTGTACATTTTTTAAAAGTTTAATATTTCACTCTCAATTCTTAATCCTGAAATCTCCCTTAGTATAAACTTGCCATGCATCATCTTAACATCAAGTCACAAATATTTGCCATGCATCATCTTAACATCAAGTCACAAATATTTGCCATGCATCATCTTAACATCAAGTCACAGTAATAGTGAATAGCCTAAAATTACTATTCTTTAGTGCTTAAATCAAATATTTTTGGTACGATTCGGTATTTGGATTCGAATACTGATATTCGTATTCGGATTTTTGATATTCGAGTTCGAATATAAATATTTGATTCGATTCGATTAATATTCAAACACGAATACAAAATTATGACATTCGATTCGATATTAAAAAATATTCGATTAAATATAGATATATATAATACATTTATAAAAATATTTATATATTAAATGTATTTTATAAAACTTATTATAATAAATTTGTTTCTTAAATATATAATTTTGAATCGAATAGTTTTGAATCGAATCGTATTAATACGTATCGAATTCGAATCGAATATTCGAGTAATATTGTATATAAAATAATACTCAATAAGAAACGAATCGAATATTCGAATCAGATCGAATAATTTGAATATAAATAATGAATCGAATACGAATCAACTTTAATATTCGAGAATGAATAGAATACGAATACAAATTGAATACTATGTTATTTGATTCGATTCGATTCGTTTACAACCCTACTTAATTATGCCCTGACAAAAAAATTAAAACAGCATGTACTGTTTAAAATTGCCATTTTTCGATATTCTCCTGTAAATAATATAAACACAAATAGACACGTACAAACACACGCGTTCTACAGACTACAGTATCACATTAAAACAGAGAATTAATAATTCACCAACCAATATTTAATTTAGAAATAAAAAATGCGTATTCTGTAATTTTTGGATGATGATGAATTGGGTCCATAATTAGAAATTAGGGAAGGTCCAAATGTGTAATTTAGAGGCTTGAGATAATAAAATTTTAAATATATATAAAAATACAAGAAATTTTGTATGATTGGAAGGTGTACCCCTCTTAGAATTTGTTCAATTTTTTTACTCACTAATGATATAGTGACACGATATGTAAAACAATTTGTCGGTAAAATTAATAAATCCCAACTGAAGTATATAATTGGTTACAAATTGTAGTATTAATTAAGAATTATCACAAATATACATGCTTACATAAGTGGAAATATTCAAAATAATGTGTAACAATATAAATATGTTTTTGGGGGAAATAAATAGCTATTATTAACACAACGTCTGGAACATTACTTTGAAGTACATGTGCAAGACTATCTTTCTAGTAACAAAAAAAAATCACAGTTTTTGTCCGAAAATGGATTCACACTGATAACGTCGTATATTTACTGCCACCAATAAATGGAAACGTCTGAAATATTGGCTTGCCCTTTATTATGGCGACCACTGTTAAGTTATTACCGCTTCGTTTCAGATTTTTACAGCCTCCCAATTAATGGTTTTACTGCCAGTTGGTTTACTCAGTAGAAATTTAATTTTTTCCATTCTAAAGTTAATGTCCAAAAACAACGTACAACACCAAAAATGGCCTTAAATAGTTCCACTTAACTTTAATCATGGGATTTTCTCTCTCAAGTTCCTCCTAGTAAAAATATCTTCTTCTTTTCGATTATTCGTAACTATTACAAAAAAATGTTATGTCAAAACATAAAAAGTATTTAATTTACTAGATCACATTAATTCCTTACATCTATCTAATATAAAATAAAGTATACGATTTAATTTAATTAGTAGTCACTCTTTTCCAAGTCAAAAAACGTTGTCAATTGTAAGAGAAAGTAATTATGTACCACGAAATTGATGTCGATATGACATACAATTGTCGACAAATATAGCCATTGAATTTCCACGTACAATTCCTTTAAATATTTTGTGGTTAAATGGCTGGCCAAATTAATATGTCACTGACGCTACTCTAACAAACCATTCTGCCAACATCTTACTATTAATTCTTAATTTCACTAAACAAAAAAACTCACAATTGATACTCGAAGAGTCATTTACCGGGCAAATTTGAGTCTTTCTTGTCAATGTTGAGATACCCTAAACCCTAAACCCTACTACTCTTTCTTCTCATACGAGTTTGGTCGAAATTTTGAGAGTATACTTTTTACCAACTAATCAGTTTTACAGGTAAACATTAGGTCTGGTTTATTATATAGTAGTAACTTTTATAGTACTTGTTGTATATATGTTACACTTGACTATAGTTCTTTTCCATGATTGAGACTGTTAAATTAGTCTAATCGATTTGAGAAATTACCCTATACGCACTGCAAATAAGAATTGTGGAGTTTATAATGTGAAAAATAAAAAAGAATATATTAAAAGTAAAAATTGGAGTGCGGTAAAATTAGGGATCGCAGAAGTTCCCATTTATGGGGTGGGTGGTCTTAAATATATGTCCAGGGGGTGTTCCAATGCAAAGAAGAGCATCATCATCATCATCACAATCCTATCTATCTGTCTATCTACGCACCTCTCTGTTACAAATACTTTCCACTGCTTTCTTCTGTTCCCAAGATTGTTTCACTCCCAAACAGAAACCCTCTCTCTCTCTCCAAAAAATCATGTAAACCCTTCTTCCCATTTCTTCTGTTTGCTACGCTAATCTGATCGCGGATGATCAGCGTATGACCTCGTAACAGTGTCGAACGTGTCAGACCAGTAAACCAACCAACCACCAACAAAAAAAATTTGAATCAGTATGCAAGAAAGCGACTCTATCATGTGAAGACAGATCTAATTATACATATATACATACATATATATATATATATATATATCTTTCTTCTTCAAGCTTTGTCAATGGTGGGGATGGTCTACGCCGACGACTGGGTTTTCCCCTTCTCCGATGAGGGACAAAGCAGCGACGGCTTCGGCGAGAATAACGAGCCGCCGATCGATCTCAAAGCGTCTGCAAACGAAGAAGAACAAGATTCGAACGTGCATGGGTCGAGAGGCGGAGGCGGCGGCGCAGCCGCGCAGTCGAAGCTCTGCGCGAGGGGGCATTGGCGGCCGGCGGAGGACACGAAACTGAAGGAGCTCGTCGCTCTCTACGGCCCTCAAAATTGGAACCTAATTGCAGAGAAGTTGGAGGGACGATCCGGTAAGAATAATAATTGAGGAGGAGAATCTTTCAATCTATCACTGTAGCTTTGTACTGATTTTTGCTGTTCAAGATTTGGTTTTTATTAGTGTTTGTATTTTGTCGTGGGGATTAAGGTAAGAGCTGTAGGCTGAGGTGGTTCAACCAGCTGGATCCGAGGATTAACCGGAGGGCCTTCACGGAGGAGGAGGAGGAGAGATTAATGGCGGCTCATAGGCTGTACGGCAACAAGTGGGCCATGATAGCGAGGCTGTTTCCCGGGAGGACGGACAATGCGGTGAAGAATCACTGGCATGTGATAATGGCCAGGAAGTATAGAGAGCAATCTAATGCCTACAGGCGGAGGAATATGGGCCAGTTTGTTTACAAGAGAGTTGAAGATGAAGACGCCGCCGCCGCCGCCTTCAAGAAGGATATCCCATTTCCGAACTACGGCGGCGCCGGTGGTGGTGGGAGTATTCTCAACGGCAATGGGTTTTGGACGCCCCAACCTTCTCTTGCTTACCACCAAGGTCTTGCTTTCTTGAATTTTCTTTTGGTTTTTCAATCACATGCATCAAGAATCTTCTCTCTCATCACTCAAATGCATCAAAGATTGAATCTTTTTGAACCGGGTTTAATTTGTTGCTTGTCTTAATCAGGCCCAAGTTATGCAAATGAGATGATGAGCATCTTCAACCATAACAAGCTTTGGGAGGAAACAAATTACTCCTACCCCTACCACCACCACCACCACTACAGTAGTACTACTTCAGCAATGCTGAACGGCCAGCACCCACTCTATCATTTCCCTTCCGAGTTTTCGAAACTCGGTGAGGCCGAAGCCTCCGATCAGCCGGAGAAAGGAATGGCGCCGCGGTTCATAGACTTCCTCGGAGTTGGCTCTTTGTGAAGTTTTAAGGTTAAGGAAGGAAGAACCAAAGAAATTAATCGTAATGGCTGTAGCTAGCTAGGACAGTGTGTTGTTGTAGCTAGTTTTGCCATTTTGTTGAGAGATGGTAATACTAGGAATTCTTTCATTTGGGCTCCATGAGAGATGTAGTTAATTTCTCCTGACCTTTTTCCTCGTAACTTCAACATCCTTGGATGGAACTGTTTCAAAATGTGTAACAATGTTAATAAGGTCCGGTCTTGTCAAATTGACTCACTCCCTCTCTCTCTCTCTCTCCTCCCTCTCTCTCTCTCTCATTGTTTTTGCATCTTTCATATATGAGAATGGATAGTAATGAACTGTATGGTAACATGTTAGGTGCGGATTGCATAGAAATATGCAAAGTGGCATAACTTTTGCCCACGTTCATGTGATTAAATATTCCTAAAAAGGAAGGGGAGTATATGTGTGAGATTTTCTGGGAGCGGAAATATGATGGAGAATGGAAAGGTCAAAGAATAGATTGACGAGAAAATATGAAGACATCCATTTCTCATGGGCCTGCAAAATTCAGGCACAGATTCAACATAAGAAAACACTCTTTTTCGATCGCATTCAATGTTGTAACTGTTTGAACAATATTTTGTCTCATCAGCAGAATCTTTGCTAATAGAGCTCACGCCTCCCACATGGGATGCTGATCATACATACCATCCAACTGTCGCTAACTTGTTTCGACGCTTCAACTATGTCGTCACTCTTCGTTCCCACAAAAGTTTGTGTATACCACACTATAAGGGGTACTGATATGTGTTAAATATGATTAACTTGATTTAATGAGAAATGTCATATGTCAATACCTTGTGGTGTAGTACATACAAGAGTATATGAAAGTGATACATACAAACCGTTCCGCTTCGTTCCCGTATATAAAATGACATCATTAATTAGTATACGTTATATCATATTGACCCCGTTTCGTTGATAAAAATTAGAAAGACATTATTGATATTACTGAATAGCACAAAATGGTCAAAAGAGACATTTTTCCATGAATTTGACAAATTCTTGGAAATCAATTAGCCCATCTCCGTTACTATCAAAGGTTTTGATCATCCTCTTGCACTCTTCCAAATCACACTTTCCCTTAAAGTTTGAGACAATACTATGCAACTCTCTAGCATCTATAAACCCATCATTATTTACATCGAACACACAAAATGTTTCCTTAATTTCGTCGAAACTAGGCTCTTCTTCCTCGAACAACCCCACCAAATCTTCTAGGCCGAAACTTGAATCCTCATTAGTACCCTCCAATCCATATGCCATCCCTAGTTTGCTCATCATCGCGTTCACTTCTGCAACGCTTATTCTTTCTTGAGCCTTGCCCTTGCATGGCATGCTTTGGAGCACTTCTTCGTCACGGTTGGGTGAGAAAATCATCGAGAAAGTTCGTAGGAAAAATTCAGCTCTCGAAATGAACTTCTCAACGTCTCCAAAGAGAGAATTGAGTAGAAAAACTAGCAGATTTGAAAAAATGTTTCTGATTCGCAACTCCATTTTTTCAAAGGTTGTAAGATATTCTAGCTATTCTTGGTTATGTATGATCATGGGAAAACTATGTCTATATATAAATATACGAGTGAGGTAGGATGAAGGCGTCAGAAACGTGATGCGTAAGGAGTTTGTAATGCGCGTGATACTGGCGTATAATATTATTGTTGATCCGAAACTTGGGATTTTATTCTTCATAGTTTCGAGGAAATTTAAATGTTGCAACGACTACATGGGAATAATTTTATGTTGTTGTATGAATATGGGCTGGCCTGACTACAAAAAGATGTGTATAGTTAATTATAAATGGAAATGGGATGGAAAATGCTGTTCAGAAAAATTTCACCGAATATTTGTTAATGATTTCCTAGGTTTCCAAGGAACTTCCACTATATTTCTACCTTACGTAATTCTCCTTTTTTTTTTTAATAAATAAAAAAAAATTATAATCGCTATTTACGTATTGGATAAACCACAATTAGATGCTTCTATATAATTATTTACAATGATTTATAAATTAGATCACAAATCCGCCAATGCAACTGCTATAGACCGTAAAGGCCTAAATGGATAATTCTCCCTTTTCATTTTTCGTTCTTTAGTATTTGCATTTTGTTAGCGAAAATCTTAATTTAATCGAATTTGGATCCGTTTTAGGAAATTGACACAAATGCCACATTTTGGAGAAAAAAGATAAGGATTTTACCGGCCATAGACTGTTGTTTATTGTAGTTATCATTCAAGCTCTCATAAAATACTATTTTTCCCTTGTTTGATTGAGAATATGCTTGACCATTTGGTGGTCGTTGGTCGGCAAGCTTACATAAGGTTATGGTACGGTCCATGCAACCGATTCGGATATCTTATTCCACTTTCTTGTGTTCTGTTCATATTTAACTCTAAATATTTATGTGTGTATAATAATTCTAAAATTTAAATCATTAATACCTAAATACTTATAGTTAAGAATGACAGTGAGATAAGAGATCATGTGGGCCATGCAACTTATCGGTCTATTTGACAATATCTCAGCAGCTTAATATTGACTTTCTTACCCCCTCAAAAAATAGTATATTCATTTCCTCAATTTATATATATTTGGTGACCGGCCTCTTTTTCTTTTTGAATATACGAATAACTAGATGTTTCTACGAAAATTTCTTCTCCCCTTATTACATAGGATTTTTTCAAAGGCTGCTGTTTTAGAGGTCGGATTGACTTTTGAGGTGGGCGGACACAACCCAAATTCATGAGGCAATCTGTTGAATTGGGTTGGATTCATCGGACCCGAAGCAATTGAGATCTCTAAACATACATTACTACTCATCCAAAGGTATTTAAATTGAATAAGAAAAAATGACGAAACATAGGTGAAAAGAAAAGGAAATTGGAGAAACGGAAAATACTACTCACAAATTAAAAGGGTAAACAGTTGTCACAGCATCACCACATCACATGACTTATATTCCACTCCAAACTACGTTTCTGCTGTAATTATATGTGATCTTGAATTTCTGAAAACATTGAAATCTCTCTCTTGTCTCATCCTGCTCTGTCACTATAGATGTTCGTGTAGTCATTTATTAGATATATATTCTTCAGTTCCATTAAAAACGTCCATATCTTTCAATTAGATTGTCTCAATATAAGTGTCATTTTTCTTAAAATGACAATATTAACTTTACATTCAAACAATGAGATGAATTCCTCTTTACTCACTATCCATCCCACGTCTTTATACACATTCTCTCTTCGAAAGTTTATCTCTCACACAATTTCACTCCGCTACGAACTGAGAAAATTATATATTTTAAATTATTTCTTTAATTACGACATAAAGAAAATCGAAAAAAAAATCAATAGCCTCTACTATGCTTTAAAATTTTTTAGATGAATTCTCATTTCTTTCCACAAACCATTCCTTGAAAACTGTGTTAATTTCTTAATACAATTAAAACTCATAAAATATATATTTAAATAAAATTTCTTAATCTCTATGTGCCGAAAAAAAAGGGGACGTTTATGAGACGGAGGGAGCATACATTTTCTCTCAGAGGTTTGTTAATGTTAATAGATTTTTTTGTATGATGATACTGTGGGAGAAATGGATAACAGAGGATCGGATATCCAGATTGAAGAACACAAGAAAGGACAATGTTTTATTCCATTTCATCGCTTTCATGTTCTTTAACATTGGGAAATACACTACATAACGTATTTTGAGTAAATCTCTCTCTTTTGCAGTAGCTGCAAACTTAATGACATTTTGGTGATGAGAAAATAATCTTTATGAAAAAGAGATCCATTCCATTCCCACATCTTGAGTGGTTTTGTGTTGGAATCTGAGAGAATTGAGAATATGTTACAGACATCATAATTCTTATCCACAATATTATCTGTTTGATAAAGCCAACAAGAAACCTGTTATGTCACGTTCACTACAAAACCATGCATGACCATAATGTAATCCTAATTCATTTACATCAACATTTTCTTGATTCCCAACAAGTTTGATGGCCTAATGACATCTCCCCCCCTCCAATGCTTGCCTAAAACAGAGGTAGAATGATGGGATGCAGGGGAAGCCAACGGCGTATTAGCCGCAGCTGACCCCCAATACAATGCGGCCGGATAGAAGTTTGCAGGAAATCCCATAGAACTAATTAGCAACCCATTTGCTTGCACGGCGTCTTGAACCATTATATGAGGGTATGTCCGGAGCAGGGCATTCTTGTTCTTACGGCGGCCCGATCCGACCGGCATGCTGCGCATTGTGCCTCCGGCGGTCCAGTACCTTTGGCAGTTCTTGCAGAAGTGGCGAGGCTGGTTGACGTTGTAGTTGTTGTAGTAACAGAACTTGGTGTCCGTGCTGTTGCAACGTGGGCAGGGGATGATTTTGTCTGGCTTCTTTAGTGTTGCCTTTTCTTGGGAGGCGCCGCTGCTCTGAGTCTGGTCATCCTTCTTTGATGAATTTGGTTCCTCAGTAATATCGGATGATGTTTCGGTTGATTGATCGAGTGAAAGGTCTCGTGATTCGACCTATAAATATCGAGCGATTTTAGATGCTACATCGAGTGAAATATTTCCGCGCATAAACTCATGTAAGACAATTTATCATAGTTAGTTAGCATATAACAAATTCAAAATCTCGTGGCTCAAATAAACATCATCTAGCACCACTTCACAACTAACCCCAAAACTTTGATAAGAATTGAGTGAATTGGGAGGAACTATTATTATATTAAGTTGTTCCTAATAGGGATTCAACATTAAATCGACTATGAGCGATAACACCAACTAAGCTATATACTGTTTCAGTTAAATAAATTGAGAGGAAATTGATGGAGTAAATCTAAGAAGAAGATACACACATTCACTATAGAAATTGCCATACCTTGGTATCTTGAGAAGTTGAAGTTGCAAAGAAAGTGTGTCTGCATTGAGGCAGGGATATGATCTGTCCGAAAAGCTTAATTGTTGAATCTCTTATGACTTCTGACATTCTTTAGAATCTGCAGTTTCTGTCTGTCTTTCTCCACAACAATTAAAGGATTCTCTTTTTTCTCAAGAAGATAAATTGACTCTCTTATCAGTTACCACCTAATTAACTTTCTCTTTCTTTAAGTGTTCAGAGATTTGGAAATGTTTTCGTTTATTTTTGTTAACCTTTACTTTCCTTGAGTATGCAGTGGCTATATGGGAAAGATGGTAGGAGAGAGAAAGTTGGAAGAAAGCCACGTCAGCGGTGGGAATGTATTAGAGCCACAAGTTTATTTTGTGGCCTTATGAAAATCTTAATAATGACTTACAAAGAGTCCTTCCTTTGAATTATTAAATGTTCTTGTTTTTCCTCTCTCTCATACACTAACACATACACACGCAACTAACCAACAGTTGTTGGAGGAAATGGCATTCCGTGGCCAGGTCAGCTTTCACTTCGTTATGATTATTTATTGAGGATATATGAACAAAAAAGGGTCTGAAAGAGAGTTGCACGTGGCAGATGGGCCACGCTGGCACAACCCAACTCGCAATTGGGCCCCAACAGAAAATGTGTGGAAAAAGCCTTATTTCGGCCCAGGTTAGTTCCTAATCCAGCTCATATATTTCTGACGCGTGTCCCACTGATAGAAGTGAGTAAGTCCACATATCCGAAGAATCTTTCTTGTGGCTGTCGTTTGGCGGATCCGGACCCGACTGTAGAAGCACCTTGACACGTGTCGGGATTTTGTTAAGAGATAAGATCGGGTCCAGTTAGTATCTTTTCCTCCATTATCATTTTCCCCGGATGAGATCACATGTTCAATAAATCTATCTAATAAGTATCTTGTTTAAAAAGACGTAATTTAATATTAAAAAACACACTTTTTAATTATTTATTAAATTTTTTTTTTAATTTTATCATTTTAATATCTAATTTTTCATTACAAATTACTGTTGTTTTAAATTAGATATTTTTAAATTAGACATCAATTGAACTTAGATTTCTTAGACAGGTGATCTCATCCCCTTTTCGATATATCCTTTTTCAATATTCATTTATTAATTGGTCTCATTGGTTTTTATCTCCAGAGAGAATTTGGATTGAATGTATATATTTTTAACTTTCTTTGTTAAAAAAACAAAGAACTTAGTACGTGATATTTTCGTATAAACCTACCTGTATTAATCTATTAACCTTTTTGTAATAAATTAATAGGGAGCAACAAACCGCATGTTACCTTAAACATGCGGTATGTTAAATATGCATGAATCATGAATGATATTCTATAAATAAAAAGACGAAAATGATTTTATACTAAAAAAAACTAATGTAGATAAAAGTATATCAAATGTAACGTTGTTATTCTTGGTTAAATAACTGAAACAACATTCGTTGTTGTAATAGATCCAAAAAAATGTGTACAAACATTTGATTCACGAATGTCATGGAGCTTCAATATGATGATCATGGTGAAATGACAAACACAGAAAAAATTGGCATTTAGATGTAGAAAGAATGAAGTGTCAACAGTACTCAACCTCATTGCTTGTCAAAGTAGCCACAATTTTTACAAATTGGCCGACCAAAGTGCACCAAGTATTTCCACCAACACCTTACTCCTACGTTCGTGTTATTTAATTTCAGGATTTCGAGTGGGTGATGTTGATGCGAAATTCTCGAGAAACAAAAATTTGATTTACGTACAGTACATAGTTCTCATATATGGTTAAATAGGTAGGTAGTGTGCCTCCATGTAATATCATATATAATACTCTCTTCGTCTCATTATTATTGTCTTTTGACTATTCGGCACAAAATTTGTAAAAATTGATTGAAGTGTGTCAAAGTCGTGAGGTCCATTATTTAGATTGGCTTTGATTTACAAATTATTTTACTTTTTTCGTAAAAGACAACAATAACGAGACGGAGAAATATTAAATCATATATAAGTTCGTAGGGAAAATAACTTAAAAAATCATTTTTAAGCCACAAATTGTTACTAGCAGTATAATTAAGAAAATAAGCCAAAAGAACATATAGACGACTTGCCGACTTGCCGGCTTCCTCAAACACCCACAACAACGCTTACTTTTTATAGCATTATTGAAATAAATTGTTGATAAATTTTTTTAAACAAAATTATCTTTAGATATTCATTTTATTTTCTCAATAAATAATTAATGTATAGTTTTGCGGACCATCAATTTTTTTGGTTTTTTTTCTTCCAGAAATATATTCTTTCATTTTTGTTAACTTGGTGAATGTACCTCCAACTGGAGTGCATATAACAGGGATACATTCTAAAAAAATTTATGTCCTAAGTTTAGATTCCTAATTAGACTTCGTTTGGGAAAATAACTTAAATAAGGAGATGTTTGGTGAGAGGGATTTGGAATCAAGAATCGGTATGAAATCCATGTTGGAAATTTAGTTTTGACTAATTAATATTTTAGTTTAGCCATGATTAAACTGCTGTGGACACGTTCGTATTCTCAAAACTGAATTTCGGTGAGTGAGAAATTTGCGTTTTAAGTTGGTCACTTATGGGGGTATTTTCGTAATTGGATGCAAGTACGCCAGCCAACCTGACCCAATGCTTGGCTCGTGTCTGGGCAAATAAACTCGTGTTACTGGACTTGGGTTTGGATCTAAGTCTGTTAGGCTTGATGGCTTGTATGGCTGTTGAGCTGCCTGCGAGTTGTTGACACATCAAGGGTCTTGATGACCTAGAAGCATCCATGAAGACTTGAAAGGTCTAAGTAGTGGTTCTTAATGAGCAAGTAATGTAGAGACACTTTAATGTCTTGAGTCCCTTCACTTGGTGGAAGTTACTTTTATATATAGATACATCTACAAGCATTTCACACACAACATACAATATACACAACAAATACAAGATATCACGAAAATCACAAAACACTTCATTTGCATCTATAGTCAAGTTCTATGTCTGCTCAGCTCGTGCCTTAGTTCAGTTCGCCGAAGTCTTTCCAGTTTGCGGCGCTGCTATCGGGAATGAGGAAAATCGTTTTATCTTAGGGGACAGATTGTCAAACCGTGAGCACTAGTCGGGGCAATACTGTCTTGCGGAAAGAGGACACTCGACTCGACTTTAGTCAGTTCAATCCAGTCAAGTCTGTCCAGTTTGTCATTTCATATCCAGGAGGATCATCAACCCGGACGTTCTGTCCAGAAGACAAGAAAGTAGTCTACCCTATTGGATACGAAATTGATTGTAATCTAGTACCTCAGTTTCTATTGTATTTTCAATTATTTATTATCATTTTGTAAGCCTTTTCAAGGTTATCGACTATATTTTAACCAACAATCTATAAATAGTATTTGGATTAAGACTATTAGATTCAAAATTTTGGAATGATATCCAAAAATTTAGGAATCCACAATTCCATACAATTTAGTGAGTTTGATTCCATTCCATTTTTAAAAAATCACTTTTTTTATTTTCTCATTATTTGTTTTTTATTTTAATTTTTTTTGTTTCTCTCTCTTTTTTTTTTCATTGTTTCACTTATTTTTATTCTTTCATCTTTTCTTTATTTCATTATTCTATTTTTCATTTGTATATTTTTTTGTTCTTCATTATTTATTTTTTATATTCTCAATTTTTTTATTTTTTATTTTTACTTTTTAATATTTTTACATTTTATACAAGTTAAGGATAAAATTAAAAATTTATACAAAAAATATGTATATTAATGACTCTGAATCCAAAGAAGTAATCCAAACAGATATATTGGAATGATTCGGTTCATTCCGAAACTAGAGGAAATCATCTTGAACCTGAATTCGATTCCAAGTTGCGAGCCAAACAACTACTTTTAGAATAAATGTTTAAATTGAATAAATTTTTATTTAAATATTATTGTTAGGGAAATTTGATATGAAGATCTATTTTCATAAGTCGTTTTTGACTTATTTTCACTAGCTACTCCTACCAGCTTACGAAGATAAGTAAAAAACTACTTTTAGAATAAATTATTTTTATAAACTATCCAAACACGTTTATAAGCACTTATTTTTTAGAATAAACTGGAATAAACTGCTGAGTTTAAAAAATTCAATCCACCATTACTCTCTAACCATGAAAACTAGCTTGAAAGAAAAGGTGTATCATGTGAAATTAGCTTTGAAAAAAAAGAAATTAAAGGATGAGAGCATCTAGATATTGGAATATCTTTACATTTATTCAAAGCTCGAAAAGGAACATGCTATGAAAAACCAACTAAATCTATCCACAGAGATGAAAAGCACACAATAATATTGCCTAAGTGGATGTGAGGTGTCAGCCACTTCTAGTACAAAATAAAGAATAATAATATACCCAATTCATATATATATCACCATCAATTTTTATTTCTCTTTTCTTGTACAGTCTTGTTGCAGAAAGTTTACCCCTTTGGCGTGCATTATGGGCAATTCTGTATAAAGGTCCAAGTAGAATTTTTTTCCCTTTTGCTTGTGGGAATGTGGCAATGAGTTTGATTGTTTCTTGAGTGGATTTGGTTGGAAAGTCTCAAATCTGGACAGAGAAATTATCAGACAATAATTAACAAACCAACCTAGGAACTGAAGCTACATCAGAATTATCAGGTGATGGATCATAAGATGTTATACCACAATAAATTGCGAGAATAGCGATGGATTGCCAATTAATCGACGTCGTGTGAATAATTCTACATAGGATGGCGAATTATCCATCGCTGGAATAACGACCAAAAAATTTCGCCACTAATGATTCTTTTTTAATATTTTAAATTGATGACAAGTATTTTTATCCTTAAATCTATCGTAGATTTACCGACGAGATTCAATCACATGATCTTCTTTCGTGAGTACTAAACATGAATATGAACTGTTAGTTTGACCTAGTATATATTTATATATAATAAAAGTACATATAATATATATTAGTTGCAGCATGTCTTGTGAGAGAAGTATATACAAAAGAACAAGTATTTTCCTTTTTGTTTGTAGGAACTGAAGAGAATACTTATCAGCATTTTCCACTAACTCTGCATGCTGGGATGAATTTTCATAATGCTGTCATAATTCATAAAGTTGCTCTAGTTATCTCAATATTATTACAAGAATTTTAAAGCATTTCTTTTAACTTTAATGATTAAAAATAAAGCAGACTGGACAGCACATAAACCATGCAAGTATATTATCATGGAATCGAGTGGCTGCAATACTACTACTAAAGTGTTTGGTTGGATAATGAACCTCTATGGCCGAATGTCTTGTATTATAAATGGATAATTCCGTCGGTAAATTCCAAGAATTTTGTAATATGAATCTAAATGTTTATGTCACATTTTTTTGATATTAATTTTAACCACCCTAACTTATTAGATCATAAATCGCATGCACATTTCAAAGGGTTTTTTCAACTAATAAACTCGATGTAAAAGTGGTGGTGCAAGCATTGCGTAATGGTGACGTCACTTTCTAATTCTATGATCTATCCACAAATTCTGGTGGGATAAATATCAATGGTGGGATTGTGACAAGTTCCTTTTGGGTTCCCCTTTTCTTGATTCCTGAGGCCATCCATATTCCTCCCATCATCTCTGCATGCTTTTGGATTTGTGAGATCTCACTCCCCACCCTATATATATTATTCATGGCATGGGCCCCACAAACAGAATAATAATTGAATAGAGCCAACTTTCGATTCAACTCAAACTCACCTTAAAATCCCAAATCATCCCAGAATCTCCTTTTCTCCCACATCGAATATTTAAAATCACCAACTGGCTGCCCTCATTTTTCAAAATATTGGACCCTTTGGCCTTTCCCTTCTATCACAAGCATATGTGTTAGTCGATATTGTTCATACTTGTTTGATTTATAGCTAAAGCAATAAGAGAGGTAAGAGGTAAAAGCTAATTAATTAAGGTGATTTGATGGCCATCTTTTTCTACTTTGCATCTAATGATCTTCTCTATAAAGATTAGTAAACAAATGAAGTAAAACATAGCGAGTGTTTGGCACTGAGGTGGCAAATGCTTTGGAGATCAATCAATTGAATTTTGATTCCATAGATCGGACTCTTTGCCCGCAACCCAAGAAATGCAAAAGACTGATCTGATCTAAATGACTTTTGGGATTTGTTGTTTGCCATTCTCACCCCCTTTTGTTTTCCCTTCCTTTTTCTAAAGATTGATGAATTTCTCTTGTTCAATTAGGTTTGGTAGAAGGGTTCTATAACATCTTGATTTGATCGTATGCCAGACAGCCAGAGGCGGATACAAAGGGAGTTTGCGGATCCCTCTCAAATCATACTAAAACTATTTTTGAGATTTTTTTTTTCTCTCTCGTAATAATGGATCTGCCGCATGATTGTATATACTGATTTTTTTGGATTGCTTTTGTGTGGATGGAAGTAGAGATGTGTGCATATATAAATGTGAGTCTTTTTTGTCATTTCCTTGTGTCTGTGATTGAGGGGAAAAGGAGATTCTATTACACTTAATAAATTCCAAGAGACATCATTGTTTATATTACCAGGAAACCATATAATTAAATCCTTAATGATCAAAAAGCAAAAGACAATTTTATTCCGAACACAAGACCTAGTCAATCTCACTCCTCAATATTTTATACCTTCAAGAAAGAATCCATGCAATCTTGGACTTTAAGCAAAGAGGAAAAGATGGGGTTTCTTTATATCACTTTGACACTTCAAATATAATATAGTTATATATATAATAATATATTGAAAATGGTATTACATGAGTACAGAATGAATTTCTGACAGAACAGAAACTCATTCTTGATTTATGTTTCTGCAGATGTAACCTGTGGAAGAATGGAGTAGTTTCTGTTTTGTTTGGACCATATTGTCAGACAAATACAAGATGAGTGACAGTAAGGGGAAGGGATTTAATTAGGACAAGTCACAATAACAATTGTTGTTGCTATGTCAATCATATATTATTCTTCAATATTAATTTCCAGCAACACTTATCGACAACATTAATATTTTTTTGTCCTAAAATCTATTGCTAGATTCTTTGATTCCTCTATACCTACAAGAAACAAAAAGAACCGGCCAAATCCATCCACACCATACCCTCTCAGAAAGGAAATTTGAGGGGCAAAAATAATCACACCAATAATCAATAAAAATATGAATCTCTTATCCCTTTCAATATTTTTTAAAAGAAATACCCATTAAAGCATCATCATGATTAATTTCCTTCTTCTTTCCATCAAAGCTTCCTAAGGGTTTTACAAAAGTTGCTCCCATTATGCATCATGGTGGGGACTGCTAACTCATACGGGAATAACTCATAGAGAGAGAGAGAGAGAGAGAGAGAGAGGTGGGAATATAGGAGGATAAAAACAAACCACACACTTTAATTTCTCTCTCTTTTCTCTCCTTTTGAGACTCGAAATTGAAGTATGTTGCTTTCTCTGTTTTTGCTGCATCAGATAGATTCTCCCCACCCTTTCAAGTCAAAGAAGAAAGAAAAATAAAGAAAGTTGGATATGAAATGGGAAATGGGAGAAAAAGGGAAGGGCCACACCTCACAGCATATATTCCCTCCTTACAACCCCACTTATGTTTCCAGATATGGAGTGAGAACACACGACATGCTAACTATTATAAAGCACAACACAACACCACCTACCATCAACAAACACCAATGCCTCTTCACAATCAAGAAATGAACTTGGTTCTCTCCGGCGATGCCAAGCCTAGATTGAAATGGACTCCGGAGCTGCATCAGAGATTCCTCGACGCCGTTAAACACCTCGGAGGCCCCGAGAGTGAGTGCAAATCTTGCTAACTTATCAATACTTTCTTACCAATTTTACTTTACCTAATTAGTATTACTATGATATTATGCAGAGGCCACTCCTAAAGCCTTGATGAGGATCATGGGCATTCATGGCCTCACTTTATACCACCTCAAGAGCCATTTACAAGTAAAATTTCATTCCTTTTATTACATCGTATGTAAGTGTGTTTGGAATCTATCTGATCAAGAATGGTCTATTTTTTGCAGAAATACAGACTGGGTAGAAGTCAACAAACCCAAACTTACAACAATAACAAACATGAAGGTATTGCTTCATCACATTCATATACCTTAAAGAATAAGATATGTTATGTTATTATACTAATATACTTCTTCTGTCCCAATTCAGACAGTAGAGAGAATAATCAGAGAAGCCACTCAAGCTACAAGAACATCAATGCAGCAGAGGAGAAGATAAATGAGTAATAACTTCAATTTGTTATCATTAGGCCTAAACTCATATGAGCAACAATTTCTCTAACAAATTTGCCTTTTTCTCTCTGCAGTCTGCAAGTCAATCAAGCTTTGGAAATGCAGATGGATGTGCAGAGGAAACTCCACCAACAGATTGAGGTGCAGAGGCATTTACAGCTGAGAATCGAAGCTCAAGGCAAGTACTTACAATCTGTTCTAAAAAAAGCTCAAGAGACACTCTCCGGATACAGCGGTTGCTCCATCGAAGTCGAGCAAGCTCGAGCTCAGCTCTCCCAGTTAGCATCCATGGTTGACTCCGGCTGCACGGTCTCTTCATTCTCGGTGCTAACGGAGAGCGACGGTTCAATGCTCAAAGAAGCAGGGGATAAGCCACTTGGGCGCAATGGATATTCTCTTGAGAGCTCTCTCACATCGTCGGAGAGCTCCGAGAGAAAGGATGAGGATCGGAACGCTAATGGGAAGAGAAACTCTGAAGCTATGGAAATGGATTCGGTTGAGAAGAGGAGCAAAACGGCTGTGGATGAAGGGGATGAAACAGAGGAATTGAGTGGGAAGAAGGGTATAGATTTGAATAAGATGGACTCGGGAACGAGAGGGATTGACTTGAATTGCAAGGGACTTCAACTCTTTGGCACTACTTTACAGTGATGGATTTAGGTGATTAGTTATTAAATTACATTACATAATATATAAATTGTTTGCTTTTACTATTTTATAATGTAATTGTAGGAATAGTAATTATATGTGTATATTGCTTTTGCTTATGGGCCATAATCAAAATTTGTGGGGATATGCAAGTAAAAAGAGAATTGAAATAATTCTCCATCTTTCCTTGTATTTATATCTTAGTTTGATAAGAAAAAAAAAATAGAGAATTGAAATAAAATTCACCCACAAACTAAAATCTTCAATCGAACAAATTACAAGAATTTATTGATGTAATTCGCAAATCTAAGTTTCTTGATCCTCTGTTCACTTCTTCATTGAGAAATATTTTGATCACTCTCCTCGCCCCTTCTCTCACCACTCCTTCTCTCACCTCCAAACATAAAGCTCACCCAAATCTCTCTCCTTCTGTCTCCGCCACTCCTCGTCTTCTTCTCACGATCATTTTCATCTACCGGCATTTCATATCTACAAATAGGGCAAGAGCCATGAATATTCAACCATTTCTCAACACAATTTGCATGAAATCGATGCTTGCACGGCATTTGTTTCGCCTTCTCGCCGGCCTCCCACTCCTCCAAGCAGATCGAGCACTGATCGCCGTCGTCTCCGCCGCCAACTACTTCTACAGCCTCCAAAGCATCGATCGACGCCTTGGAAGCCGGCGGCCGGCCGCTTTTGGCCGAGAGCAATTCGTTAAACAAAGAGTCAAAAGCTAATCCTGTGTTGTCGCTACTGTTGCTGTTTTCGTCGCTGTTGCCGCTGCTGCTGCTTCTTTCTATGACTACCATGCCCTGCGTGAAGGGGTTGATGAAGACGATCCGGTCAGGCGGGCTGCTGCCCGGATTCTCCGTCTCTCGGTGTGGGCCCGCGGCGTTTAGGCCTAGGATGAAGGGTAAGAAGAGGGAAATGTCTCGGTTTCTTGAGTTGATCAGGTTTTCGATGAAGGGCGATGGCTCTGGCTGATCTGAAGCCATTAATTGCGCGGCAAGTGAAGAGAGAGAAAGTAGATTGAGAGATGTTGAAGCGAATGATTGAGGGGGAGAGGGAGATTGGTGTGGTGGAGGAAGAGAAGCGAAGATTTTGGGATTTTTAAGATGGTGGGGGCGCGAACAGGAAGTTTGTAGGAGGATCTGGAACTTGTAATTGTACGATTAGGTGTGCTCAACGGCACATTGTTTATGTTTATCTACTCCCAGATACTATTCTCTAGAGGTCGGATTTATTAAATACTTGTTGATTCTTCTTTTCGTTTTATTTTAAGGACAAGTAATGGTCTGACAGCCCTACACGTGTTGGCAGATCGAGTAAAGAGTATGGCTTTGATTAATTGAAGTGTTATAACGGACTTTGTGGGTTGCTCAAATCTGGAGATCGCATCCGTTGCAGTTGACATGTTCGATTGAATGCCTGAAAGAGTTTTTTCAGTGGGCGAGTGGGTAAGAGATGGCGATTGCTTCTTGTATTAAAGCGTTGGCTTGTCGGATATTCGGAACTCGGATTAATGGCCCAAATCAAGTGAGTCTGTAACTAACTTATTTATGTACTGATGAGAAAAAGCTTTGTCCAGATGTTGTTATGATGAGGCCAGTGGTGATTGAAGCGAGGGAGAGCGCCAAGATTCGAAATAGAAGATAATTAACAACAATTCTCAAGTGTATTCTTGACACAAATTGGTGTATTCTTGATATACTTTGAAGCAGTTGTATGCGATGCTGGTGGATGACAAGAATAGCAAGTGTTTGTTCGACGGAAGTACTCTGCGGGGAGAAAAATCGATTTTGGTCCTGTAATATTGCCCCAAATCGAAACTGGTCCTGTAATAATGACTCAATCGATTTTGGTCCTGTAATTTCACATTATCTCTATTTTTGATCCTGGTGCCGGAAGATGATGCTCACACGCCTAACTCCGTCGCCGGACATTTTTCCGAGCACTCACCCGTTGTCATTTTTAGTCCTGTAATGTAGCTTGCAGTTACATTACAAGACTAAGAGGGTGTTCGCAATAGCTTATCTGAATCAGCTTATAGCTGAAAGCTGCCTCGGGAAATGAATTCGGTGTTTGCGAAATTTAGCTTATAGAGCTGCTGAAAGTTATTTGAGTCCAAGATAGAGAATTTTCGTAAGCTGGTATTGGGCAGCTGAAGCTGATAGCTTATAGCTTTTATAATTTTTAACATTTTTAATTAATACATTATATTATAATTTTATAACTATTTTTTTAATTAATGATCGATATTGCTTATTTATATGTATAATTTTTTTGTCATTTAGCAAAGAATAAGTAAATATTTGTTTAATTAATATAATTTATAATCTTTTTTATTCTTGATTTTAATTAATAATATTAATTATACTTAGTTTTTTTTTCTAATTTTTATTTTAATATTTTTTTATTAAAATACTATTTATATGAGTAGAAATAAATTTTAAATTTTATTTGCATAAAAATTCTAAATTTGTTTAATAAGTGAGAAAGAAATAACATTTTCATTTTATAAGATACCACTTTATTAATATTTTCAAATATTAATTTTTGACTTTCAGCACTTTTTGCAAACACTTACAAATTATCAAAATCAACAGCTTTCAGCTGCTTTCAGCCACTTTCAGCCGCTTCCAACAACTTTCAGCACTTATCGATAAGCTTCAGCTACTGCAAACACCACCTAAAAATGAAAATGAGTGAGTGACCGGAAAAATATCCGGCGATGGAGTTAGTCGTATGAGCATCACTTTCCGACAATAGGACCAAAAATGGAGACAATGTGAAATTATAGAACCAAAATTAATTAAGGCATCATTACAGGATCAATTTCGATTTGGGGCAACATTATATGACCAAATTTTTTTTCCTCTGCAGGCGATAATGCGAAAGGATCCCTCTTGCACTACTGCACCCGTTAATCGTGTTGTTTAGTCAAGTAGTAAAACGGAATCGTTGAATTTTAGGAGACAGCTGAATACGTTGGGGAAGACAACATAATGGAGATCTCGTCGTATGATCGCAATGGCTTCGCTGTAGGAGAACGGCTGCAGGCCTTTGAACTTGCCATGGGTCGACAGGGTTTCTTGATGCGGTACCGATACAACTGCTTCAGCTCAAGTGATCATTTTGGCCCTTTTAACGACATTATAATCATTAACATGGATCACTTGAAACCAATGTCGGCTCGATCCAGAAAACAATTTGAAGCCGCCCAGTGAAGTGGGCCCAATATTCAACTGGAGAGGAAAACCGGGATTTAACATGTAATTATCGGAAAATTAAGGGGTTATTATAATATTTCGCGAAAACGGCAGCTCTTCCCGCGGTCGACCGTTTAACGGTTGAGATTTTTGAATTTGTCTCTCCAAACCGCTCTTCATTTTAACCCCATCCATTATCCACTATTCATCATACAGAACGAAAGAAAGAAGAAAAAAGAAAATGGAGAAATCAATGTCAGAAGGAATCGGGGTAAGAATGTACAACACCACTCCCCAACCCGACCCCGCCGCACCCCTCTACCCCTCCTCCTCCCATCCTCCCTCCGGCATCCCTCCCCTCCCCGGCGGCGGCCGCAAGAGGCGAGCAGTTGCAAACGGCGTCCAGAAGACTCTCTCCAAAACCTCCCTCCTGGCCAACTTCCTCCCGACCGGCACCCTCCTCACCTTCGAGATGGTGCTGCCGTCGATCTACGCCAGCGGCGAGTGCTCCGCCGTCGCCACCCATATGATCTACTCTCTCCTGGCTTTGTGCGGCCTCTCCTGCTTCTTCTTCCACTTCACCGACTCCTTCCGCGGCCCCGACGGCAAGGTGTATTACGGCTTCGTGACGCCGAAAGGGCTGGCCGTATTCAAGACCGGGCTCGGCGTGGAGGTGCCGAAAGATGATAAGTATAAGTTGGGGCTGAGCGACTTCGTGCATGCGATGATGTCGGTTCTTGTTTTCTCCTCGATCGCGTTTTCGGATTATCGGGTCACCGGATGTGTGTTTCCCGGTCATGCGAAGGAGTTGGATGAAGTGATGAAGAGTTTTCCATTGATGGTTGGGATTGTTTGCAGTGGGTTGTTTCTTGTTTTTCCTACTACTCGTTATGGTATAGGTTGCGTGTCTGGATGATTTAGTCTTCTTCTAGTCTTATGTTTATATTGTTGTATTTTGTGGATGTAGTTGTCTACTTGTATCTAAAGAGACTATAAATATATGTTTGTTTTATCTAGCGTCTCTCTCTCTGCACAAAAAAATATTATGATAATGTGTAATTTTCAGTTAACTTCTCTCTCTATACATAGAATACAAATCCCTCCAAAAATATATATGCCTATACACTCTACTCATGCATATTACTACCTTCTCCTACTTGTACAACAATGTCAACACTATTTTCTCTCTCAAGAAACCACTATACCAGTACATCTCCGCCTTCGGCTCCTGTTATCCTTGGATCGGGTTGTTATGCAAGCATCATGCAAAGCGTGTTTAAGTTATTAGCCGCAGCAAAAAGCACGTTTTTTCTCTTGAATTTTTTGCCATAAGCAGAGCAGTTCTCTGGGGCCTTGGTAATGGGCAACAACATAGCCGTCCCTGCAGCCATCGCTGATGATCCTCTCGTCCTTCTCGTATCTCACTTCCAGCCCATTCTTCTTCATTTCATCGATCCAGATTCCCATGGCGACGTCTTCTAGTTTAAATACCTGCAATTGTGATTTGTTAAGGTTTGAGATGTCCAAACCTATGGTATGTGGGCAAAATAAACACTAAAAATATCCAAGCAGTACCAAATCATTATAGTAGAATGTGTACAATTGCTTCTTACCTTTAGTTGTCCCTTCCTGTGGTTCTTGCTAACTTTTCTTGCTATATCATTTGTCACAACATAACCAGGACCACTGGCCCAGGGGGGATATGCATCATCTTGCCATTCCTTGAAATATAGTTTAGATGCATCCGAATTCAGATTAATACTCCATTTAGAGCTTTGAAGATCAACAGTGAAATATTCAGCACTTAGTAAGGCAGGCAAATAATATATCTTATTGTGGTTGTAGACTGGTAGTTCAATCTTCAATGCATTTTTCTACTTAGGATACTATTGTTGATGCAGAAATAAGCAAGATATTATTGATCTTCGGTCTTTTCAGAAACAGTAAATTAGTTGAATAGATACCTCAGGGCTGATATACCACTTGCTGTCTGGATCCCTGTGAGGATGTGAGTCGGAATTAATGAGTCCATAGAGCAAACCATGAGTCACATTGGTCTTCCCTAAAGAATTCAAGATTTCATCTATACGAACGAATGCATCATCATCTGTCTTCATTATAAACTTGGCTGAAATAACGTCCGTCTGTGGAAGAGATTATTAGCAATGAGGAACTGTAGGAATACATATGTAAGGTAAAATATCTTTACCCCAAAGATGCAGATGGCTATTGTCTTCCATGTAATCAAACTGTAGTAGTCCATAAAAGGCATCAGTTGGATATCCCCATAAGTCCGCGCTTCATTCCAAAGCTCCTCATTCACCATTTGATTTTTATGCTACAAAATGCAGATCTTTTTCTATTAGCATCACAAAAGGGTGAGCTGCTTATATTGCTCGGCTGTATATTGTGGTTTTTTAAGCCAGAAACATCCGAGGACAAATAAACATGTGGAGAGTTCTTCAAGGAATTTAATCATGAGAACGTACCAGTCCAACAAAGAAACGGACTGCAACCTGTCCTGAACGTACTTCGGGATACTGCATCCAGGATCTTCTGACCGCCATTCTACGCTTGAAATTATTTGCAGTAGAGAAAATCCCAACAAAGAGATTCAGCTGTTTATGAGGAGGTACGGGAATAGCTTTAAGGTCTTCCAAGTCTACAATATGTTCTAAGTCCTCTGATGTTGGTAAACCACTGGCAACAACCGAGATTAAATTTAAATCCCCAGAAATCCGTACTTCATTAACAAGCCATGGTTCAAGAGTCTGCATTGTTAACATAGGGAAATTTAGTATCGATAGCTGACAGCAGGTAATGTATATAATGTAGAGGAAATTTAGAATCATTACTTCACGGAAAGCAAACGAAGTTACGTGTTTTCCATCTACTGTCATTTGGATTCCTTCTGAACCAACTCTCAGTGTAGCAACAAAAAGATCATTTTGCCTAAAAGGAAAGTATTTTCTCGGTTTCCCGTCGTGCAATCCATTGATATACCGATTAGCTTTGACAGTATGGTTATTCTCTTTGCCCAAAAGCTCATTGCAGTTGTCCAGCTCATCGACTGATATCGCAAGTAGATGCACATACAATTAGTGCAGGAAAACAAGGAATATCAAAACAATACATAAAGTGGAAAAAGGAAGTTTGTAATAACTCAACAAATTCGAAATCAATCTTCACTTAAGATATTGATATAATAAATTCCATGCATGAGTTCCCCAATCTACAAACGCAGTCGTGTATGGACAGAATAGGCCCGTACCTTTCTTACTTTTTCCCTCATCTGGAATTGGACAACGTTCCTCTTCACCCCAGTCATGTGCAATCGTCCAAGTGTTTTGGACAATTACAGGATCCTCAGTTATTTTATCACCATGGAGCCTAACATTGTAGTGCAAAATAACAGGAGGATCCGGCTCTCCTGGTAGCGGTTCACCAGTCAGGTCTACTCGGAAGTTACCAAGAAGGCCATTAGGAATGCCAATTAAGGTGATTGAAGAACCTTGAGTCAATCCACAAGGAACACGCAACTTAAATCCATTATCATCAAGTTCTGAAGCATTCATTTTACTCAAGAAATGAGGACACTGTTTTTCTTTCCCTCTGTTTGGTAAGCTTCCATTACTTTGACGTTTTTCTTCTTCAACAGAAGCAATCAAGTTTTTCCAAGCTACACTAGCTTCTTTAATAGCTTCAACAGCATTAGGTAAGCCCTGAGCATTCATAACCAGGGGTTTCAAACGGTTCCATGTGTACAAAGAGTTCTTTTCTTCTTTTGAAAAGTTCCTTTGAGCAAAGAAATTAGCTACAATAGCTTCAGTAGAAATGACTTGAGAAGGTTTTTCGGGATTGGGAAGTGCAGGACTGCCAGCATTTATCCATTCCAGTGGATTTGTCCCGTTGAAGTTCAGAGTAGTAGTGAAGTAGTTCTCATTTATGGGATTTTGGATAATATAATATCCAAGAAGAAATAACATCAAGAGAGATGTGGTTAGCACACCACCGTACCATTTGTTCATTTCTGCTGATTAATGGTGTGTGTCCGTTCATGCAGACCTTGAAAGCATGGTGGTTGAACTCCAAGGAAGCAGGACAACTAAACAGAAAAAGGCACCTGAGATGGCAAACAATTACCAACTTCAGCTTGATATGAAGAGGCAATGTAAAAACCGCTAGTGAAAATGTTTAACAAAGAATATATACTAAGCTAAACCAGAAGTCCAGCTCATACGTCTACAAAGTCTTCTTCAAGAAAATCACAAGGCACCACTGCACAAATTCACTCTCTTCACTAATTTCATTCAGTATTCTATCCAAATTTAGAAGGCCATTACATTGCACATCTCCAGAGTTCAAAGTAACAACAAACCAGTTTTGGTAATACTACTAGCATAATAGCATTAGATGTAAATTGCAAGTGCTTCCTAACTCACACAATAACCAAAATCATAAGTTCAGAGACTTTCGAAATTAAATTCATAACTAAATCTTCACAGAAAGCAGTTCATAGATTATCACCAACATGAATCACGCTAATCGCTCCCAGTAACATAATCCAAAAGAAGTAGCCAGGTTGCATCTCTAGAGAAATTAAAGTTTAAGAACTCAATATTGAAATATCAATACATTTTTTTGATACTTGAACATGATTTTTATACAAGTCCCCTAGATCTATTTTAGGAAATATGCATCTATCACATTTACACTTCTGTTACATAATCATTCTAATCAATTGCAGAACAATGCACATCATAAAACAGCATGACGGTTCGATTATTGCTGCAGAATATCTGCACTTTTGTGGCATCCTTAATAGCATCTGGTTACAAATAATGAAACACAAAATTGGTGCACAAGCAACTTACGAATTTTTCTTAAAAATTTCTCTGACTCTCTATGTCGCAATCTCCAACCATAGATCTCAGTCTGAACTCTCAACCATTCATAATCATCAAGTCCAATTAAAAAATCACAAAAAAACGATGCGTGCAACCAAAGATCACTCAGGCAACTGAAATAGAAAATTAAAAACACAAGCATACACAAAATACAGTCCTAAACCAACAACGCTCGCGAAACCGAACCCAGAATTACGGCATGATTCAAATTTCCAACTCAATGAGCCTTCAGATCAACTGAAAAAACTACCTCAACCAGCAAGGTCGATACTTGAACACAAACACTTATCCTTTCCGGATCTAAACGCATTACACTAAATACCGCCCACACAACCAAAAAAAAACCAACAATTATTGTCTACAATGGTAACAATGTCAAATATATACAAGGCATTGCTGCAAAACATAAATGAAAAACATTCCGCACCACAATCTGAAGCGTCGTTTCGAAGCGAGAAAACGCGGAGAGCAGATGAAGCTTCTTCCAACATATGGAGTCAGACTCAACTTCTACTCTACGCTAAAATAGTATCTGCTGATTATGCAAAACTGTAGAATATAGTATTTGTGTTGTATTTATGGTTTTAACGTAATTAATTCCCTTGTTTGTTATTCGTCAGATTCCTGCCTGCTGGCTCCTGCTAGAAACTTTAGTTCAAAAAGCAGGGAACCGTAAATTAAAGTAACCGGACCGGGAGGAAAAAAGAAAAGTGGTCGCCGTAGAAAAAGTAAAAGCGTTGGACTTTTGTTAGTCATGTGTCGTGTTTAATTGGCTCGCGAAATGGTCGTATTTAACGGGCTAAATTAGTCATGAGATCATAGGGAAATGTATTCCAGAAGGTTGAAATTACTGACCAAATGACTTTTCAATACTTGATATTTCAATTCAATGGAAATAATGTTGATATGAAATTATTTAAGTGCCAATTCGAGTTTGTTGATATGAAATTATTTAAGTTTATTTTTATTTTATGTGTTTAGTGGACTCTTTTGAATATACAATTATACAAATCCAAATTATAGTACCTTCGGGAAAAGATCAATCATTATTTGGATTCGTCAATGAGTTTATTTGGATTCAATTTAGTGTCAATTAATGTTGTAGATCATTGTAGGATAAAATCTTGTAATTTGTACCAATTATTGGGTGGGAAGTGTTGTCGGTTGAGAGAGAGAGAGAGCAGTTATCAAACGAGGGCTAGGTTGAAGATATATATTTAATTCAATGCGACACATTATTTGTTCGTCTTATTTGCTATTGATTGACGCATCGATAATAACATTCCACTCACCAAACTCAATTCGTAAGTTCAATAAAGGCAAATTGAATAATATAATCCCGAAATATGGAAAAACACTAAATCAAATTATCTATTATCATGAGTCCATCATTAAAGCCATCCCCTTCCAAGTTTGTCTCAACAGTGGAAAGAGTTCAAAATTTCAGCAAAATAGGTATTCGTATGCGACCACCACATGTTAAAATTTCCTATACAAAACCAGTTTCACCATATGCAAACCCATCCAACATGTCCTCTAAATGAAAAAGAAAAACCCAGACAAAAATAAAGAGAACCACCCCCCTCCTAACTAGAAGAATTCCTTCTTATGGAATAAACCCGGTAAGCAGCCAACCCCACCACAGCAAAGGCAGCTCCAACTGTAAGACTCAATATTAATCTTTAAGGAAACAACGAAGAAATAATAATACAATGCTAAACAGATAGATACCTGATATACACACTAATGAGTGATTAAGTAGCCTGTGGTACTGCTTACGGCTTTTCCCAGCCGACGTATCTGGAATGCTCAAGTGAGGGTGCCAGCAGCCCTCACCTGTGAAATATGTTACTGAAATCGCCCAGCTTTGCACTCAGTGGGATTGGATCCTCTACCCCCATGTCCTGGCTTAACTGTTGAAATCCAAATAAGTTGCTAAATTTAGTAAGAATTCTACTCGAGATTTTGTGTGGATGCAAGATAAAAAGACTTTTCTCGACGTGCATTGTAGTGGAGCAAGCTAGAGACATATGAAGTTCCTAATTCATCTGCTGTTGGGAAAATCGTTAATATATATATTATTTATGTATATATATATATTTTGTTGTATGGAAAGTTAATTAGCATTTATTGCTAATTTGACTTGGTCAAAATTCAGCCCTTTTCGATCGTATTTTCGAGCCTCGATATATATCCGATTTATGAATTGAAATATATCACGTCGATCTACGTTTCGAGTAGATAATTATAGTGTGCTTAAATTCTCGATTCCGATTTTCGGTGAGTGAGAAATAGTGGCTCGAAGTTTGGGGGGACAAAACTAATATATTACCTAAAGTGGAGAAACTTACCTTATTCGGGTTTGAGAGAGTTATTACATTAATCAATGTCCCACATCGATTAATGAATAATGTTTTGTGTGGTATTTAAGTCTCTACCACATTGTAGGAGATAACAAAGTGACATGTGGTGGGCTTGGGCCACACATGCTCATGCGCGCGAGCCTTTTCGCCGACCGCCTCACACGCGGCGCGGCGCGCCGCACCGTGCCCGGCCCCGGCCCCGGCTCCGGCTCCGGTTCCGGTTCCGGTCCGTGTCCGTGGACTTGGACTTGGACTTGGACTTGGACTTGGACTTGGACTTAGATCTTGGCAATTGGTCCTTTGGGTGGTTCGTCGGGCTTGGCAGTTGGGCTCGGTGGGCTAAGTGTGGGCTGGCCCAGTCCTTGGTGCAGTGAACCGGCTGCACTGGATTCCTCTCCGTGGTGCAGTGCTCCTGCTGCACCAGAGTGTGTCTTTTTGGAAGGATCTAGAAGAGACTCTTCAGCAGCCAACCTTCCATGTCTCCACTCCCATGAAACTGTCGCCTGCCTTAATTGACAGGAGTTATTCCTGCAATCAACACCTGGGTGGAACAGCCTATAAATAGGCAGGTGTTCATTTCATTTCAACACCAACATCTGCAACAACAAGCATTCCATATTTAGCTCTGCATTCCATATTTAGCTCTTAGCTGTCCAGCTCCTGTCCTCGCCGGAAAAGTCCAGTTCGCCGGAGCTCGACGATCTTGCGGTGCTGCAATCTTCGAGACGTTTGTCGTTTCATCTTTGGGGACGAAACACCAAAACCGAGAGCACTACCGGGGCATTTTTCGTCTTGCGGAGAGAGACCTTCCTCGACTCGACGGTTCTTTTGTTTGTTTTATTTTTTCGACTTACGGTTCATTTGTAATAGCAGCTTTTGTAACCAACAATCGCAAGACGAAAAATTAATTTTCTCTACTCAAGCTGCTTCAAAGATGTCTTCCTCAAGTGCTGCTTTGTCCGACGCTGCCGCTGCTTCTGCCGCCGTCGCCAACCCCGCCGTTTCTGACGTCATTGCCTCCTCCGACAATGTTGTTCCACCGACGTCTGTTCCTACTCCAACTCCGGTGTTTGCAAATCCAACCCTCGCTGCCAGGTATGCCGCCACTGATGCAAGGATAGCACTTAATCGTGCTAATGTCGCTAACACGGACATTCAACTTCAATGCAATGTCCTCTGCCTTGCAGAGCAATGTCCCTTTTGGGAATGTGAACCACCATGGAGTGGTGGGGGGTTCAAATCCGACCCTGACGGCACCTCTACACTCGTCTAGAGTGTTACCCGCTGCCGAGAAGCCGGCTAAGTTTGGTGGAGCCGACTTCAAGAGGTGGCAACAGAAGATGTTGTTCTATTTGACAACATTGGGGTTCACCACTGTGCCGATGGAGAATGCACCTGCCCCTCCAAATGAGAACGAAGAGAACTTGGAAGTCCGGATAGCCTATGATAATTGGCTAACTTCCGACTACTTTTGTAAAAACTTCTTGCTTAGTGGACTAGATGATAGTCTGTACAGTGTATATGCAAATGTAAAGACCTCCAAGGCAATTTGGGAGGCACTTGAAAGAAAATACTGTACTGACGATGCAGGTACCAAGAAGTTTGTAGTCGCCAAGTTCTTGGACTACAAAATGGTGGACTCTCGACCGGTCATGGAGCAAGTGCAAGAGTTCCAACTCATTGTCCATGACGTCCAAGCCGAAGGTATGCTTTTGCAAGATGCTTTTATCGTGGCAACTGTAATTGAGAAGCTTCCCCCGAGCTGGAAGGACTTCAAGAGCTACTTGAAGCACAAGCGAAAGGAAATGACGCTTGAGGACCTTGTGGTCAAGCTCCGCATCTAGGGATGGCAATGGACCGGATTTGGACCGGATCCTCCCCGGTCCAAATCCAGATCCGGGATTTTTTACTTTGGTCCAAATCCGGTCCAGATCCATTGGATCTCAAAAAATGAGATCCAGACCCAGATCCATTGGATCCACAAGGTCTCGGGTCTAGACCCGGATCCATAATTTTTTTAAGCTAAAATTAAAAAATTCTAAATCAATTAAAATTTAACTAATTTAATTAGTTCTATGATAACACGATAATCTTTAAGAGCATTACTATCATTAAAAAAAATCAAACTACTCATGATATTATAAAAATATTACAATCATCTATAAAACTATGATCTTCTCTCTAAAAAAAACTTCCAAATTCGTGGACAGTGGGTACTCAATCTCCTCCCTCTTTTCTATTTATTAGATTACCAGTTAAGTATTTCAAGCTCAACAAATAATGTAACGTGATATTTTAAGTAGAATAATATAAATATAATATTTTAGATATGATAATAAAATAATATTTTAGTTATAAAAATGGCGGATCTGGACCGGATCCGGATCTCAGATCGTAAAGTCCAGATCCAGATCCGTAATTTCTAAAATCAGTCCAGATCCGATCTAGATCCAATGGGTCCAATTTTTTAAGATCTAGATCCATAAAAATGGATCTGGATCCACGGATCTGGACCGGGTCCAAGATCCATTGCCATCTCTATCCGCATCGAGACCGACATGAGGACTCGAGATGGGAAAGGCAAAGCACCCGTGGAGCCAAGAGTCAACCTTGCTGAGAAAGGTGGCAACTCCAACAATGCAAAGAGAGGGCGTCCAAATAGCAACCCCAAAGGGAAGGGCAAGGTGCAATCCCGCAAGTTTGAAGGGGACTGCTACAACTGTGGCAAATCCGGCCACATGTCCAAGGACTGCCGAAAGCCGAAGAAGAAGAGGGCTCGTCAAGCCAATATGTTGGAGATTGACCTCACTGAAGCCGACCTTGCGGCCGTTGTCACTGAAGAAGCAAACGTCGTGGAGAATGAGGGGAAGTGGTATATTGATACCGCTGCCACGGCACATGTTTGTGGTGACCGAAGCCGCTTCACCAAGTACAAGAGTTGCCAAGGGAGGAAGCTCAATATGGGGAATCAAACCTCATCTGAGGTAGTTGGCTATGGTACTGTGGTGCTAAGGTTGAGCTCCGGCAAGAACCTTACCCTTGGAGAGGTACTGCATGTCCCCGACATCCGGAAGAATCTTGTGTCCGGCTCTGTACTAGTCAAGAGAGGGTTCAGACTAGTGTTTGAGTCTGACAAGTTTATTTTATCAAAATTTGGAATGTTCCTAGGAAAAGGCTACCTGTCTGAGGGCCTTTTTAAGTTAAGTGTAATGGCGATTCCCCAAGAGCCCGTTGAGGCTAAAAATAATGATAATGAAGCTACTTCCTCCTATTTGATTGAGTGTTCCGATTTATGGCATTCTAGATTAGGACATGTTAATCTAAATGCAATAAAAAGATTAGTTAATCTCGATCTACTTAAAGTAAATGAGTTTAACAAAACCAAGTGTGAAGTTTGTGTTGAAGCAAAATTGGCTAAGCTGTCATTTCATTCTGTAGAAAGGAACACAAAACCTCTAGAACTCATTCACACTGACGTATGTGACTTAAAGTTTGTACAAACTAGAGGTGAGAAAAAATATTTTATTACTTTTATTGATGACTGCACTAAGTATTGTACTCTTTATCTTTTAAGGAGTAAAGATGAGGCGATTGAAGCTTTTACTAACTTCAAAGCAGAAGCCGAAAACCAACTTGATTGTAAAATCAAAATGGTACAAAGTGATAGAGGTGGAGAATATGTAGCTCCTTTTGAAGAGTTGTGTAAGACAAGTGGTATTATTCATCAAACCATTTCCCCCTATTCGCCTCAATCAAATGGTGTAGCTGAAAGGAAGAATCGAACTCTAAAGGAGATGATGAATGCTTTGTTGATAAGTTCTGGACTACCCCAGAACATGTGGGGGGAAGCCGTCTTGACGGCTAACTACTTATTAAACAAAATACCTCTAAAAGGTAGAGATGTGACTCCTTATGAGTTGTGGAAAGGAAGGAAACCTTCCTATAAATATCTCAAAGTGTGGGGGTGTTTGGCTAAGATAGAAGTTGCCTAAGCAAGTTATTATCGAACCTAAGACTGTCGATTGTATCTTTATAGGATATGCACTGAATAGTGTGCATATCGGTTTGTCATTCATAAGTCGGCCGTGCTCGATATGAATGTTGGAACTACTATTGAGTCAAGGAATGCTATATTCTTTGAACATATCTATCCTTGTAAAAAGGATGATAAAGTTGAGTCAAGCTCTAGTGGTGGAGCAAGAGAAGTTGCTAGTAGTTCTAGAAATGTGGGGGTAGAACCCGATACACGTAAAAGGCAAGCTGTCGATCTTGAAACTTTAGAACCAAGACGTAGCACTAGAGCAAGAGTTGCTAAGGACTTTGGTCCTGATTATGTTGTCTTTCTTTTGGATGAAGAGCCGCGGTCTATAAAATAAGCTCTTTCTAGACCCGATGGCCCACTTTGGCAAGAAGCTGTCCAAAGTGAAATTGATTCCATTATGCAGAATCACACTTGGGTCTTAGCGGACTTACCCGAAGGTTGCAAGCCCTTAGGATGTAAATGGATCCTAAAAAGAAAGTATAAGGCAGATGGGTCAATTGATAAATATAAAGCTCGTTTAGTGGTTAAAGGCTTTAAGCAAATTGAAGGATATGACTTCTTCGATACTTATTTGCCTGTAACGAGGATTACGTCTATCCGTGTGCTTCTCGCGATTACTGCTTTGCACAATCTTGAGATTCACCAAATGGACGTGAAAACTGCCTTTCTAAATGGAGATTTAGAAGAGGAAATTTATATGGAACAACCTGAAGGGTTCGTTGTATCTGGTCAAGAGCGAAAGGTATGTAAGTTGGTGAAATCCCTATATGGGTTGAAACAAGCACCATTACAATGGCACTTGAAATTCGACGAGGCTATGTTGTCGAATGATTTTAAGATTAATGAATGTGATAAGTGTGTTTACATAAAGAATACAAAGAATGACTTTGTAATTATTTGTCTTTATGTAGACGACATGTTAATTATGGGACAAAACCTTCAAGTCATAAATGACACCAAGCGAATGCTTAAGAGAACTTTCGATATGAAAGATATGAGAGTTGCTGATGTTATTCTTGGAGTGAAGATTCAAAGAACTCCCAAAGGGATTGTTTGTCTCAATCTCATTATATTGAGAAAGTGCTTAAAAGGTTTAATGCATTTGATAGTGCACCGGCTAAGACTCCTTTAGAAGTTAATGTTCACTTGAGCAAGAATAGGGGTGATCCTGTTGCTCAAGAGGATAATGCTAGAGTCATTGGTTGTCTTATGTATATCACGAATTGTACGAGACCTGATCTAGCTTGTTCGGTGAACAAACTGAGTCACTATACTAGTAATCCTAGTAGAGAGCATTGTAAATCTCTTGTAAGAGTTATGAGGTATTTGAAATACACTCTTAACTTTGGGCTGCACTATTCGAGACATCCCCCAGTACTTGAAGGGTACTGTGATGCAAATTGGATATCCGACACTAAAGACTCGTTGTCTACTAGTGGTTATGTGTTCACTATAGGGGGAGGAGCTGTGTCGTGGAGATCCACGAAACAGACGTGCATAGCCCGATCCACCATGGAATCTGAATTTATTGCTTTAGATAAAGCCCGTGAGGAGGCCGAATGGCTCCGTAATTTTCTTGAAGATATTCCATGTTGGACAAAACCCGTGCCACCTGTGATGATTCACTGTGATAGCCAAGCCGCTATTGGTAGGGCCAAGAGTGGGTTGTATAATGGTAAGTCGAGACATATTCGTCGTCGATATAATACCGTAAGACATTTGATCACGAGTGGGGTTATCTCTGTAGACTATGTCAAGTCTATAGATAACCTAGCGGATCCGCTTACTAAGAGTTTGAATCGAGATCAAATGTATAAGCTCGTAGAGGGAATGAGAGTTAAATCCACAAGTTAAAGACGATTATAGTGGATACCCAACTTTGTAGATTGGAGATCCCATGAACTTGGTTCAATGGGAAAACTAAGCTATATGAGTCTGTTGATACCGCACTCAATTAGTCTATTCCCTAAAAGAGCTCGAGAGTGTTGGTGACCTGTCAAGTGGTGAGGTTAAGTTTTTTTACTTTTAATGATTCTTGGATGCCTTGAGAAGGTGGAGTATGACAGGATACTCGAGTAAGAATCACCTATGTAAGTGAGAAGTGAGGGCCGCTTCTATATAACACTTATGAATCCAAAGAGGTTGTCCATTGCCAGTAAAGGACACAAACGTGAGAACGGACGAGGTTGAGACTTTATAGTGTTAGTGCTATTGTCTAAGTATACACCATGGAGGAATAGTTCAAGGCCACGTGTCCACTAATCCGCCGGTATGCTCGATAGCACTGACTAAGGAAGGTTCAAGGTCACAAGCCACCTACCCTGATGCTTTATTGTCTCTTGAGGACAGAGCTGTGTGTCTGCATGCATGCATTTGGCTATTTCCACTCATGTGGAGGATTGTTGGGAAAATCGTTAATATATATATTATTTTTATATACATATTTTGTTGTATGGAAAGATAATTAGCATTTATTGTTAATTTGACTTGGGCAAAATTCAGCCCTTTTCGATCGCATTTTCGAGCCTCGATATATATCCGATTTATGAATTGAAATATATCACGTCGATCTACGTTTCAAGTAGATAATTATAGTGTGCTTAATTTCTCGATTCCGATTTTTGGTGAGTAAGAAATAGTGGCTCGAAGTTTGGGGGGACAAAACTAATATATTACCTAAAGTGGAGAAACTTACCTTATTCAGGTTTGGGAGAGTTATTACATTAATCAATGTCCCACATCGATTAATGAATAATGTTTTGTGTGGTATTTAAGTCTCTACCATATTGTAGGAGATAACAAAGTGACATGTGGTGGGCTTGGGCCACACATGCTCATGCGCGCGAGCCTTTTCGCCGACCGCCTCACACGCGGCGCGGTGCGCCCGCGCCGCACCGCGCCCGTGCCCGGCTCCGGCTCTGGCTCCGGTTCCGTGTCCGTGGACTTGGACTTGGACTTGGATCTTGGCAATTGGTCCTTTGGGTGGTCCGTCGGGCTCGGCAGTTGGGCTTGTCAGTTGGGCTCGGTAGGCTACGTGTGGGCTGGCCCAGTCCTTGGTGCAGTGAACCGGCTGCACTGGATTCCTCTCCGTGGTGCAGTGCTCCTGCTGCACCAGAGTGTGTCTTTTTGGAAGGATCTGGAAGAGACTCTTCAGCAGCCAACCTTCCATGTCTCCACTCCCCTGAAACTGTCGCCTGCCTTAATTGGCAGGAGTTATTCCTGCAATCAACACCTGGGTGGAACAGCCTATAAATAGGCAGGTGTTCAGCATTCCATATTTAGCTCTGCATTCCATATTTAGCTCTTAGCTGTCCAGCTCCTGTCCTCGCCGGAAAAGTCCAGTTCGCCGGAGCTCGACGATCTTGCGGTGCTGCAATCTTCGAGACGTTCGTCGTTTCATCTTTGGGGACGAAACGCCAAAACCGAGAGCACTACCGGGGTGTTTTTCGTCTTGCGGAGAGAGGCCTTCCTCGACTTGACGGTTCTTTTGTTTGTTTTATTTTTTCGACTTACGGTTCATTTGTAATAGCAGCTTTTGTAACCAACATCTGCATCATGCTAGGACTAATCCATATATACAAGGTAGGGGGAGGAGAAAACTAGATATATTCCGATGTGCTTACTATAACGAATTTTTACCCTTGTAGAATCTTGAATCTCGGTCAAGTTGTAACAAGCGGCGAGGGTTGCGAAGTCGAGGGAGGAGGAACAGGGGATGGCTGTATCGATGGGGAAGGAAGCTTATTGTTGGCTATGGTGAGAATAGAGGAAAAGGTAGATCGTGTGACGAATGAGGATGATGAAGGCTTTTCAGACGCACGAGATAGATTTGATACCGTTGATTTCGAAAGTGGCTAACGGCTCAGATCGAAGGATCTTGCAAGACGTGGACGGCTGGTATGACGTCTACTTTATAGCTAATGTTGCTATTTCAATCAAGTGTTATTATAACACGCTTTTAATTAGGGTTGTATATATACCTTGCAGCCGCAATGAATGAAAGGCATGAAATTGCCTAAACTTTATCATATTTTGTTCGTGTTCTTCTTGCTTGTATCGTTCTTGTTTTATATTGCTTTGTTTACTGTTTCATTACAATCCAGAAAATTACAAAAGGAGCTTCATCACTACAAAACTAAATTAACAACTACCTAGTTGTTACACAAGTAATGATCAAGATCGTTCTTAGCAGCAACGATGAGACACGGCACCTCATAACCAGTTTCTTCCCCTTGACTTGCAACATCCACAAGCATCTCCGTTGCTTTCTCCCACGAATGTTCATGAGAACTGGTTTAGCCAAAAGAAGAAGAAATCAAGTTGAATGGATATAACCAACATTTTAATATAATACATAAGATAATGGACTAATAAAGATGACCCTAGATATAGAATTGTGCCAAGCATAGAAGACAGAAGGAACATGTGGAACACTTGCTACATTATCATGCGACTAAAAGAGCAGTACATAATGATTTCTACTCATCCATCTAGAGAATGCAGTTTCTAAAGGGAGTGATCTGTGTGAAGTGCCTATCATGTCTCTGAAAGATGAATGGAGAAAATAATCATTCTGAATTTATTTTCCTTATAGAGGATACTTCTTTTCTTTGGAATATGCTTTTACTTCTCTAGAATGTGGGTAAGGAAAAGCTTGTTCTAGCCAGTAGCAACTTCATGAAACGTTTGGAATGACCCATAATTGTTAATAGCCATTTCATATATCGGCGGAAAGCTCTTCGACATAATTAGATTGAGCTTAAGAGATCCTGAAGGTTTTAGTTTTACATCATTCGTAGTCTTGACGTATATCGTGAACAAACACTGCAACATCACATGAAGCCAAAGCATCCCTATTTGACAGTAAATCTTTAACTCCTTCCTCAGGAGTTTCCCGCAGCATTAGAGTCTTCCTGTCTCCTTGTAAGAAATCCATATATTCCATCAATAGAGATTGCTCAGAGAGCAACAAGCAGCACTTTTGGCATCCTTTCATATGAAAAACGACCTACATTTATCTTATACTAAAAACACTCTAGCATAGGCCTCAGATTAATATAAGTGTCTTCTCAGCTCTCTGTGAATGCAAAAGTATTTTTTATTTTGGATAAGAACCACACAAATTTTAATGTCGATAAAACTTGTACTAAAAGCGAGGCCTCAGTAACATTTTCAAAAATGCAACCAGAACTTATGCTATCTAAGGAATAAAGAATGAGTCATGTAAGAAGTATCCCGGAAATTACAGGACTCCAGGAGAGCATAACATTTTATGTTGGCAAATTGGCGTAAATGGTCCTCAATGTTTGTCTGTTTGGATAAATTGGTCCCTAATGTTTATTTTTTAGTTTATTAGTCCTCAATGTTTGATACTTTGGATAAATTGGTCCTTCCGTTAAAATTTTCGTTAGTTGACCGTTAGTCAACGATTTTTAAAAAATAATAATAAAATAATCTGAGGTCATTATCGGAATAAAATTTAACGGGACCAATTTATCCAATATTTTGTAACTTCTTAATTTACTTCCTCCTCTCCCTCTTTCTCTCCTCTCTCTCTCTCTCTCTCTCTCTCTCTCTCAAGTAGTGCTCCACGACTCCTTTTTCTCCATTTCAAATTCTTCTCCACTTCTCTCCCTAATTAACCTCCCCTCTCTCTCTCATCACCAGGTAACGTATTTCTTATTTTGCGCGAATTTATTCATCGTCTGTGTTTATGTTTCGATTGTGTAAGATGATTTGATTTTGAAGTTGTCCGGATTTTATTTGATAATAATCAGTGATTTGTTCCTTAAATCTGCAGTTGACATTCTCTAATGGCGGAATCGTCTCTCCTAGCAAATCCGAACCTATTGCGGAAGCGTCGGAAAATCGATTCAGATTTCGGCGCTCCAATCGCCGCCGAGACCGATCCGAGCCAGTGGCGGAGCAACAGATACATTCGTCAAAGCTTGTCGACGCTCTCCGCAGCCTCCGCCGCCCGGAATCCGCCGATGCCAGCAGCCGCGTCGTCCGCGCCGCCGCCGACCGGGTGCTGGCGGTCTCCGCCCGGGGTAAGACGCAATGGAGCAGAGCCATCCTCACCAACCGCCTCAGTCTCCGCCTCGCTCATATCAACAAAAAGCACAAGAGAGCGGCTAAACCGGCCGCCGGAAAACCGCAGGCGAAAAAACCGGCGTTGCAGAAGAGACTCCTGCCGTTGCAGAGGAAAGTTAAGGTGTTGAGCCGATTGGTCCCCGGCTGCCGGAAGGTGTCGCTTCCGAATCTTCTAGAAGAAACCTCGGATTATATTGCGGCGAGAAAGAGAGCGGTGCGCGCGGGACTGTGGATGGAGGCGGTGGTTTGGACGCGGGACGGAGGCGGTGATTTTACACAGTAATTTATCAATGATTTGCTTTTGTAATTTTAACCTAGGTAGTAAATTAAGAAGTTACAAAATATTAGATAAATTGGTCCCGTTAAATTTTATTCCGATAATGCCCTCAAATTATTTTATTATTATTTTTAAAAAATCGTTGACTAACGGTCAACTAACGAAAATTTTAACGGAAGGACCAATTTATTCAAAGTATCAAACATTGGGGACTAATAAACTAAAAAATAAACATTAGGGACCAATTCATCCAAACAGACAAACATTGGAGACCATTTACGCCAATTTGCCTTTTATGTTTAACAGAACTTACATTCAGTTAATGTGCTGATACAGGCCTTTCATTACTTTTCATTAATAAATAGTCGAATTTTTATTAACATGTGTCGATTTATCTTCCTTACTTTTGTGTTTGGTGAAAACAAGCAGTCAACATCCTGCAGTTATGTTTCATCTATACTCAGCCTAGGCATTCAGATCTCTATATTAATTGGAAACCAAGATGGCGGCACAAGATGACAGATAAAATTATAGAAGATATCTGATAAAACTCATCTAACAGAGACCACATATGTCAGCTATTCCATATAATTAGGCATGTCAAATTGTACACACTGCATTCACACATTTGTCTGGTCTTAGGCATGTCAAAATTTGAAAGTATTCACAAGAGAACACACTTACTGCAGGTTGATCAACAACATTAACAGCATATCTGTTGCTAGTTGTGGGAGCATATTCTTCAGGGAAAGGCCTACTTAATTAGCATAGTTTGAATATGATGGAATAGAATGTTAAGTAAAAACATGAAATAAAGTCCCTATTAAGATACTTTTCTGTTTGCAGGTGAATCATACCTTCCAATAAAAGCATCAAGCAAAGCAGATTTTCCAGATTCTTTTGGTCCAAAAACAAAACACTGATATATTGTTCTTTCTGTTTGCTGCTTCTTACGATCTAATCGTCTTCTTCGACAAATGCGGATAGCAGATGATGGATCGCCAGCATAACCTATGCATATGAGGGTCTCGACACTACGAATTGGGTCCAAAAGTGTCATAAGGGCCCACTGCAATACATTTTGTCCGTTTAATCCTCAGATAAGACATACTGAGCTATTTAAGTAAGAACATGTCTTGAATTGTAGAAAACTAATGTGGATTATGAATATATCTTCTGAAACCAACACCTTTGATGTTATTTGACGTAAAATCATTTCTATATGCCTATTATGAATCTGCACTCCTTGGGATTGATAAAATTTTTGGATCTTATTAACCAAAGAGATATATATATCAAAATGGAAAACTGGTATAGGTTTCACTGTTGTACGACATTACAAAACCACAAATAACCAAAGTGCAGCACGAATATCAAGGGGAAACAAATAAGACACCTGGAACCTTTGGTGACACGAAAAGATAATTCTACAATTGGGATGGATGTGATTGGGGGTGACGAGTTCACAATATTCATTTATGTAAACAACTAAGATTCAGACAAGACCCCTGTAAGATTTTAGAGATACAGGAGAAAGCGGACATATTGCAACTTGCCAGCAAATTAAAATGGGATCAACACTTACTGAAGAGACACAAAGTTTTCATGTTGTTCAGAACTACTGAATCAGAGATAATTTGAACCTCAACCACAATGAAAAACTAAATATGGCTCTTACCAGTGACAAAAAGCCATCAACGGATAACCCTCCAAGAGCTGTCTTTTCAGAAGCATTCACATATGGGGCTTCACTCCAAGGACTAAATTTCAAAAAGTAAGCCAACATCAGCGACAAGTAAAAAATGTGACTTTTAGAAAATGAGCCAAAACAAAAGAGAAACTTTTAATTTGAGAAATAACCAACATTTAAGCATAATTTTACTGTGAAAAGATTGGCCTAAAAAAAAATTAGATAATTTACAAATCTAAAGCAAAATAAATTACTTTTCAGGAGCTGTAGAAAACAAATCTTCGACCTCATGAGATCGAAGAAATCCGTCCTGAAAAACATAAAAAATCCAGTATTCAGCATTTGACTTCATGAGATAATAAATCAATACGAAAAGAAATAGGCTGAGCAAGTGAACAACCGAACAAGGAGTATAACTATAATGTGGATTGAATTAGCTGAAAATATTATTTTTTGCGTGCATAGTCAATTGCTTCATATGTTTACTCTTGATAGGGACATGTAAGATGTCAAACTACTTACAACATCAACATCATTTTGGAAAAGAAGCTGGTATCACTGCCTTAGAGTTACACTAATGAATTATAACCATAAGAGAATAAAACAACATAACAAGAAGCAGATGTCATTGTGGGCATGTTGGGATGACAATGCTCGGCTTCAGACTTAGGTATTCTAAAAGCATGTTTGCAGCCATGTTGAAACATTTTCAGCAACGCTATGATTTTTAAATATAGTTAAAAATAAATAAAATGCTTCACTGAAAATGAACAAGATCCTCCCAGAACATGCATGCACTTACATTGTAAATTATGCTAAGCATCATTCTTGCAGAAACATTATGACAGATTCTTTATTATGCTGCACGATTTATAAATATTATCATCTTTTTCTCCTCAATAGTGTCGACAACTAAAAGTCATGGCAAGAAAATAGAAAAAAAAACATGGTTTTTAATTACTTAATTATTAATTTGCAAACAAAATCTTTGCACTCGAGAGCTAATATGTAATTTTCAATTCATTAAGAAAAAAACAGTAATATACACTCCCTCCATCCCAATTATCTTGTCCAATATTCCATTTTGGACCGTCCCAAATGTATTGTCCAGTTTTCTTTTTTAGTAAATTATTACACTTAATCTTTTTTGTGGAACCCTACACACAACTAACAACTCTCCTTATAAACCGTACTGTTAGCAATACGAATCGAGATCACAATATGATAATATCAAAGTGATTAGACTCAGACAGCCAAAATTACAACCACTACACTACACAAACACTGCACCAACACAGCCCTATCAAACTAATAGCCAAGAACACTCACAAATCTCTCACACTAACAAGGCCTTAATCTCACGAAAGAGAGAAGACAAGTATAGAAGAGAGAGTAAAGAGATGTAGAAGCTGTGCCCTAGATACAACCACAGAACAGATATATATAGCTAGGGCAAGTAACGAGCTGAGCGACTAATCAGCAGAAACGGGCGCCCGTTACATAACAAATTAATTCTCGGGCTAGGCCAAGTCACAAGTGGGCTCAAAACAGTTTGATGGGCTTGGGCACTCTGTGTCTGGGCCTATCAGATTACATACTCCACCTTAGGCCCATTTGTAGTGTGCCTTCAATGAAAGAAGGAAGGTTTGCAATTTTGTATTTCGTATTTGTCATCATCGCCTACCCTCCACGGACCAGCCGCCTATTTCCTGCACACAGAAGAAAACAAACAACAGTAGAGGAATAATAAAAAAACTTACCTTAAACTAATATTAAGAATCTTAAGGCATGTGTTCAATTTTTCTGCACTTAGGCATTTAGTGCCCATATCAGCTGGATTAAGATCAGTGTGAATCTTTTCCAGCATGATAATGCCTTTTTCTACTATATCACGAATGAAATGATACCTGACATCAATGTGTTTAGTGCGATCATGGAATACAGGATTCTTACACAATTGTATAGCAGACTGGCTATTAAAGAACAGAGTAGTAGTAGTTTTAGCAAAACCAAGTTCAGACAAAAGCCCTTGAAGCCATATAGCTTCTTTCAAAGCTTCAGCAGCTGCTACATACTCAGCCTCTGTGGTAGATAAGGCCACAATAGGTTGCAGTTGGGATTTCCAACTCACACAAGAACCACAAAGAGTAAAAACATAAGAAGTAGTAGACTTCCTGTTATCTCTGTCATTAGCATAGTTAGAATCCACATAACCTGCTAATTTTATACCACTAGGGTTCTTAGAAAACTTTAAACCTACACTTCTTCAAATACCTCAGCAGCCATTTCAAAGCAACCCAATGAGGCATACCAGGATTAGCCATGTACCTTTCAGCGACTAACCGCATAAAGCTAGATCCCGGTCTTGTACTGACCATAAGATACATTACAGAGCCTATAACATTAGCATAGGGGATTCTTTTCATGTCAGATATTTCAGGTTCAGATTTAGGGGACTGATCTTTGCTAAGTATAACATGAGAAGCAAGAGGCACATTGACAGATTTAGAATCAGACATAGCAAATTTACTCAAAACTTTATCCACATAGGAACTCTGATTAAGAACAAGATTACCCTGTTTCCTGTCTCTCTCAATATTCATACCAAGTATCCTTTTTACATCCCCTAAGTCTTTCATTTCAAAATTGTCACTTATGCATTTTTGAATATGTTTAATTAACTTCACACAAGGACTAGCAAGTAACATATCATCTACATATAGAAGCAAATAAACAGGAATAGAATCATGTTTTGAAAAATACAAGCAGTGATCAAAGGAACTTCTTGTAAAGTTCAGAGAGTGCATGCACTGGTCAAATTTTCTATTCCACTGTCTAGGAGCCTGTTTCAAACCATACAAAACTTTTTGTAATAAGCAGACATGATCAGGTTTAGAGGAATCAGTGAAGCCTTCAGGTTGCTTCATGTAGATTTTCTTATCAATATCACCATGTAAAAATGCAGTGGTCACATCCATTTGCTTTAATTCCTAATTAAAATGAGTAACTAAAGACAACATAATGCGTATAGTAGTTAATTTAACCACAGGAGCAAATATTTCAGAATAATCTACCCCCTCTTTTTGAGTAAACCCTTTTGCAACAAGTCTAGCTTTATACCTAATAGCCCTAGATTCATGTTTAATCTTAAACAACCATTTACAGTCCACAACAGAACAATTCTCAGGTTTTGGAACAAGTATCCAGGTTTTATTCATATGCAAAGACTTCATTTCAGAGTGCATAGCAGTTAACCATTTATCAGATGCAGGAGAGTTGAGAGCTGCTGAATAGGAATCTGGTTCATCATCCAAAGATTCACACAGTGTAAGAGCATACATAACATAATCATCAAATTTAAGAGGAGCATGTATATTTCTTCTAATTCTATCTCTGGAAAGCATATAATCAGTAGGTACAAAATTATCTACAGAGTTATCATGCACTGCAGAATCAGACAGAGAAACAGATTCATCAGAAACAGATCCTGAGTTACTACTAGCCTCAACATCACAGACTGACTCAAAAGAATTACTGGACCTAGTAGTAGTACAGGGGTCAGACAACACTGTCTGAGGCTCCACCTTAGACTCAACAGTATTTTTAGAAGTAGAATCAAGAGAAGTAAGGCAAGGAAATTCATTTTCATTGAAGATAACATCTCTGCTAACTATGATTTTAAAACCAGGTTGAGATTTATCCCACAGTTTATAGCCTTTTATCCCTTCAGGATATCCAACAAACACACATTTCTTGGATCTAGGATCCAATTTATCCCCTTTATTGTGCACAAAAGCAGCACAACCAAAAACTCTGAGATTGGTCAGATCAAGAGGTTTTCCAAAGAAAATAGAGTCAGGACACTGTCCCTTAAGAGCACTAGAAGGTAATCTATTTATCAAATAAGTTGCAGTCAATGCAGCAAGACCCCAAAACTGTTTGGATAACCCTGAACTTTCAAGCATACACCTGACCTTGTCAAGTAAAGTTCTATTCATCCTTTCCACTACCCCATTTTGTTGAGGATTATAAGGAACAGTCTTATGCCTTCTAATGCATGGCTTTACACACAAATTATCAAAAGGAAAGTTACAAAATTGAAGACCATTGTCAGTTCTCAGAATTTTTATCCTTTTTCCTGTTTGGTTTTCAATTTTCACTTTCCACTCATAAAACATTTGAAATACCTCTGATTTGTTTTTTAAAAGAAATAACCAGTTCTTTCTTGAAAAATCATCAACAATAGATAGGTAATACCTACATCCTGAAGGGGTAGGAGTACTAGATGGACCCCATACATCACCATGAATGTATTCAAGAACATCAGAGGAAACAGTTTTCTCAGGTGATACAGAGACAGGAAAGGATATTTTATGATGTTTTCCAAGTACACAAGAATCACAGAAGGGTAAATCAGAGAGATTATCTTTACCAAATACACCTGTTTTTCTCAGAATAGACAAATTCTGATTACTAGCATGTCCTAACCTCTTATGCCATAACACAGTTTTATCAGAAACTGAAGCATTAACATTTGGTAGAGAGTTAACAGGAATAGCAGTAAAAGGGTACAAGTTGTTTGTTCTCTTAGACTTAAACACAACTAAAGCCCCCCTTTTGACTTTCATCCAACCATTTCCCCAACTCCCTCCAAAACCATCATTTTCTAAAGCAGTAAATGACAGCAAGTTACATGCAACTTCAGGAACATATCTAACTTCCTTCATGGTATATTCAAAACCAGCTGAAATTTTAAACAGATATCACCTATGCCTAGCACAACACACTTGTGTTTATTTGCCACAATAACATAGCCAAAATCACCAGTTCTCAGTTTTGAAAAACATTGTTTGAAAGGGGAAACATGATAAGCACTTCCAGAATCCATAATCCACTCATTCAGTAATTCAGAGTTCACATTATTCACAGAAGGAAAGTTAGGTTCAGAAACCATAAAATATTTTCCTAGAATATTAGACTCTGAAGTATCACCTAAAATGGCATTGGACACACTTTTCTTATCATCATGATGCTTTCCCTTTCTAGGAGAGGGACATTCCTTCATATAATGCCCATATTCCCCACAATTGAAGCATTTCCTACCCTTAGATTTAGACTTAGATCTATACCTAGTGTTCTGTTTCTTACCCCCCCTCTCAGAGCTATAGTTAGAACTAGTTCTATCACTAGTTCTTCCTCTGACTTGATAGGATGGGCTTTGCTCAACAAGTCTAAGATCCTTGTTAAATTTCAAGTCCATTTCTTTAGACTTAAGGGCACTAATAACTGTTTCTAGTTCTATTTTGTCTCTACCATACTTAATGGCTGACTGAACATCATTGTATGATTCATGAATAGCATTTAACAGGGCAATAGGAGCATAATTATCTATACTAGTGTCTCCTGTCTGTTTAATCAATTGCAGGAGTTTATTGAATTCATCCAGATTTTCATCCATATCCTTAGACATGTCTAGTTTGAATTTAAAAAAACTCTGCAATAAGTACATTTTGGATGGAAGAGAGGTCTTAGTATATAATTCATTTAACCTATCCCACACTTCTTTTGCTGAATCAAGATGCTCCACTTTTCTTAACACAGAATCAGTCAAGTTTAATGTAATAGCAGATAAGGCAAGATCATTCATTTCAGTTTTCTTTGCTTCAGTCATATCAGTAGGATAAGATTGAGTAGTAGCAGTAGAAACACGTTTTTCCACAAGAATAGCAGTCATTCTCTTTTTCCACAAATTAAAATCTGTTTTTCCATTAAATGTGGCAATGCCACTGGAAGAAACAAGAGCCATAATAAAAGGAAGGAACACTAGATATTAACCCCTTTGGGTCTATATCTAACAGTATTGATATGCCGGGGGATTTCTCAGCTCGCAATCGCAGGATCAAGTCCTGGGCGCAGGGGGTCACCCCGGCTACTGTAAAGAATGAAGTAAAGGCATTAGAACCGATAATCGGTTCAAAAGAAACTCTGATCACTTATAGATCAGATACACAGTTAAAAAAAAGGCCAATATCAAAAAACGCAATTTAACACGAATCACACAAAGACCAGAGTAGACACAGCAAGCATAAAGATCACAGAGCAACAACCTAGCTGCACCAGTTGGCAGATCTATCAGCAACAAGTCCCAACCCTAGCTACACCAGTTGGCAGGTCTAGAAAGCAGTAATAAAAAAATTGACAAGAGTTCCAGCCGCTTTACCAGATCGGGATTCGGAGGCTTGAACCCCGTGTATACCTGAAAAATCGACAGAGAGAGACACCTTAAGATCTAGGGTTACAGTTTGTTAACAAAACTGCCCGTTCGCGATCTGAAGGCGTAGGTGGTCGAAGATAAATTGGCAGTGATCAACCTGCTCTGATACCAATGTTAGCAATACGAATAGAGATCACAATATGATAATATCAAAGTGATTAGGCTCAGACAGCCAAAATTACAACCACCACACTACACAAACACTGCACCAACACAGCCCTATCAAACTAATAGCCAAGAACACTCACAAATCTCTCACACTAACAAGGCCTTAATCTCACGAAAGAGAGAAGACAAGTATAGAAGAGAGAGTAAAGAGATGAAGAAGATGTGCCCTAGATACAACCACAGAACAGATATATATAGCTAGGGCAAGTAACGGGCTGAGCGACTAATCAGCAGTAACGGGCGCCCGTTACATAACAAATTAATTCTCGGGCTAGGCCAAGTCACAAGTGGGCTCAAAACAGTTTGATGGGCTTGGGCACTCTGTGTCTGGGCCTATCAGATTACACGTGCCACAACCAAAGTGGACAAGATAATTGGGACAACGGAAGTATAACATAATGTGCTTGGATATTGCATTCCAAGTGGAATTAAGAAAATCAAGTTGATTAACCAATTAGGAAATCCTGGAAATGGCACCATTTTGGTATACTGGACTTGCATATGCAATTGACTATATGAACTAATAAAAATGATAACAATGAGAATTTACAATCAATAATATGAAAAATAATAATAATTAATAAATAAAAAGCGGTGAGATGAGAGAAATGCATAATGGATTCAGTGACTTGACATTAATCAGATTGAAGTAGGGATGAAAATGGATCGGATTTGGACCGGATCCTCCTCGGTCCAGATCCAAATCCAAGATTTTTTACTTTGATCCAAATCCGGTCTAGATTCATTGGATCTCAAAAAATGAGATCCAGACCCAGATCCATTGGATCCACAGGGTCTCGGGTCTAGACCCGGATCCATAAGTTTTTTAACTAAAATTAAAAAAATTCTAAATCAATTAAAATTTAACTAAGTTAATTAATTCTACGATAACACGATAATCTATAAGAGCATTACTATCATTAAAAAGTCAAAATACTCATGATGTTATAAAAATATTACAATCATCTATAAAACTACAATATTCTCTCTAAAAAAACTTTCAAATTCGTGTACAGAGGGTACTCAATCTCCTCCCTCTTTTCTATTTATTAGATTACTAGTAAAATATTTCAAGCTCAACAAATAATGTAATGTGATATTTTAAGTAGAATAATATAAATATAATATTTTAGATATGATAATAAAATAATATTTTAGTTATAAAAATTGGCGGATCTGGACCGGATCCGGATCTCAGATCGTAAAGTTCAGATCCAGATCCGTAATTTCTAAAATAGGTCCAGATCCGATCCAGATCCAATTGATCTAATTTTTTAAGATTCAGATCCAGAAAAATGGATCTGGATCCACGGATCTGGACCGGGTCCAAGATCCGTTGCCATCTCTAGATTGAAGTAGATGGCACATACAAATATATCAAGCAAAATCAACTGAAAGAGATTTTACGTACACAATCAACATCATAAGTGACGAAAATCTTTCTGAGAAATTCCATTGCTTCAGCATTTAGCTCCACACTCTACCAAAATGAGAATTAGATGTTACGGATGCAGAAACAATAGCTAGTCATCAATCATCATAAAAGGTAAGCAATACTAGAGTACCAAAGGTCTTTTGGGAAGAAGAAATTCCAAGGAAATTCTAAATGAAAATGAAGAGTTATATGTCAATTTGGAACTGACATCCACACAACCTGAAAATAAAGCTATATATACTCTTCCAGATAGAAGTTTGATAATTTGCATGAAGAAGGCACCATTAGAGAAACTCGAATTGGTAAAGATAGCTAAAATGGGCTAAGAGCACCATCATTAAGAAGTCTTCCAAACAATTCTTTCAGGGTATTGGTGATCGCTATTTACACCAAATAATCCTGCAAAATTTGCTAGACCAAAAATTAGTATAGCACAAGTATCGAACACAGGGAACAGAGTAATTCAAACATAAAAATCCTATTGATCAGAGTTTGGTTAGCAACCACGCAATTTTTGGGAATTAACTAATCTAGAAACAACGAAAATAAGCAAGTATTAAACACGAAATTTATCTAATGCAAATAAAAGCGGGTCCAGCAAGATGATTCACACACACATACAATCGATCACTGACACTATTAATTAATTAATCCACTTAAATCAATTAGTTGTAGGACACCGTAATTAAATTGACATATCCCTTATTCCCCCTTAATTATTCGGTAATCGCCATGGTGGGCATTGAAACGACTACTTCTCTAAATTAGATGCAACCTACGTTGGTGGGCAATCAATAGATTTAACACCTAATCAGCTTTAAGAACTAAGAGAACCCAATTTAGGAGCCTACTCGTATGGTGGGCATCTAATAGTCTCCTACCAAATTAATCCAATTGTCCTAAGAACAATTTGCTACTTATTTAGTCTAAATTCCACGAGAAACGATGGAAGTACTAAACTAGCTACGAATTAAATAACCTAGGGTGATCAAGCCTAAATTAATCAATCCAATTAATTAAACCTAGATTAATTCATAACCTAAGTGATTAATTTTAAGCCCTAGTCTCACGAAATTAAAGTGGTGTGTGTTTCACATCTCGCCGGCCCCTAAAAAGAATTAGCTACGCATATCGGCCGGACAGGCCAGACAGACCGAATTGCAGAACAGAACACAAAACATGCTGAAAATGCAGAAAATAAATAAATACGAAAATTCAATTAATTACCAAAATTCAGAATATCAAGAAATGTGAAATCTGATCCTGGAAATTATAAACTCATAAATTAAAGACTACGAATCAATCCACAAGAAAATAAAAACGGAGACAATTCAAATTCGGGAGTGCAAAACGAAAGTGAGAACATGTTGTTTCTTCCAAATCAAACTACAAATCATGGATCAAAAGTGAGAAATGCGAACTTTGAAATTGAACAACCCCTCGATCGGATCTCCTCGGCTTCGGCGATGCTTGATCGGATGATCTCGGCTTCGGCGGTCTCGAAGTCTCTCTCTCGGTGATCGGCGATGGACAAATGGTGTAGAAGGATGATGATGATCGGTGATCAAGAACACTTAAGGTTTCGGCAATGTGGAGACGTGATGAATGAGATGATAATCTGAAAAAATGCGTAAGTCCTCCCGCGGCGCCTCTCCAAGTATAAAATATATACTTCCTTATCTCCTCCTCAATTAGGTTATCCAAGTATAGAAAGATATAATATAATGTAAATTATATTATTTTCTTCCTACACTTAATTACCCTTTTTATTTCTTCCAATTAAGCATATATTTTCCTTGATTTTGCAACCGCCACATCAACGCCTCGTCAATGCCACATCATCATAGGAACTGCAAAACAAACACAAAAAAACAATCAAAACGCCACAAAATATGCCAAAATAAACGGAATATAGATAGTACGAAATAGACCTATCAGGTATATCCATTATTAGTTGTTTATACAAGGTAAAATTACCTGGTCTGGATATCTCTTTATCGAAGGAGGCAACTGATCATCATGCAGTCTGATCTCATTGTTATACCCAAATTTCCTTAAGACCGTCCATGTTTCCAAACGCCCTTTCTTTATGTAAAGAGCATGAAGAAATAAAAATCCTGTCAACGTAAGACCATGATGGTCAACCCCTTCTCGTAATTTATTTTGTACAACCCTTTTCACGCCCACTATCTCAGGTGGTTGTAGTGGGGCATTGAAACACTTGACTTGCATTTTTATTATTAATCAAATTCAGAATTTCAGATTGTTTATTACCGAGAAGAAACTAATCAGGAAAAAAGGAAACTTAGGGTTCCTACAGGACCTACACCATAAAATGCATGTAAAAGTTGGCAAAAATTTCTGAACAGAATCGGGAGAATTAACCTGAAAATTGTTAAACTCTGCATCACTTAGGGCTCCATCCCTGTCATAGTCGCAAAGAATAAAAATCATTTTAAATCCCTCAAACAACGTGGTTTAAGTACTTGCTGCTCCTGATCAAATAGCGGAGCAGTTGGATAAAGCACGGCCTTTTGTGCATAGTAGAAAACTTCTAAAATCTTTACTCCACAACGAAAGGCAACAAAAAGGATAAACGATCATGTAAGACAACCTCAATATGTTAAAAGCGTAGAGAGCCACAAACCTGATGTTGGGATGTGATTCAACAGTAGACTTATTAGTTGCTTAGAAGATTTGGCTGATCCCAAAACCCTCATTTGATTGGTGAACCATTCTGTTGTAATAGTAACGCCTTAGTCTCTGAGAGTTTCAGACTCAGCAGACTTGCTTTCAGCATGGTTCAGGCTCAGAGTTCTGTTTGCTGACCCTTCAGTAGACTATCCGCCTCAGTACCACGGTGTGAAGACTCAGTAGTGCTTGGACTCGGCGAGAGCAAAAGACATCCGAGACGTGTTCGTATTCGGTAGTCTTTGGACTCGGCGAGAGCAAGATATGCGAAAGGAGTCAGTAGAACTTGACTCAGCAGGAACAGTTCACTAGACTCAGAGTCGACCTTCAGTAGAGTTGGACTCAGCAGAAGTATACTACTGAACTCTGGTCAGACTCAGCAACGGCCTGACAGTCTCCTTGATTGTCAGATGATCTTATATGTTAAATCAGTAGAGTCGTCCGAGGTTATCAGAGAAGTCACCTTCAGTATCTGCCTATAAGTATGTGCGTCTCAACTGCTTTCTACGCCTCGACTAATGACGAGCAGCCTACTGTCAAATTTCTGGTAAAAGTTGCAAGTCAACCTCTTTCCAGAAATTGAGGAAAAGACTCTGCAAGATTCCTTAAAAGAGTCGTTAGCTACCCAAAGAGAGTGACACGTGGATCGTTCGTCTCCAACGGATCTATCCATGGCTCACCTCTATAAATAGAGGGAAAATCAAATCGAAGAAGATACGAACAACAAGAACGAGCGATTACGAGCAAAAACGAACAAGGTTCAAAGCTTTCCGCAAGAACTTCAGAGAAACACTCAAAGCGAAAGGCGACATCCTTACTCTAGGGAACCAAGCTGATTAGAATCAAAAGCCTCTAGTATCCAAGTGAACACGAACCCAAAGAGTTTATTCCTCACTGTTCATCACTCTAGAAGTCACCTTCTTGTTCCCTTCCCTCTAACCTAAGCTCCACTGAATATATCTATAGCTTAGACCCGAAAGAGTTTATTCTTGAACTGTTCTTATTGTTAAGAGTTCCTTCATTGTTGGAGAGTTTGTCAAACACTTTAGTTTGATCCTTGTAAACTTGGACTTGCTCAGTATAATCCTCAAGGCCAGTGTTTGTCCTGTGCACAAACCGACTGAGACTAACTCAGTATAATAAAATAGTCTCATGATCTTTTCGGGACAGTGGACGTAGGATTGTTTGATATCCGAACCACTTTAAAATTGTTGTGTTCTGTTTTTATTGTTGCATTGATTATTGTTCATACTGAAAACCGCTTTACAAAATAATACAACATATTTTCAGCAAAGCTTAAACTGAATGCACTAACCTACTGAAACAGTTTTAATAAAAACGTTTTCAAACCCAACTGAATTGGGCCTACACATTTCCGCACTCTACTGAACTCTTACTGAACGGTACTGAATTCTAACATCAGTCAGATAGTAGGCCTCAGTATAGTCAGTCACTCTGTCCATGCGATTCAGAACAACTTGCTTGGTCTACTGAATTTATTCAGCAAGACACTCTCCTGAATAGGACTGTTCGCGTTCTAAGTTGAGAAAAAGTTTTCAGGAGTATTCACCTCCCCCTCTACACCTGAACGTTTACTTTGGGACCAACACCTGATAACACAACATGCTGGTAAATTACATATTTCAAGTCAGTATTATCTCCAGTATCAATAAGGAAAAATGATTGGGACTAAAAATATACCAACAATGGAGACATATGAGGTGTAAAGTTTCTTTAGGAAAGAAGGCTGCTATCATTACGACGCATGAAATCCAAAACACTATCAGATCCCAAAATTCTATTTACAGACCTAATAAAACGTTAGATTTAGTACTATTTCACATATTGGAACCAAAGTAAACTCAACCTGACTATGGTTTAATGCAGAACATTCAATGCAAGTTTCAATCTCCCGAAAGTTTTGCATGATGGGCGACATAATCTGCTCCAGACGAACTGGTTGTTGATCACTTCTCTTATCTAGCATGCACCCCACCACAATAACAGACACTTGAACCTGTCAAAAGACATATAAGGAAAATTTAAAAACAGTTGCATCGAACAAAAATCAACGCAAAAGCATGAAATGATGGAATCCAAAATTTCATAGCCAAACTTAAACCTAAAACAACATGAAGTCGTAAACTATCCAAGCTCAAGAAAACAGAGAAGAAACTTGAATCCAATCTACACAAGGTTTTCAGTGAAAACCTCTAGTCTTCGAAGTTCAGGAAACCAGTGCGTACTTAATCTATCAAGAGTCTCAGGTCTATTACATGCGTATGTAAGAACAACAGCATCAGCCCTTGTCAGCTCATCAATCAGCCTGCTTCTATTTTCGGGACTGCATCATAGAGGGATGAAAAAGTGCTAATCAAAATCTGTAAATTAATATCTCAAAACACGCATAAACAGCAAAATCGTACAAATAGCAGTCATGCCATTCCAAATTTCATTAGAATGTCCACTGTAGAAATGCCCAATACCTGGACAAAGAATCGATAATGGTGATCGGAACGCGTTCCGGTTACAAGTCCACGGGAAGCCTCGTAGGCGGCAGCACAGGAGGAACATTGGCTGGAAAGTTTTGAGCAGCAGCCGTGACAATCAAACTCGAATTTCCCGTCTTTGCGTCCCCGGCAACAACAATTCTCACACCACTCCCCGCCGCACCCGCAGCAGGAGCACCTCCCGCCATTTACAATCACCGCAGCACCGAAGTAATCAAATCAGATACAGCGTCCCCGGAATAAAGCTGACCGTGAGTAATTGAATAAACAACACCATTAATTTCGTCATATTTGAACGCCTCCATCCACAGACTAGCAATCAACGACATATGAGCGAACAAAAAACGCATATGCACATGTATACTGATAAATGGGTACCTTGAGGAAGAGAGAGAAGCGAGGGTTTCTCCTTTTTGAAACTGTGCTCCAAGGGTTTAAGGGGGACTAAGAGAATACTGGGTTTATGGTTGAGTACTAATTAGCAATCGAGAATGTTTGTGATTTCATCGAACGGCGGAGATGATCAGGAATACCAACGTCTTGATGAAGTACTAGGAGAGTAATATTTTTGTAGGTCGGATTTAGACAAAATTTTAGGTGGTATATTTGATATTTGGGGAAGATCATTGTTCAATTCATTTAAATGCTATTACTACGAATATCTATATAAATTATTTAATATTTTTAAAATTTATAAGGTGTAATTGAAATTTTAAACTCTACTGTAATGATATTTTGACTACTTTAGAATTTGAAGGGAATTAATGCTCTCCCTAGCATCAATTTCCCGTTCATTATTAATTTTAGAGCAAAATGATTGGGTAGGAATGAAAATTTTGATGTTATGTGTACGAGCCGTAATTCTCTATTCAAAATATATAAATTAACACTTATATGTGCGGTTTAAAAATTGCAATTAAGATATATAGTTATAATAAAAGAGCATGTATAATAATGTAAAAGAGCATGTATAATAATGTATTTTGGAATGGATGATTACTACCTTCTATCCTTAATATTAATGAAACTAGCTTGAGAGTTGAGATACACAATTTTTGGCCCTTTTATATTTTGGACAAGTATAATTTTAACCGTTAAAACAAATAAATCTTTGTATTTCAAATCAAAGAATATCAATTATATAGTATATAGAATTCGCACATAGTAGTTATTTACATATTGCCTCAAGATTCAAGAATATCAATCAAAGGAACAAATTACAACCAAGTGAAAGAAGTTAAGCAATATGCAACTATCCAAACAAAAAAAAGAGTTAAGCAATATGCATGTAGGATCAAATTATTTATCATATACAGTGAAGCAATATTCCAAACAAAGAACTCAAAATTCTTCTTTGAAGGAGGAATCATGGGAGAAAGAAGGGAACTCCACGCTGGATCCACATCCCCTTCCAGTTCCACGTGGCAAAATCGGCACTTGATGAAATTCGAAGCAGATTTATCCACACACATATACACCTGATACTCTTGGTGATTGCCTTCTGTATCAACATTGCACTCAATGTAGGCCTCATGCCCTACCCCTTCTTGAATCGCCTTCTTTATTTTCTCCATACTATAAAACTTCCCGGAACCGATCCCTAAAAAGAAATTCATGATTAAGTCTTACACGTCTGTCCTAATATTTATTTTCAATTAAAAATATAGTTACCTGCATCTTAGGACTTTGGGGCAAGTTTGCTTTCTTCTTGAGATCAAGGGCTGTTTGAAAATAACTGTGCTCGTCGAGGGACGTGCACGCGCCGTGCTTCTCCCATTCATGGCCCCAAAATCTCATTCCATCTGCAGATGGGCAGGCTAGGGTTGGCCAATCTTTGTGCATTCTGCTCATGAGATCTGAGATCTGTGTACATTTATAAGTAAGATTAGTTAATGGGGTTAAGCTTGATTAGGGAGTCATCTAGAACTAATTCTAACATTACCTCGAATTCGTGTAATGAACTGGAGGGGTCACAATTTTGTGGCCATTTGCCATTTTTGTAATTCGGCCATAATCCATGGATGCTGAAATCTTCATCAGGTCTTCCGGTAGTAGGGAAGCAGCAGCTTCGTCTCGTGTCACAATACGAAGCGGGCCACCGTATACAATGGACCATACGTAAGTAAAAGATATATTATCCCACGTATAATAATTTGCAAATTATATATTATGGCTAACCTGTTGAACAAAGTAAAAGAAATCGAAATTTTGGGACAAAGCCAAAAGTGATAAGACATTGGAAAACGAATAGAATGATTAGTACCGAACCCTTTCCTTTCATTGTTAGAATTAGATGGTCGTATTTATAGGGTCAAGTCTATATATGATGAAGAATGGGGTGTCATAAAGGTATTAGGATATATTACATTGAATATAAATTGTGTGTGAAACAATCAAGTCTTTTTTGTTTTAGAGGGAAGAAGCAATTAATTCTTAAGTTTTACTATAATTTGAGGGAAGAAGCAATATACTCTTATTATTATTTTGTATCAAGAAAAATCCGCACCTAGCTAATAAATTAAATCCACAATTACTACGAGTAATTAGGTACAAATTGAGAAGGTCATTGCGGGCTCAATCCATATGTGAGGGCTTGAGATTCTCGAGAATATTTAAAGGTAGTTGGGTGACTTTAATTTATAAATTATTTGAAATATTACTAGTATAGTTGGGTACAATTATTTTGTGCGCAAATTCGTGTAGGTGACTGCTTGGGAAGCATTAAAGTTAAATCAACCGTATAAATGGAATTTCCGTGCAAGGCAAGATTTCTTCACGCTAAACATGTAGTCAGTTTTGAACCCTCCTGTATTGTTTGCATGTTAAAACATAAGAGCGGGTTTACCCAATAGCACTTCGGTAGCGACTGCTGGTTACCTTCATCATCAATATATATATATATATATATATATATATATATATATATATAGGTTGTGGATCTAGGGAGATCCAACACTCAAAAGAGATATGAGAACCGATCCTAAGCGTCGATCGGTCCTAATCTAATGGTCAATATCAACCCCTTCTTTATTTAAAAAAAATGGTGGAAAGGGTGTTTTGGGAATAGAAATAGTATATGATTTGGGCGCTAGAATTCATTGTTTCATTCTCCCAATTTCAAAACATTTCGAAAATCAGAAACGGCGGTTTCATTCTTTCATTCTCCCCCATTTTTCTGAAAACTTCCATCCATAATCGAGAATACCCACTACTCCCAAACTTTCGAGTGCTACAAAGTTCTTCCAGAATCGAGATTCGTCGTTCTTGACAGAGTACGTAGCTAGAACGACGCGTAATCGTGGAAAGCGATTGTTTTCGTGTCTTCGTCCAGAAATCGACTAACAATTCGAAGAATAAGAGTATAATTCCCTCGAATCGACGAAATTTCAGGTATGTTTCATGTTTTCGTTTCTTAATTTAGGTAACTCATGGATTATTTTGTGTTTTAGAGATATGATTGTTTATGTGAATGAAACCCTATGGAAATCGATGCGATTGGTGAATATGGAAGGGTACGAATTTGGTATTTGAAGGAAACCGATAAAATGAACCAATTCTGAAACCCTAAACCCCCATTTAACCTTAACAGATTATAGATTTTTTGTTTTTAAATGGTGTAATTGATGCTCATATAATGTTTTAGCATGTTCTTTGCTTGTTTTCATTGTGAAATTCATGCTCATGTGAATGTTATTGGTTTGTTGATTTAGGTTGGTTTGTTTGCCAAATGCTTTTGTTGGTCCGGAGACGATAGTCAGGTGTAGAGGGGGGGGGGGGTGAATACACCTGATCACAATTTCTTTTCTCAAATGCGAAGGACAGCTGAGCTGTAGGTTGCAACTGATGAACAGTGCCAAATAGTAACCTTCGATCGCGGGTCAGAAGTGTGCCAACTACTGAGCTCTCCTACTGACTTTTGTCAGTACTTTGAAACTCAGTCGCATACGTTGTGCGGATAAGAGTGTGGGGCCCGGAGATTCATCTCAGTTTGAAAATGTGTTTTCGCAAGATAAAGTATTTTGGCTAGTGCGCTTTGAAAATACGTTTTATGCAAAGTTATGATTTTGTAATCAGTTTGTATGCAATACAATAAAACAGTAAATAACACAAGCAATTTTTAACGTGGTTCGGATACGCAAGATCCTACGTCCACGGTCCCGCCGAAAGAGGTCTTGTTGATTTATCTCGAGCAAGCCTCAAGCAAGGAATCGCGTGCTTTGGACAAACCGCTTCTAAGTTATAGTCCTTAGCGACTTTACAATTCAAACCTAAGTTTGAAGAGGAGGGGATAATCTCCAACTAGGAAGGAGTTCTTACAATAAGAACAATCACTAAAAGTGAACTCCTTCGAATTTCTAAGCTATAGATATGGGAATGAGCTTAGCTAGAGAAGAGGGATCTAAAGAACTCTAGAGAGAAGAACTAATGATATTCTATTTGGCAAGTTCTTCGCTGGTTTGATCTTGAATGCGCTAGAGTTGTTTGAAAGCTTGAGCGTTTTCCCTTGATATCCGTGCGTGAAGCTCAGATTTCTTCTCTATTTATAGTTGTGACCTAGGCATATGTCCGTTGGAGACGACGATGCCACGTGTCACAAGCTTCCAAAGAAAACGGCCATAAATTCGAATTGTTGCAGCAGAGTTGTTGGACACTGTACATGAGAACAACTTTAGTTGGTCAGAGCAGATATGCTTTGGCGGCTTCTCATTGGTCGAGGTTTGTGGTAGGTGAGATGTGTCAGACATCGGAGTTGACTCTCCCTAATCCTCGTTTGGTCTTCTGCTGACTTTCGAAAAGTCTTTAACAACTGGGTCGTTTCCTGTCTGATATAGTAGACTTCAAGCAGTCTCTGTCTTCTTCGTCTGAGTCGGCTGACAAGAGATATTCTCTTGAGTATGGTCAGCTGATGACTGCGAAGGTACTGAGCTTGCATAGAGTTCTTCTGCTGATGTCTGTCAGCTGATGAAGTGTCTTCTACTGAGGCGAAGATCAGCTGATGACTAAAGAACGCAAACTATTACACTGATGACGTGGGCTTCTGGAAAGTAACTTCGACAGAAGATCAATCCAACATTTTACCCCGTACAGGACATAAATAGAAGGATAAACAAAATAAAAATAGTCTAGCCTATACATCATCTAGTCTTATCGACACTACACTACTGATATCAGCTGGGTTTTGGGATCTTCAAATCCATAGTACTACTACGATTTCCCCCAATATTATTTTAACCCATTAACTGTTGAGTATCTCCTACTGACTCATAACCCAACAATTTCCCCCTAATTGATGATGCCAAAACCTCTAGATAATACAACACAATTTCCCCCCTAAGACTTCAGTAAAACTGAATCAGTTAACTCATGAGGTCAGCAGTGAGAGATAGGCAAAATCAGAGAAACGGTTATGTGTGAGTGTGTGTCAGATCACTTCAGTGATCAGTTGTGATAACACAAACAAAAACAAGGACCGTAAGACAATGAGTAATTGTCTGGCTAGAAATAGGAACTAGTATATATGAGCAAGTACATTACAAGGTTCCTATCTCTATACAAAAGAAGGAAAGGATCAGAAGACTATTGCTGACGTCTGAACTTCTTTGTCTTGCTTCTGAAATCCGCAGACCTGTCAGCTGGAGGGTCCAAACCATAGTATTTGTAGATTCTGGCGCGCAAAGTTTGGATTTCCTCGAGATCTTCAGGGTATTCAGAACTTAGATTGTGATGATGAGCTGCTGCTTCGACCTCGTCTTCTATCTCCTTCGTGCATAATACGCCACGAGTCGTCCTTGGAGGAGGGATGCGTCTGAATGCAGGGGCTCTGAGAGGTAGCTTCTCCTTCTCTAGGATCAGCTGAAGTTAAGCTTTGAGCCTAGCATTATACTGATGAATAAATTCATCAAACAGTTGATCAGCCGGGATCCTAGAAGGATAGAAACCCTATACATAGTATCCCTTGATGAATTCCTCTTTCAGTTCCTCCCATTACTCGTTTAGCTCCAAAGGTACCCATTTGTCTACATGAGGAGGAGGGGTTTTCTTCAGATAAGTTCCTTTGGGAGCGCCTCTCCTGTAGAACTTGGATGACCTTGGAATTTGTCTCTTCCAATCTACGACTGGTTCACTGGCCATCTTATCAGTCATCTCTATGATCTTGGCCAGATCTTCCAATCTCTTCTTTTCTCTGAGGGCTGCTGATCTAGTGTCTCCTCTCCGGAGATTCAGTCCTTTCAGCGTAGCCTCCCAGATTGCCTCTTGCTCTGGAGTGAGTGTAGGAATATCAGTACTCTGAGCCAAGGGTAGGACTTTAGTGGCAGAAGCTTTAGCCAGCTCCTCCTGAGCTTTTCTCTTCTCTTCATCCAGGAGCTTCTTGGCTTTGCTTTTGGCGATTCTGCCAATAGGCTTCTTGGGCTTCTTTGCCTTCTTAGCCTCTTCTTCGATCTGCTGCTCATAATCGAGTTCATCTTGTAGTTTTTGAGCAACACGCTGATCGAATGCCTCCTGCTCCGCCTTAGATTTGAATTTAGCAGTCGGGGAAGATGGAGGAGTTGTTTCAGTAGTAATCTCCTTCCCCGGCCTTCGCGGTGGCAGTGGCTCATCCTCTTGGTCGACAAATTGTACGACCTCCTCAATGTGTTGAGCCGAGGATCCTTCTCCTGATCCAGCAGATGGCTCAATCACAGTAGATGTATGGACGATCTCGGGAGGGGGTACAGAGCAGGTTCCAGCCTGATCAGCTGAACCTTCCCCCTTCGTTATTACTCGGACCTCTGGTCCTCCTTCCGCCTGAGCCTGATCCGCCTCAACTTTCTCTTCTTCCTCTACTCCTTCCCCCTTTTTGGCATCATCAGCCAGGGAGAGGTGAGTGCGGATGGCAGTTACCTACTTCTCCAGATTGTAGCATATATTCTTAATGGAGGTGGCGGTTGTTTTGAAGTCTTTGACAGCGTCGCAGTAGTGCTCCCAGTCTTTATCCTAGTCAGCACGTATGTGTTTGATTTGAGCTGCGGACTCCTGTCTCAGTTGGAGGAGAGACTTATCATGATATTCTGTCATCTCCTTCTGAATGAGCTTGAGGGCCTCCGCCTGTTGTGTTATAGCTGTTTGAAGGCAGGAGAAGGCCACTTTGTTGCGCTCGTCCATTGTGGCTTAGACTGCCGCAAGACTCTGAGTTAGCTGTTCAGAGAATGATTTCTGCTGAGAGAGTAGGAGCTGCTAACTGAGCGGCTAAGTCCGCCTTCTGAGCTGCGAGGGCGGTCTCGACAATCTCCTGAATATTGAGAGAATGAGTAGGAGCTTCTGAGACCTTCTTCACCTCTGCTGCAAGTCGGTCAACTTTCTCGTTCTGGGCCTTGGTGTACTGAGCCCATTTGAGATGTAAGTCCTTGGCAAGGAGACGATTCTTGTCTCCCTGTCGCCTGATGGCTTTGTTGACTGACTTGGAGGTCACGAAACCAATGGGTTTTATCTGATAGCTGCTGGTCCCGAGCCTCTGCTCAGATGTCGCGAGTTGTTGCGCTCGACTCGGCTTCGAGGCAACCGGGGCATCACCTGATGTAGAAGGCGGGGAGTGTTACCCTCTGTTGATCCTCCCAAATCTACTTCCTTGGGTGGTGCCTGATCCATGTCATCATTATCATCATTGTCGTCGTCATCGTGATAAGATGGAGGCGAAGGGCTGTTGACAGGTTCTGAGGATCTTAAGCTTAGTAGTTAGAGCATAGCAGTGCGAAGATCCTCGAATGACGCTAGATCAGCGGGTTCCCCAAACCCAATTGCTGATTGCAAGCTCTGTTCTTCTGTCAGTAGGGACAAAGCTGACTGAGTTCTTATCAGTTCCTCAAGAATGTCCCAGCTGAGGAACCTCAGTAGCATCTGAGTCCTCGCCCTTATAGCAATCTCGACCAGATCCCTGTGGTCGGCAATCTCGGGGATCTGAGTAGTGACCTCTCCAGTAGCTCGGAGGCGGGTCGACTGCATGGTCATCCATTCGGAGGAAGTTTCCTCAGTCGGTCCGACAGTGTCCGACTGGGTCTCTTCAGAACTGATGCGCTGGACCTTGTCCTTCAAGGTGGCACCTTTTATGCCAGTGTCCGCATCAAGTATTGGTTCCTCCTGAGTGGGTGGAGGAGAGGGGGTTTCTTTGGAACCTCAGAAGGTCCAGTCTTGTTGAGCCTCTTCCTCTTGGGTGGGTCGGCATGAGGGGGCAAGTCAGATGTAACTCTCTTCTGTTCAGGTGGCCCTCGTCCGATAGACTTTTCAGCAGCGGCTCTCGTTTTGAACTTGATGAGCTTGCTGTCAAAGTATCTCGAATCAGCAAAGGCTGAGTGATTCGATACAGATTCTTCAATCATTACGGACATCTTTGTCCTGTACAACAGCTTTCCCACACTAATTAGTCTCCTCTCTCCTGTGGGTGTGGCTGCGAACTTCTGAGCTTGAGCTTTAAGCTCATTCACATAAAAATCAGTCCAGTTGACTCGGACTCCGTCATCTATGATCATCATCAGTTGGAGTTGAGGCTTGGATAGCTGATCAAATGAACCAGCGGAGCTCATAAGAATATGAGTTACGATGTAGGCGAGCCCGCGGTATTCTGGTAGCAACAGATTCTTCGGCAGCGCTGACTTGAAGACAATATCGTCTCTGCCGCTGAACTTCTGAACATAGGAGTTAATCTCCTTCTCCTTATATCCAATGGGTGAGACTCCTCGAGCCAGAAGATCAAAAGTCAATTCCACGGCGGCTCAGAGATCGATGACGTGATGACTGGCTTCCCAAGTCTGAGGGATTACTTCCTTCATATAAGAAAAACAGGACATCTCCACACCGGTATCCTCATCGGATCTCCAATTGTAGTATACCTCCACAACTTGTCGAGGCAAATAAGCTTTGGGGTGCTTGGCGACAAGAAGCTCAAGGCCAGAAGTCTCGAGAGCCGTGAAGACGGGCTCAAGAAACGGAAGTTCCGCCTGGTGCAGAACCATCGTTGGCTCGAACTTAATACGAGACAAGATGATCTTGTCGATGTTTGGTGGGATCATCACGGTCGCCATGACTATCTGCGAAAAACTCGTTAGCACTTGAAAATAGAGTAAGTTAGTGGAGTTTTAAAGCAAGATTCAAGATAATTACCGAATAACGGAGAGCTTGGAAATAATGCAGAGCAGTTTAAGAACACAGGAGTTTGAAAGAAAACTGAATGCAAAAGCTCTTGAAATGTAAAAATGGCGAACAGATGCAGTTAGAGATGTAAGCGCGAGATTTTATAAGATTTGCATATCATGCGGTTTTGATCGAACGACTAAAATTTAATCTCGTTTTTAAAATGACGGCTGAGATTTGATGTTATAAAAGGAATGATTACACAAGCCGCCTCTAACCTAGACCCACGTAGGCATATGCGCAGTAAGGTAAGTTGAGAAGACATGCATTAAATGCGCTGCAGGCAGCATTAAAGTCAAAGCCTTTTAAATGAAAACGGTTTCCTACTGACTTAAACCTTAAAAGTTTTAATGGCGAGAAATAAATTCTCATTAACTACTGAGTGCAAGCGACTGATATAATAAATGCAAGCATGCTTCTGATAACGTTAAGTACATAAAACTACGCAAACCTCTTCAGCTGTCATTACGATCAGCTGGTTACCGTTTAGACTCAGGAGGACAAAGGATGTGCTGATAGACACGTTCCCCCTTACTGTGTACTGTATGATTCACCCGACTGAATCAAGTACTGGGTCTTTTGACCTGTCGTACTGATACCAATTGTTGTCATCAGTAGTCGGTTTCTATTGATATCAATTGTTGTGCTCTACTGACACGAGTCAGTAGGATCCAGTAGACCTAGCTCAACTGATAATTCTCTGAATCTGTTCTCAGCTAGTGGTTTGGTCAGTATGTCTGCCCTTCGTTTGTCAGTATGGATTTTCTCCATTCTGATGTCCTTCTTCTCGACATGGTCTTTGATGAAGTGGTGTCGAATATCCACGTGCTTGCATCTCGTATGGAGAACTGGATTTTGAGTTATAGCAATAGCACTGGTGGAGTCACAGTAGATGGGCACTTCATCCTGAGATATACCATAGTCTCGCAGTTGTTGTCGAAGCCAAAGGATCTGGGCACATCAACTTCCAGCATCCATGTACTCAGCTTCAGTAGTAGACGTTGCCACTGAATGTTGTTTCTTTGAAAACCAAGATATCAACTTGCTGCCTAGGAACTGACACGTTCCAGAAGTTGACTTTCGATCTATCCTGCATCCTGCATAATCAGCATCAGAATAACCTATTAGTATAAGATTATCATCAGCAGGATACCATAACCCTGCGTCAGGTGTTCCTTTCAGATATCGCAGAATCTTCTTTGCTGAGTCTAGATGACTTCGCTTGGGATTCGCCTGAAATCTTGCACATATACCTACATCATAAGTTATATCAGGTCTGCTTGCTGTTAAATATAATAAGGAACCAATAATGGCTCTATAATCAGTTGAGTTAACAGAAGCTCCCTCTTTGTCTAGATCGATTTTGAAATTAGTGTTCATGGGGATCTTGACTGGCTTGCTCGAGTCGCAGCCAAATCTTTTCAGGAGATCTCGAGTGTACTTGGCTTGATTGATGAATATTCCTTCAGGTGATTGATTGACTTGGAATCCAAGGAAATAATTCATTTCGCCCATCATGGACATCTCGAACTTCTCCTTCATTATTTTCTCGAACTGCTGACATATCGTCACGTTTCTGCATCCGAAAATGATGTCGTCCACGTAGATTTGCACCAGTAGGATGTCATCTCCTGACTTTATGCTGAATAGGGTGCGATCTACTGTCCCCTTCTGAAAACCTTTCTGAAGTAGAAAGTCTGATAGGGTATCGTACCAAGCCCTAGGTGCTTGTTTTAACCCGTACAGAGCTTTCTTAAGTCTATACACCTGATGTCCCTGCTAAAAGCCGGACGGTTGTTCCACGTAGACTTCTTCCTTCAGTACGCCGTTCAGAAAAGCTGACTTTACATCCATCTGATATACTTTGAATCTTTGATGCATTGCATAAGCTAGGAACAGACGAATGGCTTCCAATCTGGCGACTGGAGCGAAAGTTTCATCAAAGTCGATTCCTTCTGCTTGACAGTATCCCTTGGCAACTAGTCGAGCTTTATTTCTGACAATGACGTTGTTTTCATCACGCTTGTTCTTGAAGACCCACTTAGTACCAATCACGTGCTGATGTCTAGGTCTGTCAACAAGCTCCCAAACTTCGTTTCTAACGAACTGGTTCAGCTCTTCTTGCATGGCAATGATCCAGTCAGCACCGTTGAGTGCGTCCTCTATTGACTGAGGTTCTTCTGTAGACAAGAAACAAGAATAAAGTGAGCTTTCTCCTTGACTTAGTCTAGATCTTGTCCTGATAGTTGCTGATGGATCTCCAATAATAAGATCTAAAGAATGAGCGTCGAGCCATGAACGTCTGAGTCTGGCTTCTTCTTCTGATACTACTTCTGCACAGTCAGTAGGTGTGTTAGGCATTTCGGTTATGCGTTACGTGATTGCATTATTTCGGTAAGAAGGTTAGGAGCTACTAAGTTTCTAGGTTCAGGGGCATTTAGCTCAGGAACATCAGTTGTTCCCCCTGAGTTTATATTCTTAGTAGATGTCTCAGTTACCACTGGGGCTTCCTCATCGACCGTTGTTACCTGATGTTGATTCCGTTCGGTAGAATCAACCGAGGTCGCTACATCCCTTGTTGGTTAAGTCCCGTATTTCCTCATCGTCGTCGACTCATCATCCCAACAATGCTGGATCTTTTCAGCTTTGTCGTTTAGTGTGAGATCCTATAGCTGGCTGCTGACATCCTCAGTATTTGTCTTTGAAGATTTCCTGTTCTCAGTAACAAACTCGTCAAATACAACATGAGGGCTTTCCTCCACGCAAAGAGTCCGATAGTTAAAGACTCACGAAGGCTTTCTCGACTCGAGAGTATCCTAAGAATACTCCTTGATCAAATTTGCTACCAAAGACCTTCAACTGATCTTTCCCATTATTGTGGATAAAGCACGGATAACCAAAAATATGAAAATGAGAAATAGAAGGAATTCTCCCTTTCCATAGTTCGTAGGGTGTCTTCATGTGTTGCTGTGTAAGTAGTGAGCGATTCTGAGTATAGCAGGCGGTGTCAGTAGCATCAGCCCAAAACTTTGAGGGTAGTCCAGAGTCTGCTAGGAGCGTTCTTGCTGCTTCTTTGAGTGTTCTGTTTTTACGTTCAGCAAGTCCGTTCTGCTGAGGGGTGCGAGCTGCTGATGTCTCGTGCTGAATTCCCTCTTTATCGCAGTACTCTTTAACTACTGAGTTGAGAAATTCTGTTCCTCTGTCTGAGCGAATTCTCTGTATCTTGATGTCATTTTCCACACTGAGTTTCTTCAGCAGATTGGGCAGCTCAGTCTGGACATCAGATTTGTTGGCTATGAAGATAACCCAAGTATATCTCGAGTAGTCATCAATAACGACTAGGGCATACTTCTTGTCTCTTATATTCACTGGAGAGACTGGCCCGAATAGGTCCATGTGCAGCAGTTGAAGGATTCCATCAGTGGAAGGTGACGGAATTGGTGGATTGCTTTTCTTTGTCTGCTTTCCCTTCAAACATGCTTCACAATTTCTGTCTTTGATAAACGATTCGTTGGGCAGTCCTCTGACTTTAAAGTTCTTGGCTAGCTTGTTCATAGTCTTGAAATTCAGGTGGCTGAGTCTCTTGTGCCACAACCATCCTGCCTTGTCACTGGATTTCGTCTGTGCGAGTAAGCAAGCCTCAGGTTCTGCGGTTTTCCAGTTTGCAACATAGATATTCTTTCTCTGCGAACCTGATAACACTGTTTTCCCTGTAGATTTATCAACAATATCACAGAAACCAGCGTCAAAGATAACTCTATTTAGATTGTTACTGAATTGACTAACAGAAAGGAGATTATGTTGAAGTCCTTCAACATATGTTACTCTTGGAACTGAGGCAGTCCCAATATTCAGTGTTCCGTATCCCCTTGTATAGCCTTTTGAGTTGTCACCAAACTCAATTCTGGGACCATCTTTTTGTACGTAGTTGGTCAGCAGGCTCTTTTGATATGTCATGTGTCTTGAGCACCCGTTGTCCACAATCCAAGGGTCCTTATGCACTTGCAAAACAGAAACATTTTTAGGTACCCTTTGGTTCAGTTGGGTCCTTACATGTTAGTGGGTGATTTCGGAACCCAGATCTTTCTAGGGACCTTAGAAGTCTGAGACTTCTTCTTATGAACCTTATTAGCTGTCTTCTCCACAGGACTTGGAGATACTGACTTTCTGGCGATTTTGGGCTCAGGAGCTTTCTTCTTCTGAGGCCTTTTGTTCCTCCTGACACTGGGCTCATAGTAGTACGAACCATACTGAGCTGGATGTTCATAAAGCGGTTCACTGTACTGCTCTGCCCACCTGACCTTCTTGGCTCCCCCTGAGTTTGATCGTGGTGTCCTGGGGCTGGAACCTCTGGTCAGTAGTTTCTTGTTGCTCGGCTGAGGTGCTATTATCTTCTGTTTGTTCTTCGCCTGAGGTGTTGAATCAGTAGCCTGAACCTTTCCTCTGACGAACCTATCGGCCCAAAGCATTTACGAGCTTTTTGACGTTGAAGTGGAAGCTTCGTGAGTATAGCCAAGTCCTTCTTTCATGGCTATTGGCCTTTGAGCTCTAAGCATGCTTTCCAACTTCTCCTTAGCTCCTAGGTACTGTTCAGTCATCAGTCCTCGCCAAACTTCATCACTTCTTCGAAGTGACTCATAATCCTTTTCAACTTCGCGAGCTTCGGTCGAGTCGGGCTATCTCGGTATCTTTCTCATAATTGTCCTTGGTCGAAACCGATATCTCGAGTTTCTTGAAGCCGAGACTTAGTCATAAGAGATTTAATCTCTTCCTTGAGTCTCACAACAAGATTCTCGGACTCGGTAGAGACCGACAATCGGAAGAAAGTCTCGATTCTCGGCCTTTACTGTTCCGGTTCTGAATGGTTACTTTGAACTCTCTGCTCAGCTGAATCTGCTCCTCTAGTAGATCATCATAGGCTTGTACCACGTCTAGAGGCTCATCTGTGACCGAGCACGTGTCATGTGTGCTGTGAGAAGAAGAGGTTATATTAAGCTTAGAATTTACCTCAGCCTCTTCTCCGGCCATCAGATAATATTCTGCATTTGATTCAGGATTTGTTTCTTTGATCTCAACGGCAACAAATGCAGCTTCGTCTTCAGAAGAATACATGAATATATCTTCCTCGATTGAGTCATCGGATATCTCTCCGGCTATGTAGGCCTGCCTCCTTCAGGTAAATTTTTCGCGCCTGGCCTGCCGTTCTTCTCTTTGAGCAGCTGAGAGTTCGGGACAGTCGTACTGATAATGTTCCTCCTTCTTGCAGTTGTAACAGACAGATGATCTGCTGCCTTTTCCAGCTGAGTCTTTGGATGGACTAGCAGCAGGTTCTGTGTTCCTGCAGTCAGTAGAAGGTTTAGATTCTTCCCTTTTTTGATAATCTTTCTTACCTGAGGAAGAATCTTTGTGATATTTCTTCAGCTTTCTGACTCTCTCCTTTTCTCTTTGATATTTGAGAGCCATAAGAGCAAGTTGGTCAGTAGCAGAGGTCTCAGAGGACTTTGTTTTTGTTGTGGCTACTGCCTTGCTTGAAGAAATGGGTTTGACTCCAGTTTTGCTGACTGTTGCTTTAAAAGAATGATCAATCTGAGTGTCAGCTGGAGCGCTTGAACATCGTTGGGGTAGGCTATGCTCAAATTCCTCCGTCTTTAGTTCTGAAAAGATAACATCAGGAGTTAGAGCATTAAGATCTGAGCGACGTAAATAAGTAGCAAAAGGAAGCCACTTCAGTCGAGGTAGCGCTCTTAGAATCTTTATGTTCATCTCTTTGTTGGTGAACGTCCTCCCCAGCCTGCTGATCACATTGATTTGATTTGTGAATCTGACGCTTAGCTCGTCAATGGTCTCGTTGGGCTCCATGGCAAAGGTGTCGAACTTCTGAAGCTCTAATTCGAGCTTGTTTTCCTTAATCTGCGGGGTTCCTTGGCTCAGTACAGCCCGGGCATCCCAAAGTTCTTTTGCCGTTTTGCAGTCTTGCACCCTCCCGAGGTGTGAATCGCTGAGCATTTTCAGGATAGCATTACGTGCAACTCGGTCGAGGTTGTGCAGCTTTTTCTCCTCCGGCGTGAAGGCAGATTTGTCTTTTGCAACCTTGGCACCAGTCTGTGCCCCTACACCTCCCGCATCAGCAAATAGTACACTATCGATCATGGGAATGATGGGTCCTGTCTCAAGGACGTCCGTCATGCTGTCATGTAGTGATGTGAGGTGTGCCTCCATTCTCACACGCCATACCGTATAGTTCTCTACTGAGAACATCGGTACCATCCGAATACCTGACATATCAGACATTATGGGTAAGAGTATAAGGATGTATGAAGAGATGCTTGTGCAGTGAAAAACGTTTTCAAGATCTGTTTGAAAAGACTAGTAGTTACAGAACCGATGATCAGAAGAACACCATAGCTCTGATACCAATTGTTGGTCCGGAGACGATAGTCAGGTGTAGAGGGGGGGGGGGTGAATACACCTGATCATAGTTTCTTTTCTCAAATGCGAAGGACAGCTGAGCTGTAGGTTGCAACAGATGAACAATACCAAATAGTAACCTTCGATCGCGGGTCAGAAGTGTGCCAACTACTGAGCTCTCCTACTGACTTTTGTCAGTACTTTGAAACTCAGTCGCAGATGTTGTGCGGATAAGACTGTGGGGCCCGGAGATTCGTCTCAGTTTGAAAATGTATTTTCGCAAGATAAAGTATTTTGGCTAGTGCGCTTTGAAAATACGTTTTATGCAAAGTTATGATTTTGTAATCAGTTTGTATGCAATACAATAAAACAGTAAATAACACAAGCAATTTTTAACGTGGTTCGGATACGCAAGATCCTACGTCCACGGTCCTGCTGAACAGGAGGTCTTGTTGATTTATCTGAGCAAGCCTCAGCAAGGAATTTGTGCGCTGGACAGACCCTTTTAAGTTATAGTCCTTAGCGACTTTACAATTCAAACTTAAGTTTGAAGAGGAGGGGATAATCTCCAACTAGGAAGGAGTTCTTACAATAAGAACAATCACTAAAAGTGAACTCCTTCGAATTTCTAAGCTATAGATATGGCAATGAGCTTAGCTAGAGAAGAGGGATCTAAAGAACTCTAGAGAGAAGAACTAATGATATTCTATTTGGCAAGTTCTTCGCTGGTTTGATCTTGAATGCGCTAGAGTTGTTTGAAAGCTTGAGCGTTTTCCCTGGATACCCGTGCGTGAAGCTCGAATTTCTTCTCTATTTATAGTTGTGACCTAGGCATATGTCCGTTGGAGACGACAATGCCACGTGTCACAAGCTTCCAAAGAAAACGGCCATAAATTCGAATTGTTGCAGCAGAGTTGTTGGACACTCGTACATGAGAGAAGCGGCTTTAGTTGGTCGGAAGCGGATATGCTTTGGCGGCTTCTCATTGGTCGAGGTTTGTGGTAGGTGAGATGTGTCAGACATCGGAGTTGACTCTCCCTAATCCTCGTTTGGTCTTCTGTTGACTTTCGAAAAGTCTTTAACAACTGGGTCGTTTCCTATCGGATACAGTAGACTTCAAGCAGTCTCTGTCTTCTTCGTCCGAGTCGGCTGACAAGAGATATTCTCTTGAGTATGGTCAACTGATGACTGCGAAGGTACTGAGCTTGCATAGAGTTCTTCTGCTGATGTCTGTCAGCTGATGAAGTGTCTTCTACTGAGGCGAAGATCAGCTGATGACTAAAGAACACAAACTATTACACTGATGACGTGGGGTTCTAGAAAGTAACTTCGACAGAAGATCAATCCAACATTTTACCCCGTACAGGACATAGACAGAAGGATAAACAAAATAAAAACAGTCTAGCATATACATCATCTAGTCCTATCGACACTACACTACTGATATCAGCTGGGTTTTGGGATCTTCAATTCCATAGTACTACTACGATTTCCCCCAATATTATTTTAACCCATTAACTGCTGAGTATCTCCTACTGACTCATAACCCAACAACTTTGTTTATTGATTTCAGGCCTCCAATATTGATTTTTGCATTTCGATTGCAACGGTTACAGCATGGACGCAGGTTAGTAATTTTATTCGATTAAAAAAGAAATCTTCTGTTTTATTGAGCATCAACATTATAGTAGAGCTATATTAGCATGAACATATGACTTCGGTAGCATAAAATAAAATTCGTTTGCTACATATAAAACTTGTTGTCTGTGCTTCAAAATTTCTGAATGGTCAGCATAAATTAAGAGAATGGTAAGCATAAATATTTTTGCTAGAATACTACTTGATAAATATGATTGATTTCTTGCAGGAGTTTATTTGATGAGATACATGGAGACGTTCAAGGGTGATTTAATCAATTGAGATACGGGATTTCTAAGGAAAGGTGTGAAGCAGATAAAGCTTTTGAGGATGCGGTATTGTTTGAGCATAGTTAATTTCGATGATAACAAAATGAAGGAGACGGTTGAACTAGAGGCGGTTGGACATGCGAGATGAGAATGAACTTGATTCTAAAGAATGTGTCAAAGAATTGCTTGGTAGTTAGAATGTTGGGTTGTGCGACTCTTTGGTTTGGATAATTTCATAGGAAAAACTTAGTACTTCGGATGGTCTTTATGTTTTTTTAAGGATTAAGTAGTGGAAGAAATGTAGTGGAAAACTTCTTTTGGTATATACAAGTATTCTAAGTTATGCATTCATAATTGGATCATATGCCAAAAACAATTGGGGAGTATGCAGATATATAAACAATCTTGTAGGAAAAAAATGTATATGCACAAAAAATACATAACATAAGCATGAAAATTAGGGGTGTCTAAATGGTATTGGGATTCGGGATTATCCCAATCCCGTACCGAAACCGACGGGATTGGGATACCGAAATACCATTTTTTGGGATACGGGATGGTATCGGGATTCATTTTCGTAAGGTAATCGGGATTCGGGATAACCGATACCGAACTCGGGATTACCGAAATACCGATATTTTTATGAAATAATTAATACATTTATACACTTATAAATATAATTAAAATTTATAACAACTATTATATTAACTAATAATAAGTTAATATGAAATAATAATATTAAATATTAATTAGATTAATTAGGTCAAACTATGTCTCTCTCTGACTCTCTCACTATTAATTATTATGTTATGTTACAAAATGTAAATCATAAGTTAAATTTTAAATATGTCTTGTAATTTGTGAAGAAACAAGAATTTAGAAAATAGAAAGTAGAAAGTAAAATTGTAGAAACATAGACATTAGTTTACCGAATTAGGATTAACCGATTATGAGCAACTAGAAAGCAATTGTGTGGTTTTCGGATTCCGACTTTCGATTTTTCGCTTTCGTATTTGAGATATTTATATTTCATATTTTAGATATTATTTATATCTAATTTACTAGTTACATTACATATATACATAATTACATTAGTAAATCACATGAAATATTTATATTTCATATTCTAGTAGAATACTATAAATATAATTTTTAATAATTTATAGATTATATTTATAAATTATAATGCCTTTGTGACGACTTACGTGTCTAGACTAATTAGTAAAAAAATTTACACATCCTAATTCCTAACAAGGATATATGTAGCATCATTGGTTGCTTGATTGTAGTTAGTATTCACTCTACTAAATGGTCTTGGGTTTGAAGCTTCAAGCTAGCAAGGAGTAGTTTTTTTTTTTTAAAGGAAATCAATTTTTGGGATTTTCGGTAATCCCGAATACCGATCCCAATTTTACCGTCGCAAATACCGCTATCCCAATACCGCTATGGGATCGGTATTGGGATCGGATTTTACCATATTTTGGGATCGGGATCTCGAAATTTTGGGATCGGGATCCCGATCCCGTACCGACCGACACCCCTAATGAAAATACAATACGATATGCATGAAATTGAAAACCTTAACATATTTAGATATGCATGAAGTCATAAAAGAAATGCATGAAACATCAATACGGTATGCATGATATATAAAACCTTTAACATAATTAGTACCATAAAGGTTGAACTTGAGAGGTATAGTATATATGCATGAAAATCATAAAACATAAGCATAAAAACAGACGGTGGTATGCATGAAAATAACATAACATAAAGTAAAGCGATTCAGTTAATACAAATTAGTCCAAACAGACGGTGCATCGGTCTCTACTAAGTTCTGCATAAAAAGTTAACATTAATCTTCTACATCCTTAAAGTTAGGGCAGTTTCTTGAATCGTGATGTCCCATCTGGTTGCATTTCCGACACATCCTCTGAGGCTTCAACTTAGCACGCAATGCAGCCTCCTTCCTAGATTGTAGTCTACTGCCCGATCCCTTGGTTTTTACTTGATCTGGTGGCAGAACCTCGACATCTTGAGGGATATGTGATCCATAAAAACTTTCAAACGTGTTTTGATTAACCTTACTACTTGAATATCTACGCATACTAAATATCTACGCATAATAGACCCATCCCCATGACGTTTTATCAACCACTTACGGATATCAAAACCGCACAAACCTCCGTAGTCTCTATAGAAAATTTCAGCCTCATCAAGAGTAACAAATTTTCGTCCAACATACGGTTTCAATTCGGCCGGGCAATCAGGAATGTAAATGGATTCATCGGATTCAAGAGACACAATTGATTGTAACGGTTCAGCCATTCAACAAACTGCATGCATGAATATTACACAGTATCAGCATAAACTAACAAATACATATGCATGAACATTGTACTTACGTATGCAAAAATTATATTAGTGAATCTACAACATAAAAACAATACTTAATCGATACATATATCTCATAAATAAAGAAGAGAAACCCTAATCACTTGGAAAAACGACTACTACCCTATAAATCGAAAAATCTCTACGAAAAAAATCTGAAATGACATCGAGCTTCAAGAATTTGATCCCAACAAAGCATTCCACAAATATTGAACTACAATTTTTCGAAAACCATAAGTAATTCTTACATTTGCAGCAAAATCTGTAAAAAATCAAAAAATGTGCAGAAATCAATCTTCAAAATCGGCAATAATCGGGATAAATCGACAAGGAAAATGAGCTTAAATCACTAAAGAAACATAGAAATTCGAAACCCACGATAAATAATCGACTTCCGAGTGTTCGATTTGAAGACAAACTTTCGGCAGTGCTCGTGAGTATTGAAGAACGAAAATGAAGAGTGAGAAATAAATGACCCACAAACAGTCGAAAAACACATGTAGGGAAAAAGAAAAGAGAAGATTACATATTTGCTCATAGTGAGGCTATTTATTCCTTTTTTGATTTAAATTTAAAGATTTTTGGGGATAAAATGAGAGCCTTAAATTTGCGAAATGGAGGGACGAGATCAGTTCTCGTATCTCTTTTAAGATTTGGATCTCATAATATCCATTTCATATATATATATATATATATATATATATATATATATATATATCAACTGCGTGCAAGAGCAGTAATAACTCGTGCCATATGTCATGTGTACGTATTCAACATTTAACCTTTTTTTTGGAATTATTGATATTTCTAACAAGTTCTGTTGATAGTGGTGTGCACTGATTATCTTCACTTTTTTCTCTAGTTTTATTTGGCAAAAAACAAACATGTTATTTCAAAACATAAATTCTTGTAGACCTTATGGTATCTTATCATATTTTACATTTTATAAGTATTAATTATTTATCTCTAAAAATAAAAAAAGAAATGAGATGATATTATTTTACATCACATGTACCTGATCTAAAATAGAATTTTTATTAGTAGATATATTAGAAAATACATAAAACTAGTCGATTTGACACGATTGCCCTGATGTTAACGTTCTTTCTTTCGGTTACAGGCATTTCATGTTTATTTTCAATTAAATAGCAGAAATATTTTTCAAATGCTACTATTTGAGATACTAAAAGATGTCAGCATTGATTTATAGGGTTATCTATGAATGTGGATCGACGACTTAATAATTGACACGCCTTGAATAGATGTGGCCGACATCTCGTTGCCGTATAAAACTATAACTGAAATGCCGTGGTTTAAAATTCCCAATGTTGTGTTGAAAGGTAAAGTTACTAAAATGCTCAATTTAGCAAATGCATCAAATATTACTTTTGTTCATCACAAATTTGTAAACTTGGGTAAATATTAAGTGACAGCCAAATTTCAATACAATACTACTAGTATAAGATATACACTTTAATTCACTCGCTCGGACTTATTTGATCTTTACACATCTGTCAAGTTACAGAGTTAAAATTAATAGTCAAATACATGAATTAATTGATGAGATTTTGGCCAGACGTAGAAATATATCCACAACAATGGATATATGAATGAAATTCATTGAACTGTACGCACAATTATATGGCCAATACTAGGTAAAGACCCATCAGTTGTAACAACGAAAGCAAATTATACAAATAAAAATCCACTCGGCACCATTATGTGATTTACTTCACTTCATACGAGCATCTAAAAAGATGGAAACTCAATACTTGAGGCACATTGCCCTTTCGGGAAAGAGGGGCATTCGATCAAATTCGAGCCGGAAGTATCGACACACATGTAAATTTGGTACAACTGCTTGTTCCCATTGGAATCCGAATTGCATTGAATCCATGGAGTAAAACCAGTCGCGCTTTTGATAGTGTCTTTGATGGTGCTCAAGGTGTATGACCCTCCATCGGGATTAATACCTAATAAATATAATTATTACTCTTAATTATTGAAACCCTCGAAATTTGTAGAGTATTAGTTTTGTGATTAATGAAATACTATAGTTACCTGCACTTTGAAGAATTTGAAGAAGATCGAGCTTGGACTTGAGGTCGAGAGCAGCCTTGAAGTAGCCGTGCTGGTTTAAGACAGATTCCGAGCACGTGCCGTGCTTGTCCCACTCGTGAGTCCAGAATGTGGTCCCGCTGTTGCTCGGACAAGCCAGAGTCGGCCAATCATCTTGCATTCGGCTAATCAAGTCCGACACCTGCAAAATCCAATATTAATAATTATATAGTCAAATATATATATTTAAAATATTACTACATATTTTACCTGGGACTCATCGTATGGATTGCTAGCATCACAATTGGAAGGATAAGTACCATCGTTGTAATTCGGCCAAAGCCCATGGATCCCGAAATCGGCGGCGGGTTTCCCCGTCGTTGGATAGCAACAACTTTGTTTCGTGTCACAATACGATCCCGGCCACTGCATGCATAATTCAACGATTACACAAGTATATGTATATGACGTTCTTTTTCGCGAAATAAATTACCTGCTGAACGAAATAAAAGAAATCGAAATCTTGAGCAGTAGACAATACAAAAATGCATTGCAAGAGCAAGAGTTTGATAAGGGTGGAGAAACTGTTCTTCATTTTTGGATGTGTTAAGTTTAGTGAAACTTTCTGAGTTTTATAGGCAGGAGAAGAGATGTGAATTCAATCAATTCGTTACGGTTCTTCCAATGTGAAATCCATAAATAAAATATTGGCCGTTTTTATGTAATATTTGTTGAATTTGATTAGGACCATTTAAGATTCAAAAAATAATGTATGTACATTCATAAAAGTTCGTGTGTATCACTTGTGTGTACCACACCACAAGGGTATTGACATATGTTAAATATGACTCACTTGATTTAATGAGAAATGTCACATGTCAATACCCTTATGGTGTGCATAAGGGTATACAAAAGTGGTACATACAAGCCGCTCCGCTGTACATTCGATCAATTTTGGCATATTCGTTTGAGTCAATTTAAATTCGGAGTAGATGTGGACTTTAATGACTGAATCTCAATAATTGATAGTGTGAAACTATGAAAAAAAAAATAAAGAATGTAAAGATTATACAATTTCATCATTGCTATACGTTATGGGTTCTGCAAACTTTAAGTCGGATTTCAAATTGATTTTATGAATCCCCCATATATTTAGGGTGGGTGAACGAGATCAGTTAAATTAGAAAATAAATTACGAATTATTTATGGTGATTAATAAATAAAGAATAATAACGAATATTTGACTTTAAGGTATAAAAAAATATTCCATCAATTGGATTCATTACATTATCAGCATATGCTTAAAATGAAAAAATATTGTTAGAACAAAATAAATGATTCACAGTTTCCAATTAACGGGATCCAACTAGTACACAACCACCATCTTGGTGTTAATGATTAAAAATCTTTTGTGGTAATAGAACTTTTTCAAGTCATTTTGCTTTCTTGATCAAAAATTATACCGCCTATATTTGCTCTGCCACAGGCCCACAAGCCACTTATATGAAATGTTTTATGTGTCTCATGGGATGATATAGCGATGAGAGTGTGACCAAAACTAATGAGTTTAAATTTCATCAAATTCTTTATATATAGTTTATATATATATAATTTAAAAATTATACAATCTAAATACAAGAAAATATGTATATAAACTATTTTAGATTCATATAAATCAATAATTTTGTGCGAATTGAAACCGGAAAGAGTTATCTTCACCCAAGAAAAATTAAACAAAACTATAAATAATGAAGGAGGTCAAGCGTAACCGGTTACATTTCACACGCATATCGCCCTTATAAAAAACTTTATGTATGAGTAATTATTATAAGCAACCTAGGAAAATTAAAAAAAAAAAAAAATCTCATTTTCCATCCCTCAATATTAAAATAAAAAGAGTTTCCTTCATCCAAGAAAACAATGTCCAGATTCATTTATTTATATCCATAATACGCCATATAACCATATAAAGTAAAACTAAGCCTATTTCGTCTCCACTATATCTCTAACTGAAAAAAAAGTCCCCGAGACTGCAACAAAAATCCCGAAGATAAGAACGAACAAAATGGAGAGGAGCTCCATACCAAACTCTCGAGACGCCCTATTGATCTTAAGATAACATAAGCTAGGAAACAGTATCGATGCGCTCGCGCAAAGAAACGCCCCAATAAACGCCATCACGTATCCGAAGAAAGGGACGACGAGCGCAACAACGACGCTGCTCACCACTAAAACGGTCCGGATCAACACGCTGATCGTCGTGCTGTTATTCTGAACAAACTTCTCTTCTAACGCCGTTGCAATAGGAGATATAATAATCGCGTATTTGGTAATCGGATTGATGATTGTAGTGCATATCGCAATTTTGGAGCTTATGTTTTTCGTGGGAAGATTTAGGGTCACTTGAGACATCAGATTTTGTCCGTACATTCGGTACCCCATTACCGCCATCGATCCGTATATGATACTACTCAAAATAAAGCACACCACAACTACCTGCAAGAGGAGAGATAATATAACAACATTTTATTAATGAAAAAGTAAAAGTAATAGTATATAATAAATCAAGTACGTACCTTCGAGAATTGACGTTTGTCGTTCATTGAAGAACGCAAAGTTGGGAAAACTGCATGACCACAGTAACAAAATGTGATCAAGCTCATAGCAGTCGCCATTCCATCAGTCTTCCAAAGAACTCCCTTTTCACTAAACCCTACATTCTCAAACGCTCCGATCCAAAAAACTGTAGCGACGAGGATGATCGAGGAAAGAATCCCGCCTGCGGAAATATAAGCAAGAATTGAGAGATTCCTCAGCCATGTGGTAGGCAGCACGGCAAGCGCGGTGAGGATGATGAAAACTTCCTTGCCTCCAACACTCATTCCCAACATCCGAACTTTTGTATGGGGGAAGAGTTTGTGCAAGTTGTCACCTTCCATGATGAGGAACTCGACTGCGACGAGGAAGAGTTCGAGATACATGAAAATGGCTATCAAGACTCTTCCTTTCTTCCCGAAGGCTCTCCCGCCTATGTCCGGGTAGCTCCGGATCGTAGGATCCGAATCCATGCATCTCTTCAAAAGCACGCATGTGTAGAAACATATAATGGCTATTCCGACAATTGTGGCTAGGGAAAGCCAGCCTCCTTCTGATACAGCATATGGGATTGATAATAGTCCAATTCCTACGTACAACAAGAAGAATCGATTTAAGATAAAGGAAAATTGAAGTGTGATGAAATATTGAAAGATGGTCGTACCTGTTAGAGTATTAAGGAAATTGAAGCAAGTCCGAATGAAGGTAGTGCCACCGTTTTGGGGAGGTGTTGGCTTCCCGAATTCCAAATTGTCGAAATTGGCCGGTGCCATTTTTGCTTATGTGGTGCTACCTATTATATTTGTGTTATCAGATTTAAACTAGTCAAGAAGTTTTTGTTATTTCTAATTTTTAGAATTCAGTATTTGAATTTAGGTTTGTTAATAAATTAACATGTGATATTTCGTACACATCTTCGATTTATTTGTATATTAGGTAGAATATGTAGAGCTTCGTATAATTCAACACCTAATCTAGCTAATGCTTACAAAGTAGGCCTTTGCTAACCTATGGATATAATTTACAAATCTATTTACCAAGATTTGCCAACTCCTACTTGCTAATTGCTATTACTTAGCAGTGTGGAGTGGTCATTTTTTGGCCATATAGAGAGTTTTTGGATTTTCATTAGTTCTTTTTCGAGTTTTGTAGTTTTTTTAGGTTCGTTGTACTATGATTTTTCGAAATGCGCTTTTAGGATTTTTCAGCTTTGTTTCATTTCTTGATAATGATATATTGATATATACATATGGGAGTCGATTAATATTCCTTGAGTTTAATCAAAGTTATAACACATATTGATATATTGAGTTTAATCAATGTTCAGAAAATTAAGTCATTTAATTTAATATATAAAAAGTAAAAACTATTGCACTATATATTTTGATAAATGATGACATTTTTTATACATCATAATGATGTTTTTATGTGCATCATGATAATTTAATGACTTTTGATTAGGATTCTAAATGTAGGTTTTCACTTTTCACATAAACCGCATAATAAAAAAAAGTTGTCTATAGACCACTATAAAGTTGGAATATTTAAGGGTGCTCTTAATTTAATAAGTTTAAAATAATTTAATAACATAAAGCAAAAATAAACAATCTACTAACTAATTTCGTGATGGATTTATTGATCAACATTTAACTTTTACAAATTAAAAAAAAACATATATTCCCCAACCGCTGCATCAACCCGCTCCCCTCATTCGTTGTGATACGCAAAATTATTGGTTAATCTAGATTTAGTTAATTCTTTATTTTTAATTAATTTTTTAAGTTAAAAATTATTTAAGAAAAAACTATTTAAAAATTAGTTTAGCAATTGGATTAAAAAATTATTTGAAAAAAAATTAATTAAAAAATTTTATTTGAAAAAATTATAATTTTAAAAAAATATATAATCTAATCTAAAAATTGAATGAATTGGTCCCTAAAACTTTCATTCCTTAAATACCACTATGATTAACAATTGACTAACTTAAAATTTAACAGAAGGACCAATTTATCCAAACTAGCAAATATTGGGGATCAATAAACTAAAAAAAAAAAAAGATTAGGGACCAATCATCCAAAATGCAAACATTGGGGATCATTTGTGCCAATTTTTCGCTCGGATCAGATTGAAGAACGCAACGGAAATTAAAATTTTCGATCAGCTAGAACGACATAACAATTATATTGATCTTCACGTTAATATGATAATTTAGTAAAACAATCAATTGATCATAGATTTTCGCACTTTGGTTGATGTAAGGATTGAACAATCAATTGCAACTCGCAGGGATCCAAGCGTCTCCCCTCTATCAAGTCCACATTTGGTAGATCGTGTCAAACCTTACGAATTTCACTAGCAAAATCTTAATCCTTATTTTGATTCGTGTAAAATCAGTCAAAAGGAATTCAGCAAAGCTCACGCCTCTCGTTTCCTTCTTATATATAGAAGAGAGAGACTTAATTTTCTTTTCCAACAAGAAGAACTCGTTACTCTCACCTCTCATATATATATATATATATATATATATATATATATATATATATATGTATATATATAGAGAGAGAGAGTGTGGTTCCTGTGTGAACATGTCTTATTGTGAGTACGTGTGAACACTACACTTTCAAGACAAATGTACTGCACTTTATCTGTAAGATTACAAAAATGCTCTTTAATTGCATTATGATCATTTTGAAAGTGCACTACTTAAAGTGTAATATAATTGTCTATAAAGTGTAGTACATTTGTCTTTAAAGTGCAGTGTTCACACGTTCACACGATAAAATATGTTCATATTATATATATAATATAATATAATATAACATATATATATATATATATATATTATCATTATAATATATTTTCTCTACAATAAAGATATCTACTATTCATTATCTAATAATGAAAGAGATATTGACTTTATCAGACATAAAATTAATCAAATTAATTTACATCTCATTAAATTAATCTCAATTAATTAATTGGATTCAACCATTGAATCAATATCACATTCTAACATTTGTGTGTGACCTTCTTAGGTTTACGAGTAATACTAGTAGTAGGCTTATAACAAATTATAATTTATAATTAATTTATTCAATAAATTAATACACTTGAAATTAATTCCTTAATTTCAAGAACCTGCACCCATGGGAACACCTAGCAAGTAGCATGGCTACCTAGTACTAGGTGAAATAGCGAGTAAACCTATTTTGATTACGAATCGTTATACCTGTACGGTCATTTTATTATATAATCTTCAAATTGAATATCAAGTATGGAATTAAATTGATATCTCAATATTTCAATATATACATTTCATTCAATTTAATAACTCATTTGTGAATCACATTCATCATGTTGTGGCCAAGGTCTTCGAGTTATAAATAACGAAATTGTAGAATATATCAAACAAAACCGAACAAATACAAGTCTTATAATAATAGATTATTTATTGACCACTCATTAATCTTCATATTCACTCAAGTCTTATGACTCTTACCATTTATGATTGTCCGACAATCAGAGAATATATCAAAACAAAACCGAACAAATACAATATTACTATGGTGTCTCAAGTCAAAAGACTAATTATATATTATCGTAATATATAAATTATTAATACCTCCGTCCTACTTGATTTGTCATGTTTTCCTTTTTGAGCCGTCCCACCCAATTTGTCTTGTTTCCAAAAAAGAAAAATAATTACTACACAATGTCTCACTTTTTCTTTGTGAGGTCTACCTCTTTACATACAACCACCCACTCATCTACACACAACCACCATTCATTTTAAGCTACGTATAGAAAAGAAACAAGACAAGACGGGCATGACGGAGGGAGTATTTCGATAAATTCTATTATATGATTTCTATCGGGTCCATTCAATGTACTTGTTCTCTAACAAACACCCACGTATATACACTTACGTCACCCACGCTAATGCTGATAAAACACAACATTCTTATCTTATAAGCATGTATCAGACGTGCGAGTCTTATTCGACAATCAAATGTCCTATCTTGAATAGTCATCAACTCGGAACTAATTTAAGACCAAAGTTTTCAAGACATATTTCATAATCAACATCATATGCGTGATCATGTCTTATAACTTTTTTATGGTATAAGGACTTTATCTAAAGTATATAATAAACACATTAGATAAATAAATGCCTTTGTTTAATATATATTCCATTAAAATTATTTTGCATATAAAATAAATAGAGAAAAAAGGACCAATCTAAATTGGTGCGCCGGTGTAACTCTATCAAATTTGCCACATAAAATTGATTCATATTCCTTTGAATTGAATGTAAAAGAAACTTAATTTTTTGCTCTTTTTCAATTAACTAGAACAGCACTCGTGGTACGCACGAAAAAAATATTATAAATTCGTTATAAACTAAAATTTCTTGAATAATATATATATATATATATATATTATCATGCATATTATAGTTCAGAATACTAAATTAATATGTAAAAACAATTTAATTTGATGGTTTATATTAACTTTGAGAATCATGCTAATATGATGGTGGTCGCTGTTTTCACACCAAATAAAATTCCTGCACACACATAGAATTTTATAATTAGTATAGAAACGAGGTCGAACTCGAGGAACAAAGTGAAAATCAACAATATTTATCCTTTTGATCAGAGTTTTGGTGATGCCACCACGCATAAATTTGGGGTTTACTACCTAGGCAAAGAAAAGTAAATAGCAAGAAAAGTAGATAAAAATAAACAAGTAGAGAAAGGCGGACTCGGCTTTGGGTAACTCGTATGAGACAACTACTTCGATCATGGATGCATAGATTTAATAATTCCTAAGATCAACCAGTTATAGGATACAGTGTTGGACACGTACATATCCCAATTCCTACTTACTTAGTCGGTAATGGCTTGTTGAAAAAATTTCCACTACTCCCTAACCTAACCACAACCTAGCTTGTTGAACAAACCTAGATTTAATGTTTAGATAGCATTACGAGGAAGGAACCCAATTTTAATCTCTACCGTTGTTGGACAAGCTGACATAGATGATTAACCTCCTTAATTCGACTACCGTTATGATAGCTTCGCCACCTAAGTTGTTGAACAATCTGGCACTAATCTTCATAACCTAAATTGATCAAGTTTAAGTTAATCCAATTAAATCTTTCTGCCCCGAATTAAGTTGAAACCCTAGTCTTCAATTACTACGAACAATTAGATCTCACAAAGTTTGTATCTCATATTCGTCACCCTCGCCGAAGCCCTAAAAAGTTTAGCTACTCATTATTAACTTGGACAAGCTATGTGAAACGAACATAGTAAGAACTAAATTTAAAGTGCTGAATGTAAAACTGAATACCGAACTGAAACTGAACGTAAATGCTGAATCTGAACGAATGCTGAATCTGAACGAAAGCTGAAAAACTTAAATTGGTGAATAAACGAAAATACTAAATCTGAAATAAGTGTTGAATTCTTCAAAAACTGAAAACTAAATTAAACTACGAAAACAATAAAGTGTTTGAAAGTTTGTGCTGAAATTAAAATCTAAACTACGGGACTAAAAACGAGATGGCTGAAGACGAAACTAAACTAATGAAGCAGCGAGAGATTGATCTCTTATATGCTCGTCTCCAGCCCCTTTATATAGATTTCAAACTTGATCCACCAAAGGAAAGATATCTAGGGCAAATCTTTTGAATCTTGACTCTGAGGACGACGAGGATGTCCAGACTCTGAGGAAGAGAATCTACTTATACTATCGTCTGGAACCTCCCATGGACAGATCTGCAGGATTCAGGGAGCGCACTCAAGCCTTCAGGCGTCTGTAGTCTTTCTCTTTTCTATCTTTTGTAATAGTGATAGGAACCTGTACATCATTGATTATATATATCAGTTCCTATTGCTTGTTAGACAATTACTCATTGTCTTCCAGCTCTTTGCATCGTGTTTTTCACGACTGATCACTAAGTGATCTGACACACACTCACAGTCAGTTTCTCTGATTTTGCCTTTCTTCCACCTACTGAAGTATTGAAATTCCTTTATTTTTTTCCTCAGAATGTTGTAAGGGGGAAATTGTTGTCAGTAGGATAGCATCTTTTATAGACTTGAGAAGTTTAAGAGGTAGAGGTAGAGGTTTTGGCATCATCAATTAGGGGGAAATTGTTGGATATGAGTCGGTAGATGATACTCACCGTTGTTCGGTTAAAAGAAAATGGGGGAAATCATAGTAGTACTATGGAATTGAAGATCCCAAAACCTAGCCGATATCAGTAGATTAGTGTGTCGTTAGGATTAGCTGATGTATAGGTTAGACTTGATATATTGATTATTATTTTTGTCTAAGTCCTGTACGGGGTAATTGTTGAACTGATCTTCTGTCGAAGATACTTTTCGAACCCCACGTCATCGGTGTAATCGCTTGTGTTCTTGATCGGCCGCTGATCTTCCACTCGGCCGAAGACAGCGCATCACCGACAAATCATCGCAGAAGACTACTCCCAACCGATAGTCATCGCGGAAGAACGAGAAACAAGCACGGCACCTTCGCAAGAGCCAGCTGACCTACTCGGTAGATGCCGTGTCGACCGACTCAATGAAGAAGACAGAGACTTTTCGCCTCACCGTATCCTACGGAAAGCGACCCAGCTATTCAAGTCTTTTCGAAAAGTTCAGCAGAAGACATACGAGGTTGTTGAACGGTCAACTCTGACATTCTCACCAACTACAAACCTCGACCAATGAGAAGCCGACAACGCTTACCTACTCTACACAGTAAAGCTGCTCTCATGAACAGTGCATTAACTGCCCTGCTGCAATAAGTTCGAATTATGGCCGTTTTCTTTGGAAGCTTGTGACACGTGGCATCGTCGTCTCCAACGGACATATGCCATAACTCACAACTATAAATAGAGAAGTTTTTGAAGCTCCGAAAAAAGAAGAGAGACGGAATTTCGAAGGGACAAGCTCAAGTTCATAAACGCTCTAGAACACTCAAAGATCATCCAGAGGAAAACTTGCGTACTTAGAAGATTTCTCAGTTTTTCTCTCTAGAGTTCTTACATCCCTTTCTTCTCTAGACTAAGCTCATTGTCATATTTATAGCTTAGATTCGAAGGAGTTCACATTTAGTGAATTGTTCTTATTGTAAGAACTCCTTCTCAGTTGGAGAAAATTCCCTTCCCTTTCAGACTTAGGTTTGGATTGTAAAGTCGCTAAGGACTATAACTTAGAGGGAACTGTCCAGTGCACAAGATCCCCGCCGAGGCTTGCTCGGAATAATCAACAAGTTCTCCCGCCTTGTTCAGGACCGTGGACGTAGGATCTTGCGTATCCGAACCACGTTAAATCGCTTGTGTTCGTTTACTGTTTTATAGCATAGCATTCAACTGACTTGAAAATCATAAGCTTGCATAAAACGTATTTTATAAAGCGCACAACCAAAAGATTTAACTTGCTAAAACGTGTTTTCAAAAGAGACGAATTCCGGGCCCCACACTTTCCGCACAATGATCTCCGACCGATTCTCAAAAATACCGACAACGATCGGTAGGAGAGAGCTTCGATGGGCGACTCACTCTGTCCCGCGATCGAAGGCTTATTTGGCAACTGTTCATCGGTTGCAATCATCGGCTCACCGACCTTCATTGAGAAAAAGAAACCGAGCTCGAGTGTATTCACCCCCCCCTCTACACCGACTTATCGTCTCCGGACCAACAATTGGTATCAGAGCGCACGGTGTTCAACCGATCGCCGGTTCCGAAATACCTGGTCCTCTCGAACCGATCCCGAAAACCGCGTTTTCACCGCATAAGCATCTTTTCAGCATCCTTATACTCTTACTCTTACGATGTCTGATATGTCAGGTATTAGGATGGTACCGATGTTCTCAATAGAGAACTACACGGTATGGCGCGTACGTATGGAGGCACACCTAACGTCACTCCACGACAGCATGTCAGATGTCCTAGAGTCAGGACCGATCATTCCCATGATCGACAGCGTAATATTTGCTGCTGGAGGAGGCGTGCGAGCACAAACTGGTGCTAAGGTTCCCAAAGATAAAACTACCTTCATGCCTGAAGAAAAGAAGCTGCACAACCTTGACCGAGTTGCACGTAATGCCATACTGACTACGCTCAGTGAGTCACACCTCGGAAGGGTACATGATTGCAAGACGGCGAAAGAGCTATGGGACGCCTTGGCCATCCCGAGCCATGGAACCCCTCGGATCAAAGAAAACAAGCTCGAGCTAGAGCTTCGAAGTTCGACGCCTTTGCAATGGAGCTCTTCGAAACAATTGACGAGCCGAGTGTCGGATTCACCAATCAAGTCAATGTCATCAATGGGCTGGGGAGGTCGTTCACCAACAAGGAGATGAACACCAAGATCTTGAGAGCGTTGCCCCGACAGAAGTGGCTTCCATTTGCTACTTATTTACGTCGCTCCGATCTAAATGCTCTAACTCCCGATGTTATATTTTCGGAATTAAAATCGGAGGAATTCGAGCATAGCCTACCCCAAAAGTGCTTAAGCGCTCTAGGCCGACACACGGTTCGATCACGCCTTCAAGGCAACGATCAGCAATACGGAGCCAAGCCTATTTCCTCAAGCAAAGCCGTGGCCACATCGGTAGCAAAGTCTTCCGAGACTTCAGGCCCCGACCGGCTAGCACCGATGGCTCTCAAATATCGAGAGGGAAAAGGAGAGAGTCGAAAGGCGAGGAAATACAACCGAGATTCTTCGTCGAGTAAGAAAGACTATCATAAGAAAGAAGAATCTAATCCTTCTACTAAATGCGGGGAAATCGGAGTCTGCCGCCGGTCCATCTAAAGACTCGGTGGTAAGAGCAAAGCAGAACATCCACCGCTACAACCGCAAGAAGGAGGGACACTATCGCACGATTGTCCCGAACTCTCGACCGCTCAAAGAGCAGAACGGCAGGCCAGGAGAAAGAAATTCGCCGAGAGACGACAAGCCTATATAGCCGGAGAGATATCCGACAACTCAATTGAGGAGGATACATTCATGTATTCTTCTGAAGACGAAGCCACATTCGTCGCAGTTGAGGTCGCAAAGACAATTCCTGATGAGTCAGCCGAATACTGTCTGATGGCCGGAGAAGAGGCTAAGGTAAATTCTAAACACATTATTACCTCTTCTTCACACAGCACACAAGACACGTGCTCGGTCACAGATGATCCTCTAGATGTGGTACAAGCCTACGACGATCTGCTAGAGGAACAGATTCAGCTGAGCAGAGAGTTCAGCAAAACCATCCGGGAACTTGAACAGTAAAGGCCGAGAATCGGAGACTTTCTTCGATTGTCGGTCTCTCCGAGTCGGTGGATCTAGTTGCGAGACTCAAGGAAGAGATTGAATCTCTTATGACTAAGTCTCAGCTTCAAGAGACTCATATCTCAGTTCTGACCAAGGACAATTCTGAGAAAGAGACTGAAATAGCCTAGCTCAATCAGAAGCTCACAGACGTGCAGAATGACTATGACTCACTCAGAAGGAGTGACGAGGTCTGGAGAGGTTTGATGACTGAACAATACCTGGGAGCGAAGGAGAAGCTTGAAAGCATGCTTAGAGCACAACGGCCAACTGCTGTGAAAGAAGGCTTTGGCTATACCCACGAAGCTTCCACCTCCAAAAGCTCAGCAACTCTGGCTGATAGGTTCGTCAGAGGAAAGGTGCAAACTGCTGACACCACACCTCAGGTGAAGAACAAACAGAAAATAATTGCACCTCAGCCGAGTAGCAACAAGCAGCTGACCAAAGGTTCCAGTCCCAGGACACCGCGATCAAATTCAGGAGGAACCAAGAAGGTCAGATGGGCAGAACAGTACAAGGAGCCACTGTATAAGCACCCGGCTCAGTACGACTCGTACTACTATGAGCCCAGGGTCAGGAGAAGCGCTAAGACTCAGAAGAAGAAAGCGCCTGAACCCAAAATCATCAGCAGAAAGTCAGTATCTCCAAGTCATGTGGAGAAGAAAGCTGACAAGGTTCAGAAGAAGGAGTCTAGGACTTCTAAGGTCCCGAGACAGATCTGGGTTCCAAAATCACCCACTAACCAGTAAGGACCCAACTGAACCAAATGGTACCTAAAAATGCCTCGTTTTGCGGGTGCATAAGGACCCATGGATAGTGGACGGCGGCCGCTCGAGACACATGACTTACCGGAAGAGCTCGCCGACCAACTACGTACAAGAAGATGGTCCCGGAATTAAATTCGGTGACAACTCCAAAGGCTACACAAGGGGATACGGAACGCCGAACATTGGGGACCGCCACGGTCCTAAGAGTAACATATGTTGAAGGACTTCAACATAATCTCCTTTCGATCAGTCAATTCCGTGATAATCTTAACGAGTAATCTTTGACGCCGGTTTTCGTGATATTGTTGACAAATCTACGGGGAAAAAACGGTGTTATCGGGTTCGCGGAGGAAGAACATCTATGTTGCAAACCGGAATACCGCGGAACCCGAGGCTTGCTTACTCGCACGTACTAAATCGGGTGACAAGTCGAGTGGCTATGGCACAAGAGACTCGGCCACCTGAACTTCAAGACCATGAACAAGCTTGTCATGAACTCTAAAGTCAGAGGACTGCCCAACGAATCGTTTATCAAAGACAGAAATTGTGAAGCGTGCCTCAAGGGAAAGCAAACAAAGAGTAGCAATCAACCTATTCCGTCACCTTCCACCGATGGAATCCTTCACCGCTTCACATGGACTTATTCGGGCCGGTCTCTCCAGGTGACTATAAGAGGCAAGAAGTATGCCCTCGTCGTCATTGACGACTACTCGAGATATACTTGGGTCATCTTCATCGCCAACAAATCGATGTTCGGATCGGAGTTACCTAATCTACCGAAGAAACTCGGTGTGGAAAAGAACATCAAGATTAAGAAGATACGCTCGTAGAGGAACAGAGTTTCTAAACTCGGTAGTTAAGATATCTTTGCGATAAAGAGGGAATTAAGCACGAGACATCTGGCGCACGCACCCCCTTAGCGTAACGGACTTGCCGAACGTAAGAACAGAACACTCAAAGAAGCAAGCAAGAACGCTCCTAACGGACTCGGGACTACCCTCAAAGTTTTGGGCTGATGCTACCGACACCGCCTTGTTACACTCGGAATCGCTCACTACTGACACAGCAACACATGAAGACGCCTTACGAACTGTGGAAAGGGAGAATTCCTTCTATTTCTCATTTTCATGTTTTCGGCTGTCCTTGCTTTATCCACAAAAATGGGAAAGATCAGTTGAAGGTCTTTGATAGCAAATCTGATCAAGGAGTATTCTTAGGATACTCCCGAGTCAGTAAAGCCTTCAGAGTCTTTAACTATCAGACTCTTTGTGTGGAGGAAAGCCCTCATGTTGTTTTTGATGAATTTGTTACTAAGAACAGGAAAGATACAAAATCAAATCCGAAGATGTCAAGCAGCAAGCTACGGGATCTCGGATCGAATGATAAAGTCGAAAAGATCCAAGATTGTTGGGATGATGAGTCAGACGATGAAGAAATTAAGACTCAACCAACAAGCAACGTAGCCGACCTAGTTGATTCTCCCAAACCGAATCAACAACGAGGTAACATCGGTCGATGAGGAAGCCCCGAGTGGTAATCGAGACCTCTACCGAGAATGTAAACTCGGTGGGGAACGATTAATGTTCCCGAGCTAAATGCCCCCGAACCGGAAACTCGGTAGATCCTAACCTTCTTACCGAATTGCTACGGCCACGAGCAACGTACTCACCGAAATGCCTAATACACCTACGGCGTGCGAAGTGGTATCGAAGAAGAAGCCCGACTCGGGCGTTCGTGGCTCGATGCTCATTCTTCGAGATCTTATCATTGGAGATCCATCAGCAACTATAATGACGAGATCAAGATTAAGTCAAGGAGAAAGCTCACTTTACTCTTGTTTTTTCGTCTACGTAAGAACCTCGATCGATAGAGGACGCACTTAAAGATGCTGGACCGGGTCATTGCTATGCAAGAAGAGCTGAACCGGTTCGTCGAAATGAAGTTTGGGAGCTTGTCGACAGACCTAGACATCAGCACGTGATTGGAACTAAGTGGGTCTTCAAGAACAAGCGAGATGAAAACAACGTCATTGTCGAAATAAAGCTCGACTAGTTGCTAAAGGATACGATCGGGCGTAAGGAATTGACTTTGATGAAACGTTCGCTCCGGTCGCTAGATTGGAAGCCATTCGTCTTTTCCTAGCTTATGCAACACATCGGGGATTTAAGGTATATCGAGATGGATGTGAAGTCGGCTTTTACGAACGGCGATCGAAGGAAGAAGTCTACGTGGAACAACCGCCCGGCTTTCGGCGAGGACATCAGTGTACGAGACTTAGGAAAGCTCAGTATGGGTTAAAACAAGCACCCGGTGGCTTGGTATGATACCCTATCGGACTTTCTACTTCGTAAAAGGTTTTCGAAGGGGATAGTAGATCGCACCCTATTCAACATAAAGTCGAGGAGATGACATTCTACGGGTGCGGATCTACGTGGACGACATCATTTTCGGGCTGCGGAAACGAAGTCATATGTCGGCAGTTCGAGAAGATGATGAAAGAGAAATTCGAGATGTCCATGATGGGAGAGATGAATTATTTCCTTGGATTTCAAGTGAAGCAATCACCGAAGGAATCTTCATCAATCAAGCCAAATACACTCGAGATCTTCTCAAGAGATTCGGTGCGACTCCAAAGCAAGCCATCAAAATCCCCATGAACACGAACTTTAAAAATCGATCTAGACAAAGAGGGAGCTTCGTTAACTCTACCGATTATAGAGCTATTATAGGCTCTTTACTTTATTTAACAAGCTAGCCGTCCCGACATAACTTATCTGCCGTAGGTGTATGCGCAAGATTCCAAGCGGATCCCAAGCGAAGTCATTTAGACTCAAGCAAAGAAGATTCTGCGCTATTTAAGAGGAACACCGATCTTTGGGTTATGGTATCCTGCCGATGATAACTTAATACTAACAAGGTTATTCGATGCCGATTATGCGGGATGCGGGATAGATCGAAAGTCAACTTCCGGAACTTGTCGGTTCTAGGCAAAGCAAGCGATTTCTTGGTTTTCAAAGAAGCGGCATTCGCAGCAACGTCCACTACCGAGGCCGAGTACATGGCTGCAGGAAGTTGCTTGTGCCCGGATCCTTTGGCTTCGACAACAACTTAGAGATTATGGTATAACTCAGGATGAAGTGCCCATCTACTGCGACTCCACAAGTGCAATTGCCATAACTCAGAACCCAATTCTACATACCAGATGCAAGCACGTGGATATCCGACACCACTTCATCAGAGACCATGTCGAGAAGAAGGATATCAGGATGGAGAAGATCCATACTGACAAGCAAAGGGCAGATATACTGACCAAACCACTAGCTGAGAACAAAGTTCGGAGAACTATCGGTTGAGCTAGGTCTACTGGATCCTACTGAGATGCGTCAGTAGATGCCGACTACTGAGAACATCATTGCCCAACAATTGGTAACAATTGGTATCAGCATAAGGAATCAGTACGACAGGTCAGATAACTAAGTACAGTGACTCAGTTGGGAAAGTCACACTGTACACAGCAAGGGGGAACATAGTCATCAGCATGACAACCATTCTCCTTATACATAACGGTAACCAGCTGATAAGTTCAGCTGAAGAGGTTCGGTAACCAGCTGATAAGTTCAGCTGAAGAGGTTCGATAACCGGTGATAAGTTCGACCAAGAGGTTCGGTAACCAGCTGATAAGTTCAGCTGAAGAGGTTTGCGTAATCTTGTGTACTTATTTTTTTTTAAGCATGCTCGCATTTATTGCATCAGTCGCTCACTCAGTAGTTAATGTGCATTCATTTCCCGCCATAATAGTTTAAGGAAAGGTCAGTAGGAAACCTTTTCATTTGCATAAACTGAGTAATTAATGCTGGCTGTCGCGCATTTAATGCATGTCTTCTCACTTACCTTTATTACGTAGATCTATGTTTTAGGCGGCTTTTGTAATCATTCCTTTTATAACATTAAATCTTAGCCGTTCATAGTTTTTGGAAGATTAAAACTCAGTCGTTGGATTGAAACTTGCAATCAAGCCAATTTATACAAATCTTTCATCTTCTATCTTTTTCCTCACTTTTCGCCATTATCAAATCCCAAGAGCTTTTATTGCAAATCAGTTTCCATCTCAAACTTCTTATAACTGCTTTGCCTGTGCATCTCTCAAGCTCTCATACTCGGTAATGTATTCAAATCTGCTGACAACTACTAACTTACTCTATTTTCAAGTGCTAACAAATTGTTTTGCAGATTTCTATGGCGATCGTACAGACTCCTGAAGCTATAGTGGAGATCATGGCCATCCGAATTCAGTTCGAACCCACAATGGCTTTCCGCCAGATGGATATCCCATATCTGGAACCTATGTTCGATGCTCTAGAGAGGTCTGGGTTGGAGACCCTTGTGACCAAGCATCCGCGTTTCCATCTGCCAAGGCAAGTGGCAGAAGCGTATTTCAACTGGAACTCAGTGGCTGCCGGAGGAGAAGAAGCTTCCTTCTCATACATGAGAGAAACAAATCCGAACAAGTGGAAGCCGACTCAGCACACCTTCAACATCCGAGAGGCTCTAGTCCTCGCGTTTCAGCTTCCTAATTCCAGTATCTCACCTATCGGATATAAGGAGAGGGAGATCAATGCCTATGTACAAAAGTTCTGTGGACGCAGTGATCTGACGTTCAAGACAGCTCTCCCGAGGAATCTTTTGCTACCTCAGTACAGAGGTTTAGCGTATGTGGTCTCGCACATACTGACAAGCTCAACTGGATCGTATGATCAACTGTCCAAGCCAAGGATTCAGCTGATGATGGTTATTGACGACGGAGTAGAAGTGAATTGGGCTGACTATTACACGACTCAGATGAAAGCCCAGGCCCAGAAATTCACTACTCTACCCACTGGCGAGAGGAGGTTGGCCAGTACGGGTAAGCTTCTATTCGGGACCAAGATGTCAGTCCTAATAGAGAGTGTTGTACAGAGGAACTCAGCTTTTGAAGACTCAAAGCTGTACAACACTAAGCTGATAAAGTTTAAGACTAAAGAAGCGACGGAGAAGTCAATTGGCAAAGGGCCACCTGAGCAGAAGAGAGCTGCTCCTGCCCTGCCATCTCCCGCTGATGTGTCCAAGAGGAGGAGGCTTATCAAGCCACGACCAGCTGAGGTCACTGTGGCTCAGCCGATAACTGTCATAGAACAGGCTCCTCCTCCACCTCAAGATGAGCAAACCTTGGACTCCGACACAGGGATGGAAAGAGCCACCCTCAAGGAGAAAGCTCAAGTCATCAGCTCCGATGACACTCAGTCGGACATTCGAGAGCCAACTGAAGAGACTGAATGGACAACAACTCATACCACTCGTCTACGTGCTACAGCTGAGATTCACGATCAGATTCCAGAGATAGCTGAGCATGAAGACTTGGTTGACATTACCATCAGGGCAAGAGTTCAGATGCTACTGAGGTTTTTAAACTGGGATATTCTGATAGATTTTGCAAAAAATCAGTCAGCCATCGATCTACTGACAGAGGAGCAAGACTTACAGGCAAAGATCGGATTCGGGGAGCCAGCTGATTTGGCGTCCTTCGAGGATCTTCGAGCTACTATGCTCTATCTTCTTAGCCTGCGTACCGCAGCTCCTGCTGCTAATGCTCCGCCTCCATCTCCTCCTGCTGATGAGGGTGATGACCAAGGACAAGATCAGGAGATGGAAGGCATCCCCAAGGATGCAGAGTTGGGAGGCTCTGCTGAGGGACCAACTTCCCATGAGAAGAGCCAATCACCACCCCCTGGTACATCAGGTGAGGCTCAGGGCACTCCGAAGTACAGTCGGGAGCAGCTCCTCGTGTTTTCTGATAAAAGGCTCGGAACAAGCTCTTACCAGATTCAACCCATTGGTTCCGTGTCCTCCAAATCAGTGAATAAGGCGATCTGACGCCAAGGAACTAAAAACAGACTTCTCGCCAAAGACGTCCATATCAAATGGGAGAAGTATACGAAGGCGCAGACTGATAGCCTGAATAAGCTAGCCGCTGGCATCTCCACTCCTCAAGAGGCTCCTTCGCGGCTGATTTTAAGGAGATGATCGAGCGAGGTTTTGATAGCGCGAAAGCGCATCTATCCGCACGAGTCGATTCTTGCTCCAAGCTCAGCACAAAACATTTACTGAGCAGCTCACTCATGCTCTCACAACAGTCCAAGCTCAAATGGATGAGCGGAACAAGTTGGCTACAAGCGGCCTCGGCATGCTATTAAGCAACAGTGAGGCCTTGAAAGAGATTCGAAGGAGATGAAGGAATCCAATGATCTAGCCCTCTTGAAACTCCGCCGAGAGTCGTTGCTCATCTCAATCGATCTAGGGCGGCTCAAGAGAAGGGACTGGGAGCAATGCGTGACTTGGTCAAGGACTTTGACTCTACTGATTACTCAAATCAAGGACTCAGTATACAAGCTCGAGAAAGAAGTCACAGCTATCCGTACCAACCTCGATAAGGCTGCTGATGCCAAAAAGGGGGAAGGTATAATAAAAGATGAATCTGAAATGGATACAGCTGATGTACAGATAATCAGGGAAAGGGTTCAGGAGGAGAGACCCTCCACAGCTGAAGAACCCGCACAGACTCAGGGGGAAAGGGCTCAGGAGGAAGGACCCTCTACTACTCAGGATAAGAACTCTTCTGAGGTCCTTCTCCTAGAATTTCCACTACAGCCAACCCCCATCTCCTCTTCTGCTGCTCACGTTGAAGAAGTAGCCAGATTTATTGAGCAGGAGACAGAAGAAGAAGAGCCTGAGCCTGAACAATTGCCACCGCAGAGGCCCGGGAAGGAGACTGCAACTGTATCTACTCCTCCTTCCTCCCCGGTTCATAAGTTCAAATCAAAAGCGGAGCAAGAGGCTTATGACCTCAAAATTGCCCAACAGCTGCAGGATAAGCTCGACCATGAGCGTCAGCTTGAAGAAGCAGCAGAAGCAGCAAAGAAGCCCAAGGGTAAAGCTGTTAGGGGCAAAGGCAAGAAAAAGGTCGAATCAGTCGAAGAGCAGAAGAAGAAAGCCCAAGCAGATTTTGCTAAGGCTCTTCCGACTAAGATCCCAGCTACTACTCAGAGCATTCCCACTCCTACTCTAACACCTGAGCAGATAGCGGAAGATCAAGCGACCTGGGAGGCGACGCTGCAAGGCCTAAATATCAGACGAGGAGACTGTAGGGCAGCGGCTCTCCGAGAAAAGAAAAGAATGGCTGATATGGCTAAGATGATAAGTCTATCCAAGAAGCCAGCAGCTGATCTCAGAAGACAAATCCCAAGAGGATCAAGGAAGAGAACATCTCTCGCCAAGAAGGACTCAGTTGTTCATGTCGATCGATGGGTTCCGGTTGAGATTAATGATCAATGGGAAGAACTTAAAGAGCAATTTATCAAAGGCTACTATGTTTGGGGATTCTATCCTCGAGAGCAACCTATCGATCAAGCCTTTGATGAGTTCATGCTTATGTACAATTCAGAGCTGAGGGAATAGCTCAAGGAAATCATGAAGAGAGAGAATATTCCGTTTAGAGCTCCAGCCTTCAGGCGCATCCCACCTCCTAGAACTGCGCGTGGAGTTCTATGTACAAAGGATATAGAGGATGAGATCAGAGCTACAGCTTCTCGCTTCGACCTGAGTGTCGACCTAGCTGAAGACGACGAGGATGTCCAGACTCTGAGGAAGAGAATCTACTTATACTATCGTCTGGAACCTCCCATGGACAGATCTGCAGGATTCAGGGAGCGCACTCAAGCCTTCAGGCGTCTGTAGTCTTTCTCTTTTCTATCTTTTGTAATAGTGATAGGAACCTGTACATCATTGATTATATATATCAGTTCCTATTGCTTGTTAGACAATTACTCATTGTCTTCCAGCTCTTTGCATCGTGTTTTTCATGACTGATCACTAAGTGATCTGACACACACTCACAGTCAGTTTCTCTGATTTTGCCTTTCTCCCACCTACTGAAGTATTGAAATTCCTTTATTTTTTTCCTCAGAATGTTGTAAGGGGGAAATTGTTGTCAGTAGGATAACATCTTTTATAGACTTGAGAAGTTTAAGAGGTAGAGGTAGAGGTTTTGGCATCATCAATTAGGGGGAAATTGTTGGATATGAGTCAGTAGATGATACTCAGCTGTTGTTCGGTTAAAAGAAAATTGGGGGAAATCATAGTAGTACTATGGAATTGAAGATCCCAAAACCTAGCTGATATCAGTAGATTAGTGTGTCGTTAGGATTAGCTGATGTATAGGTTAGACTTGATATATTGATTATTATTTTTGTCTAAGTCATGTACGGGGTAATTGTTGAACTGATCTTCTGTCGAAGATACTTTTGAACCCCACGTCATCGGTGTAATCGCTTGTGTTCTTCGATCGGCGACTGATCTTCCACTCGGTCGAAGACGCGCATCACCGACAAATCATCGGAGAAGACTACTCCCAACCGATAGTCATCGGCGGAAGAACGGAAACAAGCACACGACCTTCGCAGTAGCTCACTGACCTACTCAGTAGATGCCGTGTCGGCCGACTCAATGAAGAAGACAGAGACTTTTCGCCCATCGTATCCTACGGAAAGCGACCCGGCTATTCAAGTCTTTTCGAAAAGTTCAGACAGAAGACATACGAGGTTGTTGAACGGTCAACTCGACATTCTCACCAACTACAAACCTCGACCAATGAGAAGCCGACAACGCTTACCTACTCTACACGTAAAAGTTTGCTCTCATGAAAGCGTGCATTAACCGCCCGCCGCAATAAGTTCGAATTATGGCCGTTTTCTTTGGAAGCTTGTGACACGTGGCATCGTCGTCTCCAACGGACATATGCCATAACTCACAACTATAAATAGAGAAGTTTTTGAAGCTCCGAAAAAAGAAGAGAGACGGAATTTCGAAGGGACAAGCTCAAGTTCATAAACGCTCTAGAACACTCAAAGATCATCCAGAGGAAAACTTGCGTACTTAGAAGATTTCTCAGTTTTTCTCTCTAGAGTTCTTACATCCCTTTCTTCTCTAGACTAAGCTCATTGTCATATTTATAGCTTAGATTCGAAGGAGTTCACATTTAGTGAATTGTTCTTATTGTAAGAACTCCTTCTCAGTTGGAGAAAATTCCCTTCCCTTTCAGACTTAGGTTTGGATTGTAAAGTCGCTAAGGACTATAACTTAGAGGGAACTGTCCAGTGCACAAGATCCCTGCTGAGGCTTGCTCAGAATAATCAACAAGTTCTCCTGCCTTGTTCAGGACCGTGGACGTAGGATCTTGCGTATCCGAACCACGTTAAATCGCTTGTGTTCGTTTACTGTTTTATAGCATAGCATTCAACTGACTTGAAAATCATAAGCTTGCATAAAACGTATTTTATAAAGCGCACAACCAAAAGATTTAACTTGCTAAAACGTGTTTTCAAAAGAGACGAATTCCGGGCCCCACACTTTCCGCGCACGCCTCCGACCGATTCTCAAAGTACCCGACAACGGTCGGTAGGAGAGAGCTCGATGGCCGACTCACTCGTCCCGCGATCGAAGGCTTATTTGGCACTGTTCATCAGTTGCAATCATCAGCTCAGCTGACCTTCATTGAGAAAAAGAAACTGAGCTCAGGTGTATTCACCCCCCCCCCTCTACACCTGACTTATCGTCTCCGGACCAACAGGTATAAAATCGACATATCAAATATCCTCACACTTGAATCATGCTTGCCCTCAAGTATGGGATGAACAAAATAATACTCCTACTCGAGTCACCATTCCCCAAGACTCAAAACAGACTCAAGGAACGAAAATAAAAAATACTAAGACACGAGACTCAGATTCAAAGAAGAGAAATAAATCAAAAGACTCAAACACAATAGACTAAACATTGAAGCATACCAAGAAGCCATGAAATGTCCATGATTCTCAATCTCTGCCCAAACATGCAATGCAATCACAACCTTCATCAAACAAGTCAAGCAGCATAATTCTCAAACCATGGATTCAGATATCAGCTTGGTCAAAACATAAGCATAACTGAACTAGCTCACCGATTCACTCATCTCTCTCTAATCTAGTCCAGGCAAGCCGCTCATAAAAACAACATAGCCACACAGTTACAATAGCAAGTGGACAATCTAGCAACTCAAAGAGGTCTTTCTCTTGGATGTAATGGGGCTTTAAGGACTCATTCAAATATATGACATGGTAGGGAATCCTAAGGGTCCTAAGCTTCTGAAAATTAAGTACAAGTATGCAGCATGCTATTCACTGAGGCATTTGATTAGGCAAGCAGATAATAAGCATAAGAGATATACAGTTCAACATTGATGGAGATTTATTTTCGCATACAGACTTGGGCAAGGCAGAATATAAACATTCAGACATCATCCTTCCCTTTATTTTTTCAACGGGTGCTCTCTTTTTTTTCTTTTTCCTTTTCTTTTTTCGCACCTTCAACTTTTTTTTTTAAAGCCCCCCTTCAATATTTATTTCTTTTCGAGCATAATACTGCTCCGCCAAACCGACCGCCAAGAGTTCGGAATGTAAAACAAGCACAACCTCGTGGGGATATCAATTCAAACACTATCTCCAACTAATCATAAAATCTCATCAATAAAAATTGCCTCAAATTATGAATATTCACAGCAAACACATGTATGCATAAGGTCAAGAGAAAGGCTTTGAAAGGCTTGGCTTCTTTAAATAACTCATGAAAGAACAAAGTCAAGGCTTCAAAGTGGCTAACTAGGGGCTGAGCGAAGGTAGGAATTGAAAGAATTAAAAGCTCAAATTGGTTAACCCTAATTTGCCTCCTATCATCTGTCACACAGGACCACAAGCTATGGAGACTTTGAAACACATCACTCTCAAGAAAATAGTGGGAAGTGTCCCACTTTTAAAGGCTCAAATCTCTCTTTAGTGATGGGGTTTAAAATTCAGTTTTATCATGCTTAAATTTCCTCATCCCAAGCCACATACAAAATCCTCCATGGAAAGAGAAAATACACTCCAATCATGCAGAATTCATTCAATGAAAGCACGCAGAATCTGGGCAGATTTATCCTAAAATCATATCAACAAATCATGTAAACCTAGCATGCTCCAACCTAGGACGAAGGACACAAACCTAAAATAACCTCCTCACACTTCAACCTTGCTCGCCCTCGAGCAAGTAACAGAAAAAAAAACATAGAAGCATGCAGAGGAAACAAACATAGACACATAAAGACTGAAAACAAATAAGACAGAAAAAATAAAAAAAAAACTAACTGACTAGGGGAATGGTTCACCTGTTCTTCAGCTCGTCCAAGCGAGCTATCACTTCCTTCTGAAATTCTTCCAGCCGTTCAACAATCTTCTCCAACCTGGCTTCTATTCGGCCGAGCCTGTCCTGCTCCTCCTCCTGCCCTGCACCCACAGATTGACTCGAGACACCAGGTCCTGGCCTGACTTGCAGACCCGAAACCGCCTCTTCTCACACTTCGCGGCCAACTCATCCTCTTCAAAATGGCGAAGGCGGAGACGATCTTCTTCATTCAAGATGCGGATTACGAACATGTTGTCGTAACCGTCTTCGATCGGCTCGGAGTCAAAGATATCCTCTTCGGCTTGGGCATAACGGTAAAATAGGGTTTGGTCTTCGACATCTAGCAACATATCGGTTGGGCAATCAACGTCCGGGATATAATCATCATCGTCCTCGTCCTCAGGGTACACGCCAGCCACTATCAATCGTGCCCATGGAACATGGATAGATCCATCCTCTCGAACAGTACCACCTACAGATGCAGCGCGGGCTTGAATCGCTCGTCTGGTAGCGGCGGTGGAAGAGTCCGAAAGAGGAGATTCTGGAGGCGGTAGAGATGCGGGAATGGTTTGTTCTACGGGAGATGCAGATTTCTCTGGCGGTGGGGTGGAAACCCTAGCCGGCGACAGACGCGGCGTAACAATGTGAGTAGTCGAAACAGGGGCTTCCTCCGGAACTTCAGATGGAGATGGGGATGGAGTTTTATGCACTTCCGACGAAGTGGGCTCTGCATGGGGCACCGGTGGTACCTCGGGAATCGTGCTAGCAAGAATCACTTCTTCAACGGGCTCATCCGCCGCAGCTGGCGGAACGTCAGTGTGTGTAGGCACCTCCTTTTGAACCGGTGGTGGAGTGGGTTGCTTTCGGTGGCTTGCTCTCTACTGGCGAGCCGACGACTTAGACGTAGGGGAAACAGGTAGGGCCTTCTTCTTCGCGGCGGAGGCAGTAGTCTTTTGCTTCTTGGGAGCCATTGATGGTTGTGGAAGATGATGTAAAAGGGAGGAGATGATGAGTAGCTTGATCGAAGACGATTTTGAAGAGAGGGGAAAAGTTTGAGCGCGGGAACAGTTATGAGGTCCCCCCCTTTTGATTCAGTCTTGAAGCTGCCAATTCCTGAGGGTTTGCAATTGAGTCCTCTAATTTCTTTTGGTGTGCAAATTCACCCCCGCTTTGCTGCGACCTCCTCACACTTCAACTTTTGTGTCAATTAGACCACAAAAGTTTGAAGTATTTTGCAATCAGGTCCTCGACCTATATGTAGGTATATTTCCTTCTTTAAAACTCCTTCTTTATCTCGATATTTCTTTCCTATGTGACAAAATTCTTCCACAAATATCTAGATTCCTGCATAAAATAGTCAGCACAAAAAACCAACACTAAAAACCATATAAGAAAAACATAAAATAAACCTAGACTATGAAATAAAATGCGGAAAATAAAGGATACGTGTGGGGTGCCTTCCACAAGCGCCTTGAGTTAGAGTCGCAGGCTCGACTCTTCCAAGCTGATCAAGTGTATGTTGGGAGGTACAATGGAATCTCGTCCACTGTTTTTATTTGGTGCAAGTGATGATAGAGCTTTAGCCGATGACCATTCACCACGAAAGTAGACTTCGTTGCGGGATCCTCTAAATCGACCACTCCGCTTGGCCGAACTGACTTGATAACAAATGGCCATATCCATCTTGAACGAAGCTTCCCGGCCATGAGTCGAAGTTTAGATTGGTATAAGAGCACCAATTATCCAACTTTAAATTGTTTAGATCTCAGATTACGATCATGCCAAGCCTTGGTTCGATCCTTGTACCACATAGAGGCATCATAAGCTTCAAGTCGAAGCTCTTCTAATTCTTGCAAATGATACTTGCGTTCCTCCTCACACTTGAACAAGTTCATATTCATTGTTTTCACGGCCCAAATTGCCTTATGTTCGAGCTCAACCGGTAAGTGACACATCTTTCCGAAGATCAAACAATAAGGGGACATACCAATAAGGGTTTTGCATGCGGTTCTATACGCCCAAAGAGCATCCTCCAAGCGTGTACTCCAATCTTTTCGAGACGGATTAACCGTCTTTTCCAACACTTGTTTGATCTCCCTATTAGATACTTTAGCTTGGCCGTTTGTTTGAGGATGATACGGAGTAGATAGACGATGTTGACATCCGTATTTCTTCATCAAAACTTCAATGGTACGATTGCAGAAATGAGTACCATTATCACTTATTATGGCTCGAGGAACACCATATCGGCTAAAAATATTGGACTTAAGAAATCCAACAACGACTTTGGAATCATTGGAGCGAGTTGCCTTGGCCTCGATCCATTTGGACACATAATCCACAGCCAATAGTATGTATAAATTTCCGAACGAGCTAGGGAAAGGTCCCATGAAGTCCATACCCCACACATCGAATATTTCACAAAAGCGCAATGGATGTTGTGGTAGTTCATCTCGCAAACCAATATTACCAAGCATTTGGCAACGTTTGCAATTCTTGCAAAACTCATAAGCATCTCTATTCAAAGTTAACCAAAAGAATCCACAATCGAGAACTTTTCGTGCAGTACGTTTTACTCCTCCATGTCCTCCATAAGGTGATGAATGACATCGCTCTAAGATCTCAAATTGTTCCTCTTCGGGTACGCACCTTCGAATAACTTGATCGGCTCCAACTTTCCAAAGTGTAGGATTATCCCAAAAATAATACTTGCATTCACTCATTAATTTCCTCTTTTGAGCCATGGTAAAGTCTGGTGGCAGCCTCCTTGAAGTGAGATAATTTACAATGTTGGCATACCACGGAGTTTTACCATCTTTTCCTTCAATTGCATAACATTCTGCCTCAGTTTCGTACTTCCACTTGGACAAGCTGATAGTAGAATTTTCTTCAGATGGCTTGGCCAAGTTGTCAGCATCTGGGATGACAGAATAATAGAGATGCTCTTCTGGAAATTGTTCCTTGATTGGTTCAGCATCTTCTGGATGAACTAAACGACTCAAATGATCAGCTACATTATTTTCAGCTCCTTTCGTATCTCGCACTTCCCAATCAAATTCTTGCAGTAGCAAAATCCAACGTATAAGACATGGTTTGGTCTCCTTCTTTACGAGTAGATGCTTCACGGCAGCATGATCAGTGTAGACGATCACCTTTGACCCAAGCAGATATGAGCGGAACTTGTCGAAGGCAAAAACAATAGCGAGTAGCTCCTTCTCTGTAGTGGTGTAATTGCATTGGGTTGGATTGAGCGTCTTTGAGGCATAGTATATAGCATGACTATCCTTTGCATTCTTTTGGGCAAGGACAACTCCAACAGCGTAGTCACTTGCATCACACATAAGCTCAAATGGAATTTTCCAATTCGGAGCTTGCATAATAGGAGCTGTGACCAATTTTTCCTTGAGAATGTCGAAAGCTTTCTTGCAGTCATCAGCTAGGACAAACAGAATATCTTGCTAAAGTAACCTTGTTAAAGGTTGAGCGATCTTGGCGAAGTCCCGAATGAATCTTCGGTAAAATCCAGCATGGCCTAAAAATCCTCGAATCTCCTTGATATTTGTTGGATACGACAGCTGGGCAATTAAATCAACCTTCGCCTTATCAACTTGGATACCTCTTTCGGATATTATATGGCCAAGAACAATTCCTTCCCTTACCATGAAACGACACTTTTTGTAATTAAGAACCAAGTTCTTCTCCACGCATCTTCTTAGAACCACATCTAGATTTTTGAGACATTGATCGAAAGAATCTCCATAGACGGTGAAATCGTCCATAAATACTTCGATGCTTTTTCAATGAGATCGGAGAAAATACTCATCATGCAACGTTGGAAAGTTCTGGGAGCGTTGCACAATCCAAAAGGCATGCGGCGATAAGCATAAGTGCCGAACGGACATGTGAAGGTGGTCTTCTCTTGATCATCCTTGTTGACATAAATTTGAAAGTATCCACTATATCCATCAAGAAAACAAAAATAGGATTGACCGGCAAGTCTCTCAAGCATCTCATCAATGAACGATAAAGGAAAATGATCATTTCTTGTTGCCATGTTCAATTTCCTATAGTCGATGCACATTCTCCATTCGGTTACCAATCTCATCGGTACCAACTCATTCTTTTCATTCTCAACAACTTGAAAACCTGATTTCTTTGGTACAACATGTATCGGGCTGACCCATTTGCTGTCCGAGATCGGATAGATAATTCCTAAATCAAGCAACTTTAAAATCTCCTTCAAAACAACTTCACGCATATTGGGATTTAACTTCCTTTGTGGGTCTCGGCTTGTCTTACTATCCGGCTCCAATAGGATGTAATGCATGCAAACATCCGGACTGATTCCGGTGATATCGGCCAATGTCCAACCAATAGCTCGAGTATGTTTTTTTAAAATTTCGACCATTCGCTCTTTTTGCTCTTTTGATAATTCACTGCTGATAATCACAGGAAGAGTCTTATCTTGGCCAAGGTAAGCATACTTTAAATTGGCTGGCAGCTTCTTAAGTTCCAGAATGGGCGGTCTGACATTTGACGAAACTGGTCTGTCTTCCACATTTTGCTTAGGCAAGCAGATGCCGCTACTGGAGGTAACGACTTCTGAAACTTCATATAGAGATAAGATGGCTTCCTTAACGACTTCTGGAACTTCATATAGAGATAAGATGGCTTCCTTTACTTCTTCATCTAGCATCCCTTGGACATCCATCTCAGAGAGGCTTTGTGTCAATGCTAACTCTAACTTATCCTGCATTAATGTCGTCTCAAGATGTTCTTGGACAAGAGGCTCAATAACGTCAATAGAATAAGCATTTTCACAATCAAGGGGTTTTTTCATAGCATCATCAATACTATAAGTAAACTTCTCACCATGATAGTCCAAACAGATAGTACCCTTACACACATCAATTAACGCTTTAGCCGTTTTAAGAAAAGGTCGACCTAACAAAACTCCCGAAGTTCCCTTCTTTCCCTCACAAGTGTTAATCACATAAAAATCTGCAGGATATACGAAATCATGGATTTTAACAAGAACATTTTCTAGAAGGCCTTTAGGGGATATGCATGATCGGTCAGCTAATTGAATAACAACTTTAGTATCGGTTAACTCAACCCCAACTAAGCTATTAAACACAGATAAAGACATCACATTGATTGAGGCTCCTAAATCACAGAGGGCTTTTGGGATCATCTTAGTTCCAATCAAACAGGGCAAGGTAAACATACCTGGATTATGGCACTTCTCGGGAAGCATATTTCGAATACATGCTGAGGCATTTTCGTTTACCACAATTTTTCCATTTTTGCTTGTCTTTCCAGCAATGAACTATTTCAGAAACTTCCCAAGATGTGGGATTTTGATAGCATGAAGAAATGGTAGATTAACTTCCAGCTTGCCAAAAATGGACATGTAATCCAGCGTCTGCTCCATGGGCTTTGGTTTCTGCACCAATGCTTGTGGAAACGGTGGATCAATCAGTATTTCTTCTTGGACAACCTGCTTCTTTCCTTTCTCCTCTTCATCGACTTTCTCCTTGTCTTTCTTTGAGTTGGATAACTCAGAGATATTTGGCTTGGGCAAGTTGACAATGGCATCAGTGTCACTTTCTTCAGCCTTCTTCGATGCCTTGCTTGGCGGATCAGGGAGATCTCTTCCACTTCTCAGAGTAACATGGCTAACATCCTTTGGATTGATCTGGACCCGAGAAGGTAGCTTTCCTTGATTCCCTCGAATCTCATTGATTGAGGTTGATAGCTGCCTTATCTGTCCGACCAAGTTATCTAGTCCGATTTTCTGCTCCTTCTATGAATTTTGGATGTTTAGGATAGCTTCATTATGAGTCAGAATACTCTGCTGCATGGTTTGTTGTGAAATAGCCATCTTTGTTAGAATTTCTTCAATAGTCTTGCCAGGCTTTGCTTGGGCAGGTGGAGGCAAAAGTGGTGGATTTGTTGGGTAAGTCCTTTGATTTGGAGGGCGATAGACTTGCTGCTGTGGTTGTTGGTGGAACATCTGCGGTTGATGCTGGGCAAACTGCGGCTTAGGATGATTATCCCACTTCAGATTTGGATGATCCTTCCATCTAGGATTGTAGGTGTTGGAGTAAGGATCTCTTTTCTGCTGGTTGTTGTTCCAGTTCCCAATCGCGTTGCAATCTTCAGCAGGGTTTGCTTGGGTGTTACATTGCAACGAGGTGTGTCCAGACTGTCCACACGCTCCACATATTTGTTCAGCCGAGCTGACTGAGGATGTTTTTTCCAACATAGAGTGCATCAACTTCTCCAACTTTGAGTCCATCATCCTTTCCAGCTTCTCAAAACGATTATCAATCCTTTCCATACTAGTATCCAGCTTGGTCTCCAGATCTATGGGATCAACTGAATTTGCAGATCTTTTTATGATACGAACTTCTCCATAATCCTTAGTTGCATTAGTCAATTCTTGAATAACCTTCTCGGCATCATTGACTCTGCAACTAGAGAAATTTCCTCCACTTGATGAATTGACAAGATTCTTTGTAGTGATTGTCATTCCTTGATAAAAGTAGTTCAGCAAATCTCCCTTGGAAAAATTATGATTTGGACAGCTTTCGATGAGAGCTTTGTATCGAGTCCAATATCCATTTAGTGTTTTATCAAACTCCTGCTGGACTCCAAAGATCTCCTTGCGCAAGGCATTGGTCTTTGTAACTGGAAGGTAGCAATCCAGAAATATCTGGCTCATCTCTGTCCAAGTACTGATTGAGTTTGCTGGTAGACTTGTGAACCAGTTTCCTGCATGGTCCGTGAGAGCAAATGGAAAAGCAGATAGTTTGAATTGTTCCTTTGTTCCATGCGAATTCTTTTGAGCATTGCAGAATCTCACGAACTCATTCAGAAAGCGGAATGGATCTTCATTCTTCATTCCATGAAACTTTGGTAGAGCTTGGATAAGCCCATACTTGATCTCAATCGGCTCAGTGAGCCCTTTAATTTGGTCGGTGTTGGAAGATCTTCACCACCATGCTTTCCAAACTGATCTAGCCTCGGATTATTCGGATCGTCGGCCATCTTCTCGAGTTCAGTCTCGAGTTTTTCTTCAGAAAAGAGTTCTGCTAGGCTAAGCAGAACGTCTTCAGAGTCAGCTTCTGCTTGGCCAGAATAAGTGTCCTGCTTCGGCAGTTGCTGTTGTTGCAGCTTTATCTCCTTCCTTAGCCTCCTTGCGGTTCTTTCGATCTCAGAATCAAATACGAGGTTTGGGTTGGAAGACCTGCTCATAAACTAGTTAAAGTACAAAAGATCAAAAAGGTAAATACGGTTAATTAGAAACACCGTTCCCCGGCAACGTCGCCAATTTGGTGGTCGCTGTTTTCACACCAAATAAAATTCCTGCACACACTTAGAATTTTATAATTAGTATAGAACAGGGTCGAACTCAGGGAACAGTGAAAATCAACAATATTTATCCTTTTGATCAGAGTTTTGGTGATGCCACCACGCATAAATTTGGGGTTTACTACCTAGGCAAAGAAAAGTAAATAGCAAGAAAAGTAGATAAAAATAAACAAGTAGAGAAAGGCGGACTCGGCTTCGAGTAACTCGTATGAGACAACTACTTCGATCATGGATGCATAGATTTAATTAATTCCTAAGATCAACCAGTTATAGTATACAGTGTTGGACACGTACATATCCCAATTCCTACTTACTTAGTCGGTAATGGCTTGTTGAACAAATTTCCACTACTCCCTAACCTAACCACAACCTAGCTTGTTGAACAAACCTAAATTTAATGTTTAGATAGCATTACGAGGAAGGAACCCAATTTTAATCTCTACCGTTGTTGGACAAGCTGGCATAGATGATTAACCTCCTTAATTCGACTACCGTTACGATAGCTTCGCCACCTAAGTTGTTGAACAATCTGGCACTAATCTTCATAACCTAAATTGATCAGGTTTAAGTTAATCCAATTAAATCTTTCTGCCCCGAATTAAGTTGAAACCCTAGTCTTCAATTACTACGAACAATTAGATCTCACAAAGTTTGTATCTCATATTCGTCACCCTCGCCGAAGCCCTAAAAAGTTTAGCTACTCATTATTAACTTGGACAAGCTAAGTGAAACGAACATAGTAAGAACTAAATTTAAAGTGCTGAATGTAAAACTGAATACTGAACTGAAACTGAACGTAAAAGCTGAATCTGAACGAATGCTGAATCTGAACGAAAGCTAAAAAACTTAAATTGGTGAATAAACGGAAATACTAAATCTGAAATAAGTGCTGAATTCTTCAAAAACTGAAAACTAAATTAAACTACGAAAACAATAAAGTGTTTGAAAGTTTGTGCTGAAATTAAAATCTAAACTACGGGACTAAAAACGAGATGGCTGAAGACGAAACTAAACTAATGAAGCAGCGAGAGATTGATCTCTTATATGTTCGTCTCCAGCCCCTTTATATAGATTTCGAACTTGATCCACCAAAGGAAAGGTATCTAGGGCAAATCTTTTGAATCTTGATCTTCAAGACTCCTTTTCCTTGTATAACTCCAGCCCTAAAATATCTTCAAGCTCCAAATCTTTAGCAAATCTTTCCTTCTCGATCTAAATCCCATTTTATCTCCAAAAATTGCCAAAATATCTCCAACTCAGCTTCGAACCGCCACCTCATCTCCGGACCATAAACCTGCTGAAAATATACATTTCTATGCACATAACAGCATTAACTTGGACAAGATGAGCGTCAGAACTGGGTGAATTCGAGGGGTATAAAATCGACACATTATATGATTATTCAAAAATTAAGTAGAATATATACACATGATTATATATTACAATATATTTTAAAATATCTTGTTGCTCTAATAAAAATAATGTCACTCATCTTATCTTATAGATCATCTGAAAAATCGCCTCATTAAATCCTTAATAGTTTTTTAAATTATTTCAAAGAACTATCTAAGAACAATTTATACCATGATGTAGCGATTTTGATTTTTTAAGAAAATGGGACAAGATTTATGGGACAACCCAAAAAGAAAATGGGACAAGATAAAAAAAAAAAAATATTATATGTGTGAGCAACAATATGTGTGAGCAACAATATCATTATTAGTAGTAACCAATATTTTAACTTTCATATTATTACCTCAAAGTTGTTATGCAATTGTAGTCGTTGCAATTCATGTAATAAAATTGCTTATCTACTTTATCCATATTTTTATTACATTTTTTGCACGCTATATAATTCCAACCATCCTCAAAATTCACAAAGTCAATTGTTGGAATAATCTAAGAATATTGTGACTGGAACAAAAAATATAAAATGTAAGATTACAGTATCTAGAGTTAAGTATATATATTGTTTGTAAGAATTGAACCTCGTCATCATCACACATGTCTTCAATTTTTGTATGCTGCTCACTCATTCAACATAATCATCATCTAATTCTTGTGTAGTTATTTGCGATATCGTACTACATTTAGCATCCACGCCAAATTTGTCGACAAACTTAAAAAAAGACAAAAATCCATTTTGAACCATTTTCTAGAGAAATCAGTTTAGTATATATTCTTTCTGGAGGCAATTTACCTATTTCTGAAATGAGCAACTTTATCTAACTCAGCATTCAATAGTAACTTTGTAGCATAGAAGACATTGATAACTTTTCTATCACATAGATATTAAAAAATATTCTTCCCAAACAGTGTCACTATGAAAATCAATATTTATATGTACTACATTAACCTGAAAAATTTATCAACATATTCTTCCCAAAGAGTGCAAGTTAAAGATATCCCCCCTACATATGAATTGCAACATTATTAATGAGAAATATATTGATAGATTTTTTTTAACAAAATTTAAAATTAATAATATTAAAATTAAAATTGATACTTAGTTAATGCAAGCAAAAGTTTTTTTGTTGAAATTGAGAAATATGTTCTCTCCTCCTGAAACATTTGAATATGAATTCAATGCAATATGGGTTACTTGAAATATTAAACTGATACAACTACTGAATGAGACATACCTTTGCATCGTGGAAAACACACTCTATACTTGATACATCTTTTTTGTTGAATGAAGGGATCTCGTACGCACAGATCAGTTGAAGTTTCATCGAAAGTGACTCATTGTATTCATCCAACTTCTCAATGATGGACCAAATATTAGGCATTTTGTACTTCCAAGTTTTTTTTTTCTTTCAAATATGTGAGAGTTTTAAAATGGCGTGAAAGATTTTAGACTATGACTTATTATATATGTGAGGATAAATATATAAGATATGATATAATATAATTTGTTCCTTAAAATTATTAACATCTGAGCTCTTTGTGGCCGAGCTGAAGGCTCAAGCGCAAAAGTTTACCACAACAGAGTCTGGAGAGAGAAGACTTATTAGTGTGGGTAAACTACTGTATGGGACCAAGGTGTCCATACTGATCGAAGACTCAGTGACGAATCACGCATCCTTTGCTGATTCTAAGTACTTCGACAAGAAGCTCATCAAGTTCAAGACAAGAGCAGCGACTGAGAAGTCAGTCGGACGTGGAGCATCTGAGCTCAAAAGATCATCCACGGATCTGCCTCCACGGGCCGATCAGCCGAAGCGGAAGAAGCTCTCCAAGGCTGGAGCTTCTAAGGCCCCCGCAAAGTCTGCTTCCCCTCCACCACCTCAGGAGGAGGAGATTTTGGACGCTGATACCGGCATAAAGGGTGCTACCCTGAAAGATAAGGTACAACGGGTCAGCTCGGAAGAGACTCAGCCGGAGGAAGTTGAGGAATCGACTGGTGCTGAAGTCTCATCCGAACAGTCGTCGACGATGCAGATGACTCGTCTCCGCGCCACAGGAGAAGTCGCTGCACAGATTCCTGAGATATCTTCTCATCAGGATCTTATCGACATCGCGATAAGGGCCAGGACTCAGATGTTGCTGAGATTCCTGAATTGGGATATCCTTGCAGAGCTATTCAGCAGCACTCTACACTGTCCCTTCTGGCAGAGGAGCAAAGTCTGCAGTCAGCAATAGGGTTTGGGGAACCCGCTGACATAGCATCTTTCGAGGACCTGCGCTCATCAATGCTCTATCTACTGGAGCTGAGGTCCTCACAGCAGACAGCCAGAAACCCTTCGCCGCCTTCTCATCATGACGATGATGAAAATGATGATGAACAGGCACCACCCAAGGACGCAGAACAGGGAGATTCTGCTGAGGGAAAGTCTCCATGCGAGAAGGATGAGTCACCACCTCCACCTCCTGAATCAGGTGACGCCCCAGTTGCTTCGAAGCCCAGCTGGAAGCAACAACTCGTAGCCTCAGAGCAGAGGCTCAGAACCTCGTCCTACCAGATTAAGCCTATAGGTTACGTGTCCTCCAAGTCTGTCAACCGCGCAATCAGGAAGCAAGGAGACAAAAATCGTCTCCTGGCTAAGGACGTCCACTTGAAGTGGGCGCAGTACACTAAGTCTCAGACGGAGACTGTTGACAGACTGGCGAGCGCAGTCAAGAAGGTTTCGGACACGCCAACTCCTAATATTCAGGAGATCGTCCAGACTGCACTGGCAGCTCAGAAGGCGGACCTGGCTGCTCAGTGTCAGCAGCTGCTCGAAGCTCAACAGAAATCATTTGCTGAGCAGCTAACCAAGAGCCTAGCCACAGTCCAAACTACCATGGATGAGCGGAACAAGATGGCCACCTCCAGCGTGCAGAAGGCTCTAGAAAATCAGGCGGCCGCCGTGAAGCTCATCCAGGCATAGATGACTGCCCCCACGACGCATCGCTTCTAAAGCAGAGGCAAGAAGCAGAAGCCCACATTCGCTAAATCCGCAAGGATCAAGAGGCTGATGGCGAACATTACTGCGATGCCGTCGGAGACCTCACCACCACCACCACCTTCATCAAGGATGCTATCTTCGAGCTCCAAAAGGAGGTAGCAGCAATCAGGACCTTTCTGACCCTGGCTGCTGATGATGCCAAAAAGGGGGAAGAAATGGAAGGAAGAGCTCATGTGGTTGGGCAGTCAGAGGTGAGAGAAGTCATCAAGGGGGAAGGTTCAGCAACCCAGGCTGGAACCAGCTCTGTTCCCCCTCCCACAGTCCAAATCCCTCAAGTCCAAACAACTCAGCTGCCCGAGCCAGTCGAAGGTTCCTTGGCTCAGGCGCAGCATATAAAGGAGGTCGCACAGTTTGTCAACCAAGAGGACGAGCCCCTGCCGCCGCAAAGGCCTGGGAAGGAGAAAGCTACAGAGTCTACTCCACCTCCTTCCCCGACGCCCAAGTTCAAAACTCAAGCGGAGCAGGAGGAACATGACAAGCGAGTGGCTCAGCTCCTCCAGGACGAGTTGGATTACGAGATGAGATTGGAGGAAGAGGCTCAGAAGCCTAAGAAGAAGAAGAGACAGACAGTTGCCAGAATGTTCAGGAGTCATGCCAAGAAGATATTGGATGAACAAAAGAAGAGGGCTCAGCAATTTGCTGACTCGGACACTGACAATCTGCCCCTTGCTCAGAGGATGAAGAAAATTCCTACTCTAACACCTGAGCAGGAGGCAGAGGATAAGGCTACTTGGGAGGCCACGCAGCAAGGGCTGAATATCCGGAGAGGAGATAGGAGAGCTGCGACCCTTAGGGAGAAGAAGAGGTTGGATGACTTGGCGGAAATCATTGAGCTTACTGACAAAATCGCCAAGGAAACAATCCTCGACAGGAGCAAGCAGGTGCCAAGGACTTCCATGTTCTTCCGGTGAGGTGCACAAAAAGCTTATTTGAAGAAGACTCCGCACCGCCGTGTTGACAAGTGGATTCCCTGGAACCTGAATGAGAAGTGAGAGGAGCTGAAGATTGGATTCATCAAGGCATACTACGTATGGCAGTGCTATCCTGCTGAAGTGTCTGCTGCTGATATCTTCGACGAATTCATCTATCAGTATGACGCCAACTTCAGAGCACAAATCAAGTTACTTCTTTTCAAGGAGAAGCTGCCACTCGTTGCCCCTGCCTACAGACAGCTGACTCCACCCATGACCTCTCGAGGAGTTTTATGTACAAAGGAGATTGAAGATGAGGTCGAAGCTGCTGCTCATCACAATGACTTAGATCCGTTGCAGCCAGACGATCTCGAGGACATCCAGACCCTCAGAGCCAGAATCTACAGATCTTATGGGTTGGATCCTCCTGTTGCTAAGTCTGCCGAGTTCAAAGACAAGATCAAGAAGTTCAGGCGATAGCAGTAGATGATCTCTCCTTGTATAGAAGCTAGGACTGATTGTAATCCTCTCATATATATTATATCAGTTCCTTGCTTTGGCCAGACAACTACTCATTGTCTTATGGCTGTGTTTATTTAATTAATCACAACTGATCACTGAAGTGATCTGACACACACACACATAACCTATTTCTCTGATATGTCTATCTTTTATCTGCTGATTACCCTATTTTAATTGCTCAGTTTTTACTGAAGTCTCTTTTATCAGCTGACTATACAATAGTAGAATATTTTCACCAGCTGACCTTCTAGTAGAAGAACATAGAATTAGAGCTCAGTACCTTCATAGTCATCAGCTGACTTCGCTCAGTAGAAGATTCCTTTATCAGCCGACTCAGACGAAGAAGATAGAGATCGTGTCAGATCTACTGTATCCGACAGGAAACGACCCAGCTTTTAACTTCATTCGAAAGTCAGCAAAAGATCATACGAGGATGAGTAAGAGTCAACTCAGATGAAGACTGATGTCTGACAAGTCTCACCTACCACAAACCTCGACCAATGAGAAGCGGTCTAAGCCCTACCTGCTCTGACCAACTAAAGCTGCTCTCATGCACAGTGCCCAACTGCTCTCTGCGACGCTATTTCGAAAACATGGCCGTTTTCCTTGGACGTTTGTGATACGTGGCACTGTCCCCTCCAACGGACAAATGCCTGGGTCACAACTATAAATAGAGAAGCTTTTCCGAGCTCCACGCACGGGATATCAAAGGGATTATATGCTCAAGCTTTCGAAACACTCTAGCGCTTTCACGAAGATCCAGCGAAGAACTTGCTCATTAGAATATTTCTAGTTCTTCTCTCTAGAGTTTCTTTCTTTAGATCCCTCTTCTCTATCTAAGCTCCATTGTTATATCCATAGCTTAGAACCTTCGAAGGAGTTCACATTTCGTGACTGTACTTATTGTAAGAACTCCTTCATAGTTGGAGAACATCCCCTCCCCTTCAAACTTCGGTTTGGATTGTAAAGTCGCTAAGGACTATAACTTAGAAGGGTCTGTCCAGTGCACAGATACCTTGCTGAGGCTTGCTCAGATTAATCAACAAGACCTCCTATTCAGGAGGACCGTGGACGTAGGATCTTGCGCATCCGAACCACGTTAAAAATCGCTTGTGTCATTTACTGTTTTTGTTGCATTGTTTTCAAACTATCTTCAAACTCATACTTTACATAAAACGTATTTGAAAGTGCACTAGCCAAAATTATTTGGTTTGCGAAAAACACATTTTCAAATCGAGACGAAGTCTATCGGGCCCTACACACTTATCCGTAATAACTCTTCGACTGAGAATCTAACACTGACAGAAGTCAGTAGAAGAAACTCAGTAGAAGAGGCACTCTGACCCACGATTAGAAGGTTACTATTTGACACTGTTCATCAGCTGCAACCTATAGCTCAGCTGTCCTTCGCGTTTAAGAAAAGAACTTGTACTCAGGTGTATTCAAACCCCCCCCCCCCCTCTACACCTGACACTCGTCTCCGGCCCAACAGAGTTTGTGCAAGCTGTCGCCTTCCAATATGAGGAACTCAACTGCGAAAAGGAAGAGCTCGAGATAAATGAAAATGGATATGACGATTCTTCCTTTCTTCCCAAATTAAAGGCTAGTCCGCCTTTGTCAGGGTAACTCCGAATCATGAGATGATCGGAATCCATGCATTTCTTTAAGAGCATGCATGTGTAGAAACAAATAATGGCTATTAGAACAATTGTTGTTAGGGAAAGCCAGCCTCCTTCTGATACTGCATATGGGATTGATATATAATACGACATGAAGAATCGATTTCAGAGAAAGAAAACGTGGAAGTTGATGAAATCTTGAAATGGTTGTACCTGTTAGAGGCTTAGAGCATTAAGGCCATTGAAGCAAGTTCAAATGAAGGTAGTGCCACTGCTTTGTGAAGGAGTTGGGCGGGAGATTTCTAAATTCTCGATATTGGCCGACTCCATATGTTGCTTTTTGTGTTGATGCTTCAACTCTGGTGTTTTTTTTTTGGTGGTTGTTTTTATAGCATGTTTGAAATTAGATGAGTTCACTTTATGGGAAATATTACCAACTTTAGAAAATATCATTAGAAACTATATAAATTATAGCAAAAGATATTGTTATTATTTTAAATAATGATATAATTGTGCATTATGATTGAATGGTTTTCACATAAACCACGACTACAGTTAAAAAAGTTGTTTAAAACCCACAAATGAAGCTTACTTGTAAGGTGGTTTTATTAAGTTAAAAATAATTTAATAACATATTGAAATAAAATTAAAGAATCCAATCAGTAATTTGGTCATTTCATTACGAATTCGTTTATCAACAATGAACTTATACTCTGTAAAAGAAATCGAAATCTTGAGCTGTAGACCACAAGACAACCAAAATCCTTCTGCAAGGGAAAGAGGCTAATCAGGCAGGCGTTACGGATTCTGGAAAATAATAATTGGGATTTCAATTTGATTTCTTGAATCCTTGTTATTAATTAATTTTTTTGAACAAGATTATAATTTTAAAAAATATTTAAAAAAAGGTTAAAATTTAATTTAAAAATTGGATGAATTGGTTCCTGAAATTTTTATCGCCAAAATACTCATAAGACTAACAATTGAAACTTAAAATTTAATGGAAAGACCAATTTATTCAAACTAGCAAACATTGAGGACCAATAAATTTTAAAAAAAAAATTAGAGACTAATTCATCCAAACTAACAAACATTAGCGATCATTTGTGTCAAATTGCCTTTTTAAAATCATGTTAAAATACAACTTACCCAACCGAACATCCATTTTATACTTGTATAAGTGAAGTCTTAGGAGAGAGGGGAATTCAATTCAGCTCAAGTTAGTTCTGTAGGTTTGATCATGCTCCAGTTCGTCAAGTCCACTCCAAAAAGTTCAAAAAGTCCATTCCATTCACGAGATGCTGAGCATAAAAGGTTACACACTTTTTAATTTGGAAGCTAAGGAGGTGTTTGTGTCTAGAGATGTCAAATTTTTCCCTCACAATTTTCCCTTTTCTGTCTCAGACTCTCAATCTGTTACAGAGACAGAACCTGTTATACTTCCTTCTGTGTTGGCTCAGTCTGGTGACAATGAACATTTGGAAGATGTCCAGGCTGATGCCCTTTCTGAATCAGCTTCTCTCTCTCCTAACTCACAAGGTGTATCCTCAAATTCATCAAGTAATTCTCCATCTCACATGGAAGCATCTATGGAGCAGATTGTTAGGCTAAGAAGATCCACTAGGCCACCTACTTGGTTAAATGATTTTGTCAGTCAGGTTGAGTTGCCATTTCCTAGCAAGCCATCAACTTCTCTAACTTCTCCCACATTTCCCTATGTTCACTCCCCTCTTTTTAGCTCCAACTACACTGCATTCCTTACTAATGTCACCACCCTACAGAACCTTCTAACTATAAGGAAGCCTATAGATATATGGAATGGGAATCTGCAATGCAAGCTGAGCTGTCAGCTCTAGAACAGAATAATACCTGGAATTTGGTCGATTTACCACCTGGTAAGCATACCATAGGATCAAAATGGGTTTATAAGGTGAAGCTTAAAGCTGTTGGTTCTGTGGAAAGATTTAAGGCAAGATTGGTAGCTAAGGGGTATAAACAAGAGTATGGAATAGATTATGAAGAAGTATTTTCACCAGTAGCCAAGCATGTTACCATCAGAATTTTAATTGCTTTAGCTGCTTCTTTTGATTGGCATCTTCATCAAATTGACATAAATAATGCCTTCCTTCATGGTATTTTGACAGATGAGATTTACATGTTGCCTCGGAGGGCTACACTAAGGCTCCTGCTGGTAAGGTGTGCAGATTAGTTAAGAGCCTATATGGATTGAAGCAAGCATCTCGTGAATAGAATGCTGAGTTGTGCAAGGCTCTCTCATCCTATGGTTTTGTTCAGTGTCCACATGATCACTGCCTTTTTACCTTAGGATCTGGTTCTACTTTTGTAGCTTTATTGGTATATGTTGATGACATCTTGATTGCTAGCTCGGATTTAAACTTGGTATCTGCTTTAAAGGGTTTCTTGCATGAAAATTTTCTATTAAAGATTTGGGGATGGCTAGGTATTTCTTAGGGATGGAGTTAGCCAGAGGGGATCAAGGACTATATCTAAGTCAGAGAAAGTATGTTTTGGATGTGGTCAGCAGTGCTGGGCTTCTTGGTTGTAAACCGGCTTCCACCCCTTTTCCTCAAGGGGTAGACTTATCTACTACATCATTTGTTCTGCTTGCTCAACCTGATAAATATAGAAGACTTGTAGGTAAGCTTATGTACCTCAACCTTACTAGACCAGACCTTACCCATGCTACACAGCAATTGAGCCAATTTGTAGCTTCCCCTTGTGAAAATCATTGGTCTGCAGCCTTGCATGTACTTCGTTACTTGAAGGGATGTCCATCTCTTGGACTGTTTTTCTCCTCGAATGGATCATCTATAGATCTCAAAGCCTATGCTTTGGGGCACATGCCCTGCTACAAGAAGATCCTTAACATGGTTTTGTGTGTTTTTAGGTGGTTCTTTGATTTCATGGTGTTGTAAGAAGCAGGAGACAGTATCAGTATCAACTGCTGAGGCTGAGTATCGGGCCCTTGGAGCTGTGGTTCGAGAAATTTTGTGGATCAGTTACATGATTTGTAGATTGCAATTCAGACTCCTATCCCATTGTATTGTGATAATGCAGCTGCGATTCACATTACTAGGAACCAGGTATTTCACGAAAGAACGAAGCATTTGGAGATTGATTGTCATATTGTTCGTGACCAATATAAACAGTGTCTTATTCATCCTACTCATGTTCACACATCTCAGCAACTGGTTGACATTTTCACAAAGGTTTTGGCGGGGCCTCGCTTTCGTGATCTTCTCTCCAAGATGGGGCTTATGGATCTCCATAGCCTCAATCTTGAGGGGGGTGTTGAGATTTGAATGTAGTTGAAGGCGGTTGAAGGAGAGGCGGTTGGAAGAGCTGAAGTAGTTAGGCAGTTACGGCAGTTGAAGTTGAAGGAAGAAGATAAAGTCTCAACCGTAGGATCACAACGATGAGCTGGATGATCGGATGGCAGTGCATAAATAGCTTACTAATAAACGCGTGTTTTAAGTGATTACGTTTCTGTATTAGTTAGGCGGTTATTTTCATTTCTTCTCCCATGTATTAGCTATAAATAAGGGAACTGTGTCAGTATGAAAAGAAGTGAATAATTCAGCAATAACAGATTCGAAATCATTCTCTCGATCTAGAAGCTTCGGCTAGATCTAAACTCCATTGATTTCTCGTTCATCTAGATCTCAGTTTATCATTTACAACATGGGATCAATGTCAGACACAGACATACCAAATATTATTTCTATTGTTAGTTGGTACAATTTACAAAAACATCATTTGGTAGGAAGATGGTTCACTATATCTCTAACGGAAATAAAAGTCCCCGTGATAGCCACAAAAGTTCCGAAGATAAGAATGAACAAAATAAACACGAGCTCCACCCCTAATTGTCTAGATGCCTTATTGATCTTAAGATAGCACAGGCATGGAAACAGAATCGAGGCGCTGACGCTCAGAAACGCCCCAATAAACGCCATCACGTATCCGAAGAAAGGGACGACGAGCGCAACAACGATGCTGCTCACCACTAAAATTGTTCGGATCAACATGCTCATCAGCGTGCAGTTGTTCAAAACAAACTTCTCTTCGAGAGCCGTCGCGATCGGAGATATGATAATCGCGTATTTGGTAATCGGATTGATGATCGTCGTGTAGATTGCAATTTTGGAGCTTATGTTGTTGGTAGGAAGATTTAGAGTCACTTGAGACATAAGATTTTGTCCGTACATTAGGTATCCTATAACCGCCATTGATCCGTAAATGATACTACTCAAAACAAAGCACACCAGTAATACCTGAAAAGATATATAGTTAGCTAGGTATGGGTCCAGAGTGATACAAAATTTAAACTTCATGATTTTTGGGTGTGCAAATATATATACTCATTTCATGGGGTAAAATTGTGATTTTCTAAAAAAATATTGGAAGAATTTTACAAAATTAGGAACTTAGGGATGCATGGCCCCACCACGCACACCCCTGCATTCGACCGTAATTCAAAAATAGTGTTTTTTTATTTTTACTTTTATCATTTTCTAACAAATCTATTAACTCGAAATCAATAAAGTTTCACTAATTAATTGCAATGAAATTTAAAAAAGAAGAAGAAGAAGAAAAAGTAAGAGAGATTATTACCTTAGGGAATTGACGTCTGTCTTTCATCGAAGCACACAAAGTAGGGAAAACTGCATGACCACAATAACAAAATGTGATCAAGCTCATGGCAGTAGGCATTCCACTAGACCTCCAAAGAAGTCCCCTTTCACTAAATCCCACATTCTCAAATGCTCCAATCCAAAAAACCGTTGCAACGAGGATGATCGAAGCAAGAATCCCGCCTGCAGAAACATAAGCTAGAAGGGAAAGATTCCTCAGCCATGTCGTAGGAAGCATAACAAGCGCTGTAAGGATGATAAAGACTTGCTTGCCTCCGACAACCCTTCCCAAAACTCGAACTTTTGCATCCGGAAAGAGTTTGTGTAAGTTATCGCCTTCCAATATGAGGAACTCGACTGCTAGTAGGAAGAGCTCGAGATACATGAAAATGGATATGACGACTCTCCCTTTCTTCCCGAAGGCTCTCCCGCCTATATCCGGGTAGCTTGTGATCGTCACTGGATCTGAATCCATGCATTTCTTCATAAGTATACCTGTGTAGAAACAAATGATGGCTATTCCAACGACCGTCGTTAGGGAAAGCCACCCTCCTTCTGATACTGCATATGGCATCGATAATAGTCCAATTCCTACGACAAGAAGAATCGATTTCATAAGACAAAGAAAAAAGGAATTAAATTTGATAAATGATGGTTGTACCTGTTAGAGCATTGAGGCCATTGAAGCAAGTTCGAATGAAGGTAGTGCCACTATTTTGTGGTGGTATTGGGTGGGAGGATTCCAATTTCTCTATATTGGAGGACGCCATATTTGTGTTGGTGCTTCGATTTCTTTTGTTGTTTTATGGCATGTTTGAAATTTGAGTAGTTCAATTTAAAGTAATGTTTCACTTTGTGGTTGCATTAGTTCGTCAGTGTAAGCATCATGGATACTATAATATATACTTCACTTTGGAATAAAAGTCATGTGGTTCACAAATCAAAGGATTGTATTTGTGGGGATGACTAGATTACCAACATATATAGTTTGAAAATAAGAGAGAGGAATGGTGCAAGGAGTAAAGTTAAAGTTTGAATTAGGACGATTTTGTTGAGCATGTTTGCTTTGTGCATTTTACTTTCTCGTAAGTATTAAGAATAACACAAATATTTAGATAAGGTCGATCTCACCTAAAGTTGGATGTTTTGAAGCTCAAGGATTGGATATAAGTTGGATTAATGGGTCAATAGATTTGAATATGTATATTTGGACAAAATATTAGGGTAGAATTCTACCGGACCTTACGTGTGAGTGTTAGGAATTGACTTGGTCTCAATCGCGTACCAAACTTGGCTCAGGCTTCCTGAGTAGGCAATCATCCACACCACTATAGGCTCACAAGGACGAAGGTCAAACCATGTTTAGTAACACCTTGTTGATCACCCTCACACACAGTCCTCTTTTTTTCACAGAGAGAATGATGAAGACAGATGAAGGTAACCGAACAAGCTGCGCACCCACACGCTCTCACGTCAACAACTCACACACTATGTATATTTATACATAGGTCAAAAGATGAGATATTGGGCTGGGCTGCCAAAGACACATGGGCCGAACATCTTATGGGGTTGGGCCTATAAGACATAACAATCTCCACCTTATGCCCAAGTGTGGTGTGTCCTCTCTAAACAATTAAGGAGAGAGAATGCCTGTCGGAATAGCAATATCATTGCCAATTAGTCACTCTTGTTAGACTGGCTAAACTCCATTGGGTAGTGCACCTGCACAAATGAAACACAAGGAGAACAAACTTCAAGCACAGATTATTACAACATATGCACTAAAAAGCATCACATAAGGAACATACACAAAGATGCTCCACCTCAAACTGAAACACATTCAGAAACACAAAGTATGCACAAAGCAATAAGTAAGGATATCAAACACATTGATATTATTAACCTTACTAACAACTTAAGCATAAGAACACACAATTCCTAAGCATAAGATCTACAAATTAAACTCAAACTTCACAAAGAAGTAACAAGGCACTAAGTCTATAAACAAGGACACACAACATGCTTAAGCTCACAAAGAAGTATAATCACTCAGCTAAAGGCACATAGCCACAAAAGGTACACAAAGACCGCATAAATAATCACTAAGCTAAAGGCACATAGCCACAAAAGATACACAAAGACCACATAACCAACACATGATCAGAACACAAAGTTCATAAACTCACAAAGACACAAGATCACACAGATCAAACACGATTCAACATATCATCAAGGAGATTAACTTTGCCATGATTAACATCGTCACCATTTTTATTCTCTCCCTTTACAGGGCAGTCCTTAATAAAGTGGCTTATTTCTCCACAATTATAACATTTTCTACCTTTAGGTCTTCCCATCTGACTTTTCTTCTTACCCCTGACATGAAGTACATTACCCTGTTAAGAGTTTCTACCCCCCCCCCCCCCCCCCCTCCCCCCCCCCCCCCAAACTTCAAATCTAACTCCTTACTTTTTAGAGCAGATATCACAGTGTCAAGATCAATTTTATTCCTACCATACTTAATAGCAGACTGGACATCACTGTAAGAGTCAGGAATGACATTTGGAAGAGTGGGGGCATATATGTCTATACCAGTTTATTTAATTAGCTGCAATAGCTTATTAAACTCATCAAGATTCTCATCTATATCTTTAGACAAGTCAAACTTAAATCTGAAGAAAGATTGTAACAGATACATCTTTGAAGGTAGAGAGGTTTCAACATACAACTCAGTCAGTTTATCCCAAGTTTCTTTAGGAGAGGTAAGATGCTCAACTTTTCTAAGCACAAAATTATACACATTAAGGGTAATAGGAGACAAGGCAAGTTCATTCATTTCATCCTTTTTCTTTTCTGATTCCTTTTCATCATAAGAATTGTCGATGGCACAAGCAACACGTTTTTCAACAAGGATGACTTTCATTCTCCTTTTCCAGAGATTGAAATACGACTTACCATTGAATGGTGCTATGCCACTGAAAGAGGCCATAGCTGCACACACAGTGCAAAAAAAATCAACAAATCTAGAGCCACGGACGAGGGATTTCCCAATCCACAATCGCAGACTCAAGGTCTGGGCGCAGGGGTTCACCTCAGTCCTCTAGATACAGATACAACAACTGTTTGTGAGACGGTTCAACACAAAGAAAGGAGAAACAAATTAAAGAGAAAGAGACATATCCAATCAAAGGAACAAGCGGAAGCAGAGAAACAATCACGAAGATATATAACACCAAAAAACTTCAAGCAGATTAGCAAATAAATCCTAAATCTACCAGCACGTAAGTCTCAATCCTAGACTTTCACCAGTTGGCAGTTTTCTAAGAATTTAAGTGCGGAGAGGTTTAGCCAATTTACCTGAGCGGGGTTCGGAGACTTGAACCCCTTCTTACCTGATAACGGATCTGCAGATTTGGGCGGCGACTCGACGGACTTTGCCGGAGACAAACAGTTGTGCCGACAACAAGGTTTTCCCGGAGACGAGCGGCGGTAGCAAGGCGAGAAGGGCGGCGCAGCTTCACGGAGACGAGCGGCGACACCACCTCCCCCCCCATATGATGGTTCTGCAAATCTGAACAACGAAGGATCTACAAACGTGGCTCTGATACCATTGTAAGGTCTCTACTCCATTCCTTTACAGAAAAAGGACCAGATCTACAAGATTGGCTCAGACACCCTAAACAAGGGTTCCAAACACACCACAAAGGACCCAATCTATACTGTCGACCAAGAGAGCTTGGTGGCACTCCAAATGGTTTCTACACACACTCAATCTAACTGCCTCACAAAGAGAAAGAAGAAGAGATACAGTAGTAGAAACCCTCGGTTGCGCACTCTAATTGCTCTCACGTCAACAACACACACACTATGCATATTTATACATATGTCAAAAGATGAGATATTGGGCTGGGCTGCCAAAGACACATGGGCTGAACACCTTACGAGCTTGGGCCTATAAGATATAACAGTGAGGTTATAGTGGATCTTCTTCCAGCCATGAACACGAATCAAAGATTACAGATCATAAGCATGCAGAAGCACATGGGCAGCTGTGAGTTAGAACTATCTAGAAGAGTTGTGCTTGAGTATCACGCCATCTCTTTGTACTCCCTCCGTCCCATTGGAAACGACGCGTTTCCAATGGGCGCGGGAATTTAGGCGGTTATGTTTAAGACTTAATGTCCTTGGCCCACTTGTTAGATTAAAAATTATTTTAATTTTAATATCTTCCAACACACATTATCACTTTCTCTACCTAAACATTTAACATTTGCAAAATCTATTTGATTCTATTAACAAGAACAAATTAATGTCACTATTATTCTATTTTAGGCACCAGTTTTAGATGATCTATTTGCAACATCAGCACAAGAACAATTACCATATCTTCTCGAAAACAGGGAGGGAAAATAAACAATGCAGTTTTTTTATAAACATCAGCACAACATTCAAAAAAGGAGGGAAAGATCAAACAATCCTAAAAATGAATACAAGTTGCCGCCTGATTTTTGATAAGTACAGTAGCAATTTCAAATTGTGCAACACCCACTACTATATAAATGCAGAAGCTGCCCTCTCTTCTTAAGAACTCCTGCTGCCCTCTCTCTAAGAACTCCTCCTTCTCTCAAAATATCTCCATCTTCAAAATGGCACCAGTGAATCTTACCACTAAACAACGAAACCAACTTGTCCAATTCTTGCTACAAAACTGTAAGAATGGAAAGCCGGACAGATGGATTATGAAGGCAGCCACTATCAAGTTCAGTTGTTCTCGGAGCACGGTTCATTGTCAATGGGCTGAAGCAAAGAAACAACAAAATGCAGGTGAGATGATCTATCTTCAAAGTGCAAAGATAGGTAAAATTAGACCAAACCGAATAGTGATGATAGATTTGGAGTTGATTCAAGGACTTGAGTTACCAAAAAGATCAACTATTCGAAAATTAGCTTGTGGCATAAGTTGTAGTAGTAGTACAGTAGGTAGGTGGGTGACGAAAGGCTTGATCAAAGCTCACACTAGTGCAATTAGGCCCGACCTAACACGAGATTGTAGGTTACTTAGGCTAAGGTTTTCTATGGAAGCACTAGAGTTTGATCGAGTTTTAAATCTCTTGAAGTTTAAGGATATGCACAACACTATCCATATAGATGAAAAATGGTTCTATATAACTAAGGCATCACATAGATTTTATCTTACTCCCGGAGAGGCCGAGCCGCATAGAACTTGTAAAAACAAGAAATTCATCACAAAAGTTATGTTTATGTGTGCTGTGTGCCGACCTATATTCAACACAGATGGATCAGTTTTATTTGATGGGGAAATAGGTATTTTTCCCTTCACTCAACAAGTTGCAACAAAAAGGAAAAGCAAAAATAGACCAGCAGGCACATTGGAGACTCAACCTATCCCATCTATAACCAAAGAAGTCACTAAAGCCTACCTAATAAATCAGGTATCTATATGCAATGAAGTATGCTTCACATGTAATAGAAAATTGTATGTTTTCACATATGTAGAATTAGAGCAGTAAGCAGAAATGCAATGTAAGAAACTGTTGTGATTTTAATTCATTTCATATCTATATTCTGGTACAGTCTTGATATGTAACTGTCACTGCATTGTCTAAGTTCTGGCTGCATTATAATGTTCACTGCATTGTCTAAGTTCAGACTGTATTTTAATATTCAGAGCATATCTAAGTAATGTTAATAATGACAGATACTCCCAGCTATTAGAGAAAAGTGGCCAAAACATGTTAGCAAGCATATCTTTATACAACAAGATAATGCGAAGCCCCACATCAAAGACAGTGATATTCAGTTTAGAGAAGCAGTCAATAAGGAAGGGTTTGATATTAGATTGATTTCTCAGCCACCTAATAACCCTGACACTAATGTTCTTGATCTAGGGTTTTTTAGAGCCATTCAAAGTATACAAGTTGAAACAGCAAGCTATAATGTGGACCAACTCATTAGTGCAGTTGTTCTTTCATTTGAACAACTATCACCTGTGAGCCTTAACAAAGTTTTTTTGAGCTTACAAGGGTGTATGATTGAAATTATGAAGGTTAAAGGCAACAACAGCTATAAAATCCCACACCTAAAGAAGGACAGCTTAATAAGATTGGATGCACTACCAAAGGATTTGGAAGTTCCCAACACTTTGGCAGAAGAATGCATCAACTATATAATGGAAAATGGAACCCTAACTGATATAGAAGAGCTAAGGGAGAGGTTGGGCCTAAATGTGGATGATTGGACAGTTGTTAGATGAATGAACTTGGAAAATATAGATGTTTTCTCCTTAAGCTGAAAAGACTTGGAAAATATAGATGTTTTTTTGTTTAGAAACCAAGTATTGTGTAGGAATAGTATATGCTTTTGTAGATGACCATGTATAAAATATGAATACTATATGCTATATGCTTTTGTAGATGACCAAAGCTATTCACAATACCACAAAGCAGAATGCATCAACAACACAATACACCAAAGCCGAATGCATCAACAACAGGGGACAGAAAAGCATAATATGATCAGGATAATAGCACAGCCGAATGCATCAACAACAGGGGACAGAAAAGTTGTTCTTTCAGTTCTGCTATAACTTAATAGCAACAACAACAGGGGACAGATAATAGCAATAACAACAGGGGACATAATAGCATAATATCATCAACACAACAACATAATAACAGCAATACTATAACTAAGCCAATTGCACTAGCCAATTGCCGATAAATCATCAACATAAAGCTATTGCAGTCAAGTTTTCTATGTGAGCAGAATTTTTATCATTTCAAGCTTCGTCACCCTCCTATCATAATAACTAAGCACAATAACATCTAGAACGAAGCACATTTACGAGACAAAAAATAGGAAAGATCTAACCAGTTTCGATCCGTAGGCATATCTTTCAAGAGCTTTCTTGTATTTTGCTCTCTTAACGTTATGCTCTTCCTCCACACTCGGGTACCGTTTATTGAAGCAATCAGAAAACCGAACATAAACCTTCTGCAAGGAGCCGCCCTCCAAGAAGGAGGCGACGATCTTTTCTCCGCTCAGATCTGCCGAATCCTCAGGGCGGCCAATTTCCGGAATTGTTACCGCATCAGAGACGACATCACGAGACTTCTGCATCAGTTGTGCAAGAGTATCGTAGTTGTCAGACTGAGACAGATCATCATCGGCCGCATCTCCTTCGCGTTTCTCAGATCCAAATGCCGAAAGGAGACATAACGCGGAGGGAGCCGATGACGGAACTCCTTCGCAAGTCTCAGAGCCAAACGACGAAAGGAGAGATAACGCGCTCGGAGACGATGATGGATCTCCTTCGCATGTGTCAGATCCAAACGACGAAAGGAGGGATATCGCGGAGGAGGGCGATGACAGATCTGCTTCGCAGGGCTCAGATCCGGAGTGGATATTGTTGCCGGAGGGGCTATTCATCATGGCGGAGTGATGCAAACGGTGGTAACGGAGGGTACCAGAAGACGGAGGGTGGCGGCGCAAGAACGAGAGGAGGAAGAGAGTAGGGTTTAGAGAGAAATGAAGCAAGATTGATGTTTTGATGTTTAGATAGGTTAAAATAGGTTAGAATTAATTAGGGCTATAAGTTAATTAGGAATAATTAATTAGGGATAATAAAGGATAATTAGTTATTAAGAAAACTTAATTATTTCTATTTTTGGAAACGTGTCGTTTTCAGTGGGACGGCCCGAAAAGGAAAACGTGTCGTTTCCAGTGGGACGGAGGGAGTATATTAATTGATTGAAAGTAGCTTAGAAATTAAGTAATTCGATCCATTCAATTAATGAAAATAATACTCTTTCTTCTCATTTGTTCTTTCTCTCTCACGCATGAACTCTAGATCCAGATTTCATCTGAGGTCACCTGATGGGAGACCTGCTGTAATAATAATACATGTAAAATTAGGTCTCATAAAATTTATCCACATACTACACTTTTTCTGTGCTAGGAAATTACATGCTACAGAAATCACTATCAAATTTAGAATATTTGCTTAATTAACTTTTTTTTTTTCAATTGAAAAACAAGAAGAATCGCACGATTCCCCTGAATATGCACAAAGGATTCACGAATCATGAATCACTATTCCATTTCCCACCGCTTTTTGAAGTGCATGTATATGCATTACCCCACCAATATGCCATTATATTCTTTATTTATTGAATTAATAATTATTATATCATTTTTATCATAGAAATTATCGGTTCGTACGTGTTATGTAAATAAAATTATTATTTAATCGAAACCCAAACATCTGGATAAAAGTATGTCTTCATCTGAAAAAATAATATACAGTAAAGGGACATCCGATACTGGAGTATAAAATTATCAATAATTAATAACCTTTTTTATTTGTTCTTTTCTTGGTGGGTCCTCGATAAAACCAGACTTTGTTTATAGGTTTGAATAATATCCGAATATAAATTAATGAGAACTATATTTCATTTTCTTAAAACAAAATTGGGCCTCATAATAACTTATTAGGCTTTCACATTATTTATAATTAGTAGGCTTGACCCAGTATTTCAACTAATTAGGCTTGGCTCGAGAAAAGTGGGCGGAAAAAGTAATTGACTAATTTCACAAAGCCATACATTTCATTATTTGACGAAAAATTGTAGATAAATTGGACAATTTAGTCCCCAGACTACGACTGGTTGGCCAATTTGGTCCCTTATTTATTTATTTTAGTTAATTGATCTCAAATTATATAATTTTGGATGAATTTGATCATTTTGTTAAATTTTTTATTAGTAAACTGTTAGTCAACGATTTTTAAAGGGCATTTTCGGTATAATTTTGTTAAGGACCAACACATCCATTACTAAAAGATTGAGGACCAATTTAGCAAAAAAAAATCTTGAAGAATTTTTAATTTGTCAAAAATAAAAATATATTTTTAGTCATTTTAACTTTTTTTTTAACAATCAACTACGCCAATTATAATATATTTGAGGATCACAATCGCCAATTATAATATATTTGGGGATCATAATCGCCAAACTATATTACTAAGTGACCAAATTTCTTCAAATATTACTATGAAAACGAAGGATTAAAACATAAAATATTTGAAAATTAAGGAATAAATCCTATTAAAATGAAAACAAGTTTTGGATGGAAATCTTGTATAGTTTTATTAAATGATTTTCAAATATTCTACCTTTTAATCCCTCGTTATCATAGTAATATATTCAAAAATTTTGATCACGAAGTTATAAAATTTAACAATTATGATTCCAAAATATATTATAATTGACGGGATTAATCCTCAACCTATTTAAAATTGGCGTATTTGGTCCTTAAAAAATTAAAATGACTAAAATATCTTTTGATTTAAACAAATTAAAAAAATAGTTTAAAAAAATGGCCAAATTGGTTTTTAATCTTTCAGTATTTGATGTTTTGGTCCTTAATAAAATTATACCGAAAATACCTTTTAAAAACCGTTGACTAACAGTTGACTAACAAAAAAATTAACAGAAGGACCAATTCATCCAGGATTATATAGTTTGGGGACCAATTAACTAACAAAAAATAAATAAGAGACCAAATTGGTCAAATTGTTATAGTTTGGGGACTAAATTTTTCAATTTTTCAAAAATGTATTGGTATATCTCAAATAATTCAAAGTATTATAACAAATTCAAATATTAATATACGTTACAATACGTCAACAAAGGCATGCTTAGCATGAGTGCCTTACTCATGATAGCGAGGCCTAAAACAATGGTCTCGCTCGCTTAGTATGAAAGCTAAGACGGCATTGTGTGTTAAATGTCATTTATCAATTGTTTGCATTATTGCATGTGTGTTATGTTGGAAAAAACGTTTAATATATATATATATATTATATATAAATTTGTATTATGGAAATTAAGTGAGCATTTAATGCTACTTTGACATGGGCAAATTTCAGCCCGTTCGATCGCATTTTCGAGCCTCGATACATATTCGATTTGCAAATTAAGATATAACGTTTCGAGTAGATAATTATAGTATGCTTAATTTCTCAATTCCGTTTTTCGGTGAGTGAGAAATAGTGGCTCGAAGTTTGGAGGACAAAGTTGAGATGTTACCAAAAATGGAGATACTTACCTTATTCGGGTTTTGGAGAGTTATTACATTAATCAATGTCCCACATTGATTAATGTACAAACTTTAATGTGGTATTCAAGTCTCTACCATATTGTAGGAGATAACTAAGTGATATGTGGTGGGCTTGGGTCACACATGCTCATGTGCGAGCCTTTTCGCCGCGCCGCGCCGAACCGCGCCCGTACCCGGCCCCGGTTCCGGTCCGTGTCCTTGGACTTGGACTTGGACTTGGATCTTGACAATTGGTCCGTCGGGCTTGGCAGTTGGGCTAGGCTATTGGGCTAGGCTATTGGGCTGGCCTAGTCATTGGTGTAGTGAACCGGCTACACTTGATTCCTCTCCGTGGTGCAATGCACCTGCCACACCCAAACGTATTTTTTGGAAGCCTCTGAAATGTGGCTATAGAAATCTCCAACTCTCAATCTTCCATATCTCCACTCCCCTGAACACGTCAGCCTGCCTTAATTGGCAGGAGTAATTCCTGCAACCTTTCACCTAGGGAAGCAGCCTATAAATAGGAAGCTACACTTCATTCCAAAAACACACCTGCAAACAACAAGTATTCTTAGCTCAAGTTCTTAGCTCATCTTAGCTCAAGTTCTTCAGCAGCCTGTCCTCGCCGGAAAGTCCTGTTCGCCGGAGCTTGAAGATCTTGCGGTGCTGCAATCCTCGAGACGTCGTCGTTTCATCTTTGGGGACGATACGCCAACACCGAGAGCACTACCGGGGCGTTTTTCGTCTTGCGGAGAGAGACCTTCCTCGACTCGACGGTTCTTTTATTTGTTTTATTTTTCCGACTTACGGTTTACTTGTAGTTGCAGTTTATACTTCAACAATCGCAAGACGAAATACTACTCTTTACCTAGCTGCTGCAAGTAAATTGAAAACATGCCTTCGTCATCTGCTGCCATCTCGAGGCTGCCGCCGCCGCCGCTTTTGCCGCCACCACCCCGCCGTTTCTGACGTCATTGCCTCCTCCGGCAATGTGGTTCCACCGACGTCTGTCCCAACTCCAACTCCGGTGTTTGCTAATCCAACTCTTGCTGCCATGTCTGCAGCCACCAACGCTAGAATCGCACTTAACCGTTCTAATGCCACTAACTCGGCTTTTAACTTCAATGCAATGTCTTCTACCTTGCAGACGAACGTCCCTTTTGGGAGTGTGAACCACCTTGGTGTGGTGGGGGGCTCGAACTCGACCCTGACAGCACCTATGCACTCGTCTAGAGTGTTGCCCGCTGCCGAGAAGCCGACGAAGTTTGGAGGAGCCGACTTCAAAAGGTGGCAGCAAAAGATGTTGTTCTAGTTGACAACATTAGGGTTTACAACTGTGCTGATGGAGAATGCACCCGCCCCTCCAAGTTAAACCGAAGAAAACATGGAAGTCCGGATAGCTTATGAAAATTGGCTGACTTCAGATTACTTTTGTAAAAACTTTTTGCTTATGGGACTAGATGATAGTCTGTACAGTGTATATGAAAATGTTGTAATGCCCCGAAATTTTTCAATATAAAATGCATTGCATACATATTCATGCATGTTATCAAATGTTTTAGTTCTGTAAGTCGCGCCTTAGAAATTTAAATGAAAAATTAAAGCATTTATCTTATTTGTCATTAAATCATTTTTGTTATGTAAATTTATTTTGAACTTTGAATGTGTTTTTTTATATCATAATATGACTATATTGTTTATTTATTTATTTAGAAATCATGTTATAATTATTAGGAAAGAATAATATTTATTTATTTTGGATTTCCTAAACCTATTAGGATTCATAAAAGAATATAATATTTATTATTGTATTAAGTTATTAGGAGAAAATTTTATATTATGTTTTAAGATTAAAAAAGATATTTTATGTGTGATATTCATGTTTTAGTATAAAATCTATTTATGTTTATCCATATCCTAATTTATCCATGATTGGATCTCTTATATGGTAAGTGATAGAATAAATTCTATATAAAATATATATGGACAAAATATATTTGATACCTTTTAGTATTATGGATCTTTAGATAATGATTTTTAGGCTTATAAATACCTGTAGTCGCTCATAATATAGCATCTATAAAATTTTTGAAAATCTGTTAGCATATCTGCGAACTGTTTCAAGAATTATTTCCATATCTTCCCATCGTCCTCTAATCTTGAAAATTTAATATCATCTTCCTAGGTATGTCTAGTATACTATATTATTTTTAAAGAATTTTACAAGCACTATAAGTATTTGTTTAAAATTGTTCTTCGTAACCTGCCAGTTTTTGACAGCATGTCCATAAGCTTGATAGGAAAATTATTTTTCATGTTTTATTTGAGTTGTTTTTCGACCATCATGAATATTAATAGGATATAATATATGTTAGGTCAATCATGTTAAAAATATAGAATTTTTACTATTTATTTGTTAATTTGTTTCTTGATGTGCCAGTTTTTTGTCAACATGCATGTAGATTGAAAAACAAAAGTTTTCACATTTAATATACTTAAGTTTATTACCATGGGAAAAAGTTAAAATTTCATGTTAATAAATAGATTATGTATGGTATATGTTGTTCGATTATTATGATATATGTGTAATTATGAATTATTTGAATTGTTGATGCATGCATGACACTCCATGTACGAGTCATTAAGATAAATTTCAATGTATAGGATCGGCGCGCAAGACTTAAACATCTGATATCCATAATTTTTCATCAAGTCAAGGTTAAGGTGGGGAACTTACCGTTATCCTTATTATATATTTTGTACAGCATTCATGTGTTTATGACAGGCATGAGAATGAAAGAGGTCAAGGTCAAGAGGAGGCCTGTGACCGGGGTCAAGAGGAGGCCCTTATGAAAAGTTACGGTCAAGAGGAGACCGTGTGAAATAAAATAGGTCAAGGTCAAGAGGAGACATGTGACCGAGGTCAAGAGGAGGCCCTTTATGAAAAGTTACGGTCAAGAGGAGACCGTGTGAAATGAAATGGATTCTTAGGGTCAAGAGGAGGCCCTAGGATCAAAGTTATTTATTATGCATGTTTCATATCCGTGTTTATTGACATTTTATATAGTTTGGATATATGTGTACATCTCTCACTGAGTAGTCGTACTCATCCCTATTATTTTAACATATTTCAGGAAATAGTTCGGCCGATGCGTAGAGGTGTTGGTGGTGATGGTCACACGAGAAAGGATTTATGAAAGTCATTATTGCATTAAACTCTGTGCATTTTATTTTCGAGAACTATTAGCAGTTATTTTTATTTAAGACTTCCGCTGATTATGAAAATAAATTGAGTTTTCAACGATTCTTTTCCATGAAAATGATTTGAAAGAACTTAAATATGCATGTTAAGTATGAAGTAGCGTCCCTAGTTAAGTATATGAAAATTGGGGCGTTATAGAGTGGTATCAGAGCGAGGTTTACTTTCCTGTAGACTTGTTTCATGTTATGCAGGAAATTGACCATCATCACTACCATTGCATCGCGCCGGCGAGGTAAGTAAAGTTTTCAAGTCATGGAAAGTTTTTTTTAAAATTCATAAATTGCACGATTTTGAAAAAGGCACGGTTTTTCATGAAAGTACATGCATTCATATTTTTAAGCTAAGCATATTTTCGAGGACGAAAATTCTTTAAGTGGGGGTAGATTGTAACGCCCTGAAATTTTCAATATAAAATGCATTGCATACATATTCATGCATGTTATCAAGTGTTTTAGTTCTGTAAGTCGCGCCTTAGAAATTTAAATGAAAAATTAAAGCATTTATCTTATTTGTCATTAAATCATTTTTGTTATGTAAATTTATTTTGAACTTTGAATGTGTTTTTTTATATCATAATATGATTATATTGTTTATTTATTTATTTATAAATCATGTTATAATTATTAGGAAATAATAATATTTATTTATTTTGGATTTCCTAAACCTACTAGGATTCATAAAAGAATATAATATTTATTATTGTATTAAGTTATTAGGAGAAAATTTTATATTATGTTTTAAGATTAAAAAAGATATTTTATGTGTGATATTCATGTTTTAGGATAAAATCTATTTATGTTTATCCATATCCTAATTTATCCATGATTGAATCTCTTATATGGTAAGTGATAGAATAAATTCTATATAAAATATATATGGACGAAAATAATTATGGACAAAATATATTTGATACCTTTTAGTATTAGGTATATTTAGATAATGATTTTTAGGCTTATAAATACCCTTAGTCACTCATAATATAGCATCCATAAAATTTTTGAAAATCTGTCAGCATATCTGCGAACTATTTCAAGAATTATTTCCATATCTTCCAGTCGTTCTCTCATCGTGAAAATTTAAGATCGTCTTCCTAGGTATGTCTAGTATACTATATTATTTTTAAAGATTTTTACAAGCACGATAAGTATTTGTTTAAAATTATTCTTCGTAACCTGCCAGTTTTTGACAGCATGTCCATAAGCTTGATAGGAAAATTGTTTTTCATATTTTATTTGAGTTGTTTTTCGACCATCATGAATATTATAGGATATAATATATGTTAGGTCAATCATGTTAAAAATATAGAATTTTTAGGATACATTTACTATTTATTTGTTAGTTTGTTTCTTGATGTGCCAGTTTTTTTGTCAACATTCATGTAGATTGAAAAACAAGAGTTTTCACATTTAATATACTTAAGTTTATTACCATGGGAAAAAGTTAAAATTTCATGTTAATAAATAGATTATGTATGGTATATGTTGCTCGATTATTATGATATATGTGTAATTATGAATTATTTGAATTGTTGATGCATGCATGACACTCCATGTACGAGTCATTAGGATAAATTTCAATGTATAGGACCGGCGCGCAAGACTTAAACATCTGATATCCATAATTTTTCATCAAGTCAAGGTTAAGGTGGGGAACTTACCGTTATCCTTATTATATATTTTGTACAGTATTCATGTATTTATGACAGACATGAGAATGAAAGAGGTCAAGGTCAAGAAGAGGCCTGTGACCGGGGTCAAGAGGAGGCCCTTATGAAAAGTTACGGTCAAGAGGAGACCGTGTGAAATAAAATAGGTCAAGGTCAAGAGGAGGCCTGTGACCGAGGTCAAGAGGAGGCCCTTTATGAAAAGTTACGGTCAAGAGGAGACCGTGTAAAATGAAATGAATTCTTAGGGTCAAGAGGAGGCCCTAGGATCAAAGTTATTTATTATGCATGTTTCATATCCGTGTTTATTGACATTTTATATAGTTTGGATATATGTGTACATCTCCCACTGAGTAGTCGTACCCATCCCTATTATTTTAACATATTTCAGGAAATAGCTCGGCCGATGCGTAGAGGTGTTGCTGGTGATGGTCACACGAGAAAGGATTTATGAAAGTCATTATTGCATTAAACTCTGTGCATTTTATTTTCGAGAACTAGTAGCAGTTATTTTTATTTAAGACTTCCGCTGATTATGAAAAATAAATTGAGTTTTCAACGATTCTTTTCCATGAAAATGTTTTGAAAGAACTTAAATATGCATGTTAAGTATGAAGTAGCGTCCCTAGTTAAGTATATGAAAATTGGGACGTTATAAATGTAAAGACCTCCAAGGCAATTTGGGAGGCACTTGAAAGAAAATATTGTACTGACGATGCAAGAACCAAGAAGTTTGTAGTCGCCAAGTTTTTAGACTACAAAATGGTGGACTCTCGACCGGTCATGGAGCAAGTGCAAGAGTTCCAACTCATTGTCCATGACGTCCACACCGAAGGAATGCTTTTGCCAGATGCTTTCATTGTGGCAATCGTGATAGAAAAGCTTCCTCCGAGCTGGAAGGACTTCAAGAGCTACCTGAAGCACAAGCGAAAGGAAATGACGCTTGAAGATCTTGTTGTCAAGCTCCGCATCGAGACCGATATGAGGACTCGAGATGGGAAGGGCAAAGCACCCGCGGAACCAAGAGTCAACCTTGCTGAGAAAGGTGGAAACTCCAACAATGCAAAGAGAGGGCGTCCGAATAGCAACCCCAAAGGGAAGGGCAAGGTGCAAGCCCGCAAGTTTGAAGGGGACTGCTACAACTGTGGCAAATCCGGCCACATGTCCAAGGACTGCCGAAAGCCGAAGAAGAAGAGGGCTCGTCAAGCCAATATGTTGGAGATTGAACTCACTGAAGCCGACCTTGCGGCCGTTTTCACTGAAGAAGCAAACGTCGTGGAGAATGAGGGGAAGTGGTATATTGATACCGCTGCCACGGCACATGTTTGTGGTGACCGAAGCCGCTTCACCAAATACAAGAGTTGCCAAGGGAGGAAGCTCAATATGGGGAATCAAGCCTCATCTGAGGTAGTTGGCTATGGTACTGTGGTGCTAAGGTTGAGCTCCGGCAAGAACCTTACTCTTGGAGAGGTGCTGCATGTCCCCGACATCCGGAAAAATCTTGTGTCCGGCTCTGTACTAGTCAAGAGAGGGTTTTGACTAGTTTTTGAGTCTGACAAGTTTATTCTATCAAAATTTGGAATGTTCTTAGGAAAATGTTACCTGCCTGAGGGCCTTTTCAAGTTATCTGTAATGGCTTTGCGCCAAGAGCCCATTGAGGCTAAGAAGAATGAGAATGAAGCAACTTCCTCCTACTTGATTGAGTGTTCCGATTTATGGCATTCTAGATTAGGACATGTTAATCTAAATGCGATAAAAAGATTAGTTAATCTCGATCTACTTAAAGTAAATGAGTTTAACAAAACCAAGTGTGAAGTTTGTGTTGAAGCTAAATTGGCTAAGATGCCATTTTATTACTTTTATTGATGACTGCACTAAGTATTGTACTCTTTATCTTTTAAGGAGTAAAGATGAGGCGATTGAAGCTTTTACTAACTTCAAAGTAGAAGCTGAAAACCAACTTGATTGTAAAATCAAAATGGTACGAAGTGATAGAGGTGGAGAGTACGTAGCTCCTTTTGAAGAGTTGTGTAAGACAAGTGGTATTATTCATCAAACCACTGCCCCCTATTCGCCTCAATCAAATGGTGTGGCTGAAAGGAAGAACCGAACTCTAAAGGAGATGATGAATGGTTTGTTAATAAGTTCTTGACTGCCCCAGAATATGTGGGGGGAAGCCGTCTTGACGGCTAACTACTTATTGAACAAAATACCTCTAAAAGGTAGAGATGTTACTCCTTACGAGTTGTGGAAAGGAAGGAAACCTTCCTATAAGTACCTCAAAGTGTGGTGGTGTTTGGCTAAGGTAGAAGTGTCTTTGCCTTAGCAAGTTGCAATCGGACCTAAGACCGTCGATTGTATCTTTATAGGATATGCACTAAATAGTAGTGTATATCGGTTTGTCATTTATAAGTCGGCCGTGCCGGATATGAATGTTGGAACTACTATTGAGTCAAGGAATGCTATATTCTTTGAAAATATCTATCCTTGTAAAAAGGATGATAAAGTTGAGTCGAGCTCTAGTGGTGAAGCAAGAGAAGTTGCTAGTAGTTCTAGAAATGTGGGGGTAGAACCCGATACACGTAAAAGGCAAGCTGACGATCTTGAAACTTTAGAACCAAGACGTAGCACTAGAGCAAGAGTTGCTAAGGACTTCGGTCCTGATTATGTTGTTTTTCTTTTAGATGAAGAGCCGAGGTCTATAAAAGAAGCTCTTTCTAGACCCGATGGCCCACTTTGGCAAGCAGCTGTCCAAAGTGAAATTGATTCCATCATGCAGAATCACACTTGGGTCTTAGCATACTTACCCGAAGCACTACAACAAATCATTAATTTAGTGACGAACTTAGTGACAGATTTTAATATTGTAATGCCCCAATTTTCATAACCTTTTAAGGGGACGTCACCTCGTGCATACATTTAATCTTCTCAATTAAATTTTTCGAAAATAATAGATTTATAAAAGCTATAAGATTTTTAATGCATTTCATAACAGCGGAAGTCTTGAATCAAAAACATATGCACCTATGAGTTCACGAAATAAAGACAAATGCATAGTTCAAGATAAAATCAAATTTCAAAATAAAAACGAAGTCTTAAATAAAAACAAGTGCAACAATTAGTTTTAGAAAATAAAATGCACAGTTCATGATCAAACTAGTTTTAATGCAAAATAAATTCATAAATCATTCCTCGTGTGACCATCACCATCCACCACTTCAAACATCTGCCGGCCCATGATCTGAAAATGTGAATATGGAAGGGGGTGAGTACGACTACTCAGTGGGAGATGTACACATTTATCAAAATTATAAATCACACCGATAAGACATGGAAAATTAGATCATGGAAAGAGATACTCGGTCACACAGACCATAACATTTCCATAGGCTCAATTCCGACCTATTCACATAGAGGGTCCAATTTCGATCCTACGGCCCAATTCCAACCGATTTTCATTGAGGACCCAATTCCGATCCTACGGCCCAATTCCGACCGATTTTCATTTAGGATCCAATTTTGATCCAAGGATCCAATTTCGACCCATCCTTTCATGTCTGTCATAAACACATGAAATATCGAACATAACATATAATAAAGATAAACGGTAACATTCCCCACCTTAACTTGACTTTGAATGAATAACGAGAATATCAATGGATTAAGTCCGTCGCGCCAATCCTAACATGAAATAATTCAAATCTTAATGTCGTGATATGCATGAAACAATTAATCGTTTTGCACATGGGATGCAAATAAGTATATCGATACTTACTTCTACTTCTCGTTTCTAAATAACTCCGAGTTCTAACGACTTATACTAGTATTAAGCGTATCACGTGACATATACAACAATACCTCATAGTCATTAGGTTGCAAACAATATCATATCTATATATATTAGGTTTCTATGTTCTATTTTAACTCGTGCAGAATACCTATTTTAAAAGAGTTCCACAGAACATTAATTCATTCCATAAATTCTAATTTTCTACATATAGATTTTTTAATGAGTCTAAATCACACCAGATTTGGTTTCATACCAAAACAATAAGTCCTCTAAAAGTTATAACCAAAACAATATCTACTGCATCAACTAAAATGGTTTCTGACCTACTGACCTTTAACTATACATTTCAGGGACTAAACATACTTTAAAAATTCTAAGATTTAACACATATCTAGTGGACATACCTAGAAATATCATATCAAAATTTCAATCTCTATAGATAACTGACGACTTCAGAAAATACAGAATAGTTTTCCCCAAAATCCAAATACGAAAATGCATGTTCCGACTGACTACCCGGACATTTGTATTAAACTGCTTTCGTATATTGCACGAAATTTTCATGTCTTTAAAACTTTAAAACTTTACTTTCCTGTAGACTTGTTTCATGTTATGCAGGAAATTGACCATCATCACTGCAACAGCATCGTGCCGGCGAGGTAAGAAAGATTTTCTAAGTTAATTTTGAAGCATGATATTGTAAGCATATTTTTCTAGCATGACATGAGCATGATTTTTATGCAACTAAATTTTGTAAAATATTTAAAGTCCTCGAAGATGTTGCCTTAGGAATGAGAACTTAGATGCCTTACATAGTTGAATTTTATATGAACAATAGGAAAAATGCCTCCGAGAAGACAACTCGGTTACAATGCTAGTGGAGGGATAGAAAATAACCCTCCAGAGAACCTTAGCAATGCACAACTGCTGGAGGTTATGAGGGAAATGTTTCCGCAAAGCCAAGGAGGAGATCCAATTGTGAACGATTTTAGGATAATGTCACCGCCTACTCTTAAAGGGAACGAAGGACCCACTTTTGTGGAGGAGTGGATTGGCGATCTGGAGGGGATCTTCGAACACCTAGGATGTACTGACACTCAAAAAGTTGCATGTGCGAAGTATCAGCTGGCTCAAGATGCGCGACAATGGTGGAATTCTCGGCTTAGGACTATGGCGCCAGAGCAGCAGCAGAACATCACTTGAGACTGTTGGGTGATGATTCTATCCTCAGCAGTATTAGATGTAGTGGGAAATGATTCTATCTTCTTTACTGACCGATACTCAGTAGCCTTGTGCTCTGAATTAGTCTGAAGATTTGAAGATCCCAAAACCCTATCTTGATCGGTGAACCTGTAAGTTGTAACCTGTTTTTGTCTCTGAGGTTTCAGACTCAGTAGACCCTCTGCTCTAGTTCAGGCATTCAGTTGCTTATCCGCCTCAGCACCAGAAGTAGAAGACATACTGAACTCGGCGAGAGCAAAGATATGCGAAAGGAGTCGTGGGAACCGAACTCGCGAGAATAGTTCACTATACTCGAGTTGATCATCGGTAAAAGCGGACTCAGCAGGAGTTCACTACTGAATCAAAGATCGGACTCAAGAACGGCCGGCAACGGTCGTCGAACCGCCGATCTTTCAAAGACAATCAGCATAGTTAAGTACGAGGAAGAGAGAAGTCAGCTTCAAATCTCCTTGAAGTTTGTTCTGTCTCAACCACTTTCTGAACCTCGACCAATGACAAGCAGACACATGTCCTACACCTACTAAAGCTGCAAGTCAACAACTTTTCGGAAAAGAGGGAAAAGACTCTGCAAATGCTACAAAAGAGCCGTTAGCTACCCAAAAGAGAGAGAAAAAGGATCATTGTCTCCAACGGATCTTTCCTAGTCTCTTCTCTATAAATAGAGGGATAAATCAAATTTGAAGCACACGGAAAAACGACGACGCGAGAAAGAAAAAGAAAAACTGCATACACAGAGCATTCAAACGAGCAAACTCGAAAAGCCTAAGTTCTCCGCAAGAAGTTCAAAGAATTCAACTCCGGCGAAGAACTATATTCTAGCTCTTAGGGAACCAAGTTGAACTGTTAAATACAACCTCTAGTATCCAAACGACGATACACGAACCCAAAGTCATACTCAGTTGTTCGTCGTTCTAGAAGCCACTTCATTGTTCCCTATCCCTCTAACCTAAGCTCAATAGAATATATCCATAGCTTAGACGAAGGATTTCATCTTTGAACTGTTCTTTATTGTGAAGAACTCCTTCATAGTTGGAGAGTTTTTCAAACACTCAGTTTGATAACCTTGTAAACTAAGACTTGCTCAGTATAAATCTCAAGACCAGAGTTTGTCCAGCGTACAAACCAACTGAGACTACCTCAGTATAATAAATAGCTTCCTGATCATTCGGGATAGTGGACGTAGGATTTTTGTGTCCGAACCACTTTAAAAATCTCTGTGTCGTGTGTTCTATTTCTTTTTCACTGTTGCATTGATTTAACTGTTCATACTGAAAAGCCTTCTTAAATCATTCAACTGAGTTTCAGCGAACTTAACTGATTGCACTAATCTACTGAAACTGTTTTATTAAAAAACGTTTTCCAACTCAACTGAATTGGGCCTACACTATTCCGCACCACTGAACTCTATCTGCAAGATACTCGACTCGACTCTCGTCCGCCCAGCGAGATCTCGGCAAAGTCAGTCACTTTGCCAACACGATTCAGAACAGCTTATTTGGTCTGCTGAACTTGTTCAGCAAGACACTATCCTGAAAAGGACTGTTCGTGTTTAAGTTGAGAAATCGGTTTTCAGGTGTATTCACCCCCCCCCCTCTACACCTGAATGTGCTCTCGGGACCAACAATTGGTATCAGAGCAGGAGTTCTCTAAGACTCTTGTTATTCTGAAACTGGTCTACTTGAACGGATCCGGAAAACGTTTTCACTGCATATCATTCTTCATTCATATCATTATCAAATATGTCTGATATGTCAGGTTTAAGGATGGTGCACATGTTCTCAGTAGAGAACTACGGCGTATGGCGAGTCAGAATGGAAGCCCATCTGACCTCTCTCCATGACAGCATGATAGAAGTTCTTGAGGATAGACCTATCGTTCCCATGATAGATAGTGTCGTAACCCAGGATCCAGCAGATGGAGGTAGAATGGTGACCGGGAAGAAGATTCCCAAGGATAGAAGTCTCTTCACCCCAGAGGAGAAGAAGCTTCACAACTTAGACCGTGTCGCCAGAAATGCCATACTAACCACCCTGAATGATTCCTATCTCAGGAGAGTTCAGGACTGCAAGTCCGCTAAGGAACTCTGGGATGCTCTAGCGCTACTGAGTCGGGGGACTCAGAAGATCAAAGCAAATAAACTTGCGCTGGAACTCCAAAAGCTGGAAAGATTGTCGCTCATGCCTGATGACACCATTGAAGATCTCAACGTCAGATTCACGAATCTGATGAACTCCATCAACGGGCTGGGAAAGACATTCTCCAACCGAGAAATGAATCTCAAAATTTTGAGGGCACTGCCAGATGGTCACTGGACTCCTTTTGCTACATTATTACGTCATTCTGATCTAGATATTGTTACTCCTGACCATATCTTTTCAGAACTCAAAGCAGAGGAATTCGAGTTTGGCTTACCTCAAAGGAAGATGCGAGCTGAAGCTGACACCAAAATCGACCATACATTTAAAGCATCAGTCAGCTCAGCAGCTCCAGCATCTAGCAAGGCTGAATCTTCACTCACTGACATACAAGAAGACAATCTAGCCAAGAAATACGCACTGCTTGCTGTAAAATACCAGAAGGAGAAAGAGAGGCGTAGAAAGCTCTCAAGAGTTGTCAGAGACTCTAAGGGTAAGAACGAATATACACCCAAGCGCACTCCTGACTCACATACTTCTGAATGCAGGAAATAGGATGACTCGGCACAGTCAAAAGACAGTGAAAGTAAGGAAGAAAGAGTCACCACCTACTACAACTGCAAAAATCCAGGACATTATCAGTATGATTGTCCTGAGCTCAGCACTGCTGAACGAGCAACACGCAAAGCTCGAAGGGAGAAGTTCATCAAGAAGAGACAAGCATAGATTGCTGGTGAACTCTCAGATGACTCAGATGAAGTCGATTCCTTCATGGATTCATCGGATGATGAAGCAACCTTCATGGCCTTAGAGCTTGAAAATGAAGAAGATACTGAAAAGTGTCTCATGGCGGGAGAAGAGGATGAGGTAAACTCTCATGAACCATTTAATTCCTCTTCACATTGCACACACGACACTCTTTCAGGTGCAGATGTGAATTTGGACGTCGCGATCGCATATGAAGAACTACTCGACGAACAAATTCAGATGAGTCTGCAACGGCTCGGAAGACTCTTCGAGAATTGGATACCCTGAAAGTGGAGAATCAGAGACTTTCTCAGAAGAGTCAGGTTGCTACTGAGTCTGAAGGACTTGTGTTGAGACTCAGGGAGGAGATAAACTCTCCGATGGCCAAGTCTCAAAGCATCAAGAAGATCGGATCTCGGCTCGACCAACGACTTAACTCGAAAGATATCGAACCGAGTCTCATCAAGCAAGAACCGACAGACTTCGACCGAGCATGAAACGCTAAAGAAAAGTGATGATGTCTGGAGAAACCTGATGACTGAGCGTTACATGGGCGCTGAAAAGAAACTAGAGGCTATGCTAGCAAGCAACAAGCCCAAGCATTATAAGGAAGGACTTGGATTCAGCCAGGGAACTTCCTCATCTGCCCCCGTACACTCAAAAGTGCGACTTGCTGATAGGTTTGTTCAAGGGGAGACAATCAATGCGGATATACTGAACCCCCTAGCCACGAACAAACAGAAGATGAAGGCACCTCATCCTACACATCAGCACTCTGACAAGAAGATCAGCACCAAAACACCCCAGTTCAGTTAAGGGGGAACCAGCAAATCAAAATAAGCTGATCAGTATGGACCTCCTCGTGACACGTCCCGGCTCAAGATGGGTCATATTATTATGATCCTAGAGTCAGGAGAGGATCCAAAAGTCAGAAGAAGAAGAAGAAAGCCGCACAAAAGGCAAAGGTCAGCAGTCCACCCACTTAGAAGATCAGGACTCCTGAACCTGAAAAGCCTAAAAAGTCAGCATCGACCAGTCCAGTGGTCAGATACGTTGACGCAAGTGGAAAGAAGTTGTCTGAGACCACCAGGGTCGTAAGACAAATATGGGTTACCAAAACTAACATCTAAGGACCCAAAATCAAAAATAAAGGGTACCTAAATATAATTCCTTTTGCGAGTGCACAAAGATCCTTGGTATGTGGACAGCGGATGCTCAAGACACATAACTTACCAAAAGGACTTGCTGAAGAATTATACAACTGAAGAAGGACCCCGAATCGAGTTTGGAGACAATGCCAAAGGCTATACTAGAGGCTATGGAACACTCAGCATTGAACCGCCAAAGTTCCAAGAGTATCATATGTTGAAGGACTTCAGCATAACCTTCTCTCTGTTAGTCAATTTTGTGATAACTCGAATAGAGTGATATTTGACGCTGGTTTCTGTGATGTTATTGATAAATCCACAGGGAAAACAGTGTTATCAGGTTCGTGCAAGAAGAATATCTATGTAGGCCGATCGGAACTCGGCTGAACCTGAAGCTTGTCTATTGGCGAAGAATGACAGCAGAACGGGTTGGCTTTGGCACAGGAGACTCAACCATCTCAACTTCAAGACACTCAACAAATTAGCAAGAAAAACTCTAGCAAGAGGACTGCCGAATGAAGTATTCAGCAAAGACACTCAGTGTGAAGCATGTCTGAAGGGAAAGCAAACAAAGAAACAAAATCCACTGTTCCATCTCCTTCCACCGATGGAATCCTTCGCTGCTACATATGGATTTGTTCGGTCCAGTCTCTCCCGTGACGATCAGAGGCAAGAAGTATACATTAGTGGTCATTGATGACTACTCGTGCTACACATGGGTCATATTTATTGCCAACAAGTCTGACGTCAAAACAGAGTTACCAACGCTTCTGAAAAGGCTCAGTGTCGAGAAGAACACCAAAATTGTCAAAATACGTTCGCACGCAGGAACTGAGTTCCTTAATTTCATGGTGGAGGAGTTCTGCAAAGCAGAAGGAATAGAGCATGAGACATCTGCTGCGCGCACCCCTCAGCAGAATGGAGTTGCTGAACGAAAGAATCAAACACTCAAAGAAGCAGCAAGAACTCTACTCGTAGACTCAGGACTCCCATCCAAATTCTGGGCAGAAGCTACTAACACTGCATGTACACTCAGAACCGATCTCTACTGACAAAGCAGCATAAGAGGACACCATATGAACTATGGAACGGCAGGAAGCCTTCTCTATCTTATTTCCATATTTTCGGGTGTTCGTGCTTTATCCACAATAATGGGAAAGATCAGCTGAAAACTTTTGATAGCAAGTCAGATCAGGGAGTGTTCTTAGGATACTCCCGGGTCAGCAAAGCTTTCAGGGTATTCAACTATCGGACCCTTTGCGTGGAAGAAAGCCCTCATGTTGTTTTTAATGAGTTTGCTAATGAAGACAGGAGCAATAACTCTAAATTTGAATCTGAGGACATCAGTAAGCAGCTACAGGATCTGAGCTTAAAAGACAAAGTCGAAAAGATCCAGCTATGTTGGGATGATGATTCAGATGAGGAAACTGAAGACAAGTCTACTGAATCTCAACCTACAGCAGAGGTAGCTGAGCAGATTGACTCTCCTGAATAGAGTCAATCCCAGGTAACACAGGTCGATGAAGAAACCCAAGAGGTAACTGAGACCACTACTGAGAATAACAACTCAGGGGGAACAACTGAAGTTCCTGAGCTAAATGCCCCTGAACATGGTGACTCAGTAGATCACACTCTCATAACTGAACTGCTTCAATCTCAGAATAGTACAACTGAAATGCCTAACTCACCTACTATCTGTGTTGAACAAATTTCAGATGAAGAGCTGAAACATCGAAGATCGTGGCTTGATGCTCATACTTCTGATTTAATCATTAGAGATCCTTCAGCAAGCGTAAAGGCAAGATCCAGATTCTGTCAGGGAGAAAGCGCCTTATACTCCTGCTTCTTGTCTACTGAAGAACCTCAAACAATCGAGGACATACTGAACGATGCTGACTGGATCATAGCCATGCAGGAGGAGCTGAATCAGTTCATGAGAAACGAAGTTTGGGAGCTTGTTGACAGAACCCGGCATCAACATGTGATTGGAACAAAATGGGTCTTCAAGAACAAGCGGGATGAAAACAACGTCATAGTAAGGAATAAAGCAAGACTCGTGGCAAAAGGCTACTGTCAAGCTGAAGGAATAGATTTCGACGAGACTTTCGCTCCAGTTGCAAGATTGGAGGCAATCAGACTATTCCTAGCCTACGCAACACATCAAAGATTCAGAGTCTATCAAATGGATGTGAAGTCTGCTTTCCTGAACGGCGTGCTGAAAGAAGAAGTCTATGTGGAACAACCACCCAGCTTTCAGCAGGGACATCAAGTTTATAGACTCAGAAAGGCTTTGTATGGGTTAAAACAAGCACCCATGGCTTGGTACGATACCCTATCTGAGTTTCTTCTTCAGAAAGGTTTTCAGAAAGGCATAGTAGATCGCACATTATTCAGCATTTGACTGGAAGACGACCTATTACTCGTGCAGATCTACGTAGATGACATCATCTTCGGCTCGAAGAACGTCATCATGTGTCAGCAGTTTGAGAAAATTGTGAAGGATAAGTTCGAGATGTCAATGATGGGAGAAATGGACTATTTCCTCGGCTTTCAAGTCAAATAATCTGAGAAGGGAACGTTCATTAATCAAAGCAAATACACTCGAGACCTCAGCAAAAGATTCGGTTGCACATCCGGCAAACCTATCAAGATCCCGATGAACACAAATATGAAGATTGATCTTGATAAAGAGGGAGTATCAGTAGACCAAACTGAATTTCGTGCTATAATTGGTTCTTTATTATACTTAACAGCTACTCGTCCCGACATAACTTATGATGTAGGTGTTCCGTGCTCGATTTCGAGGCGAATCCAAAGCGAGTCACATGGACTCAAAGAAAGAAGATTATCCGCTATCTCGAGGAACACCGATATGGGTTTATGGTATCCACTGATGATAATATAGAACTAACTCGGTTATTCTCGATGCCGACTATCTTTGGGTGTAGAATTGACCGAAAATCAACTTCGTGAACGTGTCGGTTCCTTGGCGGTAAGCCGATCTCATGGTTTTCAAAGAAACAAGCACTCGGCAGCCACGTCAACTACCGAAGCCGAATACATGGCTGCTCGGAAGTTGCTTCGCGCCCAAATCCTTTGGGCCGAGACAAAGCAGCCTACGCGACTATGACGTCATTCAAAATGAAGTGTCAATCTTCTGCGACAGTACCAGTGCCGTTGCAATCACTCAGAATCATGTACTTTATACAAGATGCAAGCATGTGGACATCAGACATCACTTCATTCGTGACCATGTCGAGAAAAAGGATATCAGGATGGAAAAGATGCATACTGACCGACAAAGGGCCGATATACTGACCAAGCCTCTAGTTGAAGCCAGATTCAGAGAACTTTCAGTAGAGCTAGGTCTGTTGGACCCTACTGACTCCAGTCAGTAAGAGGATTCAGGAGAGGAGCATTCAGTAAGGGGCGATGTTCACTCTCGCATCGGAGTAAAATCGGTGCGTAGAGACTCAAGCAACCATCTACATGAGGTATCACCGACTATGATGTTCGACGACGAGGTTTGCGTATCTCTACTCAGTAGTAGCCAATAGAACAGTTCTATGCATTTATGATTCAGATTCAGCACCGTATTCAATGCCTTAAGAATTGTCATTTAATATTAACGGTTTACATTTAATGCACGACATTCTATGCATAAGCTTGATGAACTCTGCCACGCATTTAATGCATGTCGTATCACAGTTACTTCTTAGGCTATATACAACTGTCTTTGACTTAGGCGGCTAATTTGATCATTGCCTATTTTATAATACTTAATCTTAGCCGTCCATCTCAAAAAGCGGGTTTTAAACTGAACCGTTGATCGTTAACTGTTCACCTTCTCTTAGATATATGTTTACGATCATATCTTTGAAACCGCCATTTGTGAACTATCAAATCTTTAACTCCAAAATTTCTGAGATCTCATTACTTGCAAACCTTACTTGCAATCTCTTTCAAATCTTCAAAATTTCTCAAAAATTTCAGTGGTATGATATCAAATCTTTCTGACAACTTATATGATTACTCAGCATCGCTATATTTTTTATATATATCCATTCGATACTGATAATCTTGTTTGTTACAGATAAAATGTCAGGAAATGTTGTTTATGCTCCAGAGAATATGCAAGAAATCCTAGAGAAAGACCATGTCTGGTGCGAGCCAGTCATGGAGTTTGACGTCTGCGATCTGGACTACATGGAGGAGATTTTCTCAGCTCTCAGAGAAACCGGTCTAGAAGGCTTTCTAACAAAGAAGCCCACATTCTTCCTTCCCCGACAGGTTGCAGAGATCTACTTGAATTACGATTCAGTAAACGGAGATATCCGAGGGAAATTCGTCGTCCACACAGTTGGCGATCCCTCGAGGACGGATATAGAGGTGAAGCAGATGTCAATCAGAGAGGCTCTTCGAAGAAGCTTCAATCTGCCAAGCGAAGGCGTCAGCACCGTGGGATACAATGATGATCAAATGGATGACTACTTATCCATTTTCTGCAGGAAGCCTACAGTCTTCAGAGCCGCATTTCCCAAGAATACTATGCTACCTCAGTATAGAGCTCTTGCATACATCGTGACTCAGTTGCTAACGAGTCAAGCAGGATCATTCGATCAGGTGTCCAGGCCAAAGCTACAACTGATGATGGCCATCTATGACAGGGCCAAGATCAATTGGACAGGGTTCTTCCTACGGGAATTTATGGTGCAGTCCGCAAAATTTGACAAAGCATCCTACAAGCTAAGCGCCAAAGGGAAGCTACTTTATGGACTGAAGATCTCAGTGATGATCGAAGACTACTGCACTTCTGACAAGATCACATTTGCTGACAAGCAGTACTTCAACGTTAAAAAGGTCAGGTTTCAGAACAGGGCAGCAGCCCTTCAGCAGATTGGCTCCGGGCCTGCAGCTCAGCAAACAACGCCTCAGAAGACCACCCCTACAAAGAAAAGGTCTCCTCAAACTAAAACGCCTAAGGTACCGGTGAAAAAGCTTAAGAAGGTCAGCACATCGTTGCCTACTAAGACAGAGGCAGAGCCAGAGGCAGTAGCTACTGAACAGCCTCCGCAGCTCAGAGATGAATCCGAGTCTTCTGAGAAGACTCCGTCAGTGGAGAAAGCCGTCTCCACTGAACATGAAGAAGCAGTGGACCAAGGGGTCCCAGCTGAAGAAGTCCAGGTCGAAGATGTTCAAGCCCTGGAGAGCCCCTTGGATATCCCTCCTCTCAGCAGTCACCCCTCTGCTGAGAAACATGCGTCTCCTATAGAGATAGAGGAATCGGAGACAGCCTCAGAAGAAGAGTCTATCGGGATGGAAGCTTCAGCTCTTCAATCCAGAGCATCCCGAGAGATCACAGAGCACATACCGGAGATCTCAGGCCACAGCGATCTAGTTCTCATTGCGAGACAGGTGAGATTCCACATGCTGCTCAGGTTCCAAGAGTGGCACAATTTGCAACGTCTTATCATACATCACTCCTGCGAACAACTCCACGAAGAAGAACTGAGGATCAAAGAGCAGATCGGCTACTCCGAGCCAGCTGACCTCGGAACCTTGGAGGATTTGAGGGCTGCCATGTTGGCAATGCTGAATAACCGTCGGCCAAAGACGCCTTCAGCACCTCCGACGATGGGTCTGACCCCGATGGTCAGGACCTGCCCCGTGATTCAGGCCTTGAGAAGCCTGATGAGGGAACTCAACCAGACAAGGATACTCCCGCGCCTACTGAACTTCCTCTCCATATCCTTGCTCCTGGGAAGTCGGCGGCTGGTACTTCGACTTCTGCAGAGCCTGCTCAGCCCTTGCTAGAATCGACGTTCGAAGTAGCGCCCAGCCCCAAAAGCCGACAATCGAAGTCAATGGCGAAGGCTCTCAGAAGCCAGGGTACTCAGAACAGGTTTCTTGCCCGTGCAGTCCACAAGACATGGCGACAGACTGCCCAAGCCACAAGCGCAGAGATTCAGGGACTCAGAACCACATTGTCAGAATCTTCTGTCCCTGATTTCTCCAACATCATATCTCAAGCGCTAGACACTCAGCGAGCTGACTTCGAGGCTCAGCTCAGATTGATTTAGGAAGGCCAGGATAAGTTGATTGAAAATCTCAAGGCCTCTCAGATTTCTCATACTGAGTCAGTCACAACCATCTCTCAAGCCAACGAGCTCAGACTCAACTCAATTCAGAAGGCCCTAGAAGAGACTGTTGAACAAAAGCTGAATGAGTTCAAGGCTGCAGCAGATCAATCTCATATAGAGTATAAGCGTGAGTTGATCAATGAGAAGAACGAGTTGCACGAGGCGCTGACCAATATACACTCCAAACTGAATGAGTTGTCAGCCTCGTACTCCAGCCTGAACAAGAAGGTATCCGCTCCACCTCCTATTATCATTGATGATACCAAAAAGGGGGAAAGGATGGCTAAGCAGATAAAAGCTGATACTGAAAAATCAACTAAGGGGGAAGCCACCAAGGAGCTGGTACTGAAGACTCCCAAGAAGGTAAGGTTAGTAGCAGGAGCAAGCTCAGCTCAGACATCTGCTCCTACTGAACCTACCAAAACTGGTGAGGCCCAGGGTGTCTCAGCTGCAGTTGCAGCATCAACTGAGACTGGCCCAAGTGGCTCAGGAACCAGAGAAGTAGCGACTCAGGCAACTCATACTCCACTTGACATCATTAAGGAAGTTGCTGAGTACGCAGACGAGGAGGACTGAGAAGAAGAAGAAGCTCCTCTTCCACCTCCAGTTACTGGAAAAGGAAAGAAAATCCTTAAGCTCCCGACCCCTCCCTCCAAGAAATCTAAGAGATATATTACTCCGGAGGAGGAGGCTCAGATAGCCGCAGATGAGAAGCTGGCTAGGGAGATAGCCGAAGCTGAAGCAGCCAACAAACCGAAAGCTAAGCCTGCTAAAGGTAAGACAAAGGCTCCAGCTCGCGGCGGCAAAAGACCATCTACTGCTAGGTTGCCTCCTAGAAAGCTCAAACTCAGCGATGAAGCTGACAGAGAAAAGGAGAAGCAACAGCGAAAGTCTACTGAGAAGCAGGGTACTTCAAAAGAGAAATCATCAACTCCTGCTAACTCAGAGGAAGAGTCGCCTCACAAGCCCTTCTATACTGCCTCTAAGGCACAAGATATAGAAATGGATGCAATCTGGGCTCAAATGGACAGATATCTTTATAGTGGAGAAGAGGTCAGGCAAATAGAAGCTGCCAGAGCAGAATGGCAAATCTCGAAGCACTCAGAATCAGAACTGAAAAAGAAGCCAGTAAAAGGATTCCTTCAAAAGCTGATATTCCTTACAGATACAGGAAATTCAGGAAGCCTACTGATCTGAAGATTTACAGATGGCCGAGAACTGATGAATGGATGCCAGAAGAATACACTCAGAGATGGGAAGCACTGAAGATAGAGTTCATCAAAAGGAACTACTTCTGGAGATTCTGGTCTGAAAAGCGAAAAGCTGAAGCTTATACTGAATGGACTATGAGAACAGACTTAGACATGTACGCCTGGATGCAGAAAGCTGTCAAAGAGAATGTCGAAGTCAGAGTCCTAGACCCCAGAATACTGCCACCCCCACGAAGACTGGATGGATCTATTCACTATGGTGTCATTGAGAAAGAAGTGAAGGTCGTTGCTGAAGCCAAATTCCTTGATGAAGAAGACCCAGCGGACTTTGCTGAGATACTGAAGCTGAGGAAGATCACATATAGGATGTATGGAGTGCCCCTTCCTGAATCTCAATCGCAAGAGTTCAAAGACAGGATTAGGCAGTTCAAATGATTCCTTGCTTCTGTACTCTTTTACTTTTCTAGTATAGCAGAGATGTATCTGTACTGAATGTTCTTACATTATATATGATATCTCTGTTTTTGGCTTTGACAATATCTTATTTTCTGAATAGCCGTGTTCTTTTATGCTTAACACTCAGAATCACTGAAGTTGAATTTTATATGAACAATAGGAAAAATGCCTCCGAGAAGACAACTCAGTTACAATGCTAGTGGAGGGATAGAAAATAACCCTCCAGAGAACCTTAGCAATGCACTGGCTATTTGGAGGCTATGAGGGAAATGTTTCCGCAACGCCAAGGAGGAGATCCAATTGTGAACGATTTTAGGATAATGTCACCGCCTACTCTTAAAGGGAACGAAGGACCCACTTTTGTGGAGGAGTGGATTGGCGATCTGGAGCGGACCTTCGAACACCTAGGTTGTACTGACGCTCAAAAAGTTACATGCGCGAAGTATCAGCTGGCTCAAGACGCGCGACAATGGTGGAATTCTCGGCTTAGGACTATGGCGCCAGAGCAGCAGCAGAACATCACTTGAGACTGTTGGGTGATGATTCTATCCTCAGCAGTATTAGATGTAGTGGGAAATGATTCTATCTTCTTTACTGACCGATACTCAGTAGCCTTGTGCTCTGAATTAGTCTGAAGATTTGAAGATCCCAAAACCCTATCTTGATCGGTGAGTCTGTAAGCTGTAACCTGTTTTTGTCTCTGAGGTTTCAAACTCAGTAGACCCTCTGCTCTGGTTCAGGTATTCAGTTGCTTATCCGCCTCAGCACCAGAAGTAGAAGACTCAAGTAAATCCGAACTCGGCAGAGCAAGATATGCGAAAGGAGTCGGTGGAACCGAACTCGGCGAGAGTAGTTCACTATACTCGAGTTGATCTTCGAAAAGCGGGACTCAGCGAGAGTTCACTATCGAATCAAAGATCGGACTCAAGAACGGCCGCATACCGTCCGAACCGCCGATCTTTCAAAGACAATCAGCATACTCAAGTACGAGGAAGAGAGAAGTCAGCTTCAAATCTCCTTGAAGTCTGTTCTCTCTCAACCACTTTCTGAACCTCGACCAATGACAAGCAGACACCTGTCTTACACCTACTAAAGCTGCAAGTCAATAACTTTCCGGAAAAGAGGGAAAAGACTCTGCAAATGCTACAAAAGAGCCGTTAGCTACCCAAAAGAGAGAGAAAAAGGATCATCGTCTCCAACGGATCTTTCCTAGTCTCTTCTCTATAAATAGAGGGATAAATCAAATTTGAAGCACACGGAAAAACGACGACGCGAGAAAGAAAAAGAAAAACCGCATACACAGAGCATTCAAACGAGCAAACTCGAAAAGCCTAAGTTCTCCGCAAAAAGTTCGAAGAATTCATCTCCGGCGAAGATATATATTCTAGCTCTTAGGGAACCAAGCTGAACTGTTAAATACAACCTCTAGTATCCAAACGACGATGCACGAACCCAAAGTCATACTCAGCTGTTCGTCGTTCTAGAAGCCACTTCAGTGTTCCCTATCCCTCTAACCTAAGCTCAATAGAATATATCCATAGCTTACACGAAGGAGTTCATCTTTGAATTGTTCTTTATTGTAAAGAACTCCTTCATAGTTGGAGAGTTTTTCAAACACTCAGTTTGATAACCTTGTAAACTGAGACTTGCTCAGTATAAATCTCAAGACCAGAGTTTGTCCAGCGTACAAACCAACTGAGACTACCACAGTATAATAAATAGCTTCCTGATCATTCGGGACAGTGGACGTAGGATTTTTGTGTCCGAACCACTTTAAAAACTCTTCGTGTCGTGTGTTCGTTTCTTTTTCATTGTTGCATTGATTTAACTGTTCATACCGAAAAGCCTTCTTAAATCATTCAACCGAGTTTCAACGAACTTAAGCGGTGCACTAATCTCATCGAAACTGTTTTATTAAAAAACGTTTTCCAACTCAACTGAATTGGGCCTACACTATTCCGCACCACTGAACTCTATCTGCAAGATAATGAATTCTGACTCTCAGTCAGCTAGCAGATCTCAGTAGAGTCAGTCGCTCTGCCAACACGATTCAGAACAGCTTATCTGGTCTGTTGAACCTGTTCAGCAAGACACTATCTTGAAAAGGACTGTTCGTGTTTAAGTTTAGATATCGATTTTCAGGTGTATTCACCCCCCCCCCTCTACACCTGAACGTGCTCTCGGGACCAACAGAGACTTTTTCAAGACACAACTCTTGAATAAGTTTTTCCCGGAATCTGTTCGACGGGAAAAGAAAGTGGAGCTGATGACCGTAAAACAAGGGAACAGATCAATTGTGGACTACAAGCGTCACTTCACTCATCTCTCCCAGTTTGCACCTGACCTAGTAGATACCGAACAGAAGAAGATGGAGATTTTTGAGAACGGGTTGCATGATGAAATAGGTGGTATCTTGGCTGGTCATAAGATTACAACATTTGATATGTTGGTGCAGAAAGCTCAAGCAATCGCCAAACGAAAGAAGCTTGATGGACCCTCATCTAGATCGTCGGAGGCTAATGGAAAGAGACGTTGGGAAGACTCTGCGGATGGAAATCGAGGTCTTGATAAGAGGTCTAAGCAAAATGGAGGGAGTGTTGCAATAATACAACAAGAAAAGCCGCATTGCACGAAATGTCAAAAGAATCATTATGGGGAATGTTTACTAGGACAAAATAGGTGTTTCCATTGCCACAAGGAAGGACACATGGCTGGAGAATGTCCTGTAGTGTTTCGGGAGATTGTGGCAATGGAAACACCTATTTTGTCCTAGTAAACATTCCCCATAATGATTCTTTTGACATTTCGTGCAATGCGGCTTTTCTTGTTGTGTTATTGCAACACTCCCTCTATTTTGCTTAGACCTCTTATCAAGACCTCGATTTCAATCCGCAGAGTCTTCCCAACGTCTCTTTCCATTAGCCTCCGACGATCTAGATGAGGGTCCATCAAGCTTCTTTCGTTTGGCGATTGCTTGAGCTTTCTGCACCAACATATCAAATGTTGTAATCTCATGACCAACCAAGATACCACCTATTTCAAATGCAACCCGCTCTCGAAAATCTCCATCTTCTTCTGTTCGGTATCTACTAGGTCAGGTGCAAACTGGGAGAGATGAGTGAACTCGTAGTCCACAATTGATATGTTCCCTTGTTTTATGGTCATCAGCTCCACTTTCTTTTCCCGTCGAACAGATTCCGGGAAAAACTTATTCAAGAGTTGTGTCTTGGAAAAGGCCCAAGTGATGTTCTGCTGCTGCTCTGGCGCCATAGTCCTAAGCCAAGAATTCCACCATTGCCGCGCGTCTTGAGCCAACTGATACTTCGCGCATGCAACTTTTTGAGCGTCAGTACATCCTAGGTGTTTGAAGATCCGCTCCAGATCGCCAATCCACTCCTCCACAAAAGTGGGTCCTTCGTTCCCTTTAAGAGTTGGCGGTGACATTTTCCTAAAATCGTTCACAATTGGATCTCCTCCTTGGCGTTGCGGAAACATTTCCCTCATAGCCTCCAGCAGTTGTGCATTGCTAAGCTTCTCTGGAGGGTTATTTTCTATCCCTCCACTAGCATTGTAACCGAGTTGTCTTCTCGGAGGCATTTTTCCTACTGTTCATATAAAATTCAACTATGTAAGGCATCTAAGTTCTCATTCCTAAGGCAACATCTTCGAGGACTTTAAATATTTTACAAAATTTAGTTGCATAAAAATCATGCTCATGTCATGCTAGAAAAATATGCTTTCAATATCATGCTTCAAAATTAACTTAGAAAATCTTTCTTACCTCGCCGGCACGATGTTGTGGCAGTGATGATGGTCAATTTCCTGCATAACATGAAACAAGTCTACAGGAAGGTAGACCTGCTCTGATACCAATCTGTAATGCCCCAATTTTCATAACCTTTTAGGGGGACGTCACCTCGTGCATACATTCAATCTTCTCAATTAAATTTTTCGAAAATAATAGATTTATAAAAGCTATAAGATTTTTAATGCATTTCATAACAGCGGAAGTCTTGAATCAAAAACATATGCACCTATGAGTTCACGAAATAAAGACAAATGCATAGTTCAAGATAAAATCAAATTTCAAAATAAAAACGAAGTCTTAAATAAAAACAAGTGCAACAATTAGTTTTAGAAAATAAAATGCATAGTTCATGATCAAACTAGTTTTAATGCAAAATAAATTCATAAATCATTCCTCGTGTGACCATCACCATCCACCACTTCAAACAGCTGTCGGCCTATGATCTGAAAATGTGTATATGGAAGGGGGTGAGTACGACTACTCAGTGGGAGATGTACACATTTATCAAAATTATAAATCACACCGATAAGACATGGAAAATTAGATCATGGAAAGAGATACTCGGTCACACAGACCATAACATTTCCATAGGCCCAATTCCGACCTATTCACATAGAGGATCCAATTTCGATCCTATGGCCCAATTCCAACCGATTTTCATTGAGGACCCAATTCCGATCCTACGGCCCAATTCCGACCGATTTTCATTTAGGATCCGATTTTGATCCAAAGATCCAATTTCGACCCATCCTTTCATGTCTGTCATAAACACATGAAATATCGAACATAACATATAATAAAGATAAACGGTAACATTCCCCACCTTAACTTGACTTTGAATGAATAACGAGAATATCAATGGATTAAGTCCGTCGCGCCAATCCTAACATGAAATAATTCAAATCTTAATGTCGTGATATGCATGAAACAATTAATCATTTTGCACATGGGATGCAAATAAGTATATCGATACTTACTTCTACTTCTCGTTTCTAAATAACTCTGAGTTCTAACGACTTATACTAGTATTAAGCGTATCACGTGACATATACAACAATACCTCATAGTCATTAGGTTGCAAACAATATCATATCTATATATATTAGGTTTCTATGCTCTATTTTAACTCGTGCAGAATACCTATTTTAAAAGAGTTCCACAACACATGAATTCATTCCATAAATTCTAATTTTCTACATATAGATTCTTTAATGAGTCTAAATCACACCAGATTTGGTTTCATACCAAAACAATAAGTCCTCTAAAAGTTATAACCAAAACAATATCTACTGCATCAACTAAAACGGTTTCTGACCTACTGACCTTTAACTATACATTTCAGGGACTAAACATACTTTAAAAATTCTAAGATTTAACACACATCTAGTGGACATACCTAGAAATATCATATCAAAATTTCAATCTCTATAGATAAGTGACGACTTCAGAAAATACAGAATAGTTTTCCCCAAAATCCAAATACGAAAATGCATGCTCCGACTGACTACCCGGACATTTGTATTAAACTGCTTTCGTACAAATAAGTTAAAAATACAAAATAAATAATTTTACAAATCCCTAGGTGTGTAGAATATTTAGGAAAAAGAATCAAGTCAAAAAAAAATTTGTGGAGTGAGATATAAACGTTTTTCTAAGCCCTATCCCGGATGCATGGTTTTTCGGCATTATAAAAGTGGAAATTCATTAAAACTATAAGGACTTGTCCCAAAATCACGAAAATTTACAGAGACCTAAAAGACATCCTAAAATTTATCTTTATAATTTTTCTGGAATTTTTCAAGTAACATAAGATCGTGTAATTGGCTCTGGAAATCTCGGCAGAAGAAAGAATGGCATGACAGATTCTTGTGCTTATGCAACTTAAACATTTCTTGTTATCTTACATCTAGATCTACACATGCAATTTAATAAAACCACAATTGTACCTGCAGTCTGACTCCCCTTGTGAATGGGGGTGTTTACAGAAGATGAAGAACTCGGTTGAATGTTTGGAGATGATATGAGAAAGAAAGAAAGAAGAAGAAGAAGAAGAAGAAGAAGAAGAAGAAGAAGAAGAAGTAACGTTTGATGACATTCATTTGTTGGCTTGTTATAAATGGAAAGGGGAGCAAAAGATAGGAATAATCCTTGATTTAGGGAAAAGGAGATCTTAAAAATCAAAAGCAAAATGATTATGTCTTCCACAAGAAAAATAAATAATTGGGTTTTCTTTTATGGAATATTATCTAACCATGTTGCACACTACATAATAATGATATAGATGGCCACAACAACCAACAATAAAGTTATGGTCTAAAAGATTCTCCAATTATGTGAATTTTATAATTATAGATTTATCCAAAAATATTCCCATGTAATTCCTTTAATCAAATCACATAATTAGCCTAATAAGTTCTACCTACTCAATCACACAAAGATTTTAATTAACAATCTAGCACTAAAAAAATAAATGCCATGTTCACATTTTATCAACTTAACAAATTTTAAATCTATAGTCACATGTACATATAATTTCGATTAGGCAAATCAGTGACTATATTATCGTCTAGTAATTTCTCTCAATACGCAATTTATTAATAACTTATATTAGTTTAGACGAATAACGCGCCGTGATTATCTAAGCCAACACTAATGTATAATGGCACACGTACACTATACATGCATACCGATATTCTAAGGCGCGACTTATAGGACTTACCACAAGATATCATGCATGAGATGCAAATGAATTTATTATTTAAATTTAATTTTTATCATAAGAAAATTTCGGGGTGTTACAAATACGGGTCACTAATTCGTGACGGATTTGTGACGACTTTTTTAATTAAGAAATAGTGACGGATTAGTTACGAAAATATTAGTCACTAATGTTAATGACGGACATATTCCGTCACCAAAATAATTTTATCTTTTTCTTTTTTTCTCGTGGCGGAATTTATCCGTCACCAATTTATTGAAGCAAGCTACGCTTGAATAGTATCGGATATATCCGTCACTATCTAGAATATCAATTTTGTTTTTTAAAAGAAATTCGTAGTGACGGAGTCATCCGTCACAAATTAATACATGTCAAAATAATAGTCCTATTATGCTTGAATAGTGACGGCTATATCCGTCACTAACTAAAATATCGATTAATTTGTCAATTTCTTTAAAACGTATTTTAGTGACAGATATATTCGTCACTATTTCAATAGCACAATGATGTAATCTTATTTATCCTTAGATAGTGTAAAATTATTTTTTCATTGTTGTATTTTTCTAGGTAACCATAGGAAATTTATTATTATTTTTTTTTATAAAATTCAAGATTCCGTCAGACTTTGTGTGTATGTGTGTGTACTGTCTCTAGATCAATTATTATTTTCTTATAGGAATATACTACAAGATGACAGTTTCCTAGTGTTTTTAGTGCATATTCATCTATATATATATTTTTAGTGCATATTCATCTATATATATAAATTAAAAGAAATATTTTTAATCTCTTTCAAATGGGGCCAAGATATAATTTTTTTTAACATGATGGAGGTAGTATATTTGAGAACACTATTTAAGCTTGTTTGGTAAAACAAATCAAATACTCCCTCCATCCCGCTATTACTTTCCCTTTTAATTTTGATACGGAGATTAAGAAATTTTATTTAAGTGTGTATTTTATGAGTTTAAATTATATTAAGAAATTGACACAATTTTCAAAGAATGATGGATGGAAGAAATGAGAATTCATCCAAATATTTGTAAGACGTAATTGAGACAATTAATTTTTATTTAATTTTTTTTTCATATCGTATTTTAAGAAATAAGTAACCCTTTCTCTCTCTAGATTATAACCGGTCCGGCCCGGTCGATTGAACCGGTTCAACCATGACCCGGTGATAAATCCGGACCGGTTAGCAAAAAACTCGTTCTGGATGTTAACTCAGTGCGACTCAGCTGACTCGCTCGGTTCAACCGGTACTCGTGACCCGGTTAACTCAGTGAGACCCGGAAATATGAAGAAAAAAAATATCCAAATCTCAATCTTCTTTTTGTGAAAGTTCAAAGTTCATTCTCAAACCTCCAATTCTTATAGTATTAAACAGCCTTAGAGTTAGGTAGTAAATTGAAGAAAAAGATCTGAGTAATATAGACATTACTGTGGAGATTCTGACTAAAAAATGAGACATTCCATGCCCTCGGAGAGTGCTTTGTCGTGAGCATTCGCTCCTCTCTCATTCGTTCGAGCTGCTTCGCTCCTTCTTCCATTTTTTGATCTTTAGAAGCGAAATGCTCAAGGCAGAATCCGAAGGTGGAGCGAGAAAGAGGAATTTTGAGATTTAGGAAGAAGGCGTCAACTCTAGACTTCTGGAGTGAAAAGAAAAGAATGAAGAGGGAGGGAGGCGCTGGGAGTGGGATAGGAAATTTAGGGTTTAGGTATTTATACTTAAGATTTAATTTATTATTGTTTAATTTTTATTTTTTTGCAAGAGTTTTTAATTAATATTATTTTGAGTTTATTTAATTTAAGTGCAGTAAATACATTTTTATATCTTTCTTAATAATTAAAAAAACGTATAGTGCTAGAAAGTAATATTTTAGCCATACTTAATTATATTATATTTTTACATATGAGATATTACAGTTGCAACTTGAGATAATTATACATTGAAATTGATATTGAAGGAAAATTTTTATTGGTGGAATATTTTATGTAATTGTGACATTACTCTGGGTTGACGCACCGGTTTAACCGTTCGACCGGTTGAACCATTAAATTTCAATTTTTCGGGTTGAATACCGGGCCGGTTTTGAGAATACAGATTATAACCCCTCACACAAACCCTAGCACTCATTTTTCTCATCTCATCAATTTTCTCTCTCTACATCTCTATTACCAAACTCCTCCTCCATGTCTTCCCGGAGGCTCCTGACCTCGGTTCTCCGGTCCGCAGCTGCCCGCCGACCCATCCTCTGTTCGCGCTCGCAGCAGCCGACCTTTGTTTTCGATTTTGCATGTGAAATTGACTGTACTGATTGAGGATCCAAGAGACGTTGAGCGTAGGCGTCTTCTTGGTATTGATGATGAGAACGCCACCACGCGGGATGATCTAGTTGATGCTTTAGTACAAGGATACACACTCACTCTCACTATTCTGTTTTTTGTTTTTGTTTTTGTTTCTGATGACCCGAACTCCCTAATCCTGAAACCCTCCTTAAGGATAGAGGAATTCTACTGACTTTGGCGGTAGTGAGCAATATCGACCGGATAATTTGGGGGGATTTAACAATTTTCCAAAATAGGAGGGTGTCCATCAAGCGGCGGTAAACCGCCGTGCGCAGTGTCCCCGGCGCCTCGGGCGGCTGTAAGAAGGCCGCCGCTACGGAGGCTCGCCGATGTCGGTGCTGATAACGCCAAAATGAAGAGTCTGTTCAAGTCCAAGCCGAGGACACCGACTGATTTAGTGCGGCAAACGCGCGATCTACTCATGTTCGTCGATCTCGGCGGCCCTGATACGAAGGAGAGCAAGCGAGACGAGAAGGTTTTGTTGCTTAGTTTTCTTGTGCATTTCGCCTTTTGCTTCGGTTGATCTAGACGTACTTGTGGTTTGACATTGTTATAGAATAGGAATATAGGAGGAGAATTGTTTATGAAGTTAATCAGTGAATTGTCGATGCTACTGAATATTGATTTGCTGCTTCATTTATGATATTTATGCTCGGATACCATTTCACTTGATGATTGGGATGCATTAATTTTGTATCCGGGGATCTGATTGACTTTATCCAAAAGACTTATATGATTGAAGTACCTGCTCTATGTTGACTTGTCGTGTCGCTAGCAATTTGAATGATGTGAGTATACGGTTGAACTATCTTTTTTATCTTCTCATGTTATTTCTTTAACTGATTATCCTTTGTAGATGATGGAGTTGAGTAAACTTATTAGAGACTTGAAACAAGTTCTCTATGGGGACAATGAATCGAGCCGGTTGCGGAAGCTTGTGCCCGATTGACTCAGGAGTTTTTCAGATAGAACACTCTTCGCCTCCTAATTATATGTCTATCGAAGTTGAATTTAGAGGTACTTGTTGGGCTAATTGCTAATTTGGTTGCCATGAATTATCAGAATGCTACATGGTGTGTTTAGCTTTACAGTTGAATAGGATTAAGTTGAGATCACAACGTTAGGAGAACACTTTATATCTTGGTGTAGAAAATGTTCTAAATTTGTATTTGTTGAAATGGTTTTGTTCTTTAGAAATAATTGAATCGAGGTCGGATTGATCTGTAGTTTGTTTTATACTGTTATTTGAAGCTTAAATCTGTGGATAATCTGTTAATATCTCACGATCGATTGATACTCGGAGTTTTTTTTAATGTTTGGTTTCGCATATCAGGAATTTGGGTTCTTTGTGGACTTGTCTGAGATTAAAGGTTGGTTGACTTTATTCACCAAACCAAGTATTTTGCTTGATTTTTAGTTATGCATTTTATGAGACTGTTTATTCATTTTATGAGACTATTTATTAAAACGTTAACATTATCTTGTTGACATATCTAGGATATGGATTTATTGAATTTATGCTCTTTATTGCTTTATTGAGTCCGGGTTGGTGTATCAGTGAGCTTTTGTTTACTTGAAAATGCAGCTTTTGAGAAACATTCTCTTTGGATTATAGGGACCATGACCATTTTAATTTGGACTTGGCGGGCTCGATAAGAAACAACGAATATTTGGACTTGGTTACCTTGCAAAAAGCCTATTGCAGGATAACGGATCTTCGAGGAGTAATACATGTCAGTTGGATCTTAATGAATATTGATTTCTTCTTTTACATTTTCTCAAAAATACTTATATTGGATTGTGATATGTCCGACAGCCCGAGAGTTAGAGCTAATGACTAAAGTGGATGAACTCAGTGCACAAATAGAGAATGATAAGGTTGAGCAACGTACAAGGGATGAGGCGTTTGAAAAGAAAATAGAGGCACTCCAACAGCTGATTGCGAACCAGCATAGACGAGAGGATGACACCTCCTCCTCTCATGGTTGATTATTACGTATTTTTTGATACATTAGCATTATGAGCACATGCACATTTTTATATTTAACTTTGTTGTTTAGAAAACTTCTACTATTATCTTCACATCTACTAAAAATTGATGTCATTGGTACATAAATTGCTTTTAAGTATGTATTGTCTTATTGGTTTCATTGAATATTGTGTTTTGTGCTTTTATGGAATTGGAAAATTAGAAAATAAATATATTCTACTAATAATTCTAAAAAATCGTGACGGAATAGTGACGGAAAAAAGTAAAAAAAAAAAATATTAAATTGGTAACAGAATGGTGACGGAAACTATCCGTAACAAAATGGTGATGGATATTCCGTCACAACAAAAATAGTTTTTCTCCAATACGCCTGAGCAAATAGTGACGGAATGTCCGTCACTAAAGGGTGACGGACCAAATCCGTCACTATTTAGTGACGGACTGTTCGTCACCATACCGTCACCCATAGAAATGGGACGCGACGGACAACGTGACCTCGGTGACGGATTTTCCGTTGTTATGTCCATCACCAATCGGTGACGGAAGCTATATTCCGTTACCAAATATTTAGTGACGAAATTATTTTGACGGACACAATCCGTCACTAGTCCATCATTGAAGAGAAATAGTGACGGAATATATTTGGATAGTGACGGAAAAATCCGTCACTAATTGTTGGGTTATGAGTCAGTAGATGATACTCAGCTGAGTAGTGGTTAAAAGAATATTGGGGGAAATCATAGTAGTACTATGGAATTGAAGATCCCAAAACCCGGCTGTTATCAGTCGTTCAGTGTGTCGTTAGGATTAGATGATGTATAGGTTAGACTTGTTTATTTTGTTTATCTTTTGTCTAAGTCCTGTACGTGGTAAGTTGTTGGATTGATCTTCTGACGAAGTTACTCTCCAGAACCCCACGTCATCCTTGTAAGAAGCTTGCGTTCTTCAGCCAGAAGCTGGTCTTCACCTCAGTAGAAGACAGTCCAACAGTTGATAAGCCATCAGCAGAAGAACCTATGCAAAGCTCGGTACCTTCGCTCACCACCGGTGACCTACTCGGTAGATGTACTCCCTGTCGAGACGACTCGGTCGAAGAAGACGAGAGACTTATCCGATCATCGTGTCCGACGTAAAACGACCCGATCGCACAAGTCTTTTCGAAGTTCAGCGAGAAGATCATACGAGGTTGGTTGAATAGTCAACTTTGACTCTGACACATTTTCACCAACCACAAACCTCGACCAATGAGAAGCCGACAACGCCCTATCTGCTCTATACAGTAAAGCTGCTCTCATGTACAGTAACTAACTGCCTTGCTGCAACAAGTTCGAAATTATGGCCGTTTTCTTTGGAAGTTTGTGACACGTGGCATCGTCGTCTCCAACGGACATATGCCATAGCTCACAACTATAAATAGAGAAGAAATTCGAGCTCCACGCACGGAATAAACAAGGGAAAAACGCTCAAGTTTTGAACACTCTAGCAAACTCGAAAGATCATCCAGAGAAGAACTTGCTTTCTTAGAATATTCTTAGTTCTTCTCTCTAGAGTTCATAGATTCCCTTCTTCTCTAGACTAAGATCATTGTTATATCTATAGCTTAGATTCGAAGGAGTTCACTTTTAGTGAATCGTTCTTATTGTAAGAACTCCTTCTTAGTTGGAGAGTATTCCATCCCTTTCAAACTTCGGTTTGGATTGTAAAGTCGCTAAGGACTATAACTTAGAAGGGACTGTCCTGTGTACAGTATCCTTGCTGAGACTTGCTCAGATAAATCAACAAGTTCTCCTGCTCAGTTCAGGACCGTGGACGTAGGATCTTGCGTATCTGAACCACGTTAAACTGCTTGTGTTCTTTACTGTTTTATTGCATTGCATACAACTGACTTACAAATCATAAGCTTGCATAAAACGTATTCTAAGCGCACAGCCAAAAGACTTTAATTTGCGAAAACACGTTTTCAAAAGAGACGAACTCCGGGCCCTACACTTATTCCACACAATAGTCAGTAGAAGAGCTCAGCATCACTCTCTGACCCGAGATCGAAGGTTTATCTGGCACTGTTCATCAGTCGCAATCAACAACTTCTGCTGACCTTCACTGAGAAAAAGAAACAGTACTCAGGTGTATTCACCCCCCCCCCCTCTACACCTGATATTCGTCTCCGGACCAACAATTGGTATCAGAGCGCACGGTGTTCAACTGACCACCTGTTCTGAAATACTGGTCCTCTCGAACTGATCCTTGAAAACGTTTTCTCTACACAAGCATCTCTTCATTCATCCTTATACTCGTACACATAATGTTTGACATGTCAGGTATCAGGATGGTGCCGATGTTCTCAATAGAGAACTTCACGGTATGGCGTGTAAGAATGGAGGCACACCCTAGGTCGCTGCATGCCCCTGAAAATATAAACTCAGGGGGAACGATTAATGTTCCTGAGCTAAATGCCCCTGAACCTGGAAACTCAGTAGATCCTAACCTTCTTACTGAATTGCTACGATCACGAACAAAGCACTACTCGAAATGCCTAACACTCCTACGGTGTGCGAAGTAGTATCGGAAGAAGAAGCCCGACTCAGGCGTTCGTGGCTCGATGCTCATTCTTCAGATCTCATCATTGGAGATCCATCAGCAACTATAAGGACGAGATCAAGATTAAGTCAAGGAGAAAGCTCACTTTACTCTTGTTTTCTATCTACAGATGAGCCTCAATCTATAGAGGACGCACTTAAAGATGCTGACTGGGTCATTGCTATGCAAGAAGAGCTGAACCAGTTCGTCAGAAATGAAGTATGGGAGCTTGTTGACAGACCTAGACATCAGCACGTGATTGGTACTAAGTGGGTCTTCAAAAACAAGCGTGATGAAAACAACGTCATCATCATAAATAAAGCTCGACTAGTTGCAAAAGGTTACAGTCAGGCAGAAGGAATTGACTTCGATGAAACATTCGCTCCAGTCGCAAGATTGGAAGCCATACGTCTATTCCTAGCATATGCAACACATCAAGGTTTCAAAGTATATCAGATGGATGTGAAGTCAGCTTTTCTGAACGGCGTACTGAAGGAAGAAGTCTATGTGGAACAACCGTCCGGCTTTCAGCAGGGACATCAGGTGTACAGACTTAGGAAAGCTCTGTATGGGTTAAAACAAGCACCCAGGGCTTGGTACAATACCCTATCAGACTTTTTACTTCAGAAAGGTTTTCAGAAGGGGACAGTAGATCACACCCTATTCAGCATAAAGTCAGGAGATGACATCCTAGTGGTGCAAATCTACGTGGACGACATCATTTTCAGCTGCAGAAACGAGACAATATGCCAGCAGTTCGAGAAGATGATGAAAGAGAAATTCGAGATGTCCATGATGGGAGAGATGAACTATTTCCTTGGATTTCAAGTGAAGCAATCACCTGAAGGAATCTTCATCAATCAAGCCAAATACACTCGAGATCTTCTCAAGAGATTCGGCTGGGACTCCAGCAAGCCAGTCAAAATCCCCATGAATACGAATTTTAAAATCGATCTAGACAAAGAGGGAGCTTCTGTTAACTCTACTGATTATAGAGCTATTATTGGTTCTTTATTATATTTAACAGCTAGCCGACCTGACATAACTTATGTTGTAGGTGTATGCGCAAGATTTTAAGCGGATCCCAAGCAAAGTCATCTGGACTCAGCTAAAAAGATTATGCGCTATCTGAGAGGAATACCTGATGCTGGGTTATGGTATCCTGCTGATGATAATCTAATACCGACGAGTTATTCGATGCCGATTATGCAAGATGCAGGATAGATCGTAAGTCAACTTCCGGAACGTGTCAGTTCCTAGGCAGCAAGCTTATATCTTGGTTTTCAAAGAAACAGCACTCAGTAGCAACGTCCACTACTGAAGCTGAGTACATGGCTGTTGGAAGTTGCTGTGCCCAGATCCTTTGGCTTCGACAACAACTGAGAGATTATGGTATCATTCATAATGAAGTGCCCATCTACTGTGACTCCACCAGTGCAATTGCCATAACTCAGAACCCAGTTCTACATACGAGATGCAAGCACGTGGATATCCGACACCACTTCATCAGAGACCATGTCGAGAAGAAGGATATCAGAATGGAGAAAATCCATACTGATAAGCAAAGGGCAGACATACTGACCAAACCACTAGCTGAGAACAGATTCAGAGAATTATCAGTTGAGCTAGGTCTACTGGATCCTACTGAAATGCATCAGTAGAAGACAACTACTGATAGCAGCCCGTGGAGACAATTGGAAATATTTGGTATCAGTGGATGGAACCAGTACGACAAGTCAGAAGATTCTGTACAGTGATTCAGTGGGAAGAATCACACTGTACACAGCAAGGGGGAATATGGTTATCAGTACTTCAATCATCCTCCTGCGATATAACGGTAACCAGCTGATCGAAAATTCAGCTGAAGAGGTTTGCGTAATATCATATACTTATTTTCTTTTCAGAAGCATGTCTGCATTTATTATATCAGTCGCACGCAGTCAGTAGTTAATGTGCATTTATTTCCCGCCATTAATAAGTTTAAGGAAAGGTCAGTAGGAAACCTTTTCATTCGCTTAAACTGAGTAATTAATGATGTCTGTCGCGCATTTAATGCATGTCTTCTCACTTACCTTTATTACGTGAATCTATGTTTGAGGCGGCTTTTGTAATCATTCCTTTTATAACTTTTAATATCAGTTGTCTATAGATTTGGAAGATTAAAATAGGATCGTAGGATCTAAACTTATAATCAGTCAAGATATACAAATCTTTCATCTTCTATCTTCTTCCTCACTTCTCGCCATTTTCAACTTAAGAGCTATTTTCAAGCGTTCAGTTTCCCTCTCAAAAATCATCTTAACTGTTTCGCTTTTGCATCTCTCAAGCTCGTTAATACTCGGTAATGTATTGAATTTGCTGAATACTTACTAACTTACTCTATTTTCAAGTGCTAACAAGTTGTTTTGCAGATTTTAATGGTGTATGTTCTAGAACCCTCTGATATGAACGAGATCATACTCTCACGGATTCAGTTCAAACCCACCATGGCGCTTCGTCAAGTAGATCTTCCCTATCTTGAGCCAGTCTTCGAGGCGCTAGATCATTCAGGACTTGAATGGCTCGTATCTAAGCAGCCTAGGGCTTTTCTGCCGAGGCAAGTTGCGGAAGTATACCTCAACTGGAAGACTCTCGCGTCCGGAGGAGAAGAATCTTCCTTCTTATATATGAAGGAGGTTGCCCCAAACTCATGGGATGTGAGTCAGTGCGTCTTCAACATCCGAGATGCATTGGGATTAGCGTTCGATCTCCCAGACAGTGGTGTTTCTCCTATTGGCTACAAGGAGAAGGAGATGAACACATATGTTCAAAAGTTCTGTGGGAGGAATGACATCAGTTTCAAAACCGCTCTTCCAAAGAACCTGCTTGCTACCTCGATACGGGGGGCTCGCCTACATCGTGTCACATATTCGACGAGCTCTGCGAGATCTTATGATCAAGCTTGTCTAAGCCACGTATTCGCTGATGATGGCTATAGACGACGAGTCCGAGTGAACTGGACAGATTATTACGTAGCCGAGCGAAGGCTCGGGCACACAAATTCACCACCTTACCCATCTGGTGAGAGGAAGATGATCAGCATTGGGAAGCTACCGTATGGGACCAAGATGTCCATGCGATCGAGCAATCGCAGCGAGGAATTCTTCCTTTGCCGACGCCAAATTCTTCGACAGCAGGCTAATAAAATTCAAAACTAAAGCAGCTGCTGAGAAGTCTGTTGGGCGAGGGCCGCCTGATCAGAAGAGAGAAAGATCAGCTACTATTTTGCCCCCTCGCGCCGACCCTCCGAAAAGGAAAAGGCTGACTAAAACTGGACCTGCTAAGGTGCCAGTAGAGCAAGCTAAACCAGCCTCTCCTCCTCCTACTGACGAAAACATTCTTGACTCTGACACAGGGATGGAGGGACCCACACTTAAGGATAAGGTACAAGTGATCAGCTCCGAGAAGACTCAGTCGGACGTCAGGATTCCGACTGAAGAGACTTCCTCTGAGTGGACAGCCATCCACTCCACTCGCCTCCAAGCCACGAGTGAGATCCACACACAGATCCCAGAGATATTAGAACATTCTGATCTGGTGGATATAGCCATAAGGGCTAGAGTTCAGATGCTGCTGAGGTTCTGCTGAGGTTCTTGAGCTGGGAATTTCTTGCAGAAATTATAAGGACTCAGACAGCACTCTCCTTACTTGCTGAAGAGCAATAGCTGCAGTCAGCAATTGGGTTCGGGGAACCAGCTGATCTGGCAACTATTGACGACTTGAGGGCGGCAATGCTCTATCTGCTGAGCTTGCGCACCTCAGTGCCCGGCGACAGTCAGTCGCCACCGTCTCCTCCTGATAATGATGATCAAGGAGATAAAGATGAGGAGATGGATCAGGGCGCACCCAAGGATGCAGAGTTGGGAGGCTCTGCTGAAGCCTGAGGGTTCCAGTCCCCGCGAGAAGGGCAAATCACCACCTCCATCCACATCAGGTGATGCCCCGGGTGCCTCGAAGCGCAGTCGAGAGAAACTCCTCGCGATTTCTGAGCAGAGGATCGGAACAAGTTCTTATCAGATACAACCAATTGGTTCCGTCACCTCTAAGTCGGTAAACAAGGTGATTAGGCGTTAAGGGGATAAAAATCGCCTACTAGCTAAGGATGTGCATATCAAATGGGGTCAATACACTAAGGCTCAGACAGCTAGTATAGACCGACTGGCTGAAGGCATAGAGAAAGTCTTAGAAGCTCCTACTCCTCAGCTGAATATTCAGGAGATAATTGAGACCGCCTTAGCAGCTCAGAAGACAGATTTAGAAGCACGAGTCGAGCGTTGCTCCAAAATCGGCGAGAAGATCTTTTCGAGCAACCGACTCGAGCTCGCTACGATCAAGGCGTAAATTGACGAGAGAAATAAAGTGGCCACCTCTAGCCTACAGACAGCCATTAAACAACAGGCAGAGGCCCTTAAGGCCGTTCAGAAAGAGATGACAGATTCCCAAGATCAGGCTCTGCTGAAACTCCGTCAGGAGTCAGCCGCGCAGCTTAAGAAATCTAGAGCTGATCAAGAAAAAGATTGGGACAATTACTGCAATCTCGTCAAGGACTTCGAATCCACTACTTCTCTTATTAAGGATTCAGTCCATAATGTTAAACGAGACATCCAAGCCATCCGCACTCAACTCTCTAAGGCAGATGATGCCAAAAAGGGGGAAAAGGAAGTGAAGTCAGAATCTGAGGCGGAACCGGCTGTAGTTGAGTTGGTGGAGGATGTGACTAAGGGGGAAGGAGTCAGCACAGCTCGAGGTGAAGGGTTAGCCGCTCAGGCTGGACCCAGTTCAGTTGTACTCCTGCTAGAGTATACCCCACTGAGGCAATCTATGACTGAGGCAGCTCCCATTTCATCTGCCCAGCACATAGATGAGATTGCTCAGTTTCTAGAGGAAGAAGAGCCTCAAGGACTGCCACCGCAAAGGCCCGGGAAGGAGATCTCTACTGCTGAACCCACTTCTCCACCTTCCTCGCCTCACAAGTTCAAATCAAGAGCGGAGCAGGAAGCCTACGACCTCCAGATTGCTCAGGAGCTTCAGGATAAGCTCGATCAGGAGCATCAGCTGGAAGAGGCTAAGAAAGGCATGCAGCCAAAGAAAGTTGCAGGAAAGGCTGCTAAAGGCAAGGCTAAGAAGGCTCAGGATGAGAAGAAAGCTCAGGAGGAGCTAGCCAAGGCCTTAGTTACTGAAGTTCAGCCAACTGCTCAGAGTCATTACCCGACTAATCTTACACCTGAGCAGGAGGCAGAGGATAAAGCTACTTGGGAAGCTACGCTGCAAGGGTTAAACCTCAGGAGAGGAGATTCTAGGGCAGCAGTTCTCAGAGAGAAGAAAAGGATAGCTGACATGGCTAAGATAATGAGACTATCCGAAAAGCCGGCGGTGATCCAAGGAAGCGAGATTCCATGAGGATCCAAGTTCGGGAAGGGCACCTTATATCAAGAAGGAGCCTACACCTCATGTGGATAAATGGGTGCCAGCCGAGCTCAACGAGCAATGGGAGGAAATGAAAGAAGATTTTATTAAGGGATACTACGTATGGGGTATCTATGAATCTGACATACCGGTTGAAGAACACTTTGACGGACTTATTTCCCGGTTTGATATAGAGTTCGGAGATCGGGATCCGTCGGATCATGGAGAGAGAGAATATACCCTTGAGCTCCGACCTTCGAAGAATCCCTCCTCCGAGGATTCGCTCGCGGCGTCTTGTGCACAAAGGAGATTGAGAGAGAAGTCGAAGGAGCAAGCATATCATCTATATTTGAATCCGGACAATCCAGTGATTATGAGGAAATCCGGACTACGAGAACCGGAATCTACAAATACTACTATCCGGATCCTCCGCTGACAAGTCTCTCGACTTCAAGAAACGAACGAAGAAATTCAAGAGTCGGACTTAGTCTCTTATCTCTCATCCTCTTTGTAATAGTGATAGGACCCTTGTACTCTCATGATTATATATATATGGGTTCCTATTTGCTTGCCAGACAATTACTCATTGTCTCATGGCTTTTATCTGTGTTTTTCACAACTGATCACTAAGTGATCTGACACACACTCACATAACCGTTTTCTCGGATGTTGCCTATCTCCCGCCTGCTGACTTGAGGTTTTATTGATCACCTTGTTTGTCTTCTGATGAATCAGGGGGAAATTATTGTCAGTAGATTAGTACCTTCAGGGGGACATGTCTTTAGTAGTTGCAGATGGTAGAATATAGGTTTTGGCATCATCAATTAGGGGGAAATTGTTGGGTTATGAGTCAGTAGATGATACTCAGCTGAGTAGTGGTTAAAAGAATATTGGGGGAAATCATAGTAGTACTATGGAATTGAAGATCCCAAAACCCAGCTGTTATCAGTCGTTCACTGTGTCGTTAGGATTAGATGATGTATAGGTTGGACTTGTTTATTTTGTTTATCTTTTGTCTAAGTCCTGTACGGGGTAAGTTGTTGGATTGATCTTCTGACGAAGTTACTCTCCAGAACCCCACGTCATCCTTGTAAGAAGCTTGCGTTCTTTCGACCAAGTTGGTCTTCACCTCAGTAGAAGACAGTCCAACGTACCGATAAGCCATCAGCAGAAGAACCTATGCAAAGCTCAGTACCTTCGAAGTCACCAGCTGACCTACTCAGTAGATGTACTCCCTGTCAGACGACTCAGTCGAAGAAGACGAGAGACTTATCCGAGTCTCGTGTCCGACGTAAAACGACCCAGTCGCACAAGTCTTTTCGAAGTTCAGCAGAAGATCATACGAGGTTGGTTGAATAGTCAACTTTGACTCTGACACATTTTCACCAACCACAAACCTCGACCAATGAGAAGCCGACAACACCCTATCTGCTCTATACAGTAAAGCTGCTCTCATGTACAGTAATTAACTGCCTTGCTGCAACAAGTTCGAAATTATGGCCGTTTTCTTTGGAAGTTTGTGACACGTGGCATCGTCATCTCCAACGGACATATGCCATAGCTCACAACTATAAATAGAGAAGAAATTCGAGCTCCACGCACAGAATAAACAAGGGAAAAATGCTCAAGTTTTGAACACTCTAGCAAACTCGAAAGATCATCCAGAGAAGAACTTGCTTTCTTAGAATATTCTTAGTTCTTCTCTCTAGAGTTCATAGATTCCCTTCTTCTCTAGACTAAGATCATTGTTATATCTATAGCTTAGATTCGAAGGAGTTCACTTTTAGTGAATCGTTCTTATTGTAAGAACTCCTTCTTAGTTGGAGAGTATTCCATCCCTTTCAAACCTCGGTTTGGATTGTAAAGTCGCTAAGGACTATAACTTAGAAGGGACTGTCCTGTGTACAGTATCCTTGCTGAGACTTGCTCAGATAAATCAACAAGTTCTCCTGCTCAGTTCAGGACCGTGGACGTAGGATCTTGCGTATCCGAACCACGTTAAACTACTTGTGTTCTTTACTGTTTTATTGCATTGCATACAACTGACTTACAAATCATAAGCTTGCATAAAACGTATTCTAAGCGCACAGCCAAAAGACTTTAATTTGGGAAAACACGTTTTCAAAAGAGACGAATTCCGGGCCCTACACTTATTCCGCACAACAGTCTTCGACTGAGTCTCGAAGCATGCGACAATAGTCGGTAGAAGAGCTCGACGGTGACTCCCCTCTCGACCCGAGATCGAAGGTTTATCTGGCACTGTTCATCAGTCGCAATCAACAGCTTCTGCTGACCTTCACTGAGAAAAAGAAACAGTACTCAGGTGTATTCACCCCCCCCCCCCTCTACACCTGATATTCGTCTCCGGACCAACACTAATAAACAAATTTCTGGTAGTGAAGGTTGCAAGCCCTTAGGATGTAAATGGATTCTAAAAAGAAAGTATAAGGCAGATGGGTCAATTGACAAATATAAAGCTCGTTTAGTGGTTAAAGGTTTTAAGCAAATTGAATGATATGATTTCTTCGATACTTATTCGCCTGTAACGAGAATTACGTCTATCCGTGTGCTTCTCGCGATTGTTGTTTTGCACAATCTTGAGATTCACCAAATGGATGTGAAAACTGCCTTTCTAAATGGAGATTTAGAAGAGGAAATTTATATGGAACAACCTGAAGGGTTTGTAGTACCTGGCCAAGAGCGAAAGGTATGTAAGTTAGTGAAATTCCTATATGGGTTGAAACAAGCACCATTACAATGGCACTTGAAATTCGACGAGGCTATGTTGTCGAATGGTTTTAAGATTAATGAATGTGACAAGTGTGTTTACATAAAGAATACAAAGAATGGTTTTGTAATTGTTTGTCTTTATGTAGACGACACGTTAATTATGGGACAAAACATTCAAGTCATAAATGACACCAAGCGTATGCTTAAGAGAACTTTCGATATGAAAGATATGGGAGTTGCTGATGTTATTCTTGGAGTGAAGATACAAAGAACTCCCAAAGGGATTGTTTTGTCTCAATCTCATTATATTGAGAAAGTACTTAAGAGGTTTAATGTCTTTGATAGTGCGCCGGCAAAGACTCCTCTAGAAGTTAATGTTCACTTGAGCAAGAATAGGGGTGATCCTGTTACTCAAGAGGATTATGCTAGAGTTATCGGTTGTCTTATGTACATCACGAATTGTACGAGACCCGACCTAGCTTGTCCGGTGAACAAACTGAGTCGCTATACTAGTAATCCTAGTAGAGAGCATTGGAAATCTCTTGTAAGAGTTCTGAGGTATTTGAAATACACTCTTAACTTTGGGCTGCACTACTCGAGACATCCCCCAGTACTTGAAGGGTACTGTGATGCGAATTGGATATCCGACACTAAAGACTCGTTGTCTACTAGTGGTTATGTGTTCACTATAGGGGGAGGAGCTGTGTCGTGGAGATCCACGAAACAGACGTGCATAGCCCGATCCACCATGGAATCTGAATTTATTGCTTTTATTGAAGCCGGTGAGGAGGTCGAATGGCTCCGTAAATTTCTTGAAGATATTCCATGTTGGACGAAACCCGTGCCACCTGTTATGATTTACTGTGATAGCCAAGCGGCTATTGGTAGGGCCAAGAGTGGGTTGTATAATAGTAAGTCGAGACATATTCGTCGTCGACATAATACCGTAAGACATTTGATCACGAGTGGGGTTATCTCTGTAGACTATGTCAAGTCTATAGATAACCTAGCGGATCCGCTTACTAAGAGTTTGAATCGAGATCAAATGTATAACCTCGTAGAGGGAATGGGAGCTAAATCCACAAATTAAAGACGATTATAGTGGATACCCAACCTTGTAGATTGGAGATCCCATGAACTTGGTTCAATGGGAAAACTAAGCTATATGAGTCTGTTGATACCGCACTCAATTAGTTTATTCCCTAAAAGAGCTCGAGAGTGTTGGTGACCTGTCAAGTGGTGAGGTTAAGTCTTTAACTTTTAATGATTCTTGGATGCCTTGAGAAGGTGGAGTATGACAGGATACTCGAGTAAGAATCACCTATGTAAGTGAGAAGTGAGGGCCGCTTCTATGTAACACTTATGAATCCAAAGAGGTTGTCCATGGCCTGTAAAGGACACAAACGTGAGAACGGACGACGTTGAGACTTTATAGTGTTAGTGCTATTGTCTAAGTATACACTATGGAGGAATAGTTCAAGGCCACGTGTCCACTAGTCCGCCGGTATGCTCGATAGCACTGACTAAGGAAGGTTCAAGGTCACAAGCCACCTACCCTGATGCTTTATTGTCTCTTGAGGACAGAGTTGTGTGTCTGCATGCATGCATTTGGCTATTTCCACTCATGTGGGAGATTGTTGGAAAAAACGTTTAATATTTATATATTATATATATATAAATTTGTATTATGGAAATTAAGTGAGCATTTAATGCTACTTTGACATGGGCAAATTTCAGCCCGTTCGATCGCATTTTCGAGCCTCGATATATATCCGATTTGCAAATTAAGATATATAGCGTCGATCTACGTTTCGAGTAGATAATTATAGTGTGTTTAATTTCTCAATTCCGTTTTTCGGTGAGTGAGAAATAGTGGCTCGAAGTTTGGGGGACAAAGTTGAGATGTTACCAAAAATGGAGATACTTACATTATTCGGGTTTTGGAGAGTTATTACATTAATCAATGTCCCACATTGATTAATATACAAACTTTAATGTGGTATTTAAGTCTCTACCATATTGTAGGAGATAACTAAGTAACATGTGGTGGGCTTGGGCCACACATGCTCATGCGCGCGAGCCTTTTCGCCGACCGCCTCACACGCGGCGCGGCGCGCCGCGCCGCACCGCGCCGTGCCCGGCCCCGGCTCCGGTTCCGGTCCGTGTACGTGTCCTTGGACTTGGACTTGGATCTTGGCAATTGGTCCTTTGGGTGGTCCGTCGGGCTTGGCAGTTGGGCTGTAGAAATCTCCAACTCTCAACCTTCCATATCTCCACTCCCCTGAACACGTCAGCCTGCCTTAATTAGCAGGAGTAATTCCTGCAACCTTTCAACTGGGGAAGCAGCCTATAAATAGGAAGCTGCACTTCATTCCAAAAACACACCTGCAAACAACAAGCATTTTTAGCTCAAGTTCTTAGCTCATCTTAGCTCAAGTTCTTCAGCAGCCTGTCCTCGCCGGAAAGTCCAGTTTGCCGGAGCTCGAAGATTTTGCGGTGCTGCAATCCTCGAGACGTCATCGTTTCATCTTTGGGGACGATACGCCAACATCGAGAGCACTACCGGGGCGTTTTTCGTCTTGCGGAGAGAGGCCTTTCTCGACTCGACGGTTCTTTTATTTGTTTTATTTTTCCGACTTACGGTTTACTTGTAATAGCAGTTTATACTTCAGCATGTTATTGATTCTAATTCTTAAGAATGTTAAATAATAAATATACAATTTACTTTTATACCAACTGAAAGAGAGTAAAAAAAAATTGACTAATAACCTTTTTTGTTTGTTCTTGGCAGGTCCTTCGATCGGACTACACGTACATATTTGAATTCTAGAAACCCAAGCACATATGAAAGATCATCAGAAAATAGTCTCCATGGAATGACATAGGTTATTGCACAGGAGCGGGGTTTACCATATTCGCACCAAATATAGCTGTTGTAGATTCCTCGTTATAAAAAATAATAATAATAATAATTAAAAAAAATCATCAGAAAATAAAGTTTGGCTAATAGTGCGAAAAGTAAACCCGACTTTAACTTGTTCAATGATATTCCAAATGATTAAGCTAGGGCCCAATAAAGTGTCCAAATATCATATATTTGTTAGATGTGGATGATTCAAAATAATGAGAAAAACAGTGATAATTTGTTAATATCATAAATTTTAGAAAATATCTTTAAAGTAGCGAGACTATTGCAAAGAATATTGTTTCAAATGATTAATTTTAGCAATGTTTTCAATGAATTATGACAGTATTTTGAATGTTTGATTAGAATATGAATGATGCTTTTTTTATGCCCATAATTAAAAGTTCGAATTTCAACAATACCATTAGATGTGATTCAATCACATATAATTAATCGAATTTTTTTACACCCATTGAATGATTGCTTCAAATTTCCTAGTTGTATAGAAAGTGTTTTAAGAAACTAGTACAATATTGAAAAATCTTCCAATACGAGCATAGTTACTAATTTTATTATGTTTTATTGGTAAACATTAAACTTGTACATATCTCAAAATGTAAGAATATTTTTTTAATAATTAAAACTTAAATATTTTTTATGTAAATGTATGTGGTTTAAGATGTTGAAACATATTTTTCCAGTTCCAAAAAATGTCTCATAAATTCCCCCAAAACATTAAGGGGTCATTTAGTTGGAGGGATTCAGGAAACGGAAAAAGGAAATAGAAGGGTTGACTCCATTAAATAGTGTTTGGTTCCGTTTTTTTAGAAAATTGATTCTCCCACTATGGGAAATCCAAAACCCCGGTCAAAGTCTTTTTCATTCCCTCCTTCTCCCTTGGGATTTCGTTTCCGTTTTCCCTTCTATGTCCCTCCTTCACTCTCTACGACACCATCTCCTCTCTCTACCACATCTTCTTCTCTAAAATCTCCTACTGACTTATCATTCTTCTCCATCTTATATTTCCGGCGAATTCTCCTCTCTCTCTCTCTCCCCTTGAACTCCGACGAGTTCTTCTCACGTTATCCCCCCCTCTCTTCTCTCCTTGTTGTCTCCCTCTCTTCCCTCTACAAGAAGCCGCAGCGGGAAGCTCTCCACAAGTAGCGTCATTTTGCCCAAACTCTAAAGCGCAAAGTCTACCGTAAGTGGACCTCCACAAGCGACGTTGTCTTCTCCCTCTCTCTTATCCGGCGGCGAAGTGAACTACCTTAGGCTGATTTATCGTCCCCCAAACCTCCTACCTTATCAATTTCTTAAATTTGTGCAGTAACTTGTCGTTTGTAGTTTAATTTTTTGTGGATTTGCAGTTTAATTGGACTATTCTTTTGTTCTTCCTTTTGGTGGATTTGTAGTATAATTTTTGGGTTTGCAATGTTAAAAATAGCTATAAAAACGAGTGAGTATATCCATTTTAGTTAGATTTGTAGTGTTCAAATTGTCTTTAGAATTGCAGTGTTCAGATCGTATTTGAATTTGCAGTGTTCAAACCACCTTGTTCTTCTTTTGTTAAAAAACAATTTCAATCCCTCCTCGGAACCAAACAACTACAAAAGAAAACAAACATAATCGATTCCGTTTCTAGGACCAAATCAAATACGAGACAATATAAGTAATAATTCTAAGTCTTTCCTTTCCACACCCTTTCTTAATTCCTTCCTATTTCCTTCCGCGAACCAAATGGCCCTTAAGACTGCATTTATCGGCGTATATTTTGGGCGTCCGTCCAGATTGCTTCGTATATCGTAAATTAAAAAAAAATACAGTCAAACATCTGTGAAGTGAACAACCGCGTCCTCCTCCAGCCCACAATGCAGACGGACATTCTTCATTGTTGTGGCCATTGGGATGGTGACACTTGTCACTATCCCATTGGTCACATGATATTAATTTTATTTTAAATTTAATTTGATTATATCTTTTATAGTATATATTAAAAAAAATTATACCAAGATTCATGATTTTTCATCCTCTATAAATAGAAACTAATATTGATATATTTCTCCATATTTTACAGTTATCTCATTTTCTCTCCACATTTTTAATTATTCTTCACTCTTTCACTATGGATTCTTATAACAACTTGTATAATGCTCAAAATTTTCCCCACTCCAACGATTATTACCCTAGTTTCGATGATTTTCCTAACTCGAGCGAATTCGAATCGCAAGATGTTGGGTTGGAATCACAGTTTCATGATAATCCTTTTCAAAATACCCCAAACCTCCTTTGAAACTACTCATCATGAAAAATCTCTCAACACTAAAAACAATGCACAAGGCTGGAAACCTGAAGAAGATATGGCATTAATGTCTACATGGTGTCATGTAAGTGGAGATCCAATTGTAGGCAAGAATCAAAATGCTGCCGAATTATGTAAAAAGGTTTGGGCGCTTTATGAACAATCTCGAAAGCAAAACCCAAGATTGGGTGAAGAAAGGTCAAGCGAGTCGTTGAGACAACGTTACAGACGCATTAATGCAAATGTGATGAAGTGGATTGGTGTATATAGGGCAGCATACAGTCGTAGAAGGAGCGGAATGTCGAATGATGACATTGGGTAAGAAGCGCAACTGTTGTATAGAAAAACCAAGTTTACTCACCATGAGGTATATAAAAAGGTTATGAGTACTTATCCGAAATGAGAGTTGAATTTATAGTCAACTGGTTTTATACAGCAGAGAGAACCACGCGATGAAGACAGTGTTGGAGAAAGTTGTGCTAGCTTGAAAAGAACATGGACCGATGAAGAAGGCGATCCTCCAACGGACTCCACTCCAGAAACTTCTGTGAGTGATGCATCAACATTTCGTCGCCCTATGGGGAGAGACAAGGCCAAGACTGCGACAAAAAAGAAAGGAAAAGGAGTGGCATCTTTATCTTCGTCTTCTATAATACATGATGATTTCATTGTTGAAATTCATGAATTGAGGATCACGCGTGACAAGGAGCTTCAGAAGCGTGACTTGGATCGTGAGGCACATAAAGAAGAGATGGCCCAGAAGATGAAGACATTTACGTTGAATAAACTGCTAAATAAAACTGCATTAACTCCAGAAGAAGAGCAACTAAAATTGCGTATGTTGCATGAATTTTTTAGGATATCCAAGTTTATGAGTGTATTGTTTAAGTATGCATGTTTTTAGTATTTTTTGCAAGAGTTGTGTGTTTGTTTTATGTAATGTCGGTCTGATTATTGTCTAGTAGCCATTATTGTAACATTTGTGTGTTGTAATATATTTTCACTATCAATGAATTTTATGATGTGTAATAATATGCATTTTTTCTTTTAAATCATTCAACGCATTAATTCACTAAGCATTTAAAACATCCAGTTTGAATACAGATACATTATTATTTTGAATGCTTTCTCATCAATATGTCAGATCAATTATTACTCTATCATCAATAACAATTCGTCACAAGCATGTGACAATGTTCACATTCACGAATGATTTGGATCAATCAAAATCACACATGGTTTGGATATCACATCAATATGTCAAATCAATTATTACTCTCTCATCAATAATGCCTAGTGTTGAGTTATTGCAATTGAAACTGTCAAGCAATAACAATTTGTCACATGCACGTGACAGTGTTTACATTCACGCATGGTATTGTTCACATGCCTAAAAAACAATCAATAATGTTTTACTCAATCAATAATGCAAAAATGCACTGTCAATCAATAATGCTTTATTGTTGAAATAGTGCAAAAATGCACTGTCAATCACTAATGTTTTACTCAATCAATAATGCAAAAATGCATTGTCAATCAATAATGTTTTACTCAATCAATAATGCAAAAATGCTACAGTGGTTTGTCGTTTACTCCTATAAATTATAGTTCACGTATTAGTATGTCATACGAACCAAACTCCACGAAAGATAACCAAATATCTCTCTCCCATTTGTTGAATATACCACCTCCAAAAATGTCTTCAAGTTCTAATTTTGATATTTCAAATATCCTCGAAGATGATGATTGGTGGGATGAGAGAGAATCCATTTACAATCAATTATCTGTAGGAGATAGCATTATCGACAAGGTTGTCGAAGAGGTTGCCGCTCGAGCCAAATCTCTATCATTACAACCCATGAATCATACTACTCGACAAAGGAGGCGGTATATTGAACGAGGACATGAGAAGGATTATGACACTGTGTTCGAGCAATACTTCTCAGAAAATCCAATCTATCCTGAAGATTATTTTCGAACAAGGTATCGCATGTGAAAGCCGTTATTCGAACGTATAATGAATAAATTGGTTGCCAATGACAAATTTTTTCAACAAAAGTCGGATGCATTGCTGCGATGAGGGTGCTGGCATACGGCACAACAGTCGACTTACATGACGAATATTTGCGAATAAGCGATCAACTAATTCGAAAATCGCTCAAAAGATTCGTAGAAGGCATTATTTCCAACTTCAACGACGAGTACCTAAGAAAGCCAACTGAACATAGACATATCTTCTGCAACTAGGAGAACGACGTGGTTTCCCAGGCATGTTGGGCAGTATAGACTGTATGCATTGGGAATGAAAAAATTGTCCCTCTGGTTGGGCGGACCAGTTTGCAGGAAGAAGTGGTAAACCAACTATAATCTTGGAAGCAGTTGTTTCACAGGATTTGTGGCTTTGGCATGCATTTTTTGGAACTCCGGGTTTCAGAAATGATAGCAATGTGCTCGATAAATCGTCTGTTTTTTATGATATTTTGGAAGGTCGGGCACCAAAGGTTAGTTATGTCGTAAATGACAAGGAGAAGAATATGGGATATTCTCTCACATATGATATGTATCCTGAATGGGCAGCATTTGTTAAATCTATTAGAGTTCCTCTCATTCAAGAGCATAAATTATTTGCTCTACATCAAGAGGCTACGCAAAAAGACGTTGAACGAGCATTTGGCATTCTACAAGCTCGTCTCGCTTTTATCAAGCAACCATGTCTTATATGGGATCGGGATTTTATGGGAAAAATAATGAGAGTTTGCATCATCATGCACAATATGATAGTGGAAGGCGAAAGAATCTCTTATCTAAATTACCAAGATCCTACAGACTGCAAAAATCAGAGTAATCGAGGTATTGAAGATGGAGAAGAAAATAATGATTTTGGATACTCTACAAATTGGATTGCAAGCGCAGCCTCTTATATGAGAACTAAGTCACAACTTCGTAACAGAGAAGGGCATAAAGAGCTTCAAACGACTTGATCGAGCATATATCGCAAAAATTCGGCCATGATAGCTGGATAAATTTCCTACTTCGTATTTGTAGTTGTGTGTTATTCGTTGTTTCAATTTTTTACTTCATCAATTTGTCATTCACATTTGTTTTATTAATATGAGTTGTATTGATATTGAGGTTTTTTTTCGTGTTTTTCGTTAACCGAAAATTAATTCTAATATTTTTATTAGAATTAATAATATATTGAAATAAATAATTATAAAAAATAATATGAATAGATAATATTTTAGTTTAGTGGTTGCTTAGGTTGGGTGGTCACAGATAAACTATAAAAAGTAAAGATAATATAGTTAGTAAGAAAATAGAGTATATGGAGTAGGGAGAAATTAATAAAATATTGAGATTATTGGGGGTTTGGGTGTGGGTCTATGTTGCACGGACACTACGAAAAAGTCCGTCGTATTGTGTCGGACACGGACACGCTCGGATACGCGCCCGACACGTGTCGGACACGAGAAAAATGTGTCCACAAAATAAATAAAAAATAAAAAAATTTGGACACTTCCCGGACACGGACACAGCAAAAAAAAATTAGACTCTTAACATGTCAATAAACTAACAATTTTGAGTTGAATGATGATGTTGGGATTTTAGAGATTGCAAATCTCACCCTTGATGAGCCGGAAGTGAAAAAGAATTTGTTGGATGAAGTATCCTACACCGATTCATATAACTTGAAAGATTAGATTTTTTATTTAGATTATTATGACTTTTAAGATTAATGTTTATTGTTGTTATCTATTTATCTTAATATTTCACATTTTTATGCTATGATTATGCATTATGAGTTATGACGTATCTGCTTTGAGTTGATAATTTAAACAATGAGTTTGATATTGAAAAGCTTGAATTAATCATTTTTAAAATTATACATATATATATATATATATATATTTATTTATATTAATAATTTAATATTATTTATATCATCGCCCTTGTCCTGTCCTAATTTTTTTTTTAAATATCTTATCCCGTATCCGTACCGTACCGTACCGTATCCCGATCCGTGTCCGTGCAACCTAGGGGCTAGGTGTGGGTGTTGATCGATAAATATAATCTAGAAAGAAGAAACAGAAACAGAGGGAGAGGGCTGGAATTTATTTTGAAGGCCCCTCTCAAAACTCAATCGGACAAGAAAGAAGAATCCAAGAAGATTCATTTGTGAATCATAGGATTTCTGTTGCTGTTAATCAATTAATAGAGTCCTATGATTCACAAGGTTCCAATCTTTGATGCGCCGATTGAATGCCCGCACAGGAAACCCTAGTTCGGAAGGAGAAACCAAAGATATGGATCCTAGCAAACTCCAATTCCGAGCGGGGCGACCTGGATTCCGGCCTCCTAACAACAAGCAGTCAAACTCCAGATCAAGATGTTTCTTGTACACTTCCGTCTCCATCGCGATTACGCTTTTTTGCTACATTCTGTTGTTCCGGGATCAAATCAACGGAAACAAGAAATACGGCGTCGTGGTCGATGGTGGAAGCACGGGAACTCGAATCCACGTGTTTTACTACGATGTTAGGGATGGGAATTTGGTTTTCGATTTCTCCGAGAAGGGGCGGGCGTCGATGAGGGTGAATCCTGGTCTATCAACGTATGCGGAGGATCCGGAGGGGGCGGTGGCTGCGGTGGCGCAGCTGGTGGAGTTTGCGAAGAAGAACGTGCCGAGGGAACGTTGGGGTGAGACGGAGATTCGCCTCATGGCAACGGCTGGTATGAGGCTGTTGGGGAAAGAAGATCAAGAGACGGTGTTGAATGCGTGTAGGAGGAGTTTGAGGGGGTCCGGATTTAGGTTTCGTGATGATTGGGTTAGTGTTATTTCAGGTACGAAAAATGCAATGAGTCTATGCTTTGGATTCTTATTGTTCTTTGCTTGCTAATCTGTTGTTGTGGTTAACTTTTTGATATGGTGGTTGTGTTAATGCGATTATTGAAATGTGCATTTGGCTTATTAAGTGGAATCAGAAGAAACTATTAAGAAGCAAGTTTCGCGGCAATTTATAAGAAACATTAGTAAAATTTTGCCAGAGTTAGTGGTTTTATCTTTAAATATATTGCATTTCTATACGATAAACTCAAGCTTTGAGTTTGTACTTCTATTTGGTTCCTCCATGTTGATTTCTCAATTCAGGAAGTTTAAATTACTAGCTAGTATCTTTATGTCCAATCGCTCAACTAGATACGTTCTCGATTGTTTAGTTCCCCCATCTTGCTAGGTCACCTTAGAAGTATGAGGAAATTTGTATTCTCTCCATCTGTTATATTAGTAACAATCAGCATGCATAGCATTTTGAGTTTATATTACTTTTCGTTTTTATGCCTTGATCTCACAATCTTTTCATGACGTTAATAGTATTCTCCAATTCCTTTAGGGTCTGATGAAGGCTTGTTTGCTTGGGTTGTGGCTAATTATGCTCTTGGAACTCTTGGAGCCGAACCAGCACAAACAACCGGAATCATCGAACTCGGTGGTGCTTCAGCTCAGGTTCTGATCCCTTATTCCTATGGCTTTCTTTGTATCTTGTTGCAAAATATATTCAAAGTTAGAAACAGTAATATCAATAAGCCGTGTGTTTTGCTTTTCTAAAAGTGAACCTGCGAACTAGTGACAAAGTGAACGGCACCACCTATGTAGTAGTAGACGTACACATTTTCTTTTTCCTATTTTGATTTCTCTTATCCTATTCTTTTTCTATAGCCTCATTGTGATTCTGATTTTTATGGCTGCAGGTTACATTTGTCTCTAATGAGCCCATGCCCCCAACGTTCTCTCGGAATGTCAAATTTGGGAATTTTTCGTATAATATATATAGTCACAGCTTGCTTCACTTTGGCCAGGTAACATTTCTTCTATAGCAACGTCAATTATATAGCATCAGTGATAATAGCATGGAACACCTAGCAGAGCCCTACATTTCCCCAAATTTTATTAGAAACTACAGTCTACAGCCTTTCTTAGAAAACTTGATGGTTGTTATTGTCTTGCATGTGATTTAGTTATGTTATGTATTACTTAATAAAGCAAAATTCTCCTCTTGCTTGTATAGTAAAATGCCATTTACTATATTTTGGAGCATCTGAATTTATATGTAATTGTCTTGATATTCTTGCATAATGGTGTATGTGTAGAAATGCTTTCCTGCTAATTATAGTTATTATGCTATTACTTATGAATTCGGGTACCTCTTCCACGCTTTTTAACTACTGTTTTTGCAGAATGTTGCCTTTGAATTGTTGAAAGAATCTCTTCTATCAGGAAGCCAAGAATTGGGTATGTCAAGCTGAATTGTTCTTTTGTTTGCTGGTTGTTTTCCCACCTCATCTTATTTTGGTGAAATACTTCTAAAATATCAATACTTTGAAATATATACTTTTTAAGTTCATTTTGTGTTTGGTTATAAGCTTGTTATGGTATACCAGCCCAAGAAATTTGCTAGGGTCTGGATGAGAACTAGCCGAACATTGAAATTTGAAACAGTGGTAAATATGCGTGATTAATCTATTGTGGTTTCATGTATCTACTCAAATTGGTAGCTTGAATATGATAGGAATGTTACTGCAGTTGTTTCTTTGCAACTCATTGATCAATCTTTGTATTTTGCAAAGCATGTCTCGCATTTTGAACGTTTTTTTTTCTGAGTGCACACCTCACTTGTTCATCCTAAACAATGAAGAGGAGTATTATTGGTTTACATTTATCTTGGTTTGATTGGCTGCTTATAATTTCTACTCCAGACTCATGGCAAATTAAATACTTCTTTCTGAAGTTTGTAAATCTGTTTGTTTGTGCAGATACCGAGTCTCCTCAGAGAAAGAAACCAATGGATCCTTGTACTCCCAGAGGATATGCCCCTGAAAAGGAGGCTCGGAAGGTCTCTCCTCCGTTAATAGGAAAAAAGAGCTACACATCTACTTTGTTTCCCAATGGTAATTTCTCCGAGTGCCGGTCTGCTTCTTTGAAGCTGTTGCAGAAAGGGCAAGGTACACTGTCTGATTTCTTCATATTTTGTTGTAATTTTTCTGCAAGATTTATGCGCAGATTGTTTGTTCGTCATTATATTCATGGGGACTAATCCTTATGTTAAATGCAGACAAGTGCTCTTATCATACTTGCTCCATTGGCTCAACATTTATTCCGAAGCTCCAAGGGAAGTTCCTGGCAACAGAAAATTTCTTTCATACTTCTAAGGTCTCATTTAAATTCATCTTTAGTTATTTCTTCCCTTTTTTCCCTTTTTTTTTATTAAAAAATCTGATCCCTTAGCTTTGGAGGTTCCTTCCTGAACTTTTTCTTTTCTCTTCCATCAAATAGTTCTTCAAGTTGCGAGAGAGATCGTTTTTATCTGGTCTTGTGGCTGCCGGGCAAGAATTCTGCGATGAGGATTGGTCAAAGTTAACCCGTAAATACAAATCTTTTGAGCAAGAGGACCTCATCCCCTATTGCTTCTCTTCAGCATATATTGTTGCCCTCCTTCATGATAGTCTTGGAATTGCTTTGAACGATTCGAGGTATTGCTTTAACAACCCAAAACAGAACTAATCCATTTTTAATCTGAATGACAACTTTATATGCTAATAAACCTTATTTATAACATTGGAATGATATTTGGAGCAGGATTCAATATGCTAATCAGGTGGAGAGTATCCCACTCGACTGGGCGTTGGGAGCTTTCATCCTGCAGAGTGCAGCCGAATTAGATGTAAAGAACTCCGACTGGCTGAACCCCGTCATAGGCAGTGAGTCTTTGCCATTGCCCCTTGTTTTCGGAGTTTTCCTGGTGCTGGTACTCATATCATGGTTCATGTTGAGATGGAGGAAGCCGCAGGTGAAGACCATCTATGATCTAGAAAGAGGTAAGTACATAACCACGCGCATCAGTAGATACTCGTAGAGATAGCCAGAGTTACAAATGTGCAACCTGACTTTCCTCAGAGGAGGAAGGTGCTTGAGTTTCTACACCAAGTTGCTGCTGCACTCCCAATCTCCTCTTGGCTATGGCTTTGTTCAAGAATCAGGAGACCGGAAATGCAACCATCGAGCTATTAGGAACGAGGTTTACTCGGAGCATAGCGGTGAGGTACTTATTGTCCATACCATAGGGATACAGTATAGGTTTTTGTTGCTTAATCCAAGGGAGCTTTTTGATGGTGAGCTCCTATGATTTGTAATCTCTTTATGGGTTGGTTTGTTAAGACAAACCTTTGGAGGTGAATACATTGTTTGTTCTTCAATGTATTTAATTTATATTTATATATGAAGTTAATTTGTTGACCCCATCAAACTACTGTTTGGAATTATGTAAAGTTTATTACCTTCTAACTCTTTTTTGATGATGAGGTAACCCGCAGCCGCTATCGAAGTGCGCACTGGGTAAATTTTGCTCATGTGCAATAGCCTGCAAATCATGCAATAGTCTGCAAATTACATAGGAAAGTTTAACAATCATAGGCTAACCATAAATGACAGGCAACATATAGCGGTTCCAGTAGGTTTGAACTAGGCCAGCCATTCCAAGGGGACTTACTACCATCTGACTCATTCTTTTTTATCTATGTATATTATTGGAGCCCACCCATCCCCAACCACCCACCCCCCAACACTCCAGCTCTGTCCCATACATTTTTTCTATCACAATTTCTGTCGTCATGGATGAACTAATTGTGTACCAATTATATCTACTGGTAGATTCGAGAACGTTCGAATTTTCCAAATATGTCTCTTTGCCTGCATCGCAAGATACAAAAATACAACTTTGCAACTGTCTTTTCTTTACAATGACCATTAAATAAAAGTCTAGCAAGATGTTTTGTTTTTAAGAAGAGTATAAAAATCTTAATATCCTTTGTAGGCTTTTAGCATTATAAAAGAATTAAAGAAAGAGAATAAAATTCTAAACCGATTCTTAGCATTATAAAATTCCTTTTCTTGGACGACACATCTAAAATAAAATGCACTATTCACATCGTTTGAATACATCAAACAAGGGCGACACTGTACGAGCTGACAACTTTGTCCATTTCCCATTAACTTCCAGACCGTTGGAAACTCAGAAAAAAAGTTCATAATTATTTAAAAAACTTAAAAGAAAATCTCCAATTTGAAAATATCACGACGTGGTCTAACATTTTCAGATCAAATAAGTTACATTAATAAGGAAACATTTTAATTTTTATAATATTTTTTGAATTCCTTCCCTCCGTCACATTGTTGGCTTTTTTTTCCTTTTCGAATTATTGGAATATTATTGTTCAGTTTTCGAAAATAAAAAAAATTGTGTACCACAATCATTTAAATAAGCAACTTTTTTAACATATTTTAACCCATTTTCTTAATATTAATTCAAAAAATAAACAAGCTAACAATAATGGAATGGTTGAAATATTATGAATCTGAAAACCGTCTCAATGAGGTAATTCATGATCGACATGTCTCCAAATTCTTTAGTTTTGAGAAATAGGAGTAAAATCTATAATTTCAGAAATTAAACATAATTTTTTTTTGAAAAATAATGTATGTATACATATTTCAAATTAGTCCTAAGATTCCGGATGACCTAAAATCTTGAATTATTGGATAAGTTTTTAATTTATTTCTAGAGAGGACGCTAATCTACTCGCTATCGGGGAAATTATTTTATTTACTTAATCTGCGATTAGTTTTAAAAATTTCATACTTTATTATAGAAATGAAATCCAAAATTTTGATTTTAATTTTGTAAGGTGATTTTATTTATTCTTTGTCCTATAATGTACCTGTATTTTTTAGTATTATGACTGAGAATTTACTCGTAAATTTAAATTATTGATAAAATAGATGTAACGGAAAAGAGTACATCAAATAAACTCTCTTCGCTATATTAATTACCAAATATACTCCTATCTCATTACAAAACCAAAATCATTTTTTCTTGCAGTGAAAAGGAGGGGAAGCCGCCTACTGTTGAATTGAGTAAATTTTGGGCGATAAGGTCGGAATTAGCCAAAAGTCTCCAGAAAGACAAAGACGCGTGAGCTATCAATAATTACATGTAGTATTTCTTGTTGACCCTATTTAGGTTTTCTTTTCTTGGTTGCCCAACAAATTCGCGATTTCTTTCCCCTTTGCATTCCAAATTATCTGTTTCTCCTTCGGTACGTTTTTCTCTTTTCCTTTTTCCTATTCTCATCTTCGAATTTCTTGTTTCCTTCGGTTTCAATTTCGTTGATTAGATTTTCACCTTTTGTGTTGGTGCCCTAAGCTAGAAAATTCGCTGATCCCGCTGCATTTGTCAGCGTGGTCAATGAATTTGTTTCGCCTTTTGATCCTCGGTTTTGTTTTGCTTGGGGTTTGACTGTGGGTATTTGTGTGAAAGGTGTGATTTTTGTGAATATTAGATTGTAAGATTTTAAAGTTTTTATGCCTCTGTTGAAATGAGCTTCTTTTGTTCTGGTTTCAATTTCTTTGTTTGGGGGTGGTTGGATTTCATACAGGTCGAAAGATCAAAGCTTTCTGGTTAATTGAAAGGGGGCGATTATCTGATTGTAATTCCGAGGTCAAAAGATTGTGACCCTTTTTGTGGATAAGATGTTGCAAATTCCTAAATTTTGGATTGTGGTTTTGAAGTGTTTTTGGTGACTTGTTTTACCCAGGAATTATTGTGCTTGTTGCTTTTGAGGCTGTCGTGGTGGAGACAAGGTGTTAATGGCTGAACAGCTACCGAAGACTGAGGCGGGTGGGTCCAGCCAACCCGACTCTGAGACTATGGGAGGTGGAAAGAAGGCTCAAGTGGTCGGCTCCTCATCAGCGGTGGCAAAAGATGAGCAAGTGGTTGTGACAGTTGACAATGAAGAGGAAGACGAGAATGCACCGCTGATAGGGATGGGGGAATGCCGCATTTGCCAGGAGGAGGATTCTCTTAACAATTTGGAGAGTCCTTGTGCTTGCAGTGGGAGTCTTAAGGTAAAAAGCTTGATTGAGTTGGTTGATAATTTAGATAGTTCTCCTAGTTAGTTGTTTAGTGGGTATGTTTAAGTCACTTTCACTTGTCTGGGATCTTGTGAATCAGTTCTTTTAAATGATTTTAGTGCAAAGCATCAGGTACATTTGAATGATTCTGAGCATGTATTCTGATGTCAAATAGTTAGTGCAAGTTGGGACTGCAGATAGACATTATTCTGATGTGAGTGATTTGTGTTGCAGATTTCTGGCAGAAATTTCTTGAGTTTCCGTTTTCATGGTTGGCTATATTTAGAACAAATCAGCATGCGTTTTCCTTTAGAAGTGTCTCGTGTGTTTAATCTTTACTTATCCTTTTGGTTCGTCTTATGTATGGATAACCTTTATCCTCCCCCTCCTCTCCACTTTGCGCTTAGGTACCCATTTGTTCAAGTAACCTGGTTTACTATTTCACTGAGATTTATTACTTTGCAGTATGCTCATAGAAAATGTGTTCAGCACTGGTGTAATGAGAAGGGAGATATTACGTGTGAGATTTGCCATCAGGTATGTGATTGTACTTTTGAACTGTCTATGTTTTCATTAATCCTGCAATAATCAAATAATCTTTTTTTTTTTTGCCTTACCTAATGGGAGTAGTTCCAACTAAGAAATATTTTGCTTATCAATGTTGACAATCTCTATGTGCAAGTTCGATTTTCTGTAAAACATTAGGCCACTTCCTAGGATACTTGGATATGTAAACTGTAAAGAACTAAAGATTAAAGAATATATTTCTTCAGAAGAAATAAAGGTTTAGATCTCACGAGGGCTCCATATGTAATAACAAAAACCACTTCTTTTTATTAATGAATCTTAAGTTTTGGTGCGTGAATGATCATAGAAGATTTTTTGCGCATGTAAACAGGGAAATATGGTTCCATCTCTGATATGACATTCTTTACTTTTGTTGTGCAGCAATATCAGCCTGGTTATACTACTATACCACGCCCTCAATCTGATGAAACTACCGTCGATATTGGGTAATACTTTTATTTTATTTTTTTAATTCTAAAACTATGTTTATGTGATTTTGTTTGCTAAGTCTCTTGCTTCAGAATGAGAAATAGACAAGATCGAATATTCTCCATTTATATTCTTATTTTCATGTGATTAAAGAAGAATGTTATTTTTGTAGGGGAGTATGGCAAATCTCTGGCACACCGCTGGACATGCATGATCCTCGTCTTCTGGCTATTGCTGAGGCTGAGCGTCAGTTCTTTGATGCTGACTATGATGACTATAATAGTGCCAACAGCAGTGGTGCTGCTTTTTGCCGCTCAGCTGCTCTAATTGTAAGTCTTCACTGCTGCTATTCTCAACTCTTTAATACGTGCATTTCCACACTTGTTGACACGGCACTATTTTGCTAATAACATTGCAACAGACAACACCTAATTTGTCAATATACTAAGAGAAATGTTGTGATTGGCAGTTAATGGCTCTTCTGCTGCTGAGGCATGCAGTATCCATCACCGATGATGGAGACGATAACGGAGAGGACGATGCTTCAACATTCTTATCCGTAAGTTGTACTCATTCATACATTACATATCTGAAATTCCTCAACCATATTCATCGCAAGATTTTGCTAAACACTCACACTGGTACGTGCAGCTATTCTTGCTTCGCGCTGTCGGCTTTCTTCTCCCTTGCTACATCATGATCTGGGCCATCAGCATCTTGCAACGTAGGCGGCAAAGACAGGTAGATAGATATTGCTTCTTTCTCATCCCTCTGAATTCTGAAGTTACAAACCAGTTAACGTTCTTGAATTTGTCTGAACAGGAGGCTGCTGCATTGGCTGCAAGGCAATTCGCAATCGTGGTTCAGTCAGCACAGAGTAGAGGCCTCCTTGTGGCTGCGGCTGCACCAGCTGTGACTCCACTGTCGACACCACAGGCTGCCTCCGGTCCTTCACCGGCTGCTGCGGAACACGTCTGATGGACCGATCCGGATTCGCGTATTGGACATGTGAGGGAGTTGTACTTTTAAGTGTTATTTTTGAACATGAGACTTTGGCTCTGTTACATCACATGTGTATATGATGTATTTGGGATGGTGAGACGAGCTTATATGCCTCGAACGCCGCCTGCTCAGGAAATGTACTTATCTTATCTACCTACACTTTGTTAGTGTAATAATTTGTATTACCAGTTTATTCTTTATTTCGCCAGTTTGTTCGATTGGAAATTGGGAATGTGTCTGTTTCGATCTGCGTCGCATGAAAGCAGAGTATAATTCTAGGATGGTATTTTAAAAAATTAATATAGTAATACTAATAATCGTTTCAATTATCTTGTCCATTTTTTTCTTTTTGGGATGTTTTAAATATATTGTCTACTTTTCACATATGGCAAATTATTACACAATTTTTTTATGGGACTCATAACTCTACGTAAAACTAACAATTCTCCTTAAAAATCGTTCAAAAAGCGGAGTGGACAAGATAATTGGGACGAAGAGAATACTAAACATCAAATATATTTAAAATATCTATAATTATTTAACGTACACATAAGTTAAATGAGTACATGAATTATGCATAATTTTTATATTTTTAATTTTTTATGCATAATTTCATAACTTTTCACTCACATGTGCGTAAAACTAAAAGAATTATGCGTAGGAGTCTCAGAACATATTCAATGAAAAAAGATAAAATATACATATTGTTTCCTATTGCTTATAAAAGGACCCGTCATATATCATCCATTCCCTAAGTAAATATTTTTAGTGTATATCTTTTATTCAGTTGTTTTTTAATCGTAACTTTTATTTGTAAACTACTCCCTCCGTTCATTAAAATAATCCAGATTTTAGGGCAATTTTTAAGGAGGTAATTAATGTGTGTAGAGTTGTGGATTCATAAAAAAAAATTGTAATAATTTGCCAAAAAAGAGAATTGGACAACTTTAATAAAATAGTCCAAAAATGTATATTGAACTATTTCAATGAAACGGACAAAGTAGTGGATAACTTCTATAATAGTAATATTTTTTACCGATCTAGAATATTAGCACTCCCTCCGTCCCATAGAAAGAGTTCTCCTTTTATGGGGCACGGAGATTAAGAAACTTATATTGTATGGTATGTGTTATTTGACTTTTGGATTGTTAATTTTAATCCACACATTGTTTGTTTTTTTTAGAAACATGACACTTTCTATGGAACAAAAAAAAAGATATTTTCTATGAGACGAAGGAAGTATTATTTAGAGACTTTAATATACAAGAATTTAAGTTCAAATATTCATAATAATACTTCATTTTTGTTTATATATAATACTCTGTATTATTTAAAAAATAAGTATTCTTAATTTCTTAGTGGGTGTTTGGAACAGCTTATTGAAAGCTGCTTTCAACTTTAAGCTGGTGTGAGGGTGTTTGTGACTCCCAGCTTAAAACTAAGATTTTCTAAAATTGAGCTAAAACTAGAGGAGCAATTTGAAGGCTCGCTCAACCCCAACTTCTAGCTTTTTTTTTGGACTAAATTACTCTTAATAATTTTATCTAATTCCAGAAATATTCATAACCCTAGTACTTCTGAGAATTCATTTTTGTCACAATCCAGCCGCATCTCTTCTCTTCTCTCTCTCTCAATTCTTTACAAATCACAATTTTCTTCCCAATTATCTTGTCCACTCCGCTTTTTGAGCGATTTTTAAAGCGGAGTGGACAAGATAATATCTATATTAGAACAGAATCATAATTATTATAATTTTACAATATATATAATATTTAGATTATTTTAGTATTTTATAGTATTTGATTGGAATTATAAAGCAAAAAATAAATATTGAATAACAATAATTTCTGAATTTTATTATTTATTATAAATAATAATTATTTAATAACACTAAAGGAAAAACAGACATTTCTTTAAAAAATTAACAATAAGCTACTTTTATCAGCATCATTCTCAAACACTATTTTTTCCACTTTCAGCAGTTTTCAACACTTATTTTTAAATACTAACTGATTTTCAAATAAACTGCTTTCAGCACTTTAACCAGCTTTCAGCACTTATCAATAAACTTCAGCTACTCCAAAACCCCTTACTCGTTCTACTAAAAGTCAATAGATTCTTATTTTCACTCTTCGGTCTTCAGTCTTCACGTCCGTATATTATTGCTATTTTACCTATCTATTGGAATCTAATAATGACGCTTACTTGTCAATTTACGCTCTTAATTTTAATCCCCAAAAATAAGGAAACCAGCGTGGCACTGCTAAAGCATAAATTGCTGTTTTGTCGCTTTCCTTGAAAATTTTATTTTCAAATCAAAGATTCTGTTCTAATTTTCGTCGAGAAAAAATCGAAATTGATCATTTAATGTGGCCACTGTCCGATTTTGGTCTTTTATTGTGGCGCCGTTCGATTTTGGTCCTCTAACTTTCATACTTGATCGATTTTAGTCCTATCACCCAGATTCTAAACGGAAAGAAGCGTGTGTAGTACACTCACTACCGGAGAACCAAAATTGGACGTTATTTAAAGTTAGAGGACCAAAATCGGACACTTTTCACAATTACAGGACCAAAATTGGTCAGTGTTAAACATTACAGGACCAAAATCGTACAACTATAATAAAAGGCCAAAATTAAAGAAAAGCTACAATTAAATGACTAAAAATGGACAAAGTTGGGATTAAATGACTAAAAATGATAAAATCGTTTCTTTAGACCGAGATCTGCAACATTTAATTGATATTTATTTGAGTGAAATTTTCTATTTATCCAACCAAATATTAATTTGTGATATCTAATTAAATTAAGTTTCGAACCACAAATTGTCTCGATCACAATAAATTACGAAATTACAAGGGAAATGAAAAGTGCACATGCCAACATATAAATGATAAAGAAATACATATCTTCTGAGAATCCAAAATTCACAACACCTAAAGATGAAGATCACAAAATCCATAAATTCCACAATTCCACAATTATCATCAACCTAATAAAAGGTTTCAGCAACCTATATAGTACTCACTCCGTCCCAACGAGCACAACTCGTTGAGACGGAGGGAGTATGTAATCAAAGATTAGTAGTCTTCCACCATTCTCAAAATGCCTCATTTGCTTCCCTTAGTTTCACCAAGGCCTATAAACTATAAACAAAATATTAGTAAAAAACATTAAAAACACATGCACACACACACACACTCATGGTCTTTTCTGTGCATTTTTCCTCATGTTCTCCTTTTGTTCATCCCTTCGTTTTTCCAACTGTGTCGTGGATATTACTCTAGTGCCAAGTGATTGTCTTACATGGATTCTTGCATTGTCGATCCTGATATTTTGGGTAAAATTATTTGTACTGTTTCCACCAATTAAATGTTGGTACATTGAAGGACCTTGCACCAATGGTTGCTTCAAAGCTGGGATAGCAGTATTTGTTGGTGTTGCTATAGAAGCTGCTGATCCACCAACAGAAAATGTGTTGGACGTGTTCTGGTTCCCTTGGGGATGATTGAAGGAAGCATTCTTACTGTCCTTTGTACCTCTTGAACTCCTGACAGATGAGCTAGATATTTTCTTACGTCCTTTGGCCTACAAATGATGAGATACGTAAATTATACATATCACATAATATATTATTGCTAACAAATCTGTTTATCGAAAATATACCTGTAACTCACTCGACTTTGAAGTTATTTTTTTGAAATTACCTCTATCTCCTTTTCTATATACCTATTCAACTCATGAACAATAATAAATAATGAAAAAATTATTAACAAATTCACAATTAATAGTATTTGGACTTGTAGCTTTTGGCCGGGCACTACTGTTTAGCTAACATGTTTCTTCCTGTACCTTAGTATGGTTACGAAGGGAGCGAAGTTCGGCTAAAATGAAATAGCTTCCTATTTTTCTGCATGACAAAATGAGAGGCTTGTATTGTTGATACTGAATCTGTAATTTAACATTTAATAATTTAACACTACAAAGGCCTAACAAACATCAATTTGCAACATAATTTTCTTTTGGGCCAAGGAGGGATAGTGGACCCTTTAGAGTAATAGCCGAGAGATGCATTTCTCTTGGGCACCAAGTGTGTTATCAAGCATTTTAGTGTGTCTGGAGTTCAATTCAACCTTTTAACACGAGTTTGACATTTTATCAAGCATTCTTAAGCTACTAAATCACAGAACCTACACATCACAACAATCAATTTCATAGCTTCTACAACATTCAGTCAACCAAATGGAATCAAGTGAGTTTTGGGAATACCTTTAGGTCCTCTAATTGGTTTTAGAGAGAAGAAATTGGCTGCAACAATTTGGGGTCGTGAAGCAAGTGAAGTAGACATGATCCTCTTTTGAAGACGGCTTCAAGAAAATGTCTTCCAATTCAAAAATCCAAGTTGAAGACGGAGCGAAATCAAAAGGAAACTCAAATTGGAGATAAGAGAGTTAGGATTTATGTTTTGGAGCAGATGAGAGCTTTCGATTTTTTCTGGAGGTTGAACGGTTCTTTTTTCATGATTTCATATTTTAATTATGAAGAAATTGATAGAATATTTAAATTATTAGAATAAAATTAATAATAATAATATAATGGGAGGGCGCGTGAATTATGTGATCGGAATTAAGAGCGTATGTATTACTCTCCGATTGATGACTAAAATCGGACAAGTATGAAAGTTAGAGGACCAAAATTGGACAACGCCACAATAAAGGATCAAAATCGGACAGTGACTATATTAGAGGATCAATTTCGGTTTTTTCTCAATTTTCGTCCAATTAATGCTCGCTTTCACCTCTCAACAGCGCAGATTTTTTTTACACATACCACGCCAAAATTAATTGTTCGTGTTCATCCGCAACCAGATCATACGAATCTGTCAACTAATTCAATGTTCATATGAGTCGGATAGTACGAATGATTCTCCTGCTGGAAATCCTATTTAGGGTTCGCTCCAAATGCAATTCTTCCATCTCCCGTCATTAATCACTCCTCAACAGCGCCTCCGGTGATTCGCATTGCAGCTGTGATTCTTCTCTCGTTCTCAGTCCCGCGCCTCTTTCGCCACCCAGCGTAGTAAGTGTATAACACGTTTTGATATGTGTGAATGTATTATATATTTGGAGTAGGTTTATTTATTTTAACTGGATTATAGGTGTAGTATAGCAGATACGAGGAAGAAAATTCGATATGCCTATTTAAATTGGGGATTTTGTTAAGATCTCTTAACCTCTGGGCCTTCCTTCTTTGATTACTGTATTTCTGTATGGTTGAATTTCATTATGATCTCTGTACCTCTACCTTCTTTATGAATTCTATGTTCATTTTCTTTTTTGTTAATTTTCTTCTAACGACATTAGTGAAGAAAAAGTTGGCATATTATAGATGTATTACATGTAAATTATTATTATTTTTTTATCTACTTTTTCCTAAACCCAGTAATTCACTAATATCCCAAAAATGTAGTGGGATAGAATCGTGAATATATTATTCACCCACTTATATATATATATATTATTTATCCTCCTTATTTTATTCATTTATCATTTTATCTAAATAAATTTGAAATTTCTTCTTAAAAATATGTTGATACTTCTAAATTGGAAAAAAAATTCGTACTTTTCATAAACATTAAAATAGGTAAACAGCAATATAACTCAAATTCCATCATTAGTATTAAATATTGCATAAATATTAATATATGTAAGTGTATGTGCTATGTAATAATTTGATTACATTATTTCTATAATAAAAGTATGAAAATGAAATATTATATTTTGTAGAAGAAACTCGTTGAGATGTTCCTTGACTAGTCTCTTGTGGAGCATACAGAGTGTTTCTAATCAGATCACATTATGATGTGTATGCATGTGATACTTGTTACAACTGATGATAATGCTTTAACTCACTCCAACTCTTATATTTTCAGTTCGAGGAGTATGGCTTCCAGTGCTGATTCGTCATGCTCTTCCCAACCAAGGTTGTTGATAATGCTTGTATCATGCATTAGTCTCAAATATGTTTAAAGTGATTCGTTATCATATTCAAGGTTATGGTCTGCAATTTTGTTGGTTGTGTGGGATAATGTCACCGTAATAAGTTATATTCTGTTATTGTTTGTCTGGGACATTGGTGTGCCTGATATCTTGTTCAGTTTCTCCTCTTGTAGTCAAGATTTCAAGGCTTAGCCAGTGAAAACTTAGCTTTCACATTCTAGGATCATGATACTCTTATTACTTGCCATACTTGTGCATTGGCCTAAACTCTTTATTGTGTGAATATGATATCTGCGTCTGCAATCAGACAATTCTATCCAGTGTGCGGTGTGCCCTAGTTTTACTACTACAAATTAATTTCCTCGGATATTGCATTTACTGTTTTATGTTTTGAGTGCATTGGGCATCCCTCCACTCTATCGTCAAATCTAGAGCTAAACCTTTGGCATTTAAATGTTTGCACTCTTAGCAAGTGTAAGACTGACAGACCCTTATTCTAAGATGTAAAGACTTGTCTCCTTTCATGGTTGCAAGTTATGTTAGATTGTTTCATGTTCTTAGAGCTATCTAATTTACTGTGAAGAAGGGGGTACTATTGCATATTCTTGTTGGGGAAAGATGCATAAAGCAAAATCATATGATAAATATCTTTGTTTTATTTTTTAGGTTGTGCTGTGCTGTTCTTGTTTGTTTCTTTAAGTCATCCAAGCCAGCTTAATAATATGATATATATGATTCCAGACTATCAGGAAGAGTTGCTCTGGTCACCGGAGGTGCCTGCGGCATCGGAGAAAGCATCGTTCGTCTGTTTCTCGAACACGGTGCTAAAGTTTGTATAGCTGATCTTCAAGATGAGAAGGGCCGTCATCTCTGCGAAACCTTAGGCAGCACCTCCGACATCGCCTTCATCCACTGCGACGTGACGAGCGAAGACGATGTCAAGAACGCGGTCGACTTCACTGTCAACAAGTTCGGCACCCTCGACATAATGGTGAGCAACGCCGGCATGGGCGGCCCTCCAGTCCCCGACATCCGTGACTTCGACCTTCCAACCTTCGAGAAGGTGTTCGACGTGAACGTGAAGGGCGTCTTCATCGGAATGAAGCACGCCGCCCGGATAATGATCCCGGCCAAGAGAGGCTCGATTGTCTCTCTAAGCAGTGTGGCGAGCACGCTCGGCGGGTTAGGCCCGCATGCCTACACGGGGTCCAAGCACGCTGTGTTGGGGCTCACGAGGAGCGTTTCGGCTGAGCTTGGAAAGCATGGGATACGCGTGAACTGCGTGTCGCCCTACGCGGTTCCGACCGGGTTGGCGCTAGCCCACTTGCCGGAAGATGAGAGGACTGAGGATGCTTGGGTTGGTTTCAAGAACTTTGTGGCGAGTAATGCTAACTTGCAGGGTGTGGAATTGACGGCGGATGATGTGGCGAACGCAGTCGTATTCTTGGCGAGCGACGAGTCGAGGTACGTAAGCGGCATGAACCTCGTGGTGGATGGAGGGTTCACAACTTCAAACCACTCCCTTCATGTATTCAGATGAAGAGGGTTTGTATTTGGAGTTTGGATCCATATTGCTTGTTTTGGGTGGGTGGGGTATGGAGTTGTGTTCCTATACAATAAAACAGTATACCGTCTCTATGACTCTAAGTGAGTCCTAAATGAGTCGAATTATCATATGAATAAAAACTTGTTTGAAATTCAATCATTGAACAATAAATTGCTGTATAATGCTAATGTTTCTTTGAGTAATCAAGAATGGTAAAGTTCTGTGTATAATGCTAATTTTTGTATATTATATATATATATATATATAATATAATACGAGTCCGGCGGCTATATACTCAAATGGGTAAAGTCAAACACATTTATACCCAATTCTTATATTTAACTACATTATATACCCAAAAGACTAAAATACCCCTACTTTTTCAATAAAGTCAAATTTTAGCATTAATGCCGGTCGTCACGTCCCTATATCATGTGATAGTTTTACCTTTTTCGGCACGAATAAAAAATAAAAAAAAAAACGTGCTTTTTTTTTTTTTTGATTTTTAACGCACGATAGGATCGGCCCTATCATATGTGATATTGATCTTGATGTATTCGGCACTTTTCTATCCATATGTTCGGCACGACCCTATCACAGTGATAGGATGATCGGCATTGTCCCCATTTAAAAATTTGAAAAAGTGAAGATTTTGGGCAAAATCGGCATTTACTTAAATAGCTTTTAAGCAGAATGGCCACTTTGTGTATTGTAATAGTCAAATTGAGTAGAGTTGTATATTAACACTTAAAATTAAGAGCGTCAGTGCCACTCTTTCCTTATCTAATAATGACGCTGGCACTGCCAAAGCATAAATTGCTGTTTTGTCGCTTTCCTTGCAAATTTTATTTTCAAATTAAGATTATGTTCTAATTTTGCGAAAATTAATTGTTCGTGTTCATCCGAACCAGATCATACAAATCTGTCAACTAATTCAATGTTCAAATGAGTCGGATAGTACGAATGATTCTCCTGCTGGAAATCCTATTTAGGGTTCGCTCCAAATGCAATTCTTCCATCTCCCGTCATTAATCACTCCTCAACAGCGCCTCCGGTGATTCGCATTGCAGCTGTGATTCTTCTCTCGTTCTCAGTCCCGCGCCTCTTTCGCCACCCAGCGTAGTAAGTGTATAAACATGTTTTGATATTTGTGAACGTATATTATATGTGTTTTATGTGTAGAGTAGGTTTATTTATTTTAACTGGATTATAGGTGTAGTATAGCAGATGCGAGGAAGACAAATGCGATGTGCCAATTTAAATTGGGGATTTTGTTAAAATCTCTTAACCTCTGCGCCTTCCTTCTTTGATTACTGTATGTCTTTATGGTTGAATTTCATTATGATCTCTGTACCTCTGCCTTCTTTGATGAATTCTATGTTCATTTTCTTTTTTTGTTGATTTTCTTCTAACGACATTGGTGAAGAAAAAGTTGGCATAGATGTATTACATGTAATTTTTTTATTTATTTATTAACTAATATCCCAAAAATGTAGTGGGATGGAATCGTGGATATTATTCACCCACTTTTATATATATATATATATATATATATATATATATATATATATATTATATATATATATATTAATTATCCTCCTTATTTTATTCATTTATCATTTTATCTAAATAAATTAGAAATTCCTTCTTAAAAATATGTTGATATTTCTAAATTGGAAAAAAATTCGTGCTTTTCAATATAACTCAAATTCCATCATTAGTATTAAATATTGTATAAAATATTAATCTGTGTAAATGTATATGCTATATAATAATTTGATTGCATTATTTCTATAATAAAAGTATAAAAATGAAATATTATATTTTGTAGAAGAAACTCGTTATGTTCCTTGACTAGTCTCTTGTGGAGCATACAGAGTGCTTCTAATCAGATCAAATTATGATGTGTATGCATGTGATACTTGTTACAACTGATGATAATGCTTTAACTCACTCCAACTCTTATATTTTCAGTTCGAGGAGTATGGCTTCCAGTGCTGATTCATCATGCTCGCCCCAATCAAGGTTGTTGATAATGCTTGTATCATGCATTACTCTCAAATATGTTTAAAGTGATTCGTTATCATATTCAAGGTTATGGTCTGCAATTTTGTTGGTTGTGTGGGATAATGTCGCCGCAATAAGTTATATTCTGTTATTGTTTGTCTGGGACATTGGTGTGCCTGATATCTTGTTCAGTTTCTCCTCTTGTAGTCAAGATTTCAAGGCTTGGGCAGTGAAAACTTAGCTTTCACATTCTAGGATCATGATACTCTTATTACTTGCCATACTTGTGCATTGGCCTAAACTCTTTATTGTGTGAATATGATATCTGCGTCTGCAATCAGACAATTCTATCCAGTGTGCGGTGTGCCCTAGTTTTACTACTACAAATTAATTTCCTCGGATATTGCATTTACTGTTTTATGTTTTGAGTGCATTGGGCATCCCTCCACTCTATCGTCAAATCAAGATCTAAACCTTTGGCATTTAAATGTTTGCACTCTTAGCAAGTGTAAGACTGACAGACCCTTATTCTAAGATGTAAAGACTTGTCTCCTTTCATGGTTGCAAGTTATGTTAGATTGTTTCATGTTCTTAGAGCTATCTAATTTACTGTGAAGAAGGGGGTACTATTGCATATTCTTGTTGGGGAAAGATGCATAAAGCAAAATCATATGATCAATCTCTTTGTTTTGTTTTTTGGGTTGTGCTGTGCTGTTCTTGTTTGTTTCTTTAAATCATCCAAGCCAGCTTAATAATATGATGTATGTGATTCCAGACTATCAGGAAGAGTTGCTCTGGTCACCGGAGGTGCTTGCGGCATCGGAGAAAGCATCGTTCGTCTGTTTCTCAAACACGGTGCTAAAGTTTGTATAGCTGATCTTCAAGATGAGCAGGGCCATCGTCTCTGCGAAACCTTAGGCAGCACCTCCGACATCGCCTTCATCCATTGCGACGTGACGAGCGAAGACGATGTCAAGAACGCGGTCGATTTCACTGTCGACAAGTTCGGCACCCTCGACATAATGGTGAACAACGCCGGCATGACTGGCCCTCCAGTCCGTGACATCCGCGACGTCGACCTTCCAACCTTCGAGAAGGTGTTCGACGTGAACGTGAAGGGCGTCTTCATCGGAATGAAGCATGCGGCCCGGATAATGATCCCGGCCAAGAGAGGCTCGATCGTCTCTCTCAGCAGTGTGGTGAGCATGCTCGGCGGGTTAGGCCCGCATGCCTACACGGGGTCCAAGCATGCAGTGTTGGGGCTCACGAGGAGCGTTTCTGCTGAGCTTGGAAAGCATGGGATACGCGTGAACTGCGTGTCGCCCTACGCGGTTCCCACCGGGTTGGCGCTAGCCCACTTGCCGGAAGATGAGAGGACTGAGGATGTTTGGGTTGGTTTCAAGAACTTTGTGGCGAGTAATGCTAACTTGCAGGGTGTGGAATTGACGGCGGATGATGTGGCGAACGCAGTTGTATTCTTGGCGAGCGACGAGTCGAGGTACGTAAGCGGCATGAACCTCGTGGTGGATGGAGGGTTCTCAACTTCAAACCACTCCCTTCATGTATTCAGATGAAGAGGGTTTGTAATTGGAGTTTGGATCCATATTGCTGTTTTGGGTGGGTGGGGTATGGAGTTGTGTTCCTATCTATAAAACATTATACCGTCTCTATGACTCTAAGTGAGTCCTAAATGAGTCGATTTATCATATGAATAAAAACTTGTTTGAAATTCATTCATTGAATAATAAATTGATGTATAATGCCAATGTTTCTTTGAGTAATCAAGAATGGTAAAGTTCTGTGGACTGCAGTATAGGATACTTTTGTCATGTGTAGGCCAATATGCATGCAAAAGAAAACTGTAGGCATCATCTTTGCAGTATGCTTGTTCTTGAAACTTGTGCATCACAGGTTGTACCTCCCTCTAAGGAGCTTGCACCTTCTGGGACAATGAGGCGACTGGTTTGCCTGGAATTCAATCCCCAACTCAAATTGGACGATCAAAAAAGCAAAGAATCTGTCCACTTATGTTCTTTCAATGTCGGACTGTAATAAGTTTGGACCATTAAAATAATTTATCACTCCATAACTCCATCGAATCTGATAAAAGCAACCAAATTTAAAACTAAAGCATCAGAATCCAAACATGCTTTAGAATGTTCCAAGTTGCATGTGATTTTATATTTGATTAATATTGGACGTTAAAGTGGATAAAGAAAAAGATGGTCTTCCTCATTATATGTGAAAAAATGAGAAACAAAATAAATAATTCTCATTATAAAGAAAAGAATTCAGAGAGAGAGACTGGCAAAAGAAGGATAAAGAAAACACACTTAGCACAAGACACCAGGTTTTGTATTTCTTGGTGCATAGAGAAGTGAGCTTGGAATGGAATTCTAAAGTGAGATCTCAAAATAGCATAAAGCTAGAGTTTGTTTTTTTAAGGGGGAAGATGTCTATTCCAAAACCCTTTTCCCCTCTTTATGACTGCATAGTAGATCTCATGTTTTGGCTGCTCAAAGATAATTAAATCACTTAAACTTTCTTCCTTAATCACTAAGGAAGGCTAGTTTACCACTAAAGGTGATGCCATGATTCTTGATGCCATGCTAGTATACGTGTACATGTGACGAAGCATCTTACGAAATTACACGTATACGCCACGTGGGCCGGTCCAAGGTGACTTGGATGGTCTTTGTTGAAGAAGACAAAAGCAGAGGAGAATGATAGAAGTGTAGGGAAACAAATGACAAAAGATGCTTAGCTTCTCGAGGGTGGTGTTCCAATCACCTTTATTCATCCATCCTATTTAGATTCTTCTTTTTTTTTCTTCTTCTCAATAACAGCCTTAGTTTTTTGCTTAGATTTATGATTGGGGTGAATCCAAAACTCTTGTATGGATTCTGGGCCCTCATTGCTTTATGCTTTAAATCTATCCTCCTAATTTCTATAAGAATTACCTCTTGATGGAACATTGGAACAAAAGGATCATATCAAACTCACACAACTCTTTGGCCTTATTACATCAACCTTGAGTCCCACAATACAAAGCACCATGTTGATTTCTACTCACAGGTCAATTTTGCTCATCTTCATATGTTTCTCATTAGCATTTCATCAGCAGCAAGTAAGCGGCCGCCTTCTCTTGCTACGGAGCGTGGAGGATCAGCCGGTGTTGATCAAGAATCACCGCGTGCTCATCGAAGCTAACACCAACACCAACACTCTGCCTACAGAGAATAAATCAACTGATGATCATTTAGATAAAGCATTTGATCCGAACCAATCGAGCAAGAGGAATGTCCAGAGAGGGTCGGATCCTATCCACAACAGAACTTGACAAAGTCAAGAAATTAGACTGAAAGCAAGCAAGCAAGCAAACACTGAGGAGAGAATGAGTGTTTGGACCATATCTATTGGATATGGTTTTTATGTGAGTGGCTGGTTTTTGGAGTTTGGATTTAGAGCTATGTGTATAGTGTAGAGTAGGTAGCCGGAGCCTCCCCGACCCGACCGGAAGCAGCCGCCATGAAGTTGAGGAGAAGGATGGAGGAAGCCTTTTCACCTACGAGATTTGGTTGGTTTGGAGTATTCATTATTTCTTGGTTTCTTGAAGATGTAACGGTATTTTGTTTTTGCTTCTGTTTTTGTCCAACTCTTACATACTTTTGCTGCCTTAAAGTTTTGTCAAGATGTTCTGAACTATAACTAGTTCAATCACTCAATTACATCTCATTTCACTACATGCTAAAATTCATTCATTTCTTTAAGTTAAAATTAAAATTACATCGGGGTAAAAGGGATTTTGGAACAAAGAAATCAAAGAAAAAATAACATTTCGGTGTGTGACAGTAGTAAGAGGATAACAATTGTGACACAGAATATATATATATATATATAAATTATAAGGATATAAATTATGTGATATAGAAATTATTTCACTAGCCGTATGAATAGGGCCCTAGGTTGCGTTGACATGTACATTGGATACGATACGATACGGACACGGGATACGGGACACGGGATACGATATTTAAAAAAAATTAAGTCACGACACGGGCGCTAATATATAAATAATATTAAATTATTAATATATATATTTAAAAAATATTAAAATACATATATAAATAAAATCATTATATTATTATAAATGTATAAAATAATTATAATATTAAAAGTATTTTAAGATTTGTTATTAAAAACACTAAAACAATTAATTAATTAAATTCAACTCAATTTAATAACTAAATTCAACACAATCTATTAATTAAACAAACCCAATAAGCCCAATTATCCTCTAGACGTGTCCCTTTTCGAAATTATCGTATCGAACACATTATTGACCGTGTCCGACACGTGTCCGAAATTTATTTATTTTTAAAAAAATTAGTGTTGATACAGTTTTGGCGTGTCAGACATGTGTCGGACCGTGTCCAGTATGTTGAACTTTTTCAAAGTGTTCGTGCAACATAGATAGAGCCAAATGTTTGAAACTTGAAACCAATCCAACCTAAATCTATTTTTCCATGTTCTGGCAGCAAATTTAACGGCTTTTTCATACAATGTTTGAAAATCTTCTGATGTACATCATTTCCTACTTCATAGGTTTTCAATCTGAAATCTTACTCTTCTAATTTATAGCCATACTATTTGAGCACATGCGGTCTTTTTTTAATGTTTTTTATTACAGGGTCATAATTTGTTTCGTAGTATAGACCAGAAATTATATATCAATGAGGTTATAAAATGTTAACTTTTTACAGAAGCAAAGATTGTTGTGCAACATTATTTAAAAACCTTTACTTCTTCCTACATGCTATACTTGTAATAGAGTGGTTACAAGTGCTCCTTTTTTATACTTGAAGATAAACCAAACAGATTTAAAAAGCTATTATGTTACTTAAGTTCTTAACGAAGTATTTATATATATATAAATACAAAATGACATAGCTTATATGATAAATACTTTTAACTTCGAGTTTTCTCATCATAAAAAAATTACAGACGTGGCTAAATAATATATATATGCAGGGGCCATCAACGCCTATTTCGCTGCATTCAACATTTTGAGCTCATCATCAATTCACTCAATTCCAAATAATTGATGTCGAATTTATTACTTGAATTCTGCTAGCTAGTTAGCTTGCAGTGGTATGTAATGTAAGTATTGTGCATTATGGAAACTAAAGTCTCTTTATCCCCATTTGTTAATTTGATGGTACCTCTTATTTAATTTATTTATTACAAGTGTCACATGTCATTCATATCTATAAAGAGTCCATATTGTGGAAAATATAGAAATTTCGTGTAACAAGTGTCATTAAGTGACACACCTAAGTTAGTTGTAATCCGAGTCAAATATTTATTTCAAGACAACTAACATCGCCGTGTGATTTCTGATAAAATGTTGTCATCATTCTAACCCTTTCTTATTACAGCAACAACCATGAATCCAACCTTCAATTTCCCATAAATCAAGTGGTTGCCATTATTGGGAATGAACTTTTGTCCCTCTTCTTCATAAACCCTCTAACTTTCAATTTACGACTAAATTTAACCATTTCCACAGCCCCACAAATTCATCAAATCTTTGTTGCTTTTCTTGAAATTACACACACACTCATAATACACTAATCAACAATGGACTTAGACTTATCCCCCACCTCCAACAAAAGTGATGATGAAACGGAAGTTGAGACGCCACCGCACACGAACGCCCAATCCATCAAGAACCACCAAGCGGCGGCGGCGTACAAAGAATGCATGAAGAACCATGCAGCAAATATAGGCGGTCACGCAGTGGACGGCTGCGGCGAGTTTATGCCGGACCCCTCCGCCGATTCCATCTCACTAAAATGCGCCGCCTGCGGCTGCCACCGCAGCTTCCACCGCCGGGACCCCGACTCCCCAACGACCGCCATCACCCCTGCGTTTCTTGATTTCCGCCGACCGGGACTCACTCCGCCGCGCCCAAAATTAGGGTACGCGCCCCACGTGCTTCTATCACTCAGCACTCCGGCGGCGGAGGCGGAGGAGCGCCACCACGATCCGGCGACACCGACCGCCGATAACCCACTTGGTAGAAAGCGATTCAGAACGAGATTCAGCCAGGAGCAGAAGGAAAAGATGCATTCTTTCTCGGAGAAGCTCGGATGGAAAATGCACAAGTCCGACGAGGCGGTGGTGGAGGAGTTCTGCCGCGAAGTGGGAGTGGCGAAGGGAGTTCTCAAGGTGTGGATTCACAACAACAAGACCACGATCGGCAAGAAAGAAACTGCTAGCGTGGAACAGAGCATCAATGGCGGCAACGGCGGCGGCGAAAACGAACAAGCTAGAAAGAGCGGTGATGGTAATGGCGATCATTTGCAGAGCGAGAGCGGCGGTGGAGTTCATTTTCATGATTCCAATAATGGGTCTTCTTCTTCAGCTTGATGTGATTTGAAGAAGTGAATTAGTGGATGGTAATTAAGCAATTAATGTTGTTTTAGGTTAATGTACATCATCAATTAACTAAACTTGATACAAAGCATAAAATTTGTATCTATACTAATTAATTAATTGATGTAATTTTATTTTTATCCTGCAGTTATTTTTAAAAATATTGTCCTTTTATCACATTCAAATTGTCAAATAAGATCTTATATTATGTCTATGTTTGTTTGTTTTTTAATGTATATAACAAGAAACACGGCAATCACTGTTTAAATTACGTTTGCTTGAAAAGGTAAACTGCAACACTTCTTCTGAAACATAAAAATATGAACATGGTACTAAGATATTAAAATATGAGAGAAGTCTTTTTTGTTTGTTGATTGATTAAGAGAGATTGGATAGAGATTTACCATATGGACCTGGACAGGCAATCTTTGGATTCTTTTATGACTATCTCGTGAAATTTCTTTATATCTATTATTTATTTATTCTACTGTCTTATGATATAATTTAATGATTATTGTGGGTTGGAAATTTATGAAAGTGATTTTTGAATCATTATAAATGTGACTATTACCATCATTTTCAATATTCAGTATGAATGTTTGATGTTGCAATAGTCAGTGCGTTGGATATGTCAGGACCATGTTTTTCAAATTCATTGAGAAAAATCTTTTAGAGCCGGTCAAAAAATATAGAATTAAAGACAAAATAATTAAAAACATAATATGCAAAACTTAATAACCTCTGCAAAAAAAAAAAAAAAAAAAAAAAAAAAATAAATGATGCAGCACTTTGTTTCTTGTTTTTTGTCCTATTTTGACATAAAGTAGATAAATTAATCTTAAAAATAAAGTACTTTTATTGAAAGGCCTATTTGCATTTTTTTCACTTTTATTGAAAGGCCTATTTGGGCTATTTATTGGTCCACTAAGCCCAATTCACTCCTCTACAAACGGCGAGTGAATCGCAGCCGCACATCTAAATATGAACAAAGAGAGAATATCTCCCCCATTGATTCTAGGGCTGCGAAAGTAACAGCTATTGTATCCGCCTTCTGCAGTCCTCTTCTCGCCTCAGCCCATCAAAATGGTGCAGCGCCTCACTTACAGAACCCGGCATAGCTATGCCACGAAGTCGAATCAACACCGTGTTGTCAAAACTCCCGGTAAATTACTAAACCCACGCAAAAAATGGAAGCCTTTTGCTTGGATTGATTTTGTTGTTGTTGATTGTTACAATTGAGCTGTTTATTTTATATTATGATTTGAATTTAGTGTTACTGATCCATTGATAATGTATTGTGGAAAATAGGTGGGAAGCTGGTTTATCAGACCACCAAGAAGAGGGCAAGTGGACCGAAATGCCCTGTTACTGGAAAGAGAATCCAAGGGGTATGTATATTTTCTGGATTATTACTCCCTTTCAGCTATGTTAGTCATAATGTGTTATTTATTTAGTAATTATTTGAAGATCATTTATTCAAATCACGCCATAGTTGCAGAAAAGATTGTTGATCTGATCGTGCGATCTTGTAGTTTCATGTGTAGCTACATTTATTACTTTGTCTCAGTCGATAGTAAATTAGTAATGATAAGAATTGATTTCATTTTCAGTTTACACCTACAATTAACTTTATTAGTGTTGTGAAATAAGTTTCTACTTGATTGAGGGAATTGTGTTCTGTTTAGTGGAGAACATTCCAATGATTGCAAGATGAAAATGCATTCGAGCTTCGTTGTAAATCTTTTGTTTGGCCAATACAAAATTCTAGGCGACAATGGTTCGAATTAGCTTGTTTGAAGTAGTGGATCTATGATCCTGTTTCATACTTGAAGTTTTTTAACAAATAGTAGATCATTATTCTTTTGCAATGTTTTGGTTTCGCTTGTGAGGAGTTTACTACTTGGTTTGAATTTCTCACACAGAACTTGTCAGTTTTGTGTTTGTGTATTTACCAGAAGACCTAATCATTTGTCAATGGTCACAGATTCCTCATCTAAGACCGGCAGAGTATAAGAGGTCTAGATTATCAAGGAACCGAAGAACTGTAAATCGTCCTTATGGTGGAGTCTTAGCTGGCTCAGCAGTGAGGGAAAGGTTGGTCCTTTGCATTGTTTACTCAACTTCTCTGTTGAATCTTGACACATTCTTGTGTCTCCATGTTGCAGGATCATTAGAGCTTTCCTAGTGGAGGAGCAAAAGATTGTGAAGAAGGTTTTGAAGATACAGAAGGCAAAGGAAAAGCTTGCTTCCAAAGCCTGAGGCTGTGATAATTTTGAAAACCATTTCACTGAGATTTTGAAGCCGTTTCTTCCTCTATTTTCCTCTTTATCTTCCATTTCCATATTATGTTTGTCGGAAAGTTTGCCGCTTTAGGTTTCTGGAAATCTTGAAACTCTTTGATGACGATGAATTGAAATCATTTATTAATGTAATTATATTTCTTTTTTTGTGTTCATCCTAGGGATATTTATCCCACTACATATTCCCACTACGTGGGTGTTTGGAACAGCTTATCAAAAACTCCTTTCTAGCTTTAAGCTGGTGTGGAGGTGTTTGGGACATCTAGCTTAAAGTTGAAATTCTCTAAAATTGGGTCAAAAATAGAGAAGCAGCTAAAGCTGCTCCACTTTAATTTCATCTTATTGATTACGATTTTTTTGGACCAAATTATCCTTAAAAATTTTATTTAATTTCAAAAATATTTATATTCCTAATATCCCTACCCGTTCATTTCTCATATCATATCGTGATTTTGACATTTTGTGTTGTGTTTCCATTATTGACTAATTAATATGTCAGTAAAAAATCTCAAAACAGTATTAACACAATACGGTGCCGTAGAAATAAATACTACTCCTGTTGTATAGGACGTTATTAATGGGACGGAGGGAGTATTTCCATACTCGTCAAAGTGATATTTTTATTTATTTTTGTTCATCTCATAGAAGTTGTGCAGATTAAATTTAACTTTTAAAAAATTATAGAATTTACTTTACAAAACTTTACTTTCTTAAATTCTCGTGTTGAAAAGTTTTAAATCGTTTTTAACCAGATTTTCTTTCTTAATTATTGTACTGAAATGTTTTGAGTCGCTTTTAGTCGGACTGAGTACAGTTAAACCTCGATAAAGTAATAACCTTGGGATCGGAAAAAAATATTCATTTAATGAAGTTATTATTTTATCGAACATTATTTTAGTGCATTGACCCATATCGGTACCGAAAAAATTTATTATCTAAGCAAGATTATTACTCTATCGAATATTACTTTATCGGGGTTTAACTGTAGTAATAACGATCCGAGTTAATTCGCCATTTAATTTAAATTCCTAATTTCATTTGCCATTCTTTTATTTTTGAAAGCAAAATATCCTAAAGTGTTGGGCTTAGAGTGGTTTTGGGCCCAATAGTAGTAGATTGTGAATTGTACTGAGTGATTTTAAACCCTCATTACCTGTAATTTTCTGGAGACTTTGATGGCAATTAAGCTTTTGGAATACAATGAGTATATTTTAAGTTTCAAACAAGAGCCAATTGCTTTTTCTTCGGTTTCTGTGTCACTTTATTTCCTCATAGTTATAAGTCAAGTTGGACTTGTTGCTCTCTACTTTCTAATAATATGTTTTGTAACCTGCACCAGATATCACTTCTGCATTCACCAAAATATTGTCATATCTCACTACATCAATATTTGGGTTGTGAACTTTTTCTTCAATCTTACCAAAGAATAGAGTTTTGTCACGTTATAATTGAATATATATGAATGTAAATATATAATCATACAAATGTCTCAATAAGAATATGTCAGGTCATATCTTCTAAATAAAACACTAAAGAGAACAAAAGAGAAGGTGTTACAAGACAATGGATAAAGACACTAAATTTAGTATGTCAGCTCAAGTATAGCACTTGTTAGTTGAATAGCTAGTTGACAAATCACTAGGAGAGGGAGAAGATGAATCCCACATCAAAAATCCATAAGGAAATTCCATTGAAGACCTAACTATACTCCCCCATTCATCTTCCACTTCTCCCACATTCTGTCCCTTCAATGAAGCCAATTCTTCTCCATGACCAATATTTCTTTGTAAGTCGACGTCCGAGAAACTGTTGAACGACGAACTCAGGTCCATGTCCGCGGAGCTCCTCCCATAATCTCCGAATATGGATGTTGACATGTCTAGCAACAAGGAAGTAGCATCATTGATGATGGCCGGCGTGGAAGTTTCAACAGAAGAAGACGGTTTAGTGTTGTTTGTTTGATGATAAGGAGGTGGTCCAAAGAGAGGGAAATATTGAGGAGAGAAGCTTGCAAAGGATGATGATGAGTACTCCTCTATCTTGTTGCATAAACCAAATTGATGAAGTGATGATGAATTCATGTTGTTTTCCATTGGAATGTCAGATTTAGTAGTGTAAGGATTAGGAGAAACCCAAAGAATGAGATAAAGCCCTCTTTGTATTCGAGTTGGCTTTCTTGAAAATCCTACATATAGCCCATGCTTCCTGAAAGAATTACAAAGAGATGCATTACATCACAATAAGTCTAGTAAATATATCATATCAAACAATATTGACTAATTAATTTGCATCAAACTTACATTAATGGGGATGTTTTTCTCAAAGTATTTGTTGGAAGAAGAAGGTGAGTTTGAGACTGAGGGGAGTCTAAACTCATGCATCATCCAGTCAGTTTTAATGCCTTTTGCTGCTTTCCCTTTGTAGAAAACAAGGGACTTCTTCAAACCAACGCACTTTGAGTTCTCAGAAGAGTATATTGGCCTATCTGTCCCGGTGGCCTTCCAGAACCCGGCCCCAGTAACGCGGTTAGGCCGCGTACTATTTCTGTATTTTCGGTCTCTTGGACAGTAGAAATACCACTCTTTCTCCCCATTTGTTGCCATCTCTGATTCAAGAAAAGAAAATATGCATGAGTTAGTAAAAACCTAAGGCCAAAAAAATAATATTGCAGATTTCTATTTTCTTGATGAGTATAATTAAACTAATTAACATACTTGGGAGATCCCATGGATCATATTTGTAGATGTCAACTTGCTTGATGAGTTCAACTGAGAGAGGCTTTTGCTGAACTTTTCTTGCAAGATAAAACCCTACAAGTTCTTCATCAGTAGGATGAAATCTGAACCCGGGCAGCATCACTTCATCAAACTTATCACCTTCATTTATATCCTCCATATTTTAAGAAAACACAACCCTAAAGAAAAGATTTGACAAAAGTTCTAGGACAAACACAAACACAAAAACAAGAACGTAACAAGAACGTTGAAAACTCGAAAAAGGGAGAGGAAAGACAATAAATGTGAAGTGGAGTGAGCTGAAAGCATGCAATCCAAGCAGATGAATCTGAGTTAATATGGAGATAGCAATGGCATGCTTCCCAAGGAGGAGTCTGCCTCCGAAGGATCAGCCGCCTTTTCTGGCTGACTTTAAACCAGCTCTTTTTTTCAAGAAAACCCTTCAAGAAAGGAAATTAAATGCATACATGGAGTCCTTGCAAAGAAAGTACTACTACTTATATATTATGAAACAAATTGTTTCTTGTTTATGTCCAAATTGAGGAATCTCAAGAAACAAACAAATCAGCCCTCGTGGAGATTTGGATATGACTAGCGTGATTAGTCTTCCATAATGGTTAATATTATTAAACTATATATATTTGTAATGAAGACGACAAAGCAAGCTTCTAAATGCATGGCTTAGTATTTAATATGAAAATGTGGACCAAGAAAGAATCAACTCCCAATGCAGAAAGGGTTTGGAATTATCTTCAAACTATTAATTATATTGTCACGAGAGTATAGTCTTGAGTTTATATTATAAATTTGAAGAGAAGTCAGTGTCTCAGGATCCAAAACTGCTGCCACCTCTTCTATTCCATTCTTGTAAGCTTCTATTCCACTGAGTTTGTCAGGTTTGACTATAAAAGATGCTCTCTGCTATCAGCCTTCAAACGTAAATAATAGACAGCACTTATTAATTCAAATTAGGGCTTCTGAGAAAAGTATTGTTTTCTGAAATCTTAATTCCATTTTATTTAAGGTTATGACATTATTTGGGTCCATATATCAGTCTCTCTCTTAGGACCAAAATTAATGGGATTAGTAGTTCAAGTCATTCATACACCTTCACCAATTAATGTCGCTCCTCTATTGGATTGTAGTGACCTGAAACACAACACGGCATGCATGAATATTTATTTAAAAAAAATCTAGAACACAACTCAAAATGATGCTCATAAATATACATGTAAGTATATGAGTCAATGGTCTAGTTGATCATTGCTAAGGGGTACATAGAACTTGACTCAGTATATGTGCATTGATATGAGTCAGTTTATGTAATCTTTAGGGACGCCTTTGTAATATTTGTTATGGGGGAAATTGTAGTGGTACTGAATTTTATTGCTATAGAATTGACGATCTCAAAACCCCGTCCTGACCCCTGTGTGTGTTTGAACCGTTTTATGTAATAGGCTAGATTTGTTTTGATAGAGTTATTTTAATGTAAGTCCTGTAAGGGGTATATTGTTGGACTGAATTTCAGTAGAGAAATTATCTTATGTGTAAATGAAAGGTGTAGATAGATTCTTAATTCCGATTCAAAATCTAATTCCTAAATGATCGGACTTCATATAAATATATATAACTAAAAAAAATATAAATAATAAATGTAAACTAAACAAAATAACAATAAAAAACCTACTAGTATAATTAAATATTTCATTTTCCAAGATTCTTAGGGATATTAGTATTGCAACCACACAACATAATAATCAAATTATGCATTTCATGTTCTTATCTACTTGCAACCATTTGGATAAACCACAAGGGTATTAAATATGTGGATTTTTTTATTTAAAAAAATTTGGCAACGTTTACCACTTGTTAATACTCTTATACTATAGTATACATAAGGGTATATGAATCAAGTGGCATATTGAAACATAACTTCTAAATCATGCATTTATAGTATTCATAATAGCTCGACAATAATTTATACTAGAAAACGAAGAAGCAAAAAAAAAAAACTTGAAAAATATGTAACAAATGTGGTAGTCACATATTCGATTTAAGAGAAAAATATGAATTGAACTATATTGATTGTCAACCGTTTGAGTACCAACATGAAGCCAAAAATATACTCCTCCATCCCATAATTCTTGTTCAACTTTTTTTTATGGGTTGTCCCATAATTCTTGTTCCATTTTCTAAAATAGAAAAATATTACAAACACTTTATTTGAGGACCCTACATCTCTACACACAACTAACAACTCTCCTAAAATACTATGTCAAAAGAAATGAAACAAGAATTGTGGGACGGAGGGGTAAAAAACTTGTAAGACTTTACCGTGGACTTGAGAACAATTGTATGTTTGTCACCACGGTTCATGCTTGATAGAAAACTGGTTGTGACTTGTGAGAGAGGAAGGGTGGTGAGGTTGGTGATACGATGACATTTGTGAGGGTTTTGGATTTTCGAATAGAATTAGGAGATTAGTTGAAGTTTTGAAATTAATAATTATTTGTATTAATTTTTATAGAATTAGGTATCTACGTTTCTTGAAACATGTCGAAATTACATTTTTGTACTTGTAAATGTTACGGTTTCAGAATGTTTAACATGCATCGGAGTCAAATCGTATCGTGTTTCGTATTTGACACGATGCGTCAAATATTTTCAATGTGTCGGTGCTTTCTAAAATTCTAGCTCCAATATATACATGTTTTACATTCCAAACTTCTCTATATACCAGCATGCATTGGCAGGTTGGCTATTTGGCTTGGACTGGCTTTTGAAAAATTGTGTAGTTAATAAACTATATGAGAAGAAAAGGTGTGGGGTTTGGGGTAGAAGTCAATTTATCTTGGATGTTGTAGCCCTTATGGAAATTCAGGACATGGGTTTCCTCAAATTTTAATTTCTTGCTTCTTGAAATCGATTTTACAAACTTTTCTCAAATGCCCACATCATGAAAGTTTGAATTTGTAGCTAAAGAGAGACCCCATTTTTCAAAGTGGAACTAGTAGATTAATACTATTTTAATTACCAAAGTTTTCCATAATTCCATGCCATGAATGTGGATGTCAATTAGAAGGGAACCCCTCAATTAAATGGCGGTGTAGCAATTCCAGAAACCTAAACCTCGTTTTCCATTCTCATTTGATTGTTTTGACCTAGATTTTTGTTTCCCAATCGTGCAATGTGAAAATACGTGTCCCCATTTTTTTTAGTTTTCAACAAAAGGTACCCTAGACTTTTGTTACCATTTAAAGCATCAATTCAAGTGAGGATTTAAATGCCTAATTAGTTATAATGCAGTTCAAATGAGACGACTCGATTGGAGCTGTTAATTAGGTTGAGTTAATCAATCCACCGAACCGAACTGAATCAAAAAATGTTGGCTGGTTTCATTTTATGTATTTTTTGGTTTTCATTTTTGTTTTTTTTAACCATTAATTAGCTAACCGAACCAAAAATATCTTCAAAAAAAAATATTTTTTTCCTAAAATATTTATATATTTAAAAAGTTACATTGTTATTATTATTATTATTATTATTATTATTCTTCTTGGAGCAACACTGAAATCCAGCTACGCCAGAACAAAAAAAAAACAGATCCTAAAGAAGCAAATTTTTTGGGTTGTTTTTAGTTAACAATCCTACCCAACTAATTATAACCAACATGACGGGTTAGTTTTTTTTTAGGCTCGTGGGTCTGTGGCCTATAACAACTTTAAGAGTGGTATTGACCAAGCTGTATGGGCTGGATAATCACAAGCCCAGCAAGATTTACATAGTTGACAAAAGAACGTACATAAATCTATATTATAATTAAAAAAAGGCAAATTGGCAAATTTGGTCCCAATGTTTGTCACTTTGGATGAATTGGTCCCTAATATTTTTTGTTAGTTTATTGGTCCCCAATGTTTGCTAATTTGGATAAATTGGTCCTTCTGTCAAATTTTAAGTTAATTAAGTGTTAATCATAGGGGTATTTATGGAATAAAAGTTTGAGGGACCAATTCATCCAATTTTTAAATAAAACTTTAATTTTTTTTTATATTGTGATTTTTTTCGAAATAAAATTAATTTTTCAAATAATTTTTTATTAAAATTTCTTTTTTCAACTAATTTTTTTCTTTTTTTTTAAAAATTTTTTTTGTTAAACGAAAAAATTAATTATTTTTTGAATTAACTTATTTTCAAAAAAAATTTATTTAAATAAAAATAAAGTAAATTTAGATTAACTAATCATTTTGCATTTCACGGTGAAGGAGGGAAGCGGATCAACACAACGGTTGGAGAATGTGTTATGTTCTTCGAGGAGAAGAGCAGCTGGACGACTAGGAGGTGGGAGGCCATAACTGGACGACTAGAAGCGGGTCGTCCAGCTGCTCCTCTCCTCGAAGAACATAACACATTCCCCAACCGTTGTGTTGACCCGCTCCCCTCCTTCACCGTGAAATGCAAAATTATTAGTTAATCTAAATTTACTTTATTTTTGTTTAAATAAAAAAAATTTGAAAAAAAGTTAATTCAAAAAATAATTAATTTTTTTCATTTAACAAAAAAAATATTTAAAAAAAAAGAAAAAAATTAGTTGAAAAAAAGTAATTTTTAAAATAAAAAATTATTTGAAAAATTAATTTTTTTTCGAAAAAAATCAGAATTTAAAAAAAAATTAAAAAAAATTAAAATTTTATTTAAAAATTGGATGAATTGGTCCCTCAAACTTTTATTCCATAAATACCCCTATGATTAACACTTAATTAACTTAAAATTTGACAGAAGGACTAATTTATCCAAATTAGCAAACATTGGGGACCAATAAACTAAAAAAAAACATTAGGGACCAGTTCATCCAAAGTGGCAAACATTGGGGACCAAATTTGTCAATTTGCCTTAAAAAAACAATAAATACTTACTCCCTCCATCAAGTTGAACTTGTATGTTTTTTTTTGGTACGATTATTTAAAACAGTTAGTTTGGATTGGTTAATATGTGGGATCCATGTGATTAATGCATTATTTATAATGGTTTGTATGTTATAAATATGAAACTCATACAATTACTTAGAATTTTAGAATTGATGTGGTTTGTATGTTATAAATATGAAACTCATACAATTACTTAGAATTTTAGAATTGATGTGGTTTGGTAAAAATATGAGATTCATTTCCTTATTTAAAAATTAGATAAGTTTAATTGAAGAGTCCGGAAAAAAAAATACTAAGTTTTGTAAAAACAGGTGGCCTATGCCGACGAATTTGTAAATTCTGATTAATGCAGGCGCCATAAATACGAGGACATTAATGGCTTAGATTTAATGTGATATATAAGATCTCCTTATTATCCCTCTCCTTTTTATTTATCTTCGCTTTATGCCGTCCCTCACTCCCTTTTGAGAGTTAACCCACGTCTTGGATTGGATCATTCTTATCTTTTGCAATATTTGTTTATGCACTTTTAGTTTAAATATACAGTTAAACTTCTTTAAACTAATATATTTTGGACCTAAAAAAATATTTATTTAGCAAAGTTATTCAATTATCGATAAATGAATATTTATTACTTTAGATAGAAATTTAAAATATAAAATAAGTTAAATGTGTATATTAAACTAAATTTTTTGACTAACTTAGTTGTGTAAATACTAAAAAATGAAAAGTTTTAGTATTTGTTTTAGTAAAATCATGTTAAAAATGTACATTGAATATGAACTAATTATAAAACAAATCAAATTGTTTAATTTTAGAAAAGCTCAATAGTTTTATAAAAGAACAAATCTCATATACATAAATTATTATTATTATTATTATTATTATTATTATTATTATTATTATTAAGATTATCTTAGAAGTATGTTTTCGGCATTGCAAGATTCGTCCAATAGAAGATGCTCTACCGAAATGCTATGTTCAAGATCTTTTAGCTATAGAGAATGATGCAATTATAGAATTACCGATGAATGAAGAAATTATTGGAACACTTATGAACGGTAATGATGATGAAGAGGATAATCCTAAACAAGATGATAATACATTTATTTCAATTGTTTCATCAAAAGATTTATTTCAAGCAATAATCACCTTAAATAATTACTTGTTGCAATACGAGCAAAATATTCAAAAGATTTTTATACTTTGTAAGGAGGGTAATTTTGGTTTAAGTGGGAAGAAAAAATAATAACTATAGAAACATGTATTAAATGATTATTGTATTACTGTAGAAAAAAATTGCCTATATAAATTTTCTAAATCAATACTTTATATTTTCATTGGGACCTTAAATATTTTAATTTTTTTTTTTTTACTTAATGCATTTAGCTATTTTAGTGCACTGGCCCAAGTTAGAACCGGAAGAAATTATATCTAAGCGATGTTATTACGTTATTGAGTTTAACTGTTTGAGTTAAATATAGCTCCTTGCCCTCTCATCAAAATGGTATACCATTTTGAATTTTCTTTTGCTATCCGTGAAATTGAATGTCGTCGAGGTTTGCATATTATAAATGCTCTCTGATTTATTATGGGCGTGACTTGATGTTTTCGGTGATGAATGATGATATTACGGACCTCATTAGAATCATATTCTCCTTTGAACATGTTACTATGTTATAAAATACTCCTTTCGTCCCTTAATAATATTTTATACTTTTGTTTTTTTTAATATGTCGTTCTAATAATATTATTTTATTTTTTGAAATGAAAATAATATAATATTAAGTCACAGTCAGTATTAATTATACATAAAAATTAAATTTATAAATAATCGTGTTAAAAAAATAATATTACTAATGAAACTTGATGAAATAAGCTTTCTTATTTAGCAGTTAGCAACTTAGCATGAATAACTGGCTTATAATATGATTTTCAAAATGATAAACCAAGTATCTTATTTTCATAATTTTTAACTTTTTTATTTTTATTGTTAATAATCAGAACACATTGCAAACATAGGAGTATGATGTAAAATTGTAAACGAATCAAATAGTTCATATTTAATTAAATTCTTGTATTAGAAATTTTATATATTTAAATTCGTATATAAACATTTGGAGATGAGATCTGTTGTCCCAATTACCCTTGTGCTCTTGCTGTCAATCCAAATACAGTTTTGACAAATAAATCCATCGTCCACAATACTCGTTCGTTCTCCCACTATTTCTCTTACTCTTTCTCTCTCCCGCACATACATATTGAAATAAGCACACGAAAATCGTCCATCTTTTCTTAAAACTACGCCATTGGGTTGGACCAACAACGGGACAAGGGTAATTGAGACAGCAGATCTCATTCCAATGATATTGTATTTGAATTCAAATACAAAATTATGGTATTGTATTTTATATTAATAAATATTGAATTTGGTATAAATATATAAAAAATTATAGTCTATACTCTGTATTTTTTAAATTTTATTATGAATATAATTCTGAATTGAATCCAAGTAGTCAATATCACTATTGAATTAAAATTATATTCAAATGACAATCAAATACTAGTAAATATCGCACTATAAGATTCGATCCTACATGAAGGTGTGGGCCTGATGTAGAGATTGCAATTTTGCGGGTCGGGGCTGGGTAGTATAGTACTCGGACCCGCCCCGCAAGTTCGATTCAGAGACCCAGATCCAGACCCAAACTGGTACGGGTCCAGAAACTCAGAACCAACTCCGGACCCGCACGGGGCGGATCTACCCGGCCCTAGACCCATTGGCGCCATTTCAATTGTTAATTTTGAATTATCTTATTTTTTAATTATTAATTTTCGTTAGTGAAAATTTTTTTGTTTGGATTTTCTTATTATAGTTGTCAGCTATTGATATCTAAAAGTATGAATTGAAGAACAAGAAAATTCAAATAACATAAAGTAAGATTACATAATAAAATTAATAAAAAAAATTAGTAATGCGGGTCTGAAACGGGATTGAGTGGGGCGGGGCAGGTAGAGAAATTGGACCCGGACCCGTCCTGGACCCACGCGGGTTGGATCCAGACCCACCCCGTACTTCTACGAGTCTGGGTATTATCCGCCCCATCGCGGGGCGGGACATGTCGGGTCCAGTTCCAATTGCCATCTCTAGCCTGATGTCGCCAAAAGCGCGCTATGGGCCCAGCGAAGAACCGTTCCAACTATTGCTGCATCCACATCCACGCCATAGCTGGAAATGGAAAGAACACAAGGGGCTACAACTTTAACTTGTTATAAATAAATATTCTCTTTTTCCTACCATTTTTAAATTATTATCATTATTATGTTGGAATGCTAAATTGTGATCCAACTCCAATTATTCACATATAAAAAGAAAATTGTTACTTATAAGGCTTGTAGTTACTGTACAGGCATTATTACAATCTTTCTTTTTATAATTTAAGTTAGTTTTCAAAATTCAAAATATTTGTCTTTTACTCGGTTACTGACGTCTGTTTTCAAAATAAGAAATTTAAGTTTTGTTTATCAAGTGTGCTTTCGACTAAAATAAGTAATGAGGGTAAATGTGACATTTTTCGATAGCGAGGTGGGCTCATTATGTAAATAACAAAAACCTCGGGGCCGGCCTGAGAATTTCCTTTTCATGATTAGGCATTTAATATCATGTATGAAAAAAACTAAAAAGAGAAATTTATTGCGACGTGTGTGTGTGTGAGAGAGAGAGAGAGAGAGGGAGAGGTGGAGAGAGGGAGGGCAAGACGTAGTATGCAGATATATTTATTTGCGAATATAACTTTCGTCGAAGAGTATCCAAATTAATCATTACGATAGATATACTTCATTGAATTTCAAAATTGGGGCTTTTCTTCATCGGATCTGTTCAAAACAAAGATACGAGATTATAGATCTTGAATCAGGATCCGCATCAACTGATGCAATTGGTATGAGATTCTAACGATTCATGCATCATACGTAAAACATTAGAAAGTTATAACTTTTTCCATTTTCGATGAATGAATTAATTTTTCTTCTCACGAACTTTGTTTTTCTTTCATGCTCTGCTAATATTATTTTGAGATATGAGTTGCTTATTAATTAGGATCGCGATGCTTATGCGGAGTGCGGACCCATTAATCCTAGCGACTATTTGTTCTATGAAAGTGGCTTATGCTTGTTTCTTGTCGAAATAATTATTAATTATTCATAATGTTTCCTGATTATAGAAGCAAATGTCCCTTGATTTGAAGGACTGTCGGTTGGAGTCTCGTGTGGATGAAGTGTTATTGAAGTTTGAACCTTTTCCATTAATTTTCCGAATTTTACGAGGATAATCTGTGCTTGTTGTTGGTTGAGCTTGAAGCAAAAAAATTTATTCTTTTTTGTCTAGATCTGCTGACTTTTCATTAAATACTGGAAAACAGATCTATGTAATGTGGGTGGATCTTAGTTATATGTCGCTAGCAATTAGCTTATATGAGTCTTCGGGGGTTTTTATTGAATCTTTATATTCTTTGTGGTGGTTACTTTACCAGCATAATATTGTAGTTTGCAGTTTCTCTCCATGTTAGCTATAATTTATTCAAATTTATCGCGTATTTATGCTGTTTGGACTCTTGCGCTTTCTAATATGGGAGTTCTTGTCAAAAGGAAGGAAGTTTATTTGTTACTTGAGGCCAGGCTTTCCACTGTCTCTGCTGAACTTGAGCTATAACTTGTTAATGTTTCAGAGTTTTGATGGCGAACAAGTTTAATCCGGGGGACAGTAGGACTAGGAGTCATGTGTCCATTTTCATAGTAGCAGGTCTTTGCTGTTTCTTCTACCTATTAGGAGCTTGGCAGAGAAGTGGATTTGGAAAGGGGGACAGTATAGCTGTGGAGATGATTAAGAGCGGAGAGAACTGTAACGTCCTTCCAAACCTCAATTTTGAAATCCATCATGGTGGTGAAGCTGGGATAATAGATGATTCTGATTCAAAAGCAACCGTGTATAAACCTTGCCAACCTCGCTACACTGATTACACGCCCTGCCAGGACCAAGCGCGTGCAATGACCTTTCCCAGGGAAAATATGATCTACCGTGAGAGGCACTGCCCTCCTCAAGCAGAGAAGTTGCATTGCCTTATTCCGGCTCCTCAAGGATATGTAACCCCATTTCCTTGGCCAAAGAGTCGTGATTATGTGCCCTTTGCAAATGCTCCATATAAAAGCTTGACGGTAGAGAAAGCTATTCAGAACTGGATCCAATACGAGGGTAATGTGTTCCGATTCCCTGGTGGAGGAACACAATTTCCTCAGGGGGCTGATAAGTACATTGACCATCTTGCGTCTATCATACCAATTGAAAATGGAACTGTTAGAACTGCGTTGGACACTGGTTGTGGGGTATGTCGAATTCCAGATTATTTGTTCAAATAACTTGTGCACCTATGTGTTTTTCTTCTGAAATTTATGATTGTCTGCTGGTTAACTAAATTGTCTTTCCATCTGCATCTTGCTTTTCAGGTAGCCAGTTGGGGGGCGTATCTGTGGAAAAGAAATGTTATAGCAATGTCTTTTGCGCCTAGAGATTCACATGAAGCCCAAGTTCAGTTTGCATTGGAAAGGGGTGTACCTGCTGTCATTGGTGTTCTTGGAACAATAAAAATGCCATATCCATCTAGAGCTTTTGACATGGCCCATTGCTCTCGTTGTCTTATACCTTGGGGGATCAATGGTGAGAATCAAATTTAAGTTTGTGTTTCATTGTTCTGTTAATATGAACACAATTGAACCTTGGATTTATTAGCAGTCATCACTATGTGATACAATTCTACCTTCCTGCAAGTTTTCTCATAGTATTTTAGCTGTCAAGCTGTTGAAAGTATATTGTTACCTTTGTAACTCCTCTTTGCAGATGGACTATATGTGAAGGAAGTTGATCGTGTGCTTAGACCTGGTGGTTATTGGGTGCTTTCAGGCCCTCCTATCAACTGGAAGATTAACTACAAGCCATGGCAACGACCTATGGAAGAACTTCAGGAAGAACAAAGAAAGATAGAAGAGGTTGCTGAACTTCTCTGCTGGGAGAAGAGATCCGAGACAGGTGAAATTGCCATATGGCAGAAGACTATGGATTCAGCTTCTTGTCGTGCCAAACAGGAAAGTGCAGGAGCAACATTCTGTCAATCTGAAGATTCTGATGATGTCTGGTATGAGTACCTTATTGATAAGAGTGCAATTTAGTAGTTTGATTACCTCCCCTTGTTCTGTGGGATGCTCATGAAATAGTTTCACTGTGGCACACATATCTTGTTCGACAAGTGGATGAGGTTCCTCACTTTGGGTATTAACTAAAGCTGCAAGCCTGAGTTGAAAGCTTTTTTCTTGTATTAGGTACAAGAAAATGGAGCAATGTATTACTCCAAATAACAATGCCAACAGTGAGGATCTTAAACCCTTCCCCGAGAGGCTACATGCAATTCCTCCACGAATTGCTAGTGGCTCAGTTTCAGGAGTTTCTGCGGAAGCATTCCTGAAGGACGATAAGCAATGGAAGAAACATGTCAGTGCCTATAGAAAGACTATCCCAATTCTTGACTCTGGAAGGTACCGCAACATCATGGACATGAATGCTGGATTTGGTGGTTTTGCTGCTTCACTTCAATCAGCCAAATTGTGGGTCATGAATGTTGTACCCACCATTGCCAAACAAAATACCCTCGGTGTTGTTTATGAACGAGGATTGACTGGCATATATCATGACTGGTATGTATTTTCTTCGTCCACTTTTTTCATGTCCTATAAGCAATTCCTCTGGTTTACTGGCAAATCACTCTGAAACTTGAAAAAAATTATGATTATATCAGCAATAATCTGACAAAAGGAGGATTATTCTAGGCAGGCCAAATGTATAATGGAGATGGAATAGTGGTAGGATGGTTAGGACATTAGCTTTTGTACGTTGTATTACAATTTTTTGAAACATCTTCAGTCGTTTTGGCAAACAGTGATGGCTTGTGTTAGAGCTTATTTGTGCAACAACTTATCTTTCTTATTCTGATACTTAATTATCCTGTTGGGGTTGAAATGTAGCTATCACTAGGCATCGTGAAATTGTTGGAAAGTTCTCATTTATTTGCCAACCCTTGATGTACTGTGCATGCTCTTAAAAGTCACTGTAAGGCAAATAAATCACTCCTGATACAAGATATCACATTGCTAGCATAGCCATATGGCACATTTAGATAACCAAACTTGACCACAAAGATTATGTTGTACCTAGATATGTTGATGTTGGAAATAGATGCATTTCTTAAAATACCCGAATGTACTTACCTACACAAATGTTTCAGTTGAGTAAAAATTGAAGCTTCCTTTTATGTTTTGTGGATACAAAAATAAAAATAAACTGGCCTGTATCATATAAACTGACATGCAATCCACATAGCATATGATTTTGTCAGTTTATTTTTATTTTTTGGCATTTACTAGCTTTATTGCTCTTTGCTAATTAGAATAATTCCTTTCCAGGTGTGAGGGCTTCTCTACATATCCTAGAACATATGATCTTATCCATGCTAATGGTGTTTTTAGCTTGTATAAGGGCGAGTAAGTATCCAAAATCCCTTGGCTGATATTTCTGGCAAACATTTTTCTATTTGTTACTCTGGACTTCTCCAGATGTAATTAGCTGCCTAGCATAGAGAATTGATTTACTGATACAACAAAATAAATTATTGGCTGCTCCGTGGGTGACATTTACTGGAAAATTCTTCTGAGAATTGTCCCCTTTCTCTTGTGTTTTCTGTTCCTAAAAGTGGGCATTTATCTGGATTTGGAAAATAATCGTGATTTTCTTTGACACATTAATGTAGATGTGACTTCGAAGACATTTTACTAGAGATGGACCGGATCTTACGGCCAGAAGGTGCAGTTATATTCAGAGATGAAGTTGATGTATTAGTCAAGGTGAAGAGGATGATTGGAGGTATGAGATGGAACTCCAAGATGATCGATCACGAGGATGGTCCACTTGTTCCTGAGAAAATACTGGTCGCCGTTAAGCAATACTGGGTCGGCAACTCAACATCTTCACAGTGAAAAACAAGCAGCCACAGTTAGTTGACTGCAAGATAGCATGAGCTCGACTGCCATTCTTTGTTTTCTAATCCCTTCTATCCGAATCACTATTCCGTTCCACCTTGAGAGTTTTGCAGGTCGATGATTTGCCATGAAAGGGGGGGCATTGTCGGGCTTCATCCCACGTATTAACCGGTGGTAGATCAGTAAGTTATAGCTTTGTACTCTTACTTGTAACACTAGCTCTACTCTTCCAACCAAATTGCTAATGTCATAACTATTATTTATTTCATGTCATAGTTTTTCGAAGTCTTTTTCCTCTTTCGTGTGTTGTACAATACTAGGAGGCGACATATTTAGCGAAAAACATGTTACTAATGTCTCTCTATGTCGAGGCTTGATATAAAGTACAAGATTAGTTTAAAGCACAGGCATTGTTGGTTTGCTGTGAATCTCATGTGAGATGATGTTAGATGTGGAGGTGATTGCTGTGTTGACAAAAGTTGTCTGCTCACAGTACCATTGGAAACCTTACAGTAGTAGATTGATTTGGGACTGGAAAGAAAAATGTGAAGACAAAAAATAGACTTGTATTATATGGCTTCACCAACCCGGACAAAGTTTTAATGTCGAAATGAAGATTTCTTGTTGGCGAGTTAATTTTCCGTCATTTGGTATAACCATTTGAGCCTCACAATTATTGCGGCAGATAAATTGCCTTAAAAATCATCTGTTGTGAATTTTAGTGGTGTGGAAATGATCACTCCATCTTGTGCTTGGAATTAAGTCATTTTCTATTGCAAAATCGTAACCTTGATGTGGATAATGAAGATGGTGGATTGGAGGGAATGATGAAGGATAATACTAGGCTGTAATGTATTGGCAAGGAAAGATGTGATAGTAAGCAAAGCGGATCTTCTGGCCCATTTATGAAGGACCACTCGATAGCCCACCAATCATGCGATGCCACGCGTGCATTGGTGGATCATGTTAGCATTTTAAAAATATTTGAGTTATAAAAGGGTGGTCCACCAATGCATGCGAGGCGCCGCGTGATTGGTGGCCACCAAGTGGTCCACCATAAATGAGTTAGGTGATTTTTGCCGATAGTAAGAGCTTGAAATGTTACTGTACTAGAAAAGGTGATGCTGTAGCTCTTCTATCATTTATGTGATTTTTGCCGATAGTAAGAGCTTGAAATGTTACTGTACTAGAAAAGGTGATGCTGTAGCTCTTCTATTTTTCTTTCTCTAAAAATGGATAGCCTACTCACATCACATGCAGCTACTGCACCTAGTGCTTCAAATAGTCTCTCTCTCTCTCTCTTGTAGGAAAACAAACAAAAGGGGAGGAAATAAGGTTGCTATTGGCTAGACCCAAAATCAATCAACATCTAACCAGAAGCACAGTCATTCTAGTTAATCTCATTATTTTATGTAATTTGCCAAAATTATTTGCCATTTTGCATAGTCCTCTTAGACATATATAAAAGTCCTCACTAAGACAATTAGGCATCAATACCTTCCATAGGGCTTTCCCCTATCATTTTCTTTCTCCCACATCTTCATTGATTTCTGCTACTTTGTTTTCATCCTCCTCCTTACTTTTCTAGCATGAACTCCAACACAAAAATGTCCATGCCTGTAATAACACTAACTTCACCAGAAACCATCAAGAATAGTAGTAGTAGAGAAGCTTCATTCTCCTCCTACTTAGATGGAGCTGAAGAAACCTTTGTACTCAAATTAGGAGATGCTGCAATTACTACTCAACCCCTCCCCAAAAACCTCATCCACCATGCCAAAAACACATCAGACGACAAAGAGATCGACGTGTTCGACGCAGAGAAGTACTTCAACGACGCGTTGAATCACAGTCCCAAACTACTCACAAAGAGTTCATTACAAAAGAAAGACGATCATCCAACTCCGACGGTGGCGATCAAGCCGCAGTCCCCCATTGCAGCCCTCAGCGTCCGCTCCGAATCGAGCTGGAACAGCCGGAGCGCCCTTATCCGTACCCGTAACGTATCGAGAAACCGAAGGAAGGGAAGCATGAAGAGCTTCCTTGCAAGCATTGGCTGCAACTGCGCGTGTGCAAACAAGGAAGCAGTTGAGACCGATGATCAGTTAACCGGGCCCCACTTCACCTTCCCAGTCTTCGCTTCCAAGGCTGGGAAGACGGAGAAGGTAGAAGCCACGACGAGAGTATTCAGATCACCGATCATAGGCAGCAAGAACAAGCTAGCCATGGTTAGTTGGGATGCAATTGCTCCATCAGTGGCTCATGAAGAGCTCAAGATCCCTTCGATCTCGAGCGAGATGTACAACGATAGCGATAGCGATGCGAGTTCGGACTTGTTCGAAATCGAGAGCTTTTACAAAGACAACCCGAGCATGACTCCGACGACATGCGACGCTCCGAGCGAGGCGAGCGTGGAGTGGAGCGTTGTGACTGCGAACGCTGCGGATTTCTCCCTTCTCTCGGATTCGGACGAGGTGGGGCCGCCTTGTCCGAAGAGGGGCTCGAAAACCGGTTCGTTTAAGGAAGTGTCGAGGATCCGGCCGAGTATTCTCTCCGGCTGCAAGAGTCACAAGGCGGTTAGTGTGGCCGGCGATGCGCACGCGAGGAGGCACGTGATGACGCGGTTCCACGATGAGACTAAGCTCAGCTTTGATGTGAAGACGAGGAAGGATTCGTTTGGTGCGAGGATTATGAACCAACCGAGATCTGCAAGTGCTGCTCATTTCTTGTATATTTAGTACTAATTCTTTCTTCATTTGAGGCCTTAATTTGCATGTGTTTATTTTGAGTCTAAAGGATAATTATTTAATAAATCAAGTAATATTAATTCATTACATGCTTATGCTTACTTTTCTCTCTATCTATCTTGATCTTGTAGTGAATTAGATTGCAATCTACAGTCAAATTAATCATCTAAATCTTGTTGCGTTTAATTATTTGTAATTCACAACTGGGAATGTGTTACTGTTTGGCTGCAGTCCCACTCTGTAGTAGTGGTAGGGGCCCTCCTCCGAAGGAGACAGCCACAACCATTATGTCATTGAGACATCCTCTTTGTCTTATTTCATTCAATTCCGAGGGGAAAGAAAGCAATTAGTTGTTCTAAATTTCTAATTGAGTTTCCTCACTCTTAATGTAACTAAAGATTTTGAGTTTGTGATTCTTGATTTCTTGCACTCCCTTTTTCTCAGATAAAATGTTGGATCGAGTAAATAGGAGTTATTATGTATGTAATGTAGATTTCAGACACCAACTGCTGGGAGAAAAAAAATAATAATAATAAAAAAATGGGACAGTTCAAGAGTGAAAAAGCATGTGGGACAAGGATGTTAGCTGCACCATCAATGCAATATATGAAACTCAAATTAGTATTACAGAGGCTCATGAGATAAAGATAAACAATAATAGAGGATTCAAAAGAAGTTGAGGAAAAACTGCATGATTTCATGATGGAGAGGTGTGCTATTTATGATCCCATCCTTTTCTTGATTAGCAAAATGCCTAGAGTGTGTGGTTTACTTCATTGGCGTGATCGTGATCGTGATCCGGGACCAGTTTCTTAATGCAGCTGGGGACTATATGGATAATTGGATCTAGAAAGCTTGACAATTAACACCTTGCTAGCAAGGCAGAAAGATTAAATCTTTAATACCAAAAAACACCACATACCTACTCGAATAAGATGGTGATGCTCAAAAGTGCCTTCCTCTGGTCTGCATTTGGGTTGAAAGATTTTGAATTTCTTTTCACAAACATTAACAATGTAACAAGATTTTAATTTTAATTCATCCCAAACTTCCTTTCATGGAAGAGTGATAACTTATAACCAAGTATTGTAGTTCATTTACAGCATGGATTTGCCCGGTTGAGAACAAGAATGATCAAAACAAAATCAAAGCTCTGTGCAAGGCAATAATGCAGGAAAAAAGAATGATCATGAGGCATCTGCTGTAATTCAGGACCCCTCTTTAGAAAATCAAGTTTGGTCACAACTGTCAGCACAATTGTAACTAATAAAGTGTTGGGAGGAAATGGGGTGTTTTTCTCAAATCACTACCTGCATCCTTGCCGCGTTTGTTAGACTTCAACACGGCCGATTTCCACTCATCGTGGTTGTGTTTGTCCATTTGCTTGCGCTTCTTGTAGGCTGGAGACTGCAACAATATCACTTCTAGTTAATCATCCAAAACTCAATAGGTTCAACTTTTATTGGGTTCATCCTAAACCAGCATTTCTTAAACAGCATATTGATGAGTGATTATTACCTCATCACCATCACTGGAAGAGCAGCCCTCATCTTCAAGCCTTCTTCTTTCAGGCAATGCATCAATAAGTTCTGCAATGTAAAGAGAATTAAATCTCAAGTAAACAACTTATACAGAGTGATGTTAAGAGTTAATACCATATAAGCTATGCAAGAATAATGATGCTACCTCGGTTGCCTTTGATTTTTCTAGCATCCTTTTTTTCCTTTGCTATCCCAAAGACGTTGAAACATAGATCTAACATCGAGGTAGATACCTGAAATTCATTAGCTGGATGAGTACATGTGATGTGTAGATATGAAGTAAATGCATATCTATGATAAGGAGATTCTTACACTAGAAAATTCAGACTCTGATGTGCCAGCAAGTTCAATCAACTTAAGTTTATCTGCCTTCAACTGCATTCAAACAAAACAGTCACTACACACTCTCAACTGAATAAGTGATTATGAAAAAGCAATAAAGCAACCAAGAGACTACCTTGTGTTTCTTGGCACAAAGGTAGAATGCTACAGCAGTAAAGACAGGCCGACTAAAATCAGTACTGCCCCTACGAGAAGGAGGCAACGAAGCAAGAAACCGATCCTTATATCTGTAAATACCAGTCATAAGTAGAATTAAAAACAAAAACAAAGTAAGAAACTCCACAATTTGCCATTTAGGGCTATTGATAAATCTAGAGAACATTGGATGCATTAAATACATTTCTCTTCCAACAAACTAAACATAATTAACAGATGAATGATCAGCAATCATAGTCCAGAATAAGATAGAAATTACTTACAAGGAGATGCCTTTAAGCACAAAAGGGATGAGGCGCACTCATCCAAATTGAATTGCAAGTTCTCTTAAATCAAGTTTATTCCTAACATACAAAAAAAGATTATCAAAGTCAGAAATGTCCGATTATCAACACCTTAAAATCTGAAAGAAGTGAGAAGATATAAATCACTGACTTAACACCGATGCCATTCTGCATTGCGTTAAAGGATCTGCTATAAGCCTTCTCGGACACCCCACTCAACTTTATCGCGGCGTGCCGATCAAATAAAACTCCCATCCTGATACAAATATGCATCAATTAAGTGACATTAAACAACACATGGAAAAGAGAACAAAATGTGTAATCAATGAAATACCTAGATGCAGCAATCTCCAGGCAAATTACAGCCTTGCAAATCTCACCCTAAAAATAAAAAGCACGTACCCCTAAGAAAAATGCCATCATAAAATTAACTTGAAATGCATTATAGAGATAACATACGACGCCGATGATGGAGGAATCGAACTGGATGTCGGCCAGACGGCGGAGCTCGGCGGCCTTACAGACGACTAGTTTGGAATCAGCGAGGCCCAATTTCCTTGCTATCTCCGACATATCCATTTTCAATAAATGAAATGGTTTTGTTCCTCGATGGGTTGGACAGAGGACTCTTCTCGGTGGCGGACTGGCGGGCTTTATGATGAAAGTTTTTGAATTCTGGCGCGCTGTCAAAAATTGGAGGGGCCTTATTCTTGAATTAGGGGTATCTAAATAGTATTGGGATTCGGAATTATTCCAATCCCGTACCGAAACCGAATTGGGATACCGAAATACCATTTTTTGGGATACAAGATGGTATCGGGATTCATTTTCGTAAGGTAATCGGGATTCGGGATAATCGATACCGAACTCGAGATTACCGAAATACCGATATTTTTTATGAAATAATTAATACATTTATATTATGTTATCATGTTATTATGTACTTATTAATTATTATGTTATGTTACAAAATGTAAATGATAAGTTAAATTTTAAATATGTCTTGTAATTTGTGAAGAAACAAGAATTTAGAAAATAGAAAGTAGAAAGTAAAATTGTAGAAACATGACATTAGTTTACCGAATTAGGATTAACCGATTATGAGCAACTAGAAAGCAATTGTGTGGTTTCGAATTCCGACTTTCGATTTTTCGCTTTCGTATTTGAGATATTTATATTTCATATTTTAGATATTATTTATATCTAATTTACTAGTTACATTACATATATACATAATTACATTAGTAAATCACATGAAATATTTATATTTCATATTCTAGTAGAATACTATAAATATAATTTAATAATTTATAGATTATATTTATAAATTATAATGTCTTTGTGACGACTTACGTGTCTAGACTAATTAGTAAAAAAATTTACACATCCTAATTTCTAATAAAGATATATGTAGCATAATTGGTTGCTCGATTGTAGTTAGTATTCACTTTACTAAATGGTCTTGGGTTCGAAGCTTCTCAAGGAGCAGTTTTTATAGTAATCCCGAATATCGATCCCAATTTTACCATCCCAATACCGCTATGAGATCGGATTTTGCCTTATTTTGGGATTCGGATCCCGAAATTTCGGGATCGGGATCGGGATCCCGTACCGACCGACACCCCTATCTTGAATAGGCGCCAACTGACTGTCAAGCAGCGGTTGGTAACTTAGTGCGGTTATTTATGAGTTCAATGAAATACGGCTGCCGTTTTGGTACCAAGATAAAAATCCGTAATCAAAGTGAAAACCCGTAATCACTATTGAAACGCACAACTTTGTAAAAGAAAATCTTGTTTGAGACAAGTAATTTAGGAGTGAGATACTGTCAATCTCCAGCACATAGTAAGAACTAACTGCACGAGGAAATGAATTCATAGCTGTAAGGAAAATATAAACGACGTTACATGGCAAAGTGCAAGAAGAGATGAAATAAAAGTTCACTCAAAATAAATGCATCTTTCAGAAATAAAACTGTCCACTGACATTTCCATGGCAAATGCTAACATGAAAACAAGTAACCTGAAGAAGGAATTTTTTTTTTTCTCATGCGAGATACCGGTATAATCGTCTATCTGCATCATCCCGTTCCAAAAAATCTCGCTCGATAAGGGATTCGATCCGTTTCTTAATCTCCCCAGGATTAGCCAGAAACCGCGGCTGCAATTGTTTCGTAACCTCGGCAATGATATTATTATGATCCAACACTCTTCTTGATTTCATGATTCTAACTATTGCAGCCTCAATCTGGGGCTTCCTGTCCTCCTCCACCCTCTGCCTTGTCTCCTGCTTCTCCGGCTCAGATTCCTTCTGCGCAACCACAGTACCTATTTTAACCTTCCGAAGTTTGCTGGTGAAGTTGTCGTTCACCGAAAAGGCATCGTCCTCTCCAATATCCTTGCTCATCGGTTCTTTACGTAGCACGTTTTTCCCTTTTACACAAGCTAATGACTGCAGGCACCGTTTTAAGTCGGTCGAGGGGATTTCTGTTGCCTGCTCAATGTCCTTGTAGCTAAGATGATCAGTATTGTTGAACAGCATGAGGACAACCATCTGGTACGTCGAAACATTCAGTTCATACTTCTGGCCATTACCAAAGGTAGCTCTCAGATCAGCTGTTCCCATGTTTGTCTGCCATGTCAATCTCCTACCTGTATGGGTACCGAGGTAATATGATCGAAACTTCTCACATAGAGTTGAGAGCTCAGCTGGAAGGTTGCAAGTATTGGTGGATTGAGTAGGCCAAGACCCAGTAGTCAAAACTTGGACAACTAACGTTGGACCGTTTCCCAAGTCAGCACCGCAGGCAGCATAAAACCCTTGCATTGTGTCTTGAGACGTCTTCATATCCGTAAACATACCTTCCAATTTCGATGTAAACTGATACCCACATTCAGTTTTCAGTTTAACAATGAGACTTCTCTCTGCATCATCGGATACTGTTTTGCCAGACAAGAGCCTCTTTGCCAAATGCTGTTTGTAGTACTTTTCAAAAACATCTTTCTCCTGCAGGTAACGGAACAATATCATCACCTTATCAAGAATGAGCTCCGCGTCCTCGTCTTTCACTCCCTTCAGACCTTTGCGGAGCTTATCATCTACAAACAAAGATATATATTCTGGAGAACGAGGATTTAGATTGATAAAGTATTCAAATGAAGAACTCAAGGCATTCTGGAAGGTCTTGTCGTTGCTGAATGCTAAGCTTATGATTTTATCATACTTATCCCTTTTCTCTAGGAGGGTCTCAACAAACTCCACTGGATTCTTTGACTTCTCAGGATCAGTAACAAGCTGTTTGCCTGTATCTCTGATGTGAGACGTCATTACATCCCTGATTGTAGATAGACCATCGGGAACCCGGCGGAATAAGTTGTACATCCTTGCCAAGTCTTCAGACTTATCATCAAGAAGCATCTTTACCAGTCCTGAGTTCTCCATATGAACTAACCTAAGCATGTGGTTGGCGATCATCTCCTTTTCTACAACATTCGTTATCTTTGGTTCAGTCTTTGCATCCAAGTAATGTGATACCCTGTCTATCTCTTCATTCAGACGCCTTTCAGCTTTCTTCAGGTAGTCCGCACAATCACAAGACTCAATATACTCCTGAGATTCTGCACTGTAGAAATCAGCAGAAACGTCAAGAAATGGTTTCTCAAAATCTTCTTGGTATACTGAAAGTCCCAAATCCATTAGCATCTTGATGATGTTTCTCATAAGCCCTCTGTTGAAAACTTCACCTTTGCGTTCCCTCTCTATCAATTCAAGAATGGTGATCAAAAGCCTCTGCTGGATTTTACTAGAGTGAATGACATAGTCTCTCCAGAGATTTAGCCCAAGCTCGTGAACAGGGGTTTTATGGTGGCTTGGGATGAAAGTTCTGTCCATGTACATTAATATATCACGGATCATTTGCAGTGCTTTATTGTGATCATTCCATTTTGCATTGAGTTCATCCAGGAAAGAAGCACCTTGGGCAGCTTCTATAGATTTGGACATTGTCTGAAGATGGGATGTCATTGTCCCCACAAGTCCTGAATAAAGCTTCTCCCCAAATTTATGTAGTACCATATTGTAAGCATTTCTGGACAAGAAAACTTCCAAATCAGAGACATATACTTTGCAAACAGAACATGTGATTCTGGATAATAACACTTGCTTATAAATAATCTCCTATTCTCTGACTTAATTTATGAAACACTTTGATTATAAGAGATAAGGACCAAAATTCTCTTTATTTAGTACTGATTTTTTCATTGACTAGTTTAACATTTAACTAGCTCGCATTGCCTTTAGTATTCAAAGGGAAAAATCTTGTCCACGAATAACAGTGAAAGAAACTAGGATTGAGGTAGAGATCATTAGACTTCCCTAAATTGGATTCTAATACCCATCATCTTGGCATAAACCAATTTGCAGCAGTTAATGGAAGTTTTCTAAACATTTTCAATAACTTCCAAGTCCTGCAGATAATTTGGTTTTTTTAGCAACCATTTGCTATTACATGTCTATATTTTGTTTCATTCTCTTTCAAAAAGGACGATATAAATCTTAGTCATGCTAACTGGAGGGGGAGGAAAAGAACACAACACCAAGAACGTCCTGCTCCTGCCAGTTCATTCCTCAGCTATTTACATTTAAATAATGAAGCAATCCACTTGAGCCAGGTAAGACCATCTCAAATCAGAAAATGATATCTAATTGAGTGCAGCTATAGATAATGAAGATACGCAAATATACTTATACCATATGCAATCAAGTTTCTAAACTGTTATCCCACGATCCTAAACTCATTTTCTAGATAACCGCATAAAGTTAAATTTCACAGCTAGAAATCGCAGAAGAAAAGTGATTAAAAACAGAAATATCCGTATTACCAAATAAAAGATGTTCCTAAGTCCTAAAGCACAAATTAAGAAACGAGATTGTATTTTATAAAAACATAGTGGCAGTACATATAGAGGACGAGATGTGCAACCAAATGAAAATATACAAAAAATCTACTTCAAAACATTAAACTCCACCCTCCAATAATAATACCATTAAGTGATAAATCCTTAATCTCTTGATTTACTAACATTCCAAGTTCGGATAATCATATCAGGTACGTGAAAGAATACTATGAGAAATGAAATTCCACTTCAAGAAAATATTGTCTTAAATGCGAAAGACACGAGAAAATAAATAAACCACAGTACAAAAAACATTTGTTAGATAACAGTCTTTCATTTAAAATCATGTGTGGGATTTGGGTAGAACAGACTTGAATAAAACAAAACCAAATGCGTTCAAAGTACTAGTACATAATCCAGCTGTATACAGTAAACTAGCAAATTAACAATCAAAAACAAGTAATTAGAACTTGTAATTGATAACTAAAAAAAGGTGCCTAGCCAATTAACTTCAGGAGAAGGAATATCATCAAAAAAGCTAGTAACAATGAAACCGAGACAAAGGAAGAAAACTGAACTTCATGAAATTGGGCAAGAAAACATCAGAAAACCTGTATAATTCTTCAAAGCTCAGCCCGCTGGCGTTGTGATTATAAATCTCTTGAATCGCGTGTTCTATAATCCTCCAAGTCTTTTCTGCATACTTAGGATCCACCACCACTTTGTGCTTAAACGCTTCAATCTGGAAATTCCTCTTCTTCGGTCCGCTACTCATCCTTCCGATGAAACTGTGATCCTCCGAAAGGATCTACCGAACCCGAGGTTTTAGGGTTAAACTGATGGCGCGATTCTAGGGCTTTTTTCAATTGATTGACGAGGAGAAAAGAATCCTGGTTTTGGGCATGGAATTGGAGTTAGGGAACGGAGAAACACAGAGAGAGATTGGATTCAAGAACAGGTTATTTACCATACACAAGTTTGAGATATTGATCAAAATAAGCTTTATAAGGTTTTGGTGTAAACTGATGGTTTTCGTTTGGGTATTGATTGGATGGGCTGGAAATAATAAGAGGGCATTTTCTGTGCGATGTGTATTTTTGATATTTTGCTCTACCCGTATGGATCGGTTGAGGATCTGTATTTAAATATATATATGAGTTGATTCACGTAAGAACACCCTCTTATAGTATGAACATAAGAACAAATCCTGAATTTTAATTTTAAGTAATAAACGGTTTATATTTGATTAGTATTGTAGAATAACGAAATACACTTTAAAAAATAATCAATTTTACTTAAGGGTAAATTTGACTTTTCTTTATAATTGATAAGATTTTTGCAATCACCTACTTCCACTAATCTACCCACAAAATCACAACCGGTCAAATCTATCCCTTTATCCCCACTAATGAAATCTATCGTAAACCACAATATCGCGCAATCGGCGAACGAAATCCTTTAGAACCTTCCTTCTCTTTTTCATTCTTTATTCTTCTTTTGGCAAAAGATATCAGTTCGTTGCTGCCTGTGTTTTGAAACCCGGCCCGGCCGGTTCAACCAGTTTAACCCGGACCCGATCAAAAATCCGGGCCGGGTTATATACTGGCTCGTTTTGGCTATCGACCCGATGCGACCCGGCCGATTCCGCCGGTTGAACCGGTACCCGTGAACCGGGTCAACCCGGTTCGAATGTAAAAAAAAATTAAAAAAAATAGGGTTGCAAATCGATTCGATTTCAAAAATCCAAAATCGATCGGTTTTTCGGTTGGCCGATAACCGAAATGCTTAATAAATTTAAACTGCATTTATGTTAATATTGGTAGACTAATTATTACCAACTGTTGACAGGTTGTTAAAACAGGGAGTGGGGGATTTATATGTTAATTTTCTGTTTGGTTTTCTTCTCTATTCGATGTGGGATGGTTTCTCCTTCTTTTTCATTAACTTTTTTCCATCTAACTACTTACACTCATCCCACATCGGTTGGGAATTGTAAATATAATATATATTTGTTTTATATATTTCTAAGTCATTTTTAATATTTATTAGTATTATTAAAATACCTATGTATTTATATAATTTAATCATATATTTATGACATCACACCGGGTCAACTCATCGGTTGAACCGGTTCAACCGGTAAAAATTATTTTTCCGGGTCAATGACCAGGCCGGTTTTAAGAACACAGGTTGCTGCTGAGCTTTGGTTGCTAAGGATCTTGGTTGGGATGTCTAATGTAGTTTGTTTTGTATAGGCATGGGAAGCAGAAAGGTCTGGCAAAAGGCATGTTGACGGCATTCTCGACTTCTCAGCATTCTTCTCTGTATTGGACTTGTCCTCTCCACCGCGAACAAAGAGAAATACGATTATGTTGATTGGCGAAACGAAATCCTACTCCACCGCAAACAAAGAGAAATACGATTGTGTTGATTGTGTTAAACTCTGAGCATTTTGAATGTTTATTAAACTGCACATACGGTTTGCTTATAATGTACTTTATTTGGAATCCAAAAGCACTTAATAATATTTATGTACTATATGTTTATGTGTACAACAAATTAATTTTCATTTAAATGCACTTCGTTCATAATTATCCTGCAATTTATTCACAATCGAATTGTATTTCATTCACAAATAAATGCAAAAAAATCGTAATTAAACTGCACTTTGTAAACAATCGAATTGCATTGTATTCACATCCGAAATGCACTTTATTCAGAATTAAACTGCACTTTATTCAGTATCGAACTGCATTCCATTCACAAATAAATGCAAAAAAAATCGAAATTAAATTGCACTTCGTAAACAATCGAATTGCACTGTATTCACATCCAAAATGCACTTTATTTAGAATTAAACTGCACTTTATTCAGTATCGAACTGCACTTTTATCACATTCGAACTGCATTTTCATCACAACCGAAATGCACTTTATTCATAATTAAACCGCGCTTTATTCACAATCAAAATGCACTTTAATCATAATTAAACTAGACTTTTTCACAATCAAATTGCACTTTATTCATAATTAAACTGCACTTTATTTTAAAATGTGATATATGTAATCTTAAATTGAATTGCAAGTTTACCTGATGAACAAACCATCATTTAATATGAAGATTAACGAAATATCTTAGGAAATAAAGATGAGAAATTTAAGGAAGATAAATTTAAAGATAGAAGCGGTTTTTAAAATTGTTGAGAAATTTAAGAGTGAATGAAGATACAGTTATTGAAATAATATTATCGTAAATGAAGAGCTCTTATCAATACAATAATTTAGATTATGAATATAGATATTTAAAAGCAAATTACTTAATTAACCTTTAAGTGCAATATGAATAAACTTTAATTGCGGTTCGTCAATTTAAGTGAAAAAATTAAACCAGACCATCCGTTCCAAATATAAATTTGGTTTAGGAACCATTTTTTCGTTGTTTTCGTTGTTTATTTCATGCTCGTGGAAATCTATTTGGTTTGTTGATTTTGATTTTGGCAAAACACAATCGATTATGGTAACTATTACTGAAATTTGGATGGACAATGGTTTGGGTACGATTACTGATTTTTTTTCTGGTTTTGAGTACGATTTCTGATTTTTAAACATAGATCTACGATTTTTAACCTTAGATCTATGGGTTTTATCCCTAGATCTGTGATTTGTTTTCGATTTTTGTTAATCTTGATGTGTTTTTCGATCTGTTTCTAGAGATATACATCAAGTTCCGCAATTATTGCTCTGTTTGGAATGCATTTCGTGATTCTTGCGCTTTTTGGAAAAATATGCATACGTAGCAGTAATATGCATAAATTTGTAGAAGGGTATGCATAATTTAGATGTTATATATGCATGAAAAAATGAATGCATTGTGAGTATGTGACAGACTGCGTTTCATTTTGGGGTTCGAAGTAATATGCATGAATTTGTAGAATAGTATGCAAGAATTAGACGTTATATATGCAAGAAAATGAATGCATTGTGATGTGATGAACTGTGTTTCATTTTGGGGTTCGAAGTAATATGCATGAATTTGTTGAGTCGTATGCATGAAAATGAATGCATTGTGAAGCATATGACGGACTGCATTTCATATTGTATTCGAAGTAATATGCATGAATTTGTAGAATGGTATGTGTTGGATATGAGTCAATAGATTGATACTCAGCTGTTCTAGGGTTAAAAGAAATTGGCGGAAATCATAGTAGTACTATGGAATTGAAGATCCCAAAACCGAGCTGATATCAGTAGATTAGTGTGTCGATAGGATTAGCTGATGTATAAGTTAGACTTGATGTAATGCTTATTATTTTGTCTAAGTCCTGTACGGGGTAGTTGTTGAACCGATCTTCTCGAAGATACTTTTCGAACCCCACGTTATCGGTGTAATCGCTTGCATTCTTCGTCAGCAGTTGATATCAAACTCAGTTAAAGATCCCGCATCAGCTGACTGGACCTCAGTAGAAGCATTATCTACAAGCTTATGGTCATCAGTAGAAGAACCAGTGCAAGCAGTATACCTTCGCAGTCGACCGACTGACTATCTGAAGCTCACTTTATCAGTCAGACGACTCGACCGAAGAAGACAGAGACTTTCCGAGTCATCGTATCCGACGTAAAAGCGACCCAGCACTTAAAGTCCCTTCAAATGTTCAGCAGAAGACATACGAGGTAGTTTGAACGGTCAACTTTGACACTCACCAACTACAAACCTCGACCAATGAGAAGCCGACAACGCTTACCTACTCTACACAGTAAAGCTGCTCTCATGAACAGTGCATTAACTGCCCTGCTGCAACAAAGTTGAATAGTGGCCGTTTTCTTTGGACGCTTGTGACACGTGGCATCGTCGTCTCCAACGGACATATGCCACAACTCACAACTATAAATAGAGAAGGATTTGAAGATTTCACACAAGGAATATACGCGAAATCAAGGGAAATCATTCAAGCTCACAACGCTCTAGAACCTTCAAGCTTATCCAGAGACGAACTAGTTTTCATAGAACACTTCTTGTAGTTCATCTCTCTAGAGCTCTTTGATCCCTTTCTTCTCTAGACTAAGCTCATTGCTAGATTCATAGCTTAGATCCGAAGGAGTTCACTTTTAGTGAATTGTTCTTGTTGTAAGAACTCCTTCTCAGTTGGAGAATATTCCCTCCCTTCTAAACTTAGGTTTGGATTGTAAAGTCGCTAAGGACTATAACTTAGAGGGAACCGTCCGGCCACAAGATATCCCTGCTCGAGGCTTGCTCGGAATAATCAACAAGTTCTCCTGCCTTGTTCAGGACCGTGGACGTAGGATCTTGCGTATCCGAACCACGTTAAATCGCTTGTGTTCTTTTACTGTTTTATTGCATAGCATTCAACTGACTTGAAAATCATAAGCTTGCATAAAACGTATTTTATAAAGTGCACGGCCAAAAGATTTAACTTGCTAAAACGCGTTTTCAAAAGAGACGACTCGGGCCTAACACTTATCCGCACTACGGTCTCCGACCGGAGTTTCGTAATACTGACATCAGTCAGTAGAAGAGCTCAGAAGCTGACTCACTTTGACCCCAGTGATCGAAGGCTTACTTGGCACTGTTCATCGATTGCAAACATCGGCTTACTGACCTTCACCGAGAAAAAGAAAGAGCTCGGGTGTATTCACCCCCCCTCTACACCTGACTTTTCGTCTCCGGACCAACAATTGGTATCAGAGCCAGGTTGTTCAACTGATCGCCGGTTCTGAAATCTGGTCCTCTCGAACCGATCCCGAAAACCGTTTTCACCTGCATAAGCATCTTTTCAGCATCCTTATACTCTTACTCTTACAATGTCTGATATGTCAGGTATTAGGATGGTACCGATGTTCTCAATAGAGAACTACACGGTATGGCGCGTACGTATGGAGGCACACCTAACGTCACTCCACGACAGCATGTCAGATGTCCTAGAGTCAAGACCGATCATTCCCATGATCGACAGCGTAGTATTTGCTGCTGGAGGAGGCGTGGGAGCACAAACTGGTGCTAAGGTTCCCAAAGATAAATCTGCCTTCACGCCTGAAGAAAAGAAGTTGCACAACCTTGACCGAGTTGCACGTAATGCCATACTGACTACGCTCAGTGACTCACATCTCGGAAGGGTACAAGATTGCAAAACGGCGAAAGAGCTATGGGACGCCTTGGCCGCATCTTGAGCCATGGAACCCCTCAGATCAAAGAAAACAAGCTCGAGCTAGAGCTTCAGAAGTTCGACGCCTTTGCAATGGAGCCTACTGAAACCATTGACGAGCTGAGTGTCAGATTCACCAATCAAGTCAATGTCATCAATGGGCTGGGGAGGTCGTTCACCAACAAGGAGATGAACACCAAGATCTTGAGAGCGTTGCCCCGACAGAAGTGGCTTCCATTTGCTACTTATTTACGTCGCTCTGATCTAAATGCTCTAACTCCTGATGTTATATTTTCATAATTAAAATCGGAGGAATTCGAGCATAGCCTACCCCAAAAGTGCTTAAGCGCTCCAAGTGACACACGGTTCGACCACGCCTTCAAGGCAACGATCAAGCAATACCGGAGCCAAGCCTATTTCCTCAAGCAAAGCCGTGGCCACATCGTAGCAAAGTCTTCGAGGCCCCGACCGGCCTAGCACCGATGGCTCTCAAATATCGAGAGGGAAAAGGAGAGAGTCGAAAGCCGAGGAAATACAACCGAGATTCTTCCTCGGGTAAGAAAGACTATCATAAGAAAGAAGAATCTAATCCTTCTACCGAATGCGGGAAATCGGAGTCTGCTGCCGGTCCGTCTAAAGACTCAGTTGGTAAGAGCAAGCAGAACATCTACACCGCTACAACCGCAAGAAGGAGGGACACTATCGCACGATTGTCCCGAACTCTCTCACCGCTCAAAGAGCAGAACGGCGAGCCGGAGAAAGAAATTCGCCGAGAGACGGCGAGGCCTATATAGCCGAGGAGATATCCGACAACTCAATTGAGGAGGATACATTCATGTATTCTTCCGAAGACGAAGCCGCGTTCGTCGCAGTTGAGGTCGCAAAGACAGTTCTCGATGAGTCGGCCGAATATCGTCGATGGCCGGAGAAGAGGCCGAGGTAAATTCTAAACGCATTATTACCTCTTCTTCACACGACACACAAGACACGTGCTCGGTCACGAGATGATCCTCTAGATGTGGTACAAGCCTACGACGATCCGCTAGAGGAACAGATTCGTGAGCGAGCAGAGTTCAAGCAGAACCATCCGGAGAACTTGAACAGGTAAAGGCCGAGAATCGAGACTTTCTTCGATTGTCGGGCCCTCTACCGAGTCAGTGGATCTAGTTGCGAGACTCAAGGAAGAGATTGAATCTCTTATGACTAAGTCTCGGCTTCAAGAGACTCGGATCTCGGTTCGACCAAGGACAATTTCGAGAAAGAGACTGAAATAGCCAAGCTCGGTCGAAGCTCACGAGACATGCGAGAATGACTATGACTCACTCGGAAGGAGTGACGAGGTCCGGAGAGGATTGATGACCGAACAATACACGGGAGCGAAGGAGAAGCTTGAAAGCATGCTTAGAGCACAACGGCCAAATTCGTGAAAGAAGGCCTTGGCTATACCCACGAAGCTTCTACCTCCAAAAGCTCAAGCAACCCCGGGCGATAGGTTCGTCGGAGGAAAGGTGCAAGCTGCCGACACCACACCTCGGGCGAAAAACAAACGAGAAAATGATTACACCTCGGCCGAGTAGCAACAAGCGATTGACCAAAGGTTCCGGCCCAGGACACCGCGATCAAATTCGGGGGGGAACCAAGAAGGTCGGATGGGCGAACAAAGTACAAGGAGCCATCTGTATGAGCACCCGGCTCGGTACGGCTCGTACTACTATGAGCCCGGGGTCGGGAGAAGCGCTAAGACTCGGAAGAAGAAAGCGCCCGAACCCAAAATTATCGCAGAAAGTCGGTATCTCCAAGTCCTGTGGAGAAGAAAGGCCGATAAGGTTCGGAAGAAGAAGTCTAGAACTTCTAAGGTCCCGAGACAGATCCGGGTTCCGAAATCACCCACTAACTTCGTAAGGACCCAATCGAACCAAAGGGTACCTAAAAATGCCTCTGTTTTGCGGAGTGCATAAGGACCCGTGGATAGTGGACAGCGGTTGCTCGAGACACATGACTTACCGGAAGAGCCCGTTGACCAACTACGTACAAGAAGATGGTCCCGAGTGAATTCGGTGACAACTCCAAAGGCTACACAAGGGGATACGGAACGCCGAACTTTGGGACTCGCCACGGTTCAAGAGTAACATATGTTGAAGGACTTCAACATAATCTCCTTTCGATCGATCAATTCCGTGATAATCTTAACGAGTAATCTTTGACGCCGGTTTCGTGATATTGTTGACAAATCTACGGGGAAAACAAGTGTTGTCGGGATCGCGGAAGAAGAACATCTATGTTGCAAATTGGAAAACCGCGAGAACCGAGGCTTGCTTGCTCGCACGGACCAAATCGGGTGACAAGTCGGGTTGGCTATGGCACAAGAGACTCGGCCACTCCGAACTTCAAGACCATGAACAAGCTAGTCAAGAACTCTAAAGTCGAGGATCGCCCAACAAATCGTTTATCAAAGACGAAATTGTGAAGCGTGCACGAAGGGAAAGCAAACAAAGAGGAGCAATCCACCTATTCCGTCACCTTCCACCGATGGAATCCTTCGACTACTTCACATGGACTTATTCGGGCCGTCTCTCCGGTGACTATAAGAGGCAAGAAGTATGCCCTCGTCGTCATAGACGACTACTCGAGATATACTTAGGTCATCTTCATCGCCAACAAATCGATGTTCGGGACCGAGTTACCTAATCTACTGAAGAAACTCGGTGTGGAAAAGAACATCAAGATTAAGAAGATACGCTCGTACGCAGGAACAGAGTTTCTAAACTCGGTAGTTAAGACATACTTGCGATAAAGAGGGAATTCGGCAGACGAGACATCATGCGCCGCACCCCCTCGGCAGAACGGACTTGCCGAACGTAAGAACAAAACACTCAAAGAAGCAAGCAAGAACGCTCCTCGCAGCATTCTGGACTACCCTCAAAGTTTTGGGGCCGATGCTACCGACACCGCTTCGTTACACTCGGGAATCGCTCACTACCGACACAAAGAACACATGAAGACGCCTTACGAACTATGGAAAGGGAGAATTCCTTCTATTTCTCATTTTCATGTTTTCGGTGTCCTTGCTTTATCCACAACAATGGGAAAGATCGGTTGAAGGTCTTTGATAGCAAATCGATCAAGGAGTATTCTTAGGATACTCCCGAGTCGATAAAGCCTTCGAGTTTTTAACTATCGAACTCTTTGCGTGGAGGAAAGCCCTCATGTTGTTTTTGATGAATTTGTTACCGAGAACGGGGAAAGATACAAAGTCAAACATCGAGGATGTCGGCAGCAAGCTACAAGTATCTCGGACTAAATGACAAAGCTGAAAAGATCCAAAGCATTGTTGGGATGATGAGTCGGAAGATGAAGAAATTCGGACTCGACCAACAAGCAATGTAGCTAACCTAGTTGATTATATCGAACATAATCAACAACAGGTAACTTCGGTCGATGAGGAAGCCCCTGTGGTAACCGAGACCTCTACCGAGAATATAAACTCGGGGGGGGAACGATTAATGTTCCCGAGCTAAATGCCTACGAACACGGAAACTCGGTAGATCCTAACCTTCTTACCGAATTACTACGATCACGTAACGATTACTCTTGAAATGCCTAATACACCTACCGACCGTGCGAAGTAGTATAAGAAGAAGAAGCCCGACTCGGGCGTTCGTGGCTCGATGCTCATTCTTCGGATCTTATCATTGGAGATCCATCAAGCAACTATAAGGACGAGATCAAGATTAAGTCAAGGAGAAAGCTCACTTTACTCTTGTTTTCCGTCTACGTAAGAACCTCGATCGATAGAGGACGTACTTAAAGATCTTGATCGGGTCATTGCTATGCAAGAAGAGCTGAACCAGTTCGTCGAAATGAAGTTTGGGAGCTTGTCGACGGACCTAGCACATCGGCACGTGATTCGAACTAAGTGGGTCTTCAAGAACAAGCGAGATGAAAACAACGTCATTGTCGAAATAAAGCTCGACTAGTTGCTAAAGGATACGATCGGGCGAGAGGAATTGACTTTGATGAAACATTTGCTCCGGTCCGCGATTGGAAGCCATTCGTCTTTTCCTAGCTTATGCAACACATCGTGGATTTAAGGTATATCGGATGGATGTGAAGTCGGCTTTTCCGAACGGCGCATCGAAGGAAGAAGTCTACGTGAAACAACCGCCCGGCTTTCGGCGGGGACATCAGTGTACGAGACTTAGGAAAGCTCAGTATGGGTTAAAACAAGCACCCGGTGGCTTGGTATGATACCCTATCGGACTTTCTACTTGTAAAGGTTTTCAAAAGGGGACGGTAGATCGCACCCTATTCAGCATAAAGTCGGAAGATGACATTCTACGGGTGCAAATCTACGTGGACGACATCATTTTCGGATGCGTAAACGAAGTCATATGTCGCCAGTTCGAGAAGATGATGAAGGAAAAATTCGAGATGTCCATGATGGGAGAGATGAATTATTTCCTTGGATTTCAAGTAAAACAATCAAACTCAAGGAATCTTCATCAATCAAGCCAAATACACTCGAGATCTTCTCAAAAGATTCGGTACGTGATTCCAAAGAAGCCGACCAAGATCCCCATGAACACGAACTTTAAAATCGATCTAGACAAAGAGGGAGCTTCGTTAACTCTACCGATTATAGAGCTATTATTGGTTCTTTACTTTATCTAAAAGCTAGCCGACCCGACATAACTTATCTTTGTAGGTGTATGCGCAAGATTTCAAGCGAATCCCAAGCGAAGTCATCTAGACTCGGCGAAGAAGATTCTGCGATATCTAAGAAGAACACCCGATCTTTGGGTTATGGTATCCTGCCGATGATAATCTAATACCGACAGAGTTATTCGATGCCGATTATGCGGGATGCGGGATAGATCGAAAATCAACTTCCCGAACATGTCGGTTCCTAGGCGGCAAGAAGCCGATATCGTGGTTTTCAAAGAAACAACACTCGGTAGCTACGTCCACTACCAAGGCCGAGTACATGGCTGCGGGGAAGTTGCTTGTGCCCGCATCCTTTGGCTTCGACAACAATTGAGAGATTATGGTATAACTCGGGATGAAGTGCCCATCTACCGTGACTCCACCAAGGTGCAATAGCTATAACTCGGAACCCGGTTCTACATACCGAGATGCAAGCACGTGGATATCCGACACCACTTCATCCGGAGACCATGTCGAAAAGAAGGACATCGGGATGGAGAAAATCCATACCGACAAGCAAAGAAGGCGATATACCGACCAAACCACTAGCCGAGAACAAAGTTCGGTAGAACTATCGGTTGAGCTAGGTCTGCTAGATCCTACTGAGACAAGTCAGTAGAAGCCGACTACTGATAATGATATACCTAGCAACAATTGGTATCAGTATGGAATCAGCACGACAGGTCAGAAAACTTAGTACAATGACTCAGTTGGGAGAGACACACTGTACACAGCAAGGGGGAACATGGTCATCAGCACAACCATCCTCCTGATAAATGATGGTAACCACGGTGATAAGTTCGATGAAGAGGTTTGCGTAGTATCGTTACTTAATTTGTTCAGAAGCATGCCGCATTTAATGCATCAGTCGCTTACATTCAGTTGTTAAGGAGCATTTATTCCTTGCCATTTATTATGTTTAAGGTTTGAGGAAAGGTCAGCAGGACCCCTCGCCTGCGTAATTAATGCTCTCTGTCACGCATTTAATGCATGTCTTCTCCATTACCTTTATTACGTATATCTATGATATTGGCGGCTATTGTAATCATTCCTTTATAACATTTAATCTTAGCCGCCCCTTGATTTTGAAAGATTAAATTTGAACCGTGCGATTCAAACTAAAGATCAAGCTTAATATACAAAATCTTTCATCTTCTATCAACTCCTCACTTTTCGCCATTTTTCATATTCTCTTGAGCTTATCTCGCAAATCTGTTTTCTTATCCAAATCTCTTAAACAACTTTGCTTTCGCATCTCTTAAAGCTCTTATACACGGTAATGTATCAGATATCTGCTAGCAACTACTAACTTACTCTATTTTCAAGTGCTAATATGTTGTGTTGCAGATTTCAATGGCGAACGTTCAAACACCAGACAACATTGAGGAGATTGTAGCTTCCAGGATTTTGTTTGAGCCTACTTTGGCCTTCCGCCAAGTGGAGATCTCTTTCCTTGAACCCATGTTTGACGCTTTGGAGTGTTCAGGGTTGGAGATGCTGGTTTCGAAGCACCCCCGTGCTTATCTCCCTCGACAGGTCGCTGAAGTTTATTTCAACTGGAAATCTCTAGCGTCGGGAGGAGAGGAATCGTCCTTCTCTTATCAGAAGGAAGTCGATCAAGATGAGTGGGAGTCAGCTGTTCATACCTTCAATATTCAAGATGCTCTAGCTCTTTCATTCGATCTTCCCAACTCCGGCATTTCTCCGATTGGATACAAGGAGAAGGAGATCAACGCATATGTGCAGAAATTCTGTGGACGCAAGGATGTGGCTTTCAAAACAGCTCTCCCGAGGAATCTGTTGCTACCTCAGTACAGAGGTCTAGCTTACGTGGTATCGCACATTCTGACAAGTTCAGCTGGATCGTATGATCAACTGTCCAAACCAAGGATTCAGCTGATGATGGCAATAGACGATGGGATTGAAGTGAACTGGGCCGAGTATTATACTACTCAGCTGAAGGCACAGGCTCAGAAGTTCACCACATTACCCACTGGCGAGAGGAGGATAGCCAGTGTGGGTAAACTTCTATTCGGAACAAAGATGTCTGTTTTGATAGAAAGCATGGTTCAGAGGAACTCAGCTTTTGAGAACTCAGCTTTTGAGGACTCCAAGTACTTTGACAAGAAATCTATCAAATTCCAGACGAAGGCTGGAGCTGAGAAATCCATAGGCAAGGGGCCGCCCGAGCCTAAGAGAGCGGCGTCGCCTCGCCCCCCATCGTACAAGTGCCAAAGAAGAGGAGATTAGCCAAGACTCGACCTGCCGAGGTCATTGTTGCTCGGCCCGCCGGCCATACTAGCGTCAACTCCCCGCTTCACCTCCTCCCGAGCGGATCCGAGGATTCGAATATTGGAATAGAAGGAGCTACTCTGAAGGATAAGGTTCAGATAATCAGCTCCGAGGAAACCCAGTCGGACACCAGAATACCGACCGAGGAGCCATCTCGCCGAGTGGAACACCACCGATTCCACTCGTGCCCGTGCTACACTGAAATTCACTAGGCCGATACCCAAAATCGCCGGGCACGCGGACTTGATAGAGATTGCCATCGTGGCACGCGCTCATATGCTACCGAGATTCCCGCACCGGGATATTCTCATAGACTTTTCAAAGAATCAATCGAGGGGTGAGTTGTTGGCCGAGGAGCAAGAGCCTGCGAGAATGCCATAGGCTTTGGCGAGCCCACCGATCCGGGTTGTTTTGAAGATTTACGAGCCGCTATGCTCTACTTGCTAAACCAGAGGGAATCAGCTCCAGGCAACACTCCCCCGCCCCCTTCTCCTCCTGCTGATAAGGGAGATGATGATGATGATAAGGAGAAGGACGAGGCACCCAAGGATGCAGAAATGGGAGATTCTGCCGAGGGACAAACTCCCCGTGAGAAGAGCTCATCACCACCACCGCTACATCCGGTGAGGCTCCTAATGCCCCTAAGTACTCAAGGGAGCAGCTTCTCACGTTCTCCGAAAAGAGGCTCGGAACAAGCTCCTATCGGATACAACCAATAGGTTCCGTGTCCTCAAAGGCGATCCAACAAGGCGATCGGACGCCAAGGAGAGAAAAATCGCCTTCTCGCCAAAGATGTACACATTAAATGGGAGAAGTATACAAAGGCGCAGACTGAACGCCTGAACAAACTTTCTGCCGACGTCTTCAAACCACAAGAGGCTCCTTCTCGCCTGATCCGAAGGAAGATGATCGAGCAGGCTCTAGCTGCCCAGAAGATTGATCTGCAAGCTCAGAGTCAGCAGCTTCTTGAAGCTCAGCGCCTATCTTTCTCACAAGAGCTGACTCTGGCCCTCGCAAGCATTCAAGCTCAGATGGATGAGCGTAATAAGCTGGCTACCACCTCCCTCCAAACAGCCATTAAACAACAAGCTGAGGCTCTCAAGACGATTCAAAAAGAGATGAGCGAATCCCTTGATGCAGCTCTGCTGAACCTTCGCAAAGAATCAGCTGCTCAGCTACTGAGATTCAGGAAAGAACAAGAACTGGACTGGAATGGCTACACCAGTGTGGTGTCTGACTTCGATAAGACTGTTGATGAAGTCAAAGTTTCTGTTGCCAAAGTGGGTGAAGAAGTGAAAGAACTCCGTACCTCCCTTGGACTTATTGCTGATGCCAAAAAGGGGGAAGGTAGTAAGGGGGAAGGTAGTAAGGGAGAAGGAAGTGAGAGAGTGGATGTTAGAAGGATTGAAGGAGTGATGGGGACAGCTGATGTACCGCTTCTTAGCGTAAGGGTACAGGAGGAAGGACCCTCCACAACGTGAAGGACCCTCACGCACTCAAAGGGAAAAGGCACGGGAGGAAGGACCCTCTACTCGACCGAAGAAGTCTCGGCCGCTCGAGCAAAAGACAATACCGATGAGGTACTTCTCCTTGAATTTCCATTACAAGCCACCCCCATCTCCTCTTCGCCGCACATATAGAAGAGATCGCTCAGTTCGTAGACGAGCCGGCAGAAGAAGAAGAGTCACAACACCGCCGCATGAGCCGGGGAAGGAGAGGCGCTCTGAATCTCCTCCTTCCTCCCCGGTCCGAAAATTTAAATCAAAAGCGGAGCGAGAGGCTTTCGACCTCGTAGTCGCCCAACAAGTGCAGGACAAACTTGATCTTAAGCGAAAATTAGAAGAAGCGGTGAGGCGCCCAAAAAGCCTAAGGGCAAGGTCGTAAGAGGCAGAGGTAAGAAGAAGGTAATCGGGACAGTTGAAGAGCAGAAGAAGAAAGCTCAAGAAGAATACGCCAAGGCTTCTTCAACAACTGATACCCTAGCTACTGCGCAGAGTCAACCCTCTACGACTCATACGCCGCGCGAGATAGCGGTAAGATCAAGCAATGTGGGAGGCGGTGCTCATTTGGACTATCTAGCGAGACATGGAGATAAGAGAGCAGCCGCGCTCCGAGAAAAGAAAAGGATGGCTGATCTGGAGAAAGTGCGAAGATTATCCTTTAAACCAGCAGCTGATCCGAGAAGGCAGATCCCGAGAGGATCTAAGTTCATCAGGGGCCCCCACATCAAGCAACAACCGATTCAAGCATGTGGATAAGTGGGTGCCGACCGATATGAATGAACATTGGGAGAGATTGAAAGAAGTTTTTATCAAAGGCTACTACGTATGGCGCATTTACCCACTCGCTCGTCCCGATCAGCTCTTTGAGGAGTTGGTTACGAGATTTGATGTTGAATTCGGTGAACGGCTGAAGCAAGTCATGGAATCACGAGAATATAACCTTCCGTGCCCCTGACTTTCCGACGTATTCCACCGCCGAGACTTGCTAGTGGACTCGCCGAGCACTAAGGACATAGAAAGAGAAGTGGAGGAAGCCGCCTACGCCCGAGCTCGCTCCCGAAAGGCCGATGATAACTTGGAGATCCGGGAGATTCGAGCTAGAGTGTATAAATATTATTACACGGATCCTCCCGCCGAGAAATCCGCCGACTTCAAGAAGAAGACGCGAAGTTCAAGAAGCAAAGCAGTGATTTTCTCTTTCTCATCTTTTGTAATAGCATTAGGAACTCTGTAATTCTTGATATATATATCAGTTCCTCTGCTTGCTAGACAATTACTCATTGTCTTTCAGCCTTTTACTTTGTGTTTACACAACTGATCACTAAGTGATCTGACACACACTCACATCAGTTTCTCTGATCTTGCCATTCTCTCGCCTGCTGAAGTTCGTTTATGATTATCAGTTTTTCCTCGGACGTTTGAAGGGGGGAAATTGTTGTCAGTAGGACAGTATCTTTGATAGATGTTAGAGTATAGAGGTTTTGGCATCATCATTTAGGGGGAAATTGTTGGATATGAGTCAGTAGATTGATACTCAGCTGTTCTAGGGTTAAAAGAAAATGGGGGAAATCATAGTAGTACTATGGAATTGAAGATCCCAAAACTGAGCTGATATCAGTAGATTAGTGTGTCGATAGGATTAGCTGATGTATAGGTTAGACTTGATGTAATGCTTATTATTTTGTCTAAGTCCTGTACGGGGTAGTTGTTGAACCGATCTTCGCCGAAGATACTTTTCGGAACCCCACGTCATCGGTGTAATCGCTTGCATTCTTCGTCGCCGCTGATATCAAACTCGGTTAAAGATCCCGCATCGACCGACCGGACCTCGCAGAAGCATTCTCTACAAGCCGATGGTCATCGGTAGAAGAACCAAGGCAAGCAAGTATACCTTCGCAATCGACCAACCGACTATCGAAGCTCACTTTATCAATCGACGACTCACCGAAGAAGACAGACTTTCGAGTATCGTATCCGACGTAAAAGCGACCCAAAGACTTAAAGTCCCTTCAAATGTTCGGCAGAAGACATACGAGGTAGTTTGAACGGTCAACTCGACACTCACCAACTACAAACCTCGACCAATGAGAAGCCGACAACGCTTACCTACTCTACACAAGAAAGCCGCTCTCATGAACAACCGCATTAAGCGCCCGCCGCAACAAAGTTGAATAGTGGCCGTTTTCTTTGGACGCTTGTGACACGTGGCATCGTCGTCTCCAACGGACATATGCCACAACTCACAACTATAAATAGAGAAGGATTTGAAGATTTCAAAAAAGAGGAATATACGCGAAATCAAGGGAAATCATTCAAGCTCACAACGCTCTAGAACCTTCAAGCTTATCCGAGAGACGAACTAGTTTTCATAGAACACTTCTTGTAGTTCATCTCTCTAGAGCACTTTGATCCCTTTCTTCTCTAGACTAAGCTCATTGCTAGATTCATAGCTTAGATCCGAAGGAGTTCACATTTAGTGAATTGTTCTTGTTGTAAGAACTCCCGCTCGGTTGGAGAATATTCCCTCCCTTCTAAACTTAGGTTTGGATTGTAAAGTCGCTAAGGACTATAACTTAGAGGGAACCGTCCAAAGGCACAGTATCCCCGCCGAGGCTTGCTCGGAATAATCAACAAGTTCTCCCGCCTTGTTCGGGACCTTGGACGTAGGATCTTGCGTATCCGAACCACGTTAAATCGCTTGTGTTCATTTCTTGTTTTTTGTGCATAGCATTCAACCGACTTGAAAATCATAAGCTTGCATAAAACGTATTTTATAAAGTGCACGACCAAAAGATTTAACTTGCTAAAACGCGTTTTCAAAAGAGACGACTCGGGCCTAACACTTATCCGCACTACCGTCTCCGAACGAGTTTCGTAACACTTGACATCAATCAGTAGAAGAGCTCGAAGCCGACTCACTTTGACCCCAATGATCGAAGGCTTACTTGGCACCTGTTCATCGATTGCAAACATCGGCCTTCGCTGACCTTCACTGAGAAAAAGAAACAGAGCTCAGGTGTATTCACCCCCCCCCCCTACACCTGACTTTTCGTCTCCGGACCAACAGTATGCATGGATGAGATGTTATATATGCATTAGAATGAGTGCATTGTGAAGCATGTGACGGATTGTGTTTCATATTACTTCGAAGTAATAAGCATGAATTTGTATAATGGTATGCATGGATGAGAGGTTATATATGCATGAAAATGAGTGCATTGTAAAGCATGTGACAGACTGCATTTCATATTGAGTTCTAAGTAATATGCATAAATATGTTCGATGGTATGAATGAAAATGTAAGCAAGTATTCATGAAAATGAGTGGCGATTTGCATGAATCTGTAAATTATCATGATTGAATCTCAATTTTCTTTTTCTTTTTGCATGAGACATTCAAAGGTGATGGAAAGCCTTGGAGACTTCCATCCATAAAAATCTGGATAAATTCACCTAGAATATAATATACATAAACAAATAATCAGAAAATAGGAAAACACAAAAATCGAATAAAACAAACGAAATGAGCAAAATTGCCCAAGAACAAGGAACGTCCATCCAAAATCAATCTTTATGCGTACACATCAGATTCATTCTAGAAAAGAAACGACCGGGGTCAAAAGAAACATTTGATTGTAACGACTCTGTCATTCCGATTAGGACATGCATGAAAAGTTCACACGATGAGCATAAACATATAACATCATGAGCATAAAGGTGTAAAAGTCAAACATGGCAGCGAAAATGGGTGGAGAAAGAAAATATGAAGTTGAATTAAAAGAAGAGAAGTTTACAAAAATACACTTAATGAGCTAGATTTTCTCCTTTTTTTATTTATTTTTAAATGCTATCTAATGAAAAATGATGGTCATATATCAACGAAATCGGCGGACGAGATCGGTTCTCGTAACTTTTTTGAAATTGAGATCGCATATGATCCATTTCCTATATATATATATATATATATATTAATTTTATATATAACATTATGCACTTATTATATTAAATTTACATATTTCACGAGTTTAATTAAAGTCATCCCTCCCTTACCTATAATAGTATCTACCCAAAAGTTAATACAGATTTATAACTTTACTAGAAAAAATAATGATAACATAATTTTAGTAAATCTAATATTAAGAAAAATTAAATGGGAAGAAATATATTTTTCAGAAAATTGGACTATTGAGCAAGCGGGGGCTCCATAGCAACCAATCCAAAATAATTTGGTAAAAGTAATACAAATATCAAAAGGAACGGTAACATTAGAATTTGAAAATAATAAAAAATTACGAATGTTGTCTTCTAGACATTCATTTGATAGATCCATATCTATTTACTCATATATATCACCTCTAGATTATAAAATAGAACCACCTTTAACTCAATTAAGAGCTTCTACATCTCAAATAAGAGAAAAAACATTCAATGAATTTTCTGATGAAGATAAAATAGAAAAATTAATAATAGATAAAAATAATATTGTTAAAGGAATAAGAATTAATACTTATAGTATTAAAGAAGAGAAAATAACCGAATCAGAAATGAATTTTCCAATATAATGGTTTTAGAAAATAAAATAGATTCTAATCCTGAATCACAGGCAAGACAAATAATAAAAACAAAATATAATACATCCAAATGGAAACCATTAGAAAGTTTTTTTTTAAATTTTAATTCTGAAGAGAAAATTAATATTCAAGAAATATTCTATAATTTTGTGAACAAAAGAATAAAAATATTCTTTTTGTATTTCCGTATTAGAAAGAAATTATAAATTAAGATGTGAAATTATTTTAAATCAAATATATCCACCACAATAACCTTTTCAAATTAAAAAGAATGCGAAAATTCATAATTTTCTAGCCTTTACAAAGTTGTTGGAAGATGATAAATTATCAATAACTTGTAAAAAAATAAATAACATAATAGAATAAAATAATTATACAAATCTTTATCTTAATGTTTTAGGAGAGCAATTAGTCTCCCTACAAGATAGAGTAAAAAAATATATTAGAAGTATTAAATAGCAAAGTTATAACTATAGAACCCTCAAAGGGAAAAAAAAGTTGAAGAAATAGCAAATCCTACAATACAACCACCACCAGAAATAAAAGGTTTTAAATTAAGGCCTATGAAAGAATTCGAGAATTTCTTAAATGAAAATTTTAAGAATTAGTACACTTGATAAAAAATTAAAAGAAAAATTAGTTGATATTTCATACTCCATTATAAACAAGTGTACGAGGAACAGATAAATAAAATGTTAAAAGGGGCAGATAAGCCAACAACATGGAGATACTATTATCCAAGACCAACACTAGTTGATATTCTAATAGAAGAACATAATGATATTATATCAAATAGTTATAGTGGTCACCATATATATGAATGAAATATTGATGGATTTGTTAATCAACAAATTCCTAATACAATACATAAAATCTTAATGTACTCTACTATTTGTAAGTCTAATTGAAAAATACAGATAAAGAAATTACAAAAATAATAATATCAAGTTTCACATGACAACTTAAAGGATGGTGGGATAATTATTTATCTCAAGATTATCGAGATAATATTTTAAATACTGTAAAAACAAAAGAGAATAATATGAGAGAAGATGCAGTATGTACACGGGTCATTAATATTGTAAAATATTTTACATGTGTATATATATTTATTTTTTATATAACATTATGCACTTATTATATTAAATTTACATATTTCATGAGTTTAATTTAAGTCATCCCTCCCTTACCTATAATAATATCTACCCAAAAGTTAATACAGATTTTTTACTTTACTAATAAAACAATGATAACATAATTGATCCTAATGACTATGTCAAATACAAATTAAATTTATTCTCCCCACCATAAGTTAATTTCTAAGAAGTAATTGACCCCTTGCTTGTTTAGGGGGGTGTACGGGGGTGGATTGCTCAAATTATGAAACTTCTCGAAATTTATTCACAACCTTACTGTTAGACCATCTTCAAATACAATGCTTCCCTAAAATATGGGATGGTTGCATTGTGCAATTCTATTTCTACATAACCCTCCCACATTTTCCTTTTCTAAAATGAAGTTTATGTGCTCTTGCACATGTGGAGGAGCGTTATTGCTGCCATATACCTTTTTATTTAAATTTTTTTTAATTGATTTAACTTGTATGACATTGTTTTTTATTATATATATATATATATATATATATATTTATTTATATATATTTATATTTATATTTTTAATATTATTTATGCTATTTAAATAAAATCACAATATTAGGTAGTTAAGACAGATATTCAACAAAATAAGATAACAAAATTACATAAAATGAACTAATACGGAATAAATTTACATAAAACAACTTATACTAAAAAAAAATTTCAATAACAAAATATGACTGAAATTTAAATTAAATATAATATATATACTAATAATCAGGAAAATCATCTTCAGAGTTTCTACTGCTTGGAAATAGATTTCGAAAAAACTAGTAGTACCGTTTTTTATGGTGTTATTCTCCATTTCGAAATGGATTAACTAATCATTTGTGGAATGATTATTTATATTTCACAGAATTAGTGATATTGTTAAGTAACTCACTTTTTTTATTTAAATAATTTAAATTGTATTTTTTGGGTATTAATATGGAATTTAATTATGTTTTTAATAAATATAATATTATGTATAATATAATTATATTTTAATTTAATTGTAAAAATAATATTATGAAATATTCATTTTGTACTTTAAGATATTGTAAAATGATTGAGAATGCATTATAAAAATGCGTTAAACGGTTGGAGATTTTCTTTGGGCACTCCACATCCTTATTTTACAATTGGAAATCTTAAATTTGCATTAAAAAATAATTTATTTATATGGTCTTATGAGGCTTGAGGAATAACATTTGTTGATGTTTTTCTTTATAACAAGAAAAATCAATGATAATGTATTATGACGGCATATTGTACTATTGAGATATGAATACTTAATAATTAGAATTGCTTGTTATTCGGAACTCTACCAAGAATGCATAACAAAAAAAAAAAAAAAAAAAAAGTCTTAACAATCGAAATCATGTTTTTGTGCTGAAATTTGTCACTAGATTCTCTTTTGTTACCACTGTCTTTTGCGACACGGCATAACTTTTTGTGCGGTTTATATCAATTTTATATAGAGAACATGAATTATTTCAAATTTACTGGAGTACTTTTTTTTGTTAAATAGTGCACATCATAAACAAAATAGTACTCCCTCCGTCCCGCTATTAGCAGTTCATTTCTTTTTGGCACGATTATTAAGAAAGTAAATAATAAGAGAAAGAGTATTAAAATTTATTAAATTTTGAATGAGATATTTTAGTGTAGAATGCAATCCAATTATTTAGAAATTAAATTATAACGTTAACAATAATCAGAGTGGCGCAGCGGAAGCGTGGTGGGCCCATAACCCACAGGTCCCAGGATCGAAACCTGGCTCTGATAATTCACATGTGGCTTCCGAATCTATTTTTGGATTTTATAGAATTGAAATGTATTTATTCCTTGCATTAATGGGCTTCAAAGGGAAAAACCTTAATTAAACTTATTGGGCTTCAAAGTTGGATAAAGTTCTTGAAAGGCAGTCTAACTTTACGAGGTTCAATTTTAATGTTGGTTCTTTGTGAAACCACCACATCTTTAATTTTGTGTACTTCTTTGTGAAGCATCTCCTGCCTTAATTTGTGAGCTTACTTAAGTATCTATCGTGTCGACAACATTTGTGATCCAGTCTTTCATAAATTCAATAATTGACGATTCAAATTTTTATGGGCCTAAAGCAAAATATAATAACAAAGTTTTACATACATAAAATGATAGAGTCGGTATAATAGAAAAACGCGTACAATTGTTTTTTAAATCATCCGAGTTTCGTTTCCAAATTAAGACATCCAGCTAATTTACGCCTCAAGGATGTCGGAACAGATCGTTGTGTTGATAAAGTAAGTTGCAAGGCTAACTTTATTTCAAACTTGTTTCTGTCTTTACGTCGGTGGAGGGGTTAGGATATTTTGTGTTGTGAATCATTTTATTTCTATGTCTTGTCCTTACGTAGAAGAAAGATAAATAAATAAAAGCCATTAAGATAAGACTAATTATTTGATCGGTGAACAATATAAAAAACATTATCTGCTGAATTTAATTTCAAGGATACGAAATTCTTCTAACGGAGGACTCATGTGGGACACTTTCAGAATTCCAGATAAAACTTAATTTTATATTCCTTCCCATTTATCTTTTAACATTTGAGATTAAATACGAAGTTTAAAATGGAGAGTAAATGTGTATAATAGTGTAAAGTAAAAGATAATGAGATCCATTTAATTAGGATTATTGTGGCTCACTCATTTTTTCTATTTTAGGAAATGTTGCAAAATGAGTAAGACGGTCCGAAAAAAAATATTGTAAAATGAATGAAATGGAGGAAGTATTTTATAAATTTATAATTATAATTGTTTAGCAGAAGACCAAAGTGGCAGTCAATTTTTTCTGGAAAGTACGAGTTTGAAAAACCGATCTATTTCATTACACGTTTATCGTTTTCATACTATAAAGTCCTGCCGGAACTGTGTGTACATATGTACGCAGTCAATAAACATCAAATCAATTATTGCCGTAACGAGAAGGTGAAATTGATATCGACTTTTGATATGAAAACGTGTACTCGCCGCCACTTTCAATCCCATATTTACTAGTCACCTTTTCTTTATTTTATAAATGAGACCCAAAATTTTCGGATTTCTAAAGCAAGATATGTGAATATATTTTTTATTATACAAAAAAATATATTAAGGGGCTTGCAATGGAGTTAGAAAAATAAAACCATAAAATGTGAGATGTAGATTCAAACACTAAATCTGCTCTAGGAGAAAACTAAATACTCCTACAACTAAACTAAATTGTTTCTTTATATCTTACAAAAAAACAATATACCATTGAAATTCTAGGCTTCAACCATACAAATAGTTTGATAATGGGGGCCTTGCTCTCGACGTGGGTCTAAAGCGGCCACTCCACTTACTGTAGGTTAGAGCCGGTCCTAACTGAGAACAATAGAAATTTATATTCGCTATTCAAAATGTAAATTGACTAAAACATTAACATTAAACTGTAATAGTTTGTAGATGATGTAAAAGAAGCAATTTAAATTAGGCTAATCATATATACAACAAGTTCACATATAACTTAATTGGTGAGATGAAAACTCGTGGCTTCGGCTGCAAGACAGAGGCACACTTAAGGATATAATTTATGTGTATATTTGTACATAAATATTATAATTAATATTTTCTACCTTGCGAAGTTAATGATATTAATAAATTAAAAAATACATTGAAAAATCATAAGTGATGCCCCAACTATAACCTTGCCCATATATCGGCCCTTAATGGCCTTTAGCATTCATTCAATGTTGCTTCTTCTTATTGTGACTATTACTATTATTATTAAAAGCAGTAAATGAACAAATTAGTATTGTCGTAGACAGCGATGAAAAATCATGAAATGATACATTCATTCCGACAAATTTGTGTGCATGATATATATTAAATATAGGGGAGGGTTCAAATGAAAACACTTCTTAGATTGAGAAATAGGAACAATTTTAAACCTTTAGATTATGAAAATAAATGGACAAAATTTAATTTTGTATGATTTTTCACTTACTGCACAATTCATTACATTAATCTGCACAAAGGTCACAAATGTAATTTTTCATTATTAAAACAAAAGAAACCTAATAAAAACCTCCACTACCTTTTATTTTCATTTAACCACGCACACGTTCCAGACGCAGTCTTCTTCTTTATCTTCTCTGAAGCTTCTCCATTGGTGGAAGTTTTTTAAAGCAAAAGAATTTCTTCGAATATGATGTAACTCATACCCGAAATTCGACGAATTGGTGCTTGTTAACTCCGATTCTTGCACAATTTGTTATTCTATTTATGTACTTTTTGGCGAATTGATTTTGCAATGTTCTGGGTATTGTTGAGAAGATGAGTTATTGGCTAAAAATTTCTTGTAATTGGTTTGTTACACGTCAAAGCTTTCACATGTAATGGGTTTTTCATGCACATTACTTTGATTTAGTTAGCAGTATTAGTCAATTTCCTAATTACTTTCATAATCTTGAGTCTGGGCTATGAGAAGAAAGCGGATGCATTGTTAAAACAAAGATTAACTACAATTCTTTGATTTATTATATAGAATATTGCGTGTTTTTTGAGTAATTCATTAATCTGCACTATTAAAGAAAGACAAATGCCCGATTAAGATAAAAATTATGAACTATTCTTTGGCTTAGTGTTGAGAACATAGTTTTTTAATTTAGAAATACATGAATCTGCACTATTATGGAAATACAAATGCACGTTTAAGGCAAAAATTATGAACTATTCTTTGATTTAGTGTCTAGAATATTTTTTTTAGAAATGCAAAAATCTGCACTATTATGGAAATAGAAATGCACGCTCAAGGCAAAAATTATGAACTATTCTTTGATTTAGTGTCTCAAATATAGTTTTTTTTATCAATACAAAAATCTGCACCATTGGAGAAAAACAAATGCACATTTAAGGTAAAAATTATGAACTATTCTTTTATTTAGTGACTAGAATTTTTTTTAATACATAATTCTACACTATTAGAGAAAAATAAATGCACGTTTAAAGAACAAAATTATGAACTATTCTTCTATTTAGTGGCTAGAATATTGTTTTGTTTTTAAATACATAATTATGCACTATTAGAGAAAAACAAATGCACGTTTAAGGCAAAAATTATGAACTATTCTTTATGGTTTCATGCACTTTGTCTAAAGATTGTTGATTAGTAATGACAAAAGAGCGAAAAGCCACGCTTGAGAAAGGCGAAACATCTAGGGCAACCGGAATAAAAATCATTCAAATAAGCAATTACTTATATTAAGGATTAAATATAGCGCAAACCTTCTTCAAGACAAACACACCTTGGTGAAAGATGGTGTTGCACAAACTTTTGTCGTTTTTTGGTTGATTTATATTTCTTTGAATCATGATACTGATTTTTCAGGATTATGATTCACAAAAATGTTGAACAACCTCTACAACATTGACAACAAAATAATGAACACAACCAGCAAAAAAGTTAAACTTGAAGAACAATCACAAAAACCAATTGCATACAAAAATTTAAATGTTTGTATACCTAGAAACAATAAAATCTAGTAACAACAAACAAAATTAAACAGTATAACGTTTATGACAGCACAAGAAAATCGAATTAAAGCATTGCATATGCCATAAATCAAACAAATTAGAAGATCCTAAAAATTCATATTCGCCTAGAAAAAATATATAGAAGAAAATGACGAAAACTATAAAGAAAGCTCTTAATTAACTAACAAACATCAAAATATACACCTACGTCTTGTTCATCGTAATGTGTATTGATTCTCGCTGAGAATTTTGCAGGATATGATGATTTGTGGGGGCTCAGATTCAGCAATCATCCCTATTGGTACTAATCAGTTCGTACTTAGGTTTCAAAAGCTCTTGTCTTCAGTTTCTGATCATGAATCTAGTGCAGGATTGGGGGGCTTTGTCTCATGCAGAGCACTGTCAGAAAGGAATACTGATCCCACTAAAGCCTCACGTCCCTGGGATAGTGTAATCTCTTGATTATTTCTAACCTTAATTGGGGGATTTCCATGTTTCAGTGACTTGATGCTTCTTTTTTTATATTCCTGCCGTTATCATTATTTGTTCACCAATCGAACAAGAAATGATCATATCAACAGCTGCGACATGGTTGGATTCTCGGGTGAAGTGAAAGGCATGTGTTAGTTCTTGGGGGTGAAGGAAGTTGCGATGAATGATCTTAAAATTGTTCAAAATCTAATAGAATTTGGAAGATTACAAAAAAGCCCTTAGTGCAAAATATATTGCCTAAAAGTGCATTTAGGGATTTTAAGTTAAGATTAGATCTTGTCCATTGATTGCCTCGATCTAAAGGTGCAAGTGTGTTCCTAGTTCTCACTCTAAAGGGTGTTCTCATATGATCTCTCCTCTATAAATATATATATATATATATACGAGTTATATATAGAACACTCCCTTATAGAGAGAAATGAGAACAATACTACACCATATATCTTACTAGTTGGATGGTAAGGATTTCCCCAAATTTGTGGCCGATTTCCCATTTTTTTAATGCTAAAAGCCTTATTAAGGGCAAATTGGGAAAAATGAGATTTGCATAACATTAAATGAAAAGCTAGGGCATTCAAAATTCGAAAATCTCACTGCAGAAAACTTCCCCCCCCTCCCTTCCCTCTTCCCCCCACGAGACATCGGCAAGCAAAAGTGACGCGAGCCGGCGAGTTTCCGACAATAAATCGATATTTGAAGCAGTTTGTATGCACACGACTGCACTTAGACGCGTATTTGTGTGTTGAATCGACACGAGACATTAGCGAGAAGGGGCGCGACCCGACGAGTTTTCCTACAAGAAATCAGGTGTTTTGTTCGTTTTGTATGAACTCAACACTACTTTGACATGATTGGTTGTGTTGAATCGACCGGACTCCAACCTCACCTGTTTTTAATCGACGGTATGTGTGTCCAGATTCCACCTTGTTATTTCTTGAATCGAATGTATGTGTTTGCAATTTGCATTTCGTGTAATGATTCTATCTTAATTTCACTTCTAGGGTTACGAATTAGCCACTTCTTGAATCGAAGCTATATCGTTGGATTGTGCGACACTAGTTCTTCCGTAAAGGTAAACCGTTGGATTATGCACATTTGTAGGGTTTCAATTAATCGGATTTGTTGGATTATACACAAATTGATTGTACTCTGCACAAATTTGAGTTAACCAATTTGAACTGTATGCACAATTGACAATTTCATATATTGTGAAGAATTTGTGAGTTACTGTGTAGTGTTTTCACATGTACATTTGTGTATCATTGTATGCACATCAATATATTTGAGTTAACCAATATGCATATTTCTGTATCATTGTATGCACATCAATATATTTGATTAAGCAGGGTTTGAACATGTATAGAATGTAGATATGAGTAGCAAGAGAAAGACAACTATGTTCATGGGCGACACAAAGGGTGATGGAGATGTGGCTTGACTGGTAAATCAAAGAAGCAACTTAGCGTTCTGAGGGTACGATATCTGACAACGATTATGAATTGATTGAGTGGGGATACCATTCAAAAGACCGAAGAATACTATGAGAAAATTTGTTTAGGCAAACATTATTGATATACCCAAGACTTTATTAGATTGATTATTAGGATTGTATTTTGGGTAATATAAACTTCCAAATTGTAGGAAAAAACATGTTTTATTTGGTTTTGATGAAGGGCACATGATTTGTTAATTAACTATTTTTTGTACGCACATGTATAAGGAAATATATGCACACAATGAACTGTATATATGCACACAATGAATTGTATAAACGACGACAATTATTATAAAATGACAACAATAAAAACTCCACATATTTCAATATTCTGTCATAAAAGAGTACTTCAACGTATGCACATATCATTGAAAAAACTTGTATTTTGGTTTTGATGAAGGGTACATGCTTTGTAATTAATTGTTTTTTGTATGCACATTTATAAGGAAATGTATGACACAATGAACTATATATATGCACACACTTAATAAACGACGACAATTACTATAAAAAAACGACAACAATAACAACTTCATAGATTTCAATATTTGTCATAAAAGAGTACTTCAACGTATGCACATATCATAAAAGAGTTTTTTGTAATATGAACTTCCAAATTGTAGAAAAAACATGTTTTATTTGGTTTTGATGAAGGATACATGTTTTGTTAATTAACTATATTCTGTATGCACATTTGTAAGCAAATGTATGCACACAATGAACTATATATATGCACATACTTTAATAAACGACGAAAATTACTTTAAAAAATGACAACAATAAAAACCTCATAGATTTCAATATTCTGTCATAAAATAGTACTTCAACGTATGCACATATCATTGAAAATGTATGCATATAATACAAAAATTTAGTGCGCGTATGCATAAGGTTGTCCAAAGTTCAACAATAAGAGCAAAGTACATAAAATAATAAATCATTCATCTAAAAACAGTAAGAAAAAAAAGTCTTTATTCATCTTCAAGGGCGGGTGGTCGCAATTACGAAAGTTATGGTTGGTCAATTGCTTGCATTTAATGCATTTTTCTTTTCGGTTTATTTGCTTTTGCGCACAACAGCTTGCACATTCTCGCATAATACAAAAACCAGAAACACGAATCAAATTATGCAACAAATATATAAACTTATACGATCAATTGTGCAACAACTTGAGCAACTCTAAACAATTTAGCTTAAACATGAAGAAATGTGCATAAATATGCATTCATTGTAGAAAAGCTTAAATCGAATTAATTGGAAAAAATCACATAAACTCATAGTTCCTTAACATTCCATTCATAATAAAGAAACAAGAATCAAGAATCAGATATCACAAATTTAAGAAATAACCAATCGAGTTTATTGGACAAATACCCTAAATCACATCAATTGGACAAAATCATATAAACCCATAGTTCCTAAACATTTGATTCACAATAAAGAAGCAAAAATCACGAATTAGATTCACAAATTAAAGAAAAACGAAGCAAAATTCATCTAACTTACCTATATCTTACCGTCGATTATTTGAATCAAACTGAAATTTGCAATTTCCAGACAAGCCTTCACGATTTCGAGGTTGAATACAGCCTATCGAGCATCAATTCAAGGGGATTGAAGAGGAAAAATCCATGATTTTGTTTGAGAGATTCTGGACAGAAGTTGTGGTGGAGTTACGAAAAGAAAAACTGAGAAAGGGGAGATAATTAATCTTATGAATATAACATAACAAACAAAAAGACCAAGTTGCCCTTAATGACTTATTTTTTAATATCATATCCTCCCCCTTCAAGATCTAATCTAAGCCCCCCCATCACTAAAATGAATGAATGGATCTTGTTCTCAATTCTCTCATTAGATGAGTGTTCTTAAATTATCCTCCTCCTACTATATATATATATAGTGTGGATTAATTGAGAACACATCCCTAATGAGAGAAATGAGAACAATATCTATCAATTCATTTTAGTGTTGTGTGGTTGAGATGAAATCTTGAAGGAGGAGGAATTAATGCTAAAAAACAACTCATTAAGGGCAAGTTGGTCTTTTTGTATGTTATGTTTAATTCATCCAAATAAATTGTAACCCCTTTCTTGTTTATCTTTCCAGTAGCTTCATTCAAATAGGGTCAAAAATATTTTGAATGAAAATCTGAATCTCTCTTTGTCAATCCTCGAGTATTGAAGCTCGAAATCCAGTATTCAATATCCAAATCGTGTAATCTTTTCGCAAATTGTCTTATCATTTTTTATTCAAATATTCAAAAGCATGATATGGGTAAGTTAGATGGATTTGTCCGGGTCCCTTTTCATTGATTTTTACCTTTGATTCCTGATTTTTGGTTCTTTATTGTTACTCGAAAGTTATGGATTTATGTGATTTTGTCCAATTGATGCGATTTAGAGTTTTTTCTATAATGAATACATATCTATGCATATTTCTAAGCACATTTAAATTTCCATCTATTGATGCGATTTAGGGTTTTGTTGTACTGATTATAACTCATTTTGCAAGTTAATTGTTATTCGAAAGATAGTACTTCATGAGTTTCATCAATTGTATTCAATTTTGTGGGAATTATATTTTTTCTGCACATATTATGTTTATGCACATTTATCAGCTGCATTATGCACATTTTTAACTTGCAATTAAGCAAAATCGTGGATCTTATTAATTTCGTATTTTTCATGTTATATTATCAGATTTGGTGGATTTGATGTTCATTTGAGAGCTCATAGTGCGACCGATCTTATGGCCTAAACATAGTTGCCTTATTGCAATCACCCCAGAGTTGAAGATAAATAAAGATGACTTTTTATTATTATTGTTGAATTACTCCTAACCTCTTCCACCGCCGAACCTCTTTCTGTTGCTCAATCATCCACTTTAGATGAGACTACTCAACTAAATCAGTATTATACTCTAATAAATCTTATGTTTTGATGTATGACCTTGTTATTGTTGAACATAGATCACCTTTAAATTAATTGTTGTCGTTTTTATCATATGTGCATAACCTCTGCTCATTGTGTGCGTACATTTTCTCACAAATATGCATACCCATTCTGAATTGAACATGCATACAAAATACCGTAAATGTGCATAAAAGGAGTTATTAATTGCGTGTGCAAATTTATCATTAATATTGTTGATTTTCGATTGATTAACTCAACAGATTTATAAAAGTTGTTAAGTTCTAATTATGATATCTTAATCATAATTCCACTCTAAAAGTACAACGATAGTATTGTTAACTCTTTTATGTTTTGATGTATAAGGATTTGTTATGTTTGAACATGGATCACTTTTAATTTAATTCATGTCGTTTTTAGCATATGTGCATATATTTATGCTCTTTGTGTGCATACGCTTGTTTACAAATTTGCATACACATCTCAAGTGCGAAATTGTTATATAAATGGAGAAAACACTTATAATTTGCTTACTAATTGACCTCCTCTGCAACTAAATGATGAAAGGAGAGTTATAACAATTGTACCATCATAACATGTATAACATGCAATATAATATTATTAAGAGTGCATAAATTAAAGCTGTTGATGTGCATAACCAACAGTGTGCATACTCAAATTAGAAAATGTGCATACTTGATTACAAATTGTGCTCATAAACGGGCCTTGTGCTTTTGTAAATGTAAGTATGATGGCTAATCTATAAATAAAATTTCAAAATATATTGAAAATCATCCCCAAGAAAACAAAAGTTTTTGTACTGAAAACATCAACTTAGCAATGTTTTTTCGATGTCTATACTTTTGGCCTTGATGATCTCCTCATACAATTTCTCAACAGCACGAGCAGTATGATGACTAATCCGGTTTTGACTCCATGTGATGAGTGTCGTGCAGTACCTTAATCATATGATGCACATTTGCTTCTTTGAGTTCTTCGTCACCCCACGCTCCAAGCTCTCGAATTTTCGCCCATGAACGTTTCCACTATTCAACATTGGCCTTTTTCAATAATTTTAAAGCTTCCCCTTTTCTCTTGCTATCCATTGGAACTTTCTATATACAATAATGAAACAAAATTATTTTCCAAAAACCTTTGTACATACTAAAATTAGGAAATGTTCATAGTAAAGCTTAACAATGTGCATAATCAACCTACAAAGTGTTCATGCTCGGGTTCACATTCTACATACTAACAGGGCAGAGGTTTACAGAAATGAAACATGTGCACAGTAACATTTGGATTTGTGCATAGTATTGGGTAAGAAACACAAGAACATTTTACATCATGCATAAATCCAATTTCAGACACATTTTCCTACACTTTTCAGCAAGTACTTCACAATGTGCATAATCAAACTCTAGAATGCGCATATACACGTTTCACATTCTGCATACTAACAGAGCAAAGATTAACACAAAGAAAACATGTGCATAATATATTCATAGTTGTGCATAGTATTGGATCAGAAACACAATAATAGTTTACGTACACAAATTCCATTTCAAGCACATTTTTTATACGATTTTCCACACATAATTCACAATGTGCATAATCAACTTCTACATTGTGCATAATTGGGAATGCACAAATTCACTTAATCATCAAAAAACCCTAGAAATTGGGGATGCAATTAAACTCCATCCCAGTAGCCAATTATTCACCGGAAAGCCATACAAATAGTTTCAGCAAGGATACACACTTTCAATTTCCAAATAATTATCTATAAATCCGTCTGATTGAAAATTGGTGTCGTTTATATTCACGCTAAACTTCTTACCCATAAATCCGTCCGATTGAAGACTGAAGCTTCGGTTATATTCACATTAAAACTTCTTCGGACCCGTCGCCTTCACCGAAATGGACATGTACCATCAAATCGAAAGGGAGGGAATGGTGTCATTTCGTGAAATTGGAAGAGGGCTCTGCAATTGGACGTCTTCGCCGGAATCAAAGCATTGTATTGTGAAATCGAAAGACAACCATATTCATTTCTCTCTATTGGGATGGAACGGGGTTAGTGATGATGCATCGAATGGTGATGAACTCCTCGAATGGTTCGAAAAGAGGGATAAGGGCGAATGCAATTTTCTGGAAATTGAGAGGAAATAGTGAATAGGTTAATTGGGTGAAAGCCCTAGTTGAATCCAATTAGTATGAATGTGATTAGTTCCAGAAATGCCCTTACTAATGCAACCAGCCATAAAAAAATTGAAAAACAAATGAAAATGTGTGAAAATCTGGTCCATCCAACACACTTGATCTATGGTCTAGTATTGTTCTTATTTCTCTGTATAGGGGTGTTCTTCATAGAACCCTCCTCTATATATATAGGTATGGATCATGTGGCAAGGCAGAGTTATGTAGGAAGGTAAGAAGTATGCATATTCCCTATATTTTATATGCATATTACTTAATTTTTTTGTGCATACATTTTGTATTTTTTACATTGTTGCTCTTATGCATAAAACATATAAGGAATATGCAAAATGAATATTCCAGAGCATATTCAATCTAAACCATCAAAAAATGAAATGAAGGGTGCAAATTTCTTCTTATTTCTTATTTTAAGGAGGCTTCTCATATGATCCATTCCCTATATATATATATAAATTTGGTGAGAACCCATACTTAACATGAGAACTGCGAACCATGCATAATTCTTATATAATTTATGCAAAAAATCTATATTTTATGTAAAATTATAGATTTTTTGCATAAAATATACAATGATTATGCATAAATTATATAATGATTATGCATGGTTCGTCGTTCTCACGTTAAATGTGAGTCATGTGAGAACCCACATTTAACGTGAGAAATGCGAACCATGCATAATCATTATATGTTTTATGCATAATCCTTATGATTTTATGCAAAAAATCTATAATTTTACAATTTGCGTAATCCTTATATGTTTTATGCAGAAGACAAAAAATATATAAGGATTATGCATAAATTATATAGGGATTATGCATGGTTCGCAGTTCTTATGTTCAGTGTGGGTTCTCATCAGATCCACACTCTCTATATATATATTTGTAATAGGGTGGTAAGTCATCTTCATCATATCTGTATAGGACAAGTCATGGCATGTGATGATCTCCCAACAACCATCATAGACCTAATCTCCATAATTCTACATAAATATATACACATATAACGAAAAAAATAATTTCTCACAAGCATATAATAGTTAGACATTCATCACTCCTATAAGATCGAGTGAGACTCCGATTCAATGACTCCCCCTTCCCCTAAATTCGAATAGATTTCATTTTTAAAAAAAAAATCTCACAAAATCACAACACAACATGATTAATGTCGATAAAGCTCAACTCCTACTTAAAAATGATACTGTATGAGCTCCTAATGATCATGACTGTCACGTAATCATATTTAAGACCTCCCAGTTCAATTTAATAATACAGACAAAATCTAAGTAAATGGTCCTTATCTGGTTTTCATGGGGCCACTCGATATATGTGACACATCTGATTTAATTTGTATATATTATCCACGATGTTCGAATGGTGTCTAGTAAATAATCCCATAATTAAGGAAAATGATGCTTTTTTTTTTACAGTTGAACAATCATGTATACATACATAAAATATATATGCATGCATTGGCATTCATATTTCAGAACCATTAAATCTTCCCAACTATATAGTATTTAATATATAGAGTTAAAACTGACATGGTTGCATTTATGAGACATGCTGGAATACTATTTCTATTTACTTTTTTTCAGGTTAATTTTTTCTAGGTTAAAAACTTATAATGTTGGGTCCCAATCCAGTTCACTGTCTCTCTAGAGATTGAATGATGAAGAACAATGCACGTGGAATCTGAACCAAGAAACTGTCCATCCAATCCCACAATATAAATTAAATGGTTTACCAGAAATTCAAAAAAAGTAAAATTGAAATTCAAACTCAGCTAGTTTTCATTTTATAGTCTTAGTTTTAACCCCAGTACATAGTACTACTATCTGAAGTCTGAAGATGATATAGAGGAAGGATAATTTGAGAACAATGTCTTATTGAGAGAAAGGAGAACAAATCTCAACCCTTCCTTTGCAAGATGTGTGGTCAAGATTAAAGAGCTCATTAATGGCATTTTCGTAATTTTCGTAATTTTTTCAAGCCTCATTAAGGGTATTTTGGTATTTTGTCTTTCTAATTTAGTCAACAAGGGATTTTGAAGAAGGGGATCGACTGATTTCGTCAATATTTTCTATGCACATTTTGTGTGTGTTCTATGCACATTTTTTAAAATTTATATGCACATTTTTATGTGTCCTATGCATATTGTTTTTAATTTATATGCACATTTTGTGTGTGTTCTATGCACATTCTCTATAATTTGTATGCACATTTTTTATATGCACATTTTTCTATAATTTATATGCACATTCTTTATATCTTCTATGCACATTAACTGTAATTTGTATGCACATGCTTCTCGAATTTGCAAAACATTTGTTGAATTCCAAATTCGAACTCTAGATGCGTACGCCCAAACACCACCAATCTCGAATTCAAAATCTGAGACATGTCTACACAGATCTGGAACAGATTTACATAAATATGAACAGATCTACACAGATCTGGAACAGATCTACATAAATGAGAAGAGATGAGAGAGATCGACGACTGCGCGGAGCATATGGGAGACTCGGTGGAGGAGCTGAGCAAGACGATGGCGGCGCTGCAGCACCCGCCGCGACGCCGACTTCAGACTTCAGACTTCAGACTGCAGGGCCGAACTATCGCGACGCCGCGACGCGATTCGAACTATCGCGTCGATTATGAATGGCTCGAATTCAGACTGCAGGGTCGAACAATTGCGTCGATTTTGACAGACTTGAAGGATGAGAGCAGAGATTTTTCACACTTCTTGAAGGCTGGAGGGAACGTGAGAAGCAATTGCAATTTCAAACTTTTGGGAAATGGAATGAAAGAAAAGAAGCTATCTATTAATTTTAACAAGATTCCCAAACTACCATTTCTTCCTATTTTCTTATTAAAAAGAATGTTAAAATTTATGAAATTTCCTTCAATTCTACCCATCCATTTTACTTGATCAATGGATGTTAGATGTTCTCTATTCTCTGACTAAGGGGGTGTTCTTGATATAAGGCTCTTATATATATATATATATATATATATATATATATATATATATATATATATATATATATATAATTTATTAATGCAGGACACAATTCTTGATCACTTGTAATGCAAGGTGTGCTTTTGGCAACTTTTAATATTTTTATTAAAAATACTAAACAGTAGATAATTACTTATTTAATTAAAAATAGAACATTGAAATTGCTTTGGTACCCTAAGAAAAAGCAAAAAAATAAAAATTGATAAAGTAAGACTACTTCATTTGCCCTAGCCCACCACCCATATAATTCCCACCCATCATGCCTGTTCCTTAAAGCTTGCCCTCATTCCCTCTTTCTCTCACCTAAGGATTGAGATAGAGAGAGAGAGAGAGAGTCATAAATCAAGAAAAGAAAAAAGAGAGTCCCACAAAAGACTGGAACTGGGGGTCATCTACAGATAGAGCAGCAACATATAATATTATTGCATCATGGATGCCAATCCTACTCACAAACCTAATCTCCCTTTACAACTCTTAGACAAAACACAACAACAAGATGATCCCAACAAGAAGCCTCAGTCTAAGAGAACTTCCACCAAGGACAGACACATCAAGGTCGACGGCCGCGGCCGCCGCATCCGGATGCCGGCCACCTGCGCCGCCAGGGTTTTCCAGCTCACCAGAGAATTAGGCCATAAATCCGATGGAGAAACTATAGAGTGGCTGCTCCAGCAGGCAGAGCCGGCTGTGATCGCCGCCACCGGCACCGGAACTATTCCGGCGAATTTCTCTACGCTTAATATATCAGTTAGAAGCTCCAGCACGACGGTTTCATCTCCGTCGCATTTGTCTTTGATGAATAATGCATATTTTGGGTATAATTTTGGAGCTTCGTATGATCAGTATGCGATGAATTTTGTTAACCCTAATGTCTCTGTGGCGAAGCAAGAATTGCGCGACGTGGAGATGAGTAGGGGGGGTGAAGCGGCCGCCGGAGGAAGATCTAGGGGCGGCGGTGATGGGGAATTATATGGTGCAGTCGAGTGCAGGGTCTATTCCGGCTAGCCATGGTGAGTCCTTGTGGAACTTTGCGTCGATCGCGAATTCCGGCGTGTGTAAAGGAAGTGCGGCGGCGAGTGGCGGAGTGAATTTTATGAATTTTCCGATGGGGAATGGCGGCGGAGGTGGAGGCGGGGGAGTAGGTGATGGGCATTTAGGCATGCTGGCAGCACTTAATGCGTTTAGGTATAATATTCCTGGCGGCGGAGGAGAGGAGGCTCAGGCAAGCGGATGCGACGCCGCTAGCGGCGGCGATGATCGACATATTTCAAGCAGAATTAATCACTCCTGAATTGTAGTTTTTCACTTGAATTCTCAGTTCCTACAAATCTTGGATTGTACTATATATAAATATATATACAGTTAATGGTGAGTTTGTGATAGCATTATATTGCTAGCTTGATTAGTTCTACCAGCTAGGGTTTGATCCTCTTTTGATTTATCAATTTGCTTGAATATTGAGTTTGACTGTTTTCCTTTTTTTAGGCTAGTTTTCAAACTATTTTCTTCAGTTTGTAAAATTTTAAATTTAAGAAAAATCTTCGTCTTTGGACTAGATCATGTTACAAGTATTTGATATTTATTTCGTGAACTATGAATTGATCCCTAGCTAGTAACAAGATATTATTATTTTTATTATTTCTCTTTAAAAACTACCCATGATTGTCCCAGATCTCGTCACAAATCGATTCATGAACCCTAAGATCGTTCGGTTTTGAGTTTGACGCATTGATTATAAGTTAAGTGTGTGTCTTGGTACTAAGACGATTTAAATTATGCACACTTTAATGGATCATTCCAAATAGAGACTGAATTATGAGGATCTGAGAACTAGGAATCAATCTATACTCTTTATCTTATTTATTAGATCATGACTTGGATTGAAGGTGCTCATTGAGATTTTTGAGTGGATAGACTTTGGTGTCCAACAATTATACTCCACTATATATCACCTTCATAAATCATTTGACATGTGAGATACATTTTAATTAAATAATCAAATCAAAATCAATTATGGTGGGCCACATGTCAACACCTTATAAAGTGTGACATACAAGAGAGTATATTGTATGACACACAAGTCTTTGTGATTTTTGAGACACCATATTTAATCCCAATCAGTCCATGTAGTTATCTTATGCATGGTCTAATACAAAATTAAACCATGTATATCATGATTATTCAACAACTTATAGTTTTCAGGGAACAAATTACTTTTTTTAGTTTTTAGTTAATTAAATACCGGGTAAATTTAGTATAGTAGTCTCCTCAAAGTATTTGAATTTAAAAAATCGGTATAATAATATGGTGAAGAGAAATGATAGAATAAATAAAATTGAATGCGTATAGCAGTGGAAGAAGGAGCCCACATTCTTTTTCATCAGGTGGTATTTCTGTAATCTCTGCAGCTCCAAAATTCCCCAAAATATTTACTCACTATCACTACCCATTCAAATACAAGAAGGCTGCAGGCTGGTCTGGCCACCTCAATCAGAACCGTTCATCAACTGCCCTGCAGTTTCTTGAATCATAATGATCTTGAAAATACTCCAATTTTGCTTTCTTTCTTTTCCCTCCTTCAAATAATATATACATAACCAGACATTTGATGTAGAGGGCGCCAACTTGTTATGCGTTTATGAAAAATTACCATGAATATAATGATTGTTACATTCATAACAATCATCCCCATGAAATTGCATTTAAGTCCAATTAATTATGTTTTTTTTTTTCCCTCCTTCAAATTGTGCACATAGGCACATAGTTATACGCATAAGATGTCTGGTTTAAATATGTTAGTGGGATTCAAATACATAATTCGATGCTCAAACTCGTTTGTGGGCAGGAGATTTTCCACCACTGTATCGTGATAATACTACGAAGTCCATTTTTTTCAAAAAAGGAAAACCCACTAAGAAGTTTTGTGTGAATTAGTCAAGATTTTCGGTGCCTCTATCTTGGCGAAGCATAAGATTCTCCACAAATTTGGCTCCCACATTTCTTCCAAATCAACCTTTTACTCAAAGTTCACTTTTTCAAATTTGGATCCCACTACTGATTTTCTGTTTTCTTTTCATCCGTCACACGTACAATAGTTAATAATGATCATTGCATCAAACTTTACATTATAATATTTATTTTAAACGATCCATTATATATATATATATATATATCCTTGTACCATGAAATATAATATTTCTTACATTCTCCAAGAAGGTTAAGAAGTGGACACTTTTATGATGGATGAGTTTCAAATATTACTATTATGATGTATAAACTACAATTATATTTCGATATACTCAAAGATAATCGAGTCTGTTGTTGATACATTCGAGTAACAAAGTCTTCCCACCTTTCACACTTAACCTTTTTTCTCCAGAAAACATGCATAAATCATTGCATCTACACACCTTTTGTTGTTTTTTACTGCCCCATACGCACCGAGCCACTTAATAATACTCATTCTACTATAACAACACTCATCAAGAAACCACACATCACCACTTAATTACTACAAATCTCAAATGGGCTCTGGAGACAACCTCTTCACTGTTGTGGCTAAGAACATCGATGTTCTTGCTATGTAAGCATCATTTTCCTTCAATTAATTTCTCCAAATTAACATATACATCCATTTTTCAAATTTCTGATGATATATCAAAATTTTCAATTCTCAGGCCTCTGATCTCTCTTGTTTATCCTCTGTAAGTCACATTTTCTTTAATTTTATATTTTATATATGTAACCTAGAATTTATTTTTTAAAATGTATGCCACTCCATATATTTTCTAGGTATTGTTCTGTGAAGGCGATAGAGACGAAATCACGCACAGATGATCAGCAATGGCTAACATACTGGGTTCTTTACTCTCTCATCACCTTATTCGAACTCACATTCGCCAAACTACTCGAATGGTAAGTAAATACATAACTTTTCTCTCTCAAAACTCCATCTATCATATTAATGTAGTAATTAATGATGATGTGTAGGTTTCCCGTCTGGTCTTACGCGAAGCTAGCGGGCGTATGCTGGCTGGTTCTGCCGTACTTCAACGGCGCGGCGTACGTGTACGAGAATTTCATCCGGCCTTTCTACAAGAACCCGCAGGTTAAGCTGTGGTACGTTCCGAGGAAGAAAGACGTGTTTAGCAAGCCCGACGATGTGTTGTCTGCCGCCGAGAAATATATCGAGGAAAATGGACCGGAGGCGTTTGAGAGGCTCATCGCTAGGGTAAGCCTCGTATATGAGTAATGTTTTAATGGATCTTGATCACCTATTGCTCAATTTTAATTTGTGTTACTTAATTATATATTGTTGAAAGTAAGTTGGTTTATAATTTATTTTTGTCGTCCTAGGCTGACAGAGAAGCAAGAACGAGGAGGAGCAGCTACACAATCTTCCACGATAATTATGAGTATTAGAAAAAAAAATTATGCAAGATTTTATGATTTTAAATTACCTAGTTAGCTATCTGTAGAAAGATTTCGAATTTCTAACTGTCTGAGTTGATTAATCTAATGTCTATGCACTTTGTTATGTATGATTATTAATGTGTGTGTTGGTTTTTTTTTTTTAATAGAATTTTTTGCAAATTTGTTACAGTTAAACCTCGATAAAATAATAATTTTGCTAAGATAATAATTTATCCCAGTTCTAATATGAATCAATGCACTAAAATAATATTCGATAAAGTAATAACATCGTTAAATGAATATTTTTTCTCGATCCCAATATTATTATTTTATCTAGGTTTAACTGTATTTTTTTTTGGAAGAGTTATTTTGAATTAATTAATTGTTCAACGGTAGAGAATTTCGATAATGATGATTAATAATAGTGTAGTAAAAGGATTGAATGTGGGACATGGGTGTTGGTTGACCGGTTGCAAGGACTTTATTATTATTTCTTGTTGCATGACAGGTTGTCTGAAATTATGCGTCTTTGCAGTATTTTAATTACTACTTCGCGCTTTTTTTAATACATGCATTAAGATATGTACTATGGATTTATGATCTTAAATTTATACGAATAGTTAGTAGGAAAGTTACTCGATGTAGACGTTAAAAAAATTGTGTGTTTTATAAAATATGTTATTTACATAATAATACAAACAATAACAGAGTTGGAAATTACTAAATGCAAGTTACAGAAATTGAACTCAAGCATTCTGTGAAATCAGGGGCAATATTCTCCTTTTTTTATATATTTATTTTATATATAGCGGTAGAGCTATAAAAGTTTTCAGGCCAACCCAACTCATAATTTCATGAACTCGGGCCGTGTTAGCCAAGCCCAAAAGTCAATGAGCATCTGAAAACATAGTCCAACTCAATCCCTCCACGTGTCATCGCAAATCAACTCACAAACTAAATTATATACCCTTCCATAATTCTTGCTCTAAAATTTTTTGATACGATTTTTAAGGAGAGTTGTTAGTTGTGTGTAAGGATGTGAGGTTGTGTATAAAGTTGTGGGGTCCTCGAATAAAATGTTTGTAATAATTTACTATTTTTTAAAATAGAGCAACAATTATAAGACCGATGGAGTAATTTTAAAATTAAATTTATTATTATTTAAATTAAATAACACAAAATAAATAAATGATCCTCATATAGTTGCACTTGAGAAAAAAAATCAATTTTGACTCTATAATGATCCCCTAAAATGAAATTGGCTATGTAATGATATCTCAATTAATTTTGATCTTGTGTTTCATAAAACACTCATTTTTTATCCTTTAGCCCGAAGGTGAGATACACTCACCCAATTCCACCACTGTATATAATTCTGGCCACTACACATGTTCGTTTTTTTTCTATAATGTGACGTGTTTTCATCTTTGCTCATGTAATATAGCCCGCTATCGATTTGGTTCGGTCTGCATTCAATTTCGATTCGAAAAGGAACAATGTTATGGATTTGGTCCTATAAATATCAGAAATATTTGTTTGTTTATAGTAATGCAAAATTATCATAAATTCCAATAGTTTAAAAAATGTTGCATTAGTATAATCTATCATTATATAGTATAAAAAAATGCAGACCATATTACAGAACCAAATCGATTGCAAGCTACATTATATGACAAAAATAAAAACACGCCATATTAGAGGACCAAAAACAAAAATGTGTATGTCTGGTGACGGAGTTATATGAGTGTATCTTACCTTCTTGCGAAAAGATAAAACACGAATATTTTATATATTAAAGAGCCAAAATTGATTGAAATATCATTACAGGACCAATTTCATTTTACTGCATCATTACTATACCAAAATTAATTTTTTTTCTCAATTGAACTGACAACATTTTGTTTAGTAGTAAAACTAATTTCCATTGTGTAACTACATAAAAATTAATAAAAGTAATAGATTTATAACAATAAACTAGTGGACGGATTTAGCCTAAAGTTTTATGTTTTTTGTCCCGAACCGAAGTCCAATCAACCCTAGTTTATGATTTTTTTATGTTTAGTAGTAAAACTAATTTCCATTGTGTCTAACTACATAAAAATTAATAAATTTATAACAATAAACTAGTGGACCGATTTAGCCCAAAGTTTATGGTTTTTTTTTGTCCCAAAGTCCAATCAACCCTGCGGTCCAGCCCCTATCAGACTTGGTCATTGGACCAATTTTGACACCTTTAATGAATGGTAATTCTATCTAATAGTGGAATAAAATTGTTTTATCCTATATTGCTACTGGTCAAAAGTTAACTGTTATATGTATATTTTGATTTTGATTTACCACACTTGATTAGTTTTACGTCTTTGGTAGGCTTTAAAGCTATTAAACGAAATGAATTTATTTAATGTACATAATGTCATCACGTACGGACTGTGAATTTCCAAACTAAAAAAGGTCCAAGAAAATGTTACAACCCGACACTCAACTCATAAAACCGAAAGTCCAAAATAACATAAATCTGAAGTAGTATTTCTCAACAAACATACAGCAATATTTGGTTTGATCCACTAATTGCGTGCATTAATATGTTGAATGAACAGACATCCCCCAAGAATCGAACGTACCCTTTTTTTCTTTTTCTGAATAAATAATGATTACATTTAATTTGGAGAAGTCATAATGAGAGAAACATAGGATGACCTACTAGGGGAACAAAGTGTAAATATCTTTAGACTAATGCATTGCTTTCTTGGCTTTATTTGTCAAAGACAATAAAGAGATCTATGGAAAATGACAAAAGTGAAGCCATCCCAATCATCCAATTCCCAGTTACAAACTGAATTTCAGTTGATGACATGGCACCTTGGAGGACAAATAGGAATTCTTGAGATATACAAATGCAAAATTATTAGATTTTGAGATATAGAAATGCAGAGAGAGAGAGAGAAAGAGAGAGCACACGAAGGTATGCACGTCTGAGGGGTCTCGCTCTGAAAATTCAACCCTTTCCAACTTCACAAGAAAACCCTTTTCGATTTCAAGAAATCTCCAAATATTTGCCTCTTCAAAGATATTGTCTTCCTAACGTGGTTCTTGAATCTTGATTAGATTTTGAGGCCATTACACAAGAAAACCTCGCCCCTTTTTCTGTGTGTTCCTTCATCACCATTTGCCAAGAATTTTGAGTTTCGAAATCATTCTCTTTCTTGAATGCCATTGTGATTTTGGTTTTATCTCGATGAGTGGTGCAGCTTCTTCCGAGGTGGAATATCCATTCTAAGATTCTTCATATACTGAATAATTGATGATTGGATGTGTACAAATCTGAGAGGGCTGCATTTACAACAAGAGTGGATTTTGAAATTAGGTAGATGAGGAAATTGGGTTCAAGAGATGGATTACATGGAGCAGAGTAGGAGGGAGAATACATTATTTTGTGACAACTCAAATGGGTTTTGGTTTAACTGGTGGAGTGTTACACATAGTCTCATTGGCACGTGAATGGCTGATTTTCAGAGGCCTAGTCTCGTCGAGAGAGACACTGATCAGGTAATATACTCTTATATACTCTCATTCATTTGTGTGTGAAATTATAATGTGGAAGTGTTTTGCCTTTTAGGCCATCACAGCCCTTAAGAAAGGGGCTCACTTGTTGAAGTATGGCCGGAGAGGGAAGCCTAAGTTTTGTCCATTTCGACTTTCCACTGTGAGTGGCTCTCATTCATCTTTACCTATGAGAAAGAAAGAAATAACTAATTGCAAGACAAAATTCCTATGTAACTTTCTTTGATTTCTTTACATCCTTAATGTGTTTCAGGATGAGTCTACCTTGATATGGTACTATGGGAAAGATGAAAAACACCTTGAGCTGCACCATGTTTCCAGAATAATCCCAGGGCAGAGGACTGTAAGCATGATCAATGATTTACTCAATATCAACAGATTTTCACTGGTAGTTATACTTTGTTTGCACTCTCTGCAGGCAGTGTTTCAGCGGTATCCTCGGCCGGAGAAGGAATACCAATCATTCTCTCTCATATACAATGACAGATCCTTGGATTTGGTGAGTTTCTGGTTACTCGAGTATTACATGTAAACGGTAAACCATACATGACTTCACAAGTTCTTGATTGTTCTCTTCATAGATGTTCATCAAATCCTCAAATTCTGGAAATTCTGCAGATATGCAAAGATAAGGATGAAGCTGAAGTCTGGTTTGCTGGTCTGAAAGCTCTAATAGCACGCGGTAACCACAAGAAAACAAGAAACGAACCACGGACCGAAACTGCATCCGATAGTCCACGTTCTTTGAGGGTTTCAAGATCAAGTTCATTTGTGAGCTCCACTTTCCATCTCTGATCATAAGAGGATACATGTCAGATTCCCTTTTCTCGTCTAATCGCTGTCCATTTTTATCCTTCTAATTCAGTTTGCTCAGGATCATGGTGATACCCAAAGATCAGAACATACATCTCAGAGCAGACTAGGAAAAGCCTTTGCAGAGGTTCTATCCTTCACTGCTTCCAGCAAGAACCACCATTTTGCTGAATCTCCGGCGAGTACTCACTCAGGTGGAGCTCCGGAAAACTCAAATTCAAGGGTTTCTGGAACTGCAGAGAACTCAAACGCCCGAATCTCCGGAACTGAAATTAGGGTGAGCCTCTCTAGTGGTGTGAGTTCATCGAGTCACGGTTCCTGCAATGAGGATTTTGACAATCTGGGTGATGTTTTCATCTGGGGAGAAGGCACTGGCAGCGGAGTGATGGGAGGCGGTACGGTTAGGTTTGAGAGATCAAGTAATAAGAAAACCGACGCTCTACTCCCCAAGGCTTTAGAGTCCACAGGGGTACTTGATGTCCAAGAGATTGCTTGTGGGCAGAGACATGCAGTTTTAGTAACCAAGCAAGGGGAGATATACAGCTGGGGCGAGGAGGGCGGAGGGAGACTCGGGCATGGAGTAGACTCGGACATTTTCCAACCAAAACTCATCGAATCTCTCAGTGGAAAAAGCATAGAAATGGTAGCATGTAGTGACTACCACACTTGTGCCATTACACTATCCGGTGACCTCTACACTTGGGGTGATGGCTCTTTCAACTGTGGCCTTCTTGGCCAGGGGAGTGAGGCTAGTCATTGGAACCCGAAAAGGGTTTGTGGCCCTATTGAGGGGTTACAAATTTCATTCATCGCCTGTGGACCTTGGCATACAGCTCTCATCACATCGGGACAGCTGTTTACTTTCGGTGATGGAACATTCGGAGCATTAGGCCATGGAGATTGTAGTAATACAAGTATTCCACGAGAAGTCGAAGCTTTGAAGGGATTACAGACTGAGAATGTTGCTTGTGGTGTATGGCACACTGCAGCAGTTGTTAAGATGAAAACCCCTGAATCTTGTGACTCTGACCAAACTTGTGCTGGAAAGCTCTTCACTTGGGGGGATGGAGAGTATGGACAATTAGGGCATGATGATAATAAACCCCGCCTCGTTCCTCAGTGTATATCCTCACTGGTTGACATGGATTTTACTCAGGTAGCTTGTGGGAACAACCTTACAGTAGCTCTCACCACATCAGGAAAGGTTTACACAATGGGAAGTTCTTCCAAAGATGGGAACACTCCAACTTGTGTAAAAGGCAACATTGCAAACTGCTGTGTGGAAGTGATTGCTTGCGGTTCGCATCATATAGCAGTCTTGACTTCAAAAGCTGAGCTCTTTACATGGGGTAAGGGTGGAAATGGGCAGCTTGGCCATGGTGATAATGAAGACCGGAATACGCCCACGCTCATCAACTTCTTGAAAGAGAAGCAAGTGAAAAGCATAGCATGCGGTTCAAATTTCACTGCTGCTATTTGCCTTCATAAATGGATATCCAGTGCAGATAACTCTGTCTGCTCCGGCTGTCATAATCCTTTCAACTTCATGCGGAAACGCCACAACTGCTACAACTGCGGACTTGGCTTTTGCACGGCATGTAGCACTAGGAAGTCCCTTAAAGCCTCCTTAGCACCCAGCATGAGCAAGCCATACCGTGTTTGTGATGATTGTTACACCAAATTAGAGAAGACTGCGGATTCTACTCCACGCGCTCCTTTTGTTAAGAGTGCAAGTGCTGTGTATAAGCCCAGTGAAGGTGCTGAGAAGGAGATTGGTGTTTCACGTTGGCCCGGAAGTATATCAAGACTCTCATTTGCTGAGTCGCTTAAGTGTGACAGAGTATCATCAGTTAGTGTGAAAACCGAATCACATGATAACTGCGTCTTTCCTCTTCAGAATGGGAATATGCAGAAGTCTGGGGAATTATCAAAATCGCCATCTAGCCAACATAGATCTTCACCGGGCTCTCACTCGTTTCTTGTTCCTGATATTAAAACACATTCTCAATCACCTTCTCCGGTACCAGGGAAGAGCCCTTGGAAGTCCACAACCCCGTCCCCATCTTCTTTTCTCTCATTCCGAACACATGAAGCAACTCCAGATGAGACACGGAGTAGTAAAGATGGCCTAAGCATGGAGGTCAAAAGTTTAAGGGTACAGGTAAGCTTTTGCAAATGTAAAAAAGCAAAGCTAAGTTTGAGTGTTGTGTGTATCAGATATTTCCCTTCCGGACCATAATGCTTCATAATTTTCTCACTAGAATTTGTCCTCATATGCTTTTAGGTAGAAAGACTTACGAGCAAATCCCGACTTCTTGAAGCTGAACTGGGAAGGAAATCACTGCAACTGAAGGATTTGACTGCACGGGCAGCTGATGAAGCTGAAAAAAGCAAGGCAGCAAAAGAAGTGATCAAGTCACTGACTGCTCAGGTTGGTTTTCTCTGTAAATACACTTCAACAGTTCCTGACACAATACTAATAATAATCTACCTCTCATTTCAATGCCTATAAAGTATTCAGGAAGGGAAAGTTATTACTGTATTCTGATCATTAATCAGATGTAACATAATCAACATTTCACATAGTATCATCTTTGCATAATAGTATGCCATATTTGATTTGTTACTTGAACTTCATATTGCCCTTGCATTTGCTTTTAGTAAGAGCCTATTAAGACAAGAAAATAATCCTAATTGCTGGCAGTTAAAAGACATGGCTGAGAGAGTACCGGAGAACCATGTTGTCTGCAGCCACTTGGATGCCAACGAGCAAACAAGCAACGGGCCATCCAACGGGAGCATCATGACAAGCAAATCTTTTGCAAAGAGCGAGTCTAGTTGCAGTTCGACTGCACCACAGTCCAACGGAACTGAAGCTCTAGGGCAGAAACAAGAACGGACTATACAAGATGAGCCTGGAGTATACATAACTCTTCTCTCGTTACAGAATGGCGCCAATGAACTGAGACGAGTTCGATTCAGGTAGTTCCACGATTCTCTTGCAAGTTATATAAAAGGCTTCTACTTTCTTCTTCAAGAATGATGCATCAAAATCACACATGATTTCTGTCAGTATAACTCATGTTCTGACTTAACATTAGTCTTTTCTGCATCAAATAACAAAGCTTAAAGAAAAAAGGCTTATACGCTTGACGTTAGCCGTTTCTGCCTCAACATAGCAAGCTTCAATCAATAAACCATTGTTTTACATATAAAAGTTGAAGCTTACCCATTCTATGGTCTTGTACAGTAGGAAACATTTCACGGAGGGACAAGCAGAGAAGTGGTGGGCAGAAAAGGGAAGGAGGGTATGCGAGCAGCACAACATCAGAACGACGTAGTAGCCCTCCCTGTTAGCTGCTAAATCAGTAGAAAACATGATAAATACAGAAGAGTTCTCTTCCTTTTTCTGGCTGTAATCACAAACTCTTCTCATAGTTGCATCTGATCGTTAAATAGCAAGAACTTCATGAATATGCTCTTTACAACAGAGCTTGGTGCTTTCAGGGAAAGCTAAGTTCTGGAAAATGTGGCATTCTCCTCTCCCTAAGGTTGAGTTGATTCAGCCGCGATATTAGTTATTCTTTCCTTACTTCGCATTTAGCCCGCATTTGTAAGGATGGCAATCTGCGAAAAAGGCAGGGCAAGGGAAAAGCATTTACAGGAATCTCGCAACTTAACCTCCTCCAATTTCTCAATCTCCATTCTGCACATACCGGCGTGTACTTTTCTGCTTCCCTAGCCTACAATCCCTCTCAAAACATTCTTCAAATGTAAAGAGAAGAAAATGAGGAGGAGGAGGAGGAGGAGGGTTCCGGCGATCCCGCATTTCGATCAGAACCTTTCTTGGCCGGTTCTTCTTTCCTTTAGTCCCAATTTTCTTTGGCCTTTGCGTCAATCTCTTGCGGCGTGGAGGAGATTACAGTTTGGGGGTTTTGCTCTGTGATTCGGAGGGAGAATCTGACGTCGGATTCTCACAGTAGGCGGAAGGATTTACCGGAGAGGTCATCGGAAGGTCAGGCAGTTCCCCACTCGGCCACTCTACTCTTCGTCGCCGAATGTGGTTGTTTGTTTGACCGAGAAAGGGCGGACGGCGGCGGCGCGGCGTGATTTACGCTGGGTTCTAGCTATGGAGATTAACTTGAATTTAAGCTCAAAATCAAAATCTCTATTGATCTCGAATAAGCTTTGGCGTAATTAAAATGTGGGTTCAGTATCACTATATTTCACTTATCCTAATATGTTCTTCACTTTTTTTTTCTTCAAATATATGTTCTTACCAGATCTACATCATATATATATATATGGGAAGGATCATTTGTGTACACTTTTTTTTTGATAAAGTGTGTAAAAATTATACATGATTCGCATTTTTCTACAGCATTTACATCATATATTATTTATATATAATAGGAAGGATTTATTATATATATATTTGTTAAGTTTAGAGGGTGAGAAAATTAACACATCTAACACATTCCATTTCCAAAAAGCGCTATGATAAAATGAACATTATTTAATTATTAATAATCATTGAATTTCATTAAAGGTAATATAGTAATGTTTTTTTATTTTTTATTCATATTATTAATTTAATATTTTAATCTCAATTCTCACTCTCTCTCTCCTTTTTTTCCCTTTTTCTGTCGTCTCTCTCTTCCCACCCTCTTCTCTTTTTTTCCCTTTTCTGTCGTCTCTCTCTCCTTCCACCCTCTTTTTTTTTCTCTCTCTCTATATCGTCTCTCTCCTCCAACTTTTTTTTTTCTCTCTCTCGTATGACTATACAAGTGCATCGAATAAAGAATGAAAGTGCATTACAATGTGTCTATAAGTGCATCAACATTTGTCTTTGAGAGCATTAGATTTCTCAATCTCCTTATTTTTTCTATTTTTTCATTTTATGCTTTATCTTAGCAATCCAAAAACTGAACTTAATTAGGTTATTACGTTTTTTTATAAACTAGATGTGATTTTTTAATTTTAATTTGATTAGTGCATCGAATAACAAAGGAAAGTGCATCGAATAACAAGGATAATGCATCACGATATGCCTGTAAGTGCATCAGAATTTGTCTTCGAGAGCATTAGATTTCTCAATCTCGTTATTTTTTTTATTTTTTCGTTTTATGATCACCAATTGTTTTGTTTGTCTTGTCTATCCAAAAATTGAATTTAATTAGTTTATTACTTTTTTATAAACTATATGTGATTTTTTAATTTTAATTTGATGAGTGAATCGAATAACAAAGGAAAGTGAATCGAATAACAAGGAAATTGCATCAGATAACAAAGGAAAGTGCATCACGAACAGTATACGTATTACATTTCATGTCTGATGACTTTCATATCGGAGGGAGAGAGAGAGAGAGAGAGAGAGAGAGAAAAGAGAGGGAGGAGAGAGAGAGAGAAGAGAGAGGATAGAGAGAGAGAGAGAAGAGAGAGGATAGAGAGAGAGAGAGAGGATAGAGAGAGAGAGAAAAAAAAGAGAGAGGGAGGAGAGAGAGAAGAGAGGGAGGAGAGAGAGGCACGAGAGAGAAAAAAAAGAGAGAGAGGGAGGAGAGAGAGAGAGGAGAGAGAAAAGAGAGAGAGGGAGAAAAAAAAAGGAGGAGAGAGAGAAAAAAATTGAGGTTTAATTTAATGATTGAGGAAAAAAAAATAAATTACTAATTTACTTTAGCTATTAAAAATAAAAAAAAAATTTATTTTATAATTAAGCAAGTATAAATCATAACCATCTATTATTAAAATCTAATGGTGTAGGTTTGTTCACTTTTCACAATCTAAGGGGTGTTCACCAAAGAACCACTCCACTATATATATATATATATATATATATATATATAATTCTCTAAAATGACTTTTAAATAATATATATAAATAAAAATACTTTCAAAATCACTTTTTTACATTTTCAAATAATCTCCTTCCAAATTCGTTGCATTTCGACAAAAAACATAAATAAGTCGTGTGCGTCATACAGAAGTCGTACGTTTTGGTCTTTAGTTTGATTGAGGGGGGTGTTTGGATTAGCTGAAGCTTATTGATAAGTGCTGAAAGCTGCTTAAAGCTGCTGAAAACAGTTTATTTGAAAATCAGTTAGTGTTTGAAAATAAATGCTGAAAGCTGCTGAAAATGGGGAAAATAGTGTTTGATAATACTGCTGATAGAAGTAGCTTATTGTTACTTTTTAAAAAAATATTTGTTTTGCCCTTAGTATTACTAATTATTATTTATAATAAATAATAAAATTCAGAAATAATTGTTATTCAATATTTTTTTTTGCTTACAATTTCAATCTAATACTATAAAATACTAAATTAATCTAAATATTATATATATTATAAAATTGTATCATAATAAATATAGTATACAATTATATGTTAAATACTATTTATTTATATAAATTCATCATACAAACAAAATACATAAAAATTTATGGATTATATCTAACCTAATAATTATATTGGTGTGAACAATAAATGTGGAATTTATTTCTACCTAATTAATTTACTTAACCACCACCATCCCCCCATTTCTTCTCCACCACCGTTTTTTCTCCAAAAACCCTCCCCATCTCAATTCAACCAAGTTCAAGTTAATGCCATGGTGAGTTTGAATTTAAATTTATTTGCAAAATTTATTTACATAATTATTTATCATGAAAAATATCAACAATTCTATGTGGAGTAATTCAAAATTATCCAAAATTCCTTTTAAGATTAGCATTTTCAATAGATTATAACAGTTGCTTCGATGAAAGGCCTGCCACTTAGCTTCTTGATATTAAAATTTGTCACTTAGTTCCTAATTATTTTCTATTAATTCCTATGGTTACGTGTTGATTTTGTTCCTATGGTTACGTGTTGATTAAATGGCGTATGTCTTAAAAACTTACAAATTGTTGTTTTATTAGGATTCCAACACAGATCTTGATTTTTCCGGTGGTGAAACTATAATTTCTGTGTAGATTTTTGTCGGGAAGGAGATTGTGATTCTGAAGAATTGAGAGAGAGAAGAGTAGAGATGCGGCGGATGTGAAAAAATGTATTCTCACAAAGTATTAGGGTTAGGGATAGTTATGGAATTAGATAAAATTATTAGAGGTAATTTGGTCCGAAAAAAATATAAGCTATAAGCTGAAAGGTAGAAGCTGGGGTGGAGCAGCTTCATGTGATTCTCTATTTTCGACCCAATTTTAGAGAATCTCAGTTTTAAGCTGGGAGTCCCAAACACCCCCACACCAGCTTAAAGCAGAAGCAGCTTACAAAAAGTTGTTCCAAACACCCCCTGAATACTCTCATATTTTTGGAATTAAAGTCGATGGTTCATTTCTAAATGATGGCTATATAAATGACCTTGGGAGATAAATTTATTTATTAATAACTCTAATCCATATTAATTTATTAGTAAAAGATATTTTATTTTATCTTTTTACGTTAGGTAATTAATCAAAGATTGACTAGCCCCCTTAAAAAATAACCTTCTACAATTATTAATAAAGATAATATAATATTTTTTCTAACAATAGAATAAGTTAGTAACATGCCCTATTTGCTATTTCCTTTCTTTTGTTATTATCTTATTCTTCTTCTTTTTGTTTATTCTTTTGTAGATTTTACAATTTTGACTATTTCTCATTTACCCATTTAATTTTTTAAAATTAGTTTAATCAATCTGGAGATATCAAAAGAAAGAACATGTTATTTTTTAGTCAATTCAATAAATCTTTAAATAATTCCATTTTATTTTATAAAATGATATATTATTTTAGTTTTCTTTTTTATATATTATAGTACTCCTTTCTTCTCGTTATTACTGTCCCATTTGGTTTTGACACGGAGATTAAAAAATTTTGTTTAAGAGTGTATTTTATGAGTTTTAATTGTATTAAGAAATGAACACAATTTTCGAGGAGTGGTTGGTGGAAGAAATGAGAATTTATCCAAATTTTTGCAGGGCATAGTTGAGGCAATCGATTTTTTTCTGTTTTTTTTCATATTGTATTTTAAGAAATAATCATAAGTTTTCAAAAAATTAAAAATTACAAATTTATGAATACAGAATGGAACAAAAATCGCATGAGAGATAGATTTTTGGAGAGAGAGTATGATAATGTGGGGATGAATATTAAGTAGGAGGGATCCACTTCATTTTTTGTTTAAGAGTAGTTTTTGCTATTTTAGGAAAGATGACAGTAATAGCGGGACAACCCGATTAAGAAAGTATGGCAATAATAGTGGGATCGAGAGAATATAAATTATCATATTTTAGAATAATAATAATGAACTATTAGTGTATTTTAAAGTCAACCTGTTAACTACAATTGTAAAACAGATATTAAGTGGCACAATTTTCTTATCGGGACATTCCAATAAAAGTGATACCTTTGCTAAGATGGTAAACATTATCTGGATCATATTTATCTATCAAAACATAAACAATTTACACTACATAATTAATGCTACTTTCTTAAACCGTGTTGAAAAAAAAAGCATAAGTGTAATGGGATGGAGGGAGTTCTATTTTGTGGTTGTTAGCACTAGTATTCTTTTATTATGAAAAACTGGTTGGAGTTCAAAGTGCATACTCTATCTCTGCAGTTATTATAGTATGTGAATTAAGTACTTTCGATATCACATCTTATGAGGTCGCCATTGAATCGACCCATTCCTCGGTATTGTGACAATCTCGCCACCCTTCACATCACTTGAAATCAAGTTTTCCATGAACACGTGTTCAAGAGATTCTTGGACCACGATACACAATTCGGGCTTGGGTTTGGCGGAATACTCTATAATAGTTTGGAATTGTAAATACTGGAAGTATCAATGGTAAACATTGATCATTAGATCAAATTATCAGTTCTCTCGTTCATTTCTAAAATGGTGGCTATATGAGGTATTGAGATTCATTTGTTACTAACTCAAATTTGTATTCATTATCTAGTAATATAAAACATTCGTTTTTCTCTCTATATAACATATTGTTACTATTTGATAAAAGACTGACGAACACCTTTAAACAAATTCGATTAATGGCCATCAACTCTTTATACAATGTCTAAATTATCCCTCAATTTTAAAAAAAAATTCAATAGAAGCTCGAAATTGCACATTAAGGTAGTGTTTGGAATAGTTTTATAAGTAGTTTTTAGCTATTTATGCTTGAAGTTGCTTAAAGTTATTTTAAGCAAAAGTTATTAGTGTTCGCAATATTAGAAAAAAACAACTTAATTTTAAAAAAAATAGTAATGCAAACACTTTTATAAGTTGTCATGTGACCAGCTTATGAACTTCTGTTTATTATGATTTATTTTAAGCTCCAAAAAAGCAGAAGCATACATTCCAAAAATTAAAAAGAATGTTTCTGCAAGCTGAGCTTATTTATGTTGTTTCGAACACCACCTAAATTGATAACCTGGTCGTGATGAGCTAGTGGTGAACTTGCTGCTTTTCAATTATCTGTACTAAAAAGGAAATAATTTTGACATATCTTTGCAATGTTTCAATAGTATTTGGTTTCGGTCTTCCATAGCGATTAACAACATTAAATTAGGAATATCGGCATAGAAGAAAGCTGTTCAGTTGCCTCATCCGTATTTAAGCATTAATTAAAAAAAAACATACGAAACAAGGAGAGAGAAGGAGGACACGTTCTCCTCAAGCCAAGAGAGGGAATGGACGTTCTATTCAAGCATGATATTATTTCTTAGTGGAGTGTCACATTTCAAAATACAAAAATATACATGCGTTTTTATAAATTGTAAAAATGTATATGTGGATAATTTGCCCCTATTCTTTTCCCTTTTTCTTACACCATTATACAAAATCAATTATCCATATAATTTATGTTTTAATAAAAACTATTACTAACAAGAAATAAAATATTTTTATGATCTTCAGAAAAATAACAAAAAAAAATCATTAATTAATGACATTTAGTTTTAACAATTCATGAAAATTATGGTATATAATTACCGGTTATTAATAAATATTGATTATCCGTCTAATTTATGATTATTAATGAAAACTAAAATATTTATATTATTATTAACAAAAACAACAAAATTTAACTGATAGAGTTATTACCTAATTGGGCTATTATTTTAACACAAGGTTAAATAGTAAGAATGTATATCTTTGTATTTTAGAAAAAATGTGTATATTTTTGCATTTACACAAGTTTGTATATACATTTCTGCACCGCTCCCATTATTTTTATTATAATCTAAATTTGATTATATCTTTTATAAGAAATATTAAAAACGATAAAAATTATACCAAAATTTGTGATTTTAGACATCAATATTAATATATTTCTCCACATCCTACAATTATCTCGTTTTCTCTCCACATTTTTAACTATTCTCACTCTTTCACTGTGGATCCATACAACAACTTGTACAATTCTCAAAGTTGTCTCCACTCCAATGATTAATACCCTAGTTTCGAGGATTTTTCTAACTTGAGCCAATTCGAAGCGTAAGATTTTGGGTTGGAATAACAGTTTTCTGATAATCCTATTCAAAACACTCATCCATCCTCCTTTGAAACTGTTCATCATGAAAAATCTCTCAACACTAATAACAATGCACAAGGCTGGAAACTCAAAGAAGATATTACATTAATGTCTGCTCGGTGTCATGTAAGTGGAGATCCAATTGTGGGCAAGAATCAAAATGTTGTCGCAGTATGGAAAAATGTTTGGGCCCTATATGAACGAGCTCGAAAGCAAAACTCAGGATTGGGTGATGAAAGCTCAAGCGAGTTGTTGAGACATCGTTATAGACACATTACTGCAAATGTGATGAAGTGGATTGTTGCATATATGGCATCGTACAGTCGTAGAATGAGCAGAATGTCGAATAATGACATTAAGCAAGAAGCTCAACTATTGTACGGCAAAATCAAATTTACTCACCATGAGGTTTTATCAAAAGGTTATGAGTATTTATCCCAAATGGGGGTTGAAATTAGAGTCAATTAGTTTTACACACCCTAGAGAACCATGCGATGAAGACAACGTTGGAGAAAGTTGTGCTAGCTCGAAAAGAACAAGGACTGATGAAGAAGGCGATCCTCTAACGGACTCCACTCTAAAAACTCCTATGAGTGATGCTTCAACATTTCATCTGCCTATGGGAGGGGACAAGGCTAAGGCTGCGGTAAAAAAAAAAAAAAGGAAAATGAGTGGCATATTCGTCTTCTATAATCCTGATGATTTCATTGTTGAAATTTGTGAACTGAGGATCATGCCGCACAAGGAGCTTCAGAAGCGTGACTTGGATCATGAGGCAAGTAAAGAAGAGATGGCCCAGAAGATGAAGACCTTCACACTGAATACACTGTTGAATAAAACTAAATTAACTCTAAAAGAAGAGCAACTGAAATCACGTATGTTGCGTGAATTATTTTAGGAAATCCAAGTTTATGAGTGTGTTGTTTGAGTATGCATGTTTTTTAATATTGTTTGCAAGAGTTGTGCGTTTGTGTATGTTATGTTTTATGTAATATCGGTTTGGATATTGTTTAATAGTTATTGTATTGGACTTGTATGTTAAAATATATTTTCAATGTCAATGAATTTTATGGTGTGTAATAGTATACATCTTTTCTTTAATTCAACTATAGTTATCAACATAGATGACATTATTCACTCATCAATTATTCAATCATCTTTTCAGAATTAAAAGCATTCAACGTAAAAGACATTATTCAGTCTCTATTATTATACAGATGGAAATGTTAGTGTCATTATTCACTCAACATTCAAAGCATTCAATATCAATCAATAAAACCTTTCCAGAAGCCATTTATAGTGTTCACATGCATTACTTTCTCTCATATGCAATATTCAAAAAGGGTCAAGAACAACCTGGAAAGTTAGAGCAATTATTCACGCATGGTGTGGAGTTATTGTAATTCAAATTGTAAAGCAATTACACTTCATCACATGCATGTGATAGTGTTCACATTCACACATGGTTTAGATATTCTCTAGTAATTATTGTATTGGACCTATGTGTTGTAATATGTTTTCAATATCAATGAATTTTATGGTATGTTCTTCTATACATCTTTTTAATAATTCGACTTATTTATCGTAATTCACGCTTGGTCATATTGAACGTTCAATGTGTCATATCAATAAAAACTTTGCAGAAGCGTGTAACAATGTTCACATGTATTACTTTCTCACCAATTATTGTACAACTTATAGATCTGGGTGTGGAGTTATAGTAATTCAAGCAGACAATCAATAAAAACTTTATAGAAGTGTGTGAAAGTGTTCACATATCTAGAACACATTCGATATCCCTCTCTCAAAGCAATAATGCCTAGAAAGCATTCAATATCTTTCTCTCGTCAATAATGCCTAAAAAGCACCAGTGTGACAATGATTATTCAAACTCCTTTAAATTATAGTTCACTGGTTAGTATGTCATACGAACAAATCTCCACCAAAGATAAACAATTATCTCTCTCAAATTTGTTGAATACCTCCAAAAAATATCTTTAAGTTCTAATTTTGATATTTCAAATCTCCTCAAAGGTGATGATTTGAGGGATGAGAGAGAAGCCATTTACAATCAACTAGCTATAGAAGATAGCTTTATCGACAAGGTTGTCGAAGAGGTTGCCGCACGAGCAGAATCTCTATCATTACAACCAATCATACTACTCGACAAACGAGACGGTGTATTGAATGAGGACGTGAGAAAGGTCATGATACTATGTTCGAGCAATACTTCTCATAAAATCCAATCTATCATGACGATTATTTTCAAACAAGGTATCGCATATGGAAGTCGTTGTTCAAACATATAATAAATCAAATGGTTGCCACAAATAAATTTTTTCAACAAAACCCGGATGTTGTTTGTCGTCTAGGTTTGTCTGTCATCCAAAAGTGCACTGCAACGATGAGGGTGCTGGCATACGGCACAACAGCCGACTTAAATGACGAATATTTACGAATAAGCGATCAACTAATCAGGATATCACTCAAAAGATTCATAGAGGCATCATTTCCAACTTCGGCGATGAGTACCTAAGAAAGCCAATTGAACAAGACATGACATATCTTCTGCAGCAAGGAGAACGACGTGGTTTTCCAGACTTGGTGGGCAGTATGGACTGCATGCATTGGGAATGAAAAAATTGATCCTCTAGTTGGGTGGGCTAGTATGCAGGAAGATATAAAAAATCAATATTTATTTGTTCAAATTAATAATATATTGAAATTAATAATTATAAAATTATATGAATAAATAATGTTTTAGTTAGATGGTCACAGATAAACTATAAAAAGCAAAGATGATATGGTTGAGAGAAAAATAGAGCATACATAGGAAAAATAAATTAATAAAATATTGAGATAATTGGATGGTTGAGTGTTTCAAGTGGTTGCTGATAAAAATAGTTTTAACAAGTTAATGTTCTCTGCATTTAATTTATGCATGGATTCAAATCCGAATGACAATTGTGTCTAATAGGATTTGGGATTTGAATGTGGATGACGATTGTGTATTTGCGTCGAACATATCCATAATTTCTACTGTTATATATACATTTTTGTATTGAGCTCAAACTAATATGAAGATATCATAGATTGAAATAGGTCCAATCTTGGAGCACTAACTCGAAAACATGCTTTTTACTCCCTTCGTCCCACAATCGTTTCTTTTGGGCACGTAATTTAAGAGAATTGTTAGTTGTGTATAAAAATGTGGGACATTTAAATAAAGTGTTGTAATTAGGGTTGTAAACGAATCGAATCGAATCAAATAACACAACATTCGATTCGGTATTCGATTTGTATTCGTATTCGAATATTCGTATTCAATTCATTCTCGAATAGCAAAGTTGATTCGTATTCGATTTGTTATTTATATTTGAATTATTTGATTCAATTCGAATATTCGATTCATTTATTATTGAATATTTTATAAACAATATTATTTGAATATTCGATTCGAATTCAGTTCGTATTTAATATTATTCGATTCGATTCGAAACTATTCGATTCAAAATTAATACTTTTAAGAGACAAATTTATAATAAGTTTTATAAAACATATTTAATAAATAATTATTTTTATAAATATATTATATATTTATATTTAATCGAATATTTTCGAATATCAAATCAAATATCATAAATTTGTATACGTATTTGAATACTAATCAAATCAAATCGAATATTTATATTCGAACTTGAATATCAAAAATTCAAATACGAATGCCAAATCGAATAAAAAATATTTGATTCGTTTACAGTCCTATTTGTAATCATTTATTACTTTAGGAAATGAGACAAAAATTATGGGACAACTAAAAAAATAAAGTGGAATATTTTTTATGGGACTGATGGATTATTACATAGGTCCATTACAATCGAAATAGTATAATAAAAAATTCGAAACCATCAAACAAAAAAGTTTTTGATTTGTATATAAAAAAAAGCCCAAAGTAATAATGTTGCTCTTCCAACTAAAGAAGCTGGTCCATTGAGATTGGGCTTATAAAACGACTACACAAACTGGTCCGTTAGGGTTTGGCTATAAAGGCACTATATATAATTTCCCAAAATTCTTCAACCTAAAACCTAGTCTTTCATTTGCATTGCGGTCAGCAGATCGGACAGAAGTGGGCGTCGGCAGCGAGAAAGCATGGTGCACGTCTCGTTTTACCGCAACTGTAAGTAGACATAGTTTCTTATCCCAAACGAACAATACATACATAAATCATGGTGGGATGTTTTCTGATTCTGTAATTTGCCGTCATTTGTTCGTTCTACGATAATGCATATATTTTCTAATTTTGTAATTGGATGTCATTTGTTGCTGGATTGTAATGTTTGTGTTGATTACGAGATTAAAGAGTGATTTTTATTGCTACGTACTGGTTGTTGGAGCAATTTGTTAGGTTACGCTAATACGCTCTGATGTTCGTTTCGTGGTAGCTGATTAGGGTTTTTTGCATTTGAAAACGATATTCCTACCTTACTTGCTTCTTGAATTGTAACTAAGCATTTCCTGGCTTGCGTTCTTGCAAGTTGCTACAATTTCATCATTTTTGTTAGTGGAATTTCAGGGTTGTTTGTATGATGTGTGCTTTTTTAGTTACTTTACGGTTCTACATTTGTAGCAAATAGAAATCTATTTTGTGTTTTTCGTATGTGAGAATTAATCTTGAGTACTGGCGGAAGCTATCTAGAATTTCATTTGAAATTCATTAATTATTAAAGGTTTTGTTGTATTGTATACAATTGGGTAGTGTCATGTATTAACCTAGGATGAAAGAAAATAGATTGCCAAAGACAAAAGTACACCAGAACTAAATGTGTTGTTTACAGATGGGAAAACTTTTAAGAAGCCTCGTCGTCCATACGAGAAGGAGCGTTTGGATGCTGAGTTGAAACTTGTTGGAGAATATGGTCTCAGGTGCAAGAGAGAGCTTTGGAGGGTTCAGTATGCTTTGAGCCGAATTAGGAATAATGCAAGAAATCTGCTGACTCTTGATGAGAAGGATCCTCGTCGTATTTTTGAAGGTGAAGCTCTTCTGAGGAGGATGAACAGGTATGGTCTCCTCGATGAGAGCCAGAACAAGCTTGATTATGTCTTGGCCCTCACTGTTGAGAACTTTCTCGAGCGCCGCCTGCAAACTCTTGTGTTTAAGGCTGGTATGGCTAAGTCCATTCACCATGCTAGAGTTCTCATCAGGCAGAGGCATATCAGGTATTCATTATGTTTTGGTTTCAAAGACTTCTGTAGGCCTTAGTTTAATTCCATTATTGTTTGTAATGTTTTTACTTTCTGAAAATTATAACAAAGACTTATGTAGGCCTTAGCTTAATTCCATTATTGCGTGTAATGTTTTACTTTCTGAAAATTATAATAAATAGGTACTTGATAATAATTTCCTTTTTATTCTCCTGCACTGAATATCATTGTTCTAAGTTAGGTAAGTTAGGCATGTGAGAAACAAAAATCTCATGTCATTTGTTCCTGGAAATTGTTATCGAGTTTGTTCCGTAGGTCAACTATCCTTTTGGGCTTTCCTATCATGTTTTTGCAACTTCAGAAACTTCTTGTAAAATGCAATGGTAGTTAACTTAAGTATTTCAATTCCGAAAGACGATGAAAGAGAACTGGGTTGTGCTGTAAGAAATATTAATATTCTGATGGATACCTTTGCAAGTCATATTGAAATTTATCTGCAATGATAAATTCCTTGTGCCTTTATATGTTAATTGCTCTCCGAGTAATGTAGTTTTTTCTGTCATATATTAATTGTTTCCACCTTTAAGATAAGTTTTTTCAAGTAGTCTATTATCAACCATATTTTTTGCCATTTTCTAGGAATTCTGAGTCTCCAAATTGCTATATTTGTGATTTATGTTGCAAATGCCAAAAGATGTTTTTTGACTGATTTATATTATCTTTCACCTGCAGAGTTGGAAGGCAAGTTGTTAATGTGCCCTCATTTCTGGTGAGAGTGGACTCACAGAAGCACATTGACTTCTCTCTCACGAGTCCGTTCGGTGGTGGCCGTCCTGGTAGAGTGAAGAGAAGGAACCAGAAGTCAGCTGCGAAGAAGGCTTCTGGTGGGGATGCAGATGAGGATGATGAGGAGTGAGGTTTAATATCTTTATTTATAAGACATCCTAGGAAGTACTGTTCTAAATTTCTCTTAACTGCTCGCGTTGTGTTCTCTCTCCTACAAGCTTTAATGTTTTTTTTTGGGATATTCAGTTCAGTTCTACGGTTATCCAAAGTTTTGGCAATGTTTTTCACTCTATTGCTCGATTGAACTTGTTATTGAATCCATGTATTTTGAACCGCTGAATGTTTTACCTTTTTCGTATCATCATGTTAAGGTTCCCAACATGGGAGGGAAATTTTTTTAAGTTGGCCCAATATGTTCCCTGTCAGTTATAGTTTATGGTGACGAGGGTATTTTTACTCCGTTCAGTAGACTATAAGTCCAATTTTCAAGATGAATTTCCAGCCTCTCCCCATTATATTCCTAATCTGCAACTCTACAATCGTAACAAGCTGCAGAGTTAGCTAGTACGAAAGGTTAAGGAGTATCAGTGCCTCACACGTGCCTAAAGGACTAAAATTGGATTAATTTATTCAATTTTATAAAAAGGACCACAACCTGAACTATTTTTCAACGTAATGAATTAAAATTCTCACCAACATAACGGACTACAATTGAATAGGAACCAACATAATGAATTAATGTTGATTTCTTTTTCCCCCATGAGACTTTATTGACACGCGATACTAGTCATGATATGATAACGACATATAATATTTCCTTGAAAAACTTGTGCATTTTGTTAATATATCTGTACGTATACGTTTTATGCTAAAGAAGTGTAGTATTGCGTAGGATTATCCGTTACGATGCGTTTGATGTATTGAGAAGGTCTACTTTCTAGAACCCAATTCATATATATCTTGTTGGAGCTTTGTCTGATACGGCACGCTCCTTTGTCGTCGAATCATATCTTTTTATCATATTCTTCAGAGGCGGATCTAGGATTATAAGAAAGGGGACGAAATTTGAAAATTCGAAAAAAATGAGGACGAAGTGTAGATTTCGAGGGGACGAAATACAAAAAAAATTGAAAATTTCACATAAAAAGTCGAGTTTCAACATGAATCGGGCCCCCCTTAGATCCGCCCCTAACTCTCTCTGTAGTCTAATTCTTTTATTTTTTTTGCGTTATGTTTACCTTTCAACATCTTTGGTTTTTCAAACAATTATATAAAATAATCAAGAAATCACTCCAAGCATCTATTACTATATCATGACTATCAACTTATTTTCCACGAAATATACAAAGATAAAATGTCAGTTCAAGCATAAAATATGATAAAAAAGTATAAATGGAATTGATTTTAAAACAATTTAGTCATCGATAATTCAAGATAAAGCGTTGTTTGTGAATCACGACTTTATTTGGGCGTATTCGTCAATTTAGAAATTTAATTAGGAAAAATAAGTTTGATTTGACGTGTGATTTGGATATTTAACGTCTAATTTATGTGTTTCTTTTATCAATCATTAAATGTTGACTAACTCATACGCCCCAAGTTGTGTCAATAATTCTTGTAGAGATCCTATTTTTTTTTTCCAATCAAATATTATCATAAGCGAATGCAAGAAGTGTTCGCAACTCAAAATCGTTCAAAAATAATCTAATAAATAAAAAAATGTTTTCCATATGTACGTATAAGCGGCTTGAAACTTTTTTGGTACGAGAATTAGGAAATTATGCTTTATGAAGTTAAATTACATACACACAATCTTTGTCTTTTATGAAACAAGTCATTTATATTGAAACATTATAATCGAAAAATAAATCACTTATAATTGAACGGAGAAAATATAACTTTTCCACTGGATTGAATCGAGACCACATTATGCTCATCCCCACCACAAAAGTGGAACAAATAGTCAAAAAGGAAACCCCAAAAAAAAAAAAAGAAAAAAAAATGAGCACAAGATTCACGAAATTTTGCCCTAACTGATCCATACGTCTCAAAAGAACTTTATAGGGCATGGGCGGCTATTTCTGGAGTAGTTATCATGCTATTATTTTCTCTTTACTGTTTTTATTATTGATGCTATCTTTCCTTTGTCTCGTCTTCTTTTCATTGTCTTGACATAAAGAATATTACTTCTCACTCCGTCCCAAAATTTTTGTTCACTTAGCTTTTTATACGATTTTTAAGGAGAGTTGTTAATTGTGTATAGAGTGGCGTAAAGTTATGAATTTCATAAAAAAATTGTATGTAATAATTTACTAAAAAGGGAAAGTAAATAAGAATTTTGAGACAATCCAAAATAAAATAGTGGACAAGAATTTTGGGACATGGAGTAATTGAGTAGTTATCTTGATTTATATAAGAAACGAAATGAGATGAAATATGCCATATGGCACATCAAGCATCACTCAATTTTGTTTTTGTGGGGAATTTTTTTGGGGATTTTTTTTGTTTTTGTGGAGATTCCTATTTTGGAATTATATTGATACCAGAACATTGGGACAGTTTTAACTTTTAAGCACTCTGTTTTCATAATTTACAGCTAATATACATGGTGTGTTTGAGAGAGAGCATTTGGAAAATTTTAATCAATGTCAATACGCCACTATGTATCAACATGCCACCTAATATTTATAATTAAATTATAGTAGTTTGTATTTTTAGTTTGGCAGAAGACAACTATATAAAAATAAAGTCTACTCGATGCGTACTTCAAATAGTGATTACGAGTTTTTTATTATTAAAAAATAAAAAACATTGCTTAAGTATATGTCAGCTCTAGCACTATGAAGGGAAGGGAAAGAACAAAAAAAGAACTCTCCAATTTAGAATAAATATATAAATAAAATTCCACAAATGAATTTAAATATCAATATGGGGGAGAGGATCCTCTACTCCAAAATTTGATTGATCACTTGGTGGCTCACCAATCACGCTTTATCATGCGTGTATTGATAGACTATTAAATTATCACCACACGACACATGTCCTCACCTTATTAGTGGGACATGTAGTGAATTACCAAGTGGGACAGAAGATCACCACTCCAATATGGGCCAAGCATGATGAATTGATAAGATGATAATGATGTCTCTGGAGGAGACAATAGTACATAATAAATGTGTCCATCAAGTGGTGGGCCTTATCTCAACAATTTGGAACACAAATTCTCGATAAAATTATTTGGAAACCCACTTATATATCTCTATTTCTTTTTCTTGATAAAATGTACTCCCTCCTAATATTCAAGTTCTGTAAGTTTTAGAAACGGGAATTAAAAAAGTGGAAAAGAATAAAGTATTGCATAAATGTATAAAGTGGTCTGCTCATTTATTTTATTACATAAATTAATTGTGGTCTATTTATATATTTTTTTCGACAATGATACATTAATAACGTGACAAACTAAAATGACATTCAGATTTGAATATTGGGAGTACGAGAGTATTGCCAATTTGGTTGATGCTAGCAAAGTTGATAACCATCTCTATCAATCCAACTCATTTTTTAGTTTCAGTTTTATTTTTTCAATCAACTAAATGAATAAAAGTACTGCAAGCATGAGCCCACTGAATATGATTATTGTTTTACATATAAAAAAGTTAATCTTAATAAAAATATAATCCAACTTGCAATGTCAACTTCTCTAATTAACTTTTTCTTTTCCTTTTTGAGGCAAAACAAATTAAAAATGGGAATTTTATCGGCGAGTTGGATTATTTTGCAATTTGTAATAATGAATAGGGGAACATCTGCATATCTACAAAAGAATAGGGAGCCAAAATGAAAAACCTAAAAACGCCTCCATTTTTCCTTTTATCCTTTTGCCTCCTAATATTCATTTTTCTACCTTCACACCCCTACTATTTCCTACTTCTCATTTCTCGCCCCACCATTCTAATAATTTTTTTTTACTGCATGAAAAGTTCAGACTGTAAAACAGTATAGTAATTCGCCGTCACGTCTTCAAGCTCCCACAGCCCATGCTCATCACTAAATTCAAGCGGTAGATTAACGGCGGCGTTAAAATTCTCAACGCCGTTATCATCTCCCGCGTTCGGAATCCCGAGCTCATCGTCCGAGGCTTCTAGAAGATGCCTCATGACCGACTTCACACTCTCATCATCATCGGCGCCGCCGCCAGCAAACTCGTCCGATCTGGGAAGTTGGGATTGCTCGGCCAACTCAACCTCCGTCGTCGACGGCAGAGACTCGAAGTCGAAGGTGGTGGTGGAGGAGGAGAGTTCTTGCTCGAAGGTGGTGAATATGGCTGATAAGTCTTGGCTCAGCTCATGGCTCGGCTCGTCGCTTGGCTCCTCCTCTTCGTCGAGGAGATTAAGGATGTTGTTGTATGGCTTTTGGCGCTTTGAGCTTGAGCCGTCGAGCTCGGAGCTGGTTGAGTCTTCGTGAGACTCTTCTCTTTGGCGTTTGGATGAAATCTCTTCCATTTGAAAGGAGAAGAAAATGAAGAGAAATAAAGGGAGTGGGTTAACTGAGAAGATATGCGGGGAGGCGCAGCATGGATGAGGAAGAGAGAGAGGGATGAGGAGAGAGAAGGGGATGGAAAGATTTATATAGAGTAAAGGGGACAACTGGAGTTCCGGTCAAAATGAGCAAGAAAGAAAGTGAGAATAATTTAATAGTAATATTTTTTGTTTTATTTTCTTGATTTGTGTGTTTTCTAGTGTGTGAGAAATGTTTAGAATTAAAATTGGATGTATAATTATAATAAAATACTCCTCCCTTCCACTATTCTTTCGCTTACTTTTGGTGCATAGATTATGAAGTTTGTGAAAGTGTTTGAATTAAGTAGTAGAATTTAACTATTTATATAATTTTTATCAATTAATTAAAGTTAATTTTAGAAATGAGAGAATAATAGTAGGATAATTCAATTCGAAAAAGAAGACAACATCAACGAAACGAAAGGAATATATATTTACATGTATCTATAACATGAGTGAGAATGAGAAAGAAATGTTCTACGTGGGATATGCGTGTGCGTGTGTGTGTGTGTGTGTGAGAGAGAGAGAGAGAGAGAGAGAGAGGTAGAAGCAAAGGTGATGCTTTGACAAAATAAACAAAAAAGAAGGTAAAGTAAATGAGAAAAAGTTAAAGTCTTGGCCGTAGTGTTTGTTTAGCTTTATTTTAATTTTTTGTATTTTCTATGCAATTCCAACTAGATGAGGGTATCCTCAAAACTATAGTTTATTAAAGAGAAAGGCGTGATTTATCAGCATATTAGGCACATAATTTGCATTATAAATAATGTAATTTAATAATAGAAGTCTACTTTGTTTAAAGATAGCACTCCTTTATTGATTTGGTGCACACTTTAATTTACTTATAAGGATGCATCATTACTTTTTATAGTGACATATCTTCTAGTTAAAAAAATGTATATGATATAAAGTAGCTAACATTTCTTTTTCTTTAGAGCATCTCCAATCTTCTAACTGTAAAACATCTTTTTTTGTACATGTTTTATTTTTAAATACTCAATTTTTAAATCGCACTTCCATTCATTCATTCTTCTATATCTATTAAACTCAATTTTATTGGGTTTTACTTTCGCATTTCTTACTCTACTCAAATCTTTTCTCTCATTCATATGGCCGCACTTTCACTTCCTTTCTCCATTTAAATTTTATCCACGATGCTTTCATCATTCATTCATAAATATAAATAATCTATATGGATATTAAGTATTTTATTTTTAGATTTATGTTATTTTTACCTTTTTAAATAGGAAAATGACAACTAATAATAGCTTTTTCGTTAATGTAAACATCCTTAAATTAATAGTTTGAGTTTAGAAAATTAATAAATTAAAAAAAAAATTAATATCAATAGAAAATTGATGTATTTACTTTATTTTATTCATTCTCCTATTGATAACATATTTGTAAATATACGAAACAAACAATTGACAATTTAATTTGGCTTGTTTGGATTGTTCAACAATATGGTATCTATTAAGTTTTTATCATAAAAAATAATTATTTTTAAGCCAAAAAAGAAAAATTCTTTTCTTGAACACTTTTTTCAATAAATTTAAAATAGAATTTGTTCATTTTGACTCCTTGGTAAAAAAAAAAAAAAAGAAAATCCCATATCTGATAACGACATTTTGAAAAGAAACTTTTAATTGAACAGAAATTAATTTTATGGTAAAGTTTTAATATATATATATATATATATATATTGTTGGGTTATGAGTCAGTAGAGGATACTTAGTATTACCTTATCAGTAGTTCTTGTAATAGGACTCATCTATTTTATCGGTAATGGGGGAAATCATAGTGTTTCATGCTATGGAATTGAAGATCCCAAAACCCGGCTTGTATCCTTTGTGTCGATAGGACTAGATGATGTAATAGGCTAGACATACTATATCTTTCTTTAACGTTTTTGTCTAAGTCCAGTACGGGGTAAGTGTTGGACTGATCTTCAGTAGGAAGTTACTTTCCAAAACCCCACGTCATCAGTGTAAGAGCTTATGTTCTCTAGTCATCAGCTGATCATCGCTTAGTAGAAGACATCTCATCAGCTGACCGACATCAGTAGTAGAACACACCAGTCAAAGCTCAGTACCTTCAGAGTCATCAGCTGACAACACTCAGTAGAATATACACTATCAGCAGACTCAGACAAAGAAGACAGAGACCGCTCCAGGTCTACTGTATCCGATAGGAAACGACCCAGCTTTTAACATCATTCGATAGTGAGCAGAAGATCATACGAGGATGAGTGAGAGTCAACTCCGATGAAGACCGATGTCTGACAGATCTCACCTACCACAAACCTCGACCAATGAGAAGCCGTCTAAAGCTCTACTTGCTCTGACCTACTAAAGCTGCTCTCATGCACAGTAACCAACAACTCTGCTGCAACAATTCGAACAAATGGCCATTTTCCTTGGACGCTTGTGACACGTGGCATCGTCCTCTCCAACGGGCAAATGCCTGGGTCACAACTATAAATAGAGAAGCATTTCCGAGCTCCACGCACAGGATATCAAAGGGACAATACGCTCAAACTTTCGAAACACTCTAGCGCCTTCTAGAAGATCCAGCGAAGAACTTGCTTAGCAGAATATTTTTAGTTCTTCTCTCTAGAGTTTCTTTCTTTAGATCCCTCTTCTCTATCTAAGCTCAATCGCTCATATCTCTATCTTAGAACCTTCGAAGGAGTTCACATTTGTGACTGTTCTTATTGTAAAAACTCCTTCATAGTTGGAGAAAATCCCCTCCCCTTCAAACTTAGGTTTGAACTGTAAAGTCGCTAAGGACTATAACTTAAAAGTGCTGGTCCAGGTGCACGAATACCTTGCTGAGGCTTGCTCAGATTAATCAACAAGACCTCCTGTTCAGCAGGACCGTGGACGTAGGATCTTGCGTATCCGAACCACGTTAAAAATTGCTTATGTCGTTTACTGTTTTATTGCATTGCATACAAATCTCTTACAAACTCATACTTTGCATAAAACGTATTCGAAAAATGCACTAGCCAAAATAATTTGGTTTACGAAAAACACGTTTTCAACTGAGACGAAATTTATCGGGCCCTACATAATTATCCGCACAAAGTCTTCGACTGAGAATCAAGTACTGACAAAAGTCAGTAGGAGAGACTCAGTAGTTGACACACTATGACCCGCGATCAGAAGGTTACTATTTGACACTGTTCATCAGTTGCAACATACAGCTCAGCTGTCCTTCGCGTTTGAGAAAAAGAAACTGTACTAAGGTGTATTCACCCCCCCCTCTATACCTGACTCTCGTCTCCGGACCAACATATATTTAAATATATTTTATTCATAAGGATGAACAAATAAAAACTGAAAAGTATATCTAATTAAAAATATTATTTTTATATTTGATTAATTTAAATATTTTTCATTAACATAAACTTTGTCATTAGTTTTCACTTATCAATCATTTTTCTAATTAAAAAGTTAAAAGATATATTAACTTTTAAAATAAAATATTTAATATCCACATAGATGCTTATGTGGTATAGTGGATATTAGTTTGAGAAATAAGGGGATAAGTTTTAAAAAAATTAGTTTGGTAAATAAGTTTTTTGAAAAGTCTATTTTGAAAATTGACTCAATTAAATCTTCGTCCACATATTCGCAAATATCATGCAAACCTAAAGTATTAAAAATTATAAAAGTAGTGAAATCTGTAATTTTGCATTCACATTGATCCGTAAATATTTTCGAGTTACAATTTTCAAACCTCCCGTGCTTCACATACTCTAAAAAAGTAAATTAATAAATAGAGGGTCTGTATAAAAAAAATATTCAAATGAGATCCAGGCGAATTCAGTACTAGAAATTAAGAGAGTGAAAGTCAATTTAAAGAAATGAAATAATATTTTTTTAGAAATACATTAAAAACTCGAGGAAAATAAAACTTCTTGACGATAGAGGCGGCGACAGCAGGCAGTCGGCCATCCCTTGGATCCGCCAATGGGTCATGCTGTAAATTTAGTATTAAGATATGGCATCAGATGTTAATATATAAAAGTGGAAGGGGTGAATGGAAATAAGGTCAACTTGTTCATTGGATTCCTTCTCACCTGGTTGTTTAAAAAAAAAAGAAAATAAAGTAAAGAGCTTTGAGTCTTTTTCCATTTCCCCAAATGAATCTCTCAAGAATGAAGTAGGTTTTGCCATCTATAGAACTATTGATCGCAACCACACGCTCAACCATCGATTGGTTTCATCGCAGTCGTCCATTAATAAAATACCTAACAAACATTATCATCATTCAATATCTGACAGTGACATGCAATTTGCATCTTCCAGCGCTTTACATATTGTATAGGATAAGTATGTGGTAAGAATTCAGAATTTATAATTTTATATGCAAATATACGATTTTAATGGACGAAATAATAAATATTAGAAAAGTATAATTAAATTTTAAGAATTTGGAAATGGGGCAACCCCTACCCAGCCCCATGTGTATATATTATGTACACATGAACGGGTCAATCTAATTGATTTATTCATATAAACTTGCGTATCAAACACTTCAAATCAATTACTCAAATATTATGTAAATGAAATCAATATGTCCTTCCCCACATACGTACAACCCAGTAGGGTACTGCACTTATTGCTTTTGCCACGATTTTTTCCCAATTTTTTATGATAAGTGAAATCGACGAACCCTATTTAAGATATCCGGTTCCTATTTAATACTTTCTCCGTCCTACTGAAATTGTCCAATAATTTTTTGGAGTCATTCTATCAAATTTTAATTATTTTATTTTTGGTAAAGTATTGCACATACTCTATTCGGAGGACCACAACTTTACACATCTTCATGTATATAACTAACAACCATTCTTAAAAACCACACCGAAAAGATGGGCAACTTTAATAGGACCAAAGGAATAACATACAAATACTCATAATAGATTAATCACATATGACATACTCAATCTATTAATATTGGTGAGATTCAAAGGTATAACTTTTTTTTTAATTTGTGGGTGAGGCAGGAGCATATATTACCTTAACAAATGCGGTTTTGACATTTTGGAGGCCCTTTGTTGAAGTGAGAAATCGGGCATTATTATATGAAAGATAACTAAATTCTATTAACATAAAGTATAACATAATAAACTAGATGAGACTAAAGAGACGTAAAAAAGTAAGGGTTTGCTTGCTGAGTTGAATGTCGAGCGTAAGTGATTTATTTGTTCTTACATTTAGATATGATGATCTAGTACATTCAATTTAAATTATAATTTATTAATATTAATTTGGGCCCTAATAATTATTCTCTAAATTTATATTTTTGCATTGAGTGGGAACAAACAATTAAATTTGTGACAAACTAATGTAATTTATGAATTGACCCATAAAGTACATTATAAAAATAGTATTGAACTTTTTTCAAAATCATAAAATAAGCAAGCCTTAAAAATCTGGGGTCATGTGCAGGTGGGCATCCTGCACATGTTCAGCACCGCTCCTTTACCTTTATTTTAAAATTAAAAAGTGAGTATTAGATTCCCTATAGAAGCAAACAATAGAATTAGATGACTTGGCATAAATGATAACATATTCGTCGGAAGTGTGCCTTTCACTCGGACACGGTGGATTTGAAATTTGAAACAATTTTAGATTAATAGATATAAACTTTTTCCTTTTTTTGATTTGAAATTCCCATTAACTTGAGTATTTTCACAAGAATCTGTAGTTCAATAACCAATTTTGAGTTTCTGGCATCTAAATCTCGACTAAAATTTGAGTCTTAAATTTTATAATTACACCCATTTTTGATCTAATATTTTGGGTCAAGAATGAAAGGATCTATGAATGGGCTGCACTGGACTCCCAAGCCCAAAATTCTCTCTATTAAAATAATTTTGTAATAGTTCAAAGTAATTTAAAAAAGCTAAATAATTTACTTTTCAGTCCGCCTCACTATAAAATTATGGATTCTCGATTAAGTAAACCTAATTGTAACATGCATGTATAAAACATGTGGAAATAATATAGATGACATGTGGTGTGGTACACAAAGTGTGGGATGCACGCACGTGGTAATTGCATCTAAATCAACTTTTGCTACCATTTGCAATCTTGCACACACACAATAAAACACATGGGAAGTTTAGCTGAGTCCCCTTGAGATAGCGTAACGGTGAAGGTGGGTGACTTGAGACCGATAGATCATGGGTTCAAATTCCATTAGAACTGTTATGTTTTGCCTGTGCGCACTTCGGTAGCGGCTGCGGGTTACCCTCATCATCCAAAAAAAAAAGTTTAGCCGGAAACATGAAATGTAGACGCCGGAAACATGAAATGTAGACGTATCCGAGTTGTGGAGAATGTGGAGGTTCAATTCGACAGAGAAATATCGATATCGTTCTAGTCTAACATTACTATATGTCGCACGGCAGACACGACGTGTCGGGGTCCCTACTCCCAATGGCGGATCGTCATATGAGTTACACTCGGTTTGACCTCAGTGCCGCTCCAAAATTTCCCATTTTAATACGCCCAACCCAGTGAGTAACATGTATGCATCGGCTCAAGTTGTGTCTTAATACTTTTTGTAGATATGTATTTTTTTTTTCTTATAAGAAAATAAGTCCTAAAGTTATAAAAACAATCGTATTTAAAAATAAAAAAAAAACAAGAGACTTCAATGGTTTCCTAAAATTCGTATAACGATATCTCCACTTCATAGATTAGCAGTTAATTGATCCAAAATATTAGAAAGAACTATATAACAGAAGTCTTGGTCTCTCAAATAAATAAATCTACAACATCAAATCTATAGTATAGTTTATTTTCTAGAGCCTGAGGGAGAGACTGATATCATACTTTGTGTGAGTAATTGGCACAAGTTGTATAAATCAAATTGAACCAAGAAAAGAGTCGGACTTTTCCCTCCCTCCATTCCAATACCAAATATTCCAAGAAAAAAACATGTATAATTGCCATGTGATTAATTTGAATCAAGCACGTGATAGTCATCCCTACCACAAAAGAAACAATAAAAAAGGAATCTCAGAAGATGAATTAGTACAAGATTCACAAAATTTAGGTCTAAATGGCCCATACATCTCCTAACGTGTAGAAAACATTTTTCTTTCTCACGTGTCGGATTGATCTCTGTCATTTTGGTTTATTTGTTAGCAATGTAAGAAATAATAAAGCATCTCCTAAATTTTGGGTTTCGGATATGATATTTGAATTAATCAAAATATACAAGAACGTGTTTTTGGATTTGAGATATGCTCGACTAATTTGGATTTGAATTTGAGTGTAGAATAATATCCTACAGATTTCAATGACGAAAATGAAGAGAACTATGAAGGAGAGTGGGGTTAATTGGCAACAATGAGAGGAGGAGAGAGAAGGGGTTGAAAGATATATGTAGAGAAAGGGGATAAGTTGAACGGTCAAAAGGAGTAGGAGAACTGAGAATCATTTCTTAGTAGTAATATTTTAGTTTTATTTTCTTTATTTATGCTTGAGAGAGAAACATATACAAATAGGTTTTACACCAATATATATATATATATGGTGAAGATATATTTACATATTACATGTATCTATCTATATCATGAGCGAGAAAACGAAAGAAATGTCCCCTTTCAGTTAACAAATTGTAATAAACCGAATTCTGCCTTCAATGTAAATTTGAAGGCAGATTTTGATGCTGTAAATGTGATTCAACCGAACTTTAATGTAAGAAAGGATAAGAAGATGCAGCACATGTACGTGATGCATGCAGGCAGACCAAAACAAAAAGATTAGGCGCTGCCTAACTGTGGCATGTGCTTATGGATGCAGTCATAATCAATCTTGACAAGAAAGCAAATATCTCAACAAGTTTCACATTACCTACATAGCCTGCTTCTGCACAACGACACGAATCTCTGCAACCGCGCAATCATAAACGACTAATACGAGCCATATCACTAAGAGTGCACCAGAAACAGCTAAACAGTTCTAGTTATTAGCACTTCAAACATCACATATAGATAATATAAACGATAACAATGAGAATCAGAACAATGACAATAGTAACAAATCTGCACACTTATGAGATGATAAGGAAGTGAAGAAACGAATAAAGCTTAAAGTGGAGTTTCCATCAGTGGCATAACAAAATAACAAAAAAAATGTGAAGAATTTATTAATCCCTTCATAATGATTTCAACAAGTTTAGGACCATAAAAGCCCAATACACTGCATTCTATGCTTAGTTTAAGCAAACACAAACGCCTAGTTAACGAACCTATTTCTTTGCTATGTGAAGCCAACTTCAAGACCTTCTCATGCTACTTCACTGGGAGGGAGAAGACAAAAACCAACTCAGACAAGGAAACTATTTATCAACTTTGAAGAGAAAAAAAAAGAAAGAAAAAGAAGAAGTTTGTACTCAAGAAGACTAGTTTTAAGGAAAAACATCCATTTGTATCTTGAGTAATATCTGATCATCCACCCTATCCTCCTCCCATTCAGAACAAAGAAAATAACAAAACTAAAAAAGGTTCGGAAAGATACCCATTAGCAAGAATCCAGTGCATCCGGGAACGAATCGTTAACCACAACTTGTACGGAGCCTGCAATATGCAGGCATTCAGCATCCCATCACAGCACAGTTATAGACAAAACTGGCGGATCGCTTTTGGCCAAGCACATCCCAGTGCGCAGGGCCTTCACTCGGAACCCACGAGTTCACTTCAATATAACCCTCGCCAGCAGTACGGGGCCCACCAATCACAATAAGGCGATCACCACATGCCCTAAATGCTAGACCCCACCCGTACATAGAATCAGCACGCGGAGGCAATCTTCCTACAGTTATCCACTCCTTAATATCCTTCATATATTTCCGCACCTCCACTTCGGCATAATCCGCAGCATATAATTCGTTATTTACAACTGCAATCAGAGGTGGCGCTTCGGATCTAACAGGTGCCTCGTTATCTCTTGCTCCTCCGGTCCGAACGGGAGACATGTTGTGAATCTCCGTCCAAGTTTCTTTTTCCAAATCGTATTCCTCTCCGCACGTGAGAAGCTTAGAATCAACTCCCATTCCACCAATTACATAAAACTTTCCATCCATGAAAACTGCAGAACACATTTTCCTTGCTTTTTTCATGCTCGGAAGCGTCTGCCACGTTCCCATTTCGGAATTATACAACTCTGCCGAACTAAGGATACCACCACTTGAGTCACAACCACCAGCCAAGATTGCAATCTCCCCAAGGCTTGCAGATCCAAACAAGCATCTAGGCTTGTTCATACTCATCCCAGTAGTCCATGTGTTCGTCAATAAACTGTATTGATAAATCACGTGGGACATGGAATCTTTCCCGAAAACAAGAAGCTCGGTCCCAACAGCGAGAGATTCCTTATCAGCGAAAACAAAGCAGTCATTCGAATACATTCTTGGTAAATGCATCCAACGGCGGCGAATAGGGTCGAAAGCCTCCCACTCGAGCAGCTGGCACGAAAAATAAACCCAATGCTCGACCACATCATGTTTCCGCCTTAACTTATAAAGCTCGCCACTACGGACAAGAGAGCGGAAACTCCGGTTCAACGACGCAATTGAGCCGTAATCAGCTCTGGAGCAACGAATAAGACAATCAATCGAGTTGTCCGGACCAATGGCCGCAATCAATGAGCTCAAATCCGAATCATTGCCAGCACCCTGCTCGTTGCTTGATTGGTCCGATTGATCATTCAATGACACAATTGAGCCGTCATCAATCGAGTTGTCCACATCAATGGCTGCAACCAATGAGACCGAATCTGAATCATCATTGCTCGATTGCTCGGATTGGTCGGAAGCCAACATTAAAATCCCACCAATAGACAAAGTAGTATCTATTTGATCATCTGAATGCTTAGACACCTTTCTAACATCATCTTCCTCTCCATTTGTTTCCAACAGTCTCTTGCCATGCTGAACCTCAACCTTCTCTGTAAGTTTAGTCATACGCCAATTGTTTCCGCGTTCACACGGCCGAGGATGATAGTCCCTCGAAACCAAACAAGGCCGGTCTTCCAACATGTCTCTGAATCCAAACATAAAGCAACACAAAATTTTCAATTAAAATAAAAGGTTAATTAAGAAACAGAACACAACCCTAGTTAATGCCACATAGCAGCCCAGAATCCAGTACAAATTAGCCAAGCATACTTTCAGATCAAGAACTCATACATACATAAGGAAATTAAACACGAGCAAAATCCCAGAAGAACAGATAACAAATCCAAGCGCAATTCATCACCGCAATAATTGAATTTGAACAAAAAAGAAATCTTAAAAACCGGATTGCACGCGGGGCGGAAAAGGAGGAAACTTTTTCACTCCTAACCATCCCTGATCCAAACCCATCAACAAAAACCAATTCCCATAAACCGCTCAAGGTATAGAAACCGGTATTTGAATAAAAAAATCAAGCAGAACGAGCCAAGAATCATTTTTTAAACAATAATACTGTTGAATACAAGAGGAAACCCACATTCAATACCATCAAAAAATCAATAATTTCAATCAAGCTATACCACTAGATCTAAAATTCAGATCAATAATCTCCCAGCTACCCACGTCTTCTTAAAATCAAACACATCAAAACCCAAGCTCGATTTTTTGCATTGATTCTCCTATACGGCAAGTTATTTTTTCAGATTAGATCTATCAATACAATCTTCAAATTGAAGTTTCACTACTGCCAAATATCACAAATAGAAGCGACAATAAGAACAGACCAAGTAAACTGAACAAGATTCAAGACATAGCTTGTACAGAAGAAAAAAAAAAATGAAGATGAACAATGGAAGAGTGAAATCAGGACGATGGAGCAGACTTACAAATTTAAATTATGAGAAGAAAAAGGATTGCTTGATTGAAGTTATCCGAGTATACAGTAATTTCTTTTTGTGCCGCGCCACAGGTACCTATGCATGTACCTAGACACCGGAGATTCTTTCTATTGTGTGTGTATTTCTCTTCTTTATGTGTTTTATCGTTGAGCTAAGTGTGAGAGAGAGGGGAAGGGGGGAGAGAGAGATAATAAAGAACTTCAGTTTTCAGTTGTTGGCGTTTTTGTAAGGGAAGAGAAATCCTTCGGATTCTCTGCAAATCAAAGCCAGCGGCTTTGGACTCTGGCTTCGGTCTTGGAGCATAATCTTTGGAGGACCCCCTTCTCTCTCTCTCTCTCTCTACATATATCATACTCCCTCCTTCCCGCTATTTCTGTCCTACTTGCTTAATCGGGCTGTCCCGCTATTACTGTCTTCTTTCCTAAAATAGTAAAAATTACTTTTAAACATAAAATGAAATGGGCTCTCCTTACTCACTACTCAACCCCCACATTCTTATACTCTCTCTCTTCAAAAATCTATCTCCCACTCGATTATGTTCCATTCCGAACTCAGAAAATTATTATTTTTATCTTTTTAAAAACTTTAGATTATTTCTTCAAATACAATATAAAAAAATATAAAAAATAAAAATCGATTGTTTTTTACTAGCCTTACAAAAATTTGGATAATTCTCATTTCTTTCCACCAACTATTCCTCGAAAACTGTATCATTTTCTTTATAGTTTATACATTTAAAACTCATAAAATACACACTAAACTAAAATTTCTTAATTTCCGTGCCGAATTCAACTGAGACAGAATTAGTGGGACGGAGGGAGTATATTTTTATATTTTCTTTGCAGTTATATTATTAGTAAGATGTGTTGCGAGAAATGGCTTCCTAATGATTTTTAATTTTTTTTATTACAAAGTTTGGTATTTGTATTTTTGTGAAGAAAAGATGAATGAATTTAAATTCTAATTATAAGTTATGGGTTGGGTGAAATTATTTTGTTGAATGAGAAATAATAATAATAATAATATACAGTAATTAAAATTCAAACCTTTTATTGAACTTTGTACTTGGATTCGAGCATTTCTGGCAGCTGTATAATTACTATATTAGTGTTTGTTTTCCATCATTGGACAGGTAAAAACACATGGACATTTTTGCGACTTTGCTATGACATTTTTTTTTCTTTTCTATTTTTCGCTTTAATTAGACTCCGCATGCCCTCTCTCTCTCTCTCTCTCTCTCTCTCTCTCTGTATATGAGTAGTGTACGTATACGTGTGTCTTTTCTGGTTTATCTTTTCTTTTGTGTTTAATTTTCAATTTAATTGGATAGGAAGGTGGCGTAGGACCCATTTACAGCTTATGTTCGCTTCTTCTCTTGTGGCGGAGGGGCCACAGAACACGCCGGCGGTCTGTGGCGACACGTGTTTCTGGCGCTAGTGGACTTTTATTTCTACACGTTCGCAGTGTAAATATTTAGTTATTTTACATACCTTGTGAAAAACGAGAATTTGCGAAAGCACAGATGTCGGAGGATAAATAATACTTTTGGTAATAATATCTACTCAAGTTTTTCTGTTTCTAATATCAAATTCAGAATCTTCGTTTTTTTCATAAATCAACATCAATTATAAGAAACAGTAGAAGAGATTTGGATCACTCCAATTGTTTGAGGCGAATCTCAAAACAGTTTAAATTTTGTTTTCAAGTTAAAGGTGTAGATGAGATTGATAGAGATATCATCCAAATCCTTAACCGTCGCAAAAAGTAGCAGATAATTTGGACCAGTCGAACACGATTTATGTTCTAATTTAGGTTAATGTCAAAAGTGGCTAAATGCCTAGTGATGAATTTACCAGTCGAACACGATTTATGTCCTAGTTTAGGTTAATGTCAAAAGTGGCTAAATGCCTAATGATGAATTTGTCAGTTCAAATTACTTTTATTCATTGACTGGGAAAATTCAAGAAACATGCCAATGTGGGTTTGCTAGGTGCGGTTAGGGGGCATATTCAAGGAGAGGGGGGGGGATAGGACCACGGCCTCTTTTAATTACGTAGAATCTTGATTTAAAAAAAATTAATAATAATAATTAATTTGATTCTTTTAAATTATAAACTTCGTTCCCTAAATTTTAATTTTGAGCTCCTAACATGTGAAATAGGAATTAATTGATTTCTAAATTCCATGGTTTTCTTCTTCTACATCTTACAATCGGACTTCGATCAAATTAAATATTAAAATTTCTGAAAAAATGAAGATTTTTGGGTTTTGTACGAGTCAAATTAAGCGCACTTGTAATAGCAATGGACTGTGCATGCATTATAAATCTATCATTTCAGAGCTTTGTTAGTTATAAAATTAATTTTGTATCTAAAAGAGAATCAAGATCCTATAAAACGTATTTAAACAAATTCCCACTTACAGAAAACAAAAATCTCGTAATTTAATCGCGTCCCAACTCCCAAGTATTTTAAAACTTATTTCCAAAATAAGATATAACGTTAACTAGGTTAAGTACATTTTTCTATAGCTAAAATTGCACAAAACTTTAATTACATACTCGAACGCAATTTTATAATTTTATTTGATCGTGTTATTATTATTATTATGTAAACACGATTAACCACTTTCGATCGTAAATCGGTGTGTTTACGACTTTTAGTCGAACATCAAACCAGAAAAAGAAGTTGCAAAATCAAGGAGGAGTTTTGGATAATCATGATTATTGACCCTTCGATGTGATTAAGATTTCTTGGCATATTAATATTAGGCGTCACCCCCTACAATACTAATTCTTGATTAATTGAGCGTGTGGGCGGTACCGTCATTTGGGAATAAATTAGTAATTTATGGTAATATATAATGTATGATCCATCTACATTAATTGGTAACCGTCCACAATGAGAAAGCTTATCTCTTAATTAATCCATTTTCTTTATCTCTACTTAGAGCATCTCCGACCGAATACGGTATTTTTAGCACCATTTTGCAGTTTCTATCACATTAAACAATAATCTCGTTACAACCCATAACCTCAAATTCATCCTAAAAAAGAATATTCTCCATATATTCCATTTCATAATACTTTTTCTATTTTTACACAATACCTATATATTTCTCAATATTACACATTAAACTCACAATAATTTTAATGAACAAATATATATAAAATATTTTTTATTATATAACTGAAAAATAAATAAATCATCTTATACTTCATCGTCTCCAGCGCCGCAGCTTCTTAATTTCTTCCTCTTCGTGTTCTTTCTTCTTCATCTATATTTCCAGCGCCTTTCTTCGTGTTCTTTCTTCTACATTTGCCTACACTTTAAGGATTTTTTGCAATCTTCAAAATGTATTAGCAGTTTCCAATTTGTGAATAGTTCACACCAAATTATATCCAGCGAGAGGAGAGAGAAATCTCATTTTGCAGATAAAAATGGCATCCGGTTGGTAATGTTTTCCAACTCCAAATCCTTTAAATACGTCGGGAGAGGAGAGAGAAATCTCATTTTGCAGATAAAAATGGCATCCGGTTGGTAATGTTTTCCAACTCCAAATCCTTTAAATACGTCGGGTTGGAGATGCTCTTAATTGCATATGTACTTTTAGGGCAATGTAGCTGTTGCGTCTAGTTAACGTTATACCTTTAACGCATTAATGCACCAGAAAATTCATAATAATGTTTTTATTATATAATTTATCCAATCCTAAATATCAAACTAGTTATATCCAATCTTGAATACATCTTTCTTCATTATACAAACGCGCATTCAGAAGAAAAGGCCAATATATTCCACTCATATAAAATGAGAAATTTCACAAATGTATAGAATTCAAATAGCGATTATGAATTTTCATGCGGCTAATTTTTAAATTATATAGTATCTATGTTCACTTCATTAGTCCACCTTTTCTTTTTGAATTGTATATTTCATTAGTCCATTTTTTAAATTTTAAATTAAACTAATATTCTAATACTATATTATAGTGTTCTTCATTACTTTATACTTCAATTTTAAGAAGATTGATTAGTTGTATGTAGATATGTGAATCCCATAAAGAAAAAGTGAGATTTTGTATAATAATCATTTTCTATTTTATGAAAACAGGACAACTCAAGCAAAACAATCGAAAAAGAAAAACAATGCAAGTCAAACGAAAAAAAGGAAATAGTATTACTTTACACTTACTATAAATAACAACTTTCTTAATGTTCGTAGTAAAAAAAAAGTAGATTAATAAAGTAGATGGAGTATTTATGTTAGTATAATTACTAGTTACATGTGCAACCTACACATCCTTGGCTGCTGATCATTCATCCTTTGATAATCAAATCTAATCTCACCGTCGGGTGCATGCACCATATCAGTGTTGCCGGATCTCTACCCAAGCAATGACAGCATGACATCTGGATAGACCTCACACCACGTGTCAATGATCTAATGAGCTGTCACCTCCGAAAGGCCAACGGTGTTCGGAATAGCAGCGGATCTTTGGAATAGTTTTTCAATTAGGGTCAATCTCATTAGGAAATAAATAAATATTAGGTTTTTATTTAATAATAAAACGAGAATAATTAATTGACGGCCGCCTCTGTTAATCAACTTGACTTTATTTTTGCCATAACCAAAACAAGGATGATTTGTTAATTAGGGATTGCAAGTGTGAGAATATCCGCCTTTGCCGGCTTTAATTCCCAATATGGTTCGTATTATAAATTTTAATTAAGAATAAATTAGCTTTAATTAGTACTATCACATGATAAATCGCATTTTGTGATGACTTTATTTCATTTAGTAACATTTTTAGATATAGTACAGATAACGATCTTCGATATAAAAGAAAGTACATAATTAGGTTTTGATTAATGGTTCAGTGAAAAATGCATAATAACTTGGGTTAATAGCAGTTAACCTCCTATGATTTTACTTAGACAAATTTCTCCTATGGTTTGGAAGGTGTACAAGTTAAGCCTTATGGTTTACACAGAAGTGTTATTCACCTCTTTGTGGTTTTACATATGTTCAAATTCCTCCCTATCATTTCTCGTAGGTGCGCTAAGCCTCATTGTGATTTGTAAATTGGTGCAATCCACCCTCCTCCGCTTAAATATGGTGAAATACAATTACAAGGTCACCTCATGGTTCAATAAGTTTTTATCTTAATATTTATGATATCATCTTAACATATATATTATATGATTGGGGTATCTTTGTCCAAACAAGCCAAAAATCGGACTAAATAACATGTAGGGGGCAATATTCACTAAAATAAAAATTACAAAAAGGTGTTATACACTTTCTTAAATTATAAGGAGACAAATTAGACCTTGTCAAAACCATAAGAGATTAAATTGCCCTTTCAAGCAAATGTTTCTTTTTTTCTTCTTTCTTGTCCCTATAAAAAAAGTTTTAAGGGTGCAAAAACATAGGCACGTGCGCACATCAGCTTTAGGGGTAGATAGAATAATAATTAAAAAAATTGTGCAGGAATAGAATAAGAATAAGGATCAAACTTCAAAACCAAGCAATTCCACTACAAAGATTCTGGCGTGCACCAACTCTCCTTTAACAATTAATCTTCAGCCATCATCCACAGTTTTTTTAGCAAAGGAAAGAAATCGACAATCGCTATTTGGAATGAATTAATTAACATACTTGATTAGAGACTACAATTATTGGTGGAACATCAAACGTAATATTAATACATTTGCATTTTTTTCGTTAATGTACTTTTTGCCTCATCAATCTTCTAAATAACAATAGCAATTAATAATTCAATACATTTAGTGTTAATATACAAACTTAGCCAAATAAGTTAAGTTTAACACAAATATAGTTTAATCAATTATCCAAAATTCCAAACTCCATAACTTGTAAAAACAGATTTGCTGTTAGAAAATGACATAAAGTGATCAAGAAGATAAGTATCTAATCAAATAATTGCATGCAACGGTGTCACGGTCATAATTTTTTTTTGTATTTATTTTTCTTGTTGAGTGAAGTAAACAAAATTATTACAAAAATTAATTGAGGTAAAATCAAATATGTAGGAGAAGGTGACTTAAAAGCCCACAGGATCTTCTGTCCGATTTTTTTATGTCTCACCCGTGGCCCACTGTCATTTTTAACTGTAAGCATCTATCTGCTTACGATTTGAATTTTGGCATAATCGTAGAAGACCTGCAAGGCTTACGCTTAAAATGAATGGGACACTGATTAACAACAAAAAAGTGGGACAAATGATCCGGATTGACTTAAAAGCACTTTTTAGGTACAATTTGGCTTTTATGTAGACATGAAATTATGCATGTCATTTTAAGACAGTTTTGAGTGAGTATTTGTGCCACAATAAAATTGTATAGGCCCCGTTTGGTTCGTAAAAAGGAATGGAATCGGTATCAGATATCATACTTTAGAAGTATGGAATTAGGAATCATTCCAGAAAATAATTGCTTGGTTTGTGAAGAGGAATGAAATTAATTTAGCACCCAAATTCTCAATTCATAAACCTTAAAAATTTTAATTGCAAACTTATTAACTGGATAAAAGGCCTTAATTTAGGATTAATCTTCGACAACAAAGGGTTGGTGGTGGTGAATGGAGAGTGAGGTGAATGGAGAATCAGTATCAGCGATAAAGGAGATGCGGCAGCAGCTGGAATCCCGCGCCGACAGCCTCCACGCCGCGCAGCTTGACCTCATTGTTTCCCTTCAAAGCAGAAGCCTCTGCCTCCCTTTCTAGGCCTTCTCCTAGGACGCTCATTGAGGAGAGCGGCGGCCCGCTTTCGCGGTGGTGGTATCGATGGTGACGGTGGCGGCATGGATGGTGGCGGTGGCGGTGGTGGTGGTGGCGGTGGCGGCGGCGGCGGTGGTGGTGGTGGTATCGATTTTGGGAGTGAGAGATTAACAGAATATTTGCAAGGAGAAGAAGAGAAGCAGCGAGAGAGTGAGAGATTAGTGAGATGAGAGAGAATATTTGGGAGGAATGAAGATGAAAGTGCCCAATTGTGAGGGTTTGGGAAAGTGTTGTTTGAGGGGATGGAAGGGGGAATGAGGAATGATACCCGAGCAATTTTTTCGATACCAAACACGAGTAATGAAATCATTCCTTTAAAATGATTCCTGATTCCATTCCTCCACTCTAACCAAACGGGGCCTTAGTGTTCACTATTAGTCCACGTAGCCTTTGCTTGGGGTTCCATGATTCTCTATAATACTCCGTTCGTCCCATTGAAGTTGTTCAATATTTTTTTTCGGACCGTTCTATTGAAGTTATCCAATTTTCTTTTTTAACAAATTATTACACAAACTTTATTTAAGAGACCCACCACTTTATAGAGTTCTACACACAACAAATAATTCTCCTTAAAAACCGCATCGAATGAAAATGTACAACTTCGATGAAACGGAGAGAATATAACATAAATACAATTTTCAATAAATAATACCCTCTTCTTTTCTTCTATCCAACTTTTTCATCCATTAATGTTTAGGGGTTGTTTCAAGGAGGGAATTTATTATTTTGCCCTAACTAATTATTAATCTTGAATTCATCCCCAATTTCAAACATTATACGTACATAATGAGAACCAATGGCCTAATTAATGAGAAGCTAAATGTTGAGAAGATGCCTCATGCCTAGAAGATTTACATGGACTAATATGCATTATTCTCCTCTTACATGGTCTCAGAAACCTTGGAACCATTCATAGTTGTTTTTATATGTATATATGCCAATTTATCTTTTGGTTGGAATATATCGAAGAGAGTGAACGTACAACTTTTTTTTTCCACGAGGGAGTACAACCAATTAAAGCTGCCTGAAAAATGAGGAGGAAACGAATTAATACCATACAAACACGACACTTGGTATAGTACATATATTCTTTCCTTTGTTGGTGAATTGAATCTGCTACATATATATATATATATATATTCTTTTAAGAACCGCATTCTAGAATTTTCAAGAATACGAGTACTACTACAGTATTATGCTTTATGTTATTTTCAAAATTCTACCTTTTTCCTTCATTTTGAATCCCGTCTTTGAATTTTATATTTTATCACCAAGTATAACATATCAGCATAGAATATGATGTACTTACACTAATATAATAAAAATCACACGTATTTTGCATGCCTTTCACTAACTATATATTCATAGTTGGCAAAATCGGAAAATAAACATACATTTTTTCACTAAACGTGTGTACACTCTATTATCATATTCAGTAGCGAAGCTAGAATATAATCAGTGGGTCGGATAAGAAGACTAACTACGAAAAAAGAATAAAGATGGCTAAAAGAAGGGCTAAAATATATTTTTTAAAAAAACAGAATAATTTAGCAGTGAATTTAAAAACATGTGACAATTACCAACATATACTATATACTCCTAATTTATCACACCAATTATATTTTAAATAATTCTTGAGTGGTGTTAAGTGTTAACTAACACCACTGAGATGGCTGTGACTTCGCCATTAAACATAAGTCATCTAATTTCTTATAACAAAGAATATTAAAAATAATAAGTAATTTGAGAACATGAAAACAGTTATTTACTACGTTATTTCATAATAGGATGAGATATGAATGTACCACGCACCACTTAATCAGTGTACCTACCTTACCTTAAATATGTATTAACATGTGCTCCCCAACATATATACCTTCTGGCCATTAATATCTTCCACTTAATTTCATGAAAAAGACTTGTTATAAAATTAAAACGGTAAATATTTTTATCCATGAATGATTAAAGCCTAAAGCCATGCAAAATGTTAGAAAACAATCATTTGAAAAACGACTTTCAAAACTTTGACCTTTTTTTAATCAACACTTTGAATTTTTTAACCCCGAATTTTTTTTCCAAACACTATTTTTGTAGTTGGAATGGGATAAAGAGCCGTGGACTTGTTTGGTTTTTATTTCCGGCTGCTGTGTTAGTTTGGACTCCTTCCGTTTCATAGAAAATGTCTTATTTTTCTTTTTTAGTCGTTCCATAGAAAATATTTTGTTTCTTAAAAAGACAAATAATATGCAGACCAAAATTAACAAGTCAAAAAGTCAAATAATATACACCACACAATTCAATTTTCATAATTTTCGTGCCCCATAAAAAGGAGATACTTTCTATGAGACGGAGGGAGTATTTAATTTTTGGTTGGTTTATGGTTAAGATGATTGTCTGTTTAGTGTGTTATTATGATTGACCACGTGTTAGTTTTTACTTTAGTTTGTGTTCGGTTTTTAATTTCTTTTGGAGAGTTTCACTTTTGGGCACTCTGGCCTCAAAGATTAATTATGTATATTTTGTTATGATATATATATATGTAAGATTAATTATGTATATTTTGTTATGATATATATATGTATAGGTTATATATATAGGTTGTGAGTCTGGTTAACTATCCAACAATATTGATCGGTGTTTGATTAAAAAAATAAAGCCGTGGAGAAATCAAATAGTAGATTATTTAAGTCTTGAAAAACTAATAATGGCAACACTAAAATTTGAAATAACTTGCAACTACCCGTCTATTTTGGAAAAAGTAATTGGTATATAAATGATCCTATTAACTCTAGACTTTTTATTTGCACTAATTACAGAATTAGCTAAAATTCTCCACGTACTAAAATTTTGGCTTTCACGATTGTCAAAATCATGAAAAAATGAACTCCAAATATTCCAAGAGCCCATCAACTATCAAAATCAAAAGGTAGTAATATTAAATTAGAACTACCAATCACGTAACCCAAAAGTTTGATTCCCCACTTAGATCGATAGATGTAACAAATGATTAACCATCGCAAACAACTATTCATTCAATAAAACCTAACTAATTTATCCATGTGTCTATCAAAGCAGTTATTTATTTGGTAATGTCAAAATTTATATATATGTGTGTGTACAAATTCATCTCAAGAGCAAGATTTAATGGATGCCACCCAACCTGATTTGAAGGTGACACCTGCCTAACAATGCACGTCAAGAAAAATAATATTCACATGGAGATTGGAAAGACGTCTCTTCTTTTGACCTTTGAGTTCGCTTTTCTTTATGTATATGTCCAATTTGACTCAATGTTCAACGGCTATCAACTCCAATCACATCATATTACACTATTTATATGTTGATTTACGGTATAAGGAATGAATTATATAATAAGAAAACTTAAAATAGAATCAGAACCGTTCATCTTATTATTGGATGATTTAAATTGAACAGAATGTTTTTTATGTATATTTTCTATAGTTTTTATGCATAAAGACAATTGTGTAAAAATTACAAAATTTATATATAAAAACCTAAGGAATATGCATAAATAAACATATAAGGTGAATTGAAAAGTTATTTCAAACCGATCACTTATTATGTTGCCATATGAACATAAGTTAAATGCAACCAACCAATACATCCGCCCATAATATATTTAAGATATAATAACAATGTGATTGAAATCTGACAAGTCCAAGTTGCAAGTACAAATGGGCTATCTTAATAACTCGCAAAACTTATGGAATTTTGACTCACATCACTCGATGTAAAGTATATAATTATTTAATAAAATTTGTCAATAAAATTTATATTTACATTATTTAAAATTTATAAATGCAACACCAGCAAGTGGAGTATAATTTACTATCTTTGATAGATCTGAATTGAATAGCCGTGTAAAGACTGTCCTGTACTATTGTTGCATTAAATATTACTCAATTATTTATTACGCTTTGGGAATTAATTGGATTAATTAATTTAACTTTGTTTCTCATGCATGCAAATTGAATACTTAAGCTTAATTTCCAATTCGATTAGGTACTTTTTAAGGACAAAAAGGGAAAGTTGCCTCGCCTTGTGCACTTGTGTATTCTAAAATTTGGTCTTAAAAATTGCTTTAATTTTAAGATGGGGGGCGTGTAGATAACACTAAAGATACTCTTATTCCAATTATTATGTTCCATTTTATTCTCATTAATAGAATTGTGACATGTATTCATTTCTTAAAATAACTCTCACCGAGTTGAGAAACTCAAATAGCGTAGATAATTGTAAAAGAAAATATCCATGTGACTCTACCATTTGTGGGATAGAGCATTCTCAGTGTTCAGATAAACAACCCCAAAATAACATGGAACATAGTGAATCTACCACTATTTCTATTTTTCTTACAAATAAGAAATTTAATTTATATAAAATTGAACACTAGATCAACTCTAGATTAAACACTCATGTACAAGTGAGAATACCAACTACACTATTGTTGTCAGTGACAAAGTATTTCTAAAAATTAAATAATTAGACAATGTTTTTTCTTCAAGTATCGACAACTAAAACAAATTTCCGGCCTACTGCTATTTAAAAAAGAAAAATTAAAATGACGACTTTTTTTTTCCCTTCCAAATTGCGCAACGTGCCCTAATTTCTACGCGGGGCGAGATCATAATTCATAAGCCTGATTGAATAGGATTGTAACCCAATGTGATAATGTCGAAAATTATATCCGGCGCAATGTGAT